>CM061550.1:79155794-81555794 GCA_030864225.1 Capsicum baccatum var. pendulum
TTATTGAGGGAGACCCTCGCAAAGTAGTGAAGAATTCGACACTCAATCATCGCTATTTTGATCTCACAATTTTTCAAAAAAATATTATATAGTGAGGGACGTCCCTTGCTATATTTAAAAATATATATAATATTAATTTATTATTTAGTGAGGGGCGTCCCCTGCTATATTAAAAATATTTATAGTATTAATTTATTATTTAGTGAGAGGTGTCCCTCGCTATATTAAGAATATATATAATATTAATTTATTATTTAATGAGGGACGACCCTTGGTACATGAAAATTAATACAAATTATAAATTTTAATATATTGACAGATATCCCTCGCTAAGTTGAATAAAAAATTAATTTAATATTTGAATATTTTGAGGGATATAGCTACATAAGTCCCTTGCCAATCTGGTGTTATTATTAATTTTTTACTGCACTAAAACTCAATATTTAAATAGAAAATCAACATACAACCAATATTAACCAGAAAAAAAAAAAGAAAAACACTTCCGAAACAATTCAAACACTATCAAAAGGTGATAATGAATCACCAAACTTCGTACATATTCATCCAACTTAAACAATGTACAAACAAGTATCAAAAGGTGTGCAAAGAATCACCAAACGAATTATTTCAAACACTCCAAACTAACAAAATCCAAACCGAAAACAACAATACCACCTAATACTCAATTCCATCCTCTCCACCATCATCATCAAGGTATTTACATGAGCTTTGAATTCTTTGATGTCTAACTCAAGTGTCACCCTATGCCACTTCTCCATCTTTTTTCGTTCCTCCTCACACTTCCTAGCAAGCTCCCGAACTTCCTGTCGCATCTCCTCAAATTGCTCATATGATGGCAGAACTCCCTATACCTTGCAATCTACAGTAAATACGTTAAAAGTTCTTCTCAGAGCAAAGTTCACATGACCTTCCCTTACACACGCCCCCAATTATATCCAACCAGCATGAGAGAGTTTCTTCCCCTTGATGGCATGATTGAATTGCCTTAATCATATGTCGGTTGACTCCTTTTGATCCCTTCAATTGCTTGAAAGTATCGATTCTATATTAAAAGTAAAATTAGTATATAGTAAATGATATAAAATAAACTCTAAGTAAGATATGAACTTACATAAGTATCCTCTTCCCGTGTTTCAACCTAGACTTCTTTTTCATCTCTAATTTTCATATGGGTCTTCTTCCATACCTCTTCACGAGTGGCTGGTCTATCAAGAGATGCTTCTTGCAAATGAAATAAACATAGTGAACCATAATTGCATAAAAAATTTACTACAATCTAAAATGTATAAATAATTACCAGTATCTTTATCTAAAAGGTCTAAAAGAAAAACCCACAAAGAGTGACATTGAGTCCCTGGTTGTTTTAATTCTAAAGGAGATGAGTGATGCATCAAATGCTAGTTGCAAAACAAGTGTATCTTCATCTAAAAAGGTCTAGAAAAAATTTCCGAAAGAATGACATTGGGTCCCTAGACATTGCAACTCCTGATAAGATGAATGATGCATATGATGTTGGTTGTGAAACAAGCAATGCGAAAAAACATGTGGAGAATGAAGATAACATGACCACAGAAGCCGAGGACAAGAATTTAGAAGTTGCCTTAGAGATATGCCAGTGAACTCACAAAGTTGTCATAACAAAGGAAGATAAAATATAAAGATGATAAAGTTTTGTTTGGGAAGAAGACAGTAATCATTATTCATTACTTGTTTAAATTCTAAAGTGTTGTATCATTATTGAATCTCATAGGTCCTGTTAACTTTGATCAACATATTAACTATCAACTATCTTAAGAAAAACACATTTTAAGCAACTGATTTAGAAGATAAGTCCTTATACTTTGTTTTGCCAATGTTAGTTTATAGAAAGAAAACAAGAGATGGAATTATTTCATATATTGGATGCATCAGAGCTGACATTGTTCACAAGAGAAACTTTTTTAATATGAAACACTTATCTCATATCCCATCAAGGACATGGAAAGCTAGCTACAATTTTGGACTGCGTAATCACATTTTTTCCTATAAGCTTGATTTGACTATTAGTTTACATTCTTAATTTCAATATGCAACATTTTATAACACTTAATGATATGATTTTAGAACAATTTTACTGCAGCACTCAGTTTAGACATGGCTGCAGCATCTCAGGCTCATCTGTTCAAGTTAGCCAACGAGGGCGGCTCAAGCCCAGAGCTTAAATAGTTATTTGAACTATCACCACCAATATCTTGTTATGTCTAGTTCATTATGATATCTGTGTGTTTATTTAGGATTAACTATTAAGCATTAATGTTTTTTTGTTTGTCTTTATCAAATTTATTGTGTGTGCTATTTAATCTTAAAAATAAGATACCAACTTTCATTGTTTTAATAAGTTATCAGTAAAACATTTCTTGTTATATTACAAGTGTGAATGTTCCCAATTTCAAAATATTCTTTTTCTGTCTCCTTTATGGTAAAGAAGGTATCTTTCCAAATAAAAACAATGTATTCTATTTTTTCTTATAAAACAATCTAACTTCAGCAATCAGGAACAAATAGATGCCTACCTCCTTTATTAGTTGAAAACCAACAGTTATGTCAAGGCTAACTGAGTTTCTTCACACGCATGAGGGTGTTGATGACTACCTGCAACTATAACTATTTTTCAAAGCAATGGATCTCACCCCTTTTGCTCTCTTAATGAGTCAAACCACATCTTAGGGCTGGAGGTGGAGGATACTTACCATCCGTACAACCTCTCCTGTTCGAGATACTTAAGAATGCACTTGACTATAATAATACTTCCAATACTTTTATTTTAACTTAGCTATAGCTATTCAACACTGCAACAGTGTACTATTATCTAATTCCTAGCATATTCTTACGCCTAATGGTAACAAAACATTGAGTAAGAATGTTGGCACAACATCATGATATTGAGTTAAACCATCTTCCAGGTTGGAAGGACCTATTTGTGTCCGAAATGGAAGCAAGAGCTAATCATATTCTCTGAATTTCTTCAGAGAATTCAGTCTAATGATGCTACCTCTTTGGAAATTATGTACTAAGCCCAGCATCAATTATTTGATCCGGTAATTTTTTTCCTTTCTATTAATTGCAACTAGGCCTATTAAGTTACCTAGGTAAACTAGGAGTAAGCTTAAAGGATCAAAATGAGAGAGTAGTTGTGGATCTTTTCATGTTGTGTTGGTAACAACAAGCTTTCCTATTCTTCCTCAAAAGGGATAGTTTCAATCCCATAAGAACCTGATACACTAAAATATTTGTTGCGGATAGTTTTTACGGAGCAAAATTCTCCAACAACTATGTGCTGAGTTAGTAGAAACAAATTCTGACTTTTAGCTTTAAAGCAGAAGTCTATTAGAGAAAATACTAGCTAAAATCCATGACATTTTGGCTTTTAAAATTCTTTGTAAGTTCAAAGCTAAACTTGTAGTTGTTTCAATCTGATGTGAACACCGAATATGTTCAACTTGTACTTGGCAACATCACAGTCATAATGACCACCAATTATATACAGAAAACAAACAATAACACTAAATATAAAGTTCAAATTATGTCTTGCTCAAAACAAAAGAAGTTGCCCATATTTGCCCCTTAACTATCCTGATGTACAACTTATACATTATCACAGGATACATCATATCACAAAGAGGACATAGAATACACGAGACTAGTTACAATAGAATATGAAAATTTGCGTAAAAATCTAAAAAACATTAGATTGATGACAAAGAGTAAGCATATCCACTGTTACTAAAAATACCCAAAACAAAAATTGGGTAAAATATATTTCCAAACAAAAAGGCACGTAGTTACTCAATCAAAAAAGGTGAAAATTACGATTAATGTGAAAAAAGAGTCTCAATTAGCAAGGAGAGGTCATTGAAATCCAACCCAACGACCAAATTACCAAGGAGAGGTTATTGAAATCCAACCCAACGACTAGCACAGTGACGTCGGAGCTTCTGCCTAGTCGAACCAACATCCAAATTAGAATGTAGGGTTTACTTATGAAATTATAATTTAACCCAAACCTGTTGTGAAACACATTTTTAAAAAAATGGTGTGAAATAATGGGAGAAAGAGGGGGAACGAAATTCTTACAATTTTAATTTTTAGTAAATTGATTAACTTTACTTAGGGAAAAAATGGTGGAAAATGATGTTTGGGAAGGAGTTGGAGGAACAAGCTAAGCCATATTTTTTTTATTTAGAGAATTAATTTAACCCAAACCCTTGTCATTTTAAGCCACATTTTTTTTATTTGTTTGGAGGGTTAATTTAATTCAAATCCTTGCCATTTTCATTTTTACTAAAATATGAGCCATTTTATATATTGATGCACCCATAATCCTTACACACCTACTTGATATATAATTATTTCTATATTCAGGTTTCGACGTGCCTGCTTCAGCTATTTACTTCAATCGTGATTTTACTATATCATTCCTAATTAATTATTATAAGTTATTTATATATTAAGAATTAATAATATTTAATAAAAAAGTAAAATAAATATTTATGACAGCACCAGTTGAACCAGCTAGCTTTGCCGCATATGCTTCAGTTGCCTGCTTCAACAATGATTTTATTATATCACCCTAATTAAATATTATAAGTCATTTATATATTAAACTTTAATATATTTAATTAAAAAAAGTAAAATAGATATTTATGACGTGTCTTCTTCAACTGCTTCAACCGTAATTTTACCATATCACCTCTAATTAATTATTATAAGTCATGTAACATTAAAAAATTAATAATATTTAATGAAAAAATATAAATTTAACGTAAAAGGATAAATTAACTCTTGATGTTTTAAATTAACGTGACATTTTATGAGATTTATGACATGTCTAATTCGGCTGCTTCAACAGTAACTTTACTAAATATCAACTCTAATTAATCATAATAAGTCATCTAAATATTAAAAAATTAATCATAATTAATAAAAATATAAAATAGATATAAAATGATAATTAACCCTTGATGTTTTAAATAAACTTGACGCCTTATATGAAGCACATTTTAATTTTTTCAGAAGTATTTTCTTATAGTAATTTTTTTATATCACTTCTAATTAATTGTTGTAAGTCATTTAAGACATTTATGCTTCATTGTTTCAATCATGATTTTACTATATCACCCATAATTAATTATCATGGTCATCTAAGCACTGTGCTACTTAAATTAGAATAGAAGAAAAAGTATTGTAAATCATAATAATTAAGAACTTAAATTATTTTAAAAACATAATTGGCTTTCAATGCCACAAAAGTTTGGACAAGAAGAGTGATATATATTATTTGAAAATTACATAAAAAGTATTATAAATTATAGTAGTTAACATAATATCTAAAAATAAATTATTTTTTATATATTTCAGAAAAATACGTAAAAAAAGCTATAAATCAAAATTATTAATAACTTAAAAATTTGAAGATTTATTGGTCCTTTTCCTTGGCTTCATTTTTTCCTCCATTTTAATTTATTATTTTTTGTTTGTTATATATTTCCAAAAACAACGTAAAAATTCCTAAAATCACAATAATTAACAACTTAAAAAATTTAAAATATATAAAATATTTGGTTGAATCTTGAAATTATATCAGTGACACTTAAATTAGATTAAACAAAAGGTATTATAAATCACAATAATTAAAAAGTGAAATTATTTTTAAAATATAATTAACTATAATGCTACAACAGTTTGAGCAAGGACAGTAACGTATCTTATTTGAAAATTACATAAAAAATATTATACATTACAATAGTTAATAATTTAAAATATCCCCCCAAAAATTAATTTGTTATATATTTTAAAAAGTACATAAAAAATACTATAAATCATAATAATTAAATACTTAAAAATTTAAATGATATAAAATATTTGATTGACTCTTGAAAATTATATCATTACCACTTAAATTGAAATAGAATAAAAGTATTATAAATTACATTAACTAAAAACTTAAATTATTTTTAAAATATAATTGACTATCAAAGCCACAAAAGTTTGGACAAGGAGAGTAACACATATTATTTGAAAATTACAAAAAAAAAATATAAATTTTAATAGTTAATAACTTAAAAAAGTCTCCCAAATTATCATATATTCTTATAGTTTAGCATCTAATTGGTATCAAATTTTGAATATTTACTTTTGAATTTTAAAATAGTACTGCAAATATAATCGATGTCGAGCCCATGCTAACACATGACCCGCCCCCTAGTATTAAAATATGGGTAAATCAATACTAATTTAATTAATGAAATATTTATTAAGAATATCATTAAAAGCTAAATTGATTCTTGACCGATTTTATAAGACGTATTTTTTCATCATATTAATATAAAAATAATCACATTAAACCTTATAGTATTTTTCTTATAGTTATTTGTCAAATTGACTCTTATAATGCGAATTGTGACAAGTTAAAAAGGAAAGAAGTTGGTATAAGCTGGTACTTCATTTTTTTTTTAAAAAAATTTGATTGTAAATCAACCACCGTTACTAAAATCTTTGCAAAGTAAATATAACAATGGAGAGTTGAGATATAAAACTCGTGAACATCCTTATATGTGAGTTGAAAATTAATGATTAAGTAAATTCATGTAAAAAAAAACATATTGTTGAGTTAGAGTTATTGAAAAGACGAATTTTGTAATTTATTTTACTGCTGAAAAATTGATTTCTTGAAAACATTTGTGGATTACGATACACCACTCAAAGTATATTAGGATAATATGTATTATGAGGGATATTTCTTTAATATTTTTTTTATCTTTTGGATAATGATTTAGTTTAATTCTTTGACCTTATATTTATTTTTTTGTGAGAATATGAGTTCTTGAAAATAGTTTTGGATTAGAATACTTCTTGACCAAAGTAAATTAGGATATTACTATTTTGAGGTGTTCTTTGGCAAATTTATCTTAATTCAACTTAAATAGTTAGAGTATAAAAGTCCTTCAATATTTGAAGTATATTTTGGTCAACCAACATTTATATTCATGTTTTTATAATAGTATAGATAAATGGATAGATATGTTGATAAATCAATAATAATTCTTATAAATATTATTAATACACTAATACTTAGTATAGTTGTCAAAATATATATCAAAATATTATTCGCTAATATTACTTAATGACATCGCTAATATTTACGGTTAGTATAATTGTCAATGTATAACTTAGCAGTCAATAATATTTCTAAAAAATCATTAATAAATTTTACTTAGTTTAACTATCGTATAAGTTAATCAATCAATATTATTTTCATAAAGATATTAAAGATACTCTTTTATTGTGCTGTAGTTATTGATATATAGATTAATCAGTCAATAATATCTTGTGGTATATCTCTACTTAGTGTAGTCATCAAATTATAAGACGATCAGTCAATAACATTACATAAGAATATCACTAGTTCACTTCTATTTATACAATATAACTATAAGCTAATCCATTACTTATATTATTACTTATACCACTAATAGACCATTTTTTTTCCATTATCAAATTAATTATAAGTTAATATAATTCATCAACTTTTATTAAGAATACGACTAAAACATTTCTACTTATTCTAATTATCACTAAAACATATATATACACACGCGCGCGTGCACGCACACACACACATATGCTTTTGGTTATGTGTAGAAAAATAATGTAATTTAATAGTGTGAAAGAAATTTTTTTTTTAAAGCAATTATTGAGAGATCAAATAATTGATATCATTGCTATTGGTTTTTCAGCAAATCTATAATATGATTATTTATTAAATACTTATAAATTTTACATAGTTAATTTAGTGAGAAACTTCCCTCACTACAATGAAAAAAATCACAAAATAATTATGTGTATCTTATGGAGAATTCTTGGATAACTTATATTTAGTTTTCATTTATTTTTTTATTAATGCATTGTCACCAACTAAAAAAATATTTAAAATTATATTTAAATTTTCTTTGATATATGAATTTATTTGTTATTATTTAGTGAGGGAAATCCCTCGCTATAACAAATTTAATATTAGCTTTTTATTATCGTTATATTTTAGTGAGGGATGTCCCTTTCCGCCTTTAAAAAAAATAAAAATATTAAAAATTATATTTAAATTTTCTTTGAAATATGAATTTATTTGTTATTATTTAGCGAGGAAAATCACTCGCTATGGTAAATTTAATATTAGTTTTTTATTATCATTATATTTTAGTGAGTGACGTCCTCTTCGCCTTTTAAAAAAGATGAAAATGAAAATATTAAAAATTATATTTAAATTTTCTTTGAAATATGAAGGTATTTATTATTATTTAGCAAGGAAAATCCTTCTCTATAACAAATTTAATATTAGTTTTTTGTTATCATTATATTCTAGTGAGGGATGTCCCTCTTCGCCTTTTAAAAAGATGAAAATGAAAATATTAAAAATTATATTTAATATTTTTTTTGAAATATTAATGTATTTGCTATTATTTAGCGAGGGAAATCCCTCGCTATAAAAAATTTAATATTAGTTTTTTATTATCATCATATTTTAGTGAGGGATGTCCCTCTCCTTCTTTTAAAAAAAATAAAAATAAAAATATTTAATTTGTATGAGGGACAACGTTGCAAAGTCCCTCACAATTTCAACGTACAATTTGTTCCTCGCTAACCTTGGTAGCTAATAGCCAAGTTTTTAGTAGTAGAGCATCGTTCAATGCTACATAGACCGAAGAAAAACAAGAAACAAAGAGAACTTTAGAACAATGTCAAATTATTGTATTGCATCCAAACATCCACAACATAAATATTTCAATTCCAGACTTTACTTTGAATTATTGCCAACAACAACAACAACATACCCAACAAAATCCCATAAGTGAGGTGGGAAAAATTGAGTTTATACAAACCTTAGAACCACCTTGTGGAGGTAGAGAGACTGTTTCCGAAAGATCCTCTACTCAAGTGCAACAAATCCAAGAACAAAGAAGGAAACAGTGAAGAAAAAATAACAACCAATACGAAAACAGTGTAAAGTCTACAAGAGAGAAACACGAACAAGACAAAATTGTACAATAGTCGAAACACAATAAACATCAGACTATGATAGATATCACAAGTAGGGGTTGCAATTCAGCAGCTAGTATGAAGACAAATAACAAGAAGCCTAAACCTTCAAAAAGAAAGACAACACTCCTACTAGACTAATATTCTACCCTAATATGCGTCATCCACACCCTCTTATTTAAGGTCCATGTCCTCAGTAACCTAAAGTTGTGCCATGTCCTGTCTAATCAACTCTGCCCAATACTTCTAAGGCATACCTCTACCTCTTTTCGTACCAATTATCCAAACTCTCACACCTTCTTATTGACAATATTATCCAGAAAAATCAGGAATCAGAGATAGCATGTTTAGATTCTTACCATCTTGCAAGTGCATCAGGTGTATCAATGTTTGCAAGCGCAGTTGAAGTTCACTGTTTTCAGCAGCCAAAACATTTGTGTCTCTATTTTATATGGAAAACAAATACAAATATCTTAAAATCCATCTTTTAAATGAATGTATTAGACATCAAAGAAATAGAATGAGTTGAATACACATTAATTATGTATGTATACATTCATATGTTGATGTTGCATATACACGACGAAGCAAACAAGGACATGCGTATATACATCTCTTCAATCACAGTCAACCCCGTTCCTTTCTTTCTTTTTAGATGTTAACAAACCCTGTTCCTAAAAACTAAAAGAATGCAATACATATAGAAGAGAAGAGGGAACCGTATAGCAAGATCGCTGACTGTCTGTTTGCCCAAATCTTGTAGCATAGTAAAGCAAAGACAAGGATGTGAGAATTCAGGACATTCATTTGAGCCATGCCTGACAATCTTTAAAAATGACAGAGGAAGACTTCAAAGTAGGAAGCTTCAAGCACAACAAAATGTTCCAGCTGAACTAAATATAATTAAGGCATTGAAGACTGATGGGCTGAGTTAACAGTCTTCTTTAAGAGATTGTTCAGTACAAAATTTTAGACCTTGAGAGGAAAAAAAGCACTAGTGAAATACAACAACAATAATAAGAAACCTGGTATATTTTCACAAAATGGGGTTTGGGGAGGGTAAATTGTACATAGTCCGTACCACTACCTCAGAGATGTTGTTTACAAAAGACCCTCGGCTCAAGACAAAAATATTCTAGAGAAGGACATATTATAAGAACAAGAAATAATAGGTAAAAATAAACAAATAATAACAAAAAAAAAGCCTACCACCATGGGCGGACCCACATAGGGACCTCTGGGTGCTCAAGAACCCACTAACCTCGTATCAACTTTATATCTCTATATAGAAATTAGGAAGAATGCTAGACAATCTAACAGTGAGCACCCATAGATACAAGTGATTGGTTGGTCTAGTGGTTGTTTGGGTGTGCTCAAGGTTGTTTGTTTTTTTTGGTCTTGAGTTCAATTCTCAGTCAGTACATATTTTATTTTAATTTTAATAATCAATTCTTCTCTCCTTATTTACTACTTATTCACTTTAAACTTTCTTTTAGTCTTTTTCTCCCTTACCCGGTGTATTATTGTTCCTTTTCCCCTTTCACTCAATGTTCTTGTACTTTTTTTTTCTTGAAATAAATGTTTTATACAAAAAAAAAGTCTTTTCCTTTTTCCTTTATCAAGTACAGTATTTGTTGCAGTTTTTTTTATTGATTTTTCTTGCTACGAGTTCCAATGTGATTGTCCTTTTTATAACAAGTATTAAATATATGCATTTATATTTTGTAATTGATAGCTAAGTTGAGGTAGAGTTGGGTAAAGTCATTCATTCAAATTTTTTTGGTAGAAATATTATGCTATTTGTTCATGCTATATATATTGGACACTATTTGACTTCTTCATGTATTTGGTTTTTGTATCCTGAATTCCTTAGTAAATAGTCGTGCTTTTTGTATTCTGAATCCCTTAGTGAATAGTTGACCCACCATTTTTAAGCTAAGAAAGCATCCACTATCTTTAAATTCTGGATCGGCCACTGCCTATACCACACTCAACTTATTAAAACAACAAACATCACCAAAATTCAAAAACCAAGACACTACAAGCAAAATACTACAACAACTGAAACAGATAACAAGACAAAACACACAAATGTACTATCAGAATCACACTCTAACTACTACCCATCCAACTTATTCCCATTTCTATCTAGAGTCATATACTTGATAAGCTGTAACTTCTCCATTACATGTCCAACCACTTCCTTCAATATTTCTTTGGTCTACCTGTATCATGTCTGAATCTATCCATAGCCAACCTCTCACACCTCCGCACTTCGGCATCTCCTCATCACATGCCCAAGCCATCTCAACTTCACTTCCAGTATCTTTTCTTCCACCGAAGTCACCCCTATCTTATGTCGGAATCTTATTTCTGATCCTATCTTGCTTAGTAAATCCACACATTTAATACAACATCTTCATCATCGTCATCTTCATCTTTTTAATATGAGTATTCTTGATTGACCATTACTCTACCCCATACAAGATAACATGTTTAATAGCCACTCTGTAGAAGTTCCCTTTTAAGTTTAGAGGCGCCTTCTATCACATAAAATTATAAAAGAGAGCCTCTATTTCATCGATATTACACCAATATAGTGGGTGTAATCCTCATAAATTTCACTATATACTTGGATGATAGACTTAAGATACTTGGAACTATCTCTTTTTTGAATAAACTGGGTATCGAGCTTCCAACCGTATCAGCCTTTTGTGTTCCCTCACTAAACTTGCACTCTAAATGTTCAATCCTGGTCCTGCTTAACCTAATTAATTTAACCTCTAGGGTCTACCTCTAGACCTCCAACTTAGCAATAACTCATCTACGACTTTCGTCAATCAAAACTACATGATCCTCATATAAAACACACTATGACACCTAATTTACCACATCAGTACATCGGTTTGTCTCCAAACATCAAATTTAGGATTAAATCCTCTACGACTTTCATAAATCAAAACTACAGGATCCTCAAATAATACAAATGATGACACCTAATTTTCCATATTAGTACATCCATCACCAAGGAAAATAAATATAGACTTAGATTCTATTTCGGATACAACCCTATCAGAGCAAGAAAGTGATCTAAGTCAACTCATACAGTTCTGTCCCAAGTCTTAGTCTCATCATACAAGTCCTTTATCGACCCAGTGTATGCCATATGAACACCTTTATCCTCCAATCACCTCTATAGAACGTCTCTAGGACCCTGTCATAAGCCTGCTCTAGATTGATAAACACCATGTATAATACAATTCAACCAGTATCCGTATGAGATTAATGTCTTCTATTGTTGAATAACCTGACATGTATCTAACCCGATTCTCAAAAATAGTCATGCTCCTCATCAACCTCAACTCAACTATTCTTTCCCAAACATTCATAGTTTGGTTCAACAACTTGATATCCCTATAGTTGTTACAATTGAATGCCACCCTTTTTCTTATAAAATGGAATAATTGTACTCCATAGCCAAGGTTGGGGTATCTTTGCTATTCTAAAAATAACATTAAATAAATCAATCAACCACTCTATACTTGTTCTGCTTGTGCTTTTTAAAAGTTCCACTAAAATCTTACTTTGCCCAATATCTCTATCCCTACACATCCTGTGAATAACACCCTTAACCTACTTGACCTTAATACGCCTACAATAACCATAATGTTAGTGCCTCTTAGAGTGCTCCAACTCCACCACTATAATTTATTTGTCCCTTTTTTTGTTTAAGAGTTTGTAAAAGTATGACTGTTATCTCTTTTTAATGAGAACCTTTTCCACCAATACATTGTCATCCACAACATTGATGCACTTTACTTGGTCAAGATCACATGTCCTCCGCTCCCTAGCCTTGTCTAGCCTATGTAACCTTTTATCACTGCCTTTATCTTTTTCTTATGGATACAAGCTTTTGAAAGTCATTCTCTTAGCTGTCGTAACCAATAAATTAGCCTCTTTACTAGCCATCTTATCCTAGACTTCTTATACTTTTTCCTATTTTTTTGGATCTCCTCCTCGATTGTATTTTTCATCAACTTCTTATAAGCCTCCTTTTTGCCTCCATATTCCCCGGCACTATTTCATTCCACCAATAATTCCCTTGATGCCTTCCAGATCGACCTTTTGAGAAACCCAACACCTCTTTGGTGATCTCCCTGATGTAACTGCCAACCTTATTCACATATTGTGTGTATCCCCACTTCTCTCTCAAGCCCCCTATATCTATTATCTTCTACCGATCTCTAAAGCACTAGCCATAGTTAAGTTACCCCATTTATCCAAGGTGAATCATCAATAACCCCCTTCTTTTATCTCTAAATCCATCATCAAAAGCCACTGTTAAGTCAAAACATTTTAACTTGGGATAACCTTACAATCTTTACAAAAACCTTTATACCCCTTTCTAAGAAGTAAAAGTGGTATATGTGTCTTGGCCACCAAAATAAGAAAGGTGACCAAGTATTCCCACTTCTAATCAGAAGATCGAATTCACAGCATCAACCTAAAAGCACTAGAAAAATCAAGAAGTGAAACTCCATTTTTGATCTTTTTCACAAAATCAAAATCTTCATGTACATTATCATAACCCTATAATGATAACTCGATGTTCCCATTAAAATCATATCATATGAAAAACTTCTCAGTGATTGGACATCTCTCACTACCTCATCTAAAATGTCTTAAGAGCTCTTCTTCACATCTTCGTCCAAGCCTACCTGTAGTTGCATATGCACTAACAATATTTAAAGTAGACTCTCTAATGACCAACTTAGTTGACATCATCCCATTATTAACCCGCCTAACCTCTACCACATGCTTTTTATGCTCTTCATCTATGAAGATTTCTACCTCATTCCTATTGTCATCCTTCTCGATAACCATAAATTATACCCATCTCCATCTCATTCCTTAAAACTAATTCATTTGGTCTCTTGAACATAAGCTATATTAATCCTTCTTTTCACTAGTTCTATAAACTTCCCATGCAAAGTCACTATGTTCCAAGACACTAATCTCAACCTATAATCTCTCTTAAACTACTTACTCCTGATGCCCCCATCCCCAGTCCAACCTTATACTCGACCATAGCCCTAACCTCACTTGGAACCTGACCTAAATCCTAACCTGGGCATATGACATGACCCTAGTCTACCAACATCTACTAAATCCACCAAAACCAGAATTAACAACAATATTTACAACATGTTATATTAGAAAAAATATTTTCTCCCTCGAAAGGAAAGATTTCTTTTTGTTCATCAGAAAACCAACAGATGTCGAAAGAGAATCAATGGTATAGCAATTATCAGGAAAAAGGAAAAATGGTGTAGTATTTCGTACATACGAGATATTTTGCTTTCCACACAAGGACTGTACAGAATTCTAAGCTATCTTGGAATACTTAGCTGTAAACTAATATAAAAAAATAGGATGTCATTCTGAAATGGATTTTAGATAACCTAGTATAACTTTATGAAATTCTCTCTCAAAAAAACCCTAGAACCTCAAAACTTATCCTCCAAGTAATCAAATTTCCTTCATTCTTTTTCCAAGATATCTAAATATTAAGGATTTCCAATTCAAGAACTTCAAGGGCTCATCTTTAAAAGATCAAATAGGAATTCAAGATCAAGATTTTTATTCAACTTCATCAATTAAGGTATGTGGGGTTTATGAACAAGGATATTCTTTAGTCCTTGTGCCCAAAACTAGTTTTGAATTACAAATTTACATGATTTTGTATGAATATACATGAGTTTCAAATTTGGGTTCATACCCATTATTCTTATTTGCAAGATTATGAGATTTCAAGTGATTTAGAAGTTGAATTGTATGTCTATTTTCGTATTTTCATACTTATTGCAGTAAATTCTAGATTTTGAGTCGAATTATCAATAGTTACCTTATCAAGCATGAACATTATGATGTTTTAACATGAATTTGATGCATGGGTTATTAATCTCTTATTGGATATTGTTATTTCAAGTTTAATTTTTCTATAAGCACCTTATGACTGGATTATTTTCAGATTTTTGATAAAGATTTGGTATTTTGATGTCAGCCTAGATATGAAATCCACTCTACAGTTTCATATTACAATTTAAATTAGCAATTATACAGGTGATTTTTGTAACTAACCATTATACTAGATTTTAAAGTGGATTTTCAACAGAATGAGCATACAGATTATAGAGAGTAGTATTTAGCATCGAGTTGGGTATTCCATATGCCCCAAAGCTACGAGCTAATATAGGTTCAAATTATCAAATTATTCCCATTTCAATATGGATGACAGATACAGATATGATCACTTAGATTAAGTTGTACTCCTTAGTAAGAGTATGACACCTCTCCCTAATATGATTTTTTTCCATAAGGGAACTAGACGTTGAACTCTATGATAGCTCATATGGCTTATGTCAATTAGAAGAACCTCCCTAATAGTAAAAGTAAATAAATAACTTTTGAGTGAATTTTCCTGCAGCTTACAAAAAAGAGTACAGAATAACAAAAAAACTTTTAGAGACTAAGTATAAAGGCTCACAACTTCACTCAGATATTGCTTTAAAGAAAGACATTAGCTACAGACTTCTATTTCCCGATTTCAAATATTAAAATGAGTCCTTTCTACATTTATACATCATGATTTACTAATAGAACACTAGTAAATATTATAGAACTAAATGTTATGACTCACTAGATTTATAAAATAGAATTTACTACTTATGATTATGATCCTCTATTTTTCAGATATTCCAGCTTATGTGAGTTATCTACATTTAGCATGCATTGTTTTACAAATTATGATGTTGTTGAGATATTGTTTAACTTATAGATTCACCATCATATACTTAGTACATTCTCAAAGTATTGATCCACATATACGTCTATGTGCTACATTGTCATATAATGTAGGTTCAGGTTCTCACTTTCAGCAACATGAGTGATTTTGAGCATCTCCATCTATATCCCGATAGTTTGTGAGTCCTCATAGTTTGGAAACTTAGTCTTTAAATTTTTAGCTTATTAGTATAGATAATTCATTATTTTCAGATAGTTCGAGTTATCTAGGGGCTTGTCCTAGTGTAACGACCTGATTTTTTTGAACCAGAATGCTACACGATTCTTATGACCCCGAAGGACAATAAGCTAACCCATGACTGATATCTACACCTGTACACTACATAATATATATGTAAAATATGGAAAACATAAACAATAGGACATAAGGTTCAACTGAATAAAGTATCTGACTAATCAAAATATCCATATGGGGTAACGAATACCTAAAACAACTGAAGTCTGAATCTAAAATCTGAAAGCCTCTAAACACTGTCTAAGTAAGGAGTTGAAGGAACAAGTCTCCAAATAACTCCGTAAAATGAGAGCTAACTGAAATAATAAATAAAGTCAAATCATATCGTTCTTAAATGAAGGGGACTCACTGCAACTCTATATGCTAAAATGAGACTGCTACTATTGATTTTGAACTCATGTCTCTAAGCTTATGGTGTAACATAAAAAGAAAGCACCATAGTGCGAATGCGTCAGTACAACAGAAAGTACTGAGTATACGAGTGAGGTAGGCTAAATATAAAGGGTTACATGCATGAGCAATACTAACCGACTGACTAATATAGATGTGAGAGTGCAAGCATGCATACATAGTAACTGAGATCATGAATACGTGATAGCTAGATTTGTATGCTAATACATGGTTTATTGATATCTAACATGACTGACACTAAAATGTTGATAACATGGGCTACTGTGTCTGAGAGTCCTGAATCTGATGGAACTATCTGAGTTCCGTACTGTAAATGAATTAATTGTATCTGACAGTCCTAGTATACTAAAGTCTGAAGAACTATCTGAGTTCTTTTACTAAGACTAAGATTGAAACTGTGGGAGGTTGTTGTTTAAACGACATGCCCCATGTATGCTATTATAGCTAAGCTAGGGTCAATCTCTGCCCTAACTAGAAGGGTGTCAATACCGCTCCACTAGTTAAGATAGTCCCCTCTACTGGAAGTTACTCGAAATGAGAATGGTGGGAACCCTCTACTGGTAGGTAGGACACCTCATCTACCCTCAACTAACAGGTATGATGTCTCAACCTACGCTGGCTACATAGTTTTGGAATGCAAGAATTGCCTCTAGAAATCACACTCTCTACAGATAGGTGAGTTCCCATCCTTGAGTTCACTTGGTGTTAACTTCTAATCCCAACTGAAGAGACTGAACATGATTAACTAACTGGACATAGACTGAGCTTACTGAATTCTATTGACTGATGGAATACTACTGATATCTGATCACTATCTGAGATCATGAAGTTTCCTGAGTCACATGACTGACTGAATTCTACTGAATCATGGCTTGATTTTGGATATTCTGAAAACATGACATGGATCTAGGAACACAACTATATTTTTTGGGTATGAGTATCCCCAGGACTCAATGGAAGGAAACTGAAACAACATAACTTACTTGATCATGAGAACAGAGTTCACAATTCATAACATTATAAGTAGGGGATATCATACTACATGTAGTTCTCAACATCTTATGCATAGTAGGGAGTGAATATATATCATGTACCTATTGTATAACTCCATTATCATGAACGCTTCATACCACAACAATAACAACACATCAATAGCATGGAATTTATATTGAATTATAATGGTTAACATCGACTTGCCATTTAGATACTATTGAGCCATAGAAACATAATTTCTGGCATTATAGGAATTTTATCAAACACCTTGCATGAACTCTTTAATGTATAGGTGTATTCATAAATTTCACCATATTAAGCCACCCAAATTCATGGGTTCCTACTAGTATGATCATAACCTCCATGAAAATACATCAAAATACTACTCTATACCACAAATAACAACCACCAACATGAATGTGATCATATCACCACAAAACAATCAAAATTTAGTATTAAAGGTTGATTCTTGAACTCCATGGATGAAAGGGATCCGTGGATGAACACTATGCATACCTTAGATTAAAAATCCGTCAAAGTTAACAGTGAAATAGGCTTGAATCTTGATGCTCCCAATCGAACCCTAGGTTTGTTCTTGGTGATTTTGTAGAGGATTTCAACAAAAGGAGTATATTTTGGTGTTTAGGAACTTTAACCACATGTTTTGGGGTTTATATATGGGTGAAAAATACCAAAATACCCTTAGAAACACGGAGGTGGAAATGTTGAAAATTGGGCACCCCACCGGAGTTGCAGGGCGATGCCCAGCTAGTGTCATGCTCTAGCTAGGGCAACGCGTTTCTTAGAGCGGTGCTCTAGCTTGGGAGACGCGGGCCTATCACCCTGAGCTACTGGTTTGGGCACCTAAACGTGCCCTTATACTACTCCAAAAATTCGAAAACTCACGCGGGATATACTATGACTTTTCCCATCGCAACGTAACTTGAAAATTAGAAAATGAAGGTTGGGAAAGTCGTCAAATAAATCCCTGAAGTTCGGAGCTCTAAAATGAGACTAAATGTTGAACACTTGGTTAAAATTTTCCAAGTGTTGGACCTTATATTAAGCTTCAAAGAGCTAAATGAGCTGAATATGAATGCAATGTTTTTGTAGGGTCTTATAATATCTCCCCCTTGGTAACATTCGTCCTCGATTGAGACTGACTAAGAGGGGAAATAATAGACTGTACAATAACTGAACATGAATGGTTGAAATATGATCTCATGACTGGCATGAATGATAAACTGAATATATCATACTGAACATGCATATCTGATGCATGATTATACACTGGACTGATACATATATGCATGACTGAATATGCAATTGTACTTGTTACCAAGTTTACACTGGGAACATGATCATGAATTTGATTACTAAGTTTGTACTGAATACTGAGCTTAAAACTAAATAAGCCTAAGGAGAACTGTTACCTTGAGCTTGATCTAGATTGGCGGAGAAGAGGTAAGGATACTTGGTATGCATTTCTGCTTCTATTTCCCAAGTAGCTCCCTCAACGGACTGATTTCGCCAGAGCATTTTGACTAGAGGGACTTCTTTGTTCCTCAGTCTACGAGTCTGATATTCTAGAATTTTGACCGGAATGTCCACATAAGAGAGACTGTTCTGAACATCAATACTCTGAATAGGGACTACAATTGATAGGTCACCTATGAACTTCTTGAGCAAAGAGACATTAAAGAATGGATGAACTGAAGCTAGATCTGAAGGAAACTCAAGCTCATAAGCTAACTTGCCGAAACAACTGAGAATCTTGAAGGGACTGATATATCGAGGACTAAGCTTTCCCTTCTTGTCGAATCTCTTTACTCCCTTCATGGGAGAGATCTTAAGATAGACATAATCACTAATCTCGAACTCGATGTCCTTTCTGCGTATATCTGTATAGGACTTTTTTCAGCTCTGAGCAGCCCAAAGTCTTTCCCTGATCAACTGGACTTTTTCTAAGGCATCGAATACTAATTTAGGCCCTATGACTGAGGCCTTACTAACTTTAAACCACCCAAATTGAGATCCGCACCTCCTACCATAGAGAAATTTAAGTAGAGCCATCTGAATACTGGAATGATAGCTATTGTTGTATGCAATCTCAATCAAAGGCAAGTGGTCATCCCAAATTCTCTTGAAATCAATTGCACACAGCCTTAGCATATCTTCTAGAGTCTGAATGGTCCTTTCTTCTTGACAATCTGTCTGAGGATGAAATGCTGTACTGAGATGGACTTGGGTGCAAAAACTCTTTTGGAATGCTTTCCAGAAGTGAGAGGTGAACTAGGTATCTCTGTTTGAGATAATAGATAATGGAACACCATGTAATCTGAACAACTCCCTGATGTAGAGTTTGGCATAATCCTCGGCAGAATAAGAGGTATGGACTAGAAGGAAATAAGCTGACTTGGTCATCCTGTCTATAATGACCCAAACTGAATCATGTTGATGACTAGTTCGAGGCAAACCGATCAAAAAATCCATGTTCACTTCTTCCTACTTCCAAGTAGGAATGGTGAACTCCTGTATGGAACTACCGGGCTTTTGATGCTCTATCTTAACCTACTTACATATAGAGCAGTTAGCCACAAAAGCTGTAATATCTCTCTTTATTCCACTCCTCCAATAGATCTCTCACAAGTCACGGTACATCTTAGTGGACTCTGTATGAATATAGTATCACACACCATGCGCCTCTGCAAGAATTCGCTACCTCAAGTTATCCACATATAGAACATAGAGGTGACCCTGAAAATGAAGGACACCATCTCCCCCTTAGGAGAAAACCTCAACCTTCTGACCTCTGACTGACTCTTTCAACTTGACCAGGCTGGGATCTCTATCTTATTTTTCTTGCACCTCAAAAACTAGAGATAATTCTGAACTGCTCTAAACACATACACCACCCTCTGAAGAATCAACTAAGCGAACGCCTAGTATGGTAAGCTGATGGACTTCCTAAGCTATCTTCTTCTTGCTATCCTTAACGTGAGAAACACTACCCATGAAGAGCCTACTGAGAGCGTTGTCCATAATATTGGCCTTGCCCAAATGGTAAAGGACACTCATATCATAATTTTTCAAAAGCTCTCACTACCTTCTCTGATGAAGATTGAGGTCTTTTTAGGAAAATACATACTAGAGACTCTTATGATCTGTGAAGAAATCTTCATGAACTCCTTAGAGATAATTCCTTTAAATCTTCAAGGAAAATCTATGGTTGCTAACTCAAGATCATGAGTAGAATAATTCTTCTCATGGGGCTTTAACTGTCTGGAGGCGTAGGCTATGACCTTACTATACTGCATTATAACACAACCTAAACCCACTCTGGATGCATCACAATATACCACAAACCTATCTGAACCATCTGGTAATGCTAGAACTAGGGATGAGGTGGGTCGAGTCTTCAACTCCTAAAAACTCTTCTCAAAAGGATCCGACCACTGAAACTTGACCTTCTTCTAATTTAATCTATACATAGGGGATGAAATAGAAGAAAATCCTTCAACAAACCGCCTTTAATATCCAGCCAAACCTAAGAAACTCCTGATATTTGATGGAGATATGGGGTGTGGCCAGTTTCATTCCACTTCGGTATTTTGAGGATCTACTCTAATGCCATCACTGGAAATGATATGGCCAAGGAATTATACTGACCTTAGCAAAATTTGCACTTACTGAATTTGGAGAATAACTGATGATCTCTGAGAGTTTAAAGAATAATTCTAAGATGGTCTGAATAATCATGCTCAGTACGAGAATAGATCAGAATATTATCTATGAAGACTATGACAAACATGTCTAAGTACTGCTTGAACACACGGTTCATCAATTCCATGAAAGTCTAGGGGCTTTAGTAAGACTAAATGACATAACTAAGTATTCAAAGAGACCATATCGAGTACGAAAAGCTGTCTTCAAAATGTTACATTCTCTAACTCTAAGCTGATGGTAGCCTGATATGAGGTCTATTTGGAGAAATAACTGGCACCCTAAAGTTGGTCAAACAAGTCATATATTCTAGGAAGTGGATACCTATTCTTGATCGTGACTTTATTGAGATAGTGGTAATCAATGCACATCCTAAGAGAACCGTCTAATGAATCCCTTATCCAAGAGATCCTTAAGCTATTCTTTTAGTTCCCTAAGTTTTGCTGGTGCCATTCTGTATTGTGGAATGGAAATAGGACGAGTATCTAAAAAGTGTTCTATACCGAAGTTTATTTCCCTTTCAGGAGAAATGCCTAGGAGATCTTCGGGAAACATATCTAAATACTCATTAACCACCGGGAATAATTCAAATCTTGGACATTCGGAACTAGATTCCCTGACATGCACGAGATGATAAACATACCCCTTAGATATTATTTTCCTTGCTCAAAGGTCAAAAACAAGCTGACCCCTGAAAGATGAAGTACTACCCTTCCACTCTAGGACGGTCTTATTCGGGAACTAAAACTGAACTATCATTTTTCTGCAGTCGATTGTTGCATAGCAGAAATGATGCCAATCCATACCAAGAATGATATCAAAAGCAGTTATCTCTAACACGACTAGATCTGTTGAAGTGACTTTCTAAAATATCATAACCGGGTAGTTCCTATATACCCACCGAGCTATAATGATTTTACCAACTGCGGTAGAACTGAAAAGGGCTCTGCTAGAATTTTGAGGCTGACTCTGAAAGCACCTGCAATATAAGGAGTAACAAAAGACAAGGATGCACCTGGATCTAGCAAAGCAAGAACATAAACATGAAAGATCTGTAATGTACCAGTAACGACATCAGGAGAATTTTCCTAATCCTATCGGGTATGAAAAGCATAGAGTCTGTTTGGGCGTTGCCTGCTAGAAGCACTAGTAGTGGCACCCTGCTGGTTCGAGTGACTGGACTGAGTGGTAGAACGGTTCTGCTAACCCTGAGGACCCAACTGTGGACAATCTCTAATCCTTTGTCCTGGCTTGCCATATCCAAAACAAGTATCACTGCCTTCTCTGCAAGTACCCTAATGGTTCTTGCCGTAAGTCTGATAACGAGGATAAGTGCGGGCATTGCTAACACTGCCCTGAGACTTAGATCCTGATGCCCTATCTCTGTTTCTATTTCTAAAGTTTGGCACTGGGGCACTGATGAAGGAAGGATATGGAAGTTCTAGTTTAGGATAAAACTGCAAACGGTTTCCATCTTCTGATTAGGGTTGAGCAAAACAAAAATTGCCTGACCTTGATCTCTTGTTCTTCCTCTCCCTAATCCTAATCTTCTGCTTCTCTATTTGCTGAGCATGGGTCATGAGCCTGGCTAATGTCATATCACTATTTATAATCACAGACCTGCACTCATTTACCACGCTATCAGTCACCCATAACACGAAATTGCTCATCTTAGCCCTGCTGTTTACAAGCACATGAGGGGCATATCTAGATAACTAAGTAAATCTGAGAGAGTACTCTTTAACCATCATATTTCCTTGCCTGAGGTTGATGAACTCTAGAACTTTTGCCTCCCTCAACTCTTGGGGAAAGAATCTATCTAAGAAAACCATGACAAATTCTTCCTACTCTATAGGACTGCACCATCTACCCTTTCGAACTTCCACTGCTTGTACCAAGTATGAGTCGCATCTTACAACTGGTATACAACTAACTCATCACTCTCAACAGTAGTAACTCCCATGATTTCTATGACCTTCTGTACATGATCAATGAATTCCTGAGGGTCTTCGTCATACTTAGACCCGAAGAAAGATGGAGGGTTCATTTGGGTGAAGTCCCGAATCCTAGCTACTGCTGAGTTGGCCACTAGATTGGCTGGAATGACTGCTGGCCATTTATTTTGGGCAGCCACAAACTAAGAAAGTGCGGTGAATGCAGCTCTAAACTCTGCATGAGAAGCTTGTTCTACCAAAGGATCTTTGGGCTGAGGTTTCTTCTCTTTGGAGGCATGTTTTGAAATAAGAGAAGAATGGATTAGACTAAGAATTTAACTTGAGATTATGCTCACTAGCACAACATGAATACTGAAAGAAGGGAAACTATTCCTAAAACATCTCATAGCCTCCTGTACATAAATGTGGTACGCAACACACCCACGTAAAAGACTCTACTAGATGCGGCTTTCAGACTTCCTAGGACTCTATTGAACCTTAGGCTCAGATACCAAGTTTGTATCGTCCTGATTTTTTTGAACTGGAACACTGCATAGTGCTTATGACCCTGAAGGACCATAAGATAACCCATGGCTGATATATGTACCTGTATACTGCATAATATACATTTAAAATATAGAAAATATTAACAATAGGCCATAAGGTTGAACTGAATAAAGTATCTGACTAATCATAACATCTATATGGGGTAACAAATACCCAAAACAGCTGAAGTCTGAATCTAAAATATGAAAGCATCTAAACACTGTCTGAGTAAGGAGTTGAAGGAACATGTCTCCAACTAACTCCGTAAACTGGTAGATAACTGAAATAATAAATAAAGTCAAATCATATCATCCTCGAATGAAGGGGAATCACTGTAACTCTGTATGCTGAAATGAGACTAATACTGCTGATTTGAAACTCGTGTCTCTGAACCTATGGTGTAACATAAAAAGAAAGCACCATAGCACGAATGCGTCAGTACAACTGAAAGTACTGAATATATGAGTAAGGTAGGATAAATGAAAAGGGTTACATATATGAGCAATACTAACTGACTGACTAATATGGATGTGAGAGTGCAAGCCTACATATATAGTTACTGAGATCGTAAATATGTGATAGCTGGATATGTACACTAATACATGGTTTACTAATATCTAACATGACTGATACTGAAATTCAGATAACA
This sequence comes from Capsicum baccatum var. pendulum, assembly GCA_030864225.1. Taxonomy (NCBI): domain Eukaryota; kingdom Viridiplantae; phylum Streptophyta; class Magnoliopsida; order Solanales; family Solanaceae; genus Capsicum; species Capsicum baccatum. Next base: position 79,180,243 of record CM061550.1, read on the forward strand.
TGGGCGACTGTGTCTGACAGTCCTGAATCTGATGGAACTATCTGAGTTTTGTACTATAACTGAATTGACTGTATCTGGGAGTCCTGGTATACTGAAGTCTGAAGAACTATCTGAGTTCTTTTACTGAGATAGATACTAAAACTGTAGGAGGTAGTTGTTTAATTGATAGGCCCCATGTATGCCATTATAGCTAAACTGGGGTCTAATCTCTTCCCTGACTGGAAGGGTGTCAATATCACGCCACTAGTTAAGACAGGCTATGAGAACCCTCTACTGGCAGGTTCTCAAAATGAGAACGGTGGGAATCTTCTACTGGTAGGTAGGCAACCTCATGTACCCTCAACTAGCAGGTATGATGTCTCAACTTACGCTAGCTGCATAGTTCTGGAACGCAAGAATTGCCTCTAGAAATCACACCCTCTACTGGCAGGTGAGTTCCCATACTTGGGTTAACTCGGTTCTAACTTCTATGCCCAACTGAAGAGACTGAACATGATTAGCTGACTAGGCATAGTCTGAGCTTACTGAATTACATTTACTGATGGAATACTACTGATATCTGATAACTATCTGAGATCATGAAGTTTTCTGAGTCATATGACTGACTGAATTCTACTGAATCATGGCTTGATTTCAGATATCGTGAAAACATGACATGGTTCTAGGCACACAACTATAATTTTCGGGTACGAGTACCCCCAGGACTCGATGGAAGGAAACTGACACAACATAACTTACTTGATCATGAGAACAGAGTTCACAATTCATAACATTATAAGTAGGGGATATTATACTACATGTAGTTCTCAACATCTTATGCATGGTAGGGAGTGAATATATATCATGTACATATTGTATAACTCCATTATCATGAACGTTTCATACCACAACAATAATAACACAACAATAGCATGGAATTTATATTGAATCTTAATGGTTAACATCAACTTGCCATTTAGTTACTATTGATCCATGGAAACATAATTTCTAGCATTCTAGGCATTTTATCAAACACTTTGCATACACTCTTTAAGGCATACGCGTATTCATAAATTTCACCATATTAAGCCACCCAAATTCATGGGTTCCAACTAACATGATCATAACCTCCATGAAAATACATCAAAATACTACTCTATACCACAAATAACAACCACCAACATGAATATGATCATATCACCACAAAACAATCAAAATTTAGTATTTAAAGATTGATTATTGAACTCCACAGACGAAAGGGATCCGTGGATGAACACTATGCATACCTTAGATTAAAAATCCGTCAAAGTTAATAGTGAAATAGACTTGAATCTTGATGTTCCCAATTGAACCCTAGGTTTATTCTTGATGATTTTGGTGAGGATTTCAACAAAAGGAGTATATTTTGGTGTTTAGTAACCTTAATCATGTGTTTTGGGGTTTATATATAGGTGGAAAAAGACCAAAATACCCTTACAAACATGGAGGTGGAAATATTTGAAACTGGGCACCCTATTGGAGTTGCAATCCGACGCCTAGCTAGTATCATGCTCTAGCCAGGGTGACGTCTTGCTTAGAGCGGTGCTCTAGCTTGGGTTACGCGGGCCTATCGCCCTGAGCTACTGGTTTGGGCACCTAAATGTGCCCTTACGCTATTCCAAAAATTAGTAAACTCACCTGGGATGTACTACACATTGCCCTATCATAACGCAACTTGAAAATTATAAAACGAAGGTTGGGAAGGTCATCAAATAAATCTCCGAAGTTCAGAGGTCTAAACTAAGACTAAGTGTTAAACACTTTGCTAAAATTTTCTAAGTGTTGGACCTTATATTGAGCTTCAAAGAGCTAAACGATATGAATATGAATGTAACATTTTTGCGGGGTCTTACACCCAGTGGCTCTTTAGTATTAGTAGCAGAGGCTTGTCAGATTGTTAGATATGATTTAGATTATTCAGTATTGATTGTTCAGACTATTAAGTTTAGTTTTTTCAAAGATTATATTCAGATATTCTCAGTTATCTCAAATATATTTCCGCATTTAGTATTATTTTTATACCTATATTCCTTTGCTATGAGATTCACACTTAGTAGAAGGCAGGCAGGGTTAGCTTAAGACTACTTGTAGTCTTGAGCATCGTGTGACATCTCGGGACCTCTTTTTGGGGCGTTACACCCTACCCTACCCATTCGGTCTCCACTTTCCTAACAAACACACCAGATTCACGCCATTAAAAGATACAATAGTCATATACACCACTAGAACACAACAATAATACACACACAATTACACACCATTATCATTCTTGGACTCTTACAAGAAAATACACATACCACATAAGGGGATTTTCGTACATACACACGAATTTACATACAAATTTCCATATACACACACACAACTTCACAAAATGAGCAGGAGGACACACTCTCATGGACTGAATAAACTGGAAAATGCATACCAACTGTCACGACATGAGCCGGGGCCCTAGCCGTAATGATCATTCCAAACGATGAGGCTCGGACGCTTTTTTAAATTTAGTAATCATGCATAATATTCACATAATATAAGAAAATTTGTGAAAAACATCACATGATGTAACCATGGTCAATCTAATAACTTGTACAATTTGAAAAGGAATTTCTAAATATTTTAAACATGTGACAACCATCTGCGAAATCTCTAACATTACAATATCTATCATAAATTTGAAACATAACTGGGACAAGGCACCCAGTAGACCATAAAAAGAATGAAGCAATGAAATATGAAAATAAGGCCTTCTAAAATAGAGAAGGCTCACCAACTGCAACTTCTGACACATACGGATCTATTGCTGAATAAAACCGCGGGACAGTGCCTCAGATCCTAAGATATAAAGGGTCATTACATATGTACTAGTTCGTAGAGCAATCCAAATATAATGTATATATGTATAACCTAGATGAGAGAAATTCTGAAACATTATTCATGAAATAGTTAAAAATACATGGGCAATTTCAATGACCTTAAAACAATCTTGTCAATGCAAGTCTAATCTTTGTGTTACTTCTGAGTTAGGTAGTACACCCCTACAAGTCTAATATTTCACGGGCTATTTGGAATCTGCCATTAACTCGACAGGAAATCCCCCAACCCAAGTTTGATGCGGGAGTTGGAGTTTTTGATTCTGATACGCCACAGGGCACTAGGCCAGCGTATAATCCCTCTTGGGAAAATAACAACCCGTATCGGCAAAACACAATTTTGGATAAAGAGTTATCTGAAATCATGCCTTCTTCGGGTAACCACCTAACATCTCTTAAGGCCATTTTTAGCCTTTTCTAAACAAGCATCTTTCTAAAATAAATTTCTGAAAAATCTGAATGAAATCTAACTTATGTTCTACTCAGAACCTGTTATGGCATTATCTGTTTTGGTATCATCTTACCAAGACTTTCAAGTCATATTTATGATCCATAAAATATCATGTTACATTCTCTTCATTCGAAAAATAAAGTTTGGACTAGCATATCATTCAAATAGTTCAAGAGAATTCATACTTCAAAACATATGTCAAATTATGCATAGAATCTTTTTTTTTTCAACATTTCAACAAACATTTGGTGGTCATGTATTTTTGACAAACTATGCAATTCTTTCATTATATGTCTTCAACATTTATCAACATGTAAAACCCCCTCTCATCAATTTAAAATCAATCTTAAATCATTTAAAAATAATTAAGAACATTGATACCATGCTTCTAAATATAACATTCATCAATTCGTAACATGAGAAAATCAAAAGATGTTGCTACCTGAGAGGGAGTGTAAATAGTCATGCTCTCAATTTAATTATTAACTTTAAATGCATACATACATACACATATATATATATATATATATATATATATATATATATATAAGCAAAAATCAATTTTTCTTTAAGGAAAGGCCTCAAGACCAACATAATAGATCAAAAGGATTCACAATGCATAATTGTAAATTTAGATCATGTAGTTTAGGAAAACCCATGTACCTTAGATTACAAAGTTTAAAGAGTAGAATTCGAATCTTGATTTGTTCCTGGAAATTTTGGACTTAAAGATTGATTTCTTGCTTTCTTGTTCTTGGAGGAAACCCTAGTTTGATCTTGTTTTTGAAAGTGAAGAGGGAGTTTTAATGTTGTATAACTGATGATAATATACAATAACATTTTTAGAAAGTCATTAAATCAATTGCGGAGGTTATCGGAAGAGGAAAAATACCAAATAGATTCCCACACTACATAATTTATTAACACACTAAATTTGAATAGGATTTATTAACTTTCGTAACCTTTACACAAAGAGTTGACGGTTTACATTCTACCCCAAAAGTTTGGGGAGTTACATTATCTCCCCTTTGGGATCATTCGTCGACGAATGATGAGTAAGGACATGTCAAAGCTTAAAAGGTATGGAATGAGTAAAGTAACCTCGCATTGAATATTTTTGCTCAACAAAGTATCCAAAGGCATCGAAAGAGCTTCATGATAACCCACAGTGAAACGCATCAGCATGAAGCATGAGGTAGTGAAAGTTTTCATATGGATGACCTTGCACATGAGTTCTATGAATAATTCTCATCACAACATAAGGCATGAGTTTATTTGGTGATCATAGGCCCTATTTACATCAGTACTAATCATGAAATGAGATTTCACGGGAGATAGGATTTAGAAGCATTTTCCACCTTATAAGATACAACGAATGTACCTTAAGTTTAGAGACACTATTCATTTATTCCCCAGCATTAATCAACGTACTTTATCATTTCCCACCTATGATTCTCCCATAACACATCTAACCACTTGAATTTTGTGTCCCGACGTATAATAATTCTATGTTGAAGCCCAACTCGGAGGAAAGAGGTGCTAACTTAAATTGCCGGACCTGCACTCTACATCACATTAATAAATCACCTCAACCTATCACTATAATCCTACAACCTTAAGTATTAATTCAAGGAATACTAACCGCACGACACATTGTTTTGTGTTTTCATCAATCACAAAATTTAAGCCTATCATTACTACACCCACCTTATGGATCTCCCAACTAAGGCCAGCCAATTCAATCATTCTCGCTAAGATTTTCACCACATAACTCCTTCTTAACTATCTCACTAAAAACTCATTTATTTCTTCCCCCTTCTCCTAGAACCTTAGCTCTAGAAGTCAAATCAAAATATTTATCCTCAAAATCATCTTCCCCTCACCCAAAACACTACCACACTTTCACAACCACCGTCATACTGATATATGAAGTGTCAATGAGGGACCCGATCCTAAACATCATGAATGGATGTAACACTAGTCAATACATAGCTTATACTTATTACATTACTCAAGTAGGGACATGAAATGAAGATGCGATGGAATAGACACGGAGTGCTTTAGATATCAAGTGTCTGGATCATAAGTAAAGGGTTGTTTGGCATAACCACAACACAACATGATTTCCTAGGACATACTACGGTGAGAAACATGGGTTCACATATCTCATGATTTGTACAACATAAGGTCGGAATTCATAAAGTAAATTTTTGAAACAAAGATTGATACTTGAAGTTATTGCTTCTTATTTTCCTAGCTGAGATAGTCATAAGTTCGCAAAACTTTATCGCTTTGGCTAATTCTGGCATAAAATGATTCAGTGAAATACAAAAACATATTTTTTTAGGATTAAGCATGCTGTGAGACATAGGTTTAGATCATGAACAACGTAACATATGTCTTGGATACTTGGAATATTAAATCACTGAGGGAGATTATTGCTCTTTGTCTTGAAATCGGAACATGGCATGAGTTACATAGAGAGCTCAAACATTAGGCATAGGCTAGACATGAATACATAAGATATTGGTAGAACTCCATTCAAATCGAAGTAGGAGGAGCTTGCTTGACTAGGAATTGATTTAACATGATTCTTACTTGAAAGTTAACATCACAAAAAGAATTTGGGAGCAACTTTAATCCATCATCTTCCCCTTAGATCAAAGTCACCCTCCTAGACTTAAGAATATAACCTCCCATCAATCTATAACCAGATTTCTCAATACAAAAGGGGATATCGGTATACACACGAACTCAAAATTTCTTTAAGAATTTTAGATAAAGACACTAAATTTTTTCTAGGTTATCTCCCTTCAGGGATACTAATCATAACTTCCCCTAACCCCAAATTCACCAACTTATGACTAACATTATTATAGGCATGTCCATCTATGCTTCTAAACACTTAACACTTTATCTTCAACTCCTTAGAATACTCGCATTACACCTCTAGTTGCATAACTTACAACTTAACAAGGATTATGTTGCCTACCTATATTCCCTCAATTCAACTCTAATGAATACCGTACAACAACTCACTAGACTTTTCCATACTAAATTTCAAGAACATAAACTAGTTACACAAAACACTTATACACATAAATGCTAAGCGTTCCATTTTTAAGTACACTCTAAAGGCATTGCTTTCCAAGAATGCTACTCTTAATTTTATTCACTATCCTCTATTGTCATCAACCTACAATTCAATCTCATGATCATACACATCCTCACTCCTTATCACATAAAAATCCACTCTCCACTACTTTACGTTCTAATATTAGACCGTTAATCACATAACTTATATCTTTAAATCTTACCAAATGCCACACTACGAGGGTGCAACTTATTATTATATACTTACGCCATTATCCACTTAGTGACTCACCCATAATTCATAATTTTAACACTAGTCCTTATATACAAATATACCTTAAAATTACCATTTAACTTTTCATAAATAATCAACCTAAGCTCTTTCACAAATAACATCAATCCTACTAATTCATTCCCATAAAACATATATTATTAACCTTAAGAAACTACTCTTACCACCACATTCTACATCAAAAGTTCAAGCCTATAGCCTAGCAACAATCACGTACTACCGGTGAAACATGGAGCATATTATACTGGTCCACCAAATTGCAAAATTAACTCAAAATACTTATTTCATTTAACTACTACCTACAATCGTATTCCCTCCATGACATCACTATTAAAACTCAAAATCCACTATATACTTCTCATATAAAGTACTAGTTTACAACCACTAAAGAAAAGATCGTCAAGGGAGTAAAGTCACATAATAGACATAGCCAACCTTAATCTTATATTATAATCCAATACGATCTTATCTACATATTCAACCTTCTCCTATCATACTTACTTACCCAAGCATATATTTAGACTACCTTCAAATTTCACATACAAAAATAAGTCTATACTTATAACTTATTGGCTTATCTAACCGTTTTCATAACCACTATAACTACCCACTCTAGGCTCTTTCCTATTTTGAATTAATAAAAAAAATCAAAGCCAAACACTTTCTCCACACACCACCATACAATCTACAGGTCTTGCCATAATATTATCCAACCACGATAAAGAAGAGAACCACCCCTAAATCAAAGGGTTATACAAGTAAAACTACTTATTTGAGCAATAGTCACCCTCACTCTGGCTGCTAACCTTGTGACTTCATGTCTCCAACTTTCAAACCAAGTTACTACCATTAGGTCATGACACTTTAACATATGCTACTACTCGGGAAGAAATACCGTTCCAACATTCTACTACACATTATTTCGTGCAATAAGAATTTGAATAGAAATTGGATACTCTTAAATACCTTAGGCTGAAAAGCACAATTTCATGAAGATCAAAGTTTACTCTAGAATCAATAGTACTAACAGACCCCTATCAAGTTCCTGTATAATTTTATAATCTTTTATGACTCAATCAGAAAGGATTATACCATTTAGATTCTAAACATCTGCACTTGAATGACTTCAACAATGAGATATATCTAAGAATATCAGAGTAATAAAAGAATTGGGATAACTTTATTTTTGTATGGCGATACCATAGCACGAACTAGAGTATGAAAAAGGAACATTTGACTCCATAGCACGAACTAGAACATGAAGAAAGAGAGATATTCCTAAATGCCTTGTTGCCTCGTGTTTATAAGTGTGGCATGCTATACACCCATAAACAAAACTCTACCCGATGCAATTTTACAAAACTCTACTGCTGGATGGAACCACGGGACTCTACCTCAGATCTTGAGATATAAGGGGTCAATACATATATACTGGTACGCAGATCAATCCCAAATAATGTGTGTGTATATATATAACATAGATGAGATCATGTATGAAACATCATCCACGAAATAATTAAAAATACATGGTCAATTTCAATGATCTTTAAACAATTTTGTCAATGTAAGTCTAATCTTTGTGTTACTTCTGAGTTAGGTGGTACAGTTATGAGTTAGGTGGTACACCCCTACAAGTCTGATATTCCATGGGCTATGTGGAATCCGTCATTAATTCGACAAGGAAGCCCCCAACCCAAATTTACCGCAAGAGTTAGACTTCTGATTCTGATACGCCACAGGGCACAAGGCAAGCATATAATCCCTCTTAGGGAAATGATAACCTGTATCGGAAAAACACAATTTTGGACAATGAGTTATTTGAACTCGTGGCTTCTTCGAGTAACCACCTAACATCTCTTAAGCCCATTTTTAGCCTTTTATAAACGTTCATTTTTTTAAAATAAATTTTTGAAAAATTTGAATGAAATCTGACTTATGTTCTACTTTGAGTCTGTTATAGAATTATTTGTTTTGGTATTGTCTTACCAGGAATTGCAAGGCATATTTATGAGCTATAAAATATAATGTTACAGTCTCTTCATTGAAAACATAAAGATTGGACCACCATATCATTCAAACAGTTCAAGATAATTCATACTTCAAAACATTTGTCAAATTATGCAAAGAATCCAAACATTCTTCAATTCATAACATGAGAAAATCAAAAGATGTTGCAACCTGAGAGGGAGTGTAAATAGTCATGCTCTCAATTCAATTATCAAATTTAAATTCATATATATATATATATATATAAATATATATATAAACAAAAAAAAATTCTGTAAGGGACGACCTCAAGACCAAAGCAATAAATCAAAATGATTGACAATGCACCATTGTAAATTTAATTCAAAACCCCTTTAAAAATTCATGATTTCTAAAGCTTTAAACCTTATTCAAAGTGTTTTCAACAAGCCCATGTAGTTTAGGAAAACCCCACGTACCTTAGATTGCAAAGTTTAAAGAGTAGAACTCGAATCTTAATTTGTTCCTGGAAATCTTGGACTTAAAGATTTATTTCTTGCTTTCTTGTCCTTAGAGTCAACCCTAGTTTGATCTTGTTTTTGAAAGTGAAGAGGGAGTTTTGATGTTGTATAACTGATGATAATAGACTAATAACATTCTAAAGAGTCATTAAATCAATTGGGGAGGTTTTCGGAAGAGGAAAGTACCGAAACACCCCTTTTAAAATAACCCGCCTTCGAAACTCAAATTTTTCCCGACGGTTTGGTTGACGGACAGTCAGGAGGATGAAGGACCATAACCTTGACCGTCGGGTCATGTCCAGTTACTGAACTCACTATTTTAGGGGAGACGGAGGGCTTTACGGTCCGTTGGGTCTACCCTCGCTCCTTCGACAAATTAATACCTCTCTGTAAAATGGGCATAACTTTTTACTCCTATATCAGATTAAAGCAAAACCGATAGAGTTGGAAAGTGGACTCAAAGAAATTTTGTTGTATATAAAGTAGATCCCCTAATTCGTTATATACAAGAAGTTATGGTCGACTTAAGTTGACCAAAGTTTGGACGCTCACCAAAATCAATCGGTAGGAAAACTTTCAACTCGTCCTTCAGTTAGAGGGATCTCTATGATCCTAATTCTTGCTTAAATAGAATCCCACACTACATAATTTATCTAAACACCAATTTTGAATACTATTTATTGGCTTTTGTAACCTTTAGACATAGAGGTGACGGTTTACATTCTAGCCAGAAAGTGGGGGGTGTTACATTCATTATCTTCCCTTTGGGATCATTCTGCTCCGAATGATGTGTAGAGACTTGTTGAAGCTCTAAAGGGATGAAATGAGGAACGTAACCTCTCATTGAACATTTTTCATCAACAAAAGTATGTAAAGGTATTGAAAGAGCTTCATGACAACCTACAGTGAAATGCGTAAGCACGAAGCATGAGGTAGTGAAATTTTTCATATGGATGACATTACACATGAGGTCTATGAATAATTCTCATCATAACATAAGGCATGAGTTTATTTAGTGATCATAGTCCCTATTTACATCAGTACTAATTATGAAGTGATATTTCATGGGATACAGGATTTAGAAGCATTTTCCACCTTACAAGATACAACGAATGGACCTTAAGTTTAGAGACACTATTCATTTATGCCCCAACATTAATCAATGTACTTCATAATTTCCCACCTACAATTATCCCATAACACATCAATCCACAAGAAAAATGAACCACACGACAGATTGGTTTGTGTTTTCATCAATCACAAAAGTTAAGCCTATCATTACTACATCAACTTTATGGATCTCCCAACTAAGACCAGCCAATTCAATCATTTCACTAAGATTTTCACCACATCACTCCTTCTTAACTATCTCAAATAACGAAAACTCATTTCCTTCTTCAAAATCATCTACTCCCCCACCTTCATACTGACATACGGAGGGTTCTTGAGGGATCCAAGCCTAAACATCATGAATGGATGTTACACTTGTCAATTCATAGCTTATACTTATTGCACTACTCAAGGAGAGACATAAAGTGAAGATGCGATAGATAGAGATGGAGTGCTTCAGATATCAAGTGTCTGGATCATAAGAAAAGGATTGTTCTGCATAAACACAACACAACATGATTTCTTAGGACATACTACTTTGAGAAACATGGGTACACATATCTGATGATTTGGATAACATAAGGTCGGAATTCATAAAGTCAACAATTGAGACAAATATTGATACTTGAAGCTATTGCTTCTTATTATCAGAGTTAAGATAGTTATAAGTTCGCACAACTTTATCACTTTGGCTAATTCCGACTTAAAATGATGCAGTGACATACAAAAACATATTTTCTTGGGAGCAAACATGTTGTGAGACATAAGTTTTGATCATGAGCAATATAACATATGGCTTGGATACTTGAAATATTGAATCACTGAGGGACATTATTTCTCCTTGTATGGATATCAAAACATGACAGGAGTTACATAGAGAACTCAAACTTTAGGCAGAGGCAAGAGATGAATACATAAGACATTGGTAGAAGTCCAGTAAAATCAAAGTAGAAGGAGTTTGCTTGAATAAGAATTGATTTAACATGATTCTTACTTTAAACTTGTCACCACAAAAAGAATCTAAGAACTACTTTAATCTATCATCTCCCTCTTAGATCAAAGTCACCCTCCCAGACTTGAGAATATAACTTCCCATCAATCTATAACCATAGTTCTCAATACAATAGGAGATATTGGTATACACACGAACACAAACTTCCTTCAAGAATTTTACATCAATACACTAAATTTTTTCTGGGTCATCTCCCTTCAGGGATACTAATCATAGCTTATCCTAACCCCAAAGTCACCAACTTATGACTAACATTATTATAGGCATGTCCATCCATGCTTCTAAACACTTAACACTCTATCTTCAACTCCTTAGAATACTCGCATTACACCTCCCGTCACATAACTTACTACTTAACAAAATTTGTAAAACCATACCCAAGGCTCATGTTGCCTACCTATATTTCCTCAATTCAACTATAATGAATACCATACAACAACTCACCAGACTTCTCCATACTAAAATTTCAAGAACAGAAACTAGGTATGCAAAACACTTATACACATAAATGCTAAGCCTTCCATTTTAAGTACACTCTAAATACATTGCTTTCCAAGAACGCTACTCTTAATTTTTTTCATTATCCTGTATTGTCATCAACCTACAATTTGTAATCTCATTAGCATACACATCCTCACTCCTTATCACATAATAATCCACTATCCACTACCTAATGTTCTAACATTAGACCGTTAATCACATAACTTATATCATAAAATCTTACCAAACACCATACTACCAGGGTGCAACTTATTATTACATACTTATGCCCTTATCCACTTAGTGACTCACCCATAATTCATCATTTTAACACTAGTCCTCATATACACATATAACTCACAATTACCACTTAAATTTTCACAAATAATCAACCTAAGCTCTTTCACAAATCACATCAAGCCTACTAATTCATTCCCACAAATCATACATCATTAACCTTAAGCTACTACTCGTACCACCACATTCTACATGTAAAGTTCAAGCCTATAGTCTAGCAACGATCACGTACCATCTGTGAAGTATGGAATATATTATACTGGTCCATCAAATTAGAAAATCAACTCAAAATACTCATTTCATTTAACTACTACCTACAATCGCAATCCCTTCATGACATCACTATTACAACTTAAAATTCACTACATCCCTTCTCATATGAAGTAATAGTTTACAACCACTAAAGAAAAGAAATTCAAGGGGGTAAAGTCACATAATAGACATGGTAAACTTTAATCTCATATTATAATCCAATACGATCTTATCTACATATTTTATTTTCTCACATCATACTTACTTACCCAAGCATATATTTAGACTACCTTCAAATTCCACATACAAAAATGAGTCTATACTTATAACTTCTGGCTAATCTAACCATTTTCATTCATAGACCATAAGGGATTTCTGTAACCACCATAACTATCCACTCTAGACTCTTTCCTATTTTGAATAAATAAAAATAATCAAATCCAAACACTTTCTCCACACACCACCATACAATTTACAGGTCTTGCCACAGTATTTTCCAACCACCATAAAAGAAAGAACCACCACTAAATCAAAGGGTTATACAACTAAAAATAATTATTTATGCAATAGTCACCCTCACTCTTACCACTAACCTAGTGAATTCATGTCACCAACATTGGACTTAAAGATTGATTTCTTGCTTTCTTGTGCTTAGAGGAAACCATAGTTTGATCTTGTTTTTGAAAGTGAAGAGGGATTTTTGATGTTGTATAACTGATGATAATAGACTAATAACATTTTTATAGAGTTGATACCTCTCTATAAAATGGGCATAACTTTTTACTCTGATATTAGATTAAGGAAAAATTGGTGGCCTTGGAAAGAGGACTCAAATTCCTTTTGTTTTATATGTAGTAGGTCCCCTAATTAGTTATATATAAGAATTTATGCTCTATTGAAGTTGAATAAAGTTTGGACACTCACCAAAACTCAATCGATAGGAAAAATTTCTACTCGTCCTTCAGTTAGGGGACCTCTATGATCTCAATTCATGCTCAAATAAATCCCCTCACTACATAATTGATTAATACAGTAAATTTGAATCGGATTTCATAGCTTTTGGAACCTTTACACATGGAGGTGACAGTTTACATTCTAGCCTGAAAGTGCGGGGTGTTACACTAACACACATACAATACACACACAGTGAACAAGGGTAGAAAAAATGGAGATAAAAATGAGAGTGTGAGGGAGAGAAGTGAGAGAGAGATAGAAAAGGAGAGAGAAGAGTGAAACAGAACTAATCAGAGAGAGATTGGAGCAACAAAAAGAGGAAAACACTCACTGGAAATTTATGGATTAGCCACCGGAAACCACCTCCATCGCTGTCGTTACTGCTCTATAATTTCTCATTGGAGAACGTCTCCGTTCGCCCAAAGTCATCTGAATCAAACTGTTTTCTATCAAAACTAACCTAAAATTCCAAAGTTTTGCCAGAAACAAGTATGAGTCTTGTTTGGCTTTTGCATTCTATGTTTGATCTTAGCGAAAAACAAAGTGATGGGTGTATATCGGAGCTGGTTTCATATTGAGGTTTCATTCAAGACTTCGATTGTGGTTCAATTCGAAAAAATCATCTTCAATTAAAACTAAGGTCCCTTTCTCCTACTCATTCTCTATTTTTATTCCAAATTTTGATCATTGTTTGTGGATGTGAATGACTGTCATGCTTAGCATGTTAGATTGTTTGTGAAGTGTATGTTTATTGATGCATGATTTGGACTTTTGAAAATCGAAAGGGAAAAAATATTGACAATCGAAGAGTTGTCAAATCAAGTTGGGGCGGGAATTGAAAAATCTACAAAAAGGCAAATATTGATTGCTTGATTCATCGATGGTTATTTGATTTGAAATAAACACTGATGATGCAAAATACTAAGTTTGGTAGGGGAATTGTAGGAATTGATGATTGTGGAATGATTGAATTTTTGTTCTTGAGATTGTTTTATTTGGACGCTTGAAATTAAAAAATGCATTCATTTTACAAGGGAATGACCCAAGCTTACATTGTACTTATCACCGGGGAATGCCCCGAAGTATCATCTACGCAAAGGAGGCTCGTGATCAAGGCCTGAGGCATTGGGTAAAGCATTGAAGTGTAGTTTAAGATTAGTGTAGGTTTACTTTTCATTACCTTTTTATTTGGGGCTATAATAATTGGACTGGATACTATATTTTTGGACTTATTTTTTTTGTTGTTTGATTGATTGTTTTGCATGTTTTGTGTGATTTATACATTCATAGTGTCAAATTAGATGATATGCTCCGCCAAGCGGCCATGGTTGAACGACAAGATCGAAGGGGTTCCTAACACCTTCCCCTCGATCAATAAAATTCCATAACCAAAATCTCTATTCGTGGATCTATTTAAAAGAATCAAAATCATTTTGAAAAGGGATTTTCAAAGGTGACTTGGCACACCTAATTTATGCCAAGTGAAAACTCTGATTTTTGAATATAAAAACTCCTTTTTGAAACAAATCATCATTTTTTCCAGCTAATAATAAAAACCCTTTCAAACTTAAAATTAATTGTTTTTGGTTTAAAAAGGGTTGTGATAGATCTCTCGACTCTTCTGGGGATTTTTCAGAATTCGAGCTTATTTTTTTAGAGTTGTATCAGATTAGTTTGACATTATGGATGTATAGATGTTGTTTGTGTTATTGTTAGTATTTGTTATATCATTGTTGATTGCCTATTTTCTACGTGTTTACAGTCTTTCCTCTTATGTATTACCGCTTTATATTTGACTTCCTTTGCATAACCCGAGTCAATTTTTTCTACAACAAATTCTGTAGTACACGTTGTGTACATGATCTCTAGTTGAGTCACCCTTATTTTAAGAGGGGGATCCATCGGTTGGTATGGAGTAGGTGGAAAGCAATCGTAGCTACTATCAACCATACGCTACCCCGAACAACCTTATTAGTAGACCCCAGCATAGGTCAGCCTTTAGGTCATGCTTATCTGCATCATATTAAGACCTTGCCAGATCCACTTGGTACTTTGTAGGAGACTCACCGTTAAATCACCCTTACATGCTAATTGTTTCATCTTTGAACACAATAGGGTCATTTAACGAACTGATTTGAGGAAAACCATGTGCTAGAATTAAAGGAGCCTGGGTTTAGGCAAGAAAAAAGCAAAGTGAATCCAAAAAAATAGAGTTTCATAATTTTTTTTAGAGTTTTTTATGGTTTTTGTTTCTCATAATCTAAAAATTCAAAAAGATTTTTTTTACATTTTGAACTTAGTTACTCTGAAAAACAAATCATCAAAAAGATTTTGCATTTGTTTCCTTTGGCAAGTATTTATAATTCAAAAATTTCAAAAGTTTTTTTTATTTAATAGGAGATTATTATAAAAGAAATTCAAAAAAAGATGGTAGAAGTTTTCTACATTGCATAAGACGAAAATATCAAAAAGATTTTTTATTTCATAGTTGGTGTCATTTTTATATGATGTATCAAACTAAAAACTCAAAAAAGATTTTATTGACGTTTTTCATCATCTGTATTTGGTCGTGTCTCTTAAGTAAAGGTTTAGTTTGTTTAATCTTTAATTGTCCAATCTAGATAAATTACACACACCTGATTCTCCTCTCTCGGGAGTGAGATATGTAGGCAGCCCTTCGTGGGTTCGATGATCTTATTTAAAAAATCCCAAAATATGTTTCTTCACTCTTCATTTAGAATAGGTGTCATATACATCTTTAAAAAGAAAACTATGAAAAATTTCCCTTTAATAGTTTCAAGTTTCTTTTTCGTATGAAATTCAAAATCAAAAACCCAAAAAGATTTTCCTTTGATAATCACAGGTTTCATTTTTTGTATAGAAATCTAAAAAATTCAAAAAGATTTTGTTCACTCTTCATTTAGAGTAGGTGTTTCATATACATCTTTAAAAGAAAACTACAAAAAGATTTTCTTTAATAGTTTCAAGTTTCATTTTCATATCAAATTCAAAATTGAAAATCCAAAAAGATTTTTCTTTGGTAATCATAAGTTTCATTTTGTACATGAATTTGAAAAAATCCAAAAAAGATTTTTTTTTCACTCTTCATTTAGAGTAGGTGTTTCATATACATCTTTAAAAGAAAACTACTAAACGAGTTTCCTTTAATAGTTTCTAGTTTGATTTTCGTATGAAATTCAAAATTGAAAACCTAAAAAGATTTTCTTTGATAATAGTAGGATTCATTTTGTATAGGGATTTTAAAATTGAAAAATTCAAAAAGATTTTCATTAATTCTTTTGACAATTTGTTAATTCTTTTTCTACTCAAAATTTTTAAAAAAAAGAAGAAGAAAAAGAAAGAGAGTTTGATCGGCGATGTTGTGCCAAAACTTCACAAACTACGCACACCTAATTCTCCTTTTTCAAGAGTGAGATACATTGGCTCCTTTTTTTGGATTCGGTGATCTTTTCAAGAAAAATAGAAAAAGATTTTTAGAAAGTGTTGAACTATAACATGTTTGCTATCTCTTATTCAGTTAGTTTAAGGTGGTTGGTTTGTGGCACTCTGGCGGGTCCTACATATTACACCAAATCTAAGGAAGGTTTAGTTGTGTCCAAAGGGGATATAGATTAACCTCATGGATCAAACAAAGGGTCAAGAAAATGAAAGTTTAAATGAAGAGAATTTGTGACTAAGACAGCAAATGATGAAAATGTATGGAGCTTGGTCTAGTAGGCTGCCTCCTCTATTCCCTAATATTTATCCTACAAATATCTTGAGTTTTCCATCACAATTGCAAAGTTAGTTTTGTATTGTTGTTGATGCACCACAACATGCCTTGGAATTCATGCCAGGTCAGCTGCATCTCAATATTTTCACCTCTCCTTCTCTAGCTCCTCAGTATAAACTTACTACATTCAAAACACCACATATTGGTTGTGATTTTGCTACTCAACCCTCTACTGAGGCTTCCACATTAGCTATCTTCCCAATGATTGTGGTTTACCATTCCTCTAGTGAACCCATGTTCAATACTTTTGATGATCATTGCTATAATCCTGAGTCTACTTTTAAGTTAACTGGACCACCAAAATTTCTTATCAAGAAGTTTGACATGACTGAAGATCAAGAGAAAATGGTTGGAAAAATGAAGAGTGCAGAAAATGCTATAAAAAGTTCCCTAGGACTCGCGGGTAAAGAAGATATTTCATATAAAGAATGGGCATATCTTCAAGTTTCAACCTTCCTCAAAGCTTTGAGATATCAAAATTTAAGGAACATAATGGACATAAGGAATCCATGAAATATTTGGGACAATATAAAAATCAATTAAGGGAAATTGGAGGGAAGAAGAATGAAAAAGATGCAGTTGCTATTCTAGTTGGACAATGGGAATGTTCAAGAAGACGACATCATCGTTACCCTCAGTGTCAAGCCAAAGTTCATGCCCAATCTCTATATAATCACTCTCAAAACCCATTATACTTTATTTCCCTACCTCCATACCCAACATATGGTGCACAACCATATATTTAGCTCTTTTTTTACTCACAATGGCACACACCAATGCGTCAAAGTCACCATCTAACTTCACCAAAAGATTAAAGCCCTTCTAGGACCAAGGTTCGATCTAAGTCAAACAATTGAAAGAGAAAGAAGCCTCAAGATAGTTTCACACTAATTGGAGAGTCGTATGCCAGTTTATTCTTAAGATTGGTATAGTGAGGCATGATCTCTCCTCTCCTTGGGTATACTCCTAACCTACATTCAAAAAGTTTTGATCCTAATGTATGATGTGCATATCATTCTGATGTTTAGGGTCATATTATTGAAGATTATCGTGCTTTGAAAAGAAAAATAGAAAAAATGGTTCAAGATAAATAGATTTTGGTACAGACCATGGACAATGGTAGAAACTCTAGTCATGCTGATATGCAAATCAGTGGCTAAGATGTCTAGCTTAGCAATTGGGAAGATCCGCCTCTCCTTACTTGGAAGGGGTTTTCATAGTTTGTTTTGTTTTCCTTTTTGTTTTTTTAAATTATTTCAGGGTTGTAGTTCGGAATCTATCTTGTTTTGTTTCTCTGTCATTTTTGTTTAAACCCTTCTATCTTTTCTTTTAATGAAATGTAGTGTCGTTGTTGTTTTGCATTATTTTAAGTTGTTTGTTTGTTTTCTTTACATAGTTTATTTTATGTTGGTTCTAGCGACATGACATACTGGCAGAATTTTCAGCTAGATCTTAGAATCCAATTTAAGCATCAACTTTGAATCAAAGGGCTAAAGTTAGAAAAAGTCATTTGAGAAATAGGTAGAGTGTTGAGACATTTGGTGACCATGCTAAAGTATTCTTTCAAAATTAAGACAATTATTTTAGGAATCACAAGAGTAACTTATTCATTAATTGGAAGACATATCTCGATTAGGTCAAACAGTGGTGCACGATACCATATCAAGAGGAATAGAAAGAAAATCAATTTCACGAAATTATGACTCATTGAATGTGAGGAATGTACAATAAAGTTGGAGTTTACTAAAAAAGTAGAGAAGAAAAAGATCAGTTAAAGTTAATGTTGTAAAAAGTGTCACAAGTGACCTTCATCTTTCACTTTCATATTGCATGATGTTTATGTGCATTTTTAAGGATTTATATGACAAAGGCATTTCATTCTGCTATTCAAATATTGTGTCGTCCTTTGTTTAACCCATTTGAACCTTAATGTTATTTTCTTTCATATCCCTCTTTCGGAATCAAGATAGATTCAGCAAAGCTAAAACAAAGTGTCTAGCAAATGAATAGAGTAAGAAAAGTTTAAAAAAAAAAATAGAAAAAGAAAAAAATGTTTCGAAAAAGAAAGAAAAAAGAAGAGTGTCAAGAATAATAGAATCAGAAAAAAATCTCAAAGGGAAAAGAGTCAATAAAAGAAAAAAAAAGAAATTAGAATCAAGAAAAAGAACAGGTTGTTGGAAGTACGTGTGACCTGATTCTCCTCTTTTGGGGGTGAGATACGTAGGCTTCTCTACTTTGACATTGGTATAGTTAAATAAATAATTTAAAACTAACCAGTCAAAAGAAACTAGGGAATGAGTTAATTTCCATTGTTTGAGTCGATTCCACAAGATCTAAGTCTCATGCTACTTCAAGTGTCATTTGGGTCTCATGTCATCTTTTATTTCTAACCTTATTCAAAAGCCAAGTTACAACCAAAGAAATACCTCCAGATCAATCTTTGAGAATGATAAGTCTAAGCATGCAATGCATAAGATAACATATTTTAGGAACTACTTGTCTTCCTCAACATAAGGAATCAAGAGAGAAATAAAAATAAGAGATCCTTATTGGTAAAAACCCTCAAGGGCACCATAAGACAATGGTGAGGTCGGAGAAAAATGAGATAGGCTTGTTAGTGAAAACCCTTCAAGGTACCACTAGCCAAATGAGGTCTTAAATGAAATTGACCTAAGAAAGAAACTCAGTTTCAAGACCATTAACTTAACAACAATTGGTGAAAGTTTGGATGACAAGATTAGACAGCTTAATCCAAAATGCATGACATAATCATTAGAGTTGACTATCATTTTTAGATAATTTTTTTGTTCTTTGTTTCAAATGGGGACATTCATTGTATTTTCTTTCTTCTCCTTATTTTTATTTTTATTTTATTTTCTTGAGTCAGTTATCCAAATAAAAAAACCATTTTCGTTTTTCTCTTATTATTGAGTTAAGTTGAGGTCAAAATAAGTAAGAAAAGATTTCAAAACTTGCTACCAGCTTCTTCAATTACACAAAGCAAGACAAAAGGTCAGCGCATGAAAGAGACATGATTGTGACCCAAAATATGGCATGCAAAAAGTTTTGTTAATAGACAATTCTCGAAACTCATGAAAATACCAAGGTTCAAAGGATTTATCTGAGGGGCATGACAAAGCAGAGATACTGTATTTGTTTCAATGTCACTTTTATAACTGAAGTTCGGGTCAATGATGCAGCAAGTCAATGACATATTTAATGGTTGGAAGCAAGATAAAATGTCACGGAGTCAAGAGCAATTGTCGCGAAAGGTAAAGCCACAAACCAACCACCATGTTTTTAAACTCACAAGTTTTCTTTATATGAAACAGGAACACATGTTACCTTCAAATAAAGGATTTCAAAGCCTAAACATCAAAGGCCGTAATTTCTGACTTCTACAAATGTAAGAGGAAATGTTTCTACACAGGTTTGGTGATCAAAACTATGGTAAAACTCATAATCCAATATCTCTAAGAGATGCACTTTCTTGTTCGGGTAATTCAGGTTAATTTATTAGGTGATGCACTTTCTAAATTGAACCTTTACTCCTAGAAGTCATACTTTTTAGTTGAGTCTTTCCACTAAACCCTTAGGAGACACACCTCTTTTTTAGGGTAGTTTAAGTTATGTCTTGATAGGTGACATACTTCCTAACTCAATCCTTTACTCCTAGAAGATGTAATTTCTGGTTGTGTCCTTCCATGCAATCCCTAGGAGAAAAACCTCTTTATTTGAGTAATTCAGTTTTTATTTATTAGGTGATGTACTTCCTAAATTCAACCTTTGTCCTAGAAGTCGCATTTTCTAGTTGAGTCATTCCAATTGACCCTTAGGAGACACACTTCCTTGGTGGGTATTTAAGTTTCTCTTATTAGGTGATTCACTTCCTAATTTAAGCCTTTACTCCTAGAAAATGTACTTTCTAGTTGAGTAGCTAACCCCTGGGAGATGCATTTTCTTGTCTGGGTAATTTAAGTGGCATTTTTAAGGAGACACACTTTCTTGTTTGGGTAATTCAAATGACATTTATACGGAGACACACTTTGTTTGGGTAATTCAAGCAACATTTGTAAGGAGATGCACTTCCCTGTTCGGGCAATTCAAGGGCATTTGTAAGGGGACACATTTTCTTGTCTGGGTAATTTAAGTGGCATTTGTAAGGAGACACACTTTCTTGTTTGGGTAATTCAAATAAAATTTGGAAGGCACTTCCTTGTTTGGGTAATTCAAGCAACATTTTAAGAAGATGCACTTTTTTGAATTTCATGAAATTTTAATATAATTTTGCTGATTTTGAGGATGAAAACGAGTAGCTTTAGAATTAAATTGTTTGTTATAAAGAAATTCTAGACTCAAAAGAAATTTTACTCAACAAAATTAAAGTAAAAGACGCCTTTTAAGTATTGAATGAAGGATTGGTGAAATTGACCAACTTAAAGGGTCAAACATAATTAGGAAACTTGATTAAGTTAATTATGGACTTGATTAAAAATTGTAAAACTTTCTAATCTTTTCAAAAATACAAATCAACCCAACCAACAGTCCTCTTCAATCCAAATCAACCAGTCTCTCTCCTCTCTCTCTCGACACCTTCTCTAAACTCTCTCCCAACTAATAGTTCTGCAAATTTCTCTTGTAAAACTATTCTGGAAGGCTTTAGGGAGGTTCTTCTAACATACATAAACTATGTGAGTTATCATGGAGTCCAACGTCTAGTTCTCCTAACCCACGTTATGGAGAGATTTAATACTCTTGTCAAGGCATATAACTTGAGCTAAGAGATCATAATCTATATCTGTCATCCATATAAATATGAATAATTTTAATCTTTAGCTCTATTGGCTCATAGTTCTGGGAAAGTAGGATGTGCTAACCCACACTTCCCACTCGGTGCTAAATACTACTCCCTTTAATCTGTATGCTTATTTTGTAGAAAATTGACTTCAAAACTAGCATAAGGGCTGTAATGAAAACAAGTTATGTATTTATCTATTTAAAACTGAAATCAAACTAACTGAGTGGATTATAGATCTTAGTTGAGGATCAAATATCAAATCTTATTCAGAAACAGAGACTGAACTTATCCTAGGATGCTTAAAAGAAAAAAATCTTCTTGAATTATCAATACTCAACTTAAGGCTTAAAACCCATACATTAACTCATGTCAAATCATCACAGTGTTCATGCTTGATAAATAATATCTTGAAATTTCTTTAACAATTCTAGTCAAGAAAATGCAATTTAAATTCTCAATATATGTAAAATAAGCCAAACGTATGGACATAGAATATAAAACTACAATTCATCATTCAAGTCACTTGTGATATCATAATCTCCAAATAATAATCATTAGGTATAATCCCTAAATTGAAATTCATGTGAACTCATGTAAAAGCATGTAAATTCGTAATCAAAAACTAGTTTTGGGTACAAGGATGAAAGAATTATCCTTGTTCATAACCCCATATACCTTAAGTGATTAAATTGAGGAAGACACTTGACTTTGAATCTCTATTAATGTTCTTAAAGATTGTTTATTATAGTTATTGAATTGGAAACCTTGAATTTTGAATTATCTTGGAAAAAGAATGGTAAAATTTTTGATTTATTGAAGTTTAAAATTGAAGCTCTAGGGTTTTCTTTGAGAGTAATTCGATAAAAATGGGTATAATATGCTTATAATGGGTTTAATATTTTGTTTTTCACAATTTAGGGGCTTGAAAAAAAAGACTAAATTTTCCTGGGAATTTAAAATGTGGAACTGGAACACTGAATGAAACCTCACCACTGTGCACTAAATGAACCATCGTGATACCCACTGCAACGCGGTGGAATTGCGGTGGCTCACTGGAGATGGACCATTACTTATTTTGGTGTCACCGCGACGTGGTGAGTGGATCATCGCGATACCCACCATGATGCGGTGCAATCTCGGTGACTCACTAGATTTTGATGAATGGTAAATTAGCCTCCACCGCAATGCGGTGGACTGCTCATCGTGATACTCACTGTGATGCGACCTGATTGCGGTGAGCTACTGTTAGCATCCAAGTTCACATGAAAGTGTACGTGATATACTAAGGAATAAAGTGGCCTTCAAGAAAGCCGAATATCCCACAGGGACTTGTGTTAAACAACTATCCAATTCTAGTTAAACTATTGAGATAAAGTAACTGAGAAAGTTTTTTAATTGTAAAAAGTAAACTAATGCGAAAAATAAAATGACTTTGTAAAATCAAAGGATAGAGAACCAGGGTTAAGGCTTACGAACAATCATATTCTGTTATTGAACTTCATTGTTAAATAGATTATCTTGGTTATTGATTCGTAGGGTTAATCACATGATCATGGTCTTTCAACCTTTAACTATTTAACTAATATGGACATTACAACTACATCATTGAGAAGGGATGTAATAATCAAATTAAGTGTTTTAAAGCTATCATCCTACGTGTGAATCAAGTAAGGCTTCTACACACATCCCTGTCCTAGATGCTAATTCGAAATCCTTATTTTACAAAAGACTATGAACCTTACCTTGCTTATCCCTATTTTCTATCTTCCTATCCCCCCCTTCCGAGATCACAAGGTCGACATTGAATATATTCTAAGGGTAGTTAATCCTTAAAATAGTTAAAACAAGGATTAACAAACAACCATAATAATAAGCAAATCAACAAACTTAATTCAAAACGAAAGTATTCATGATCTTGGAACTTAACCCCAAAATGGGACTTTAGCCTTTAGTGAAAATATTCATCAACAAATCCCTTGTATTTATGATACAAATCATAAATAAACTAAATTAAAGAATGATAAAACCTAAAAAGCAGTTATAGAATCCCCCTAGATGTTACAAGGATGTCCCCCTAGATGTTCCAAGCAGTTATAAGCACGTTGATGTTGAATATTTGAGATATTTTAAATGATTTGACCTTTTGGTATTAACGGAGTTGTTTTGAACTCGAGTGTGAAAGAAATCCACAATGTGGTTGATTTTGATAGATGGGAACCATGATGGATCCCGGTGTATATTTATATATTACTAAAATTATTTTGTTGTGGATTGTCTTTGAAATGATCTAAGCTAAGTCCAAGACAAATCTTTAGCACCGAGTGGGAGGTATAAAACGACCTTACTTCCCTAGAACTATGTTCCCCCGTAGGAGTGAGCCTGAGGTTAATTTATATAGTGATCACTAGTAAGTGTGGATTTTATATCGAGAGTCCTATTCAATGGAAAGGATAGGACGGATCTCCCCAACGTGGGTTGTACATTGGACTTCATGTAGCTCACATGGTTTATGTCGGTTATAGGATCTCCAGTGTGTATGTTTCCTTGTGTCTATGGTGAATGGTGAAGTGATTTGAAAGTGGAATTGTGAAAGTTATTCTTTCAAAAGATTTTGATGATATTTACTTTATGAGAATTGATATTCTTGATGAACTAAAAGTGATTGAAAAATTATATGATTACTCACATGTGTTATTATGCTTATTTTATCCTCTCATGATTATGATGATTTTCTTCAGGCTATGTGAGTCTTTCATACATCCTGCATATTTCATATAAATATTTATGATGATGATGTTTATACAACTGCATACACCCCCATATACTCGGTTCCTTTCCATGGTACTGACTCACATCTTTGGATGTGGGCTGCATTTCCTCGGAATGTAGGTTCAGGTGCTCAGTCCCAGGTTCGATAGTGGTTCTTCGGGCAAGCTGTTCTACATCCTAATAAGTCATATTTTGTTATCTTTCTGAAATTTTTTTATTCTTGGATGATGATTACTCTATAGATATTTAAGGGCTATTTATGGAAATCTCATTGATTTGTGTTGAACCGAATAAAAATGGCTCAAAGGGTTAGCTTGGGGCTACTCATAGCCTCAAGCACCATGTGACGCTCCGGGACCCATTTTCGGTGAGTTACAAACTTGGTATCAGAGCCTAAGGTTTAAAAGTGTCCTAGGGAGTTTGACAAGCCGCGTTAAGTAGAGTCTTGATCAGCGGTGTGTAGCGCGCCACATCTATGAGCAAGAGGCTACAAGACATTTTAGCAAAAAAAGTGTGATTCTTTTTTTCAGAAGTCTATCATACTTAAAGTGTCTCTCTCTGATATTGATTCATGCTCTCCTATTTTAGAAATATGCCTCTACGTCGAGCAAGAAGAAATAATAATGGTCAGCAACCTTAACCCGATGAACCATAGAATGAAAATGAGTCTCATGCTGAATTTCGAGAATCCTTTCAGACGTTGGTCCAAGCTGTTACTGCAAATATTTAGGCCAACTCGGCCCTAGATCCACAACAGTAGGGAGGTGATTTAGCTACTGTCAGGATCCATGACTTCATATGGATGAATCCACCAGAATTCTATGGGTGTAAGTCTGATGACGATCCACGGTTGTTTTTAGAGGAGGTGCAGAAGATTACTCAGGTGATGCATATATATCAGGAACATAGTGTGGAGTTGGCTACGTATAGGTTGACAGACCTTGCTTATGACTGGGTTGTTGCTTGGAGGAAAGGTAGAGGTGAGGTAGCTGTCCCTATGACTTGGCAAGAGTTCTATGATGCATTCATGGATAAGTTTTTCCCTTTGGAAATGAGAGAGGTGAAGGTGAAAGAGTTTATGAATCTATGACAGGTCTCTATAACTATTATAGAGTACTGTCTAAAGTTCAATCAGTTGGCCAAGCATCCTCCTGACTTATTGGCTGATAATCGGGCTAGTATGAGTAAGTTTGTGACTGGAGTATCTAGTTATTTGGTTAAGGAGTGTAAGTCTGCTATGCTGAATAGCGAGATAATTCTTTCTAGGATGATGACTCATGCCCAACAGATTGAGGCAAAAAAATTTAAGGAGAGAGATAGAATGAGAGGGAATAAGAGAGCTAGGTCTGAGCAGCTGATAACGCTCAATCTACAGCTCTCTTAGGAGTGTAAAGCGGTCGTTAGCAAATATAGAACCCAACCTGGGTTGGGTGTCGATCCCACAGGGAATAGCTTGGCCAACAAGTAAGCAAAATTACTAAACTTTTGGTGCAAGTCTCGTAAGAGGGGGGAGTCTTGTCGTGCAAGTAATGTAAACAAAAGCTGAAAATAATAAAGTAAAAAGAGAGAGATTGTCACGTTGGTTGTAAACAATGAGAATTGAAGCGTTGGGGTTATGTCCACCTTCTGAGGTATACGTCTCTATTGGATATGAGTGTGTAGAATTTTGACATGCAATTGCTTATAGAGAATTGTAGTCGATGGTAAATCCAAGCGTCTCTCGACCTAAACAAGGACTATTTCACTTTAACTCTCTCGAGCTTAAAGCGTGTCTAACGGTACGAATTCTCCAAGAGGTTAGTCCAGTTGCGGCACTAGCTTTTTAATAGGAAAGGGTGTCCTACTACCTTGACATTATCTCTTTTCCAGACAAATAACCTTTCTCTCGAACAAGTTAAATGTTAGACTGGCGTATTCTTGCGTTTGCAACCGCAAAGAATGTAGATTAAGATGAAGAGAATAATGATATAAGCAATATACGTGTCACGAACTCACAAACTCAGAACAATAGATAGTAACTCATTCGGCTTCCATAACCCCAACAGAGAAGTTTAGTTACCCATGAATGCGAAGGAGATCACGATTTACATTGTTATTATATCACAATATTGAGTAATGGCGTGTAGATCAAGTGATAGGCGTGAGGCGTGTTTCCTTGGCTTGGTAACGATTCTCTTGTTGTGGAATTTAAGGATAGAAGAAGAATAGAATTAATGGAAAGATTAGAAGAGTTGTTGGATGGTGAATTGTTAAGTGAAGAATTAATAGTTTAAGAATGTTAGAAGATGAATAAAAATCTCTAGCATGATAGGGTATTTATAATACCCATATCCTACTTCTACTAAGCTAATGAAATAAATAACCAAATCCTACTAGACTAATGAAATGCTTAACCCAAATGTACTAGGTTAATATAACATTATCATAATCCAAATAAACTAATGAAATACATAACCCAATTGTACTAGGTTAATGTATCATTGTCCAAATCCAGCTTTGTGTCTGTAAGTTCCCAAAGTCTTCAGAAATGTTGTTTTAGCCCGGGACAGATTTTCCGAGCAGCAGATTTGGTCCTTTAGGCGTCCAACTTCCTTCTCCTTCGTTCATGAGCTTTGTTTTGCATCAAGTAAGCCATAAAATGCTGTATTTTGCATCATTTATACCTGAAACTTTCCTAATCATGTTCGTTAGCTCATTTACAGGAAAAAGGACTAAAAGTGCATGAAATAGATAATTTGTTCTCAAAACTAGGCTAAAATATGGGCAAAATATATTGATATAGGTGTGTAAATTCGCCTATCATCAACACCCCACACTTGAAGCTTTGTTCGTCCTCGAACGAAATATCATGTCCTTCTAAGCGTCGACTTAAGGTTTTTACAGCAATGACACAAAACATTTATCAAGACAAGCACAACGATTATCAACCAAGAGTAGCTTTCCGATTATAAGTAGAAACAATTTAACCTTAAGTATAGACTCGTGATGGTGATCAACTCACATGCAAACGTTAAGGTGCGTAGAATCATATACAACTATCCAAAACTCATCAACCATGTGTGTCTCACAATATAGTACCCATAATCACTCACAAATATATCATATTTTTCAAACATGGGTATCAGAATATCCTTGCTCTCACTCTCGCAAAGAATTCATATGCAGCAACTGATGACCATAGGCTTGCCCTTAGTGTACTACTCCACTAAATGTCAGAATGTTAAGATTAGGATCAAGTAGGTCTTTTGATGGTTGTAATGTAGGCTAAGGGACGGGTAGGACTATTTTGGCCAAGAATAGTGACTAGGTTCCTAAGCACTTTAAGACATCACATTGTATCATTGACAATTTTTTCTTTCAACCTTTCTTCTTTCTTTTACTCTACCACCCTTGTTCTCCTCTTTTGTTTTTCAATTTTAAGAACAACTTACTTTTCAGCTTTCTTTTCCTTTTTCTTTTCACAACATAGCTCTTATGATAGCACTTTTTTTTATAACACATTCAAGCACCATTACAATTTAAAGCATCATACTCACCCAATTTCCTCTTATGTTGTCACATGACTTTTTAAATTTAAAGAACTTAGGAATTTGGATCAAATTACGGTCTTGAAAGAAATGGATTAGGCTTACATACGAGGTTGTCAAAGAAATAGGCTAAAGGCTCAAAAAGGTTTAACTAGGATGATGTCTATGGGTAGGTAAAACTGAAGATAAACAAATATAGGTTGCCAAAGAAATGCCTAAATCATATCCTAAACTTACACTCCTTATTTTTGCTTTGCATACATACCAGGCAAGTTCTAGCATCAGCCACAATCATAGAATATACGATTAATCTCACACACACAAGGCACATGGTCGACTTGATTGGAAGTAATATAGACTCTCGACCCAACAAGTGAAGGAATTGAATCACATAATATCATATAATGAGTCACAACTAGAGCCTAAACGTCTCAATAGTCACAATTGTAACACATACTCTTGTTATAATCTCATGCTGCCTATCAAAATAATTTCATGCGAAGCTAGAAAAAATTTACTCCTAAAAAAACTTACAAAAAAAAACAAACTTAAAAAAAAACAAAGTAAACAAACATACATAGGTGCAAACCGAGAAGTATAGCCTGCGATACCGCCACCCCACACCTAAATGGGACACTACCCTCAGTGGAAAATAAATACGAAGAACCTGGTTAGTCAGACTCTTCCTCAATGTCGGGGGTCATACCCCTTTCGTCTGAATCATCATAAGAGTCATCTTCAAAGTTCTCCTCCTCGTCAGAATCAGGCAAGCGTCGATCATCATCAGTCGGCACGTCATCGTCTAGAGGTTCCTCAAAATATACGCCCACTCCACACATCTCCCTTGCATACATGTTCATTGGGTAGTCGTGGTCCAGCTGCTGGAGCTCTTCAGCAGTTGGAATACGTCCACCACTCAGCATAGTGAATTGTGTCATGCCATAGAGATGACGGAAGAAACTCTCATCACGAGCATGTCTCTCCGCAGTAGTAAGGTTGACACCATGAGTTGTTTCCGCATCTTTAACCTTGGTGAGGTCAACCTTCTTTGGGTTATGTGGGAGTTTGTGGTCAGCGGGTTCCTCTTCGATATCCTCCTTCCGCAAGATTGCTGTCAACAAATTGCCAAATGTGAAATGGGACCTTTTGTGGAGTCTGGCCTTCCTCATGGTGGATCGAATGATTGCCCCAAAGTTGACAGGGACATTCGTCATCAAAGCATAGACCAAACACACTCTATCTCTCGATATCTTGGTGTATTGAGTCCCAAGAATAAGACATGAGTTGACAATACGCATCCAGATTCTTGCTTCCCTATTTAGTGGAGCATAGGGGAAGGTGTTATGTCGGCCTGTTTCTTTATGTATGCCCCACCTTGCCATTGATCTACTTCCACAAAGCGTGTGTCGTATCGCTCTATAAGGAGTCCTGCTGTACAGCTCTTTGAATGGTGCTGTGTCGACCGAAGGTAAGCCAAGAAAAAAGTTGATCCAATCCGCGGTGAGCTGTAACACTTGGCCCGAAATTTTGACTTCATTGCCTGTTGTGTTCGGTGACCAGTTGGCATAAAACTCTCTTGTCAGATCAATATTACACTCTCCTATGTCGCGGAAGATGAAATCCAGCTTCAAAGCCATTATTTTTGCCAACATTCGCGGTTCCTTCTTCGCTAAGGTCTCCTTGTTGATCAAGTCGACGTGTACATACTTTCTTTCTTTGTTGCTGCTGTACCATGCTTTGGCTTCTTCCTCAAGAACCCATTTTATTCCGAACATTCTGCGTGGTAGGTGTGCTGAGGATGATTCTCCTTGGTCTTTTCGACTTCTCTTTTTGCCTTTTTGGGACGTGGTAGCCTTCTCCTTGCCTTGCCTTGCTTTAGGTGCCATTGTACCTGAGACTAGAAATAATGTAAGTTGTAGCACAATCTCACTTGATACAATCTATATGCAAGCACTAGGGGTACCTCCCCACACTTAATTTTGTAACGCAAATCAGTGAGGTGAAAGTAGTCGATTCACTCAGATTTCGTCGACATACGTTTTAGGATTGTATTCTGACAAGAAAATCAGCATTGCATCTCTTATTTGCAGCCATTGGACTACTTTCATGGTAGATATAGCAACACTACGACATAGGGGTTACCACATGGAATCGTTATTCTTACAACAAACACAACTACCTAAGTCGATAGGCACTATAATCTTATCCCGATGGCCGGGATAGTCTAACATGTAAGCATCCAAACAACAATCTTAAGCAATATTCATAGCTATATCAATTCAGCAATTATCATAACAATGCTATTGAAACCAAATTCAAGTCGGAAACAAGCCAAGAATTCCCTATGTATATGTTTACTCACATGATTTTGCAACAACAATCCAAACACATGAACATCACCAACAATCTTATATGATTTAGCAATTCATAATAAACATAGCAACGTTGTACTTACGAGAAATAAATGAAGAATAAGAGAGTACTTACTTGCTTGAATCTTGTGGAGATGGTGTTGTGAATTGGAAGAGTAAAAGAAGAAAATTTTGAGAAGATTTGGAAGAGTATGCGGCGCCTTTAGGGTATTTTCTAGTATGGTTGTGTTATAAAACTAAGTCCCCTTTATATAGGAAGAGTATGGGTTGGGTTATGACCCATTTACAATCGGTTTTGGAGACCAAAAAGCCCACATAGGCGGCGCATAGTCAAAATCATACCTAGGAATAGGCGGCGCATAGTGTATAGCACACTAGATTCCGAGACCTTAGGCTATAGGATAGGTCGTGCATCGTTCGTGGCCTAGTTGTACCAAGGCCTAGCCTTCCTCGAAGCCTATTTTGACGAGGAAAAGTCTCAATACATAGCCTTATGCATCACCGTTCCTAACTTACCAACTTTACCATCCAATGCGTCTAAATCGGCAATTGAAATCGATCTCATCGTTGAATACTTCTTGCACCTATTTTTGCTCAAAACCAAACGAAAACGATTAGTACGATGGGTTTCCTCCCACCAAGCACCTTAGTTTTGGTCATGGCACGACTCTTATTTTTGGATTTTTCATTTAGCAAAACAAAACAAGTACTAGAATGAAAGGAAAAACGATAAAACGATGGGTTGCCTCCCATCTAGCGCCTTATTTATTGTCGTGGCTCGACGTAGTAATCTCGAGTACTTAGACTTCGTCGTGATAAGTGATGGCCATGTCATTCATCGAGTCAAGAGGACCGATATATGGCTTAACACGTCGGCCATTCACTTTGAAGACAACACCCTTATTGCCTTCCAATTCGACTACTCCAGACGAGTAGACATGGATAACCTTAAATGGACCAGACCACTTCGATCTTAACTTACCTGGGAAGATCTTGAATCTGGAGTTAAAGAGTAGTACCACGTCACCCTTTTGGAAGTTTCGTCGAACAATCCACTGATCATGATACTTCTTCATCCGCTCCTTGTATAAATCTGATCTTTCATATGCATGGAGACGGAATTCATCTAGTTCATTCAGCTGCTCCAACCTCAGATTCTTCACGTCGTCCCAATTCAAGTTCAATTGCTTCAATGCCCACAATGCCTTGTGCTCGAGTTCGGTGGGTAGATGACAAGCCTTCCCGTAAACTAGCTGATAAGGTGACATACCAATGGGTGTCTTGAATGCAGTCCTATACGCCCATAGTGCATCATCTAACTTTTGAGACCAATCCTTCCTATTTGCATTAACCGTCTTGGCAAGGATTTGCTTGATATCACGATTGGAAACCTCAACTTTTCCACTAGTTTGGGGATGATAAGGCGTAGCTACCTTGTGTTGTTTGACACCATCCTTGGCCAATACAGATTTGAATAACTTGTTGGAAAACTGAGATCCTCCATCACTTATGATAGTACGAGGTACTCCAAAGCAAGAGAAGATATTCTTCTTTAAGAACGCTACAACACGATTTCCTTCGTTGTCGGCCAATGCTATAGCTTCAACCCATTTCAAAACATAATCCACAGCAACCAAGATGTACTTCATTCCAAACGAATTCACGAATGGTCCCATGAAATCAATACCCCACACATCAAAGAGTTCTACCTCAAGAATTTTGGACATGGGCATTTCATGGTGTTTTGAAATAGCACCTTGACGTTGGCATTGGTCACACCTTCTCACATAGTCGTATGCATCTCTGACTATCGAAGGCCAATAATATCCACTTTGCAATACTTTTCTTGCCGTTCGATTACCTGCATGATGTCCTCCAACTTGCGAAGTGTGGCATGCTTCCAATATAGTAGGCACTTCTTCATGGGATATACATCGTCGAATGATACCATCAGCGCATCTTCGAAACAAATAAGGCTCATCCCAATAGTAGTGTTGAACGTCATGCATAAACTTCCTCCTTTGGTGGTAAGATAAATTGGCGGGTAGCACATTACTCACCACAAATTTTGCAAAGTTGGCATACTATGGTAATTTCTCCATTGTTGTCGCTAATATCTCCTCATCAGGGAATGCATCATCAATCTAAATTTCAGGTTGCGCCACTTGCTCACTCTCAAGTCTAGATAGGTGATCAGCCACTTGGTTCTCGCAACCTCTTTTATCTTTGACTTCGAAATCAAACTCTTGCAGCAGCAACACCCATCCAAATCAACCTTGGTTTTGCATCCTTCTTCGTCATTAGATACCTAAGAGCTGCATGGTCTGTATGAATGATCACCTTAGTACCCAATAGATAGGCGCGAAACTTCTCAAACGCATACACAACCGCTAGGAGCTCTTGTTCAGTAATAGTGTAGTTCCTTTGGGCTCCATTCAGGACCTTACTCGCATAGTAGATAGGATGAAATAGTTTCTCCTTTATCTGTCCAAGAACAGCACCAACGGCTACACCACTGGCATCACACATGACTTCGAACGGGAGCGTCCAATCTGGTGCTACCATGATAGGGGCTTCAATGAGTTTTCCTTTAAGGCATTCGAATGCTTTTAAGCAATCATCATTAAAGTCAAACTTCGCATCTTTCTCCAATAGTTTGCATAATGGACTTGAAATTTTGGAGAAGTCTTTGATGAATCTACGATAGAACCCAGCATGGCCAAGAAAACTACGAACTCCCTTCACCGAAATTGGAGGCGGTAGCTTCTCAATTACCTCTATTTTTGCGTGATCAACCTCTATTCCTCTTTCGGAGATCTTGTGCCCAAGAACGATTCCTTCTTTTACCAGGAAGCGGCACTTCTCCCAATTCAGCACAAGGTTAAACTCTACACATCTTTGCAATGCCATGCTCAAGTTTGCCAAGCACGCTTCAAAGGACTCACCAATAACTGAAAAGTCATCCATAAATACCTCCAAAGTGTCTTCAACCATATCAGAGAAAATAGACATCATACAACGTTGAAAGGTGGCTGGGGCGTTACATAGGCCAAATGGCATGCGTTTGAAGGAAAACATACCATATGGGCATGTAAACGTTGTCTTCTCTTGGTCTTCGAGAGCAATACAAATCTGATTATAACCTGAATAACCATCCAAGAAGCAAAACCATCCTTTCCCCGCTAATCGATCTAACATTTGGTCCATAAATGGCATGGAGAAGTGATCCTTGAGCGTCCAAGAATTCAGCTTGCGGTAGTCCATGCATACTCTCCATCCAGTAACGGACCTGAGTAGAATAAGCTCATTCTTTGCATTCGCGACCACCGTCATACCTCCTTTCTTGGGAACACATTGTATAGGACTTACCCATGTACTATCAGAGATAGGATATACAACTCCTGCGTCTAACCACTTGATAATCTCCTTCTTCACCACTTCTTGCATTGGTGGGTTTAAACGCCTTTGATGTTCAATGGTAGGTGTGCACTTTTCTTGAAGTTGAATTTTATGTGTGCAAATCCCAGGTGGAATACCAATAATATCCGCAATGGTCCATCCAATAGCTCTAATATACTTGCGTAAGATTGCAATAAGAGCTGCAACTTGTTGTTCACCCAAATCGGCTGCCACTATGACCGAAAGAGTGTTTCCACTTCCTAAGAATTCTTACTTCAAATGGCTTGGCAGCTCCTTCAATTCTAACGTGGGTGGTTCTTCAATTGATGGCTTAGCTGGTGGTGTGGGTCGATTCTTGAGATCAAGATCCAGCTTCTTGGGAGTATAGCGATATGTCCCTAATCCCGATAGAGCACAAATATCATCTTCAGAAATTTCAGCATCATCATTCTCTCCTTTCATGAGCAAAACCTCCAAAGGATCATCAAGAATTTGCTCTTCTGCAAGTAACTCTTTCTCATCATCAAAGACAACATCAGCCACAAAAAATACACTTAGATCTTTGGGTTGCTTCATTGATTTGCAAACATCAAAGCGAACCACTTCATCATTTATTCGGATTGAAAGCTCATTAGCTCTGAAATCTATGAGCACACTTCCCGTAGCAAGGAAAGGGCGTCCCAAGATTATGGGAACCTCTGAATCTGCTTCACAATCCAAGATGACAAAGTCTGCTGGAAAGATAAATGAAGAAACCTTTACCAAGATATCGCATAGAATACCAACCGGTCGTTTTACCGACCTATCCGCCATAACAATCCTCATATTAGTTGGTATAGGAACTCCTAATCCCAACTTCTTGTAGATCGATAATGGAATCAAGTTGATGCTGGCTCCTAAGTCACACAATGCTTTGGCAAAGTTCAAAGATCCGACGGTGCAAGGAATAGTGAAAGCTCCGGGGTCGACCTTCTTCTGAACTATCGATCGGGTAGCAATTGCACTACAATGATGCACATCATCCTTCAGCTCATAACTTGCTGCCCTCTTTTTATTCAAAAGATATTTCATAAACTTCGCATACCCAGGCATTTGTTCAAGTGCCTCTACCAATGGAACATTAATGGTTAGTTGCTTCAACATAGTCATAAATTTGCTGAACTTAGTGTCATCGACCATCTTTTTCAATCTTTGGGGAAAAGGTGGTGGTGGGTATGGAAGTGCTCTTTACATGGCTTTCTTCTCCTCTTGCTTCTGTTTTTCCATTTTTTCAGGCTGCATGTCACTAGGTGTAGCATTCTGGACGTTGGAAGTAGTGGTTGCGGCGTCTTCTCCTTTTGTAACGTCACTTGGTGTAACGTCCATGTCCGCAACTTCGTCAACCACTTGCTTGCCTTTTGCTAAAGTTTCCAGCACCTTACCACTTCTGGTAGTGATGGCCATGCATGACCCATCATTCCTTGGGTTTTGCACAGTATCGCTCGGTAAGGTGCCAGCCTTTCTTTGATTGAATGCGGGTGAAAGTTTTCTCAATTGCTGTTCTATTTGCTTGATAGAAGTGGAATGAGAATCAACTAATTGCTTCATGGAGGACAAATCATCAATCACCTCCTTAACTCCTGCGCTCGTTGCTTCCACTCCTTTCAATAACTTAGCCATCATATCTTCCATAGAATTAGATGTGGTGGTATCACGTCTACCAGGGGGAACGTACAAACCACTCTTTTCATTATTTTTCTTCCAACTACCTTGGTCTTTGCTTCCAGATTTATCATAATAGTTCCGACCTTGGTTTCCTTGGGCATTCCCACGGAAACCCCCCTGATTGTTCAAGTAGTTGGCCTCCTCTTCAGAATCAGATTCGTCTCTTCCTTTCAGCGCCACAGCTTTTACTTTTTTGGTCTTCCCTGATAATAAATGCTTTGTTAGAAGATCCACTTGTGTTTTCATGTGCGTCATGTCTTGATCATGTTCTTCTTCTCTTCTTCTTTGGTCTGCAGACATGCCAATAGATAAAGTGGGGCTTGCTACCTCAGAATCCCTGGTATGCCAAGCTCTACTTTGCTTTGTCATGCGTTCTAGCATATTGCTTGCTTGACCAAAGGAGAGGTCCATGAAAGAACCTCCATCTGCGTTATCCACCACTGGTTTAGTTATTGAATTCAAGGCTCTACACAAGATCTCCATTAGGTGAACATTGGTCATGTGATGGTTTGGGCACCTTGCTAGCTTTGTCTTGAACCTCTCCCATGTTTTATGAAGAGCTTCAGTGGGAAGATGATGAAAGTTGCTGATTTCATCTCTCAATTGCGCCCTCTTGGATGGCGGAAAGAATCTTTCTAGGAAAGCATCTCTCAATTGCCTCCAATTTGTAATAGAATCAGGAGTCATCCCATTCAACCATACTGTTGCCTCCCCAGACAGAGACAATGGAAATAGACGTAATTGAATTGCATTCTGACCAACACCGGGATTGTCAAATGACTTGCATATAGAAATAAAGTTGATGAGATGCATATTCGGATCGTCGCCTTCTAGTCCACCAAATAATCCCTTGAGTTGCAATAACTGAATCATGGTGCATGTGATGTTGAACTTGGCTCCGGGCGCTAATGGTGGTGGAATGATAGCTTCAGTGGCTCCGGCACCATCAAGATCATCATCATCATCGTCGAAAGCTGGCTGCAATGGTTGGCGATCATATCTATACCGAGCTTGTCGACCTCTTCTGTTGGCAGGTGTTGCAGTTTCAGCGACATGCCTTGGGTTTATCAACTCATCGTCACCTAAATCCTCATCGTCAGGATTTGTGGCTCGCCCAGGATTATCAATGTTTTGTTGTTGGACTTGAGCAGCGACAAGAGCAGCTAATCTTCCTTGCTCGTGTTGAGCAGCCATCCTGTCGATTTTAGCTTGTGCTTCCATTCTTCTAATTCGTTGCGGTTCCGGATTGATTGGTAGTAACGGTTGACCAGAACTTCTAGTATGGGGCATGCACTAAAGTAAAAACCTGCAAGAAACAAAAACAAAAACTAAACGTAAAAGTACGAGAATATTTGACCAAAGGGTCTAGTAATTATCACGAACTTGATTGAACTTGTAGTCCCCAGCAACGGCACCAATTTTTGATAATGCTTAATCTATAGCTCTCTTAGGAGTGTAAAGCGGTCGTTAGCAAATATATAACCCAACCTGGGTTGGGTGTCGATCCCACAGGGAATAGCTTGCCTAACAAGTACGCAAAATTACTAAACTTTTGGTGCAAGTCTCGTAAGAGGGGGGAGTCTTGTCGTGCAAGTAATGTAAACAAAAGCTGAAAATAATAAATTAAAAAGAGATAGATTGTCACGTTGGTTGTAAACAATGAGAATTGAAGCGTTGGGGTTATGTCCACCTTCTGAGGTATACGTCTCTATTGGCTATGAGTGTGTAGAATTCTGACATGCAATTGCTTATAGAGAATTGTAGTCGATGGTAAATCCAAGCGTCTCTCGACCTAAACAAGGACTATTTCACTTTAACTCTCTCGAGCTTAAAGCCTGTCTAACGGTACTAATTCTCCAAGAGGTTAGTCCAGTTACGACACTATCTTTTTAATAGGAAAGGGTGTCCTACTACCTTGACATTATCTCTTTTCCAGACAAATAACCTTTCTCTCGAACAAGTTAAATGTTAGACTGGCGTATTCTTGCATTTGCAACCGCAAAGAATGTAGATTAAGATGAAGAGAATAATGATATAAGCAATATACGTGTCACGAACTCACAAACTCACAGCAATAGATAGTAACTCATTCGGCTTCCATAACCCCAACAGAGAAGTTTAGTTACCCATAAATGCGAAGGAGATCACGATTGACATTGTTATTATATCACAATATTGAGTAATGGCGTATAGATCAAGTGATAGGCGTGAGGCCTATTTCCTTGGCTTGGTAACGATTCTCTTGTTGTGGAATTTAAGGATAGAAGAAGAATAGAATTAATGGAAAGATTAGAAGAGTTGTTGGATGGTGAATTGTTAAGTGAAGAATTAATAGTTGAAGAATGTTAGAAGATGAATAAAAATCTCTAGCACGATAGGGTATTTATAATACCCATATCCTACTTCTACTAAGCTAATGAAATAAATAACCAAATCCTACTAGACTAATGAAATGCTTAACCCAAATGTACTAGGTTAATGTAACATTATCATAATCCAAATAAACTAATGAAATACATAACCCAATTGTACTAGGTTAATGTATCATTGTCCAAATCCAGCTTTGTGTCTGTAAGTCCCCAAAGTCTTCAGAAATGTTGTTTTAGCCCGGGACAGATTTTTCATGCAGCAGATTTGGTCCTTTAGGCGTCCAACTTCCTTCTCCTTCGTTCATGAGCTTTCTTTTGCGTCAAGTAAGCCATAAAATGCTGTATTTTGCATCATTTATACCTGAAACTTTCCTAATCATGTTCGTTAGCTCATTTACAGGAAAAAAGACTAAAAGTGCATGAAATAGATAATTTGTTCTCAAAACTAGGCTAAAATGTCGGCAAAATATATTTATATAGGTGTGTAAATTCGCCTATCATCAGCAGCACAGACAGGGTCAAACTAGATCACAAGAAGGGAGTCGCCCTCAGTATCAGGATCATTTGTCTATGCCAGCACCGTCATCTGCTAGTGCTCCCGTTCCTAGAGGTAGGCAGGAGCAAGGTAGCAGGTCAAATGCATCTAGGTCCTAGTACAGTGCTGGCAGTAAGTCAAATTATCCCTTGTGTCCTAAGTGTGGTAGGGCTCATTCGGGTGAGTGTTGGGGTGAGAAGAGGGGTTGTTTCAGGTGTGGTGACATGGGTCACAGAGTTAAAGATTGTCCACAGGATGGACAAGGGCGTCGTGACTATCGCCCTCAGACCCAAACTCAGACTGTTAGTGCTCCAGTTCCAGTGACTGGCCAAGCCCCAGATAAGGGTGCCTCTTCTAGAAATGCTAGCGGGTAGCTCCAGAATAGATTCTATACTTTACCTTCCCACTAGGAACAGGAGGACTCTCCCGATGTTGTTAGTGGTATACTTTATATATTTCAGTTTGATGTATATACTTTGTTGGATCCTGGATCCAGTTTCTCATATATTACACCTTTGATTGCTGTGAATTTTTAAATGAGTCATGAGATTATTCCTGAGCCTATCCTAGTTTCTACCCCAGTGGGTGATTCCATTGTTGCCCAAAAAGTGTATAAAAAGTGTCCTGTTATCGTTCTTCATAGAGTCTTGTTGGCTGATCTGATTGAGTTAGATATGGTAGATTTTGATGTGATTCTGGGTATGGACTGTCTGTATTATTCTTATACTTCTATTGATTATTGGACCCGAATGTCAAGTTTCAATTTTCAGGTGCATCCGTGTTTGAGTGGTATGGGAATTCTGTGTCAGCCAAGAGTTATTTTATCTCTTATCTCAAAGCTAGAAAGCTTATTTCCAAGGGGTGTATTTATCATTTGGTTAGAGTAAAAGACACTAAGTCTGAGACTCCAACTCTCCAATCTGTTAACGTCGTTAATGAGTTTTCTGATGTCTTTCCGTATGATCTCCTAGGGATACCTTCTAATAGGGAGATAAAGTTTGGGATTGATCTTCTTCCCGATACTCAGCCCATTTCTATTTCTCCTTACCATATGGCCCCTGCAGAACTTAAGAAGTTAAAAGAGCCACTCAAAGATCTACTAGATAAGGATTTCATAAGGCCCAGTGTTTCTCCTTGGGGTGCTCCTGTGTTGTTTGTGAGAAAGAAAGATGGCTCTTTGCGTATGTGCATTGATTACCGCTAACTGAATAAAGTCACCATAAAAAATAAGTACCCCCTTTTGAGAATAGATGATTTATTTGACCAATTACAAGGTGCAAGAATTTCTCAAAGATAGACCTTCATTCCGGCTATCATCAACTCAAAGTTAGGGACTGTCACATCCCCAAAACCGCTTTCTGAACTCGTTAGGGCCATTTTGAGTTTTTTGTTATATTTTTTGGGTTAAATAATGCCCCAGCAGCTATCATGGACCTCATGAATTGAGTGTTCAGACCATATCTGGATATACTTGTCATAGTGTTCATCGATGATATACTGGTGTACTCCCGTAGTAAGGATGAACATTCTGATTATCTCCAAACTATCTTCCAAATCCTTAGAGATCACAAGTTGTTTGCCAAGTTTAGTAAGTGTGAGTTTTGTCTAAGGTCAGTTGCTTTTCTGGGTCATATCATTTCTTCCAAGGGTATTAGAGTTGATCCCCAAAAGACTTAAGTTGTTAAAAATTAGCCTAGACCTATTTATCCGACTGATATTTGAAGTTTCTTGGGTTTAGATGGCTATTACCACCATTTTGTTGAGGGTTTCTCCTCTATAGCGTCTTCTATGACTCGGTTGACCCAAAAAAAAGTGATGTTCTTGTGGTACGAATATTATGAGAAGAGTTTTCAGAAGTTGAAGACTCGACTCACTTCAGCCCCTATTTTGACTTTGCCTGATGGTGTTGATGGTTTTGTGGTGTACTGTGATGCTTCAAGAGTTGGGTTGGGTTGCGTATTGATGCAGAAGGGTAGGGTGATAGCTTATGCTTCTAGACAGTTGAAATCCCATGAGAAAAATTACCCCACCCATGACCTTGAGTTGTCTGCTGTTGTGTTTTCTTTGAAAATATGGAGACACTATTTTTATGGTGTCCATGTTGATGTTTTCACTGATCATAACAGTCTTCATTATGTGTTTACCAAGAGTGAATTGAATCTTAGGTAGAGAAAATGGTTAGAATTGTTAAAGGACTATGATATGAGTGTGCTGTACCATCCGGGCAAGGCCAATGTTGTGGAGGATGCCCTAAGTAGAGTGTCCATAGGTAGTGTTTCTCATGTGGTAGAAGGTAAGAAAGAGTTGGCTCGTGAAGTGCATCATTTGGCTAGATTGGGGGTTAGGATGTTTAACTCTACTGAAGGTAGTATTGGGGTTCAGAGTAGTTCCGAATCCTCTTTGGTTTCAGAAGTGAAGGAAAAGCAATACTTAGATACTAGTTTAGTCAGACTGAAGGAGCCAGTCAAGGACCAAAAAGTAGAGGTTTTCTTACAAGGGGGAGATGGTGTGTTGAGGTTGTAGGGTAGATTGTGTGTCCCAAATATTGATGATCTGAGACAGAGAATTATGGCTGAAGCGCACGGGGTGCGATATTCTATTCATCCTGGTGCCACCAAGTTGTATCGAGACTTGCGGGAAATCTATTGGTGGAGTGGCACGAATAAAGACATAGCACCATTTGTAGCTAAGTGTGCAACATGCCAACAGGATAAGGTTGAACACCAAAGACCTGGTGGTATAATGCAATAGTTTAGTATTCCCACTTGGAAGTGGGAAGAGATAAATATGGACTTTGTGATTAGTTTACCTCCTTCCCGACGCCATCATGATTCCATTTGGGTTGTGGTTGATAGATTGACTAAGTTTGTTCATTTCTTGACTATTGATACTTCATATACTGCTGAGGATTACGCTATATTGTATATCCGAGACCTAGTCAGACTGCATAGAGTTCCCTTGACTATCATTTTGGATAGGGGTACTCAGTTCACT
The DNA here is from genome assembly GCA_030864225.1 of Capsicum baccatum var. pendulum. NCBI lineage: Eukaryota > Viridiplantae > Streptophyta > Magnoliopsida > Solanales > Solanaceae > Capsicum > Capsicum baccatum. Next base: position 79,221,815 of record CM061550.1, read on the forward strand.
TTGCAATTTTGGAAAGCTTTTCAGAAGGGTCTTGGTACCTAATTGCTTTTGAGTTTTGCTTTTTATCTGCAGACCGATGGTCAGGCTAAGCGGACCATCCAGACCTTAGAGGATATGTTGAGAGCTTGTGCACTTCACTTTAAGGGAAGTTGGGATGATCACTTACCGTTGATAGAGTTTGCTTACAATAATAGTTTCCACTCTAGTATTGGCATGGCTCTGTTTGAAGCCTTATATGGGAGGAAGTGTAGATCCCCCATAGGTTGGTTTGAGGTGGGTGAAGTGGCTGTGAGTGGTCCTAATTCAGTATTTGAGGCTATGGACAAAGTTAAGTTGATTAGGGAAGGTTGAAAACTGCGCCGAGTGGTCAGAAGTCATATGCAGATGTTAGAAGAAAAGACCTTGAGTTTGAAGTTGGTGACCTAGTGTATCTAAAAATTTCACCCATGATAGGGGGTGAAGAGATTTAGAAAGATGGGGAAGCTTAGTCCCCATTATGTTGATCCTTACAAAATTCTTGGCCGTGTTGGTAAGGTAGCTTATGAGGTCGAGTTGCCTTCCGAGTTGCCCTCTGTTCATCTAATATTCCATGTATCAATGCTTAGAAAGCATATTAGCGATGCTGTGAGTGCTGTCATTCAAGAAAATCTTTCTTTTGATGAAATTCCTGTTGAGATTCTTGATTTCAGTGTCTGAAGACTAAGGAACAAAAACTTTCCCATGGTCAAGGTGTTATGGCGAAACCAATCTGTTGAGGGTGCAACTTAGAAAGCTGAGGCAGATATGCGATCCAAGTACCCGTACCTATTTTCTGTGAAATTTGATCAAGCCGAAGGTACCGTTCTTTCCTAAATGATGCACTTTTGATAAAAGTTGCAGCAGTTCAGCTGTCATTTATTATGTGTTCAGCTGTAGTTTCTTGAATTTATGCATTCTATGTTGAATTCGGAGTGAGAAACGATGTGGTGATGAGTCTAACGAATGGTTTCAGCTGTATTCTCAATTCACTATCTAATCATGGCATGTCTATCATCATTCTAGGATGAATGTTTCCAAGGAGGGCATGATGTAATACCCCGGGAAATTTTTCATTAAAATTTTATGCGTAAACGTGTTGGGTTCTATCTTCTAGAATGAATTATAAATTTTTCGTGCAGAATGTCTTAGATTATGACCCACCATTGCGTAGAGTATCGAATAATATTTCCAAAGATATATGGAGCATCCAAAATGGACACCCGAACGACGAGTTATGAATATTCTGATCGAACCGTAAATAGTAGTGAACAGTAAAACGTGCAGGAAAAATTATTGAGGCTTAGCGTAGTTTTGCTCCAACTTTAAACGATCATAACTCCTTGTACAAAATGATCTGGGTGATCTACTATATATAAACGAAAATCCTTGCAAGTCCTCATTCCGATGAAATTGGTTTCATCCAATTTGTCTATCAGAGCAAAAAGTTATGATCGATCTACTTCAGCCTATCAAAATTGAATTTTTGGGTCAATTTTAAATGATCATAACTCCTCCTATACAATGATCTGGTTGAGATACAATATATCAACAGAAATATATGAGATTCCTCTTTTTAATGAAATTGGTTTCATCAAATTTGGATATCGGAGTAAAACGATTTGGTTGATCTACTTCAAACTATCAAAACAGTCCACCAAAGGACAGATTCAAGAATTTATTTGATTTTTGGGGGCATTTTGGTCATTCCCCCTCACCCCAAATCCATCCAAATCCTATATTAAAGCCTATTAGAAATATTATATGTTATATTTCATCAAATTCCCTCAAAAAGAAAACCCTAAGTTCCTACATCGAACTTCAAGAACCTTCAAAGTTCACCATTTATTTCTGAAAATTTATTCAAGATTCCAGGTTCCTAGTTCAATAACTCCAAGAACCATCATTTAAAGGAACTATTAACATCTCAAAAAGGAGTATCTATCTAAAGTTTATGATTCAAGGTATGTGGAGTTTTTAAACAATAACTCTATTTCCTTCTTGTGCCCAAAAGTAATTTTCTTTACAAAGGCATGATCTTTATTTGATTTTTATGAATTTTCAAGCATGAACCCATATCTTATGATGATGATTATGAAATCTTGATGTTTATGATTTTGAAAGATGAATTTACATGTGTGGTGATATAAAGCATGAATCTTGAACGATATTTATCATGATTTGATATTTGGGTAGTGAATCCCCATTGGAAATTGTATTTGTTTGAGAAAATGTGTGTTATAAGCACGTTTATATTGAATATTTGAGATATTTTAGATGATTTGACCTTTTGGTCTTAACAGAGTTGTTTTAAACTCGAGTGTGAAAGAAATCCACAACGTGGTTGATTTTGATAGATGGAAACATGATGGCTCCCGATGTATATTTATATATTACTGAAATTGTTTTGTTGTTTATTGTCTTTGAAATGATCTGTGGTAAGTCCAAGACAAATCTTTTGCACCGAGTGGGAGGTATAAAGCGACCTTACTTCCCTAGAATTACGTTCCCCCGTAGGATTGAGCCTGAGGCTGATTTATATAGTGATCACTAGTTTGTATGGATTTGATATCGAGAGTCCTATTCCAATGGAAAGGATAGGACGGATCTCCCCAACGTGGGTTGTACGTTGGACTCCAGGTAGCACACATAGTTTATGTCTGTTATAGGATCTCCCAGTGTGTGTGTTTCCTTGTGTCTATGGTGAACGGTGAAGTGATTTGAAAGTGGAATTGTGAAAGTTATTCTTTCGAAAGATTTAGATGATATTTACATTATAAGAATTGATATTATTGATGAACTAAAAGTGGTTGACAAATTATATGATGACTTACATGTGTTATTATACTTATTTCATCCTCTCATGATTATGATGATTTTCTTCGGGCTATGTGAGTCTTTTATACATCCTGCATATTTCATATAAATATTTATGATGATGATGTTTATACAACTGCATACACCCCCATATACTGGGTTCTTTTCCATTGTACTAACCCACATCTTCGGATGTGGGCTGCATTTTCTTAGAATGTAGGTTCAGGTGCTCAGTCCCAGATTCAACAGTGATTCTTCGAGCACGCTGTTCTACATCCTCAGTTGTGGTGAGTCCTTATGTTCCGAGGACGTGATGTTTGATGTTGGTTTCATGGAATTGTTTACATTTGATAACTGAGTATGAGTCAGTTGGGGTATGTCTCAATGGCTTGCTGGTTTTATTGATTTTCTTAGAGGCTTGTCAGACTAGTATAGATGTTGGGAGTTGACTAATAAGTCGTATTTTGTTATCTTTTTGAAATTCATTTATTCTTGGATGATGATTACTTTGTTGATATTTGAGGGTTATTTATGGAAACCTCATTGATTTGTGTTGAACTGAATGAAAATGGCTCAAAGGGTTAGCTTGTGGCTACTCATAGCCTCAAGCACCGTGTGATGCTTCAGGACCCATTTTCGGGGAGTTACAATATCATTATAAAAACATTAATCACATGAATCATCCTCAAAACAAGGCTAAATAGGCCAGAATAGTAACGCTAGAATGCATAAATACACCCAACATCAGTTGCTGCTTTGCAATTTCAAATATGATCCAAACCTTGTCTGAAAATTTCGAAACTTACCTAAGACATTCTAATTACACCCCTAATTATAATTCAACTCAAAATCATCATCTTAGAGCTCGAAAGGTCAACTTAAAAATCCTCAAAGTTTAAAGAGGGTCAAAAATGACTAAACCCCTTAACACTTAGCTTTATTTTCAAGTTCTAAGTGCTATAATGTAAGACCCAACAAAATCTTAGCTTAGCCCAGTTCTTTAGAGTATGAAAAGAGGTCTCGGACTTAGAAAATTTCAGTATGTAATGAAACTTAGTCTCATTTTAGGACCTCGAAATTCTCATAATTTTATTAACAACCCTTATGACCTTAAAATATCAATTTTAAAATTGATTTATGATCAGGAATGTCAATAGCTGTCGGTCTGCACATCACTGGGAACGTTTTCATTAATTAAAAGTCTACATCCAGAGGGGTATTTGATTTATTTTCCCACTCTTATTCAACCCCAAAACATGTAATTAAGCCATCCAAAAGGCAAATATTCATTATTTCTCTCAATTTATCTCAAGAACAAAACCCTAGGGCGTTCAATTTTAAGTCCAAGCTTCAAGAACACACCATCAATCATCACGGATTTGGTTATCAATATATGTCAGGTGTTCATCCAAGGGTTTCCTTCAACTTTCGGAGTTCTAGAACCTCTTTTAAAACTATAATTTGATTATTTTCATGAATTTCATGTTGAATTTGATTGTATTCATGTTCATGATATTATTTGGCTTTCAATCTATGATTTACTACAAGTTTCATGAAATTAAAATAACATGTGTGGTGTATTATGTGACTTGCATATTAAACCCTTAAAATTATTATTGATTATTGTATCCATGATATTCATATTTTGACTATTATTATGTGAAATAACCATGCTCCCCAAGTGTTTGATAGAATGCCCATGTGAATTGAATTGTAATATCATGCTATGTCAACATGTGGTCTCATTCATATACAAGTTCATGTACCTCAAGTGTTTGACAAAGGCCTAGGTGAATATATTGTTAATAAGTATCTATTGTTATGTTTTTAAAGATCATGGCATGCTTTACTTTCTATGCTTTCAAGTCCTGGGGGTATTCAATACCCAAAATCTAGCTATTTACCTAGAATTCCAGTTGTTTCAGAATAGTCTCAGTGATGTCATGAATAGTAGTACTCAGTCAATTAACAAAAGTCAGTAAACACAGTCCAGTTCAGTCAGTTAGCTTGATCAGTAACTGTTCAATCAATCTTAGTACATTTTCATGATCAATTCAGGGTCTACTCAGTTTGGAGTAGGATTAAACACTGAGAAAATCTAGGGATTGAGGGAATCCTGTCAGTAAAGGGTTTTACCCTTAGTAGCACTCCCTGTATTATAGAACTACGTAGCCAATGTAGGTTGAGATATCTTCCTGCCAGATAAGGGTTGAATATCTTGTACAAGTTTTCTTGCCATTGAGGGTTGACTAAATATCTTCCAACCAAATAGGTTTAACTCACAACCATTGTTAGTATCCCTTGGCAAGGTGCTAACACCCTTTCAAACGGGGTCACAGGTTGGAGACCAACTCAGTTTATAATCGAGGTATGTTGGTTAGATGAACACTCCCACAGTTACAGTTTTAGTTTTAGATTCAGTATTGAACTCAATTTAGTTTTATAGAATCAGGACTATCAGACACAGTTACCCAGCTAAGTATAGAACACAGTTCAGTTCTACCGGATCAGGATTGTAAAAAATAGTCACTCAGTAACAGTAATTTAGTTATCAGTTACTCAGTTGTCAGAGTTAAAAACTCAGTTTTAGTAAGAGCTCTAATACAGTATATATATATATACACACAGTATTGCATACTCAGTATTTTACAGTAGTTCCACTTATCCATGTACACTTATTTAGTTACTTCATATCATTTAGTTAGTTACTATTTATCCATATGAACCCTTGCATTCAGCCATACCTCATCTAGTATACCAGTACATTTTACGTACTGACACATACTTTCTATTTGCGCTATGATGTCTCAAATCATAGGTTCGGATGCTCAGGGTCCGAACCATGCTTAGACAGATTCAGTTAGCAGCAGCAGATTCAGTAGTGAGCCCTCATATATCAAGGATATGCTTTTATTTTAGTATTACAGTAGTTTTAATATTGTAGTAGTCAGAGTTAGTTGGCAGCTTATCCCATCAACTCCATATTCAGAAAGATTAGTTAGAGGATTTTTAGACTAGACTAGTTCGACCAGTATTTAGATTTTAGATGTTATTTCAGTACTACATTTATCAGTTGTTAGATTATGAACCTTATGGAATTTCATCCTAATTTTATGCATTATTTAACTATTATTATTCAGTGTTCACAACAAGTACCAGTTTTAGGTTAACTTGTGTTCCTTCGAGGTCGTGAGCACCGTGTGATGTCCGAGATGCAAACTCAGGGCGGTACAAACTTGGTATCAGAGCCTAAGGTTCAAAAGAGTCCTAAGGAGTCTGAAATCCATGTCTAGTAAAGTTTTGTGCATGGGTGTGAAACACGCCACACTTCTGGACAAGAGGCTATTAGGCATTTTTAGGAAAAACTTCCCTTTTTTCAGTCTTCATATCATGTGAGTGAGCATGAGATCAAGTCAAAATCTCTGTATAATACTTTTATTACTTCTATTTATAGAACATACCACCCAAAAAGAATGGAAGAAGAACAGGAACCCAGCCAACACCTCCATTCGTTCAGGAAGATCCCTTAGACGAGCATATTTTCCATGCAGAATTGAGAGCAGTTTTCACCACTTTAGCTCATTATGCGGTAGCCCAGAATGAATGCTCAAATATTTTTCAGGATAACCCAGTGTCCAATACTACAACATCTAGAATTTAGGACTTCACCTGAATAAATCCTCCATCATTTGCAGGGTCTAAGTTTGAGAAGAACCCACAGAAATTCCCTGACATGGTATAAAAAGTCACAGATATAATGGAGGTGACTTCCAGTGAAAGTACTGAGTTAGCTGTAGATCAATTGCAGGATATGGCATATACATAGTTTAAGAAATGAAAGGAAGATAGGGGCGCAAATATAGGTCCCATAGAATGGGATGAGTTTACTACTGCTTTTCTTAATAGGTTCTTTCCATTGGAGTTGAGGGAAACTAAGGTTTTGGAGTTTATTAATATGAAATGGGGAAACATGACAGTGAAAGAGTATTCCCTCAAGTTTAATCAGTTAGCTAGATATTTTCCTCATATGGTATCAGATAGCAGATCTAAAATGACTAAGTTAGTGTTGGGTGTGTCTAATATTATGGTCAAGAAGCATAGGTCCGCAATGTTGATTTAGGAGATGGACATATCCAGGATCATGGTCCATGATCAATAGATGAGGAGGCTAAGAATAAGGAGAATGAGAGATAGAATAGGTAGCTTCAACTTCACTCAGCCTAAGTCAGAGGGTGGTAGTCATTCTCAATTCCACCTGAAATCTTTAATTCTAGCTTTGTCCTTATCCAGTGCTCTAGTGCCAAAATTCAGAGATAGAATTAAAGATAGAGCACCAGGCCATAAATCCCATGGTAGTGTTAGCAGTGCCCGAATAAATCCTCTTTGCCAAAAGTGTAGTAGAAACTATCAAAATATTTGTTGAGCTGGTAGTGATATATGTTTCAGATGTGGAAATCCAGGCTATATGGTTAAAGAGTATCCTTTGGGCTCGCAGAGTCAGCATAATCATCCCTTAGTTTAGTCTGATCGCTTGATTTAGCCGGGTGCCACTTCTTGTGCTACCAGTGGGTAGTGCCCAAATAGACTCTATGCACTTCAGTCCTTACAGGATCAGGAAATTTCTCCTGATGTCGTCACTTGTATGTTACAAATTTATCATTTACTTATTTATACTTTTTTAGATCCACGAGCTTCTTTATCCTTTGTAACACGTTATATAGCTATTGACTTTGGAGTCCGTTCTGAAATCCTAGTAGAGCCCTTCTCAGTTTCTACCCTAGTAGGTGAGTCTATTATAGCCCAATGAGTATATAGGAACTATCCGATTATGGTATCTCAAAAATTTACATCAGTAGACTTAGTAGAGCTAGAGATGACAGACTTTGATATTATTATCAGCATGGATTGGCTTCATTTATGCTATGCTTTAGTTGACTACAGAAACAGATTAGTCCATTTTAGTTTCCGAATGAACCTTTACTAGAATGGAGAGGTAGTACTTCAACACTTAGGGGTCAGCTTGTTTCCTACATAAGGGCGAGGAAAATGGTATCCAAAAGGTGTATCTATTATCTTGATCGAGATAAGGATTCTAGTTCTAAGACTCCTAGTCTTGAGTCAGTCCCAGTAGCATGTGAATTTCTAGATGTGATTCCCAAAGATCTTCCTGGAGTTCCTTCCGAGAGGGAAATTGACTTTCGAATAGACCTTTTTCCTGATACTCAGCCTATCTCTATCCTGCCTTATAGAATGGGTCCAGCAGAACTCAAAAAGTTAAAAGAACAATTGAAAGATCTCTTAGATAAGGGATTCATTAGGCCAAGTGTCTCCCTGTAGGGCACACCAGTTCTATTCATGTTTAAAAAAGATGGTTCTCTTAGAATGTGTATTGACTATTATCAGTTGAACAAAGTCACGGTCAATAACAAGTATCCACTTCCCAGAATCGATGACTTTTTTGACCAACTTCAGGGTGCCAGTTACTTTTATAAGATAGACCTCAGCTCAAGCTATCATTAGCTTAGATTCATAAAATGTGATATTTTGAAAATAGCTTTCAGAACTCGGTATGGTCACTTTAAATCCTAGTCATGTCATTTGGTCTTACAAATGTCCGAACAAATTTTATGGATTTGATGAATCGTGTATTCAAGTAGTACTTTGACATGTTCATCTTAGCCTTCATTGATGACATTTTGGTCTACTCCCACAGTGAATATGATCAAGCAAACCATCTCATAATAGTACTACAGACCCTTAGAGCCCATCAGTTGTTTGCCAAATTCAGTAAATGTGAATTTTGGATAAGGTCAGTGTCTTTCCTTAGTTATATCATTTCTGGTGATGGCATTAGAGTTGACCCTCAAAAGACTTAAGCAGTGAGAAACTGGCCTAGATCCATCTCTCCATCAGATATCAGAAGTTTCTTGGGTTTGGCCTACTATTACTAATAGTTTATGGAAGGATTTCTTCTATTTCATCCCTCATGTCCAGATTGACTCAGAAGAAAGTCAAGTTCTAGTGGTCAGATTCTTATGAGAAGAGTTTTCAGGAGCTAAGACTCGACTTACTACAACCGTAGTTTTGACTTTACCAGATAGTTCAGATAGGTTTGTGGTATATTGTGATGCTTTCAGGGTTGGTTTGGGGTGTGTTTTCATATAGAGAGGTAAGGTCATACCCTATGCCTCTAGATAACTTAATCCCCATGAAAAAAACTATCCCACTTATGATCTTGAGTTAGCAGCTATAGTGTTTGCCTTAAAGATATGGAGGCGTTATTTGTAAGGAGTACATATTGATGTGTTCAGACACGATAAAAGCCTACAGTATATGTTTTCTCATAAATATCTAAATCTCATTAGAGAAGATGGTTAGATTTATTGAAAGACTATGACATGAGTGTTCTATATCATTCGGGAAAACACAATGTCGTGGCTGATGCTCTCAGTAGGATGTCTACGGGTAGCATTGTACATGTGGAGGACGGTAAGAGGAAGTTAGTTTAGAAACTTCATCAGCTTGCCCGACTAGGTGTCCGCTTAGTTGATTCAGTAGAGGGTAGCATATGGGTTTAGAATAGTTTGGAATCATCTATGGTTCTGAAGTAAAAGAAAAGAAGGATAGGGATTCCAATAGAGTTAAACTAAAGAAGTCAGTCACAGATCAAAAGTAGAGGTTTTCTCCCAAAGGGGAGATAGTATGTTATGTTGCCATGGTAGAATATGTGTGATATGTGTGGATGGCATGAGACAGTGGATTATTATAGAAACGCATGGTGCGCTCTACTCGATTCACCCTAGGGGAAACCAAAATGTTATGCGACATGTAGGAAGTCTATTGGTAGGGTGGGATGAAGAGAGACATTGCAGATTTGGTAGCAAAGTGCTCAACATGTCAATAGGTTAATATTGAGCATAAAAAGCCTAGTGGATCTATGCAGGAGATTACTATTCCAACTTGATACAATACTAAGTGTGTATCAAGATATTCCAACAAACACAGGAATAACAATATGAAAAACAATGTGCTAGTGAATTAGAAATGGCCGCACACGGCTTCACAAGGCTTGCAATACTTGTTTGAGCTAGAAAAGTGAATTTAAAAACAAGAACAACAAAGACAATATTTCTAGTGAATCAAAAGAGCCCAATACATTTTCACTAGACTTTTATATTCAACAAGACAATGCTAATAAGATTTACAAAGAAAGAGATAGAAACTTGACACACAATATTCATTAATCTAAGAACCCTAACGAGAGAAGGGAACTAATACTAATAAATATCAATACCAAGTTCTTACTTGGACCAAGAGGAACTCAAAGAACCTCAAGAACCTAGTTTCTATCCAAGATACAACACTAGTATCACTTTACTAGTGAGAATTCAGTTTTGGCCTCTCCAAATGAGAAAGAGAAGTAAAAAATTTACAAGTCTTTTGTTTCTTGAATAATTGGATTGAACTAAAGCAAGACTAGACCTATTACATGAATTATATAATCACTTAGAAAGAAGTGACAAAGACCAAAATACCCTTGGTATTTAAGTGGGTGTGTTTGGGGTGTCTTGGTGGGCCTCTTCACATTTTATTCTATATAGGCCCTTATATGGGCTCACAAAGGCCTCACACATGGCCAAGAATGTGAACAATGCTTGAAGTCATTGCAACTCACATGCTTGGATTCGTGTGAAAGGTCTCGAGCTAGGAATTCCTGTATCATCCTCTCCATCGTGAAGGGAATTTTTCCTCAAATTTGGATCATTTCCATCCTCCACCATTTCCACATGAGAGAGATCACACATGTTGAAAGTGTTGTGCACTTGCTATTCCAGGGGTAGATCAATCTTGTAGGAATTGTCATTGATCATTTCTAATACTTGGAATGGGCCATCACCCCGTGGAATTAACTTAGCATTCCTTTAAGACGGGAATCTATCCTTCCTTAGGTGCACCCACACCCAATCTCCTAGTTCAATAATGAATTTTCTTCTTCCTTTGTTGGCTCGCCTTGCAACTTTTTGTTTTTTGTTCTCCAACCGCAACCTCACCTTCTCATGTAGCTTTTTTATGGCCTCGACCTATTTTTTCCATCTAAGCTTATCACAAGATCATTTGGCAAAGGGGTTAAATCCAAATGGGTGAGGGGGTTGATGTCGTATACTCACTCAAAGGGTGTCATCCCCGTGCTCGAGTGTATAACACGATTATAAGCAAACTCAATCAATGGTAAGTGATCCTCCAAAGAAGTCATTTTTTCTTTAACATGGACCGTAAAATAGACCCTAACATCCTATTTACTACTTCCTTTTGGCCATCAGTTTGTGGGTGGAAAAAAGTAGAAAACAACAACTTAGTACCACTCTACCCCACATGGACTTTGAAAAGTGGCTTAGGAATTTAGAATCCCTATCACTTACTATGATACTCGAAACACCATGAAGTTTTACAAAATTATCAATAAACAAAGAGGCTACACTAGGCGCATCATCACATTTAGAACAAGGAATAAAGTGAGACATATTGGAAAACTCATTCACCATGACAAAAATACTATCCCGCCCCCTTATAGTCCTTGGCAATCCTAACACGAAGTGCATTGATATGTCATGCCAAGGATGCAAAGGGGTGGACAGTGGGGTGTACAACCCATGATGTTGGAGCCGTGACTTGGATCCTTTGCACTCAACACATTGGCCGCAAATATGGGCCACATCCTTGTGCATTCTAAAAAAATAAAATTGTTCTTCCAAAATTTTGAGGGTCTTCTCGACCCCAAAATGGTCCATTAGACCGACACTGTGTGCTTTCCACACAAATAATTCTCTCTATGAACTTGTGGGAACGCATAATTATCTACGTTTAAACAAGTATCTATCAAATTCGGTATAGGAATGGGAACCCCTATCCATAACCCACCTATCCATATACAACTTTTCACTTTCCCTATAGATAGGAGCGAAGTGAGGGTCCTCGGGATATAAGGACTTGAGGATTTCAAATCCCATCAACTTAGACGACAAAGTAGACACAAGCACATGTTTTCAGGACAAAGCATCGGCAGCCACATTGTCTTTACCCTTCTTGTATTCAATAACATAAGGGAAAGTTTCAAGAAATTCAATCCATTTGGCATGCCATCGGTTAAGCTTGTCTTGTGCCCATAGATGCTTCAAGGATTCATGATCCCTTCATATCATGAATTCTTTTGGACACAAATAATGTTGCCAAGTGGACAAGGCTCTAATCAAGGCATACAACTCTAAATTGTACGTGAAGAAGTTTAGAGTTGCTCCTTTGAGATTTTCTCTAAAGTTGGAAATAGGATTCAATGTTTACACCTATGCCGACTTTGCTAGCATCACATTCGGCCTCAAAAGTCTTGTCAAAATTTGGCAATTGTAGAAAAGGGGGCGAGATTAGCATAGATTTCAAGTCCTCAAAGACCTTATCTTGTTCATCTCCCCACTTGAAAGGACGATCTTTTTTAATTACTTCGGTCAAGAGGGGCGTAAATGGTACTAAATCCTTTAAAAAACATCTATAAAAACAATCCCACCCGTGGAAGATTCTCACTTCACCTACGGTTTTGGGAGTTGGCCAATTTTTAATGGTATCAATCTTAGATTCATCCACTTTGACCCCTCTTGAGCTCACCACAAATCCAAGAAATACAACCTCATGGATACCAAAAGAACACTTTTCTAGATTAGCATATAACTTCTCCTTTTAGAGGATATCAAACACATATTGTAAATGCTTTACATACTCATCTAAAAACTTACTATACACCAACACATCATCAAAGTAAACAACAACAAACTTTCCAATAAATGGCTTCATCACATGATCCATTAGTTATGACGAATGGCTTAACTACTCATTTATGAATTTGGTGATAGCCACTCCTCAAATTAGTTTTAGAAAACAAAAAAGAACCACTAAATTCATCAAGCAGATCATCTAACCTAGAAATAGGGTGATGATATTTTACCTTTATCTTGTTGATGGCTCGACAATCAATGCACATACACCAAGTCCCATCTTTCTTGGGAACTAGTAGAATCGGGACCATACAAGGGCTCATATTCTCCTTGATTTACCCTTTGTTGAGGAGTTACTCCACTTGGCATTGTAATTCCTTCGAATCCATTGGGTTGCTCCTATAAGCCGGTTTGTTGGGAAATTATGAACCCGACATAAAATCTATTTGATGTTTAATTCCCCGAAGTGGGGGCCATCCTTACGGTAATTCATTTGGGAAGACATCCTCGTAATCCTGCAAAACATGAGAAATAGGAGGACAAATGGAAATGTTAGTGGCGTTAGTATTAAAACAATGATCCAAGAGGAGCATCGGAGTGTCCTCATCATGATCCACAAATAATTCTCTCCTCCTATCCATCATCACCACACTTACTTGCCCCTTAGAAATTAGGAGCCCCTCGGTTTCTCCTTCTCCCTCACTCTCAAGTTCCCCTCTTTTCCCCTTACTCTCAGCCTTCTTTCCCTTTTCTCTCAATTTTCCCATCTTTTAGTGTAATCCATTCACTTGGGAAGGAAATAATGGATGAATAGCGACCTTGCAGACATCCTTCTCAAGTGTATACCGATTGGATTTCCATCATTCTTGGTTGACCTATCGTGTTGCCAAGGCCTTCCTAACAACAAGTGACAAGCTTGCATTGGTATCACGTCACAAAGCACCTCGTCATGGTAGTTGGCTACCTTAAAATGTATCAAACATTACCTTGTGACATTTATCTCACCGTATTCATTGAACCATAACAACTTGTAAGGACTAGTGTGAGGTGTAGTTAGAAATTTCAAGAAGTTCACCATTGCAACACTAACCATATTCGCACAACTTCCACTATCTATCACTATAGTGCACACACTTTCCTTCACAAGACATTTAGTATGGAATAGATTCTCTTGTTGGCTAGGATCATCTATTTCCTTACTAATCATATCACGCCTCACTACAAAGTTTGGAACCTCGCACTACCCTTCATGTAGATAAGAATCCTCACAATTATCATTATTATCATGTTGATCATTTTAAGGTTCCTCTCCATCTTGAGGCTCGGCCTCATTCTATTCTTTGTCAAGACCCACTTCCTCACCAAGGTAATACAATATTCCTTCCCTTAGGATCACATTACGCTGGTTTGGACATTCATTGGCTTTATGTCCCAAACCTTGGCACTTGAAACAATGGAACCATTTAGGATTAGAATACTTGTGAGCTTCTTGCCGGGAAGGAAATTTGTGGACTGTTTTAGTCTCGGAAAGCCTTGTAGTGGAAGATTGGTTCTTGTTTTTGGGCCAACCCAAAGATGGTTGAACTATATCCTTGCTTCTCCACCAACCTGAGGTTGATGGTCTCCTTGCCTTGAACGACGACCTCTCTTTAATCTCCCTTTCAATCTCAATAGATACTTGGAAAATCCCTTCAACAGTATCAAACTTGTGAAGCCTCAAATGGGTGGAGATCTCTTTGTTAAACCCACACTTGAACCGAATAATGTCATGGCCAATTTGTTCTCCCCGATGATCAATCTTCAACATGAGTTGTTGAAGCTCATCATAGTATGCCATAACTCATTGATTACCTTGTTGGAAATTTTACAACCTAGCAAGCAACTCATGATGATAACTTTCGGGAAGATATCATTGCCTCATTAGGTACCTAAACCGAAACCATGGTGGTGGTTGTCTCTCTACCAACTCTTTTCCGAACCACTTGACGTATTCCCACCAAGTGTTAGCATAGCCTTCAAAATGAGCTATGGAATAACAACTCTTCTTATCCTCCACGATATTATTCACTTTAAACACTTTATCACACGCCGACGCCCAAGCAAGATACACCTCGGGGTTACTTTCACCCTTAAAGATAGGTAGGCTCAATTTGATGGTATTGATGCCTACATCTCTCTCTAGGTGTCGGTTTCCCCTTTCTCTATACCCTCGGTATCTCTTTGGATCCACACGATTCCCTCTCATCTTTTCCTCCCTCGTGTAGGTATCGTCAAAGATATATACCCTTCATAATCCTCTCTACCATATTCCTCAAGGTGGACGGGATAGTGTTGGACATTTGGAACTTGATTCAGAGAAATTAGATTTTGTGGAGGTGGTGGTCTTTGATTTAGTGTAGTGTGGAAGGGGAGGTTGGATTTTGTGGAGGTATTTGACGTCCGAGTACCTCTTACAGAAATTTAGGCATCTGGGAATGGGTTGGTCAATTGGATTCTCAGTTTAGAGGGTTATAAGTGGTTTGGCTTATGACATTTAGTGGAGCTAGTGAAGGATTTGGCAATTGTGGTCATGTTTCGGGACTAACGGTGGCAAAGGAATTTCTATCATGTCCACTTGACGAAACATGTCAAGGAGTAGAAAGAAGATAGTTCCTTTGACTCTCCACTTGTTCTAACCTCCCACTAATAGTTGTCACTTCTCCCCTTATGTCTCCCACTTCCGTACTCAACCTTTCAAGAGCTCGGGTCATAGCCTCAAGAGTGACCCTCATATTCTCCATTTCATTAGAATACACGGTTTGAGATGTGGTTCCCTCCATTATTAAGGTATCACCTACATAAGCAACAAACAAGTTATTTTAAAATCCCTCTCCTCACTCACACTCTCTTAGTTCACTCACACTCAAGCTCCACAAGTGTTGTAGATTGGCTAGGAATTCGGGAATTCGTAAGGTATGAGTATGCTCTTGTCCAAAATAAATTCTTGTTTGAAACTCAAAGAATTCTTGATGGACTAGTACCAAGAGTTAAAATGTATTAAAATGAAAAAAGAACACAAACAAACAACGTTAACATGAAGAACGTACACAAAACTAACTTACAACTAAGTAGGGTATTACTAGGTTGTCAATTAGTGTCAAGCAAACAAACGAAACTAGCAAACAATAAAATGAAACTAAGAAATCTAAAATTTGAACTCAAAAATATTTCATGAACAATACTTTAGTGATGTGACAGTCCACTATTGGCCTCGAGTTTTATCAATTTGATTTTCCCAATTTCAAGTCTTGATCAATATACAATTTGGAATTGGTGGATTTAGTTAATGGAGGGAAAAGTGGTCTTGGAGCCTTTTTGTTCAAAATTCAAAATCAAAACTTCACATCTTTGAACTTTATTCTTGAATAAAGGTCCTTAAATCAAGTAAAAGTATATGAAAAGTCTTTTAAGTGATATGGACAAGTCTTTCACTAACAACCTGTACAAGCTTGTGTTTCACCTTTTTAGATCCAGTTTGCACTTTCAGGATTAACAAGATGATGAAAGGGTGAAGAACCTTAAGAACACAACAACAACTCAAAGAACAACAAAAATTTCAGTTTCCAAATCCACTACAATAATACCATCAAATCGGCCATTGTTTAGGTAACAATAACATCCAACTCGGCCACACCTTGTTCACATCTACAACTTCAACAAGTTCAAGTTCAATCTTAGATTTGGACACTTTTTAGTATTGATGAGAAAGAAACCAACACTATAAACACTATAAACAAACAAAATACTACAAGTTCTAGACACACACAAAAAAAATCTTGGCCAAGATAACAACAACACAATTTTCGGCCAAGAACAGAGAATGGACAGATTTGCACTTTTCTTGAATTTTTATTAGTTTTCAGCTTTTTTTTTTCTTAGAAAGAAATCCCAATATTGGTATTGTAAGAACAATATCAAGTATGTATTTGATGCAAAATGATATAATACTAAGTGTGTATCAAGAGATTCCAACCAACACAAGAACAACAACATGAACAACAAAGTGCTAGTGAATCGAAAATGGCCACAGACGGCTTCACTAGGATTGCAACACTTGTTTGAGCTAGAAAAGTGAGTTTAACAACAAGAAAATCAAATAAAATATTGCTAGTGATTTGAAGGAGCCCCACTTGGGTTCATTAGACTTTTATATTCAAAAACACAATGTTAACAAGATTTACAAAGAAAGAGATAGAATCTTGACACACAATATTCATTAATCTAAGAACCCTAACAAGGGAAAGGACCCTAAGACTAATAAATATCAATACTAAGTTCTTACTTGGACCAATATGAACTCAAATAAACCCAAGAACCTAGTTTCTAGACAAGATACAACACTAGTATCACTATACCTGTGAGAATTTAGTTTCGGCCTCTCCAAATTAGTAAGAGAAGTCAAATATTGATAAGTATTTTGTTTCTTGAATAATAGGAATGAACTAAAGAAAGACTAGCCCTATTACATGGCTTATATAGTCACTTAGAAAGGAGGAAAAAAGACCAAAATACCCTTTATATTTAAGTGGGTGGGTTTGGGGTGTCTTGGTGGGCCTCTTCATATTTTATTAAATATAGGCCCTTAGATGGGCTCACAAGGGCCTCACACATGGCCAAGAATGTGAAAAAGGCTTGGGGTCATTACAACTCACATGCTTGGCTTCGTGTGAAAGGTCTCGAGCTAGGAATTCCCATATCACCACTTGGAAGTGGGTGGAGGTGAACATAGATTTTGTGACGGGTTTGCCGCGTACTCGTCGCCAGCATAATTTGATTTGGGTCATTATGGATAGGATCACCAAATCATCCCATTTATTTCCAGTTCATACCTCTTATTCAGATGAGGATTATGCCAAGCTCTATGTCAGAGAGTTGGTTATATTGAATGTATTTTCATTTTCCATCATTTCATATAGAGGTACGCAGTTTACTTTTCATTTCTAGAAATCCTTCCAAAAGGGTCTTGGTACCCAAGTTCACTTTATTACAACCTTCCACCCTCAGACAGATGGTCAAACAGAAAGAACTATTTACACTTTAGAGGATACGTTAAAAGTGTTTGCCATTGACATTAAGGGTAGTTTGGATGACCACTTGCCTTTGATTGAGTTTGCGTAATATAACAACTACCATTCCAATATTTAGATGGCTTCGTTTGAGGCACTTTATGGGAGGAGATTTAGATCTCCCATCGGTTGGTTTGAAGTGGGTGAGGCCATTGTAGTAGGGCCTGAGTTGGTGTTTGATGCCTTAGAAAAAGTTTAGTTGATCAGGGAACATCTCAAGACATCTTAGAACCAAAAAAAAATCACATGCAGATGTGCAAATAAAAGATCTCGAGTTTAAGATTGGTGATTATGTGTATTTGAAAATCTCTCCTATGAAAGGAGTGAAGATATTTGGCAAGAAGGGGAATCTTAGTCCTTGATATGTCGAACCTTAGCAAATCCTCAGCTATTTTTTAAAGGTAGCTTACGAGCTTGAGTTGTCTTTAGACTTAACTTCAGTGCACTCAGTGCTTCATATCTTCTTGCTTAAGAATTGCATTGGTGACCCATTAATTCTAATTCCTATAGAAGGTATAGATATTTAGAACAATCTCTTTTATAAGGAATTTCTAGTTGAAATTCTTAATCATCTTATTTGTAGACTGAGGAACAAAGAAGTTTCTCTAGTTGAAGTTATTTGGCGAAAGTAGTCCGTTGAGGGAGCCACTTGGGAAGCAGAAGCAGATATGGAAACCAAGTATCCTCACCTCTTCTTCGCAAACTTAAACTCATCCCAAGGTAACATTTTTCCTTAAAATTACTCATTTCCATGCTTAGATTAACATTACAAACTCGGTATCAGTTTCTGTTGCATGACATTCTCATATCATGCATAACTTCATTAAATATCTCAGTTATATGTCATGTTTTCAGAATTCAGTCATGCTTCAGTTATGCATGTTTAGTATAAAAACTCAGTATATCAGTAGTTTCGGTCATGTTATCATTCTTCAGTTGTGCATGTTTAGTATGTAAACTAAGTCTATTAGTATTCTCGGCTTAGTCAGTCTCATACTAGGACGAATGTTACCAAGGGGGAGATATTATAAGACAACGCAAAATTCTAAACTTCATCCTTTAGAGCATGAAAAGTGGTCCCAGACTTAATAAATTTCAGCTAAGTAATGACACTTAGTCTCATTTTAGGATCTCAGTATTCCCATGATTTTATTTACCACCCTTGTGACCTTAAAATGTCAATTTTTAAATTGATTCATGATCAGGAATGTTAATAGGTGTTCTCAAATGAGTTTTAGATTTTTTGAACCTTATTAGAAGCTTGTTTGGATTTCGAAAATAGTGAGACGATGCGATCTCGACGCGTCGCATCGCCTACCGCATAGATGGATATTATCCCTAGCATTCAATGCAAATTCTAGTGAGCCAATATGATATTGATGCATTGCGTTGACCCCATTGATGTGGCACATCGGTCTGTGCATCGCTGGGCACGTTTTCAGTAATTAAAAGTCCGTATGTAGAGGAGTATTTGGATTATTTTTCCACTCTTATTCAGCCCCAAAACACGTAATAAAGCCATCAAAAAGGCAAAAATTCATTATTTCTCTCAATTTATCTTAATAACAAAATCCTAGGGCATTCAATTTCAAGTCCAAGCTTCCAGAACACACCATCAATCTTCACGGATTTGGTTACCAAGGTATGTTAGGTGTTCATCCCAAGGTTTCCTTCCACTCTTAGAGTTCAATAACTACTTTTAAAACTATAAGTTGATAGTTTTCTTGAATTTCATGTTGAATTTGATTTTATTCATGTCCATGGTATTTTTAGGTTTCAACCCATGATTTACTACAAGTTTAGTGAAATTAAAATAACATGTGTGGTGTATTATTTAATTTGCATATTAAACCCTTGAAATTGCAATGGATTATTGTATCCATGATGTTCATGTGTTGATTCTTATTATGTGAAATAACCATGCTTCCCAAGTGTTGATTGAATGCCTATGTGAATTGAATAGTGAAATAATGACGTCATCATGTGGTTCCATTCATGTACAAGTTCATGTACCTCAAGTGTTTGACAAATGCCTAGGTGAATGTACTGTTAATAAGTATATATTGTTATGCTTTTCAAGATCATGCCATGCTTTACTTTCCATGCTTTCGAGTCCTGGGGATATTCAATACCCAAAATTTAGATATTTACCTATAATTCTAGTAGTTTCAGAATAGTCTCAATGATGTCACAAATAGTAGTATTCAGTCGGTTAACAGAACTCAGTAAACTCAGTCTACTTCAGTCAATTAGCTCGATTAGTAACTGTTCAATCAAGCTTAGTACATTTTAGTCATCAGTTCAGTGTCTATTCAGTTAGGACTAGGATTCAACACCGAGCAAACCAAGGGATAGGGGCATTCTTATTAGTAAAGGTTTTGACCCTTAGTAGCAATCCCTGCATTACAGAACTATGTAGCCAACGTAGGTTGAGATATATTCCTATCAGATAAAGGTTGATACATCTCGTATGAGTTTTCCTGCCAGTGAGGGTTGACAAAATGTCTTCCTGCCAAATAGTTTTAACTCACAGCCATTGTCAATATCCCTTGGTAAGGTGCTAACACCCTTTCAAATATGATCACAGGTTTGTAAGACCCCACAAAATCCTAAGCTCAACTCGGTCCTTTAAATATTCTTAAGGGGTCCTAGACTTTATAAAATTTAGCTAAGTATTCAGACTTAGTGTCATTTTATCCTTCAAAAGATGTCAACTCTATTTCACAACCTCTATGACCTTAAAATGTCAACCTTTAGGTTGAATCATGATTGGGAGTGTCAGTAGGTGTCCTCAGATAAGTTTTGAATTTTTTGAACTTTATTTAAGGCATGTTTGGAAGTCCAAACTAGTGTATCGACGCGATCTCGACGTGCCGCATTACCTATCACGTATTTTTCTCTAGCTCCCCTATGCAAATTCCAATGAACCGACGTGGACTCAACGCGGTGCGTTAGCCATTGCGTCGATGCCAAGGATGCGGTGCATCGGTTTGTGCATCATTAAATTAGTTTTTAGTAATTAAAAGTTGCATTCCTCAGGGGTTTTAGGTCTTTTACCCACAGTTATCAGTCCCAAAACACAAAATTAAGCCCATTTAGAGGCAAAATTCATTCTCTATTCAAAGATTACTAAAGAACAAAAACACTAGTAGATAAAAATTTAAACTAAAGGATTAAGATTTCACTATCATTCTTTAAGAATTTAGAAACCAAGGTATTTAAAGTGTTCATCTAAGGGTTTTCTTCCACCCTTACAGTTCAAGCACCCTTTTGCAACTACAAGTTAATGAGTTTGATGAATTTTATGGTTGAATTTGAATGTGGATTACTATGTTTATAGGGTTTCTAATTCAAGATTTAATTGCAAGATGCATATGAAATTATTTGATGTATGTGTTAGACAACGTTAATTCATGCTAAAATCCTCCAAATTGTAAAATTGGTATTTGAAATTATGATGCTCGCATGTTGTTTAGAATTATGTGGACATAATATGTCCTCCAAGTGTTTGTTGAATTGCTTATGTGAGTTGAATAGTTAAAATATATCATGTTACCATGTATTCAAGTCCATGTCATTCAAGTGGTTTCTAGAATGTACCAATTAATGAATGATGATCAAGTAATTTTTTTATCATATTTTGGGATTGTGCCATGTCTTATAATTTATACGATTGAGTCCTGGGGGTATTCAATACCCAAAAATTTAGTTGTTTACCTAGAGACATAGCAACTCACTAAATAGTATTAGTCATGTCACGATCAGTAGAATTCGATCAGTTATAAAACTCAAGAAAACTCAGTAGTACTCAAAAAATCAGTCACAATATTTAGTTCAGACCTCAGTTGTACTCAGTCAATTAACATAATTTAGTAGTTTTTCATCAGTCCATGGAACCCAGTGAAATCAATTTAGTTCAATTATACATTACGATCAGCAACAGTTCAGTCTAGCCTAGAATGGTTTAGAATTTAGTTCAGTGTCTATTCGGTTGGGGTAGTATTTAGCATCAAGTGAACCCAAGGATGGTGACTCACCTGCCAATAGAGGGTGTAATCCTTAGTAGCAGTCCTCGCATTATAGAACTACTTATCCATCATAGGTTGAGACATCGACCTGCCAGTTCAAGGTTGATGAGGTAATTTAACCTGAAGGGTTCCACCGTTATTATTCAGAGCACCTGCCAGATGATGGTGACTCAATTTGTCTTTAACTATGGCAAGGTATTGACACCCTTCCAGTTGGGGTTACAAGTTGGACCTCTATTAGTTTAGAGAGGGGTATGTCGGTTAGATGATTACTTCCCATAGTCTTAGTTTCAGTTCCAGTCTTAGTCTAGAACTCAGTCCAGTTTTATTGGACTAGAACTGTCAGATATAGTCACTTAGTTCAGTACGAAACTCAATACAGTTCCATAGAATCAGGACTTTCAGATATAGTCATTCAGTTATTAGTAATCTAATATCAGTAAACTCAAATATTAGTTAATCAATATTCAGAACTCTATATCCAATGCTATCACGATCTCTATCATAGTTTACGTGTTCATGCATGTACTCTCATTCAGTTATACTTATGTCATTCAGTTAGTATTTTTCATGCATATGAACCCATACATTTCAGCCAACCTCACTTTTCATACCAGTATATTCAAAGTACTGACGCATACTTTTCTTTTGTGTTATGATGTATTATATCATAGGTTCAGATACACAGGCTCCCGATCATATTTAGTAGTTCAGATACTCAGTAGTCATAGTTATTGGTGAGTCCTCATAGTCCGAGGATATGATTATTATTTCAGCATGTCAGTTTATTTTAGTAGTTTGGAGTTAGTTAGGGACTTGTCCCATCAACTCCATATTAACTAGTAGAGGCTTTTACACTAGAGTATTTTTTTGTTAGATATTCAATTTAGGTATTGATATACCGCATTCAGTATTTATTTATAGTATTGAACCTTATGGCCAGTTTTTGCCTAATTTTTGAATTTTTACAGTGTTATTATTCAGTTACTGCAGTAGGTACCAGTCATGGGTTAGCTTGTGGTCCTTCGGGATTATGAGGACCATTTATAGTCTAGGGTATAAAATATAAGTGTTACAAATATGGTATCAGAGCCTAAGGTTCAATAGAGTCCTAGAAAGTTTTAAAACTACATCTGGTAGAGTCTGGTGCATGGGTGTGTAGCATCTCAAACTTATGGATAGGAGGCTACGAGATGTTTTAGGAAAAGTTTCCCTTCTTTCAGTAATCATGTTATCCGAGTGAGCACAAGCTCAATTTAAAATCCCTATCTAATCTAAGTTTCTCTTCCATTTACAAAATATGCCTCTAAAAAGGACTAAGGGAAGAGAAACAGGAGATCATTCAGCACCTCAGCCTGTCCAACCAAATCCCCTGGGTGACCATCTCTCCCACATTGGATTCAGAGCAACTTTCACTACCCTAGCTCAGTTTGTGGAAGCTTAGAATGAATGCCCAGTTGTCGTTCCATCCAACCCAATGGCTAATAATGCTGCATCCAGAATTTGAGACTTCACCGAAATGAACCCACCATCTTTTACTGGGTCTAAGTCAGATAAGGACCCATAGGAATTTCTTGATCAGGTGCAGAAGGTTACAGATATCATGTGGGTGATAGCTAGTTAGAGTGCTGATCTAGCTACATATCAGTTGCAGGATGTGGCTCACTCATGGTTTAAACAGTGAAAGGTAGAAAGGGTTGCAGATAAAGGACCCATAGAATAGAAGTAGTTTGCCACTGCTTTCTTGGACAGGTTCTAGAATTTATTAATCTCAATCAGTGTAACATAATAGTAAAAGAGTATTCTCTTAAGTTTACTCAACTAGCTAGATGTGCTTCTCAAATGTTTGCAGATAGAAGAGCAAAGATGAGTAATTTTATGTTTGTGGTACCTAGTAGTGTGGTCAAGGAGTGTAAGACCACAATGCTGATTAAGGAGATGGACATATCCAGGCTCATGGTCTTTCCTTAACAGATTAAGAAGGACAAGAATAGAAAGAAGGAAAGGGACACCAAGAGAGTGAGAATAGGTAGTTTCAACTTCGCTCAGCCTAAGTTAGAGGGCGGAAATCATTCTTAGTTCCACTCAAAATCCTTAGTTCCATTTCCATTCTCAGCTAGTACTTTAGTGCTGAAATTTAGAGATGATAATAGAGATAGGGCACCAGGCCCTAAACCTCAGGATAGTATCAGTAGAGCCCAAACCAATCCCCTTTGTCGGAAATATGGCAGTAATCACCAGGGTATCTACAGATATGGCAGTGATGTGTGTTTCAGATATGGCAAGACAAGTCACAGAGTTAGAGATTGTCTCCAGTCAGGTTCCCAGGGTCAGCATAATCGGCCCCCAACTTAGTTCGATTTCCTGAATCACCATGGTGCCACATCCGGTACCACAAGTGGGAAACGCCCAAATAGAATCTATGCTCTTTAGTCCCGACAAGATCAGGAAAGTTCTCTTGATGTGGTCACTAGTACGTTACAAGTTTTCAATTTACATGTTTATGCTTTGCTAGATCGATGAGCTTTTTTTTCCTTTGTTACTCCTTATATAGCTATTGACTTTGGAGTCAGTCTTAAAATCCTAGAAGATCCTTTCTCAGTCTCTACCCCAGTGGGTAAATATATCATAGCCTAATGAGTATATAGGAACTATCTGGTTATGATATCTTAGAAAGTCACTTCAACAGATTTAGTCAAATTAGAAATAATCAATTTTGAAGTCATTCTCTACATGGATTGGCTTTATTACTACTATGCCTCAGTCGACTACAGGAACAAAATTATCTATTTTTAGCTTAGAATAAGCCTGCCCTAGAGTGGAGGGGTAGTACTTCCACACTTAGGGGTCAGCTTGTTTCCTTTCTAAGGGCAAGGAAAATATTATCTAAGAATGTGTCCACCATCTCATTTGAGTCGAAGGTTCTAGTTTAGAAACCCCTACTCTTGAGTCAGTATCAGTAGCATGTGAATTTCTAGATGTGTTTCCTGAAGATCTTCCCAGAGTTCCTCCCAAGAGGGAAATTGATTTTAGAATCGATCTTCTTCCAGATACATAACTCATCTCTATTCCACCATATAGGATGGCACCTACAAAACTCAAGGAGTGAAA
This sequence comes from Capsicum baccatum var. pendulum, assembly GCA_030864225.1. Taxonomy (NCBI): domain Eukaryota; kingdom Viridiplantae; phylum Streptophyta; class Magnoliopsida; order Solanales; family Solanaceae; genus Capsicum; species Capsicum baccatum. The sequence goes on from CM061550.1 coordinate 79,246,655, forward strand.
AGAACAGTTGAAGGATCTCTAATATAAGGGATTCATTAGACTCAGTTTATCCCCGTGGGGTGCAGCAGTTCTAATCATGAATAAGAAAAATGGTTCTCTTAAAATATGTATTGACTGCCGTCATCTAAACAAAGTCACGATTAAGAACAAGTATCCACTTCCCTAAATCATTGACTTATTTGACCAACTTTAGGGTGCCAGTTATTTTTCTAAGATAGATCTCAAATCAGGCTATCATCAGCTTAGAGTCAGAGAATGTGACATTCCAAAAATAGCTTTCAGAACTTGGTATGGTCACATCAAATTCTTAGTCATGTCATTTGGTCTTACCAATGCCCCAACATTTTTCATGGACTTGATGAACCATGTGTTTAAGCAGTACTTGGACATGTTCATCATAGTTTTCATAGATGACACTCTTGTCTACTCCTGCAGTGAGCATGATCATGCAGACCATCTCAGAATAGTATTATAGACTCTAAAAAACCATCAGTTATTCATTAAATTTAGTTAGTGTGAATTTTGGCTGAGGTCAGTAGCTTTCCCTAGCCATATCATTTTCGGTTCTGGCATTAAAGTTGATCCCCAAAAGATTGCAGCAGTGAGAAACTAGCCCAAACCTATCTCTCCATCAGATGTCCAGAGTTTCTTAGGCTTGGATGGCTATTACCAATGATTTATCAATGGATTTTCATCTATTGCATCCCCTATGTCCAGATTGACTCAAAAAAAGGTCAAATTCCAGTGGTTAGATTCTTGTGAAGATAGTTTTGTGGAGTAGAAGGCTCAACTCACTACAGGCCCAGTTTTGACCCTACCAGATTATTAGGATGGCTTTGTTATGTATTTTAATGCTTCCAGATGTGTTTTGATGTAGAGATGTAAGGTCAAAGACTATGCCTGTAGACATCTCAAATCCCATGAAAAGAACTATCTTACTCATGACCTTGAGTTAGTAGTTGTATTATTTACCTTAAATATTTGGAGAAAATATTTGTATGGTGTGTAAGTGGACGTGTTCACAGATCATAAGAGCCTTTAGTATGTATTTTCTTAGAAAGATCTAAACCTCCATTAGAGAAGGTGGTTGGAGTTGTTAAAGAACTATGACATGAGCATCCTGTATCATCTGGGTAAAGCCAATAAAGTGGCTGATGCTCTTAGTAAGATGTGCATAGGGAGTGTTGCTCACATGGAGGATGGTAAGAAGAATTTAGATTAGGAAGTTCATCAGGTTGCCCGACTTGGTGTCCTCTTAGTCAATTCATCAGAAGGTAGCGTATGGGTGCAGAGTAGTTCAAAATCATCCCTAGTTTCTAAGGTGAAAGAAAAGCAGGATAGGGATCACATTCTAGTCAATTTGAAAGAATCAGTCAGAGATCAGAAAGTAGAGGTTTTATCCCATGGGGGAGATAGTGTATTGCATTTCTAGGGTTTGTTATGTCTGCTAGGTGTAGATTACTTAAGGCAGCGAATTCCAGAAGAAGCTCATGGTGCGCTCCACTCTATTCATCCAGGGGACACTAAGATGTACTATAATTCGTGGGAGATCTATTGGTGGAGTGTGATGAAGAGAGACATTGTAGAATTTGTGGCTAAGTGCTCAATATGTCAACAGGTTAAGAATGAGCATTACAAACCTAGAGGGTCCATACAGAAGTTTAGTATTCCCACCTAAGAATGGGATGAGGTGAACATGGACTTTATGACGGGTTTTCCTTGTACTTATTGTTAGCACGATTCAATTTGGGTCATTTCAGACAAGATGACCAAATCAACTCATTTTATACCAATTTATAACTCTTATTCAGCTGAGAATTATGCCAATCTCTATGTTAGAGAGTTGGCTAGATTTTATGCTGTTCCATTATCCATTATTTCAAATAGAGGTACGCAAAAGCCTTCCAAAAGGGTCTTGGTACCCAAGTTCATCTCAGTATATCCTTTCACCCCCAGACAGATGGTCAGGCAGAGAGGACCACTTAGAATTTATAAAATATGTTGTGAGCATGTACGATTGACTTTAAAGGTAGTTGGGATGACCACTTGCCTTTGATTGAGTTCATGTACAACAACAACTATCATTCCAGCATTCAGATGGCCCCATTTCAGGTGCTTTATGGTAGAAGGTGCATGTCTCCCATCAGTTGGTTTGAAGTGGGTGAGGCCGCAGTGGTAAGGCCTTACTTGGTATGTGATACCTTAGAAAAAGTTTAGTTGAGTAGAGAAAGGCTTAAGACAGCTCAGATCTTGCAGAAATCATACATAGATATGCATAAAAAGGATCTCGAGTTCAAGATTAGTGATTATGTGTACTTAAAAATATCTTCTATGAAATGAGTGAGGATGTTTGGCAAGAAAGGAAAGCTCAATACTCGATATGTCGGTCCTTATCGAATTCTCTGTTGTTTTGGAAAGTTAGCCTACGAACTTCAGTTACCTTTAGACTTAGCTTCAATACATCTAGTGTTCCATGTCTCCTTGCTTAAGAAATTCGTAGGTGACCCAATAGCCGTAGTCTCTATAGAGGGCATAGATATTCAGAATAGCCTCTCTTACGATGAGATTCCTGTCAAAATCCTTGATTCTCAAATCCACAAACTGAGAAATAAAGAAATACATCTAGTCAAAGTTCTTAAGAGGAATCATTCCATTGAGGGAGATACTTGGGAAGAAGAAGAAGATATGCGGACAAGGTATCCTCACCACTTCTCCGAAAACTCAGACTCAGCCTAACCTAATAGTTCTCTTTAAGCTTACTCAGTTTCGTGCTCAGATTTCCTTTATAAGTCTGGTATCAGTTTCCATTGCTTATCCAGTCATACATTCATGAGTCAATTCCATCAGATATTCATGCATCATATATGCATGTTCATTATAAGAGATTCAGCTTATCAGCAATTCCAGTCATGCAGTCATACATCAAATATGCATACTTAGTATGGAATTTCAGTATGTCAGTAATATCAGTCATGAAATCATATTTCATTTATGCATGATTGGTACATGAATTCAGTCTATCAGTAGTCTCATTATTCCCAGCTCAATTATCCTCATTCGAGAATGAATATTTCGTGGGAGATATTGTAAAACCTCTCAAATCCTTAGCTCAACTCAGTCCTTTAAAGCTTGTTAAGGGGTTCTAGACTTAGAAAATTTTAGCTAAGTATTCATACTTAGTGTCATTTTAGCCTTCGAAAGTTGGCAACTCTATTTCACGACCTCTATGACCTTAAAATATCAACCTTTAGGTTGAATCATGATCAGGACTATCAGTAGGTGTCCTCGAACAAGTTTTAAATTTTTTAAACTTTTTTTAGGCACGTTTGAAAGTCCAAACCAGTGGATGACACGATCGCAATGAATCGCGTCTATTGCATTGATGGATATTTTTCTCAATCTCCCCAGTGCAAATTTTAATGAACCAGTACGAACTCGACACGGTGTGTTGGCCATCATATCGATGCCAATGATACAATGCATCGTTCTACGCATTGCTAAATTAGTTTTCTATAATTAAAAGTCACATTCCTCAGGGGTATTTGGGTCTTTTACCCTCGATTATAATCCCCAAAACATAAAATTAAGACACTTTAGAGGAAAAATTCATTCTCTATTCAGAAATTACTCAAGAACAAAAACCTAGGAGATCAAATTTCAAACTCAAGGCTTAAGATTTCAGCATCATTCTTAAAATTTTAGCAACCAAGGTTTGTCAAGTATGCATCCAAGGATTTCCTTCCACCCTTGGAGTTTAAGCACCCTTTTCAACTACAAGATAATGAGTTTGATGAATTTTATGGTAGGATTTAAATGTGGATTACCATGTTAAAGGGGTTTATAATTCATGATTTAATTGCCAGATGCATATGAAATTATTTGTTATATATGTTTTACAATGTTAATTCATGCTAAAACCCTCAAATTGTGAACTGGTATATAAAATTATGATGCTCGCATGTTATTTAGTATTATACGTACATCCTATGTCCTCCAAGTCTTTGTTGAATTGATCATGTAAGTTGAATAGTGAAATTATAGCATGTTAGTATGTATTCAATTTTATGTCATGCAAGTGTTTGCTACAATGTCCTAATGAATGAATGATGATCAACTAATTAGCTATCATGTTTTGGGATTGTGCATGTCTTATAATTTATGCTATTGAGTCCTGGGTGTATTCAATACCCAAAAATTTAGCTATTTACCTAGAGCCATGGTCAGTCACAAAATAGTACCAGTCATGTCATGATCAGTAGAATTTGGTCAGTTACAAAACTCACAAAAACTTAATAGTACTAAAAAAATCAGTCACAGTATTCATTTCAGACCTCAGTAGTACTCAGTTATTTAAAAGAATTCAGTAGTATTCCATCAGTCCATGGAACCCAGTGTACTCAATTTATTTCAATTATACAATACAATCAGTAACAGTTCAGTCCAACCTAGAACGATTTAGAATTCAGTCCACTGTCTATTAAATTAGGAGTAGGATTCAGCACCGAGTAAACCCAAGGATGGGGACTCACCTTCCAGTAGAGGGTGTGATCCTTAGTAGCATTACTCACATTCCATAACTACGTAGCCATCATAGGTTGAGACATCAACCTACCAGTTAGGGTTGATGAGGTACTTTAACCTGCCAGTTGAGGGTTCGACCATTCTCATTTTGAGCACCTGCCAGATGAGGGTGACTCAATTTATCTTTACCCATGACATGATACTGATACCCTTCCAGCTGGGGTTACATGTTAGACCCTAATCAGTTCAGAAAGGGGAATATCAATTAGATAATTACTTCCCACAGTCTCAGTTTCAGTTCTAGTCTCGGTATAGAACTCAATCCTATTCTACAGGACTAGGACTATCAGATATAGTCACTCAGTTAAGTATGAAACTCAGCACAGTTCCATAGAATTAGGACTTGCAGACATAGTCATTGAGTTCTTAGTAATCCAGTACCAGGAAACTCAGATATCAGTTAATCAGTATTCAGAACTTTGTATCCAGTGCTATCAAGATCTCAGTCACATTTTACATGTTCATGCATGTACTCTCATTCAGTTATACTTATGTCATTCAGTCAGTATTGTTCATGCATATTAACCCATGCATTTCAGCCCACTTAATTTTGCATACCAGTACATTCAAAGTACTGACACATACTATTCTTTTATGCTATAATGTCTTATATCATAGGTTCAGATCCATGGGCTCCTAGTTTTATTTAGAAGTTCAGATATTCAGAAGTCAAACTTAGTGGTGAGTCCCCATAGTCTGAGGATATGATTATTATTTCAGCACTTTAGTTTATTTTAGTAGTTTGGAGTTGTTGGGGACTTGTCCAATCAACTCTATGTTTAGATAGTAGAGTCTTTTAGACTAGAGTATTTTCAGTCAGATGTTCAGTTTTGTTATTGATAAACCACATTCAGTATTTATTTATAGTATTGAACCTTATGTCCAGTTTCCACCTAATTTTTGCATTTTTATGGTGTTATTATTCAGTTATTGTAGAAGGTACCAATTATGGGTTAGCTTGTGGTCCTTCGATATTATAAGCACCGTGTAGTGTTCGTGGTACAAACTTGGGGCGTTACAAGATCGGACCCCAACTCAATTTAAAATCTTATTATGCCGGTTAGATAAACACTCCTTTAGTTACAGTTACATTTTCATATTTAGTATAGAACTCAGTTCAGTTTTATAGAATCAGTACTGTCAGACACAGTCACCCAGCTTAATACAAAACTTAGTTTAGTTCTACAGGATTAGGACTGTCAAAAATAGTCACTCAATATTTGTAATTCAGTTATCAGTTACTCAGTTATCATAACTCAGTACTCAGTCTCAATAAAAGCTCTAATATATATATAAATATATATATTCATAGTATTGCATACTCAATATTTTACAGTAGTTACAATTATCTATGTACTTTTATTCAGTTACTTCATATCATTCAGTCAGTTATTGTTTATGCATATAAACCCGTGCATTCAGTCTTACCTTATCTAGCATACCAGTACATTCCACGTACTGATACATACTTTATCTTTGTGTTATGATGTCTCATATCATAGGTTCGGATGCTTAGTATCCCAACCTCACTTAAAGAAATTCAGATAGTAGTAGCAGATTTAGTAGTGAGTCTTCATCTATCAAGGATATGCTTTTATTTCAGTAGTTTCAGTATTGCAGTAGTCCGAGTTAGTTGGAAACTTGTCCCATCAACTCCATATTAGACAGATCAATTAGAGGCTTTTTAGACTAGACTTGTTTAGCCATATTCAGTTTTCATATATTATTTTAGTACTATATTTATCAATATTCAGATTATGAACCTTATGGCATTTCAGCCTAATTTTCTATAATATTTCAGTATTATTATTCAGCATTCACAACAGGTACCAGTCATGGGTTAGCATGAGGTCCTTTGGGGTTGTGAGAACCGTATGACATCCGAGGTACAGACTCGAGGTATTACATATAAGTTCATACTAGGGGCTGAACTGAGTTAGGAACGTATGGGATATTACAAAAACTAACAGAAAAAGAGTGTCAAAAATAAAAAAAAAATTGTTTGTTCACATTTTTGTACTTTAGTAGAAATTTGAGACATAGATCTAGAAGTTTTGTGTGTGTTTTTTTAGTTTCTAGTGCTAGATCCTTGTTCCCTAGAACTAATAGAGTCTAGATCTAAACTTTAAGCTAAACCCGGGTTGGTTTGAGCCATCCACTATTATTGAGCTTGAGTTTGAAGAAACTTCAAGGTGGATCTCATTTTTTTGGTAAAGGTGGTTGTGGTATTTTGGACTTGACGTTGTGGTATTTGTTCTTAGTTTGTCAACGTGACCTTTGATCTTCAAGAATCATCAAATTTAGAGGTCATTTGCTTAAGGGTCAACTTGGGTCAAACTTTGAATATTCTTGTTGTTCTTCTTCATCTTCATATCTTGTTGAAGAAGAATATTCAAAAGTGGTTGTTTGATCTTGAAAAAAGGGAGAAAAAGGGTGTTGTACTTGTTTGTTCTAAGAATATTCCAAGTTTTCTAAGAAAAGAAAGCAACAAAAGAAATATTTAAGTATAAGGGGAAGTACAAGGGGGGACCATTTCAAATTCAAACTTTTTTGTGCTTGAAAAAAGCTCCAATTCTTGAATTTTCACCCTCAAAACCGAATTGCTACCCTCTAGAGAAAATATTGATCAAAAATTCAAAGTTGTAAAACAAGAAATTTTGAAAAATCTTGACCAACCACAAGCTGTCATGTCATTATTTCTATACAACTCATTTTAGGCTCAAATTTTGGGTTCTCGATTTCATTTCTTGTCTCGTTAGTTTCATTTTCTTCGATTCTAGTATTAATTAACAAACTAGTAATCACCTACTAGGTTGTTGGTTAGTTTTGAGTCCATTTCTTCTTGTTACCTTTGTTTGTGTGCTTTTATCTTTTGTGATTCATTGCAGTTCCTTGGTTCAAGTTCGAACAAGGTTTCTTTGAGTCTTTCAAATGAAAATCTATTTCGGGAAAGAGTAGAAATCAACACTCAACTTTCCACAGATTATGAGCCAACTTTCAACACTTGTGAAACCAATTGTGAAGTAACAAAACAGTTGAGAGTGACTTTTTTTCTTTAACACTAATTTGTTTGTTGTTTTTATTTTTGTTTTCTCTTAGGTACCTTGACAATGGAAGGAACAACATCACCAACCCTGGATAGTTATGGTATTTATGCTACCTTGGATCCTTTTGAAGATTTGTACCAGAATCTTGAAAGGCTACACCAATTGCTTAATCTACCAAAGCCTCCATAAACTGTCACCACCCAAGCTACCATATACCCTCAAAGTTGAATCTCGACTAACCAAGATGCTAGAATTTTGCCTAGTATCAATTCTTCTTATGTGTAGGTTTAAGATAATATACTTTCATCGGAGGATTCAAGGAGGGTTCCTCAAGAACACATGGCTGATGATCAAATGGAGTTCTTGGTTATGAATTCCAACTTTGGGAAAAATGATGAAGAGATGATCCAAGGGAAAAGTCTAGACAAACTCCCTTGTACTGAGAGTTTCCCAAAAAAACAAGTGGGCTTCCATGATATACACCAAGGTGAAGACCTTACCTCATGTGAGCTACAAGGTAACAATGCTATCTCCTACACTCCTATAAAGTTAGAATATTGTGATGTGTCTAGTAGTATCTAAGTGAATGTAGTTGGTGGTTTGCCAAAGGATTTTTATAAGCCTTTCCTTTCTGATACTCTTGGAATTGCTAGGTTTCATAAAGACCAAATTCTTGTTGTAAGTAAGCAAGCATTAATTGACCCTATAGATGACTAAATTAATTATTCTCGTGAGATCAATTTGTGTCCACCTATTTCTAGCACTTGTAAATTGAATGAGGTCCTATTGCCAAGTGATGAGAGTATTCACACACTAGTAAACAATGTGAAAACCAAGTTGAGTCTACGTTGGTAGGTGAGTTGCCAAAAACAAGTGAAGGTGTGAACAATGATCAACTTACACATAAATGTAGTCCACTACTTGAGCATGTATGTGGAGTGTTTGATGAATCTCAAGTTAATGATAATGTTGATAGAGTTGATCATAAGGATGGAAATGATTCTTTGAGCATATTGTGTGATGAAAGTATTATTATTAGTTTTTCTCATAAAATTCATGAAAATTAAAATGTTGTGAAGAATGACATGTCTTTGTGAGAGTGAACTTGCATGCTTTAAATCCTAACCTTTGGATAGTAATTCTTTCTCATAGAAAGATGTTATGTGTGTAAATAGTGAGATCAGTCCTTCTATGACACCTAGTGATATGCAATGTGATGTGTTTAAAGGTAAAGGTGTTAAGCTTAAGATTCACATGTTGTCCTATTTCTTTAAATCCACTAAAAATATTGAATAAAGTGAAGATTATGCTAACCATTCAATTCTTGATAGTGATCTCCTACTATTCGAAAAAAATGATCACTTGGGTAAGAATAGCTTCAGTTTGCTTGTATGTTTAGGAAACCCGATTAGTGATTATTCTTGTGAAAATGGTTTTAATTATGAATACTCTGATGCTCATGGTGGTTTGTATCTATGTGAAAATTATTGTAACAACCTGAGACTACCCCTAGTCATTACATGGTGCTTACAGTCCTGAGGGACCACAAGCTAACCCATGAGCTGGTACCTGCTGTGACCACTGAATAATAACATCATAAATGCAGAAAAATACTGATATTGCCATAAAGTTTTATCAACTGGATTCAAAACTAAATTATAAATCTATAAAGGGAACAACTGTCTAAATCTTAGAAAATACTGATAAATTGAATAACTAACTGACTGTAGTGTCTGAAAAGCCTCTAAGACTGACTGACTCAGAGTTGATGGGACAGGTCCTCAACTAACTCTACTAACTACTGAAGTAAAGTAATCTGTCCTCAGATGATAAGGACTCACCACTACTAATGAGCTATTGATGATCAAAAAATCTAGGTGTGATTCAAGAACTCAGTGTCAGCACCTATGATATAAGACATCATAGCGCAAAAGAAAAAAGTAAACGATCAGTACTTTGAATGTACTAATATGCTATATGAGGTAGGCTAATATGCAAGGTTTCATGAATGGAAGTAATAAACTATCTGAATATACATGTAAAGCATGAAGTGCTGAGTAGAGGACATAAAATCTATAGGTCCTAAGGATAAGTAAAACATGTAAATACTGTGTATGCATGAGAGTCTGAAAATGCTAAAAAAAATATATGAAAATTTGTAGACACTGAGGATGTATGACTAAACATATAGCATGGATTGAGTAAAATCTATAATTTTAAATACTAAAAATACTGATATCTATATGCCTTGGTCAGACAACACTAAGATTGAATGAATGAACTAGAACAATAACTGAGACCATATCTGAGACTGTTGAAGGTATCATCTAACTGACATTCCCCAATCTGAGCCAATCATGGTCCAACCTGTAACCCAGTTGGAAGGGTTTTAATATTGTTCCATAGGTACTAACGCTGGCTGTGTGGATCCACTATACTGTTATAATGTCCAAAGGACTAAGGGTGTCAAGCCTGAACTGGCGGGTGACCCCTGCGAGATAGTCAAGCCTAATTTGGTGGGTGACTACTCATATCCTATGTTGTCTATGTGGTTCTGGAGTATAAGGACTACTAATAACGACCCTACCTATCTGACGGGGAATTTCCCATCCCTACACTTGCTCGGTGCTAAGTCCTACTCCTAACTGAATGACACTAAAATCTAGACTATTCTGAGTTTAACTGACTGTTTTAATTATGCTCATAATATAATCTGAAGTTATTCTGTAATATACTGAGACTAGACTAAATAAAAATCTATGTTTTTGGGGTGTTCAATACCCCTAGTACTCAAACCAATGATATTAATATGACACCAAAACTTGGGGAACATGACTTGAAGGCTTTCATAAAACATTTACTCTTATAAGCATTTTATCAAACACTTGTGGTTCATAGTTTTGTCAAATCATGGAAATACTAAAGGACTGATATAATTGACATGAAAGTAACATGGAAAACACTAAGTCAGGGTTTAATTCAATAAATGATAACACTAAAACATGGGAAATCAAATAACATCAATAATCTCATTGAAACGTAGCATGAAATCATAGTTCATGGGAACTCATGGATGAAATCATAATTTAAAACATAGTAAATCTTGAAAAGATCAAAATTTTATAATTTAAAAGGGTTGATTTGACTCCATGGATGAGATAAATCCATGGAAGAACATCTAATATACCTAAGTTACTGAATTTGGAAGGATTGATGGAGAGTTCTTGAGATTTGACCTTTATTCTTAAGAGCTAGAGTTTATTGTTCTTGAAAGAGGAGATTTATAATTTCAGAGAAAGTGAATAATGATGAGTATTTAGGTCAATTAGGGGATAAATTTTGTATTTAGGACGAGGTTAGGGCTTGAGGAAAAGACCCAAATACCCCTAAACAAATTTAAAAATGTTAGCTAAAAATTGAAATCACAATTTTTGGCCTTGGCGTGATGCACCACTTTCACTACAAGCCACTAAAAATTGGAAAATTAGGACCTATAAAAATACTATGATGGTCCACTATCGTGGTAAGCCTTGGGATGCCATTTTTTCCACCTCCACAATGCTCCAACATCACGGAGTCCCAATAGAAATTAACAAACAAGAAATTGGCCTACTATGTAAAGCGCCATAATAACGGAGTCACACTGGAAATTGACAATGGTTATTTGGGTTGTCTACACGATGCGCTAAGAGTTAAACTTATGGTTTTAATGACTGAAACTTAAAATCGCCATAACTTCTTACTCGGTTATCATATTTAGAGGAATTTTAAATCGTTGAAAAAATAATTGAATTTCCTATGAAATGGTAGGATCTAAACTGAAAAGTAATGAGTTTTTCAAAAATTTCATATACGAATACTTATGTATAAGGACTTAAATTATGCTAGGGAAATGCCGGGTGTTACAATTACCCTTTTGAAAGATGAGGCAGTGCATGTTTAGAAAGTCCATCTACTTTTCCTTTGTGTGTTTCCTATGTTAGTCATACTCATAGTGATGAACTTGAAACTACTAGTAGTACATATATAAGGACACCATAGTTAAATTTGATTGGTGACACCTTTCCCTACCCCCTCTTTTCTCATGATATTGACAATGGTAATATAGGGGGTATGTCTAATTATAAGGATGGAATCTTATGAAAAAGTGAGTATAGCCTTGAACCATGTTCTTGGCTTCTTCTCCCATTTGACCCCGGTGACTTATTGGGTTGATAAAATTGCAATACAACCAATTTGGTGCTTGGTCAAGACGATAAGAAAAGATTGATTGTGGATGTTGGTATCCTTACCTATGATATAAAGTTTGTCTTGGGGATTTACAATCCACTTGATAGACCCAAGTTGTACATGGGAGGAATTTCCAACAATGTTAAGTTCTCATTAAAAAAGGGGAGTAATAAAAGAAACCTAAAGAGTTCACCATTGAGTGTTTCCACTCTTGACTAAGGTATCACTACTTGTAGGTCAACAAAAGAATTCCCTCTTGAAGACACTTTGGATGAATTCCCTTCTCGTGACACCCTTCTTTGTGACTTAGTTTTGATTGGAAACCCCATTCTCAAAGGTGGTAACCTTAAGTAAAATGTGTCATTACCTCTTTAGGGTATTGCTTATATACTTGCATCCATGTTTGACACACTTTTACTTAAGTTATGTGATTTACAACTTGTTGATGCCAAGTTGAATTCATGTTTGAGGAAGATTCCAAGGAGGTTAAATACTTCTTTTTAAGGTTGGACACTATGAAGTATCTTGTGGGACTCTTGAGAGCATGCTTCCATTCATTAATAGAGGGAAACAAAATTCTTGGGAGAACTACTTGTCTTGGATTAGCTTGTTAAGTAGGTACTCAGTTCTCTATTTTCCCTAATTGCATGGCTGCATTGATAAAATTCCTTCCCTCGAGGAGATGTTTGAAAAGGAGAGGTCCTATGTGCTTCCAATATTTCTTTCTCTCTTTGTGTGTTCCTACTTTAGGATACATCTTTGATGAGAATAAGTCTTTAGTACCTTTCTTCATTACATTTATGCATATGATGTTGTTCCTATTCTTGTTTAATCTACATTGTATGTTGGCATGAATTTCTTAGAAAGGAAATTTGTAGTGTGCCTAAAAATCTTGTGGCCAATGGCACCCCTTTTGATAAAAGAACCTTAGAGGAGACGTTCATGTTCAATTCCTTTCAATACTACCTCTTTGCTTATGATGATGTCCATGCTAGTCATGGATTTATCTTATTTATAGGTAGGAAGTTGTAACACCCAACATTTTACATGTACTAGTAATGTTCACATAAAATGACATACGACTTGATTTAATTACTACCAAAATTTTTTTTTCAAGTGTTCAAGTGTTAGATTGGGGCACTATATGGAAGTCTATTTAGAGATTGTGGCCTTAAACGGAGAAAATCATTGACGTGCTTATGGAACTTAGGAAGCTAGCAGGTGAGTCACCTGTGTGGTTGACTTAAAAAAAAATGTATATATACATGAGGGAGAATAATTCATTCATAAGTGAACTCACTTGAAGTCTAGACGTTAGTAAAAAGAAAGAGGAACGAAGACAAGGCTTAACGCCGAAACTTTCCAAGTCTTGTGACAAACAAAGCCCAAGTTAGGGAGGCTATTAAAGCCAATGGTTTAGCATTATATTGGGCCAAGATGTTCAGCCCAATATTTTTATATAATATGCCCAACTACATTCATTCACTACTAACAAAATTGGGCCCAAACAAAGTGCAAGAAAGATTAAGGAAAATGGGCCACTAAAGCCCATTGATTTAGAGATCCAAAAGGCCCAAGTGAAAGGGGAAAATTGGTCATTGACCAAATTGAGTTAATCATTTGCAAATATCAGGAGAAAGTCGGTCTAAGGCCTCCTTAAAAAGGGACCAAAACTGAGCTCCTTAGGTTAACTAGTAGGAGACCAAAAATTTCAGCTTTTCTCTCTAAGTTTCTCTTGGCATTTCTTCACCTTGGAAGGAAACCAAAGGCTACTTTTTGAGTTCTTGAATTAGACCTACACCTTGGGAGTTAAGGTATGTAAAAATAACCATATACTTGATATGAATTTTCCATGGAAAACAAGATAAGTTGGCTGGTGTACTGTGCAGGAATTTCTGGACAGCTTGTGTCCTGAAAGTTGTTGTTTGATTTTCTTGGCTTTGGAACGATTCTTACCCTGATTTTTGACTTTGATATGATATAAAGTTGAGGTTATTAATATGTTATAGTGTGTATATGGTTGCCAAGGTTGCTTGACTGTTTTGCTAGTTCTTTGGAAACAAGTATCCTTATATGATCTTATGTGCTTCAAAAATGGTATTGGACTGTTTTGATGAGGGGGCTGATGTTTCACGTTTCCCCCCTGTGTTTTGAGCTATTTTGTGACTATGTTAAGGTTTATTTGATTTATATATATGTTGGGAGCATCTGGTTCAAAGTTGGGATAAGTATGAATTGTTAACGACGAAATGTAGGGAGACGACGAGATGTTGTGCTTCTTAGTTGAGCGTTTTGTAAAATGGTTCTGTGTTGTAGTTATGGACTGTTTCCAGCATGTTATAGAGCTGATATAGGCTGTGTACATCATGTATATGATAATGTGTACTGGTTGAAGACAGTTAGAATTGAGAAAGTCGGAATAACACCATTGAGTCGATGGTTATACGTTTGTTGCCAAAGTGTTGTGTTTTGTGAGATTGGGCTGTCCAGATGCATTGATTAGCTGCTAATACTAGCTTTAAAACATGATATTGTAGATAAATAGTTGGAAGAAAAGAATTCATTTCGAGGTAAAAACAAGTTGATATGTCGAGGTATGTAAGGCTATTCGATCTCTTATTATTTGGCATGGAATCCAAAGTCTTTATTGGCACATAGAGATCTTTACAAACTTCGATATAACCACTCCACTCTTTCACATGTATTTGTGTGTCCAGATTCGAGCATTGTCACTGCTGCATACATACATTGGATACCATGACATATGAGTCTTCTTTTTAGCTAAATAAAGTTCATACGTTGTTTATGTCCTACATGTTTCACTAATTGTATAACCCACTCTTTTCATTGTGATATGATGTTACATGGTCACATACTTGTCATTTGTCATGCTTATAGTCTTATAGCTCAAATGTTACGATCACCAAAGATTCATCTCAAAAGTAATAAGAAGATATATGTATACAGTTGTTTCTGTTGGGTGGTATCCCAGGGGTGAAAGAATCACCTAGCATGGGTCAATCCCAGTATTACAGGGGGTATCCCAGGGGTGAAAGGAAAGCCTAGCATGGGTCGATCCTGATATAGATTTACCACTGATCAGCTGGTAATCTGTATTACATGATGTGCACAGATTATACAAGTGATAAGAGTAAAGTAACATAATTGTTATAAGATGCATGACTCCACAATATTCATAAAGGTGGTCTTTTACCCTACAGCAGTGTATGGTTTCATTTGAGCTTCTATCTCATATATAGTACATGTTGCCTTACATATTCAGTACATTATTTCGTACTGACGTCCCTGTTGGGGGACCTGCATTCCATGCTGCAGGTGCAGAAGCTAATAAACCTCCCCAGTAAGAGTACAGGATATCAACTGCAGTCACTGAGCTCCAGGTTGCTTCGGGGCTTTGAGTCTTATCATATCTTTTTGCATTGTATAGTATCTTATCATGAGGCGGGGCCTGTCCCGACCCTTATAAGATAATGTTTCTTGTCTAGAGGCTTTGTAGACTATGTAAAGTATAGTATGGTCATGTATCGTATCGTAGACATTGTGGCTCCAACGGCCTAGTCTTACAACATCTTTTGGCTTGCTAGTCCCATTTATCTTTTGAGGGCATGTTTAATATAAAAGTAACTTATAATGTTCATAGGTAATGTATTGCTACAGGTTGGTTCTCCCAAGCCTTACCGGCAACGGGTGCCAGTCCGCCTTAATAGGATTTGGGGCGTGACAGAAGTGGTATCAGAGCGGGTTGTCCTAGGGAGTCTACAAAGCCGTGTCTATGTAGAATCATGTTTATCGATGTGTTGTGCACCACATTTATAAACATGAGGCTACGTGGAATTTAGGAGTTATCACTTCTTTTCATTCTTTAGATCGTGCCATAGAGCCAAATATTATAAGTGTACCATGTCTAATCCCTGAATTATTTTGTACAGTAAGTATGCCAGAGACAAGGAAGAGTAAAGGTAATGGAAAGGAAGTAGAAGTGGTAGTTGGTATACCCAATCGGGCGAGACGACAAAGTGAGGCTCTAGATGAGTGTCTATCACAGACATCTCCAACCCCTACATCTGTTGATGTACTAGGAAGTAGTGAAAATCCCCGAGAACCACCTGTTGATGCTTCTATGTAGGATTTGAGAAATGCAGTTCAACTGTTGACTTGTATAGTTGCTGGCCAAGGTCAAAGACAAGAAGGCCCAGTTGCAGGTGCAGTTGGTACAGGTAGGGCAGCCAGTACGAGAATACGTGATTTCCTCAACTTAGACCCTCCATCATTCACTGGGTCAGATCCAAATGAAGATCCACAGGAATTTATTGATCAGATCCAACGCACCTTAGATGTTATGCATGTAAGTGGTTCGGAAGCTGCTGAGTTGGCAATATATAGATTGAAGGGTGTGGCTATACTGTGGTACGAAGCCTGGAAGCATTCCAAAGGCATAGATACACCTCCAACTACTTGGGAGGAGTTCAAAATGGCCTTTCTTGATCATTACTTGCCATTAGAGATCCGAGAGGCCCGTGCAGATCAGTTCCTGAACCTCCATCAGGGGAATATGAGCATGAGGGAATATAGTCTTAAATTTAATTCTCTGGCCAGGTACGCTCCTAATGTTGTTGCTACTATGGTAGATAGAGTCCATCGGTATGTGGATAGGTTGGATTCATATTTTGTTAGAGATTGTACCATTGCTTCTTTGAATAAAGACATGGATATAGCGAGGATGCAAGCTTTTGCACAGAAACTGGAGGATCAGAGACAAAGAAGGAGGGCATAAGAAATAGAAAGGGGGCAATTCAAGAGGGCCAGATCTACAGGACAGTTTACACCACCCCAGGGTGAGTTTAGGCCATGATTTTCTCATAGGCCATCCAGGCCATCATCCTCTTACTCTACAGCTAGTGCTCTACCACCACTTCAAGGGTCTAGAAATGATCAATTTGGGCAGAGAAGTGAGGGCCAAGGTACACGGACAACAGGATATTCGGGAAGCCAGCAAATGCCTCCTAGGCAGCCTTGCAGACAATGTGGGAGATATCATATAGGTGCGTGTCGCAGGGGAACGGATGTTTGTTATTGGTGTGGTATGCCAGGGCATGTAATAAAAGATTGCCCAAGAAGACGCAGGGGTGACATGGCACAACCTACTGGATCAGCTGTTGTATCATCATCATCAGTGCCTCCATCAGGTAGAGGTGAGCAATTTCCCATAGGTCGCGGCAGAGGTATTAGAGGGGCAGCTAGTTCCAGCGTGGCCCAAAATCGCACATATGCTCTAGGGACTCGACAGAACCTGGAAGCTTCACCCAATGTGGTTATAGGTACATTGTCCATCTTCTCACATAAAGTGCATGCATTAATTGACCCTGGTTCTACATTGTCATATATTACTCCATTAGTTGCTGGGAAGCTTGGTAGAACACCTAAATTATTAAATAAACCACTTGCGGTGTCTATACCAACTGGGGAGTCAATTATAGTTAGAAGAGTCTATTGTGAGTGTATAGTGACTGTCTGCGACCGAGATACATTAGCTGATCTTATCGAGTTAGAAATGGTAGAATTTGATGTTATAATGGGTATGGATTGGTTGGCTTCTTGCTATGCCACCGTTGACTGCCGAACCAAGAGGATGTACTTTCACTTTCCAAATGAAGCAGTCCTTGAATGGGAAGGCAATATTGGGGCACCAAAAGGGAGGTTTATCTCTTATTTTAAAGCTAGAAAAATGATATCAAAGGGATATATATGTCATCTCGTTAGAGTGAGAGACATGGAGGCAGAATCACCAACTATCCAGTCTGTTCCAATAGTGAATGAATTTATTGATGTCTTTCCTGAGGAACTCCCTGGTTTGCCTCCAGAACGAGAAATAGATTTTGGTATTGACTTATTACCAGGCATCGAGCCTATCTCTATTCCTCCATATAGAATGGCCCCGGCAGAATTACGTGAATTAAAGGAGCAACTGAAAGACTTGTTAGAAAAGGGTTTTATAAGACCTAGTGTGTCCCCTTGGGGTGCACTAGTTTTATTTGTGCGTAAAAAAGGATGGCACATTGAGGATGTGTATTGACTACCGACAACTGAATAGGGTGACAATTAAGAATAAATATCCCCTCCCCAGAATTGATGACTTGTTTGATCAGTTACAGGGTGCCAAATACTTTTCAAAGATCGATTTGAGATCAGGTTATCATCAGGTGAGAGTGCAGGAAAAAGATATACCTAAGACAGCTTTCCGAACCAGATATGGTCACTTTGAATTTCTTGTTATGTCGTTTGGGCTAACAAATGCACTAGCAATTTTTATGGATTTGATGAATAGGGTATTCAAGCCTTTCCTGGATGTGTTCGTTATAGTATTTATAGATGATATTCTGGTGTATTCAAGGTCAGAAAAGGACCATGCAAATCATTTACGACTAGTACTACAAGTTCTCCGTGATCACCGGTTGTATGCTAAGTTTTCCAAATGTGAATTTTGGTTAAAATCAGTGGCATTTTTGGGCCATATTGTATCGGATGAAGGAATAAGGGTGGATTCACAAAAGATAGAGGCTGTGAAAGATTGGCCAAGGCCAACGACACCTACAGAAGTTCGAAGCTTCCTTGGATTGGCAGGTTATTACAGAAGGTTTGTTGAAGGTTTTTCTTCTATGTCTGCACCTCTTACTAAGCTAACTCACAAGGAAACCAAATTCCAATGGAATGATGCATGTGAAAGGAGCTTTCAAGAGTTGAAAAGCAGGCTAACCTCAGCACCTGTGCTAGTGCTTCCAGAAGGCTCAGAGGGATGTGCAGTGTATTGTGATGCTTCCGGAGTTGGTTTGGGGTGTGTACTAACACAACATGGTAAGGTGATTGCTTATGCCTCGAGACAATTGAGACCACACGAGAAAAACTACCCAACACATGATCTTGAGCTAGCAACGGTTGTATTTGCTTTAAAGATATGGCGCCACTATTTGTATTTATGCACGTGGACATATATACAGATCATAAGAGTTTACAGTATATTTTCAAGCAGAAAGATCTAAATTTGAGGCAGTGGAGGTGGCTAGAGTTAATAAAGGATTATGATATTGATATATTATACCATCCAGGGAAAGCAAATGTGGTGGCTGATGCTCTAAGTCGTAAGACACTCATGGGTACCAGTGATCAGAAAGGGGTAAAGCAAGGCATGGCTAAGGATCTGCGTCAACTAGCCAATCTGGGTGTTCGTCTACTCGAAACTCCAAGAAAGGACATTATTGTACATAATGCTATCGATCCTTCATTGATAAGGGAAGTGAAAGAAAAACAGTATTATGATCCTATTCTACAATGCCTTAAGGAGAAAGTAAGTCAAGGTATAATGAAGGAGTTTAGGCTTACACAAGATGGAGTACTTTATTGCCAAAATAGATTGTGTGTTCCTGATGTTAACAGACTCAGAAGGAGAATAATGGAAGAAGCCCATCATTCAAGATATTCCATCCACCCAGGATCTACTAAGATGTATCATGACCTAAAGGGAGTGTTTTGGTGGGGAGGCATGAAAAAGGAACTTGCAGAGTTTGTGGCTCAATGTCCTACTTGTCAACAAGTCAAAGTAGAGCACCAAAAGCCAGGTGGTTACATGCAAAGTATAGAGATTCCAACTTGGAAGTGGGATATGACTAATAAGGATTTTGTAACTGGTTTGCCTCGTTCAGTTAATAAGTTTGACTCCATATGGGTGATAGTTGATAGACTCACGAAGTCAGCGCACTTCCTGCCAGTTAGAAGTGATTATACAGCTGAAGAATATGCCAAATTATACCTCAAAGAGATAGTTAGGCTACATGGGGTCCCACTCTCTATTATATCTGATCGAGGAGCTCAATTCACGGCAAAATTTTGGAAGTCCTTTCAAAGGAGTTTAGGGACGCAAGTGAATTTGAGTACAACCTTCCATCCCCAAACAGACGGCCAAGCAGAGCGTACTATTCAAACACTTGAGGATATGTTGCGATCCTGTGCATTAGATTTTAAAGGTAGCTGGGTAGAACACTTGCCCCTTATTGAATTTTCCTATAATAACAGCTACCATTCGAGCATCAAGATGGCGCCTTACGAAGCTTTGTATGGGAGGAAATGTAGGTCACCAATTGGTTGGTTCGAAGTGGGTGAAACCACCTTGCTCGGGCCAGATTTAGTCCAACAAGCCATGGAAAAAGTTAAGGTGATACAACAACGGCTAAAAACAGCCCAAAGTTGTCATAAATCATATGCAGATATGCGGAGAAGAGGGCTGGAATTTTCTATTGGAGATTGGGTATTTTTAAAGGTATCACCGATGAAAGGGGTTATGAGATTTGGTAAGAAAGGGAAACTAAGCCCACGTTACATAGGGCCATATAAGATTACTAAGAGGGTCGGACAAGTTGCATATGAATTAGAGCTACCCCAGGAACTTTCAATGGTTCATCCAGTGTTTCATGTGTCAATGCTTCGAAAATGCATAGGTGACCCCTCTCGTATCACTCCTATAGAAGATGTACAGGTCACAGAGGATCTTACTTATGAAGAGGTACCGGTTGCTATTCTAGATCGCCAAATTAAAAAGTTAAGGAACAAAGAAATGGCATCAGTAAAGGTACTCTGGAGAAACAACCAAGTAGAAGAAATAACGTGGGAACCGGAGGAAGTAATGACATCCAAATACCCTCATCTATTTGAAGACAAGGAGGGACCAAAAGATACAGAGGAGGAACATAAATAGGTATGTGTTTGAATACTAGTTATGTTATTAACAGTTGTGTGACCAGAAATTCAAACCTGCCTAGACTATACAGTTATGTTAACATTCGGGACGAATGTTCCTAAGGGGGGGAGGATGTAACACCCCACATTTTACATGTACTAGTAATGTTCACATAAAATGACATACGACTTGATTTAATTACTACCAAAATTTTTTTTTCAAGTGTTCAAGTGTTAGATTGGGGCACTATATGGAAGTCTATTTAGAGATTGTGGCCTTAAACGGAGAAAATCATTGGCGTGCTTATGGAACTTAGGAAGCTAGCAGGTGAGTCACCTGTGTGGTTGGCTTAAAAAAAAATGTATATATACATGAGGGAGAATAATTCATTCATAAGTGAACTCACTTGAAGTCTAGACGTTAGTAAAAAGAAAGAGGAACGAAGACAAGGCTTAACGCCGAAACTTTCCAAGTCTTGTGACAAACGAAGCCCAAGTTAGGGAGGCTATTAAAGCCAATGGTTTAGCATTATATTGGGACAATATGTTCAGCCCAAGATTTTTATATAATATGCCCAACTACATTCATTCACTACTAACAAAATTGGGCCCAAACAAAGTGCAAGAAAGATTAAGGAAAATGGGCCACTAAAGCCCATTGATTTAGAGATCCAAAAGGCCCAAGTGAAAGGGGAAAATTGGTCATTGACCAAATTGAGTTAATCAGTTGCAAATATCAGGAGAAAGTCGGTCTAAGGCCTCCTTAAAAAGGGACCAAAACCGAGCTCCTTAGGTTAACTAGTAGGAGACCAAAAATTTCAGCTTTTCTCTCTAAGTTTCTCTTGGCATTTCTTCACCTTGGAAGGCAACCAAAGGCTACTTTTTGAGTTCTTGAATTATACCTACACCTTGGGAGTTAAGTTATGTAAAAATAACCATATACTTGATATGAATTTTCCATGGAAAACAAGATAAGTTGGCTGGTGTACTGTGCAGGAATTTCTGGACAGCTTGTGTCCTGAGAGTTGTTGTTTGATTTTCTTGGCTTTGGAACGATTCTTACCCTGATTTTTGACTTTGATATGATATAAAGTTGAGGTTATTAATATGTTATAGTGTGTATATGGTTGCCAAGGTTGCTGTACTGTTTTGCTAGTTCTTTGGAAACAAGTATCCTTATATGATCTTATGTGCTTCCAAAATGGTATTGGACTGTTTTGATGAGGGGGCTGATGTTTCACGTTTCCCCCCTGTGTTTTGAGCTATTTTGTGACTATGTTAAGGTTTATTTGATGTATATATATGTTTGGAGCATCTGGTTCAAAGTTGGGACAAGTATGAATTGTTAACGACGAAATGTAGGGAGACGACGAGATGTTGTGCTTCTTAGTTGAGCGTTTTGTAAAATGGTTCTGTGTTGTAGTTATGGACTGTTGCCAGCATGTTATAGAGCTGATATAGGCTGTGTACATCATGTATATGATAATGTGTACTGGTTGAAGACAGTTAGAATTGAGAAAGTCGGAATAACACCATTGAGTCGATGGTTATACGTTTGTTGCCAAAGTGTTGTGTTTTGTGAGATTGGGCTGTCCAGATGCATTGATTAGCTGCTAATACTAGCTTTAAAACATGATATTGTAGATAAATAGTTGGAAGAAAAGAAGTCATTTCGAGGTAAAAACAAGTTGATATGTCGAGGTATGTAAGGCTATTCGATCTCTTATTATTTGGCATGGAATCCAAAGTCTTTATTGGCACATAGAGATCTTTACAAACTTTGATATAACCACTCCACTCTTTCACATGTATTTGTGTGTCCAGATTCGAGCATTGTCACTGCTGCATACATACATTGGATACCATGACATATGAGTCTTCTTTTTAGCTAAATAAAGTTCATACGTTGTTTATGTCCTACATGTTTCACTAATTGTATAACCCACTCTTTTCATTGTGATATGATGTTACATGGTCACATACTTGTCATTTGTCATGCTTATAGTCTTATAGCTCAAATGTTACGATCACCAAAGATTCATCTCAAAAGTAATAAGAAGATATATGTATACAGTTGTTTCTGTTGGGTGGTATCCCAGGGGTGAAAGAATCACCTAGCATGGGTCAATCCCAGTATTACAGGGGGTATCCCAGGGGTGAAAGGAAAGCCTAGCATGGGTCGATCCTGATATAGATTTACCACTGATCAGCTGGTCATCTGTATTACATGATGTGCACAGATTATACAAGTGATAAGAGTAAAGTAACATAATTGTTATAAGATGCATGACTCCACAATATTCATAAAGGTGGTCTTTTACCCTACAGCAGTGTATGGTTTCATTTGAGTTTCTATCTCATATATAGTACATGTTGCCTTACATATTCAGTACATTATTTCGTACTGACATCCCTGTTGGGGGACCTGCATTCCATGCTGCAGGTGCAGAAGCTAATAAACCTCCCCAGTAAGAGTACAGGATATCAACTGCAGTCACTGAGCTCCAGGTTGCTTCGGGGCTTTGAGTCTTATGATATCTTTTTGCATTGTATAGTATCTTATCATGAGGCGGGGCCTGTCCCGACCCTTATAAGATAATGTTTCTTGTCTAGAGGCTTTGTAGACTATGTAAAGTATAGTATGGTCATGTATCGTATCGTAGACATTGTGGCTCCAACGGCCTAGTCTTACAACATCTTTTGGCTTGCTAGTCCCATTTATCTTTTGAGGGCATGTTTAGTATAAAAGTAACTTATAATGTTCATAGGTAATGTATTGCTACAGGTTGGTTCTCTCGAGCCTTACCGGCAACGGGTGCCAGTCCGCCTTAATAGGATTTGGGGCGTGACAGAAGTGTATCAAATGGTCCACTTGATTGAACAATAATGCTACAAGGATCATTCATATTCTTATGGCTTTTAAGAGGAAAGTATTATTACCTTTGGAGATTGTTGATGCCATTATGACCTTTGTAGTTTCATTATCTCTTGGTGATGTTCATATCCACTCCCTTTGTGATATTCTTATTAAGCTTTTTAAGAATAAAACAAGGGATTCACAGTTATATTTCAAGTGTTTACCATCTTAACATGATGATGTTATTTAATATACTAACCGTAACCCCCATTCCATGAGGATATTGTGCTTGTTTATCCTTTCTTTAGTTTTACAAGGTATAGATTCAAGGTCAAATCCTTTTTAAGAAGGAGAGAATGATATGAGCCAAATGTCCATCATCGCTTTTGATGACATCATTCGAGGCCAACAAATAAAGACTCAAGCCTTGGCCATCTCGAGATACCATTTTGAGCACCCAATAGAACAATGTAGTGAGTGGATGATTGCTTGGTAATACAAGCTTCAGGGGTTCTAATTTGTTTACAAGGAGCCTTTTTAAATATGAAGAACCCAAGACCACTTTTAAAGCTTGAAGAACCCGAGGCCTTGGAGTGTTATGAAGAAACCATGGCTTGTAGTATTAAGGAGGTGTAAGACCCCGCAAAATCCTAGTTATTTCTATCCTAGGCAGCTGTAATACCTCTATTTTTTGAACTGGAATGCTAGACGGTGCTTATGACCCCAAAGGACCACAAGCTAACCCATGACTGATATCTATACTTATGCACTACAATATATAAAGTAATAATGTGGAAAACATGAACATGTAGGCCATAAGGTTCAACTGAATAAAGAATCTATAAAATTGTAACATCTGTGTGGGTAAAAGATACCCAAAACAACTAAAAATGAATCTGAACTAAATCTGAAAGCCTCTAAATACTGTCTGAATAAGGAGTTGAAGGAATATGTCTCCAACTAACTTTGGGCAGCAAAATTGAGTGGAAATAATAAATGAAATAAAATAATATCATATCATCCTCGAATGAAGAGGACTCACTGCAACTATTTATACTAGAATGAAGCTGTTATTGCTAGTTTGGAACTCATGTCTCTGAACCTATGGTGTAATATAAACAGAAAGCACCATAGCACAAATGCATCAGTAAAACTGGAGTACTGAGTATACAAGTGAGGTAGGCTAATGCAAAGGGTTTACATGCATGAATAATGTTAACTGACTGAATGATATGAACGTAAGAGTACAAACATACATACATAGTAACTGAGATCATGAGTACATGATAGCTAAATTTGTATGCTAACACATGGTTTACTAATAACTGACATGGATTAAATTATAGTTCTAATAACATGGGCGACTTGGTCTGACAATCTTGAATCTGATGGGACTTTTTGAGTCCCATGCTATACCTAAATTTAACTGTATCGAACAGTCCTGGCATACTAATATTTGAAGAACTGTCTGAGTTCTTTTACTGAGACTGAGTCTGAAATTGTGGGAGGTATTTTTTTAACTGACATGCCCATGTGCGCCATTATGGCTAAGCTAGGGTCTAATCTCTTCCCCCACTGGAGGGGTGTCAATACCATGCCACTGGTAGGGACAGTTGTAAGTGACCCTTAGCTGGAAGGTACTCAAAATGAGAGCGGTGAGAACCCTGAACTGATAGGTTAAGCCACCTCATCAACCCTAATCCAACAGGTTAAGATGTCTCAACCTATGCTGGCTACATAGTTCTGGAATGCAAGGATGACTGCTAAGAATCACACCCTAAACTGGTAGGTGATTTCTCATCCTTTGGTTCACTTGGTGCTAATTTCTACTCCCATCTAAAAAGACTGAACATGATTCAGCTGACTGTACATGGACTGATTAACAGAATTTTGTTGACTGATGGAGTAGTACTACTATCTGAGAGTTAACTGAGATCAAGAGATTTCTGAGGTTTCCTGAGTCACATGACTAACTGAGCTCTATAGATTATAGCTTGATTGAGATTATCTTGACAACATGACATGGATCTAGGCATACATCTATATTTTTTGGGTACAAATACCCCCAGGACTTGATAGAAGGAAATTGACACACATGACATGACTTGATCACAAGATTGGAGTCAATAATTCATAATATCATAAGTAGGGGATCTTATACTTCATGTAGTTATTCAACATCTTAAACATTGTAGGGATTGCATGGATATATTTCGTGTACATATTATACATATCCATTATCATACATACTTCATACTGAAACAATACCAATACATCAATAGCATGGAATTCATATTTAAGCATATAGCTAACACAGACTTGTCGTTTAGATATCATGGAACTATGTAAACATAAATTCCTAACATCCTAAGCATTTTATCAAACACCTGACATGCATTCTTTAAGGCATAGGTATGTTTCATAACTTGCACCATATTACACCACCTAAAGTTCATAGTTTTCAACAAACATCCATATATATATTCCATGAAAACATCTTTAGATATCATCTTAAAACTTAAACAACAATCATCAACATGTACATGCTCGTATCACTACAAAAAGTTCAGAAAATAGTATTTAAAACATTGTTCTTGAGCTCTATGAAAGGATTGTATCTATAGATGAACACTACGCATACCTTAGATTATTGATCCGTGAAGATAGTAGTGAAATAAGCTTGGGATTTGAAACCCCCAATTGAACCCTAGACTTGTTCTTGGTTGTTCTTGACAGAATTTTGATAAAAGGTAATGTAAAGAGCTGATTTGGGGCCTCAATCCCATGTTTGGGAATTATATAGGGGGGAAAGAGTACCCAAATACCCCTCTAGATGCGTCCTTTAATTTATATGAAAATTACCCGATTTGGGCCCCCGGCACGATGCGGAGACATCGCATTCCCACCCGTTTGTGACTTGGAAACTCACCGTGATGTTCTGGAATTGTGGAGAGACACAGGAAATTGATTAACGTCATTTTGGCTTATGGCGCGATGCACCACTAACTGAAATGATGCTTCTAAAACTTTAAATCGCCATAACTTTTTCACCGGGTGTCCGTTTTCGGCGAATTTGATATCGACAGAAATCTTATTCAATTCTATAAAATTTGGAGGGTATAAATCTTCCAAAACACAACCTATAAACTAAGTTATGCTCATTAAAAGATGATCTATGTGAAATCACACACGAAAACTTGATGGATTCGAAAGTTCTTAGCATGGCTTCCTCTTAGTGACTCTTATGAACATGCTTAACAAATCATAAGATCTATTGTCGCTAGGATACTCATCCTAATTCATGTAATAAAATATGAATCATAGGATAGGAGGTTTCATGTATAGGAACAACGGTTTATTTTCTATCTTAGCGATATATGGGGTATTACAATATCTCCCCCTTGGAAACATTTTTCCTCGAATGAGACTGACTGAAATGAGGAGAGACGATAAACTGGAGTACATACAAGACATATACTACTAGAACATTATCTCCTGATGGACATGACTAATAAGCTAAACATATCATGCTGGACATACATATCAGATACATGAGTAACCGATTCATTAATGCAGCATAATTGAGACTTCTGATAACTGAGTTCTCCCAATGAGAATGCATATTTGATGCATGATTATACACTGTACTGATACATGAATGCATGACTGAATATGCAACGGTAATAGATATCAAGTTTATAATGGGAACATGAACATGAAACTGAGTATGCTTAAGCAGAACTGTTACCTTGAGCTTGATCTGAATTGACGGAGAAAAGGTGTGGATATTTGGTATACATATCTACTTATAATTCCCAAGTATCTCCCTCATGAGACTAATTTATCCAGAGAACCTTGACTAAAGGGACTTCTTTGTTCCTAAAAAATATACGAGTATGATAGTCTAAGATTTTGATTAGCATCTCTTCATAAGAGAGCTTGTTTTGAACGTCAATGCTCAGAATAGGGACTCATCTGCTGGGTAACCTATGCATTTCTTGAGAAAAGAGACATGGAATACTAGATGTACTGAGACTAGATCTGAAGGCAATTTAAGCTCATAAGCTACCTTACTGAAGTGACTGAGAATCCTAAAGGGACGGACATATCGAGGACTGAGTTTTGCTTTCTTACCGAACCTCTTCACTACCTTCATATGAGAGATATTAAGGTAGACATAGTCATTGACCTCAAACTCAAGATCCTTTCTACAAAGATTTGCATAAAACTTTTGTCGGCTCTGAGCATCCCAAAGTTACTCTCGAATCAACTGAACATTCTATAAGGCGTCGAACACTAAGTCAGGACCTATAACTGAGGCCTTACGAACTTTGAACCAACCGATTAGAGATCTACATCTCCTACCATAGAGAGCTTTGAATGGAGCCATCTAAATACTGTAATGATAGCTATTGTTGTATGCAAACTCAATCAAAGGCAAGTGTTCATCCCAACTTCCCTTGAAATCAATTGCACACGCCCTTAGCATATCTTCGAGAGTCTAAATGATCCTTTCTGCTTGACCATCTTTCTGAGGATAAAATGTTGTACTGAGATGAACTTGGGTACCAAGACCCTTTTGGAATGCTTTCCAGAAGTGATAGGTGAACTTGGTTCCTCTGTCTGAAATAACAGATAGCGGAATACCATGTACTCTGACCAACTCCCTGATATAAATTTTGGCATAATTCCTCGACTGAATAAGAAGTACGAACAGGAAGAAAATGAGTTGAAATGGTCATTCTGTCTACAATGACCCAAACTGAATCATGCTGATGACGAGTTCTAGGCAAACCCATCACGAAGTCCATGTTCACTTCTTCCCACTTCCAAGTAGGAATGGTAAACTCCTGCATGGAACCACTAGGTTTTTGATGCTCTATCTTAACCTGCTGATATGTAGAGCAACTAGATACAAACTTTGCAACATCTCTCTTCATCCCACTCCACTAATAGATCTCCCGCAAGTCGAGGTACATCTTAATGGCCAATAGATGAATAGAGTATCGCGCACCATGCACTTCTGCAAGAATTCTCTGCCTCAAGCCATCTACACCTGGAACACACAAACGACCCTAGCAACGAATAACACCATCTCCCCTTTGGGAGAAAACCTTAACTTTCTGATTCTGAACTGACTCTTTCAGCTTGACAAGGCTAGGATCCCTGTCTTGCTTTTCTTTCACGTCAGAAACTATAAATGACTCTAAACTACTCTGAACACATACACCACCCTCGAAAGAGTCAATTAAGCGAACTCCTAGTCTGGCCAGCTAATGGATTTCCTGAGCTATTTTTTTCTTTCAATCCTCAACGTGAGAAACACTACCCATGGAGAGTCTACTGAGAGCGTTGGCCATAACATTGGCCTTGACCAGATGATAAAGAACACTCATGTCATAATTTTTCAAAAGCTCTAACCACTTTCTCTTACAAAGATTGAGATATTACTAAGAAAAGACATACTGGAGACTCTTATGATCTGTAAAGACATCTATATGAACTCCGTAAAGATAATGCCTTCAAATCTTCAAGGAAAATACTACGGCTTCTAACTTAAGATGATGAATAGGATAATTCTTCTCATCGGGATTTAGCTGTCTGGTGGCGTAGGCTATGACCTTACCATGATACATGAGGACGCAACCTAAACCCACTCTGGATGTATCAAAATAGACTACGAAACCGTCTGAGCCGTCTGGAAGAGCTAGAATTAGAGCTGAGGTGGCTCGAGTCTTCAACTCTTGAAACCTCTTTTTTCATGAATCTGACCATTGAAACTTAACCTTCTTATAAGTCCATCTGTACATAGGACATGTAATAGAAGAAAAACCCTCGAGAATCGTCTATAATAGCCAGCCAAACCTAAGAAACTCCTGATATCTGATAAAGATATAGGGCAAGGCTAGTTTCTTACCACTTCGATCTTCTGAGGATCTACTCTAATGTCATCATCAAAAATAATATGGCCGAGGAATGCTGCTAATCTTAGCCAAAATTTGTACTTACTAAACTTGGCGAATAACTGATGATCCCTGAGTATCTGAAGAACAATTCTGAGATGGTAGGAGTGATCTCTCTCAGTGCAAGAATAGACCAGAATATCATCTATGAAGACTATGACGAACATGTCCAAGTA
Source organism: Capsicum baccatum var. pendulum (assembly GCA_030864225.1). NCBI lineage: Eukaryota > Viridiplantae > Streptophyta > Magnoliopsida > Solanales > Solanaceae > Capsicum > Capsicum baccatum. The sequence continues at coordinate 79,276,257 of CM061550.1, forward strand.
TTGCTTCAACACCTGGTTCATCAAGTCCATGAAATCTGCAGGGGCATTGGTAAGACCAAAAGATATGACAATAAATATGAAGTGACCATACCGCGTATGGAAAGTTTTCTTTGAGATGTCACATTCTCTAACTCTGAGCTGATGATATCCTGATCTGAGGTCTATCTTAGAGATGTAACTGGCACCTTGAAGTTGGTCAAACAAGTCATCTATTCTAGGAAGTGGATACTTGTTCTTGATCATAACTTTATTGAGCTGACGATAATCGATACATATCTTGAGAGAACTATCTTTCTTGTACATGAATAAGATCGGTGCACCCCATGGGGATACACTAGCCTAATAAATCCCTTATCTAATAGATCTTTTAATTGATCTTTCAGTTCCTTGAGTTCTACTGGTGCCATTCTATATGGCGGAATAGAAATAGGCTGAGTATCTGGGAGAAGGTCTATGCCAAAGTCTATTTCCCTTTTGGGGGGGATGCTTGGAAGATCTTTAGGAAAGATATCTAAATATTCATTAACCACTAGGACTGTTTTGAAACTGGGAGATTCAAAACTACAATCCTTAACATGCACGAGATGGTACACACACCCCTTAGAAATTATTTTCCTTGTCCGAAAGTAGGAAACAAGTTGACCCCTAAACGCTGAAGTACTACCCTTTGATGATAGGTGAATTTACACACCTATATCAATCGCCTACAATTATGACTATTGAGACATTTAGGCTCTAGTTGTGACTCATTATGTGATATTGTGTGATTCAATTCCTTCACTTGTTGGGTCGAGAGTCTATATTACTTCCAATCAAGTCGACCATGTGCCTTGTGTGTGTGAGAATAATCGTATATTCTATGTTTGTGGTTGATGCTAGAACTTGCCTGGTATGTATGCAAAGCGAAAATAAGGAGTGTAAGTTTAGGAGATGATTTTGGCATTTCTTTGGCAACCTATACTTGTTTACCTTTGTGTTACCTACCCATGGACATCATCCTAGTTAAATCCTTTTGAGCCTTTAGCCTATTTCTTTGACAACCTTGTATGTAAGAGTAATCCATTTTTTCAAGACCATAATTTGATCCAAATTCCTAAGTGCTTTAAAGTGAAAAAGTCATGTGACAATATAAGAGGAAATTGGGTGAGTATGATGCTCTAAATTGTAATGGTGCTTGAATGTGTTATGAAAAAGAAAGTGCTATCATAAGAGGTATGTTGTGAAAAGAAAAAGGAAAAGAAAGCTGAAAAGTAAGTTGAGCTTAAAATTGAAAAAATAAGAAAGAGAAGAACAACAGGTGGTAGAATAAAAGAAAGAAGAAAGGTTGAAATAAAGAATAAGTGTTAATGATACAATGTGATGTATTAAAGTGCTTAGGAACTTAGTCACTATTTCTGGCCAAAATAGCTGATCCTACCCGTCCCTTAGCCTACATTACAACCATCTAAAGACCTACTTGGTCCTAATCTTAACATTCTGACATTTAGTGGAGTATTACACTAAGGGCAAGCCTATGGTCATCAGCTGCTACATATGAATTCTTTGTGAGAGCGAGAGCAAGGATATTGTTGATACCCATGTTTGAAAAATATGCTATACTTGTGAGTGATTATGGGTACTATATTGTGAGACACACATGGTTGATGAGTTTTGGGTAGTTGCATATGATTCCTTGTGCATTAACTTTTGAATATGAGTTGACCACCATCACGAGTCTATGCTAGAGGCTAAACTGTTTCTACTAATAATCGGAAAGCTATTTTTGATAGCGCTCAATCTACAACTCTCGTAGGAGTGTAAAGCTATCGTTAGCAAATATAGAACCCAACCTGGGTTGGGTGTCGATCCCACAGGGAATAGCTTGGCCAACAAGTAAGCAAAATTACTAAACTTTTGGTGCAAGTCTCGTAAGAAGGGGGGATTGTAATGTGCAAGTAAATTATTAAAGTAAAAACTAAAAATAGAAAAGTAAAAGGGAAGAATGTTTAGTAAGTTGTAAACAATGAGAATTGAAGTGTTGGGGTTATGTCCACCTTCTAAGGTATACGTCTCTATTGGCTATGAGTGTGTTAAATTCAGACATGCATGTGCTTATAGAGAATTGTATTCTATGGTAAATCCAGGCGTCTTTCGACCTATTCGAGGATTATTTCACTTTAACTCTTTCGAGCTCAAAGCGTGTCTAACGGTACAAATTCTCCAAGAGGTTAGTCCAGTTACGGCACTAGCTTTTTAATAGGAAAGGGTGTCCTACTACCTTGACATTATCGCTTTTCCAGACAGATAACCTTTCTTTCGAACAAGTTAAATGTTATACTGGCGTTATTCTATGCGTCTGCAGCCACAAGAATTTGCATTAAGATGAAGAGAATACTGATATAAGCATCATACGTGTCTCGAACTCACAAACTCACAGCAATAGATAGTATCTCATTCGGCTTCCATAACCCCAACAGAGAGGTTTAGTTACCCATGAATGCGAAGGTAATCACAATTGACATTGTTAATATACCACAATAAAGATGAATTTTGTGTAGCACAACTGTGGTAGGCGTTAGACGTGATTTCTTGCAAAGTAACGTTTCTCTTGTTGCGGAAATTAAGAATTGAATAGATGAATGAAAAAATAGAATTAATAGAAGAGTAATTGTTTTGATGGATGGATGGTGGATGGATTGAAGAATGGTGAATTGTGGAATTGTGGAATGGTGGATGGTGAATTAATAAAAATCTCTAGCATGATAGGGTATTTATAATACCCATATCCTAATCCTACTAAGCTAATGAAATATTTAACCAAATCCTACTAAACAAATGAAATACTTAACCCAATTGTACTAGGTTAATGTATCATTATCCAAATCCAACTAAGTTACTGCAAGTCCCCAAAGTCTTCAGAAATGTTGTTTTAGCCCGGGACAGATTTTCCATGCATCACTTTTGGTCCTTTAGGCGTCCAAGCTCCCTTTCCTTCCTTCGTGAGCTTTCTTTGGCATCAAGTAAGCCATAAAATGCTGAATTCTGCATCATTTATACCTGAAACTTTGCTAATCATGTTCGTTAGCTCACTTATAGGAAAAAGGACTAAAAGTGCATGAAATATATAATTTGTTCTCAAAACTAGGCTAAAATATGGGCAAAATATATTGATATAGGCGTGTAAATTCACCTATCATAAACAGCTCAAAGCGTGTCTAACGGTACATATTCTCCAAGAGGTTAGTCCAGTTACGACACTAGCTTTTTAATAGGAAAGGGTGTCCTACTACCTTGACATTATCTCTTTTACAGACAGATAACCTTTCTTTCGAACAAGTTAAATGTTATACTGTCGTTATTCTATGCGTCTGTAACCACAAGAATTTGCATTAAGATGAAGAGAATACTGATATAAGCAGCATACGTGTCTCGAACTCACAAACTCACAGCAATAGATAGTATCTCATTCGGCTTCCATAACCCCAACAGAGAGGTTTAGTTACCCATGAATGCGAAGGTAATCACAATTGACATTGTTAATATACCACAATAAAGATGAATTTTGTGTAGCACAACTGTGGTAGGCGTTAGACGTGATTTCTTGCAAAGTAACGTTTCTCTTGTTGCGGAAATTAAGAATTGAATAGATGAATGAAAAAATAGAATTAATAGAAGAGTAATTGTTTTGATGGATGGATGGATGGTGGATGGATTGAAGAATGGTGAATTGTGGAATTGTGGAATGGTGGATGGTGAATTACTGAATTGGTGAATTAATAAAAATCTCTAGCATGATAGGGTATTTATAATACCCATATCCTAATCCTACTAAGCTAATGAAATATTTAACCAAATCCTACTAAACAAATAAAATACTTAACCCAATTGTACTAGGTTAATGTATTATTATCCAAATCCAACTAAGTTACTGCAAGTCCCCAAAGTCTTCAGAAATGTTGTTTTAGCCCGGGACAGATTTTCCATGCATCACTTTTGATCCTTTAGGCATCCAAGCTCCCTTTCCTTCCTTCGTGAGCTTTCTCTGGCGTCAAGTAAGCCATAAAATTCTGAATTCTTCATCATTTATACCTGAAACTTTGCTAATCATGTTCGTTAGCTCACTTATAGGAAAAAGGACTAAAAGTGCATAAAATATATAATTTGTTCTCAAAACTAGGCTAAAATATTGGCAAAATATATTGATATAGGCGTGTAAATTCACCTATCATCACACTTCCACTCTAGGACGGGCTCATTTGGGAACTGAAACTGAACTATCCTATTTCTGCAGTTAACGGTAGCATAGCAGGAATAAAGCCAAGCCATGATGATAATGACATCAAAGTCAGTCATCTCTAACTCGACTAAATTTGCCGACGTGGATTTATGAAGTATCATAACCAGGCAGTTCCTGTGTACCCACCGAGCTATGATGGTTTTACCCACTGGGGTAGAGACTGAAAAGGGCTCTATTAAAATTTTGGGACTGATTCCGAAATTGCCTGCTATGTATGGAGTGACAAAAGACAAGGATACACTTGGTTCTAGCAAAGCATAAACATAAACATGGAAAATATTTAACATACCAGTAACAATATCAAGGGAATTTTCCTGATCATGTCGGGTCTGAAGAGCAAAGAGTCTATTTGGGTGTTGCCCACTAGTAGCATTGGAAGTCGCACCCTGTTAGTTCGGGGGACCGGACTAAGCTGTGGAATGGTTCTGCTGGCCCTGAGAACTTGGCGGAGGATACTCTCTAATCCTATGGCCTGGCTTTCCACAATTAAAAAAGACATCACTACCGGCTCTGCAAATACCGTTGTGGTTCTTACCACATGTCTAACACAGGGGATTTGTTCGGGCACTGCTAACACTGCCCTGAGATTTAGAGCCTGGTGTTCTATCTCTATTGACGTCTCTGAATTTCATCACTAGCGCACTGGCGGAGGAAGGAGCTAGAACACTAGCGGAAGAATGAGATGGAGCTAATGACTTGGGAAGAAACTATGAACGGTTTTCTCTCTCTGATTTGCGTTGAGCAAAACTAAAACTGCCTAACCTTGCTCTCTTGTTCTATCTTTCCCTAGTCCTAACCTTCTACTTCTCTATTTGCTGAGCATGGTTCATGACTCTGGCTAAAGTCATATCGTTGTTAAACATTGCAGATCTACACTTATTTACCACGATATCATTCACCACTAAAACAAACTTGCTCATCTTATCCCTGATGTCTGCAACCACGTGAGGGGCATATCTGGATAATTGGGTAAATCTAAGAGAATACTCTCTAACCCTCATATTCCCCTGCTTGAGGTTGATGAACTCAAGAACTTTGGCCTCTCTCAGCTCTTGGGGAAAGAATCTGTCTAAGAAAGCCATGACAAATTCCTCCCACTTAATAGGACCTACATCGTCTACCCTCTCAAACTTCCACTGTTTGTCCCAAGTATGAGCGACATCCTATAATTGGTATTCGGCTAACTCAGCACTATGAACAGAAGTAACTCCCATGATAACAATGACCTTCTATACTTGGTCAATGAATTCCTGAGGGTCTTCATTAGACTTAGACCCAAGGAAAGATGGACGGTTCATTCGGGTGAAATCCCGAATCCTAGCTGCTGCAGAATTAGATTGGCTGAAATAACTGGTGGTCATTCAATTTGGATAGCCACACACTGATCAAGTTTGGTAAATATGGTCCTAAGCTCCGCATGAGAAATATGATCGCCCAAAGGTTCTTCGGAGTGAGGGGCTGAATTATTTCTTCTCTTAGGAGGCATGTTCTGAAATAAAGAGAAGAAGTGAATTAGACTAAGAGACTAACTTGTGATTATGCTCACCAGAATGACATTAGTACTGAAAGAAGGGAAACTGTTCCTAAAACATCTCATAGCCTCCTGTACATAAATATGGCGCGCAATACACCCATGCACAAGACTCTACTAGATGCGGATTTCAGATTTCTTGTGGAACCATGTAAACATAAACTCCTAACATCCCAAGCATTTTATCAAACACCTAACAAGAATTCTTTAAGGTATAGGTGTGTTTCATAACTTGCACCATATTACACCACCTAAAGTTCTTAGTTTTCAACTAGCAACCATATATATATTCCATGAAAACACCTTTAGATATCATCTTAAAACTTAAACAACAATCATCAATATGTACATGCTTGTATCACCACAAAAGGTTCATAAAATAGTATTTAAAACATGGTTCTTGAGCTTTATGAATGGATTGGATCCATAGATGAACACTACGCATACCTTAGATTAATGATCCGTAATGATGGTAGTGAAATAAGCTTGGAATTTGAAACCCCCAATTGAGCCCTAGACTTGTTCTTGGTTGTTCTTGTGAGAATTTAGATAAAAGTAATGTAAAGAGCTGATGTAGGGCCTCAATTCCATGTTTGGGACTTATATGGGGGGGGAGAAGATGACTCAAATACCCCTCTAGATGCGTCATTTAATTTCTATGAGAATTACCCGATTTGGACCCCGAGGAAACGTGGAGACATCGTGTTTCCCCCCGTTTGTGACTTGGAAACTCACTGAGACACGCTATAATTGTGGAGAGACACTGGAAATTGCTGAACGTCATTTTGACTTACGGCACGACACGCCACTGACTGAAATGACGCTGCTGGAAATTTAAATTGACATAACTTCTTTACTGGGTGTCCATTTAAGGCGAATTTGGTATCGATGGAAAGCTTATTCAATTCTATACAATTTAGAGTGTATAAATCTTCAAAAGTACCTCCTAAAAACCAAGTTATGCTCGTTCAAAAATGAGCTATGTGAAATCACACATGAAAACTTGGTGGATTCAAAAGTTCTTAGCTTGGCTTACTCTAAGTGACTCTTATGAACATTCATAACACATCATAAACTCTATTATCACTAGGATACTCATCCTAATTCATGTAATCAAATATGAATCATAGGATAGGAGGTTTTTTGTATAGGAACAACGGTTCATTTTCTAGCTTAGAAATATACTAGGTATTACAGCAGCTTGCCAAAAAAGGCCTCAGACTAAGAAAATTTAAGCTAGATGTCAAGGCTTAGAATCATTTTTATCCTTTGAGATTGAATAATCTTATTTTTTACCTTTCCAACCTTAGTATGTCGATTTTCAAGTTGATTCATGATTAGGGTCACTTGTAGGTCATCTTAGGCGAGTTTCGGATTTTTTGGAGTAGCGTAAGGGTGATTTTGGATGTCCAAAATAGCAAAGGGTCGCAACAGGCCCACTTCGCGAGGGCCAGTTGACCCAAGCAGGGGTCACACCACGAGGTCTGCTAGGCGCGACAACGGGTCGCGACACGATAGGGTACCCTATCAAGCATTATTTTATTTATGTTTGTGGGGGAAATGGATCATTTTCCCCTTACATTATTAAGTATTAACACAAAATTTAATATCCCAAAGGGATAAATACACTCATTGTTCTCAAAATCATCCCAAGAGTAAGCTCTAGTTTCATTAAGCTCAAGAATCAAGTCTCAAGAACTCACCACCATCTTAAAAAAATTAATATTCAAGGTATGTTAGGTGTTCATCCAAGGGTTTCCTTCCATCCTTGGAGTTCAAGAACCCTTTTCAAATTTTAAGTCGGTTTCTTTCATAAATTTTATGTTGAATTTGATTATATTCATGATTATGATGTAGTTGGGGTATAATTCATGGGGAATTATGAGTTTTCATGCAAATTAAGTAACATGTGTGTAATGTTATGTGGATTCATATTAAAAGCCCCTTGAATGTGTAAATTCGTATTTGTGATCACGATACCTACATGTTGTTCATCAATTTATGCATAGACTATGCTCCCCAAGTGTTTGATATAATGACCATGTGAGTTGCATAATGAAATCATGTCATAGTAGTATGTGCATAAGTTATTAAGTGTTTTGACAAAATGTCTAAATGAAAGCATTGTTGACAATCTACTATTGTTATGCTATTATGACCATGCCATGTTTTACTTTCAATGTTATCGAGTTCTGGGGGCATTCCATACTCGAAATCTAGTTGTTTCCTTAGAATTATAGTAACTTCAGTATTGTATCAGTGATGTTACATACATAGTACTAAGTCAATTTTAGAACTTAGTATGCTCAGTCAGTTAACAAAACTTAGTGAACTTACCCCAGTTCAATCAGTTAGCACGGTCAATAATAGTTTACTAAAGCCTAGAACAGTCTAGAACTTAATTTAGTATCAATTCGGTTGGGAGTAGGAACCAGTACCGAGCTAACCCAGAAATGTGGGCATTCCTATCAGGAAAGGGTTTGACTTATAGTAACAATCTCTATATTACAGAACTACGTAGACAGCGTAGGTTGAGATATCTTTCTTCTAAGTAAGGTTTGATACATCTCATATGAGTTTTTATGCCAGTGAGGGTTGACAATATCTCTTCCTGCCAGATAAGGTTAACTCACAGCCATTGTTAGTATCTCTTAGCAAGAATCTAACACCCTTCTAACTGGGTCACTGGTTGGACTATAACTCAGTTTATAATTGGGGTATGTGATAACGCTCAAACTACAGCTCTCGTAAGAGAGTAAGCGGTCGTTGTCAAATATAGAACCCAACTGGGTTGGGTGTCGAATCCCACTGGGAATACTTGGTCACTAAGTAAGCAAAGATTACTAGACTTTTGGTGAAAGTTTCGTAAAAAGGGGGATTTTAGCGTCCAAATAATTTAAACAAAATAGTAGAGTAAAAACGGAAAATATAAGAGTAAAACAGAGTACTTGGTAGGTTTTAATCAATGAGAATCGAGAGTTAGGGTTATGTCCACCTTATGAGTTATACGTATCTATTGACTATGAGTTATGCGGAATTCAGACATGCATGTGCTTATAGAGAATTGTATTCTATGGTAAATCCAGGTGTCTTTCGACCATCAAGGATTATTTCACTTTAACTCTTTAGTGCTTAAACCGTATCTAATGGTAGTAATTCTCCAAGAGGTTAATCCAGTTACGGCACTAACTTTTTAACAGGGGTTGGTTCCCTATTACCTTGACATTATTTCTTTTCCAGACATGTAACTTTTCTTTCAAGCAAGTTAATGCTATAATGGGGTATTCTATATGTTTGCAACCCCAAGAATTTAAATTAAGATGAAGAGAGTAATGATATAAGAAGAATACGTGTCAAGAATTCACAAACTCATAGCAATAGATAGTATCTCATAAGGCTTTCATAACCCTAACAGAGAAGTTTAGCTACTCATGATTGCAAAAGAGATCACAATAAATATCATGATGATCTCACGTTGATCACAAGGGTCGTGCTTTCTCTGTCAAAAGGTGTAACGTCAATTAGGAGCAAAAGTTGAATGAAAAAGACTTGAATTAATTAATGAGTAAATAAGAATTAATTAGAATGGGAAGGAATAGAAGGGGGAATAAGAAGAGAATGCTGAAAAGTTTCAGCAAAATAGGGTTTATATAACATCCATATCCTAGTCCTATTGAAATAGGGTTTTTATCCGTGTCCCAGTCCTACTGGGTTACTGTTTACTTGTCCTAATCCTACTAAGTTACTGCTGATCCCCCAAGTCTTTAGAAATGTTGTTTTTGCCTGGGACAAGTTCTTCATGCATCACTTTCAGTCCATAACCTTCCAGAAGCTTCCTTCCTTCTTACGTGGAGTTTCCTTTGGCGTTCAACAGGCCACAAAATTCTGTATCTTTATCATTTATTCCTGAAAAATTGCTAATCACGTTGGTTAGCTCACTTACAGGAAAAAGGACTAAAAGTACAGGAAATGTATATTTTGTCCTCAAAACTTAGCAAAATATGGGTAATTTAAGGTGCTTTAGGCGTGTAAATACGCCTATCATCAACACCCCACACTTAAAGATTTGTTCGTTCTTGAAAAAAACATTATGTCCCTATAACCATCTACTTAGGGTTTTCACAGTAACCGCAAAAAATATTCATCAAGACAGGCACAACAATTATCAACAAAGAGTAGTTTTCTGATCACTGCTAGAAACAATTTAACCTCCAGCCTAGACTCATGATGATGGTTAATTCGTTTTCAAAAGTTATGGCACAAAGAATCATACACAACTACCCAAAACTCATCAACCATATATGTCTCACATAAGATATCACCCATAATCACTCACTAGTATTGTATATATTTCGAACATGGGTATAAGATTATCCTTTCTCTTACTCTCACAAAGAATTCATATGTTGCAATTGATGACCATTGGGTTGCCCTTAGTGTAATGCTCTACTAATATCAGAATGCTAAGCTTAGGATCAAATAGGTCTTTTACAGGTTGTAATGTAGGCTAAGGGACGGGTAGGACTATTTTGGCCAGAAATAGTGACTATGTTCCTATGCGCTTTAATACATCACATTATGCCATTAACACTTTCTTACAAACAACCTTTCCACTTTATTTTAATCTACCACCCCTTCTCACCTCTTTTGTTATTCACTTTTGAACCGAATTAACTTTTTATTTTTATTTTCTTTTTTCTCTTTTTTTTTTGTAAGACACCTCTATAATAACCATTCTTTTTTATAACGAATTCAAGTACCAATTCACTTTAAGGCACTACTCTCACCCAATTTCCTCTTATTTTGTCACATGACTTTACAATTTAAAGCACTTAGGAATTTGGATCAAATTATGGTCTTGAAAAAATGGATTAGGCTTACATATGAGGCTGTCAAAGAAAATAGGCTAAAGGCTCAAATGGGGTTATCGAGGATGATGTCCATGGGTAGATAAAACGAAGGTAAACAATCACAGGTTGCCAAAGAAATGCCTAAATCATCTTCTAAACTCACACTCTTTATTCCGCTTTACGTACATACCAGGAAAGTTCTAGCATCAGCCACAAACACAGAATATACTATCACCTCACACACACAAGGCACATGGTCGACTTTATTGGGAGTAGTATAGACTTTTGACCCAACAGATGAAGGAATTAAACCACACACTTATCACATAATGAGTCATACTTAGAGCCTAAATGTCTCAATAGTAATGATTTTATGACAAACTCTTATCATAATTCCATGTCGCCTATCAGAACAATTTCATGCAAGGTCTAAAAAAAATTTATGAAAAAAAATCTACGAACTACTAAACCAAACAAAAAAACATAAATAAATGTAAATGTAGGCAAAGAAGTATACTTCAGCACACAAATACCCTCACCCCACACTTAGACGGCATACACTGTCCTCAGTGGAAAATAAATAAGGAGAACCTGATTCCAAGGAGTGCGTCGAGGTATTTGCAGCACGGAGGATTCAACTTTCTCTTTTCTTCCTCTTTTCTTACCTTTCTGTGAGGTGGACATTTTTTTTTCTTTTCCTTGTCGTCCTTTTGGTGCCATTCTACCTGAGATTCATGTTAGCTCATCTCGGAAGATATAATCAACAAACAAACTATAGTGGCACCACCCCATACTTATTTTGTTTGTACAAACTAATTAAGTGAGTGATGTCGATTACTCAGAATTCATCGACATACATATAGGCGATATGTTCCAATAATATGTTCAGCACAGTCATACTTGCATGTTGTCTTTAACTATTCTTTTCAACTCTATGTCATGTAATCTTGACCATCCTTTATGGTTTGGATTAATGCATTTTTGGAACAAGAAGCCCATGAAGAGATTGAATCAAATTTATGGTATAGAAATAATCACAACATTTTATGCTTGTATTCAATCATGATCTTTATCTCGATGAATGAGTCATTCAAACATTCAAGCATTCAATTTTTGAAGATTATGCAATTAACTTCACCATGTCGACTCAGAAAAAGTATGACAGTGTATTAAAATCAAATAAAAGTTGGAACCAAGTCAAGAACACCCACATGTATTCTTTCACTCAATTAGATGTATCATAACAAACCAAGCACATTCAAATCACTAACACCAATTCAAGATCTAACGAATCATTATAAGCATAGTACTTATGTAATATAAAAAAAGGACTTACTTGGTAATGGATTCGGAATATGATCTTGCAAGGTTAGATGAGCAAAAAGAAAAGTTTTGAGAGAATTTGGAAGGGTGGGAGGTTCTTAGGTTGGATTTGCAATGAGTTTTTGTTTTAAAACTAAGGTTCTATTTATAGGACAAGCTTGGGTCGGGTTTTGACCCATTTGGAATCGGATTAGGAGATCAAAAGTGAGCATAGGTAGTGCCTAAGCCATGGCATTCTAGATTCAGAGACAAAAGGCATTGGCATAGGCGGCGCCTATGCTATGGCATTCTAGATTCTGAGAGCTTAGGCCATAGCATAGGCCATGCCTTGTTCGTTGCCTAGATTTACATAGGCCTTGCCTTGTTCGTTGCCTATATTTTCATAGGCAATGCCTAACCCATAGCCTTTTCTTCTTCATTCCTAACTTGCCCCCTTTAACATGAACCGCTTCCAAATCAAAATTCAAGACCAACCTCCTTCCTTATACATATTGCACCTACACTTACTCAAAATAACAAAAACGATTAGAACGATGGTTTGCCTCCCACCAAGCGCTTGATTTATTATCGTGGCACGACATAGCTATCTCGATTACTTAGACTTCATCGAGATAGATGGGGCATCATTTTATTAATGGATTCAGACGACAATGAGGCTTACTTTTAGGCATGCAATCTTCTTCGATACCAATTATATCATCAATAGACCAACCCATAGCTCTCTTGTACCTCTTCAGAGCAGAGATGAGAGCCTCTATGTGTTGTTCACTTAGATCATCCGCAACACTTACCGGAAGTGTATTTCCACTTCCCAAGAACGTATACCTTAGGTACCTTGGTAGATCTTTCAATTTTAGCACTGGTGGTTCTTCAATGGAAGTCTTCGCTATTTGTGAAGGTTGATTCGTAAGATCAAGGTCCAACTTCTTAGGAGCATCAGAATATGACTTTATTCCTGTTAGAGCACAAGCGGTTTCTTCATGCTCTTCAGCCTCCTCACACTCAAAATTCAATAGCACAGCAGACAATGGCTCAACAGTAAGCTGTTTCTCTACAGATAATGCTTTCTTATCCTCATAATGAACATCAGCTACAGAGAACACATTCATATCGCTGGGCTGCTTCATTGCTTTGCATATATCAAAGCGGACCACTTCGTCATTCAACCGAAATAAAAGCGCATTAGCTCTCATATCAATAAGCACACTTCCAATTGCAAGGAAAGGATGTCCCAAGATTATGGGAACTTCAGAATCCATCTTGCAATCCAAAATCACAAAGTCTGGGAAAAATGAAGGTAGACACCTTCACCAACACATCATTCAAGATACCCACAGGTCATTTTACCGACCTATCTGCCATCACGAGCCGCATATTGGTTGGTGTAGGGTCACCCAACCCCAAATTTCTATAGATGGATAGTGGCATCAAATTGATGCTAGCTCCCAAATCAGACAATACCTTAGCAAAATTCATAGATTCAACCATGCAAGGAATAGTGAAAGCACCAAGGTCTGCCTTCTTCTGTACTAAAGACCTTGTGGCAATTGTACTGCAATGATGGATGTTATATGCCGGCTCATAGCTTACTGCCCGCTTCTTTGTTAAAAGATCCTTCATAAATTTTACGTACCTAGTCATTTGCTCTAGCGCCTCTACCAAAGAAACATTAATGGTCAGCTGCTTTAACATAGTCATGAATTTACTAAACCTGGTATCATCCATCTTCTTCTTCATTCTCTGCAGAAAAGGTGGTGGTGGAAGGGGAATCATTTTTTCTACGACTTCCTTTTCATCTTACTTCAGTTTGGTGATCTTTTCAGGCTGTGGACGTCGAGGGGTGATGTCACTAACGCCCTTCTCAGCTTCATAAGAATCTTCTGGTTCTGCATAGGTCACTTTCTTGCCTTTGGATGAAGTTTCCAGCACCTTACTACTGATAGTAGTAATAGCCATGCATGATCCGTCGTTCCTTGGGTTTTGCACCATATTTCTAGGTAGGGTGCCAGCTTTTCTTTGATTAAATATTGCTGAAAGTTGACTCAATTGCTGCTTTAGTTTTCTTATTGTAGTGGAATCTGAGTCAACCAACTGATTTATTGAAGACAAGTCGTTCTTTACCTTATTCACTCCCGTATTGGTTGCCTCTACTCCTTTCAACAGCTTCTCCATCATATCTTTCATTGACATCTTCCCTGATCCAGATGTCGCGGCCTCATGATTTCCAGGAGGAATATACAAACCCCTCCTGTCAGTCTTGTTCTTCCAACTACCTTGATCAATGTCATAATAGTTCCAACCTTGGTTTCCTTGGGCATTGCCTCGGAAACCCCCCTGATTGTTCAAGTCGTTGGTTTCTTCCTCGGAATCAGATTCCTCTCTTCTTTTTGACGCAACTACTTTGACTTTTTTGGTCTTCCCTGATAATAGATGCTTTGTAAGAAGATCCATTGTGTTTTAATGTGCACCATATCTTGATCGCGTTCCTCCTCTCTTCACCTTTGCTCTACAGTCATGCCAATAGATATAGTGGGGCTTGTTACCTCGAAATCCCTGGTATGCCAAGCTCTACTTTGCTTTGTCGTCTGATCTAGCATATCACTTGCCTGAATAAAGGTGAGGTCCATAAATGACCCTCCAGCCGCATTATCCACCACTAGTTTAGTTACTGAATTCAAGGATCTGTGTAGTATCTCCATTAGGAGGACATTGGTCATATGATGGTTTGGGCACCTCATAAGCTTTTTCTTGAATCTCTCCCATGTTTCATGAAGGTCTTCAGTTGGAAGCTGTCGAAAGTTGTTAATTTCATCTCTCAATTGTGCTCTTTTGGATGGCAGAAAGAATCTTTCTAGGAAAGCGTCTTTCAATTGCCTCTAATTTGCAATAGAATCAGGAGTCAGCCCATTCAACCATAGAGTTGCCTCCCCAGATAGAGACAATGGAAATAAGCGCAGTCGAATTGCATTCTGTCCAATGCCAGGATTGTCGAATGACTTGCATGTAGAGATAAAGTTGACCAGATGCATATTCGCATCATCACCTGCAAGTCCACCGAATAATCTCTTGAGTTGCAGTAACTGAATCATGGTGATAGCGATGTTGAACTTGGATTCGGGTGCCAAGGGCAGAGGAATAGTAGCCCCTGTGGCACCAGCTTCATCCAAATCATCATCATCGTCATCAAAAGGAATCTGCATAGCTAGGCAATTAGGCCTCTATTGCGCTTGACGATCTCTCCTCTGCATGGGTGCCGCCACCTCAGTAATATGCCATGGGTTTAGTAGCTCCTCATCGCCCAGCTCCTCATCATCAGGATTTGTTACACGACCTGGGTTATCAATATTCTATTGATGCACTTGAGCCGCGACCAACGTAGCTAATCCATCCTGCTCCTTTTGAGCAGCCCTTCTGTCAATTTCTCGTTGTGCCTCCATCCTGTCAACAAAACCTGAATAAAAAAAAACAACTAAAAGTAAAATCTGAGAATCTTTGACCAAAGGGTCTAGTAACTATCACAAACTTAGTAGACAATCGTATTCCCCGACAACGGCGCCAATTTTTTATAACGCTCAAACTACAGCTCTCGTAAGAGAGTAAGCGGTCATTGTAAATATAGAACCCAACTGGGTTGGGTGTCAAATCCCATAGGGAATACTTGGTCACTAAGTAAGCAACGATTAGTAGACTTTTGGTGAAAGTTTCGTAAAAAGGGGGAATGTAGCATGCAAATAATGTAAACAAACTAGTAGAGTAAAAACGGAAAATAGAAGAGTAAAATAGAGTACTTGGTAGGTTTTAATCAATGAGAATTGAGAGTTAGGGTTATGTCCACCTTATGAGTTATACGTATCTATTGACTATGAGTTATGCGGAATTCAGACATGCATGTGCTTATAGAGAATTGTATTCTATTGTAAATCCATGCGTCTTTCGACCATCAAGGATTATTTCACTTTAACTCTTTCGAGCTTAAAGCGTATTTAATGGAACTAATTATCCAAGAGGTTAATCTAGTTACAACACTAACTTTTTAACAGGGGTTGGTGCCCTATTACCTTGACATTATCTCTTTTCCAGACATATAACTTTTCTTTCGAACAAGTTAATGCTATACTGGTGTATTCTATATGTTTGCAACCACAAGAATTTAAATTAAGATGAAGAGAGTAATAATATAAGCAGCATACGTGTCAAGAATTCACAAACTCATAGCAATAGATAGTATCTCATAAGTCTTTCATAACCCTAACAGAGAAGTTTAGCTACTCATGATTGCAAAAGAGATCACAATAAATATCATGATGATCTCACGTTGATCACAAGGGTCGTGCTTTCTCTGTCAGAAGGTGTAACGTCAATTAGGAGCAAAAGTTGAATGAAAAAGACTTGAATTAATTAATGAGTGAATAAGAATGAATTATAATGGGAAGGAATAGAAGGGGGAATAAGAAGAGAATACTGAAAAGTTTCAGCAAAATAGGGTTTATATAACATCCATATCCTAGTCCTATTGAAATAGGGTTTTTGTCCTTGTCCCAGTCCTACTGGGTTACTGTATACTTGTCCTAATCCTACTAAGTTACTGATGATCCCCCAAGTCTTTAGAAATGTTGTTTTTGCCTGGGACAAGTTCTCCATGCATCACTTTCAGTCCATAAGCTTCCAGAAGCTGCCTTCCTTCTTACGTGGAGTTTCCTTTGGCATTCAACAGTCCACAAATTGCTGAAATCTTCATCATTTATACCTGAAAACTTGCTAATCATGTTGGTTAGCTCACTTACAGGAAAAAGGACTAAAAGTACAGGAAATATATATTTTGTCCTCAAAACTTAGCTAAAATATGGGTAATTTAAGGTGCTTTAGGCGTGTAAATACGCCTATCATCAGTATGTTGGTTAGATGAACACTCCCACAGTTATAATTTCAGTTTCAGACTCAATATAAATCCTCAGTTCAGTTCTCAAAATCAAGACTGTCAGACATAGTCAGTTCCAAAAAATTAGAACTATCAAAAATAGTCACCTAATTATCAGTGATCTCAGTGTAGTAAATTAGATTTTCACGTAACATTACATAATCAGTAATTATAGTAGTTTCAGATATACATGTACTCTCATTCAGTTATATTCATATTACCCAGCCAGTTATTATTCATGCATATCAGCCTACCTTGATTAGCATACTAGTATATTCAAAGTACTGACACATACTCTTTCTTTGCGGTATGATGTCTTATATCATAGGTTCAGATGCACGGGCTCATAACCGTACCTAGCATCCCAGACTTTCAACAGCAGTAGATTTAGTGGGGAGTCCTTTTAGTGTGAGGATTGAGTTATTATTTCAATATTTTAGTATTCAGTAGTTGTAGTTAGTTGGGGACTTGTCCCATCAACTCTATATTCAGAAAGTTAAAGGCTTTCAGACTAGTCTATTTAAGATAGATATTCAGTTTTTAATATTTAATTAATATTATTTGATTTTAGTTATGAACCTTATGGAAGCTTCAGCCTAACTTCCATATTTATTTCAGTATTATTATTCAGTGCTCAAAACAAGTACAGTCATGGGTTAGCTTGTAGTCTTTTGGGGTTGCAAGCATTGTGTGACATCCAAGCATTGTGTGGCGTCTAGCACGCCACACTTATGAAGAAGAGGCTATAAGGCATTTTTAGAAAAATGTTTGCTTCTTTCAGTGTTTATATAGTGAGAGTGAGCATAAGATCAAGTTAAAGTCTGTGTCTAATCCAACGTTTCTTTCCATTTACAAAATATGCCTCCAAGAAGGACTAATGAAAAAAGAAGTAGAAATCAGCCAGCTCCTCTGCCCATTCAGGCAGATCCCCTAGATAAGCATGTATCCCAAACAGAATTTAGAGTAGCTTCACCACCCTAGCTCATTCTGTGGTAGCCTAAAATGAATGCCCATCTCCTGTTCAGGCCAACCCAGTGGCCAATACTGTTACATCTAGAATTTGGTACTTCACCCAAATGAATCCTCCATTATTTATAGGGTATAACTCCGACGAAAACCCACAAGAATTCCTTGATCAGGTGCAGAAAGTCACAGACATTATAGGAGTGACTGCTAGTGAGAGTGTCATTCTTTGTGGTTACTTTTTCAATGTATTTTACTCTTGGATTGTATTAGTAGCTCTTATACCATTGGCACCTAGTTTTGGGTATGATTGGTATTTTGGTTAAGTTCTTTCTTCATTGTTATGATTACTTATATGGTTCGGCTTCATTCTAGAAGCCTTACCTTGGGATATGATACCAAATATTCCAAACAAGCCTCAAAAAAGTCCCCCAAAATGCAATAACAACACAAGAGAACAAGAACACAAAATGGCTACAAGAGGCAAACAAAAGAACTAATGATTTGCAAAAGATAAATGGATAGATAGTGAGACATAATGCACTACACGTTATAGTCACTAATATGTACATTAAACATCAAAACACAAACAACATGAATACAAGACACCTACACTCTTACGTAGACCTCAATGGAATCGGAGCTCCTAAGCAACTACCAGTTCTAAGCGAGCTATCAACACAAGGATTCCACTTTGCCACAAGGATTCCACCTTACAAGACACTCTCAAAGAGTATTCAAAATATATCATCAAATTTCTAAAATGACCTAAATGTTCTATTTATATACTAGGGCAACACTTAATTACAAAAATCACTAAAAGGCCCATAATGAGCCCAAACAAAAGGGCAGCCTTGTAGTGTACTCCTTGGACGGTTTTGGAGTGTTGGGACTTGTTCTCAACACTTCAAATCTTGTTCCTTGGATGTTCAGCCCCACAAGGTCAGGTCTTCACTCACATCTTCATGTCCTCGAGTGCTAAGATACTGCTTTGGCATGTATCATCCTCCTCTCCTTAGAAAGGATTCTTCCTCGAATCTGAACCTTGCAAAATAATTAAAAGGACAAGAAAACAAGTTCCTCAAGATATGAGGGTTAGGATTAGTGTAATCAATAATAGCATCTTTCCAAGGTGGCTCAAACTTCATATATAACCAAACATCCCTCTTACCTGAATACCTTCCCAAGAAACAATAAATTAGTCTACCCACATAAGTATGACAAGAAATAAGGAAAAAAAGTTACTTCTCAAGTGGAAAACTTAGACTCTTCTTAGAAAAACAAATAGGCTTGAAAGTTGAGATAGGAAAACCATACATTTCATGCACATTCAAGTCATTCCAAAAGACATCATCACCATATTTCAAATGATTACCTGGGTCAAATGGATGGAGTGTCCATGGGAATGGGTTGGGAACATATTTCCCTACCATAATACTACTACAATAATGATCAAATATTCCCTCTATACTCATGTGATCTACAACAAAAACAACTAGAGGGTCATCTTTAGTCAATTGGCCAACATGTTCAACATCACCATTTTCACACAAAAGTTGGTCTTCATGACTTCCATAAGACAATGTACTATCACTTACCACAATGGATTCAACACTAGGTGGATCAACTTGTGTATCCACAATTTCAAGTTGTACATTATCATCACAAAATGAAGGCATGTTTGGCTCACCTAAAGACAAACTATCATTCACACTTAGATAGTAATTAGCTTTATTCACTAGAGTGCAAGAGTTAATTTGATTACCTAGTAGCTCATGTGGAGCATGGCCACTCATGGAAATTGGATTAGGAAAGCTTGGATGCTCTATCAAGTTATCCAACTTCTTGCAAATAGAGCTCACTGTCCTTTCTATTCGTCCTTCCATTCTATCCATTATTCTTTCCATTCGTCCTTCCATTTTCTCCATTTTTCCTTTAAAATATCTCAATCGGCTTTCCATGGCATCAAGTTTTGCCATGATGGATTTAAAGCAACTAGGCATTTCACCTTCTTCAGCCATTATACCTATCCAGAACTACTAAACAAACAACACAAAAATAGCAAACACATTAAAGGTTAGCAAAAGTCCACAATTTGTCTCAAAACAGTTCGTAATCTCTCAAGCTCACACTTTTGAAGTATTCACTCTATTGGCCTCACAAGTGTTGATAACTCGTTTATACTCCAATGAGGTTACTTGATCCCAATTGTGGATCGAGGTCGGAGTAGATTATTGTTTGAAACAACTCAAGAAATAATGTTTGAACTTGGACCAAAGAAAATACTATGACTCAAAAATGAGAAAAGCACACAATACAATGCTTAACACAAAAGAAAACGTACTCATAAACTAATCTACAACCTAGTAGGTATTTACTAGCTTACTAATTAGCATGAGAATCAACAAAATTGAAACTAATAGAAACAAGAAATTGAAACTAGAATATCCAATGTTATTGAGCTCTTTGATGATGTGGCACTTAACTATTGGACGTTGGAATGTGGATGAAGTTGAAAATTTTTTGTTTTCAAGAAACTAGTTGTTCAATTTCATGTATGGAAGAGGAGAATTTCGGCAAAAGTATGGGACAAACAAGGTCTAGACTCCACTTTCAAGACTCATAAAGTCTTTCACCTACTTGCACCCAAATGGCATGACAACCTTTTGGAGGTCTTGTCCCTCTTTCCCCTTTTGGCTTGTCTAGAAAAAAATGAATTTACTCCCTTTTGGTATGAAGACTTTTGGGAGGTCTTTTGTTTTTTTTGCCCCTTTGGTAATGTCTTGAAAGTTGTTTCAAGACTAACAAAACCCACACTTTCTTTTCTTTAAATTTGGATCAAACAACAACCTTTTACAAGACTTCTTTAACACAACACAAGAACTCCAACAACCAAAAAAAAAACGTCCACTCTTCCCACAACAACTTGCAATTTTTTTTTGGTCAAGAACTTGGGATAGACTCAATTAGTGTTAGATATAAAGAAAACCAACACAAGAAACAACAAAGAAAATCAAAAAAACACCTAAATCTAGGCACAAATTCTGTCAAAAAACAACAACAACACTTCAGCCAAGATACCAAACACGTAGAATAACTTCTTTTTGTGAGATTTTTGACCTTGGATACCTCTTATAATGTTAGGAAACAAAGATATAACACTATAACACAAAATACACAAAAATTACAAGAAAACTAGGCTTAAACTTTTTTCCTAAACACAAAAACATGGACAGATTACTGTTTTTGAGTTTGCAGCTTTTCAACACTTTCTTTTTTTAATTTTTGAGTGAACAAACCCAAGATTGATCTCGTGGGAACGAAATTAATGATGGATTTGATACCAAATGATACCAAACAGTCCAAATAAACCTCAAAACAGTCGCCAAAAATGTAACAACAACATAAGACAACAAGAACACAAAATGGCTACAAGAGGCAAACACAAGAACTAATGATTTGCAATAGATAAATGGATAGATAGTGAGATAAATGTACTACACGTTATAGGCACTAACATTTACATTAAACATCAAAATACAAACAACATGAATACAAGACGCTTACACTCTTACGTAGACCTTAAGGAAATCGGAGCTCCCAAACAACCACTATTTCTAAGCAAGCTATCAACACAAAGATTCCACCTTGCAAGACACTCTCAAAGAGTATTCAAAATATATCATCAAAGTTATAAAATGAAAAAATGACCTAAATGTTCTAATTATAGATTAGGGAAACACTTAATTACAAAAATGACCAAAAGGCCCTCAATGAGCCCAAACAAAGGGGAAACCTTGTAGTGTACTCCTTAGACGGTTTTGGAGTGTTGGGACTTGTTCTCAATACTTCAAAACTTTTTCCTTGGATGGGAAGCCACACAACCTCGGGTCTTTACTCACGTCTTCATGTCCTCGAGTACTAAGACGCTTCTTTGACCCGTATCAGAATATTTCTATCTTTTTCTCTTTTCGTATTAGTATGGGTGATAGGCTTACTTGTCAAGGTACGCTGCGACAAGTGTCATCATATCCCTCATTTTTGGATCGTGACAGTGTCCAACTAAAATAAGACGGTGGAAGCATGATTTTAAATTAAAGTATATTAAATTTATTAAAATATTTTTAATTTTGTATATAACATGACTTGACACGAAGTCTTAGAAAATAAATATCCTTGTGATCTTTAATTAAAATATATTAAATGTCAAATATCTTTGTCTATGTAGGTGTGGGTTTAACGTGACCTAACACAAAACTAAATTAAAGTACATTAAATTTATTAAAATTTCTTCAATTATTAAAATATTTTTAATTTTGTGAATTAAATCTGATTTGACCTAGAATTTAAGAAAATAAAAAAAATATAATTTTAAATTAAAGTATGTTAAATTATTAATTTTATTTAATTATTAAAATACTTTTAATTTTGTTGGTCATATGTGTCAAATGAAAAATAGTTGAAACAAATTGAAACAGCGGCGGCGAGTATATATAGCCTCACAAAGACTTATGGAAGAGACTCTATAGGGAAAAAGAAAATCATTGAGAGAGAATAGCCTACTAAAGCATTTCATCGAACACCGACAACTCCGCTCGCGACATCCGTGAGTTCTATTTAATCGGAGAAGCTGTTGAGGATCATCAACCTTCTAAAGATGTCATCACTGAAGACCTTGAGGAAGAGTCGGTGCCTCTGGTGGTTAGAGAGAAAAAAAGAATCTGAAGAGGAGAAGTGAACAGTCGGAGGAGATTCCGATGAAAGAATGAAGTTCCAATAGCAATGGAGACTCTGAAGATTTTTTTGAAATTAAACCTATTGAGTAGAATAAACATTCTAAAGACACAGATGAAGTCGAGGATGAAGATAAGGAGGAGTCGCTGTCTCTGATGGCCGAAGAAGAAGAGATGAATCAAGTCCTTTATCAATCGAAATATCCTTAGAATCTTCATTCATCTTTTCTTCTCTGACCATCGAAGACAGCGACTCCTCCTCATCCTCATCCTCATGACCACTGTTATCGGCGTCGTTAGAATCTTTATGCAGCTCTGCAGGTTCAATTTCAAAAACTCCTTCAGAATCTCCATCGCCATTGAACCTTTCTTCCTCCATTGGAATCTCCTCAAACTCTTCATTATTCTCTTCAGATTCACCTTCTTCTCCGATCACCAGAGGCATCGGCTCCTCCTCACAGTCGACAGCGGCGGTGTCTTCAGAAGTTGATGATCCTCAACAGATTCTCCAACTAAATCGAACTCACGAATATCCTCGGCCGAGTTTTCGGTGTTTGATGAAACACTTGAGTAGGCCATTCTCTCACTAAGATTTTATTTTTCACTGTAGAGTCTCTGTCTCTTACACGAGTTTCTTTATGAGGCTATATATACTCGTCGTCGCCGTTTCAATTTGTTTCAACTATTTTTTATTTGACACATATGACCAACAAAATTAAAAGTATTTTAATAATTACAGAAAATTAATAAATTTAATATACTTTAATTTAAAATTATAAATTTTCTTATTTTCTTAAATTCAGGACTAAATCAGATTTAATTCACAAAATTAAAAATATTTTAATAATTAAAGAAATTTTAATAAATTTAATGTACTTTAATTTAGTGTTCTGTTTAGTCACGTTAAAGCCACACCCACATAATTAAAGATATTTTGATACATTTAATATATTTTAATTTAAGATCATAAGGATATTTTTTTTAAGACTTTGTGTCAAGTCACATTACCCACAAAATTAAAGATTTTTAATTAATTTAATATATTTTAACTTGAAATCATGCTCCCTCCATCTTATTTTAGTTGGACACAGTTTATTTTATATAGTGATTAAGATATTTTACCCTTTACTGGCATTAGTGATATTCATTAGGCATCAGAATGAATATTGAAATGGTAATTATTCACATTTAATGTATACCATTAATTGTAAAGTAAAATGAGAAAAATATTAATTAATCATATCTTGATTTAGTAAGTGATCAACTAATATGAGACATTTATTTTTAGTAAGATGACCAACTAAAATTAGATTAGGGAGTAAGATTTTTTAGTTTCTTAAATTTTTTGCCAAGTCGCATTAATCCACAAAATTTAAAATATTTTCATACATTTAATATATTTTAATTTAAGATTAGATGATTTTTTTATTTTTCCAAATTTCGTATCAAGTCGTTTAACACACAAAATTAACATACTATGATTTACTCCTAAGACAGTAAGATTCTTTATTATCTCAAATTTCGTGTCAAATACGGTTAATCTACAAAATTAAAGATATTTTGATATCCTCGATGTACTTTAATTAAGATCATAAGATTTTTTATCTTCTTAAACTTTATGTTAAGTCAAAACAAGTCAATCAATTTAAAATTAAGGAAGTGGGCAAACCTATTTTCATTGTGATTTGTATTTGTTTGTTGAGAAAGTGCCACAAATAACTATAATTTAGAATATAATTATGAATGTAGTTACATCTCGTGTATTTATAAACATAATTACATTTTACTGTATGAAGCAAATAAAAATTGAATCAATCAAAAAAATTATATTTAAGTGGTGAATGTTAATTGCATTATGGGGTATCAGTTAAAACGCATAAAACATTTATTTTTTCGCATTGTTAAAGGGTATATATTACGTATATGCTATAAAATTTAAATGTAACACATTTCATAATTTTTTGAAATTGCAACTATATATTATAACTTTAGTCATATTTGTCACATCGCCTCTGAAATAAATTTATGATTAAAAATTTCAAATGAATTTTCCTATTATATTGAATTTGTTGGATTTAATGAGGATAAGATTGAATTCAATTACTTACAAGTTACAATTTAAAGTATTTAGCCAAATTAAGCATGTTTTTGTCCAATTTATTCATTATATTTATTCTCTCTAATCAGTCTCATTTTTAGCTGGTCAACTTAGTAACAATAAATGTGCTAAATTAATTGATTACTTACTAAATTAAGATAAAATTAATTAAATATTTTTTTCCGTGTAATTAATATAATTAAACTTTGGAGGTTTACACAAATTCTCTTTATCTTCATTCATACGGATAAATGGTGTAATATTAAAGTTGATTATTCCATTAATAATTTTTTAAATACCATGCAAAATAAAAAATGTTCAACAAATATGAGATGATGAAAATATTTAAATTATTATTAACCTTTAATACATCTATTAATACAATTAAATTGATCAGATTTAGTTAATCAATCTACTAATTTCAATACTTTTGAAAGTCTAGAATAATTATCTACTATTCTGATATTTTTTTCCATGTCATCAATGGTTACATTAAGCAATATCTTTCTTGACTATAATCCAATGTTTCATTTATTTAAACGTTTCAATGTTTCATTTATTTAAATATTTTTCTCTTAATAATTCTAAAAAAAATTAGGATTTTCCATTTTAATTGTTTAAGAAAATAATTGAAAAGGAGAAACAAAACGAGGAAACTTACATTTTTTTGTTAATTATGACTTTTATATTGTAATTTTGGTTTAAATACTTGTCACATCGTGTTTGACGTAAATTTATGATTAAAAATTTAAGTGAATTATTTACAACAACAACAACATACGCAGTGTATTCCCGCCTAGTGGGGTTTGGGGTGGATAGAGTGTACGCAGACCATACCACTACCTCAGGAGACGTAGAGAGGTTATTTCCGATAGACCCCCGACTTAGGATCGATAACAGTATAACAAACATAAAAGATAAGTGCATATAAACTAGTATGGAACCCAAGACAAACTAATAGTATAAGAAACACAAAAGATAAGTACATATAAACTAGTACGGTATGTAAAATAAACTACCACTACTAGCCACGAACACGAAACTCCAAACACAGAGGAGCGCTCCCATACTATTATCGACGCACTCCCACCCCCTACCCCTCTACCCTAATTTGCGTCATCCACACCTTCCTATCAAGGGTCATGTCCTCCGTAAACTGTAACTACTCCATATCATGCCTAATCACCTTTCTCTAATATTTCTTAAGTCTATCTCTACCCTTCCTAAATCCATTCATGGCCATTGTCTCACACCTCTACACTAGTGCATCAGAGCCCCTCCTCATCACATGCCTTAACCAACGTAACCTCACTTCTCCCATCTTATCCTCCACTGAGGCAACTCCCACCTTCTCCCGAATAATCTTATTCCTTACCCTATCTTTCCTGGTATGTCCACACATCCATCGCAATATTTTCATCTCCACCACCTTCAACTTTTGGATGTGGAAGTTCTTAACTGGACAACACTCCGATCCATATAACATAGCCGGCTGGATTACCACTGTATAAAACTTACCTTTAAGCTTCCCCAATGCGATACGTGACATCCTTGTCAATCTCACCATTACACTGAATCATAGACCCCAAATACTTGAAACTCTCACTCTTCTGAATGGCTTGAGAGTCCAACTTCATAACCACTCCAGCCTCCTATGACACATCGCTGAACTTATACTCTAAGTACTTCGTCTTGGCTATACTTAACTGAAATCCTTTAGACTCAAGCGTCTATCTCCAAATCTCCACCTTATCATTAACTCCACCCCGAGTCTCGTCAATAAGTACCACATCATCTTCAAATAACATACACTAAAGCACCTCTCCTTAAATATGTTGTGTCAAAACATCCATCACCAAAGCAAATAAAAACAGGCGAAGAATTGATCCCTGGTGCAACCTTATCAAAATTGGGAAGTTGCTATGAATCTTCACCTACATTTCTTACACAAATTTTTGCACCTTCATAATTATCCTGAATTGACCTAGTGTACTCTACGAGTGCCCCTCTAACCTCCAAGAACCTCCATAGAATTTCCTTGGGAACTTTGTCATATGTCTTCTGAGTCAAAAGATTCTCGCTAGGTATGACTTTACAGTCTTTACAAAGCATTCTATTCTCTTTCCTAAGAAGCAAAAAGTTTATCTGAGTCTTGGCCACTGAACTACAAAACATAATAAGGTGTTCCTCCTTCTTCCAATCGAATTCACTATCCACAGCCCAAAAGCCCTAGAAAAATCCAAAAGAGAAGGTCCCCCTTCATTCCGCTTCCGAAAATCAAAACCGCCATGCACATCATCATAACCTCTTGACAAAGACCCAATATGCCAATTGAAATCCCCTCCCACTAAAAGCTTCTCAGTGCTCGGGATGCTCCTCACCACCTCATTTAAAACCTCCCAAAATTCCTTCTTCTTCTCCTTTTCCAAACCTACTTACAGGGCGTAGGCACTAATAACATTCACCGTAGACCCTCCAGTGACCAACTTAATAGACATCAACCTATCACTAACTCTCTTTACCTCTACCACTTGCTCCCTAAGTTCTTTATCTACTAAGATACCTACCTCATTTCTATGTCTCACGCTACCCGAGTACCATAACATATAACAATCCACATCTCTCACCTTAGTGCCTACCTATTTAGTTTCCTAGACATACGCTATACTAACCCTTCTCTTTCTAAGAATCATCACCAACTCTATAGACTTACCCTGCAAAGTTCCTATGTTCCATGACCCAACTCGCAACCTAGAAGCTCTCTTATCCTAACTAACCTTACTACCCCTTTCCCTAACACTAAAATCGATCCTAGACCTAACCCTGGCCCAACCCCCAACCCCGACCTAGACCCAATACCTCCTAACCCTGACCTATGACATGACCCTAGTTTATTATTGATATTCACATCTACAACACAAATAAGGGAAAAAGAATAAAAAAAAAGATAACAGAGAGAGATAAAGATAAGGCTAAAAGGACACACTGGTTATAGTGAAATCAGTAAAGGAGCTTGAATCTGTACCAACTATATACTAAGGAAATAGACAACAATCTATAATATAAAGAAAGAAACAAAACCAATAATATAACACAAGTTTTAATAAACAATAGTCAATAACAAGAACTATACTACCACAACTAATAGATATACTTGTAAATCAAGTAATAGTAATCAGACAAGGGAACACACTTCAAAACTATGAAGAACAATAAAAAGCCAAAAATGAAAATAGGATTAACAAGTAAAACACTATTATGAAGTACCAAAATCAACAAGTAAGTCGTTACCCACAATCCAGATAGTCGACCAAGATGCTCAGAAAAAGGAATCAAAACAGGAATAGTAAGCAAAACAACCAGTAGCATCCCCTAGAATCAAGAAAACTATACATACAACTAGAAAGAATGGAGCGAGCGCACCTGATCAAAGCTGGGTTGGGTCCGTTTACTTGATGGAGTCGCTGGATTCCAACAATTTATGGTAGAAATTGGTCACCCAAATAGTGTTGTTGTCGCTGTAATAGTGTTGTTGTCACCAAAATTGTGTTGTCATCGCTGGAGTAGTGTTGCTGTCACAAATAGTGTTGTTGTCGCTGGAATAGTTTTGTTATCACTGGAATAGTGTTGTCATTGCTGGAATCTGCACTTGTAGTACCTACAAAAGTGTTCTGAAGAAAGAAAAGAAAGAGAGAAACAAGGAGAAAGAGGTGAAAAGACAGAGGTCATCAAAGTGAGATTGCAAGAACTGCACCAGCATCGATGGCGGTGCAAGAAAGAGTCATCGAGCAAAAAAATAAAAGATTTGAGGCAGATCGGCCTTCTGGTATTCAGGAATTGCTGATGGCTAGCGAGGTGCTAGCCAACGGCTGAGAGCCTGCTTGAAAAATATTCCCCAGAGAAGGAGATTGGGGAAAGTTCGCCAATAAGAGAAATTAAAATCCTCGACAAGATCGTAACGTGATGACGCTAGTGCTCTGTTGTGTACGTTAGGCGGTGGAGAGGTCTGGTCGTCGTGCTAATGACGTGAGAGTAGTGGCGGTGAACAAGTATTTAATTTATCAAAAGTCACTCCGAGACGTGCTGATGACGTGTGTACTTTCCTCTACCATACTATTACATTAAATTTGCCGGATTCTATGAGAATAAAACTAAATCTATTTTCTTATTTATAGTGTTTATCCAAATTAAACATGTTCTTCCCAATCTATTCATTATATATTTATAGTGAACAAATCCAAAGTATCATCACTCTTAAATGCATCTATTAAAGAGATTTATTTGGTGAAATTTAGTTCATCAATTTTCTTATTTCAATGTTTTTTACTATCTAGTATAATTTTCTATAATTTTAATACTTATTTTTTACTCGTCTATCATTGGGTACATCAAGCTATATATCTTCTTGACTAATATTCTTGCTCATACCTTCCAACATTCAAATATAATGTGTTAGTCATTTATTTATACATTTTTCTCTTATTAACTCTAAAACAGACATTAGAATTTTTCATTATCAATTATTTAAGAAACAAATTGAAAAAGAGAAACAAAAAAATTTATATATCATAGAAAATTAAAACGACTAGTTTTAGTATATGGATTAAGTAAAACAAAAGGGAGGAAGTATGTAAAACAAAAGGGAGGAAGTATGTCCTTTTTATTTGAATATCTTTAAGATTTTAATAAATACATAAGGTGTTAATCCTATTCATAAAACTGATATTGCTAAGTTGTTTGAACTCCCTACATGAATTTTGTGATTATCAATGATATAAGATTTGGTATCTAATGCTTAACCAATTTATTACGTAGTTCAAATTTGTTCACTTCATTTACCTCTTCTCATTTTTAGATTTCGTAAATCTCTTTAGAAAGATTGTGGCAGTGCCGGCAAAGAGAAGGCAAGAAGCCATTGCACCACCCATAACACTGGTATCTATCCAAACTATTCGGTTTTGGGTTAATGGGTGTTGAAAAATATTTTCATAAACAAAAAATATACAAAGAAGAACACGAGATGAAGGGTTAATAATATGAACATCAAACACAGATTTGAGGCTTGAAACACATGTGAAATATTTTTTTAAAAATTATATTTGCTCCCTCTTCTCTGTGAGATTTCTATGAGACTGTATGCAAGGAGTTCTAGTGGATATGACAAGACTATTGAATTATGCACTATTTTATTTTTGGTTCCTCATCCGATATCCAGTGCCTGTATTAGAGCCCTGACTAATTTGGATCGCGCGTTGCAAGGTCCATTAAGGTGAAAGCGCTTCCAACAGAGTTTTTTCCATACTTAGGGTCAAACCTCGACCTCTGGTTAAGGGTGGAGCAGACCCATCCACTGCACCACAACTCATGTTGGTATGCACTAATTAAATAGTAAAGAAATTCTTTTAGAAAACAAGAAATCAGAACTTAATATTTTTGGAGAAGAAAAGACTCTGTAAAAGTTTTATGTAAAAATGTTACGTTAGAAATAAGTAATTGGGTTTAAATAGGGATGTTGAAAATCAAATAATAAAAACACACACTTTTTAATAAAGATACAAATTAAAAGGATACACCCTTTAATTTAAAAGACACCTCTTACAAAAGCTTATAATTATTAATTTAATTTAAATAAAAATTCAACAATTTCCCACTAGATAGGAAATTATTGTTATAGTTCTAATACTGCAAGAAGAAAAAGTTGTAAAGAGAAGAAGGAACTTTTTTTCTATTGTTGGGTTTAACTGATGTAACTTTTAGGCCGGTGAATGAAGATAAGTCAATTAAAAATAAAAGAATGAATGAAGAGTTAAAGAACGAATAATGGATCTTGGGACGGGTCAATTTCGGGGCAGAAGAGTTGGGTGGATTTATATTTTGTGATGTGGTAAGTATTTTATTTATGTGGCAATTAATATTTTAAAAAAAAGGAAAGGGGTTTTCTAAATTTCCAGCACATCATTTAACCGTCAAAGGGTATAATATGCTCCTAAACTCTAACAGCAGGGGCATTAGTGAACTAAACTTGTAACAGAGGGTATATTTAAACCTTTTTGCAATGTTCAGAGGCTTATTTGATCCTTTTTCCTTTAATGTATACTATTAACTGTAGAGGTAAAACAAAAAGAAACTAATTAATTCTATCGTGATTTAGTAAGTGATCAATTAATATGAGACATTTCTTTTTAATAAGATGACCAATTAAAATTGAACGGAAGAATAGATTTTTTATTTTCTTAAATTTTGTGTCAAGTCACATTAAACACACAAAATTTAAGATATTTTGATACATTTAATAAATTTTAATTTATGATAATAAATTTTTTATTTTCTCAAACAAGTCACTTTAATTTTAACAAAAAAAAAAAGATTAATAATTTTTAATACACTTAAAGATACTTTATTTTACTCCTAAGACCATAAGATTAGGGGTGTGCAAAAATTGAACCATCCAATAAATCGAATCGATAAAAATGTTATTGGTTTATTATTATTGGGTTATTGGGTTAAAGATTTATTAATGGTTTTATTAAAAAAAAAATTATTGGGTTATATATATATTCTACTATTTGTATTTTGTGCATATTTTCTTATCGTTTAAACCGAAAATCGAACTGTTAAGGACTAAAAATTGACAAATCAAAATTGATAAAATATATCTTATTGGTTTGGTTATTGGTTTAGCATATTTAAAAATTGATAATTAATAAATAAAATCGATAATATATAAAATCGAACCGAACCAACCGAAGCACACTCCTACATAAGATTCTTCATTTTCTCAATTTTCTTGCCAAATCACATTTAATTCACAGAATTAAAGATATTTTGATATATCCAATATAGTTTAATTTAAATCATGTGATTCTTTATTTTCTTAAACTCTATATCAAGTCAAAACAGATTAATCAATTTAAAACAAAGGAAGTAAGAGAATCTATTTCCAATGTGCGGCAACCATAGTCCACACTATGGTGGGGAGGTTTAGGGTAATGAAACTATGGCGGGTGGGTGGGTGGTGTGGCTGTGTATAAAGAAGAAAGGAGTGGCTTTTATTTAAATTATTTTTAGTTAAACATTGTGCGCATACGCGTTTTATAGGCGTGAAAGAACACATTTTGTTCCAATTCACCAATTAAGTGCCACCTAAACTTAGTTAACAACTAGAGGGGTTCAAAATATTGTGATTCATTGAGTTCAAGGGTTCAGACAAAGGTCTAAGTAAAGGCGTTCACATTACAACCTCAGACAAATACAATGGTAAATTGATCATTCTTTTTTTAGCAGTCTCTTTGTTAGGTTATATATAGTCATAGCCGTTTCAGTTTATTTTGACCTATTTCTCAGCGGGCACATTTAAATTATAAAATCAAGAATATTTTAATAATTACAGAAAATTAATAAGATTTTTTAATTTTTTGTTAAATCATGTTTAATTCACAAAATTAATATATTTTAATAAAATTTGATGTACTTTAATTTTAAATCATAAGATTCTTTATTTTTTTTAATTTATTTGTCGAGTCACATTAAACTCACAACATTAAAGATATTTTAATACATTTGATATATTTTAATTTAAAGTCATAAAAAATTTGTGTCAAGTCACGTTTACAAACAAAATTAATAATATTTTAATACTTCTCCTATTTAGTTTTACTTGTCTTATTTTTAGTTGACACACCTATTAAGTAAAATAATTAATATTATGATTATTTTAACATAGTATCCCTATTAAATTATGCTTAAATTGTAATTTAAAACTAATTTATAAAAAAAAACAATTAATGTTAATGGTAAGATAGAAAAAAAGAAGTTGTCTTCTTTTGAATATCTTAAAAATGACAAGCAAAAGTAGAAATTCGATTAAGAAATTAGTGGCAGGTAAAAGTGAAAGGTGGGATTATACTTTAATTTGATTCTCTCCATTCTATTTTAGTTGGCACATTTCATTTTTACACGGTGATTAAAAAATTATAAATTAAATGATCAATTTTATTATTTTACCTTTTATCCGTACTAATGATATTCATTAGGCGTAGTAATGAACATTGAAATTGTAATTGCTCACATTGAATGTATGTTATTAATTGTTGGGCTAAAATGTAAAATAATAATTAACTCTATCCGAATTTAGTAAATGATCAACTAATATGAAACATTTAGTTTTAGTAAGATGACCAACTAAAATAGATTGAGAAAAGTAAGATTATTTAATCTCTTAAATCTTGTGTCAAGTCATGTTAAACCCATGAAATTAAAGATATTTTGACACATTTAACATTTTTTAATTATAGATCATAAGATTTTTTATTTTCTCAAACTCCTTATCAAGTCATATTTAACGCACAAAATTAAAGATTTTTAATACAATTACTTTAATTTACTCCTAAGAACATAAGATTCTTTATTTTCTCAAATTTCGTGTCAAATCCCGTTTAACCGATAAAAATAAAGATATGTTCATATATTCAATATACTTTAGTTAAAATCATACGATTTTTTATTTCCTTAAACTCCATGTAAAGTCAAAACAAGTCAATCAATTTGAAACTAAGAAAGTGGGAGAATCTATTTTCATTGTGTAGACACCTAATTTTGTCCCTCCCAAATCTAATTTTATTCATTTTTAGCTCACATTACCGCACACCCTCATCCATGTGATTATACCCCATAAAAATACAAAAAATAGCAACCCTTAACATAATCCCTAACAAATTCTATCTTTTCTTTCTTTAATTTTTACGTAATTGTGAATGATTTGTGTGTTTGTTATGTTTGAATCCTTGTTGTGAGTTGGTTGATGTTGGTTTCAGACTTTAAAAAGTGAATTGATAATCGAAGCATGTGTTAATCATTGATTGAGCATGAAATTAGGGGTTTGGGAATTGAAAGATTGATTTAGTGAATGTTGATTATTTTGTTAACTGTTGAACACGATAGTATCATGTTTAGGCCAAAATTGATAGGTAAATTCTAAGTTTTGGAGTATGCAACTTGTAGGATTCTAATCATCGAATGTGTAAATGTTTATGTTGAATGATTTTCTCCATTTTTTCGCATTTTATTAAATATATTCATTTAGCCGGGGAATGCCCTGAGTCTTATTGTATTTATTCACCGAGGAATGCCCTGACATATTATGTCTTCAAAGGAGGTTTGCGATCAAGGCTCGAGGCATCGGGTAAAGAACGGGAGCGTAGTTCAGGATTAGGATAGTTTAGAATAGAATTTATTTTTCGCATTGTTTTTATTTTTGGACTGTATAATTGGATTGAACACTATATTTTGGATCTATTTTGTTTTGTGTGTTTGATTGATTGCTTTATGTATTTTTTGTGTGGTTTATACATTTGTAATGTCAAATTAGTCGATATGCTCCACCAAGCGACCGTGATTGAACCACGGGATTGAGAGGTGCCTAACACCTTCCCCTCGATCAATAGAATTTCTTAACCGAAATCTCTATTTGCAGATCAGTTATAGAGTCAAAACCGTTTTGAAAAGGATTTCCAAAGGTGACTTGGCACACCGAATTATGCCAAGTGGCAACTCTGAGTTTTGAATATAAAAAGTCTTTTTCAAACAAATCTCCATTTTGTCACTTAATAATGAAAACCCTTCGAAACTTCAAATTAATCTTCTTTTTTTGGAGTTAAAAATGAGGGTGTGACAGCTCTGGCGACTCTGCTGGGAAACCTTTTTAGAATTTGAGCTTATTTTTGTAGTTATATCGCTTTAGTTTTGACATTATGAGTATATAGACATTATTTGTGTTATTGCTTGTATTTGTTTATCATTGTTGAGTTCTAGCGTGCTACGTGTTTATAGTTTTTTTCTTATGTGTTATCGCTTTATATCTGGCATCATTTTCATAACCCGAGTCAATTCTTTCTGCAACAAGTTCTGTAGTACACGTTGTGTACACAACCTATAGTTGAGTCACCCTTTTTTTTAGGAGAGGAAGCTGTCGGCTGGTATGGAGTGGGTGGAAAGCTAGCGCAACCACTATCGACCATACGCTCCCCCAAACAGCCTTGTTAGTGAACCCCAACATAGGTCAGCCTTTAGGTCAAGCTTATTTGTATCATATTGAGATCTAGTGGGACCTATGTGGACCTTTGTAGGAGAATCACCTCTAAACCATCCCTACGTGCTAAATGTTGTATCTTTGAGGGTTACAAGGTCATTTGACAGACTGATTTGGGTAAAAGAACGAGTTAGAAGCAAAGTGTGTAGGCAAGAAATTGTTGGAAAAAAAAGAAAGAAAAAGATAGTGAAAAAAAAGATTTGGTAGTTTTTAGGGTTCTTTATGGCTTTTGTTTTTCACAATTCAAAAAAAATAATTTTTTTTACCTTTTGCACTCATTTCCCAAAAAATCAAAAACGTTAAAAATATTTTCCTTTTATTTCTTTAGTAGCTATTCACAATTCAAAAACTCCAAAAATATTTTTTCCTTTCAATAGGAGCTTTGTACATTTTTATATAATGAAAATATCAAAAAGATTTTTTTTTCTTTCATAGTTGTTGGTGTTAGTTTCTAATTAAAAATTCAAAAAGATTTTATTCGTTTGTCTTTAGTCGTGTGTCTCAATTCAGGATTTAGTTTGTCATTTAATCCTTAATTGTCCAATCTGGACGAACTACACACCCCTGATTCTCCTCTCTCGAGAGTGAGATACGTAGGCAGCCTATTGTGGGTTCGGGGATCTTATTTAAAAAATCGAAAAAGATTTTCTTCACTCTTCATTTAGAGTAGGTGTTTCATACATGTCTCTAAAACAAAAATACAAAAAAATAGAAAAAAATGAATTTATACTCGTAGGTTTCATTTTTGGTTTATCTTATCTCAAAAATTCAAAAAGATTTTCTTCACTCTTTATTTAGAGTAAGTGTTTCATAGACATCTTTAAAAGAAAACTACAAAAAGATTTTTCTTTAATAGGTTCAAGTTTCATTTTCATATGAAATTCAAAATTGAAAATCCAAAAAAGATTTTTCTTTGGTAATCATAGGTGTCATTTTGTATCGAAATTTTAAACGTGAAAAATGCAAAAATAGTCTATTCTTTTGATAATTTGTTATTTTCTTCTCTTTTAAAGTTTCAAGAAAAGGAAAAAAGAAAGGAAAAAAGTTTAATTGGCCATTTTGGCAAAACTTCACGAACTACGCACACCTGATTCTTCTCTTTCAGGGGTGAGATACGTAGACGTCCTTCTTGGGTTCGGTGATCTTTTCTAAAAGAAAAAAAAAGTGTTGAAGAACATGTTGAACTCTAACATATTTGTTGCCTCTTGTTCAGTTAGTTTAACGTGGTTGGTTTGTGGCATCCTAGTTGGTCCTCCACATCGCACCAAATCTAAAGAAAGTTTAGTTGTGTTCAATAAGGATACGATGAGTAACCTCATGGATCAAACAAAGAGGCAGGAAAATGAGAGTTTAAAGGAAGAGTATTTGAGACTACGACAACAAATGATGGAAATGTATCGAGCTTGGGCTAGTGGGATACCTTCTCCTCTATTCCCCACTATCGATCCTGCCAATATCTTGAGTTTTCCATTACAATTGCAAAAGTCAATTCCCTATTGTTGATTGACGCACCACAACATGCCTCAAAATTCATGCCATGTCAGCTATATCTCAATACATCCAAATTATTTTAGGGTTGTAGTTTGGTATCTATATTGTTTTGTTTCTATATAATTTTTGTTTAAGCCCTTCTAACTTTTCTTTCAATGAAATGTGATCCATTGTCGTTTTGTCTCATTTTAAGTCATTTATTTGTTTTCTTTACACAGTACATCTTTATGTTATATCTAGTGATATGACATACTAACGGAACTTTTAGCTAGATCTTAAAATCCAATTTGAGCATGAACTTTGAATCAGAGGGCTAAAGTTAGAAAAAGCATCCAAGAAAATATGTAGAGTGATGAGACATTTGGTGACAAGTTGAAGCCTTCTTTGAAAATTAAGGCAATTGTTTTGAGAATCATAAGAATCACTTGGTCATCAATTGAAAGACATGTCTCCATTAGGTCAAATAGTATCTGCGTGAATAGAAAGAAATTCAGCTCCACGAAATCATAAGTCATTCAATGTGAGGAATGTACAGCAAAAGTGGAGTTATATGCTAGAAAAATGTAGAAGAAGTAGTGATGCACAGACTCAGTCAAAGTTAATGCTTAAAAGATGTCACAAATTATCTTCATCTTTCATTTTCATATTACATGATGTGTACTGGCATTTTCAAGGATTGATATGATGAAGGCATTTCATTCTGCTATCCAAACATTGTGTCATCCTTTGTTTACCACATTTTAGCCTTAGTGTTATTTTCTTTCATACACCTCTTTTGGAATCAAGATAGAGTCAGCAAAACTCAAAAGAAAAGTGTCGAGCAAAATAATAGAGTCAGAAAAAAGTTAAAAAAAAAGAAAAAAAAATATGTCCAAACAGAAAAAAAGAGAAGAATGTCAAGAAAAATAAAGTCAGAAAAATCCCAAAGAGAAAGAGTTAACAAAAGAAAATTTTTTGAATCAAGTGAAAGAACAAGCTGTCAGAACTACGCATGACCTGATTCTCCTCTCTCAGGGGTGAGATACGTAGACAGCCCTACTAAGGGCTCGTTCCAACCAAATAAACAATTTAGAATTTCCCAGTCAAAGAAACTGGGGAATAAGTTAATCCTCATTGTTTGAGTCGATTCCAAAAGTTATAAGTCCTACCCCACTTCAAGTGTCGTTTGGGCCCAATGCCATTCTTTCTTTCTAACCCTATCAAAAATCCAAGTTACAACCAAAGAAAGACCTTCAGATCAATCTTCGAGGATGTTAAGTCTAAGTATGCAAGGGACATAATGATACATTTGGGAACTACTTATCTTCCTTAGCATGAGAAATCAGGAAAAAAATAAAAATGAGAGAGTCTTATTGGTGAAAACTCTCACGGGCACCATGATATGATGGTAAGTTGAGAGAGATAAAAATGAGAGAGTCTTATCGGTGAAAACTCTCACGGGCACCGTAAGACGACTGTGAGTTAAGGGAAATAAAGATAAGATAATCTCATTAGTGGAAAACCCTTCGAAACTTCAAA
The DNA here is from genome assembly GCA_030864225.1 of Capsicum baccatum var. pendulum. NCBI lineage: Eukaryota > Viridiplantae > Streptophyta > Magnoliopsida > Solanales > Solanaceae > Capsicum > Capsicum baccatum. The sequence continues at coordinate 79,314,045 of CM061550.1, forward strand.
TTAATATTATTTTTAGAGTTTACAAAAGGGGTGTGAAAGCTCTGGAAACTCTGCTGGGGATCGAACTGAGAAAAAAAACAATGGTGAACTGAGAAAAAAAGAATGAGAGAGGCTTGTTGGTAAAAATCCATCAAGGTGTCACTAGCCGAATGAGGTCTTAAAGGCAATTTACCTAAAGAAACAACTCAGTTTCATGGCCATTAACTCAACAAAAATTGGTACAAAGTTTGGATGGAAAGATCAGGCAGCTTAATCCAAATGCATGGCATAATCATTAGAGTTGATTGTCATTTTTAGATAATTTTTTTGTTTTTTTGTTTCAAATGGGGACATTTATTATCTTTTCTTTCTTCTCTTTATCTTTATTTTTATTTTCTTGAGTCAGTTATCCAAATAATAAAAAAATCATTGCCATTTTTTCTCCAGTCTTTGAGTCAACTCCATAACAAAACAAGTGAGAAAAGATTTCAAAACTGGCTACCAGTTTCTCTAATTGCACAAAGCCAGGCAAAAGCTAGCACATGAAAGAGACATGATTGTGAGCGAAAATAAGTCATGTAGAAAGTTTTGTCAAACAAATAAGTTTGAAAACTTATGAAAATACCAAGGTTCAAGGGGTTTATCTGAGGAGCATGGTAAAGCAGAGATACTATAATTGTTTCAGAGTCACTCTTGATAATCTGAGTTTGGTCAATGGTGAAGCAAGTCGATGACATATGCTAATGGTTGAAAGCAAGGTTAAATGTTATAGGGGAAAGAGCAATTGTTGCGAAATCTAAAGCCACAAACCATCCACTATGTTTTAAACTCACAATTTTTCTTTGTATGAAACAGGAACGCATGTTAAATTTAGATCAAGGATTTTGGAGCCTAAACATCAAAGACCATAATTTCTCACTTCTACAAATGCAAGAGGCAATGTTATTGCACAAGTTTGGTAATCAAAACCATGATAAAAATCATAATTCAAGATCTCTAGGAGACATACTTCCTTATCAAGGATAAGCATTTCCTTGGAAAATTCAAGTGACATTTGTAAGGAGGCACACTTTCTTGTTTGGGTAATTCAAGCAGCATTGGTAAAGAGACACACTTTCTTATTTTGGTAATTTAAGCAACATTTGTAAGGATATGCTCTTCCTTGTTTTGGTAATTCAAGCAACATTTGTAAGAAAACGCACTTCCTTGTTTGGTAATTCAAGCGGTATTTGTAAGGAGATGCAATTCTTTGTTTGGTAATTCAAGCGGTATTTAAAAGGAGATGCACTACCTTGTTTGGTAAATTCAAGCAATATTTGTAAAGAGACATACTTTCTTGTTTGGACAATTCAAGCAACATCTGTAAGAAGACGCACTTTCTTATTTAGGTAATTCAAACAGCATTGGTAATGAGACACACTTTCTTGTTTTGGTAATTTAAGAGGCATTGGTAAGGAGACGTACTTTCCTATTTGGGTATTTCTAGCAGTATTTGTAAGGAGATGCACTTCCTTGTATGGGAAATTCAAGAAATATTTGTAGGGTGATGCACTTCCTTGTTTGGGTAATTCAAGCATTTGTAAGGAGATGCATTTCCTTGAAAAATTCAAGTGACATTTGTAAGGAGATGGACTTGTTTGGGTAATTCAAGCAACATTTGTAGAGAGACGCACTTTCATATTTGGGCAATTCAAGTGGTATTTGTAAGGAGATGCACTTCTTTGTTTGGGCAGTTGAAGAAATATTTGTAAGGAGACGCACTTCCTTGTTTGGTAATTCAAGCGGTATTTGTAAGAAAACGCACTTCCTTGCTTTGTAATTCAAGTGATATTTGTAAGAAAACGCTCTTCCTTGTTTTGGTAATTCAAATATCATTTGTAGAGACACACACTTCTATATTTGGGTAATTCAAGTGGTATTTGTAAGGAGATGCACTTCCTTGTTAGGAAATTCAAGTAACATTTGTAAGGAGACACACTTCCTTGTTTGGACAATTTAAGCAACATCTGTAAGGAGACCCACTTCCTTGTTTAGGTAATTCAAGCAGCTTGGTAAGGAGACACACTTCCTTGTTTTGGTAATTTAAGAGGCATTGGTAAGGAGACACACTTCCTTATTTTGGTAATTTAAGAGGCATTGGTAAGGAGACGCACTTTCCTATTTGGGTATTTCTAGCAACATTTGTAAGAAGACACACCTCCTTGTTTGGGTAATTCAAGCAGCATTGGTACGGGCACACACTTCTTTATTTTGGTAATTTAAGCAATATTTGTAAGGATACGAACTTTCTTGTTTTGGAAATTCAAGCAACATTTGTAAGGAAACGCACTTCCTTGTTTGGTAATTCAAGCAGTATTTGTAACGAGATGCAATTTCTTGTTTGGTAATTTAAGCGGTATTTGTAAGGATATGCACTTTCTTGTTTGGAAAATTCAAGCAACATTTGTAAGAAAATGCACTTCCTTGTTTGCACAATTCAAGCAACATCTGTAAGGAGACGCACTTTCTTCTTTGGGTAATTCAAGCAGCATTGGTAAGGAGACACACTTTCTTGTTTTGGTAATTTAAGCGGCATTGGTAAGGAGACGCGCTTCCTTTTTTTGGTAATTTAAGAGGCATTAGTAAGGAGACGCACTTTCCTGTTTGGGTATTTCTAGCAACATTTGTAAGGAGATGCACTTCCTTATTTAGGTAATTCAATCTGCATTGGTAAGGAGATACACTTCTTTATTTTGGTAATTTAAACGGCATTGGTAAAGAGACACACTTCCTTGTTTTGGTAATTCAAGAGGCATTTGTAAGGAGACGCACTTTCCTGTTTGGGTATTTCTAGCAACATTTGTAAGGAGACACATTTCTTTGTTTGGGTAATTCAAGTTGCATTTGTAAGAAGATGCACTTTCTTGTTTGGGTAATTCAATCGGCATTTGTAAGGAGATGCACTTCTTTGTTTTGGTAATTCAAGCAACATCTGTAAGGAGACGTACTTCCTTGTTTGGTTAATTCAAGCAACATCTGTAAGGAGACGCACTTCCTTGTTTGGGTAATTCAAACGAGATTTCTAAGGAGATGCACTTCCTTGTTTTGATAACTCAAACAAGATTGGTTCCCGCCCGAAGCACAAAGCGAATAAATGGAAAGTAAAGCAACAAGGTGAAACAATTGAAAGCCAAGCAACAAATTGAAAAATTGTAAGTCAGGAGCCTGCCTGAAGAATAGGGTGATGAAACTCAAGACAAGAGTTCAAAAGAAGCTTCATAGATAGGACTTTTGTAATTTTATTTATATTTTTAACTCTTGTAATTTTTCATTTTTTGATGTAATGACAGACCGCAACCGAAACCTCGATGGGACCTCACTCGACTCTCCAACTCGGTATAGTCCATTTCCTTCTAATCCTTTGAGATACCTGTCACTTGATTCCCTCATAACTTGGGTAGGTAGGATTTCCTAAGTCAAGACTTGGTGTCCCTCCTTCCTTCTGTTTCATTTTTTTAATAATGATTGGGATAAAATTTTGTCTCGTTGTCTACTTCTTTTTCTGAAAACACTTTGTGTTTACATTCAAAGGGGTCATGTTGTAGACACCTAATTTTGTCCCTTCCAAATCTAATTTTATTCATTTTTATCTCACATTACCGCACACCCTCATCCATGTGATTATACCCAATAAAAATACAAAAAATAACAACCCTTAACATAATCCCTAACAACTTCTATCTCTTCTTTCTTTAATTTTTACGTAATTGTGAATGATTTTTGTGTTTCTTATGTTTGAATCCTTGTTGTGAGTTGGTTGATGTTGGTTTCAGACTTTGAAAAGTGAATTGATAATCGAAGCACGTGTTAATCATTGATTGGGCATGAAATTAGGGGGTTGGGAATTGAAAGATTGATTTGGTGAATGTTGATTATTTTGTTAATTGTTGAACACGATAGTAGCATGTTTAGTCCAAAATTGATAGGCAAATTCCAAGTTTTGGAGTAGGCAACTTGTAGGATTCTAATCATCGAATATGTAAATGTTTGTGTTGAGTGATTTTCTCCATTTTAATTGCATTTTATTAAATGTATTCACTTAGCTGGGGAATGCCCCAAGGCTCGTTGTATTTATTCCCCGAGGAATGCCCCGACATAATATGTCTTCAAAGGAGGTTTGCGATCAAGCCCCGAGGCATCGGATAAATCACGGGAGCGTATTTCAGGATTAGGGTAGTTTAGAATAGGATTTATTTTTCACATTATTTTTATTTTTGGACTGTATAATTGGACTGAACACTATATTTTGGATTTGTTTTGTTTCGTGTGTTTAATTGATTGCTTTATGTGTTTTTTTTGTGTGGTTTATACATTTGTAATGTCAAATTAGCCGATATGCTCCACCAAGAGACCGTGGTTGAACCACAGGATCGAGGGGTTCCTAACACCTTTCCCTCGATCAACAGAATTCCTTAACCAAAATCTCTATTTGCAGATCAGTTATAGAGTCAAAACCGTTTTGAAAAGGATTTCCAAAGGTGACTTGGAACACCAGATTATGCCAAGTGGCGACTCTGAGTTTTGAATATAAAAAGTCCCTTTTGAAACAAATCTTCATTTTGTCACTTAATAATGAAAACCCCTCGAAACTTCATATTAATCTTTTTTTTTTCGGAGTTAAAAAAAGGGGTGTGACACATTGTGCTTTGTATTTGTTTTTGAGAAAGTGTCATAAATAACTATAATTTAGAATATAATTACGAATGTAGTTACATTTCGTGTATCTATAAACATAATTATATTTTACTATATGAGATGCATATAAGTTGTACAAATAGAAAAGTAATATTTAAGTGGTGAAAATTAATTATAATATGCGGGTATCAGCTAAAATGTACAAAATATTTATTTTGTCACCATATTAGAGCGTATATATTATGTATTTGTTGTGAAATCTAAATGTAACACATTTAATAATATTTTTGAAATTGTAACTATATATTGTAGTTTTAGTCAAGATATTTGTCACTTCGCCTTTGACGTAAATTTATGATTAAATTAGATTATAAATTTAAGTGAGTTTTTCAATTATATTGAATTAGTTTGAGGATAAGACAGAATTCAATTATTTACTATTAAAAGCATTTAGCCAAATTAAGCGTGTTATTGTACAATCTATTCTTTATATTTATTCTTTCTTCGTTTTATTTTAATTTGTCATCTTATCAAAAATAAATATTCTAAATTAGTTGTTCACTTACAAATATAGAAGTAATTAAATTTTTTTCATTCTATCCATATAATTAATATACTCTTTGGATATTTAAATAAATTATGTTTATGTTCATTAATATGGATAAAAAGTTGTTGTAGTAAAATTAGCCATTCCATTAATGATTTCTTAAACACCGAAAAATATTTAACTAATATGAGATGGTGGAGTATTAAACAGATCTAATATATTATTAATCTTAAATACATCTTTTAATACAATTCATTTGGTCAAATTTAGTCAATCAGTCTACCAATTTCAATACTTTTCAAAGTCCAGAATAATTTTATATTATTTTGTTAATTATTATTTTTACATGTCATCATTGGGTACCTTAAGCTATATTTTTTCTTGATTAATATTTTGGCTTATACTTACCAATATTCAGATATAATGCAATGTGTCAATTATTGAAACGTGTTTCTCTAAATAATTTTGAAAAAGCATAAGGATTTTCCTTTATTAATTATTTAAGAAAATAACTAAAAAGGAGAAACACAAAAAACGAGAAAATTATATTAGTGAAAGAAAGAGTTGAGACAAAGAAAATATTTAAATCTTTAACTTTATTCACCACACAAAGAAGGTAAATATATGTTGAAGGAAGGTGTTCTTATGGTGGAACTTTGGACTCTTCAACTAATCCGGAGTTGCTTGAGTTGTACATCGTTGATGGACTGTTGTATCCTGGAGGGGACAAGTCACGAGATACACTGCTGGATTGGTGTAGATTATTCCGCAATGTGCTTGAATCTTCTTAAATAGAACGAGATATCTACACCTCAGCCAAAAACAAAATTATTTTATTTTCTTCATTTTTGTACATTTTATCTTCAACTATAATCATTTATTGTAATTGTGGTATATTACACAAACAAAAAGTTCTTCTTTCCTTGTCTATTTCAATAGTCCTACAAATAAACAGGAGAAGTTACATTGTACACCCTCTGTCCCAAATTATGTGTCATCATTTCCTTTTTAATCTGTCCCAAAATAAGCGTCGCATTTCCTTATTTGGCAACTTTTTAAAAGCACAATTACCCTTTTACCCTTATTGGTCCCACTTAATTAAAAAAAAAGATATTGAAACATTTTTTGATAAAGGATAATTTGGTAAACTTTACCAAGTTTTCCCTTATTTCTTAAACTCCGTGCTCGATCAAATGGCGACACATAAAATGGAACGAAGGGAGTATTTTTTCTTGCTTAAACTTATACCAATTTTTGTTTTTTCTTCGTATCATGTTTTGACTTACTTCTTCCGTCTTAGTTCATATCATTGGGTTTGATTGAACAGTGAGTTCAGAAATTTATAGACTTAATTTTTTTTAAAAAAAAAAATTATTCTCTTAAACAAGTTGTAGATATTTGTATAAGTTATAAATGATTTCATTAAGGGGTCGTTTGATAGAGTGTATTAGAAAATATAATGCATGTATTATACTTTTATATTACTCATACCTTGTTTGATACATTTTTTTAGCTTATGTATAACTAATGCTTGCATTAGTTTGTACACTATTGTGTATTGAAGTGTATATTATTAATACCGTTATTTTTCATATATTAGTGGTAGAAAGGATTTCAATACGTACATTAACTTGGTTAATGATATTATTACCCCTCAAAATATTTCAAGTTCCTCTTTCCACCATTTTTTACAATTCCCAATTAATTTTTGCATCATATTATGTCGTAAAAGATGCTTCTTCTGTATTTTGCCATGTTAATTATAAGGTTAGTCCTCACTGAAATTTAGAGGCCACAGGCTCACAACGGTGATGTTAAAAATTGTCAAATTGGCTAGAATCACCACTAGAGTCATGATGGCTCATGGCCTGCAGAAAAATCTGGTGGCAGAAGAATGGGAAAAATCCATTGCTAACAACTGATTAATTTTATTTTTGTGGAATTGTTTGATTATAAAGGAAAAGGAATTTGTTAAAAAGAGAGAATACAAAGGTAAGGGAGGGTATTTCGTAAATAAACATTTTTTTATAAAATCATGTAGTGCATATTATTTCTACTACATCACATCAAACTATACATAAGAAATAGTGTCAGCAAATTATGGATGTCAGGTGGGTCAAGCCGGGTTAATCCGGAATCGGCCCATGATTTTTATCCGGGTTGTGGGCTAGTCCAGATCCGAGCCAAGTTAAATAGGCCGGTTTCGTGAACATCACCTATATGTCTCATTAGTGTACCCATACCCCTTTGCTTGCCTCCTCTTTTATCCTTATATATTTGTTGACAAATATCGCATTGTACCTCAGTATCTGATATACGTTCAAAAAATTGACATGCAATTCTACCGCGGGTGTCTCATCAATATTTTCATCATCTTTGTCTAAATTAATCGCATCTACTTCATTTTCTTCTTCTATACTGTAATTTTTTTTAGCTTCTACATAATCCATATCGTGGGCACCTACACCTAAAGGTACACCTACTTCTTCCTCAAAAGATTGACTAAGCAGTGTCGGAGGCACATGGGTATATCTTTTACTTGAAGTACCCCTACCGTTAGTAATTCGCTTTTTACTACCACTGCTGCTTCTGGGACAAAAAATTTTAACACCTTTGGTGGCGAGGTTTCTTAATTTATCCAAAATATAAATTAAACTAAAAAAAAATCAAAATACACAAATATAATAAAATTAAATATTCAACAATTAATACAAAAATTAAAAATTAAACGTAAGAGATGGAACGACAATACCAAATTTCGAAAGTATCTAAAGGTTGCGACTTTAGAAACTTCCACTCGTACTTTGTAATCGCAAAATTAAAAAATTAAAGTGAGCACTTTTGAAATTAAATATATAGAATATTTGAGAATTAAGATTTGAGAGAGTGAATATTGTGTGGAAAATGATTTGAAAGTGTACGGTATTTATAGGAATTTTTTTGGGGTTAAAAAATAATTTTAAATGTAATTTTTTTTTAATTAAAAGGGCCAAACTAGCCATTTGGACCCAAAATCGGCTATATAGCCGTTGGTCCAACAGCTAGTTTGTCCCAATCTCCAAAAAAAATAAAAAATGAAACCTGGCCGGCCTGGAACGACTTTGGTCCGGGACGATTTAACCGGGCCCAAAAAAATTAAACCAGCCCAGGACCCGGTACCCTACAGCCCGTGGCCTGACCGAACTGGGTCAAACTGGGCTGGTTTTTGTAAGTGGGGCGGGGGCGGGCCGAGTCAACCCAACCCGTTTTTATAGGTTTAACATAATGAATACAAGCATTATTAGTGCAAGCATTACTAATACACCATATTCAATATTATTACACTCTACCAAACAACCCTAAGAGTAAAATAAAATTTAAAATTAATTTGTATAGGAAGATATTACTACCTCTCTCAATTTATATGATACAATTTAGATTTGGATAGTCAAAAAAATTAATTTTGATCGTGAATTTGAGTATGAAATTTTCAAGTGGTTTGCACAAAATTTATATAGTTGAAAACTACGTAAAAATACTATTAGTCATAATAATTGACAATTTAAAATACTAAAAAAATATATGCAAAAAACTACAATAAAAAGTATACCTGTTTAAATATCAAAATTTGAAAAATAACACATGAATTGAGATGAGGAGAGTATCATTTTTACCACTACATATAAAATGTCACGTAAACAAAGATAGAAAAGGGTATATTATATATGAGTCCAACGGTGTTGAAATTTAGTGCTTGAGGCCCTATTTGTTTGCACTTAATGGATGTCAGAATATGAATGGTTTAGACTTCAGCCCGTTAAGTGCATTTGTTTTTGTTTTTCAAAGAGCCTCTTAATGTATCTGAAAACATCTTAATGGATCAGATATGAAAAGAAGTCTGAATAACATTCAGACTCTTTTAAAAATATAATCTCTAACTCTATCACTTCATTATTTCCTCTCTCTTTTCACGTTATCTCTCTCCCTCTCTTTTCACGTTATCTCTCTCCCTCTTTTTACGTTATCTCTCCCTCTCTTCATGTCTCTCTCTCTCTTTCTCTTCACTTGCTTTCCTTCTCTTTTAGGTATGATTCACCAATTTTTTTTATAAATATTTTAGTTATCTATTTCTGTATTCATTATTTGCTAAACTTTAAATTTCTTCTTGCAATTTTTATTTTGATTATAAAATTTGTAGTTCTTTGGATAATAGAATCTTATGCGTGCTTGTTCATAATGTAACATTAAACTTACTAATGATATTTTCACTCAAATTTCATGGTTAACAAATAAACATGTGTCTGTTCTTGTATTAATTAGTTATTCAAATACTTTAATATTTATGCATCTAAATCAAAATTATATCTGATTAATTATTTTAGTTTGTTGGATCAATTTAATCGAAAGATTACTTTATGGTGAATTTAATTTTTTTTATCATTACATCATATCACAATAATTTTTAATCGATATATTTTTTAATAATTTAAATAATTCAATAATTATATTTAACATAATATATTTATCTTTAAATATTTTAATTATCACTCAAATAATAGTTTTGTTGTTTAAGCTAATACTTTATGTAATATTTTTTTTATATAATATAATATTTGATTACTTTTAAAATTTGAATTGCATATTTATTACAAATAAATAAATTACGTATATTCAGATGTTAAAAAACAAACAGTCTTAATCATTCAGTATTCAGATCTAGATACAACATCTTTATCATTCAGATATCCATTCAGATTCATACATCTTAATCTTAAAAAAAACAAATGCACCCTAAGTGATGTGGGATTCAAATACTAACTATTATCCCCAACCCCCATATCCCGGTCTTGTGCACAAATGGCCATCTAGGGCATTCTCGGTAAATGTATGCATACAAATTACTACGCGGCATTCACCCCCCTCCCCCCAAACCCAACTCCCCAACACACACATAGAAAATAATAATTTCAATTATTTTAAAATAATTTAACTTAATTGCATCAAACTTGCACTACTAAAAACTTGGCTATTAGCTACCAATATTAGTGAGGGACAAATTGTATTTTGTTATTGCGAGAGACTTTGCGACGTTGAACCACATACAAATTAAATATTTTAATTTTCTTTTTTTTTAAATAAAGGCAAAGAGGGACATCCCTCACTAAAATATGATGATAATAAAAAGTAAATATTAAATTTGTTATAGCAAGGGATTTTCCTCTCTAAATAATAACAAATAAATTCATATTTGAAAGAAAATTTAAATATAATTTCTACTATATTAATTTTTTTTTTTTTTAAAAGGGGAAGAGGGACATCCCTCACTAAAATATGATGATAATAAAAAGATAATATTAAATTTGTTATAGCGAGGGATTTCCCTCGATAAATAATAACAAATAAATTCATACTTCAAAGAAAATTTAAACATAATTTTTATTTGTTTCTTTAGCTGTAAACAATGCATTAATAAAACAAAAATGAAAATAAAATTTATGTTATCCAAGGAGTCCTCAATAAGATACATTTAATTGTTTTATGATTTTTTTCATTGTAGTGAGGGAAGTTTCTCACTAAATTAAATTTGTAAAAATTGAGTATTTAATGAATAACCATACGGAGTAATAGATTTGAAGAAAAAACAATAGCAATGATATCAATTGTTTGATCCCTCAATAATTGCTTTAATTTTTTTTTCTTTTCATACTATTAAATTACATTAGTTTTCTACACATAACCAAAAAATTTTATTTTTATATACATATATATTTATATACATATACATATATATACATACATACATACATACATATATATATATATATATATATATATATATATATATTAGTCTAATCGCACGTGCCTCACACGTGTAATGTTTGACGCTTAAATTTAAATCATTTTATATATTGCGGAAATTTTAATCAAGTGTAAAAAGTTTAAATCACTTTTCAAAGATCCTTCAGACTTTAATATATTAATGTAAGCACACACACACATATTTGCCACCTGAAGTTCCAAGTAGTTGATGGATCATAACTTTTGCATTTGTCATCAATACCTCTTTCCCTTGTTGCCAGAGACTAAGAGAGACTCATTAATTTGAACCACATCTGTGATATGATTATTTTCTTTTTTTCTATATTTAAAATCTTTCCTTGTTTTTAAAGTTAAATCTTAATAAAATCATTGATTACATTCTTAAAATACTTAAAACTTTTAAAAAATTGACACTTGTTAAATTTTTCTTATTCTAATGATTTTATATTTATTTCTGAATTTTTCATATGTTCTTAAAATCAAATTTAGTTGATTTAGAATTATTAAACTAATGGAAAAAATATTAGTTGTCATTAATTCTGATGACTTCTAATAAGAACAGGTTTTACCATAAATATATTTAATCAATTTTCAACTCTTAAATATTAGGAAAAAAATACTAAAAAAATGATTTTGTTTAAAGCAAAAACTTCTAATGAGGGACAAAAAGTTCGAATAACATTTATAAGGTCCTTCACACTGTATATATATATATATATATATATATATATAATTGAATGAGTAACTTAGATAGTGATACTTAGAATAAGTAGAAATGTTTATTGGTATTCTTAATAAAAATTGATGAATTATATTAGCTTATAATTAATTTGATAATAGGAAAAATGTGTATTAGTTGTATATGTGATACTATAAGTAATTGATTAGCATATAGTCGATATTGCAGTAAATAGAAGTGAATTAATGATATTCTTATGTAATGTTACTGACTGATCATCTTATAATTTGATAACTACACTAAGTAGATATACATTACAGAATATTATTGATTGATTAATCTACATAACAATAATTACAGCAAAAAAAGTGAGCATCTTTGTTAAAATAATATTGATTGATCAACTTATACGATAGTTAAGCTAAGTAAAGTTTAAAAATTGTTACCACGGCTCAGAAAATAGTAATTTCTATTATTTAAAAATAATTTGACTTAATTGCATCAAACTAGTTACCACGGCTTATCTAAGGATCTACCTAGTATTCTCAAAAGCCTAGCTTGTAGTTTTTCATCCCTGGAATGAAACTATGAAAGGTACCACCAGGGAACACTGTCTACATTGCTTAGCTTCGCAGCTGCTGTAAGACGAAAAGATGATAGAACACTGAAAGAAACTGCAGTTGCTTAGCTTGTAGGTACCAAAGGACAAATACGAAAACTACTGGTCACGCAGAAGTCCTTGGTGAATACGCGCAAAATAATGACACTACACCGTTTCAACTACAGTATCACTAAGACCCAAGGAAGCACTAAAATGCAGGAAAAATTGATGAAATATGGTATGTATATCATCATGTGAGAAGCTGATGAAAGATAATCAATGATGAGCTGTATGACATCATGAGGACTCAAGCGTACACTAACTCTTCATTGCCTGTTCAACCATGGCTGACTAATGTTTTTAATCCCTTCTGATCTCAGAAGAACGGTCATCTTTAGTAGATGATCCTGAACTTCTCAACTTAATATCTTCAGCTTCCTACAGCTGCTGCTCCTGTTGTTGCTGTAAAGGAGATTGTTGTTGCTGAAATGGATGCCTGTTTCCAATGGATGCCGGGAAGTTCATAGAACCAGCATTTGCTATGCCTTCACCAGTTAGTACTTTGAGATATTGCATCTTCTTCTTTATACTACTAAAAAGTCTTGTCTTAGCCATGTGATTCAGTGAGGATGTACCTCACTAATCAAGATTTAGTGAGGGAAACCATCACTACAAGGTATCTTGCTAATTTAAACCTTGCTAATTATTAGTGAGGGAGACCCTCACAAAGTAGTGAAGAATTCGACACTCAATCATCGCTATTTTGATCTCACAATTTTTCAAAAAAATATTATATAGTGAGGGACGTCCCTTGCTATATTTAGAAATATATATACTATTAATTTATTATTTAGTGAGGGGCGTCCCGTACTATATTAAAAATATTTATAGTATTAATTTATTATTTAGTGAGAGGCGTCCCTCGCTATATTAAATATATATATAATACTAATTTATTATTTAATGAGGGACGACCCTTGGTACACAAAAATTAATACAAATTATAAATTTAAATATATTGAGAGGTATCCCTCGCTAAGTTGAATAAAAAAATAATTTAATATTTGAATATTTTGAGGGATATAGCTACATAAGTCCCTTGCCAATCTGGTGTTATTACTAATTTTTTACTGCACTAAAACTCAATATTTAAATAGAAAATCAACATACAACCAATATTAACCAACAAAACAATAAGAAAAACACTTCCGAAACAATTCAAACATTATCAAAAGGTGATAATGAATCACCAAACTTCGTACATATTCATCCAACTTAAACAATGTACAAACAAGTATCAAAAGGTGAGCAAAGAATCACCAAACGAATTCTTTCAAACACTCCAAACTAACAAAATTCAAACCTAAAACAACAATACCACTCAATTCCATCCTCTCCACCATCATCATAAAGGTATTTACGTGAGCTTTGAATTCTTTGACGTCTAACTCAAGTGTCGCCATACTCCACTTCTCAATCTTTTTTCGTTTCATACTTCCTAGCAAGCTCCCGAACTTCCTATCGCATCTCCTCAAATTTCTCATATGATGGAAAATCTCCCTATACCTTGCAATCCACAGTAAAGATGTTAAAAGTTCTTCTCAGAGCAAAGGTCACATGCCCTTCCCTTACACATGCCCCCAATTATATCCAACCGGCATGAGAGAGTTTCTTCCCCTATATGGCATGATTAAATTGCCTTGATCATATGTCGATTGAATCCTTTTGATCTCTTCAATTTCTTGAAAGTATCGATTCTATATTAAAAGTAAAATTAGTATATAATAAATGATATAAAATAAACTCTAAGTAAGATATGATTTTACATAAGTATCCTCTGCCCGTGTTTCAGCCTAGACTTCTTTTTCATCTCTAATTTTCATATGGGTCTTCTTCCATACCTCTTCACGAGTGGCTGGTCTATCAAGAGATGCTTCCCGCAAATGAAATAAACATAGTGAACCAAAATTGCATAAAAAATTTACTACTATCTAAAATGTATAAATAATTACCAGTATCTTTCTCCAAAAGGCCTAAAAGGAAAACCCAAAAAGAGTGACATTGAGTCCATGGTTGTTTTAATTCTAGAGGAGATGAGTGATGCATTAGATGATGGTTGCAAAACAAGTGTATCTTCGTCTAAAAAGGTCTAAAAAAAGTTCCGAAAGAGTGACATTGGGTCCTTAGACATTCCAACTGCTGATAAGATGAATGATGCATCTGATGTAGGTTGTGAAACAAGCAATGGGAAAAAACTTATGGAGAATGAAGATAACATAACCACAGAAGTCGAGGCCAAGAAGTTAGAAGTTGCCTTAGAGAGATGCCAGTGAACTCACAAAGTTGTCATAACAAAGGAAGATAAAATATAAAGATGATAAAGTTTTGCTTGGGAAGAAGACAGTAATCATTATTCATTACTTGTTTAAATTCGAAAGTATTGTATCATTATTGAATCTCATAGCTCCTCTTAACTTTGATCAACATATTAACTATCAACTATCTTAAGAAAAACATATTTTAAGCAACTGATTTAGAAGATAAGTCCTTATACTTTGTTTTGCCAATGTTAGTTTATAGAAAGAAAACAAGAGATAGAATTATTTCATATATTGGATGCATCAGATCTGACATTGTTCGCAAGAGAAACTTTTTTAATATGAAACACTTATCTCATATCCCGTCAAGGACATAGAAAGATAGCTACAATTTTGGACTGCGTAATCACATTTTTTCCTATAAGCTTGATTTGACTATTAGTTTACATTCTTAATTTCAATATGCAGCATTTTATAACACTTAATGATATGATTTTTGAACAATTTTGCTGCAGCACTCAGTTTAGACAGGGCTGCAGCATCTCAGGCTCATCTGTTCAAGTTAGCCAACGAGGGCATCTCAAGCCCAGAGCTTAAATATTTATTTGAACTATCACCACCAATATCTTGTTATGTCTACTTCATTATGATATTCTTGTATTTATTTAGGATTAACTATTAAGCATTAATGTTTTTTTGTTTGTCTTTATCAAATTTATTACGTTTGCTATTTAATCTTACAAAGAAGATACCAACTTTGATTGTTTTAATAGGTTATCAGTAAAACATTTCTTATTGTATTACAAGTGTGAATGTTCCCAATTTCAAAATATTCTTTTTCTGTTTCATTTATGATAAAGAAGGTATCTTTCCAAATAAAAACAAAGTATTCTATTTTTTCTTATAAAATAATCTAACTTCAGCAATCAGGAACAGATATATGTCTACCTCTTTTATTAGTTGAAAACCAATAGTTATGTCAAGGCTAACTGAGTTTCTTCACACTCACAAGGGTGTTGATGACTACCTACAAGTATCACAATTATTCAAAGCAATGGATCTCACACTTTTTGCTATCTTAATGACTCAAACCACATCTTTGGGCTGGAGGTGGAGGGTACTTACCATCCGTACAACCTCTCCTGTCAGAGATACTTAAGAATGCACTTGACTATAATAATACTTTCAATACTTTTATTTTAACTTAGCTATAGCTATTCAACACTGCAACAATGTACTATTATCTAATTCCTAGCATATTCTTACGCCTAATGGTAACAAAACATTGAGTAAGAATGTTGGCATAAATTCATGATATTGTGTTAAACCATCTTCCAGGTTGGAAGGACCTATTTGTGTCTAGAATGGCAGCAAGAGCTAATCACATTCTCTGAATTTCTTGAGATCATTCGGTCTAATAATGCTACTTCTGTGGAAATTATGTATTAAGCCCAGCATCAATTATTTGATATGGTGATTTTTTTCCTTTCTATTAATTGCAACTTGGCCTGTTAAGTTACCTAGGTAAACTAGGAGTAAGCTTAAAGGATCAAAATGAGAGAGTAGTTGTGGATCTTTTCATGTTGTGTTGGTAAGAACAAGCTTTCCTGTTCTTCCTCACAAAGGATAGTTTCAATCCCATAAGAACCTGATGCACTAAATTATTTGTTGCAGATGGTTTTTATGGAGAAAAATTCTCCAAAAACTATGTGCTGAGTTAGTAGAAACAAATTCTAACTTTTAGCTTTAAAGCAGAAATCTATAAGAGAAAATACTAGCTAAAATCCATGACATTTTGGCTTTTAAAAATCTTTGTAATTTCAAAGCTAAACTTGTAGTTGTTTCAATTGGATATGAACACCAAATATGTTCAACTTGTACTTGGAAACATCACAGTCATAATGACCACCAATCATATACACAAAACAAACAATAACACTAAATTTAAAGTTCAAATTATGTCTTGCTCAAAACAGAGGAAGTTGCACATATTTGCCCCTTAACTATCCTGATGTACAACTTATACATTATCACAAGATACATCATATCACAAAGAGGACATAGAATACACGAGACTAGATACAATAGAATATGAAAAGTTGCGGAAAAATCTAAAAAACATTAGATTGACGACAAAGAATAAGCATATCTACCGTTACTAAAAATACCCAAAATAAAAATTGGGTAAAATATATTTCCAAACAAAAAGGCACGTAGTTACTCAATCAAAAAAGGTGAAAATTACGATTAATGTGAAAAAAGAGTCTCAATTAGAAAGGAGAGGTTATTGAAATCCAGCCCAACGACCAAATTAGCAAGGAGAGGTTATTGAAAGCCAACCCAACGACCAACACGGTGATGTCAGAGCTTCTGCCTAGTCCAACCAACACCTAAATTAGAATGTAGGGTTTACTTATGAAATTATAATTTAACCCAAACTCTGTTGTGAAACGCATTTTAAAAAAATGGTGGGGAATAATGGGAGAAAGAGGGGGAACGAAATCTTTACAATTTTAATTTTTAGTAAATTGACTAACTTTACTTAGGGAAAAAAGGTGGAAAATAATGTTTGGGAAGGAGTTGGAGGAACAAGCTAAGCCATATTTCCTTTATTTGGAGAATTAATTTAACTCAAACCCTTGTCATTTTAAGCCACATTTTTTAAATTTGTTTGGAGGGTTAATTTAATTAAAATCCTTGCCATTTTAATTTTTACTAAAATATGATTCATTTTATATATTGATTCACCCATAATCCTTACACACCGACTTGATATATAATTATTTCTATATTCAGGTTGGTCTGCTTCAGCTATTTTCTTCAATCGTGATTTTACTATATCACTCCTAATTAATTATTATAAGTTATTTATATATTAAGAATTAATAATATTTAATAAAAAATTAAAATAAATAGTTATAATGACACCGGTTGAACCAGCTAGCTTTGCCGCATATGCTTCAGTTGCCTGCTTCAACCATGATTTTATTATATCACCCAAATTAATTATTATAAGTCATTTATATATTAAAATATAATAATATTTAATTAAAAAAAGTAAAATAGATATATATGACGTGTTTTCTTTAGCTGCTTCAACCGTAATTTTACCATATCACCTTTAATTAATTATTGTATGTCATGTAACATAAAAAAATTAATAATATTTAATGAAAAAAGATAAAATTGACATAAAAGGATAAATTAACTCTTGATGTTTTAAATTAACGTGACATCTTATGACATTTATGCCATGTCTAATTCGGTTGCTTCAACAGAAACTTTACTAAATATCAACCCTAATTAATTATTATAAGTCATCTAAATATTAAAAACTTAATCATAATTAATCAAAAAGATAAAATAGATATAAAATGATAATTAACTCTTGATGTTTTAAATAAACTTGACACCTTATATGAAGCACATTTTAATATTTTCAGAAGTATTTTCTTATAGTAATTTTGTTATATTACTTCTAATTAATTGTTGTAAGTCATTTAGGGCATGTATGCTTCGTTGTTTCAATCATGATTTTACTATATCACCCATAATTAATTATTATGGTCATCTAAGCACTGTGCTACATAAATTAGAATAGAAGAAAAAGTATTGTAAATCATAATAATTAAGAACTTAAATTATTTAAAAAATATAATTGGCTTTCAATGCCACAAAAGTTTGGACAAGAAGAGTGATATATATTATTTAAAAATTACATAAAAAGTATTATAAATTACAGTAGTTCACAGAATATCTAAAAATAAATTATTATTTTTAAATATTTCAAAAAAATACGTTAAAAAAGCTATAAATCAAAATTATTAATAACTTAAAAAATTTAAAGATTTATTTGTCCTTTTCCTTGGCTTCATTTTTTTCCTCCATTTTAATTTATTATTTTTTATCTGTTACATATTTCCAAAAACAAAGTAAAAATTCATAAAAATCACAATAATTAACAACTTAAAAAATTTAAAATATATAAAATATTTGGATGACTCTTGAAATTCTATCAGTGGCACTTAAATTAGATTAAAGAAAAGGTATTATAAATCAAAATAATTAAAAAGTTACATTATTTTTAAAATATACTTAACTATAATGCTACAACAGTTTGGGCAATGAGAGTAATGTATATTATTTGAAAATTAGATAAAAAATATTATACGTTACAATAGTTTAAAAAGTACGTAAAAAATACTATAAATCATAATAATTGACAACTTAAAAATTTTAAATATATAAAATATTTGATTGACTCTTAAAAATTATATCAGTGCCACTTAAATTGAAATAGAAGAAAAGTATTATAAATTATATTAATTAAAAAATTAAATAATTTTCAAAATATAATTGACTATCAAAGCCACAAAAGTTTGGACAAGGAGAGTAACACATATTATTTGAAAATTACAAAAAAAATATTATAAATTATAATATTTAACAACTTAAAAAGTCTCCCAAATTATCATATATTCTTATAATTTAGCATCTATTTGGTATCAAATTTTGAATATTTACTTTTAAATTTTAAAATGGTACTCTAAATATAATCGATGTCGAGCCCATGCTAACACATGCCCCGCCCCCTAGTATTAAAATATGGGTAAATCAATACTAATTTAATTAATGAAATATTTATTAAGAATATCATTAAAAGCTAAATTGATGCTTGACCAATTTTATAAGACGTATTTTTTCATCATATTAATATAAAAATAATCACATTAAACCTTATAGTATTTTTTCTTATAGTTATTTGTCAAATTGACTCTTATAATGTGAATTGTGACAAGTTAAAAAGGAAAGAAATCGGTATAAGCTGGTACTCCATTTGTTTTGTAAAATTTCGATTGTAAATCAACCACTGTTACTAAAACCTTTGGTAAGTAAATATAATAATGGAGAGTTGAGATATAAAACTCGTGAACATCCTTATATGTGAGTTGCAAACTAATGATTGAGTAAATTCAAGTAAAAAGAAATACATTGTTGAGTTAGAGTTATTGAAAAGACGAATTTTGTAATTTATTTTACCGCTGAAAAATTGATTTCTTGAAAACATTTGTGGATTACGATACACCACTCAAAGTATATTAGGATAATATGTATTATGAGGGGTATTTCTTTAATATTTTTTTTTTATCTTTTGGATAATGATTTAGTTTAATTCTTTGACCTTATATTTATTTTTTTGTGAGAATATGAGTTCTTGAAAAAAGTTTTGGATTAGAATACTTCCTGACCAAACTAAATTAGGATATTACTATTTTACGGCGTTCTTTGGCAAATTTATCTTAACTGAACTTAAATATTTAGAGTATAAAAGTCCTTCAATATTTGAAGTATATTTTGGTCTACCAACATTTATATTCATGTTTTTATAATAGTATAGATAAATGGATAGATATGTTGATAAATCAATAATAATTCTTATAAATATTATTAATACACTAATACTTAGTATAGTTGTCAAAATATATATTAAAATATTATTCGCTAATATTATTTAATGACATCGCTAATATTTACGATTAGTATAATTGTCAATGTATAACTTAGCAGTCAATAATATTTCTAAAAAATCATTAACAAATTTTACTTAGTTTAACTATCGTATAAGTTAATCAATCAATATTATTTTAATAAAGATATTAAAGATACTATTTTATTTTGCTGTAGTTATTGATATCTAGATTAATCAGTCAATAATATCGTGTGGTATATCTCTACTTAGTGTAGTCATCAAATTATAAGATGATCAGTCAATAACATTACATAAGAATATCACTAGTTCACTTCTATTTATACAATATAACTATAAGCTAGTCCATTACTTATAGTATTACTTATACCACTAATAGACCATTTTTTTCCATTATCAAATTAATTATAAGTTAATATAATTCATCAACTTTTATTAAAAATACGACTAAAATATTTCTACTTATTCTAATTATCACTAAAACATATATACACACACGCGCGTGCGCGCGCGCACACACACATATGCTTTTGGTTATGTGTAGAAAAATAATGTAATTTAATAGTATGAAAAGAAAAAAAAATTTTAAAGCAATTATTGAGAGGTCAAACAATTAATATCATTGCTATTGTTTTTTCTGCAAATCTATAATATGATTATTTATTAAATACTTATAAATTTTACATAATTAATTTAGTGAGAAACTTCCCTCACTACAATGAAAAAAAATCACAAAATAATTATGTGTATCTTATGGAGAATTCTTGGATAACTTATATTTAATTTTCATTTATTTTTTTATTAATGCATTGTCACCAACTAAAAAAATATTTAAAATTATATTTAAATTTTCTTTGAAATATGAATTTATTTGTAATTATTTAGTGAGGGAAATCCCTCACTATAACAAATTTAATATTAGCTTTTTATTATCATTATATTTTAGTGAGGGATGTCCCTCTCCGCCTTTAAAAAAAAATATATTAAAAATTATATTTAAATTTTCTATGAAATATGAATTTATTTGTTATTATTTAGCGAGTAAAATCCCTCGCCATAATAAATTTAATATTAGTTTTTTACTATCATCATATTTTAGTGAGTGACGTCCTCTTCGCCTTTTAAAAAGATGAACATGAAAATATTAAAAATTATATTTAAATTTTCTTTGAAATATGAAGGTATTTGTTATTATTTAGCGAGGGAAATCCCTCGCTATAACAAATTTAATATTAGTTTTTTATTATCATCATATTTTAGTGAGGGATGTCCCTCTCCTTCTTTTTTAAAAAATGAAAATTAAAATATTTAATTTGTTTGAGGGAGTACGTTGCAAAGTCCCTCACAATTTCAACGTACAATTTGTTCCTTGCTAACCTTGGTAGCTAATAGCCAAGTTTTTAGTAGTAGAGCATCGTTAAATGATACATAGACTGGAGAAAAACAAGAAACAAAGAGAACTTTTAAACAATGTCAAATTATTGTATTGCATCCAAAACATCCACCACATAAATATTTCAACTCCAGACTTCACTTCGAATTATTGCCAACAATAACAACAACATACCCAACAAAATCCCACAAGTGAGGTGGGAAAAATAGAGTTTATACAAACCTTAGAACCACCTTATGGATGTAGAGAGACTGTTTCCGAGAGATCCTCCGCTCAAGTGCAACAAATCCAGGAACAAAGAAGGAAACAGTGAAGAAAAAATAACAACCAATACGAAAATAGTGTAAAGTCTACAAGAGAGAAACACGAACAAGAACAAAATTGTACAATAGTCGAAACACAATAAACAACGGACTATGATAGATATCACAAGTAGGGGTTGCAATTCAGCATCTAGTATGAAGACAAACAACAAGAAGCCTAAACTCTCAAAAAGAAAGACAACACTCCTACCAGACTAACATTCTACCCTAATATGCGTCCTCCACACCCTCTTATTTAAGGTCCATGTCCTCAGTAACCTAAAGTTGTGCCATGTCCTGTCTAATCAACTCTGCCCGATACTTCTAAGGCATACCTCTACCTCTCTACATACCAATTATCCAACCTCTCACACCTCCTTATTGGGGCGTATACACCTCAACTCTTCACATATCCAAATCATCTCAATCTCGTTTCTCTCTTCCTATCCTGTATGGAGGCCACTTCCATATTTTCTCGAACATTCTCATTCCTAATCTTATCGCACCTAGCATGTCCACACATGCGCCTTCACATCCTCATCTCCTCAATATGCATCTTCTGAACATGGGTGTTTTTGACTGATCAACACTACCCAACATATATCTCTGAATCATTGTCATGAATATAATATTTTAATTGCAAAATTCATATAATTCTTGAGCTAACCAGTCCTAATATATGTTTGGCTTTTAGTGTGAATCTAAAGAAGTATTTCAACTTTTATTTCTCTCAACTTTAATTTCTCCAAAATAAGTAGGTCTGATAACCAAACACACTAAAACTTTTCATGCAATCCAAGTAGTAATTCTTTAAATTAGAATGAATTATCTAAACTATATAGATTTGCAGAGGACTCTGATAGAATGACAATATTATCCAGAAAAATCAGGAATCAGAGATAGCATGTTTAGATTCTTACCATCTTGCAAGTGCGCCAGGTGTATCAATGTTTGCAAGCGCAGTTGAAGTTCACTATTTTTAGTAGCCAGAACATTTGTGTCTCTATTTTATATGGAAAACAAATGCAGATATCTCAAAATCCAGCTTTTAAATAAATGTATTAGACATCAAAGAAATAGAATGAGTTGAATACATATTAATTATGTATGTATACATTCATATGTTGATGTTACATATACATGACGAAGCAAACAAGGAAATACGTATATACATCTCTGCAATCACACTCAACTCCATTCCTTTCTTTCTTTTTAGATGGTAACAGACCCTGTCCCTAAAAAATAAAAGAATGCAATACATATAGAAGAGAAGAGGGAACCGTATAGCAAGCTCGCTGACTGCCTGTTTGCCCAAATCCTATAGCATAGTAAAGCAAAGACAAGGATGTGAGAATGCAGGACATTCGTTTGAGCCATGCCAGACAATCTTTAAAAATGATAGAGGAAGACTTCAAAGCAGGAAGCTTTAAACACAATAAAATGTTCCAGCTGAATAAATATAATTAAGGCATTGAAGACAGATGGGCTGAGTTAACAGCCTACTTTAAGAGCTTGGTTAGTACAAAATTTTAGACCTTGAGAGGAAAAAAAGCACCAGTCACATACAACAACAATACTAAGAAACCTGGTATATTTTCACAAAACGGGGTTTGAGGAGGGTAAACTGTACGTATTCCGTACCAATACCTCAGAGATGATCTACAGAGTTGTTTCCAAAAGACCCTCGGCTCAAGACAAAAATATTCTAGAGAAGGAAATATTATAAGAACAAGAAATAATAGGTAAAAATAAACAAATAATAACAAAAAAATAAGCCTACCACAATGGGCGGACCCATATAGGGACCTCCGGGTGCTCAAGAACCCACTAACCTCGTATCAACTTTATATCTCTATATAAAAATTAGGAAGAATTCTAGACAATCTAACAGTGAGCACCCATAGATACAAGTGATTGGTTGGTCTAGTGGTTGTTTGGGTGTGCTCAAGGTTGTTTGGTATTTTTGGTCTTGATTCGATTCTTACTTAGTACATATTTTATTTTAATTTTAATAATCAATTCTTCTCTCCTTATTTACTACTTATTCACTTTAAACTTTCTTTTAGTTTTTTTCTCCCTTACCTGGTGTATTATTGTTCCTTTTCCCCTTTCACTCAATTTTCTTGTACTTTTTTTTCTTGAAAAAAATGTTTTATACAAAAAATAAAGTCTTTTCCTTTTTCCTTTATCAAGTATAGTATTTGTTACAGTTTTTTTTTATTGATTTTTCTTGCTACGAGTTCCAATGTGATTGTCCTTTTTATAACAAGTATTAAATATATGCATTTATATTTTGTAATTGATAGCTAAGTTGGGGTAGAGTTGGGTAAAGTCATTCATTCAAATTTTTTGGGTAGAAATATTATGCTATTTGTTCATGCTATATATATTGGACACTATTTGACTTCTTCATGTATTTGCTTTTTGTATCCTGAATTCCTTAGTAAATAGTCGTGATTTTTGTATTCTGAATCCCCTAGTGAATAGTTGACCCACCATTTTAAGCTAAGAAAGCATCAACTATCTTTAAATCCTGGATCGGTCACTGCCTACCACAAATTAAATTATTACCATACTCACCTCATTAAAACAACAAACATCACCAAAATTCAAAGACCAAGACACTACAAGCAAAATACTACAACAACTGAAACAGATAACAAGACAAAACACACCAATGTACTATCAGAATAACACTCTAACTACTACCCATCCAACTTATTCGCATTTCTATCTAGAGTCATATACTTGATAAGCTGTAACTTCTCCATTTCATGTCTAACCATTTCCTTCAATATTTCTTTGATATACCTTTATCATTCCTGAATCTATCCATAGACAACCTCTCACACCTCCACACTTTGTCATCTCCTCATCACATGCCCAAGCCATCTCAACTTCACTTCCAGTATCTTTTCTTCCACCGAAGTCACCCCTATCTTATGTCAAAATCTTATTTCTGATCCTATCTTGCTTAGTAAATCCACATATTTAATACAACATCCTCATCCTCATCATCTTCATCTTTTTGATATGAGTATTCTTGATTGACCATCACTCTACCCCATACAAGATAACATGTTTAATAGCTACTCTGTAGAAGTTCCCTTTTAAGTTTAGAGGCACCTTCTATCACATAAAATTACAAAAGAGAGCCTCCATTTTATCGATCTTACACTAATATAGTGGGTAGCATCCTCATCAATTTCACTATATACTTGGATGATAGACTTAAGATACTTGGAACTATCTCTTTTTTGAATGGCCCGGGTATCGAGCTTCCTACCGTATTAGCCTTTTGAATTCCCTCACTAAACTTGCACTCTAAATGTTCAATCTTGGTCCTGTTTAACCTAAATACTTTAGCCTCTAGGGTCTGCCTCCAGACCTCCAACTTAGCAGTAACTCATCTACGACTCTCGTCAATCAAAAGTACATGATCCTTATATAACACACATTATGACACCTAGTTTACCACATCAGTACATCAGTTTGTCTCTAAACATCAAATTTAGCATTAAATCCTCTACGACTTTCATAAATCAAAACTACATGATCCTCAAATAATACACATTATGGAAAATAAATATAGACTTAGATTTTATTTCGGATAAACCCTATCAGTGCAAGAAAGTGATCTAAGTCAACTCATACAGTTATGCCCCAAGTCTTTGTCCCATCATACAAGTCCTTTATCGACTTAGTGTATGCCATATGAACACCTCTAGCCTCAAAGAACCTCCATAGAACCTCTCTAGGACCCTGTCATAAGCCTTGTCTAGATCGATAAACACCATGTGTAATACAATTCAACCAGTCTCAACATGAGATTAATGTCTTCTATTATTGAATAACCTGACATGAATCTAAACTGATACTCAAAAATAGTCATGCTCCTCATCAACCTCAACTCAACTATCCTTTCCCAAACATTCATAGTTTGGTTCAACAACTTGATATCCCTATAGTTGTTACAATTGAATGTCACCCTTTTTCTTATACAATGGAATAATTGTACTCCATTTCAAAGGTTGGGGTGTCTTTGCTATCCTAAAAATAACATTAAATAACTCGATCAACCACTCTATACTTGTTCTGCTTGTGCTCTTTCAAAGATCTACTAAAATCTTACTTTGCCCAATAACTCTATCCCTACAAATCCTGTGAATAACACCCTTAACATACTTGACCTTAATACGCCTACAATAACAATAATCATAGTGCCTCTCAGAGTGCTCCAACTCTACCACTATAATTTATTTGTCCCTTTTTTTGTTTCAGAGTTTGTAGAAGTATGACTGTTATCTCTTTTTAATGAGAACCTTTTCTACTAATACATTGTCATCCACACCATTGATGCACTTTACTTGGTCAAGATCACATGTCCTCCGCTCCCTAGCCTTGTCTAGCCTATGTAACCTTTTATCACTGCCTTTATCTTTTTATTATGCATACAAACTTTTGATATTCGTTGTCTTAGCTGTCGTAACCAATAAATTAGCCTCTTTCCTAGCCACGTTATCCTAGACTTCTTATACTTTTTCCTTTTTTTTGGTCCTCCTTGATTGTATTTTTCATCAACTTCTTATAAGCCTCCTTCTTGCCTCCATATTCCCCTGCACTAGTTCATTCCACCAATAATTCCCTTGATGCCTTCCAGATCGACCTTTTGAGAAACCTAGCACCTCTTTGGTGATCTCTCTGATCTAACTGCCAGCCTTATTCACATATTGTGTGTACCCCCACTTCTCTCTCAAGCCCCCTATATCTATTAGCTTCTACCGATCTCTAAAGCACTAGCCATAGTTAAGTTACCGCATTTATCCTAGGTCAATCATTAATAACCCTCTTCTTTTATCTCTAAATCCATCATCAAAAGCCACTGTTAAGTCAAAACATTCTCTCTTGGGATAACCTTACAATCTTTACAAAAACCGTTATACCTCTTTCTAAGAAGTAAAAGTGGCATAAGTGTCTTAGTTACCAAAATAAGAAAGGTAACCAAGTATTCCCACTTCTAATCAGAAGATTGAATTCACACCATCAACCTAAAATCACTAGAAAAATCAAGAAGTGAAACTCCATCTTTGATCTTTTTCATAAAATCAAAGCCTTCATGTACATTATCATAACCCTATGATGATGACTCGATGTGGCCATTAAAATTATATCATATAAAAAGCTTCTCGGTGATTGGACATCTCTTACTACCTCATCTAAAACCTCTTAAAAGCTCTTCTTCACCTCTTCGTCCAAGCCTACCTGCAGTTGCATATGCACTAACAATATTTAAAGTTGACTCTCCAAGGACCAACTTAGTTGACATCATCCCATTACTAACCCGCCTAAACTCTACCACCTACTCTTTATGCTCTTCATCTACGAAGATTTCTACCTCATTCCTATTGTCATGCTTCTCATGAACCATAAATTACACCCATCTTCATCTCATTCCTTAAAACTAATCCATTTGATCTCTTGAACATAAGCTATATTAATCCATCTTTTCACTAGTTCTATAAACTTCCCTTGCAAAGTCACTATGTTCCAAGACCCCAATCTCAACCTATGATCTCTCTTAAACTACGTACTCCTCATGCTCCCATCCCCACTCTAACTTTATACTCGACCTTAGCCCTAACCCCACTTGGAACCTAACCCCAATCCTAACCTGGGCATATCACATGACCCTAGTCTACCACCATTTACAACATGTTATATAAGAAAAAATATTTTCACCCTCGAAATGAAGGATTTCTTTTTGTTCATCAGAAAAGCAACAGATGTCGAAAGAGAATCAATGGTATAGTAATTATCAGGAAAAAGTAAAAAAATAGTGTACTATTCCGTACATACGAGATATTTTGCTTTCCACACAAGGACTGTACAGAATTCTAAGCTATCTTGGAATACTTAGCTGTAAACTAACAAGTAGAACTAATATAAAAAAATAGGATATCATTCTAAAATGGATTTTAGATAACCTAGTATAACTTTATGAAATTTTCTCTCAAGAAAACCCTATAACCTTAAAACTTAACCTCCAAGTAATAAAATTTCCTTCATTCTTTTTCCAAGATATCTCAATTTTAAGGATTTTCAATTCAAAAACTTCAAGGGCTCATCTTTAAAAGATCAAATAGGAATTCAAGATCAGGGTTTTTATTCCACTTCATCAATTAAGGTTTATGGGGTTTATGAACAAGGATATTCTTTCATCCTTGTGACCAAAACTAGTTTTTAATTACAAATTTACATGATTTTGTATGAATATACGTGAGTTTCAAATTGGGGTTCATACCCATTATTCTTATTTACAAGATTATGAGATTTCAAGTGATTTAGAAGTTGAATTGCATGTCTATTTTCGTATTTTCATACTTATTACAGTAAATTTCAGATTTTGAGTTGAATTATCAATAGTTACCTTATCAAGCATGAACATTATGATGTTTTAACATAAATTTGATGCATGGTTTATTAATCTCTAATTGGATATCGTTATTTCAAGTTTAATTGTTCTATAAGCACCTTATGACTAGATTATTTTCAGATTTTTGATAAAGATTTGGTATTTTGATGTCAGCTTAGATATGAAATCCACTCTATAGTTTTAGATTATAGTTTAACTTAGCAATTATACAGTTGGTTTTTGTAACAAACCATTATACTAGATTTTAAAGTGGATTTTCAATAGAATGAGCATACAGATTAAAGAGAGTAGTATTTAGCATCGAGTTGGGTATTACATATGCCCCAAAACTACGAGCTAACATAGGTTCAGATTATCAAATTATTCCCATTTCAATATGGATGGCAGATACAGATATGATCACTTAGATTAAGTTGTACTCCTTAGTAAGAGTATGTCACCTCTACCTAATATGAGTTTTTTCCATAAGGGAACTAGACGTTGAACTCCATGATAGCTTACATAGCTTATGTTAATTAGAAGAACCTCCCTAATAGTAAAAGTAAATAAATAACTTTTGAGTGAATTTTCCTACAGCTTACAGAAAAGAGTAAAGAATAACAAAACAACTTTTAGAAACTAAGTATAAAGGCTCACAACTTCACTCAGATATTGCTTTAAAGAAAGACATTAGCTACAAACTTCAATTTCCAGATTTCAAAAATAAAAATGAGTCCTTTCTATACTTATACATCATGATTTACTAATAGAACACTAGTAAATATTATTGAACTAAATGTTATGACTCACTAGATTTATAAAATATGATTTACTACTTATGATTATGATCCTCTATTTTTCAGATATTCTAGCTTATGTGAGTTATCTACATTTAGCATACATTGTTTTACAGATTATGATGTTGTCGAGACATTGTTTAACTTATACATTCACCATCATATAATCACTACATTCTCAAAGTATTGATCCACATATATGTCTATTTGCTACATTGTCACATAATGTAGGTTCAGGTTCTCACTTCTAGCAACATGAGTGATTTTGAGCATCTCCATCTATATCCCCACAGTTTGTGAGTCCTCATAGTTTGGGGACTTAGTCTTTCAATTTTTAAGCTTATTAGTATAGATAATTCAGTATTTTCAGATAGTTAGAGTCAACTAGGGTCTTGTCCTAGTGTAACGCCCTTATTTTTCTGAACCAGAACGCTACACGATGCTTATGACCCTGAAGGATGACAAGCTAACCCATGACTGATATCTATACCTGTACACTACATAATATATATGTAAAATGTGGAAAACATAAACAACAGGCCATGAGGTTCAACTAAATGAAGTATTTGACTAATCAAAACATCTATATGGGGTAGCGAATACCCAAAACAACTGAAGTCTGAATGTAAAATCTAAAAGCCTCTAAACACTGTCTAAGTAAGGATTTGAAGGAACAAGTCTCCAAGTAACTTCGTAAACTGAGAGCTAACTGAAATAATAAATAAAGTCAAATCATATCGTCCTTAAATGAAGGGGACTCACTGCAACTCTATATGCTAAAATAAGACTGCTACTACTGATCTGGAACTCGTGTCTCTAAGCCTATGGTGTAACATAAAAAGAAAGCACCATAGCACGAATGCGTCAGTACAACTGAAAGTACTGAGTATACGAGTAAGGTAGGCTAAATATAAAGGGTTACATGTATGAGCAATACTAATTGATTGACTACTATAGATGTGAGAGTGCAAGCATGCATACATAGTAACTGAGATCATGAATACGTGATAGCTGGATTTGTACGATAATATATGGTTTATTGATATCTAACATGACTGATACTGAAATTTTGATAACACGGGCTATTGTGTCTGAGAATCCTGAATCTAATAGAACTATCTGAGTTTCGTACTGTAACTAAATTGACTGTATCTAACAATCCTAGTATACTAAAGTCTGAAGAACTATCTGAGTTCTTTTACTAAGATTGAGACTGAAACTATGGGAGGTAGTTGTTTAACTAACATGCCCCATGTATGCCATTATATCTAAGCTGGGGTCCAATCTCTGCCCTGACTAGAAGGGTGTCAATACCGTACCACTAGTTAAGACAGGCTGTGAGAACCCTCTACTGGCAGTTACTCAAAATGAGAATGGTGGGAACCCTCTACTGGCAGTTACTCAAAATTAGAATGGTGGGAACCCTCTACTGGTAGGTAGGACACCTCATCTACCATTAACTAGCAGGTATGATGTCTAAACCTACGCTGGCTACATAGTTCTAGAATGCAAGAATTGCCTCTAGAAATCACACCCTCTACTGGCAGGTGAGTTCCCATCCTTGGGTTCACTCGATGCTAACTTCTAATCCCCACTGAAGAGACTAAACATGATTAACTGGCTAGGCATGGACTGAGCTTATTGAATTTTGTTGACTGATGGAATACTAATGATATCTGACAACAGTCTAAGACATTGAAGTTTCCTGAGTCACATGACTGACTAAATTCTACTGAATCTTGGCTTGATTTCAGATATCATGAAAACATGACATGGATCTAGGAACACAACTATATTTTTTGGGTATGAGTACCTCCGGGACTCGATGGAAGGAAACTGACACAACATAACTTACTTGATCATGAGAACAAAGTTCACAATTCATAAAATTACTAGTAGGGGATATTATACTACATGTAGTTCTCAACATCTTATGCATGGTAGGGAGTGAATATATATCATGTACACATTGTATAACTCCATTATCATGAATGCTTCATACCACAACAATAAAAATACAACAATAGCATGGAATTTATATTGAATCATAATGGTTAACATCGACTTGCCATTTAGATACTATTGAGCCATCAACAACAACAACAGACCCAGTGCATTCCCACCTAGTAGGGTCTGGGGGATAAGATGTACGCAGTCCATACCTCTACCTATAAAGAGGTAGAAAGGCTATTTCCGATAAACCCCTGGCTCAAGACACGAGATACCGCCCAAATACATAGTAAAGCACAGAACAAGATTTCATAGCATAAATACGACACCCATAAGTAATAAAAACAGAGAAAAGCACACAGAATCGTAATAAAGCATGGAACCAGGTACCATATCAAGAATAATACCCCTACCAAGTAATTCCCTACACTAGCAAACCAAACTGACCCTAGCCTTCTGCCCTAATTTGCGTCCTCCAGATCTTCATGTCTAGGGTCATGTCCTCGGTGAGCTGTAACTGCTCCATGTCCCGCCTAATCACCTTACCCCAGTACTTCTTCGGCCTACCCCTACCCCTCCTAAAACCATCCAATGCTAGCCTCTCACACCTATGAACCGGGGCATCCATGCCCCTTTTCATCATGTGTCCGAACCATCTCAATCGGACCTCCCGCATCTTATACTCCACTGCGGTCACACCAACCTTCTCCCTGATAATCTCATTTCAAACTCTATCCCCTCTAGTTAGCCCACACATCCAACGCAACATCCGCATTTCTGCCACCTTTATTTTTTGGATGTAGGAGTTCTTAACTGGCCAGCACTCCGCTCCATACAACATGGTCGGACGGACTACCGCCCTGTAGAATTTGCCTTTAAGCTTGGGCGGCACCTTCTTATCACACAACACCCCCACCGCGAGCTTTCACTTCATCTATCCCGCCCCAATAAGGTACGAGACATCCTCATCAATCTCGTCATTACCTTGGATCATGGACCCGAGATACTTGAAACTATCCCTCTTACATACGTCCTGTGATTCCAACTTCACTACCACCTCATTCTCCATCCTAAAGTCATTAAACTTGTATTCCAAATACTCTGTCTTGCTTCTGCTCAACCTGAACCCTTTAGACTCAAGCATTTGTCTCCACACCTGTAATTTGTCATTCACACCACCTCACATCACATCAATCAAAACTACATCATCTGCAAAAGCATACACCAAGGCACATCCCCTTGAAGATGCTGCGTCAACACATCCATCACTAAAGCAAACAAAAAGGGACTAAGAGTAGATCCCTGATGCAATCCTGTCAAGACAGTGAAATGCTCTGAGTCCCCTCCCGCCGTCCTCACCTGAGTTTTTGCTCCATCATACATGTCCTTAATTGCTTTGATATACGCCAGCGGTACTCCACTTACCTCCAAGCATCTCTAAATCTCCTCCCTGGGGACTTTGTCGTATGCCTTCTCCAGGTCGATAAACACCATGTACAGGTCCTTTTTCCTTTCCCTATACTGTTCCACCAGCCTTCGTACCAGGTGAATCGTATCCATCATCAAGCGGCCAGGCATAAATCCAAACTGGTTTTCCGAAATAGACACTATCTGTCTCATTCTCACCTCGACCACTCTCTCCCAAATCTTCATAGAGTGACTTAATAACTTAATCCCCCTATAGTTATTGCATCTCTAGATGTCACCCTTATTCTTATAGAGAGGGATCATGGTACTCCACCTCTAAGCCTCGGGCATTTTTGCCATCTTGAAGATTTCATTAAACAATCCAGTCAACCACCTTACACCAGCCTCTCCAGCGAACTTACAAAACTTCACCGGTATCTCATCCGACCCTGTTGCCCTACCCCTTCGCATCCTGCGAACAGCCTCTCTAACCTCTTCTACCTTAAAACATCTATAATAACTAAAATCCCAACACTCCTCTAAGTGCTCCAGCTCCCCTAGCACAATATCTCTATCCCCTTTGTCATTCAAGAGTCTATCAAAGTACGACTGCCATCTATTCCCAATGTGGCCGTCCTCCACCAGTACTATACCGTCCTCCCCCTTAATACACCTCACCTGGTCGAGGTCACGACCCTTCCTCTCCCTAGCCTTAGCGAGTCTAAACAACTTTTTATCCCCTCCTTTCCCTTGTAACGCTGCATACAAGCTCTCAAAAGCGGTCGTCTTAGCCGCCGTAACTGCTAACTTAGCCTCTTCCTTGGCTAGCCTGTACTTTTTCTTGTTCACCCGCTTCTCTTCTTCGTCCTTACTCTCAACCAACTTATCATACGCCTCTTTCTTGGTCCCCACTTTCTTCTTAATCTCTTCATTCCACCACCAATCCCCCTGATGATGCCCAACCCGGCCCCTAGAAACACCGAACACCTCACTTGCATTCTCCCTAATGCACCTAGCCACCCTATCCCACATACTATCCACGTCCCCCCTACAGTACCACACCTCTATTCCCGCCAACTTCTCCCCTATCTCCTACGTATTCACTGGAGTCAAGCCGCCCCACTTAATTCTAGGTCGACACTCCTTACCCCTCATCTTTCTATTCTTCTTTATACCCAAATCCATACCCAGGAGCCTATACTGTCTCTCACTCGGATGACCTTAAAGTCCTTACACAAACCCTATCCCCTTTCCTAAGCAACAAAAAGTCAATCGAGGTCTTGTCTATCGCGCTTCAAAAGGTGATTAGGTGGTCGTCCTTCTTCGGGAAGACCGAGTTCACCACCACCAAACCAAAGGACCTCGCAAAATCCAATAGAGTAGCCCCCTCTTCATTTCTTTCCCCAAAACCAAAACCACCATGCACATCACCAAAGCCTCCCGGTAATGCCCCGATATGACCATTGAAATCTCCTGCTACAACAATCTTCTCCGAGCTAGGCACGCCTCCCACCACCTCATCCAAATCCTCCCAAAACTGCCTCTTCTCCTCCCCCTCCGAACCCACTTGCGGTGCATAAGCACTATACATGTTTAGGGAAAACCCCCGAATGACCAACTTAATTGTCATCAACCTATCGTTATCAAACACCTTGCATGCACTCTTTAAGGCATAGGTGTATTCATAAATTTCACCACATTAATCCACCCAAATTCATGGGTTCCAACTAGCATGATCATATGCTCCATGAAAATACATCAAAATACTACTCTATACCACAAATAACAACCACCAACATGAATATGATCATATCACCACATCTTTCTTTATTCCACTCCTCCAATAGATCTCTCGCAAGTTGCGGTACATCTTAGTGGACCCTATACGAATAGAGTAACGCACACCATGTGCCTCTACAAGAATTCGCTGCCTCAAATCATCCACATCTAGAACATAGAGGCGACCCTAAAAATGAAGGACACCATCTCCCTCTTAGGATAAACCTCAACCTTCTGACCTATGACTGACTCTTTTAACTTGACTAGGCTAGGATCTCTATCTTATTTTTCTTTTACCTTAAAAACTAGAGATGATTCTGAACTACTCTAAACGCTTACACCACCCTCTGAAGAATCAACTAACCGAACGCCTAGTATGGTAAGCTGATGGGCTTTCTAAGCTATCTTCTTCTTGATATCCTCAACATGAGAAGCACTACCCATGGAGAGACTACTGAGAGCGTTTGACACAATGTTGGCCTTGCCCAAATGTTAAAGGACACTCATATTATAATCCTTCAAAATCTCTAACTACCTTCTCTGACAAAGATTGAGATCTTTTTAGGAAAAGACATACTGGAGACTCTTATGATCTGTGAAGACATCTACATGAACTCCGCATAGATAATTCCTTCAAATCTTCAAGGCATATCTATGGTTGCTAACTTAAGATCATGAGTAGAATAATTCTTCTCATGGGGCTTTAATTATCTGGAGGAGTAGGACATAACCTAAACCCATTTTGGATGTATCACAATACAGCACAAACCCATCTAAACTATCTGGTAATGCCAGAACTAGGGCTGAGGTGAGTCAAGTATTCAACTCCTAAAAACTCTTCTAAAAAGGATCCGACCACTGAAACTTGACCTTCTTCTGAGTTAATTTAGACATAGGGGATACAATAGAAGAAAATCCTTCAACAAACTGCCTGTAAAATCCAGACAAACCCAAGAAACTCTAGATATCTAATAGAGATATGGGGTGTGGCCAATTGCTTACCACTTCAGTCTTCCGAAGATCTACTCTAATGCCATCACTGGAAATGATATAGCCAAGAAATTCTACTGGCCTTATCCAAAATTTGCACTTACTGAATTTGGAGAATAACTGATGATCTCTGAGTGTTTGAAGAATAATTTTGAGATGGTCTGAATGATCATGCTCAGTACAGAAATAGATCAGAATATCATCTATGAAGACTATGACAAACATGTCTAAGTACTGCTTAAACACATGGTTCATTAAGTACATAAAAGCTGTAGAGGCATTGGTAAGACCAAACAACATGACTAAGAATTCAAAGAGACCATATCGAGTATGGAAAGCTGTTTTTAAAATGTCACATTCTCTAACTCTAAGTTGATGGTAGCCTGATCTGAGGTCTATCTTGGAAAAATAACTGGCACTCTAAAGTTGGTCAAACAATTCATCTATTCTTGGAAGTGGATACCTATTCTTGATCATGACTTTATTTAGATGATGGTAATCAATGCACATCCTGAGCGAACCGTCTTTCTTGCGCATGAATAAGATTGGTGCACCCCACGGGAAGAACTAGGTCTAATGAATCCCTTATCCGAGAGATCCTTCAGCTGTTCTTTTAGTTCCCTGAGTTTTGCTGGTGCCATTCTATATGGTGGAATGGAAATAGGCCGAGTATCTAGAAAGTAATCTATACCAAAGTCTATTTCCCTTTCGGGATAAATGCCTAGGAGATCTTCGGGAAACATATCTAAATACTCATTAACCACCAAGGCTAATTCAAATCTTGGACATTCAGATCTAGATTCCCTGACATGCACGAGATAATAAACACACCCCTTAGATATCATTTTCCTTGCCCGAAGGTCAAAAATAAACAGACCCCTGAAAAATGAAGTACTACCCTTCCACTCTAGGACGGTCACATTCGGGAACTAAGACTGAACTATCCTATTTCTGTAGTCGATTGTTGCATAGCAGAAATAATGCCAATCTATACCAAGAATGACATCAAAATCTGTCATCTCTAACTTGACTAGATCTGCTAAAGTGACTTTCTGAAATATCATAATCGGGCAGTTCCTATATACTCGCCGAGCTATAATGATTTTACCTACTGGGGTAGAACTATAAAGGGCTCTACTAGAATTTTGAGTCTGACTCCAAAAAACACCTTTTATATAAGGAGTAACAAAAGACAAGGATGCACCTGTATCTAGAAAAGCAAAAACATAAACATAAAAGATCTGTAATGTACTAGTAATGACATCAAGAGAATTTTCCTGATCCTATCGGGTCTGAGAAGCAAAGAGTCTGTTTAGGCGTTGTCCACTAGAAGCACTGGAAGTGGCACCTTGCTGGTTTGGGTGACCGAACTGAGTGGTAGAGCGGTTCTGCTAACCCTGAGGACCCAACTGTGGACAATATCTAATACTGTGTCCTAGCTTGCCACATCCAAAGCAAGTATCACTTCCTGCTCTGCAAATACCCTGATGGTTCTTGCCACAAGCCTTGCAACGAGGATAAGTGCGGGCACTGCTAACACTACCCTGAGACTTAGATCTTGGTGCCCTATCTCTATTTCTATTTCTAAAATTCAACACTGGGGCACTGATAGAGGAAGGAGATAGAACATCTGGTTTAGGATAAAACTGCAAATGATTTCCTCCTTCTGATTTAGGTTGAGCAAAACAAAAACTGTCTGACCTTGATCTCTTGTTCTTCCTCTCCCTAGTCCTAATCTTCTACTTCTCTATTTGCTGAGCATGGGTCATGAGCATGGCTAATGTCATATCACTATTTAGAATCACAGACCTGCACTCATTTACCACGTTATCATTCACCCCTAACATGAAAGTGCTCATCTTAGCCCTACTGTCTGCAACCACATGAGGGGCATATCTAGATAACTGAGTAAATCTGAGAGAGTACTGTTTAACCGTTATATTTTCCTGCCTGAGGTTGATGAACTCTAGAACTTTTGCCTTCCTCAGCTCTTGGGGAAAGAATCTATCTAAGAAAACCATGACAAATTCCTCCCACTCTATAGGACCTGCACCATCTACCCTTTTGGACTATCACTGCTTGTACCAAGTTTGAGCCATATCTTACAACTGGTATGCAACTAACTCATCACTCTCAACAGAAGTAACTCCCATGATGTCTATGACCTTCTGTGCATGATCAATGAATTATTGAGGATCTTCGTCATACTTACACCCAAATAAAGATGGATGGTTCATTTGGGTAAAGTCCTGAATCCTAGCTGCTGCTGAGTTGGCCACTGGATTAGCTGGAATGACTACTGGCCATTTATTTTGGGCAGCCACAAACTGAGAAAGTGTGGTGAATGCATCTTTAAACTCTGCATGAGAAACTTGTTCTCCCAAAGGATCTTTGGGTTGAGGAGCTATCTAGTTTCTTCTCTTTGGAGGCATGTTTTGAAATAAGAGAAGAATGGATTAGACTGAGAATTTCACTTGAGATTATGCTCACTAGCATGACATGAATACTGAAAGAAGGGAAACTATTCCTAAAATATCTCATAGCCTCCAGTACATAAATGTGGCACGCAACACAACCATGTACAAGACTCTACTAGATGAGTCTTTCAGAATTCCTAGGACTCTATTGATCCTTAGGCTCTGATACCAAGTTTGTATCGCCCTGATTTTTCAGAACTAGAACACAATACAATGCTTATGACCCCGAAGGACCATAAGATAACCCATGACTGGTTTTTGTACCTGTACACTGCATAATATACATTTAAAATATAGAAAACATGAACAATAGGCCATAAGGTTCAACTGAATAAAGTATCTGACTAATCATAACATCTATATGAGCTAACAAATATCCAAAACAGCTGAAGTCTGAATGTAAAATATAAAAGCCTTTAAACACTGTCTGAGTAAGGAGTTGAAGGAACATGTCTCCAACTAACTCCGTAAACTGAGAGATAACTGAAATAATAAATAAAGTCAAATCATATCGTCCTCAAATGAAGGGGACTCAATGTAACTCTATATGCTAAAATAAGACTGCTACTGCTGATGTGGAACTCGTGTCTCTGAACCTATAGTGTAACATAAAAAGAAAGCACCATAGCGCGAATGCGTTAGTACAACTGAAAGTACTGAGTATACGAGTGAGGTAGGATAAATGAAAAGGGTTACATATATGAGCAATACTAACTGACTGACTAATATGGACGTGAGAGTACAAATCTACATATATAGTAACTGAAATTGTGAATATGTGATAGCTAGATATGTACACTAATACATGGTTTACTAATATCTAACATGACTGATACTGAAATTCAGATAACATGGGCAACTGTGTCTGACAGTCCTGAATCTGATGGAACTATCTGAGTTTCATACTATAACTGAATTGACTATATCTGGCAGTCCTGGTATACTGAAGTCTAAAGAACTATCTGAGTTCTTTTACTGAGATAGAGACTGAAACTGTGGCAGGTAGTTGTTTAACTGACTGGCCCCATGTATGCCATTATAGCTAAGCTGGGGTCTAATCTTTTCCCTGATGGGAAGGGTGTCAATACCACGCCAGTAGTTAAGACAGGCTGTGAGAACCCTCTATTGGCAGGTACTCAAAATGAGAACGGTGGGAACCCTCTACTGGTAGGTAGGCAACCTCATGTACCCTCAACTAGCAGGTATGATATGTCAACCTACATTGGCTACATAGTTCTGGAATGCAAGAATTGCCTAAAGAAATCACACCCTCTACTGGCAGGTGAGTTACAATCCTTGGGGTCACTCGGTGCTAACTTCTACTCTCAACTGAAGAGACTGAACATGATTAGCTGACTAGGCATGGACTGAGCTTACTGAAATACATTAACTGATGGAATACTACTGATATCTGATAACTGTCTGAGATCATGAGTTTCCTGAGTCACATGACTGACTAAATTCTACTGAATCATGGCTTGATTTTGGATATTGTGAAAACATAACATGGTTCTAGGCGCACAACTATATTTTTTGGGTATGAGTACCCCCAGGACTCGATGGAAGGAAACTGACCCAACATGACTTACTTGATCATGAGAACAGAGTTCACAATTGATTACATTATAAGTAGGGGATATTATACTACATGTAGTTCTCAACATCTTATGCATGGTAGGGAGTGAATATATATCATGTACATATTGCATAACTCCATTATCATGAACTCTTCATACCACAACAATAACAACACAACAATAGCATGGAATTTATATTGAATCATAATGGTTAGCATCAACTTGTCATTTAGATACTATTGATTCATGGAACCATAATTTCTAGCATTCTAGGCATTTTATCAAACACCTTGTATGCACTCTTTAAGGCATAGGCGTATTCATTAATTTCACCATATTAAGCCATCCAAATTCATGGGTTCCAACTAACATGATCATAACTTCCATGAAAATATATCAAAATACTACTCTATACCACAAATAACAACCACCAACAAGAATATGACCATATCACCACAAAACAATCAAAATTTAGTATTTAAAGATTAATTCTTGAACTCCACGGACGAAAGGGATCCGTGGATGAACACTACGCATACCTTAGATTGAAAATCCATCAAAGTTAACGTTGAAATTGGCTTGAATCTTGATGTTCCCAATTGAACCCTAGGTTTGTTCTTGATGATTTTGGTGAGAATTTCAACAAAAGGAGTATATTTTGGTGTTTAGTAACCTTAACCATGTGTTTTGGGGTTTATATATGGGTAGAAAAAGACCAAAATACCCTTAGAAACATGGAGGTAGAAATGTTGAAAACTTGGCACCCTATCGGAGTCGCAAGACAACGCCCAGCTAGTCTCACGCTTTAGCCAGGGCGACGCCTTGCTGAGAGCGGTGCTCTAGCTTGGGAAACGCGAGCCTATCACCCTGAGCTACTGGTTTAGGCACCAAAACGTGCCCTTATGCTACTCTAAAAATTCTCAAACTCACCCAGGATGTACTACGACCTTGCCCTATTATAACGCAACTTGAAAATTATAAAATGAAGTTTGGGGAGGTCATCAATTAAATCCCGAAAGTTCAGAGGTCTAAAATAAGACTAAGTGTTAAACACTTATCTAAAATTTTGTAAGTATTGGACCTTATATTGAGCTTCAAAGAGCTAAACGAGATGAATATGAACGTAATGTTTTTGCGGGGTCTTATACCCAGTGTCTCTCTAGTATTAGTAGCAGTTGCTTGTCAGGCTGCTAGATATGATTTAGATTATTCAGTATTGATTGTTCAGACTATTAAGTTTAGTTTTTTCAAAGATTATATTCAGATATTCTCAGTTATCTCAAATAGATTTCCGCATTTGGTATTATTTTTATACCTATATTCCCTTGCTATGAGATTCAGACTTAGTAGAAGGCAGGTAGGGTTAGCTTAAGACTACTTGTATTCTTGAGCATCATGTGACGTCTCGGGACCTCTTTTTGGGACGTTACACCCTACCCTACCCATTTGGTCTCCACTTTCCTAACAAACCCACCATATTCACGCCATTAAAAGATACAATAGTCATATACACCACTAGAACACAACAATAATACATACATAATTACACACCATTATCATTTTTGGTCTCTTACAAGTAAATACACATACCACATAGGGGGATTTTCACACATACACCCTAATTTACACATAAATTTCCATATACACACACATAACTTCACAAAATGAGGAGGAGGACACACTCTCATGGCCTGAATAAATTGGAAAATGCATACCAACTATCACGACACGAGCCGGGGCCCTAGCCGTAATGATCATCCCGAACCATGAGGCCTGGACGTTCTTCAAAATCTGGTAATCATGCATAATATTCACATAATATAAGAAAATTTGTGGAAAACAACACATGATGCAACCATGTTCAATCTAATAAATTGAACAATTTGAAAAGGAATTTCTAAATATTTTTAACACGTGACAACCATCTGCGAAATCTCTAACATTACAATATCTATCAGAAATTTGAAACATAAATGGGACAAGGCACCCAGTAGACCATAAAAAGAATGAAGCAATGAAATATGAAAATAAGGACTTCTAAAATAGAGAAGGATCACCAACTACAACTTCTACACACACGGATCTACTGCTGAATAGAACCGTGGGACGGTGCCTCAGATCCTGAGATATAAGGGGTCATTACATATGTACTGGTTCGTATATCAATCCAAAATAATGTATGTCTATATATAACATAGATGAGAGAAATTCTAAAACATTACCCATAAAATAGTTAAAAATACATGGGCAATTTCAATGACCTTAAAACAATCTTGTCAATGCAAGTCTAATCTTTGTGTTACTTCTGAGTTAGGTAGTACACCCCTACAAGTCTAATATTTCACGAGCTATTTGGAATCCGCCATTAACTCAGTAGGAAATC
The DNA here is from genome assembly GCA_030864225.1 of Capsicum baccatum var. pendulum. Classification (NCBI taxonomy): domain Eukaryota; kingdom Viridiplantae; phylum Streptophyta; class Magnoliopsida; order Solanales; family Solanaceae; genus Capsicum; species Capsicum baccatum. The sequence goes on from CM061550.1 coordinate 79,355,597, forward strand.
CCCCAACCCAAGTTTGCTGCAAGAGTTGGAGTCATTGATTTTGATACGCCACAGGGCACTAAGCTAGCGTATAATCCGTCTTGGGAAAATAACAACTAGTATCGGCAAAACACAATTTTGGGTAAAGAGTTATCTGAAATAGTGCCTTCTTCGGGTAACCACCTAACATCTCATGAGGCTATTTTTAGCCTTTTCTAAACAAGCATCTTTCTAAAATAAATTTCTGAAAAATCTGAATAAAATCTGACTTATGTTCTACTCAGTCTGTTATGGCATTATCTGTTTTGGTATCATAATGCCAAGACTTTCAAGTCATATTTATGAGCCATAAAATATCATGTTACAGTCTCTTCATTCGAAACATGAAGTTTGGACCACCATATCATTCAAACAGTTCAAGAGAATTCATACTTCAAAACATATATCAAATTATGCATAGAATCCTTCTTTTCAACATTTCAACAAACATTTGGTGGTTATTTTTGACAAACCATTCTATTCTTTCATTATATGTCTTCAACATTTATCAACATGTAAAACCCCCTCTCATCAATTTAAAATCAATCTTAAATTATATAAAAATAGTCAAGAACATTGATGCCATGCTTCTAAATATAACATTCTTCAATTCGTAACATGAGAAAATCAAAAGCTGTTGCTACCTGAGAGGAAGTGTAAATAGTCATGCTCTCAATTTAATTATTAACTTTAAATTCATACATACATATATATTTGAACAAAAAGCAATTTTTTTTTAAGGAAAGTCCTCAAGACCAAAATAATAGATCAAAAGGATTCACAATGCATAATTGTAAATTTAGATCATGTAGTTTAGGAAAACCCACGTACCTTAGATTACAAAGTTTAAAGAGTAGAATTCGAATCTTGATTTGTTCCTGGAAATTTTGGACATAAAGATTGATTTCTTGATTTCTTTTTCTTGGAGGAAACGCTAGTTTGATCTTGTTTTTGAAAGTGAAAAGGGAGTTTTAATGTTGTATAACTGATGATAATATACAAATAACATTTTTAGAAAGTCATTAAACCAATTGCGGAGGTTATCGGAAGAGGAAAAGTACCAAATAGATTACCACACTACATAATTTATTAACACACTAAATTTGAATAGGATTTATTGACTTTTATAACCTTTACACATAGAGTTGACTGTTTACATTCCAACCCAAAAGTTCGGGGAGTTACATTATCTCACCTTTGGGATCATTCGTCCACGAATGATGACTAAGGACAAGTCAAATCTTAAAAGGTATGGAATTAGGAAAGTAACCTCGCATTGAACATTTTTCCTCAACAAAGTATCCAAAGGCATCGAAAGAGCTTCATGATAACCCATAGTGAAACACATAAGCACGAAGCATAAGGTAGTGAAAGTTTTCATATGGATGACCTTGCACATGAGTTCTATGAATAATTCTCATCACAACATAAGGCATGAGTTTATTTGGTGATCATAGGCTCTATTTACATCATTACTAATCATGAAATGAGATTTCGCGGGAGACAGGATTTAGAAGCATTTCCACCTTACAAGATACAACGCATGTATCTTAAGTTTAGAGACACTATTCATTTATTCCCCAACATTAATCAACAAACTTTATCATTTCCCACCTACGATTCTCCCATAACACATCTAATCACTTGAATTTTGTGTCCCGACATATACTAATTCTATACTGAAGCCCAACTCGGAGGAAAAAGGTGCTAACTTAATCTACGGGACATGCACTCTACATCACATTAAGAAATCACCTCACCCTATCACTATAATCCAACAACCTTATGTCTTAATTCAAGGAGTACTAACCGCACGACACATTGGTTTGTGTGTTCATCAGTCACAAAATTTAAGTCTATCATTAATACACCCACTTTATGGATCTCCCATCTAAGACCAGTCAATTCAATCATTCTCACTAAGATTTTCACCACATAACTCTTTCTTAACTATCTCACATAATGAAAACTCATTTTTTTCTTTCCCCTTCTCCTATAACCTTAGCTCTAGAAGTCAAATCAAAATATTCATCTTCAAAATCATTTTCCCCTCACCCAAAACACTACCACACTTTCATAACAACCGTCATACTGATATATAAAGGGTCATTGAGGGACCCGAGCCTAAACATCATGAATGGATGTAACACTAGTCAATATATAGCTTATAGTTATTAAACTACTCAAGGAGGGACATGAAGTGAAGATGCGATAGAATAGACACGGAGTGATTTAGATATCAAGTGTCTGGATCATAAGTAAAGGGTTGTTTGGCATAACCACAACACAACATGATTTCCTAGGACATACTACGGTGAGAAACATGGGTACAAATGTCTCATGATTTGTATAACATAAGGTCGGAATTCATAAAGTAAATATTTGAAACAGAGATTGATACTTGAAGCTATTGCTTCTCATTTTCCGAGCTGAGATAGTCATAAGTTCGCACAACTTTATCGCTTTGGCTAATTCTGGCATAAAATAATTCAGTGAAATACAAAAACATATTTTTTTAGGACTAAGCATGTTGTGAGACATAGTTTTAGATCATGAGTAACATAACATATGTCTTGGGTACTGGGAATATTGAATCACTAAGGGAGATTATTACTCCTTGTCTTGAAATCGGAACATGGCATGAGTTACATAGAGAGCTCAAACCTTAGGCATAGGCAAGACATGAATACATAAGACATTGGTAGAAGTCCATTCAAATAGAAGTAAGAGGAGCTTGCTTGACTAGGAATTGATTTAACATGATTCTTACTTGAAACTTGACATCACAAAAAGAATTCGGGAACTAGTTTAATCCATCATCTCCACCTTAGATCAAAGTTACCCTCCTAGACTTGAGAATATAACCTCCCATCAATCTATAACTAGATTTCTCAATACAAAAGGGGATATCGGTATACATACGAACACAAACTTCCTTCAAGAATTTTAGATAAAGACACTAAATTTTTTCTAGGTTATCTCTCTTCAGGGATACTAATCATAACTTCCCCTAACCCCAAAGTCACCAACTTATGACTAACATTATTATACGTATGTCCATCTATGCTTCTAAGCACTTAACACTCTATCTTCAACTCCTTAGAATACTCGCATTACACCTCTAGTTGCATAACTTACAACTTAACAAAATTTGTAAAACCTTACCCAAGGATTATGTTGCCTACTTATATTTCCTCAATTCAACTCTAATGAATACCGTACAACAACTCACTAGACTTTTCCATACTAAATTTCAAGAACATAAACTAGGTACGCAAAACACTTATACACAGAAATGCTAAGCCTTCCATTTTTAAGTACATTCTAAAGGCATTGCTTTCCAAGAATGCTACTCTTAATTTTATTCACTATCCTCTATTTTCATCCACCTAAAATTCAATCTCATGAGCATACACATCCTCACTCCTTATCACATAAAAATCCACTCTCCACTACTTTACGTTCTAATACTAGACCGTTAATCACATAACTTACATCTTGAAATCTTACCAAATGCCACACTACCAGGGGGTGCAACTTATTCTTATATACTTATATCCTTATCCACTTAGTGACTCACCCACAATTCATAATTTCAACACTTGTCCTCATATACACATATACCTTAAAATTACCATTTAACTTTTCATAAATAATCAACCTAAGCTCTTTCACAAATCACATCAATCCTACTAATTCATTACCACAAAACATATATCATTAACCTTTAGCAACTACTCTTACCACCACATTCTACATCTAAAGTTCAAGACTATAGCCTAGAAATAATCACGTACCACCGGTGAAACATGGAGCATATTATACTGGTCCATCAAATTGGGAAATCAACTCAAAATACTTATTTCATTTAACTACTACCTACAATCGCAATCCCTCCATGACATCACTATTAAAACTCAAAATCCACTATATACTTCTCATATAAAGTACTAGTTTACAACCACTAAAGAAATGATCGTCAAGGGGGTAAAGTCATATAATAGACATGGTCAACCTTAATCTTATATTATAATCCAATACGATCTTCTCTACATATTAAACTTTCTCCTATCATACTTACTTACCCAAACATATATTTAGACTACCTTCAAATTCCACATACAAAAATGAGTCTATACTTATAACTTATTGGCTAATCTAACCATTTTCATTCACAACCTATAAGGGATTTCTATAACCACTATAACTACCCACTCTAGGTTCTTTACTATTTTGAATAAATAAAAAAGAAATAAAACCCAAAAACTTTCCCCACACACCACCATACAATCTATAGGTCTTGCCACAATATTATCCAACCACGATAAAAGAGAGAACCACCCCTAAATCAAAGGGTTATACAAGTAAAACTACTTATTTGCGCAATAGTCATCCTCACTTTGACTGTAACCTAGTGACTTCATGTCACCAAATTTCTGTCCAAGTTACTACCATTAGGTCATGACACTTTAACATATACTACTTCTCGGGAAGAAATACAGTTCCAATAATCTACTGCACATTATTCTGTGCAAAAAGAATTTGAAAGGGACTGAATACTCTTAAATACCTCAGGTTGAAAAGCACAATTTCATCAAGATCAAAGTTTACTCTAGAATCAATATACCTTGAAGCACTAACAGACTCCTCTCAAGTCTCTATATAATTTTATGATCTTTTTATGACTCAATCAGAAAGGATCATACCATTTAGATTCTAAACATCTGCACTTGAATGACCTCAACAATGAGATATATCTAAGAATATCAGAGTAAGAAAAGAATTGGGATAACTTTATTTTCGTATGGCGATACCATAACATTAGCTAGAGTATGAAAGAGGAACATTCTGACTCCATAGCACGAACTAAAACATGAAGAAAGAGAGTTATTCCTAAATGCCTTGTAACCTCCTGCTTATAAGTGTGGCACGCTACACACCCATAAACTTAACTCTACCCTATGAAATTTCGTAGACACCTTGGTACCATGAACTATACTTTGATATCAAGTTTGTCACGACCCAAGACGGAGCCCTAGCCGTAACAAGCATCTCAAACCATAAGGCCCGAGCGCTCTTCTAAATCTGGTAATCATGCACAATATTCACATAATATAAGAAAATTTATGGAAAACAATACATGACGGAACCATGGTCAATCTTATAACTTGAAAAATTTGAAAAGGAATTTCTGAATATTCTAAAAATATGGCAACCATCTACAAAATCTCTAACATTACAATATCCATCATAAATCTGAAACATAATTGGGACAAGGCCCCCAATAGACCATAAAAACAAATAATCAATAAAATCTAAAAATCAGGCCTTCTGAAATATAGACGGCTCACCAACTGCAACTTCTGACACACATGGACCTACTGCTGGATGGAACCGTGGGACTCTGCCTCAAATCTTGAGATATAGGGGGTCAATACATATGTACTGGTACACAGATCAATCCAAAATAGTGTGTGTGTGCATATACATAGATGAGAGAAAGTATGAAACATCATGCATGAAATAATTAAAAATACATGGGAACTTTCAATGATCGTAACACATTCTTATCAATGTAAGTCTAATCTTTGTGTTACTTTTGAATTATGTTGTACACTTCTGAGTTAGGTGGTACACCCCTACAAGTATGATATTCCATGGGCTATATGGAATCCGTCATTGACTATCCATGGAAGCCCCCAACCCAATTTTGCCAAAATTGTTAGACTTCTAATTTTGATACGCCACAGGGCACAAGGAAAGCATATAATCCCTCTTAGGGAAATAATAACCTGTATTGAAAAAACACAATTTTGGGCAATGAGTTATCTGAACTCGTGGCTTCTTCGGGTAACCACCTAACATCTCTTAAGCCCATTTTAGCCTTTTATAAACATTCATCTTTTTTAAATAAATTTCTGAAAAATTTGAATGAAATCTGACTTATGTTTTACTTTGAGTCTGTTATAGAATTATTTGTTTTGGTATCGTCTTACTAGGACTTGCAAGTCATATTTATGAGCTATAAAATATAATGTTACAGTCTTTTCATTCAAAACATAAAGTTTGGACCACCATATCATTCAAATAGCTCTAGAGAATTCATACTTCAAAATATATGTCAAATTATGCAAAGAATCCCTCTTTTTAATATTTCAACAAACATGTGGTGGTCATGTATTTTTGACAAACCATGCAATCTTTTATTAAATATCTTCAAATTTTATCAACATGTAAAACCCCCTCCCATCAATTTAAAATCAATCTTAAATCATTTAACAATAGTAAAGAACATTGATACCGTGCTTCTAAATACAACATTCTTCAATTCATAACATGAGAAAATCAAAAGATGTTGCAACCTGAGAGGGAGTGTAAATAGTCATGCTCTCAATTCAATTATCAAATTTAAATGCACATATATATATATATATATATATATATATATATATATATATAATTTTCTTTAAGGGACGGCCTCAATACCAAAGCAATAAATTAAAAGGATTTACAATGCACAATTTTAAATTTAATTCAAAACCCCTTTAAAAATTCATGATTTCTAAAACTTTAAACTTTATTCAAAGTGTTTTCAACAAGCCCATGTAGTTTAGGAAAACCCCACGTACCTTAGATTACAAAGTTTAAAGACTAGAACTCGAATCTTGATTTCTTGCTTTCTTGTTCTTAGAGTAAACCCTAGTTTGATCTTGTTTTTGAAAGTGAAGAGGGGTTTTGATTTTGTATAACTGATGATAATAGACTAATAACATTTTTAGAGAGTCATTAAATCAATTGGGGAGGTTTTCAGAATAGGAAATGTACCAAAACAACCCTTTTAAAATATCCCACCTTCAGAACTTCAAATTTTGCCTGACAACTTGGTTGATGGACCGTTAGGAGGATGACGGACCATAAACTTGACCGTCGGGTCATGTCCAGTGACTGAACTCACTGTTTTAGGGGCGACAGAGGGCTTTTCGGTCTGTTTGATCTACCCTCGCACCCTCGGCAGATTAATACCTCTCTGTAAAATGGGAATAACTTTTTACTTCGATATCGGATTAAAGCAAAACCGGTGGAGTTGGAAAGAGGACACAAAGAACTTTCGTTATATATATAGTAGATCCCCTAATTCATTATATACAAGAAATTATGGTCGACTCAATAGGAAAACTTTCAACTCATCCTTCAGTTAGGGGACCTTTATGATCTCAATTCATGCTCAAATAGAATCCCACACTACATAATTTATTAAGACACCAATTTTGAATAGTATTTATTGGCTTTAGTAAACTTTAGACATATAGGTGACGGTTTACATTCTAGCCAAAAAGTGCGGGGTGTTACATTCATTATCCTCTCTTTGGGATCATTCGGCCCCGAATGATGTGTAGAGACTTGTTGAAGCTCTAAAGGTATGAAATGAGGAACGTAACCTCTCATTGAACATTTTTCATCAACAAAAGTATGTAAAGGTATCGAAAGAGCTTCATGATAACCTATAGTGAAATGCGTAAGCACGAAGCATGAGGTAGTGAAATTTTTCATATGGATGACCTTGCACATGAGATATATGAATAATTCTCATCACAACATAAGGCATGAGTTTATTTAGTGATCATAGTACCTATTTACATCAGTACTAATCATGAAGTGAGATTTCACGAGATACAGGATTTAGAAGCATTTTCCACCTTAGAAGATACAACGAATGGACCATAAGTTTAGAGATACTATTCATTTATGCACCAACATTAATCAATGTACTTCATAATTTCCCACCTACAATTATCCCTTAACACAACTAACCACAAGAATTTTGTGCCCCACCATATAATAATTCTACGTTGAAGCCCAACTCGGAGGAAAGAGGTGCTAACTTAATCTAGGGGACATGCACTCTACAACACATTATGAAATCACTTCACCTTATCACTATAATCCAACAACCTTAAGTCTTAATTCAAGGAAAACGAACCACACGACACATTGGTTTGTGTTTTCATCAATCACAAAATTTAAGCCTATCATTACTACACCCACTTTATGGATCTCCCAACTAACACCAGCCAATTCAATCATTCTCACTAAGATTTTCACCACATCACTCCTTCTTAACTATCTCAAATAACGAAAACTCATTTCCTTCTTTCCCCTTCTCCTATAACCTTAGCTTTAGAAGTCAAATTAAAATATTCGTCTTCAAAATCATCTACTCCCCCACCCAACACACTACCACGCTTTCACAACCACCTTCATACTGATGATTTGTATAACATTTGAAACATGGGTACATATATATCTGATGATTTGTATAACATAAAGTCGAAACTCATAAAGTCAACAATTGAGACAAAGATTGATACTTGAAGCTATTGATTCTTATTATCAGAGTTAAGATAGTTATAAGTTCACACAACTTTATCGCTTTGGCTAATTTTGGATTAAAATGATTTAGTGACATACAAAAACATATTTTCTTAGGACCAAGCATGTTGTGAGACATAGGTTTTGATCATGAGCAACATAACATATGGCTTGGATACTTGAAATATTGAATCACTGAGGGACATTATTTCTCCTTGTATGGGTATCAAAACATGACACGAGTTACATAGAGAGCTCAAACTTTAGGCAGAGGCAAGACATGAATACATAAGACATGAATACGTAAAACACTTATACACATAAATGCTAAGCCTTCCATTTTTAAGTACACTCTAAATACATAACTTTCCAAGGACACTACTCTTAATTTTTTTCATTATCCTCTATTTTCAACAACCTACAATTCGTAATCTCATTAGAATACACATCCTCACTCCTTATCACATAATAATCCACTATCCACTACTTAATGTTCTAACATTAGACCGTTAATCACATAACTTATATCATAAAATCTTACCAAACACCATACTACTAGGGTGCAACGTATTCTTATATACTTATGTCCTTATCCACTTAGTGACTCACCCATAATTCATCATTTTAACACTAGTCCTCATATACACATATAACTCACAATTACCACTTAACTTTTCACAAATAATCAATCTAAGCTCTTTCACAAATCACATCAAGCCTACTAATTCATTCCCACAAAACATACATCATTAACCTTAAGCTACTACTCTTACCACCACATTCTACATCTAAAATTCAAGCCTATAGTCTAGCAACGATCATGTACCACCGGTGAAGCATGGAACATATTATACTGGTCCATGAAATTGGGAAATCAACTCAAAATACTCATTTCATTTAACTACTACCTACAATCACAATCCCTTCATGACATCACTATTACAACTTAAAATTCACTACATCCCTTCTCATATGAAGTACTAGTTTACAACCACTAAAGAAAAGAAATTCAAGGGGGTAAAGTCACATAATAGGCATGGTAAACATTAATCTCATATTATAATCCAATACGATCTTATCTATATATTTTATTTTCTCACATCATACTTACTTACCCAAGCATACATTTAGACTACCTTAAAATTCCACATACAAAAATGAGTCTATACTTATAACTTATTGGATAATCTAACTGTTTTCATTCACAGACCATAAGGGATTTCTGTAACCACCATAACTATCCACTCTAGACTCTTTCCTATTTTGAATAAATAAAAAAAATCAAATCCAAACACTTCTCCACACACCACCGTACAATTTACAGGTCTTGCCACAATATTTTCCAACCACCATAAAAGAAAGAACCACCACTAAATCAAAGGGTTATACAACTAAAACTACTTATTTGTACAATAGTCACCCTCACTCTGACTACTAACCTAGTGACTTCATGTCACAAACTTTGGACCAACTTACTATCATTAGGTCATAACACTTTAACATATACTACTACTCAGATAGAAATATAGTTCCAATATTTTTCTACACATTATTCCTGCAACAAGTATTTGAAAGTGACTGGATACTCTTAAATACCTCAGGCTAAAAATCATAATTTCATCAAGATCAAAGTTTACACTTGAATCTCTAACAGACTCCTCTCAAGCCCTTGGACAATTTTATAATATTTTATGACTCAATCTAAAAGGATCATACCATTTAGATTCTAGACATCTGTACTTGAATCACCTCAATAATGATATTTATCTAAGAACATTAGGGTAAGAAAAGAATTGGGATAATTTTACTTTCATATGGTGACACCATAGCACGAACTAGAGTATGAAAGAAGAATATTCTGACTCTATAGCACAAACTTGAACATAAAGAAAGAGATACATTCCTAAACGTCTTGTATCCTCCTACTTATAAGTGTGGCGCGCTACACACCCATAAACAGGACTCTACCCGATTCAATTTTGCAGACACCCTGGGACCATGAACCGTGCTTTGATACCATATTTGTCACAACCCAAGCCGGAGCCCTAGCCGTAACATGCATCCCAAACCATGAGGCCCCGAAGCTCATCTAAATCTAGTAATCATGCAAAATATTCACATAATATAAGAAAATTTGTGTAAAACAACACATGACCGAACCATGGTCAATCTCATAACTTGAACAATTTGAAAAGGAATTTCTAAATATTCTAAACATGTGACAACCACCTGCAAAATCTCTAACATTACAATATCAATCATAAATTTGAAACATAATTGGGACAAAGCCCCCAGTTGACCATAAAAAGAAAAAAGTAATGTAATCTGAAAATCAGGCCTGCCAAAATTGAGAAGGCTCACCAACTGCAACTTCTGACACACACAAATCTACTATTGGATAGAACCGCAGGACTGTGCCTCAGATTCTAAGATATAAGGGGTTAATACATTTTTACTAGTACGCAGAGCAATCCAAAATAATGTGTGTGTATATATATAACATAGATGATATCAAGTTTGAAACATCATGCATAAAATAGTTAAAAATACATGGGCAATTTCAATGACCTTAAAAAAATCTTGTCAATACAAGTCTAATCTTTGTGTTACTTCTGAGTTAGGTGGTACACCACTACAAGTATGATATTTCATGGGCTATATGGAATGTTCCATTAACTCGGCAGGGAATCCCCAACCCAAGTTTGCTGCAAGAGTTGGAGTTTATGATTCTGATATGTCACAGGGCACTAGGCCAACGTATAATACCTCTTGGGGAAATAATAACCCATATCGATAAAACACAATTTTGGGTAATGATTTATCTGAAATCGTGCCTTCTTTAGGTAACGTCCTAACATCTCATAAGCCTATTTATAGCATTTTATAAACATGCGTCTTTATAAAATCAATTTCTAAAAAATCTGAATAAAACTTGACTTATGTTCTACTCTGACTCTGTTATGGCATTATCTATTTTGGTATCATCATTCCAAGATTTTTAAGTCATATTATGAGACATAAAATATCATGTTATAGTTTTTTTATTCAAAACATAAAGTTTGGACCACCATATCATTCAAACATTTCAAGTGAATTCATACTTCAAAACATATGTCAAATTATGCATAGAATTCCTCTTTTCAATATTTCAACAAACATGTGGTGGTCAGGTATTTTTGACAAACAATGGAATCCTTTAATCATATGTCTTCAACATTTATCAAGAACATTGATACCATGCTTCTAAATATAACATTCTCCAATTCATAACATGAGGAAACAAAAGATGTTGCAACCTGAGAGGGAGTGTAAATAGTCATGCTCTCAATTCAATTATCAAATCTAAATGCATACATACATATATTTATATACATACATATATTTATATATATATATATATATATATATATATATATATATATATATATATATATAAATCAATCTTTCTTTAAGGGACGACCTCAAGACCAAAGGAATAAATCTAAAGTATTCACAATGCACAATTGTAAATTTAATTCAAAACTCCTTTAAAAATTTATGATTTCTAGAACTTTAACCCTTATTCAAAGTGTTTTCAACAATACCATGTAATTTAGGAAAACCCCACGTACCTTAGATTATGAAGTTTAAAGAGTAGAACTCGAATCTTGATTTTTTCCTGGAAATCTTGGACTTAAAGATTGATTTCTTGCTTTCTTGTTCTTAGAGGAAACCCTAGTTTGATATTGTTTTTGAATGTGAAGAGGGATTTTTGATGTTGTATAATTGATGATAATAGAATAATAATATTTTTATAGAGTCATTAAATCAATTGGGGGGGGTTTTGGGAAGAGGAAAAGTACTGAAACACCCCTTTTTGAAACTATAGTTTTGATGTTATTTTTGAAAGTGAAGGAGTTTTGATGTTGTTTAACTGATGGTAATAGGCTTGGTTGATGGACCTCGTCAGGAGGGTGAGAAAACATCACCTTGACCATCAGGTTATGTCCCATGACTGAACTCACTATTTTAGGGGTGACAGATGTCTGGACGGTCCGACAGATCGACCGTCGCACTCTCGGTAGATTGATACCTCTCTGTAAAATGGGCATAACTTTTTACTCCGTTATTTCATTAAGGAAAAATTGGTGGCCTTGGAAAGAGGACTCAAATTCCTTTTGCTTTATATATAGTAGGTCCCCTAATTAGTTATATATAAGAATTTATGCTCTATTGAAGTTGAATCAAGTTTGGACGCTCACCAAAACTCAATCAATAGGAAAACTTTCAACTCTTCCTTCAGTTAGGGAACCTCTACGATTTCAATTCATGATCAAATAGATTCCTAAACTACATAATTGATTAACATAGTAAGTTTGAATTTGATTTCTTAGCTTTTGGAACCATTACAAATAGAGGTGACAGTTTATATTCTAGCTTGAAAGTGCAGGGTGTTACACCAACACAAATACAATACACACAGTGAACAAAGGTAGAAAAAATGGAGATAAGATCAAGTGTATGAGGGAGAGACGTGAGAGAGAGAGAGAAAAAGAGAGAGAAGAGTGAAATAGAATTGATTGGAGAGAGATTGAAGTAATAGAAAGAGGAAAACACTTGCTTGAAATTTATGGATTAGCCACCGGAAACCACCTCCGTCGCTGTCGTTAATGCTCTATAATTTATTATTGGAGAACATCTCCGTTCACCCAAATTCATCTGAATCTGACTGTTTTCCGTCAAAACTAACCTAAAATTCCAAATTTCTGCCAGAAATGTGTTCGGGTCTTGTTTGTTTTTTGCATTCTATGTTTCATCTTAGCAGAAAACAAAGTGATGGGTGTATATCGGAGCTTGTTTCATATTGAGGTTTCATTCAAGACTTCGATTGTGGTTCAATTCAAAAGAATCATCTCCAATTAAAATTGAGGTCTATTTCTCCTACTCATTCTCTATTTTTATTCCAAATTTTGATCATTATTTGTGGATGTGAGTGACCGGCATGCTTAGCATGTTAGATTCTTTTTGAAGTGTATGTTTGTTGATGCATTATTTGGATTTTTGAAAATTGAAAGGGAAAAAATATGGACAATCGAAGAGCTGTTAAATCAATTTAGGGCGGGAATTGAAAAATCTATAAAAAGGAAAATATTGATTGTTTGATTCATCGATGGTTATTTGATTTGAAATAAACACTAATTATGTTGATTTCGATATTATCACATTTAGACCATAAATTAATTAGGAATATACTATATTGGGTAGGCAAATTGTAGGAATTGATGATTGTGGAATGATTGAATTTTTGTGCTTGAGATTGTTTTATTTGGTTGCTTGAAATTAAAAAATGTATTCATTTTACCGGGGAATGAGCCGAGCTCACATTGTACTTATTCACTGGGGAATTCCCTGAAGTATCATGTATGCAAAGGAGGCACGTGTTCAAGGCCTGAGGCATCGGGTAAAGCATTAAAGTGTAGTTTAGGATTAGTGTAGATTTACTTTTCAATACCTTTTTATTTGGGGCTATAATAATTGGACTGGATACTATATTTTTGGACTTATTTTATGTGTTATTTAATTGATTGTTCTGCATGTTTTGTGTGATTTATACATTCACATAGTCAAATTAGACGATATGCTCCACCAAGAGGCCATGGTTGAACCACGGGATCGATGGGTGCCTAACACCTTCCCCTCAATCAACAAAATTCCACAACCAAAATCTCTATTCATCGATCAATTTAAAAGAATCAAAATCATTTTGAAAAGAGATATCCAAAGGTGACTTGGCACACCCAATTTAGGCCAAGTGAAGACTCTGATTTTTGAATATAAAAAATCCTTTTTGAAACAAATCTTCATTTTTTTCCAGCTAATAATAAAAACCCTTTTAAACTTAAAATTAATCTTTTTCTGGTTAAAAAAAGGTTGTGACAGATCTCTCGACTCTTCTGGGGATTTTTCAGAATTCGAGCTTATTTGTTTAGAGTTGTATAGACTTAGTTTGACATTATGGATGTATAGATGTTGTTTGTGTTATTGTTAGTATTTGTTATATCATTGTTGAGTGCCTATTTGCTACGTGTTTATAGTTTTTCCTCTTATATATTACCACTTTATATTTGACTTCCTTTACATAACCCGAGTCAATTTTTTCTACAACAAATTCTGTAGTACATGCTGTGCATACGAACCCTAGTTGAGTCACCCTTATTTGAGGAGGGGGATCCATCGGTTGGTATGGAGTAGGTGGAAAGCAATCGCAACTACTATCAACCATACGCTCCCCCGAAAAACCTTATTAGTAGACCCCAGCATAGGTCAACCTTTAGGTCATGCTTATCTGTATCATATTACGACCTTGCAGGACCTTGGCACCCTTAAAGCATCCTTACATGATAATTGTTGCATCTTTGAGCGCAATAGGGTCATTTAAAGAACTGATTTGAGGAAAACCATGTGCTAGAATTAAAGGAGCGTGTGTTTAGGCAAGAAAAAAGCAAAGTGAATCCAAAAAAAATAGAGCTTGATAGTTTTTTTATGGTTTTTGTTTCTCATAATCTAAAAATTCAAAAAGATTTTTTTTACATTTTGCACTTATTTACTCCAAAAAAAAAAGCATCAAAAAGATTTTGCATTTGTTTCCTTTAGCAAGTATTTATCATTCAAAAATTTCAAAAGATTTTTTATTTAATTGGAGATTTTTATAAAAGAAATTCAAAAAAATATGGTAGAAGTTTTGTACATTGCATAAGACAAAAATATCAAAAAGATTTTTTCTTTCATAGTTGTTGGAGTCATTTTTATATGATGTATCAAAATAAAAACTCAAAAAAGATTTTATTGACTTTTTTCATCATCTGTATTTGGTCGTGTCTCTTAAGTCAAGGTTTAGTTTGTTTGATATTTAATAGTCCAATCTAGATAAATTACGCACACCTGATTCTCCTCTCTCGGGAGTGAGATACGTAGGCAGCCCTTCGTGGGTTCAATGATCTTATTTTAAAAATCCCAAAAGATGTTTCTTCACTCTTTATTTAGAATAGGTGTCATATACATCTTTAAAAACAAAACTACGAAAAATTTCTCTTTAATAGTTTCAAGTTTCTTTTTTGTATGAAATTCAAAATTAAAAACCCAAAAAGATTTTCCTTTGATAATCATAGGTTTCATTTTTTGTATAGAAATCTAAAAAATTCAAAAAGATTTTGTTCATTCTTCATTTAGAGTAGGTGTTTCATATAAATATTTAAAATAAAACTACAAAAAGATTTTTCTTTAATAGTTTCAAGTTTTATTTTCATGTCAAATTCAAAATTGAAAATCCAAAAAGATTTTTCTTGGGTAATCATAAGTTTCATTTTGTATAGGAATTTGAAAAAATCCAAAAAATATTTTTCTTTTTTTTCACTCTTCATTTAGAGTAGGTGTTTCATACACATCTTTAAAAGGAAAATACAAAACGAGTTTCCTTTAATAGTTTCAAGTTTGATTTTCGTATGAAATTCAAAATTGAAAACCTAAAAAGATTTTATTTGGTAATCGTAGGCTTCATTTTGTATAGGGATTTCAAAATTGAAAAATTCAAAAATATTTTCATTAATTCTTTTGACAATTTGTTAATTTTTTTTCTACTCAAAGTTTCAAAAAAACAAAAAGAAGAAGAAAAAGAAAGAGAAATTGATCGTCCATGTTGTGCCAAAACTTCACGAAGTAAGCACCCCTAATTTTCCTTTTTCAAGAGTGAGATACATAGGCTCCTTTATTTGGATTCAGTAATCTTTTCAAGAAAAAATAGAAAAAGATTTTGAGAAAATGTTGAACTCTAACATGTTTGCTATCTTTTATTCAGTTAGTTTAAGGTGGTTGGTTAGTGGCACTCTGGCGGGTCCTCCATGTTACACCAAATCTAAGGAAGGTTTAGTTGTGTCCAATAGGGATATAGAGTAACCTAATGGATCAAACAAAGGTTCAATAAAATGAGAGTTTAAAGGTAGAGAATTTAAGACTAAGACAACAAAAGATGAAAATGTATGGAGCTTGGTCCAGTAGGCTGCCTCCTCTATTCCCCAATATTGATCCTATAAATATCTTGAGTTTTCCATCACAATTGCAGAGTTAGTTTTGTATTGTTGTTGACGCACCACAACATGCCTTGGAATTCATGCCACGTCAGCTGCATCTCAATATTTTCACCACTCCTTCTTTAGCTCCTGATTATAAACTTATTACATTCACAACACTATATATCGATTGTGATTTTGCTGCTCAACCATCTACTGAGGCTTCCACATTAGCTATTTTCCCAATGATTGTGGTTTCCTATTCCTCTAGTGAACCCATGTTCAATACTTTTGATGATCATTGCTATAATCTTGAGTCTACTTTTAAGTTAACTGTACCACCAAAATTTCTTATCAAGGTTTGACATGGCTGAAGAGCAAGAGAAAATGGTTGAAAAAATAAGGATTGCAGAAAATGCTATGAAAAGTTCCTTAGGACTCATGGGTAAAGAAGATGTTTCATATAAAGACTGGGCATATCTTCAAGTGTCAACCTTCCTTAAAGATTTGAGATATTAAAATTTAAGGAACATGATGGACATAAGGAATTCATGAAATATTTGGGACAATATGAAAATCAATTAAGGGAAATTGGAGAGAACAAGAATGAAAAAGATGCAGTTACTATTGTAGTTGGACAATGGGAATGTCCAAGAAGACGACATAGTCGTTACCCTCAGTTTCAAGCCCAAGTTCATACCCAAGCTCTATATAGTCACTCCCCAAACCCATTATACTTTATTTCCGTACCTCTATACCCAATATATGGTGTACAACCATATGTTTAGCTCTCTTTTTACTCATAATGGCACACACCAACGCCTCAAAGGAACCCTCTAACTTCACTAAAAGATCAAATCCCTTCTAGGCTAAGGGTTCGATCCAAGTCAAACAATGGAAAGAGAAAGATGCCTCAAGATAGTTTCACACTAATTGGAGAGTCGTATGCTAGTTTATTCTTGAGATTGGTATAGTGGGGCATGATTGCTCCTCTCCTTGGGTATACTACTAACCCACATTCAAGAAGTTTTGATCCTAATGTATGATGTGCATATCATTCTGATGTTTAGGGTCACAGTATTGAAGATTATCGTTCTTTGAAAAGAAAAATAGAAAACATGATTCAAGATAAATAAGTTTTGGTACAGACCATGGACAATGGTAGAAACTCTAGTCATGCTGATATGCAAATTAGTGGTTAAGATGTCAAGCTTAGCAATTGGGAAGATCCGCCTCTCCTTACTTGGAAGGGGTTTTCATATTTTGTTTTGGTTTTCTTTCTATATTTTAAATTATTTTAGGGTTGTAGTTTGGAATCTATCTTGTTTTGTTTCTCTGTCATTTTTGTTTAAACCCTTCTATCTTTTCTTTTAATGAAATGTGGTGTCCTTGTTGTTTTGTATTGTTTTAAGTTGTTTGTTTTTTTTCTTTACATAGTTTATTTTATGTTGGTTCTAGCGACATGACATACTAGCGGAATTTTCAGCTAGATCTTAGAATCCAATTTAAGCATAAACTTTGAATCAAAGGGATAAAGTTAGAAAAAGTCATTTGAGAAATAGGTAGAGTGTTGAGATATTTGGTGACCATGCTAAAGTCTTCTTTCAAAATTAAGATAATTATTTTAAGAATCACAAGAGTAACTTTGTCATTAATTGAAAGACATATCTCGATTTGGTCAAACAGTAGTGCACGATACCATATCAAGAGGAACATAAAGAAAATCAATTTCACGAAATCATGAGTCATTCAATGTGAGAAATTTACAATAAAGGTGGAGTTTGCTAAAAAGGGAGAGATGAAAAAGATCAGTTAAAGTTAATGTTGTAAAAAATGTCACAAGTGATCTTCATCTTTCACTTTCATATTGCATGATGTGTATGTGCCTTTTTAAGGATTGATATGACAAAGGCATTTCATTCTGCTATTCAAATATTGTGTCATCCTTTGTTTACCCCATTTGAGCCTTAATGTTATTTTTTTTCATATCCCTCTTTTGGAACCAAGTAGAGTCAGCAAAGCTAAAAAAAAGTGTCGAGCAAAAGAATAATGTAAGAAAAGTTTCAAAAAAAAAAAGAAAAAGAAAAAAATGTTTCCTCAAAGAAAGAAAAAAGAAGAGTGTCAAGAATAATAGAGTCAGAAAAAAAATCTCAAAGATAAAAGAGTTAGTAAAAATAAAAAAAGAATTCAGAATCAAGCAAAAGAACGAGTTGTCGGAACTATGTGTGACTTGATTCTCCTCTTTTGGGGGTGAGATATGTAGGCTTATTTATTTTGGGATTGGTACAGTTAAATAAATAATTTAAAACTACCCAGTCAAAAGAAACTGGGGCATGAGTTAATTTCCATTGTTTGAGTCGATTCCACAAGTTGTAAGTCTCATCCTACTTCAAGTGTTGTTTGGGCCTCATGTCGTCTTTTATTTCTAACATTATTCAAAAGACAAGTTATAACCAAAGAAATACCTCCAGATCAATCTTTGAGAATGATAAGTCTAAGCATGCAATGCATAAGATAACGTATTTTACGAACTACTTTTCTTCCTTAGCATAAGGAATCAAGAGAGAAATAAAAATAAGAGATCCTTATTGGTGAAAACCCTCAAGGGCACCATAAGACAATGGTGAGCTGAGAGAAAAATAAGAGAGGCTTATGAGTGAAAATCCTTCAAGGTGTCACTAGCCGAATGAGGTCTTAAATGAAATTGACCTAAGAAAGCAACTCAGTTTCAAGACCATTAACTCAACAACAATTGGTGAAAATTTGGATGAAAAGATCAGACAACTTTTTCCAAAATGGATGACATAATCATTCGAGTTGACTGTTATTTTTAGATAATTTTTGTGTTCTTTGTTTTAAATGGGGACACTCATTGTATTTTCTTTCTTCTCTTTATTTTTATTTTATTTTCTTGAGTCAGTTATCCAAATAAAAAAACCATTTTCATTTTTCTCTTATTATTGAGTTAAGTTCAGGTCAAAATAAGTGAGAAAAGATTTCAAAACTGGATACCAGCTTCTTCAATTACACAAAGAAAGATAAAAGGTCAGCACATGAAAGAGACATGATTGTGAGCCAAAATAAGGCATGCAAAAAGTTTTATTAATAGACAAGTCTTGGAACTCATGGAAATACAAAGGTTCAAAGGATTTATCTGAGTGGCATGACAAAGCAGAGATATTGTGTTTGTTTCAATGTCACTCTTATAACTGGAGTTCGGGTCAATGATACGATAAGTCAATGACATATGCTAATGGTTGGAAGCAAGATAAAATGTCATGGAGTCAAGAGCAATTGTCGCAAAAGGTAAAGCCACAGACCAGCCACCATATTTTTAAACTCACAAGTTTTCTTTGTATGAAACAGGAACACATATTACCTTAAAATAAAGGATTCAAATCCTAAACATCAAAGGCCGTAATTTCTCACTTCTACAAATGTAAGAGGAAATGCTGTTGTACAGGTTTGGTGATCAAAACTATGGTAAAACTCATAATCCAATATCTCTAAGAGATGCACTTCCTTGTTCGGGTAATTCAGGTTCATTTATTAGGTGATGCACTTCCTAAATTGAACCTTTACTCCTAGAAGTCATACTTTCTAGTTGAGTCCTTCCACTAAACCCTTAGGAGACACACTTTTTTGTTAGGGTAGTTTAAGTTATGTCTTGATAGGTGACATAATTCCTAACTCAATACTTTACTCCTGGAAGATGCAATTTTTGGTCGTGTCCTTCCATGCAATCCCTAGGAGATACACCTCTTTATCTGAGTAGTTCAGTTTTTATTTATTAAGTGATGTACTTCTTAAATTGAACCTTCCTCCTAGAAGTCGCATTTTCTAGTTGAGTCATTCCACTTGACCCTTAAGAGACACACTTCCTTGGTGGGTATTCAAGTTTTGCTTATTAGGTGTTTCACTTCCTAATTTAAGCCTTTACTCCTAGAAAATGTACTTTCTAGTTGAGTAGCTAACCCCTAGGAGATGTATTTCCTTGTCTGGGTAATTTAAGTGGCATTTTTAAGGAGATGGACTTTCTTGTTTGGGTAATTCAAATGACATTTATAAGGAGACACACTTCTTTATTTGGGTAATTCAAGCAACATTTGTAAGGAGATACACTTCCATGTTTGGGTAATTCAAGGGCATTTGTAAGGAGACATATAATATTATTTGGGTAATTTAAGTGGAATTTGTAAGGAGACACACTTTCTTGTTTGGGTAATTCAAATGACATTTGCAAGGCACTTCCTTGTTTGGGTAATTCAAGCAACATTTAAGAAGATGCACTTTTTTGAATTTCATGAAATTTTAATACAATTTCGATGATTTTGAGGATGAAAACAAGTAGATTTAGAATTAAATTGTTGGTTATAAAGAAATTATAGGCCCAAAAGAAATGTTACTCGAGAAAATTGAAGTAAAAGGTGTCTTTTAAGTATTAAATGAAGGATTGGTGAAATTGACCAACTTAAAGGGTCAAACATAATTAGGAAACTTGATTAAGTTAATTATGGACTTGATTAAAATTTTTAAAACTTTCTAATCTTTTCAAAAATACAAATCAACCAACCCACACCCCTCTTAAATCCAAATCAGCCAGTCTTTCTCCTATCTCTCTCGACAACTTCTCTAAAATCTCTCCCAACTAATAGTTCTACAAATTTCTCTTTTCAATCCTCAACGACTACAACCTCCGATGAAAAATAGTTGGGATGCAATCTTCTTTTTGACTTCAACCTTCAATTGACATGAAAGACTTGCTCTCCGACCATAACAACTTTGAATTCTTCATTGTTTCTTTTCTTCTTTTACTGGTAAAAAATTATGGCCTTTTAAGTTTTGAAGAAAACGAGAAACTTGAGCCAAATTCTCTTATAGTATTGGGTAACAATTTTAATATTTATTGTTTTAATTTGAAATACGGTCTAAATAAAATTCTAATTTTTAGTATTTCTTCTCTTCTCTTTTCGATGTGAATTTTGATTTTTTGTTGTTTGTTGCATTTTTTTGAATTTTGAATTTAGTTGTTTGTGTTTATATAAACAAAAAAATGATTTGGATTGATTTATTCTGTTCTTGTTCTTGGTAAAAATAATGATATTGTTGTTTTTCCTGTGGACCAAAATCGTGCTACTATTTTTTTCCTCCAACAGATTATTCATCTGGCGAAACATATTCACCATCCGATGCAACAGATCAACTATCTAATGCAGCAGAGGAACCATCAAACTAAAATTTTGATGGAATAGATTAATCATCTGAGGCAATAGAGGAACCATTAAATAAAAAATCTGATGTAATAGATTTAACATATGATACAATAGTTTAACTATCTGATGTAACAAATTAACCATTTATTGCAACAAATGGTAATGCAAAAAATTTACTATCAGATGCAACAGAGGAACCATCGAATAAAAAAATCTGATACAACAGATTAACCATTTGATGCAATGGAGGAATCATCATATTAAAGATCTGATGCAATAGATGAACCTCCTATTGTATAAAATACTATCAACTCTTCCAATAGGACATGTCCTAGACTTAATTTTTCCAGCTGCTCATTCATCTACCGCGATAAATGACCCTTCTATTAGAAGAAATCTAAACAATATTGATCATTGATAACTGTTATAATAGATCACTCATGTGTTGCAACAAATGTGTGACCTATTGCACAGACCATTCATCTTTCTCAATAGATGAGTGATATGTTTTGTATTGTCGTAACAGATTACTCAGTCGTTGCTGCATATTAGTTAACTGCTCCAACAGATTACTCATATGTTATAATAGATGTATGATCTATTGCACAAACTATTCATCTTTCTTAATAGATGAGTAATATGTTTTATATTGTCATAATAGATTAGTTATCCATTGCTCGGGTTATTTAATTGTTCCAACATATCACTTATATGTTGCAACAAATAATATTGTAATAGATGTGTCATCTGCTGCACATACCATTTATTTTTCTCAATAGATAAGTGATATATTTTGCAATCAGATTACTCATCCGTTACAATAGATTATTTAACTATTCCAACAGATCACTCAGATATTGCAATAATGTGTGATCTATTGCATAGACCATTTAAATGTCTTAAAAGATGAGTAATATATTTTCTATTATTTCAATAGAACACTCATCCACTGCAACAGATTGGTTATATACTGTAATAGATATACTACTTGGTGTAACAGATCAGTGATTGGTTGAAGTTATTATTTTACTGTTTTGCTTGTTAGATTTATGGTTATCCTTTTTAACGATGCATTAATCAATTATAATATATATTTTTTATATTCCTATTAATTTTTGATAATATGGCTCCCAAAAGAACAGAAACTAAATCTAGTCCAAGTAAAGAAACAATTGAAGTAGCTAGACTACATCCACTGCTCTATGAGCTTGCTTTACAAGCGTTATCTCAATTAGGAGTAGAATATGATGAACATGAGGAGGAGGAATTTTTAAAAAAGATGATACAAATGCTAATAGCCCTTCCACCAAAGAGTTTGTCAAAACCTTCAGCATTGATCGTTATCCTGTGAGAATGTAGTGCGATGGTGTCATAATTTAATGAGTGATTTCGTGGTTAAGTCATCCATGGGAAAATATTTTGACGCCTTATATGGCTTTCCATGGGCTTTCATTGTAAATAAATGTCAAATATTTATTGACTCCGTTAGCGCCAAAGACAGTCAACTTATATGGCTTTCCATGGGCTTTCATTGTAAATGTTTCATTCTTTTATTATGATATCATTCATTTTTTACTCAATAAATGGTTTTGATTTATTGGTGTTATTTTATAGGCTTGGGTGTTTGAAGTCATTCCTTATTTGAGACAACAAGTGAACTACAGGAACAAGTTTCCTGTCCAAGAATCTTGAGATGGTTGTCGGCAAAAATTGTTAAAAACTCAAAATTTTTGGATCTATTCAACCCCCCAAAGCATGAAGTAAGTTGAATTATAATTAAAATTTTTGTTCTAATTAATGATTTCTCTGAATGATCTAATCATCATTCTAATATATCTAATGATTTATGTTAGATTGTGCATCATCGCTTGTTCTAACCAATCGAGAGTTAAAGATTCCAATTTTTCTTATGTTATGATCTGTGCAAACTTGATTGGACCATAAGGTCATTGACAGAATAAAAATAGAATTGTTTGGAGCAATAGACATTACAAGAAAAATAATTTTAAAGGGTTGGCATGATGTTGTTTATGGTCTTAGTGGTGATGGAGCTGTTGGTGAATTCACTTATGTTGCATTTTGTCTTAGAAGCTTGTGTTTTTTAGGAGATTGTTTTCCTCATAGGTTCAAGTAAGAGTGTGTTGTTGCTATTGTGAGTCTTAGGGGTTCTAGTGTTTGATACACACTTTAGTTCCTACATATTGTAATAGTTTATGTCTCACTATTTATCCTTTACTTTCTTCCTTTAGTTTGGTGTTTTGTTGCTAGTTATCTTTAGTTTTGGATTTGTGCTTGCTTTTTAAGGTTAGTCTTCATCTATTCTTGTGTTTTCTACTTTAATGTTATATTATTTGGTATCAGAGCCAGGTTTGATTTTGTTCCAACAAAATCAATCATGGGTTTGTTATCTAGAAAATTATAACTCCTCGAAAACAGGTCCCAGGATGTCAAACGGTACTCAAGACTACAAGTAGTCTTAAGCTAACCCTGTAATCCTTATTCTAAATCTAAAACTCATATCAAAGAGATTTAATAATCAATCATCACTGAAATACTAAATTTGAACTAATCTAGAAATTACTGAACATAATGTTTAAATACGTTTGAGTTAAAAGTCTAAACAAATCAAACTATAAGTCTGAAACACTTCTAATAGTCAGACAATCCTCAACTACTAACAACTCGAGAGTTTTTGAGATAGACCCTCAGTTGACTCAAACTGACTGAAAATAATTGAACAAACGACTGTAATAAACTAAAAGTCTGAATTTGGCAGTTCTTGAACTATGAGGACTCACCAACTATCAAGATGTAGATGTAGATGCTCGAAATCACTCACACTGCTAAAACTGAGCACCTGAACCTACATTATTAAACAATATAGCACATAGGCGTATATATGGGTTAGTACTTTTGGAATGTACTGAGCATGTGAGGATGAATTCATAAGTGAAACAATATTTTGATGTTAATAAAAATTCATGAAAGAATGCATGTTGACTGTAATGACTCACATACTCTAGAATAACTGAAAGACAAAACTCATAAATAATTAAACATACTATATAGATCTTGTGAGCCATTACATTTAATTCTGAAAACTATACTTGTATTTTATTTTTAAATCATGCAGGCTAAGTGTGGAAAGGATTCACTTTAATATCTGTAATTTGAGAGCTGAAATTCATGACTAATATCTGATGTAAAATAATATCTGAATGAGACTGTACGCCTTGACACTTAGTTTCTAAAGCTTTTCTATTATTATTTTTTGTTAGGTATTTACTGAAGAGAATTCTTTTAAAAACTATACGGCAAGGCTTTAGGGAGGTTCTTCTAACCGACATAAACCATGTGAGCTATCATGGAGTCCAACATCAAGCTACCCTACCTCACGTTGGGGAGAGGTGTCATACTCTTGCCAAGGAGTATAACCTGAGCTAGTTGATCACAATCTGTATCTGTCATCCATATAAATGCGAATAATATGAATCTGAACATATGTTGGCTCGTAGTTATGGGAAAGTAGGAAGTGCTAAACCCACACTTTCCACTCATTTCTAAATACTACTCCCTTTAATATGTATGCTCATTCTGTAGGAAATCCACTTTAAAACTAGCATAAGGGTTTGAAATGAAAACCAGTTGTGCAATTATTTGTTTAAAAACGATATCAAACTAAATAACTGAATTCTATATCTTAGCTGAGGATCAAAGATCAAATCTTATTTAGAAACTGAGTCAGATTTTATCATAGGATGCTTAAAAGCAAAAATCTTCTTGAAATATCAGTACTCAACTTAGGGCTTAAAGCCCATACTTTAACTCATGTCAAATCATCACAGTGTTCATGCTTAATAAATAATATCTTGAAATTTCATTTACAATTCTAGTCAAGGCAATGCAATTTAAATTCTCAATATATGTAAAACAAGTCAAACGTATGGACATGGAAAAATATAAATACAATTCATCATTCAAGTTACTTGTGATATCATAGTATCTAAATAATAATCATTGGGTATAAACCCTAAATCTAAATTCATGTGAACTCATATAAAATCATGTAAATTAGTAATTATAAACTAGTTTTAGGCACAAGGATGACAGAATTATCCTGTTCATTACCCCTACATACCTTAAGTGATTAAATTGAGGAAGACACTTGACTTTGAATCTCTCTTGATGTTCTTGAAGATTATTTCTTGGATTTTTTGAATAGGGAACCTTGAATTTTTAATTATCTTGGAAAATGAATGGTAAAATTTTGGGTTTATTAAAGTTTAAAATTAAAGCTCTAGGGTTTTCTTTGAGAGCAATTTGATGAACATGGCTATAATATGCTTATAATGGGTTTAATATTTTGTTTATCATGATTTGCAGGCTTGGAAAAGACTAAATTTACATGAAAATTTAAAATGCAAAACTGGAACACAGAATGAGACCTCACCGCGACGCGCCAAATGGGCCATCGCGACACCCACCGCGATGCAGTGGAATTGTGGTGGCTTATTGGAAATAGACCACTGAAAATTTAAGAGTCACCGCAACGCGGTGAGTGGTTCATCGTGATACCTACCATGACGCATTGCAATCGCTGTGACTCACTGGATTTTTACAAATTCCGAATTGGCCTCCACTGCGCTATTGCTTTGCAATTTAAAATGTGATCTAAACCTTGTCTAAAAAATTTGCAACTTACCCGAGACATGCTACTTACACCCTCAAATATAATTCAACTCAAAAATTATCATCTCGGAGCTCAAAAGGTTAACTTAAAAATCCTCAAAAGTTTAAAGGGAGTCAAAAATGACTAATCCCTTTAACACTTACCTTTATTTCAAATTCTAAGTCCTATAGACACATACTAGGGGATGAACTGAGCTAGGAACCTATGGGGTATTACAATATATCCCCCTTAGAAACATTCATCCTCGAATGAGACTAATTAAGCTGAGGATACTGAGGAACTAAGACTATAACTGGCATGGACAACTAAAAACATGACTAAACTAATTTACAAATGCATGAATTATCAAGAAAGTGGCTATATAAATCTAAAACTTAAAATGAAAAAAGACATGATCTGAGGAAACTTGTTACCTTGCGTTGAATCTGAACTTGCGGAAAAAAATGAGGTTACTTTGTTTGTATATCTGCTTCCTCTTCCCAAGTGGCTCCCTCAATGGACTGATTCCGCCAAAGAACTTTGACCAATGAAACTTCTTTGTTCCTGAGTCTACGAATCTAATGATCAAGAATCTCTAATGAAATCTCTTCGTAAGAGAGGCTATCGTGAATGTCTGTGCTTTCTAAGGGTACTACAACAGTTTGATCACCAATACATTTCTTTAATAAGGAGATATGAAACACAGGGTGAATGGATGACAAGTTTGCAGGTAACTCAAACTCATATGCTACTTTCCCAATGCGACTCAATATTTTGTAAGGGCCAACATATCAGGGACTAAGCTTTCCTTTTTTTTCCAAATCTCTTCACCCCTTTCATGGGTGAAACTTTCAAATAAATAAGTCATTGACTTCAAACTCATGATATCTTTTTCTCATATCTGTATAGGATTTCTATGACCCTTTACTATTTTCAACCTTTCTCGAATCAACTGGACCTTCTCCATAGATTCAAACACCATATATATACCTATTAAAGTGACCTCACCCACATTGAACCAACCAATAGATGACCTACATCTTCTCCTTACAAAGAGCCTCAAACAGGGCCATCTGGATACTAGCATGGTAACTATTATTATTGGTGAACTCAATTAATAGCAAATGCTCATCCCAACTACCCTTGAAGTAAAGAACACATGCCATCAATATATCCTCTAGGGTCTGAATATTCCTCTCTGCTTGACCATCTGTCTGAGGATAAAAAGTTGAACAAAAATGAACCTAGGTACCAAGACCCTTCTAAACGGCTAAAGACTCGACTTACTACAACCATAGTTTTGACTTTACCAGATGGTTCAGACAAGTTTATGGTATATTGTGATGCTTCCAGAGTTGTTTTGGGGTATGTTTTCATATAGAGAGGTAAGGTCATAACCTATGCCTCTAGACAACTTAATCCCCATGAAAAAACCATCCCACTTATGATCTTGAGTTAGAAGCTATAGTGTTTGCCTTAAATATTTGGAGGTGTTATTTGTATGGAGTATATATTGATGTGTTCACACACGATAAAAGCCAACAGTATATGTTTTCTCAGAAATATCTAAATCTCAAAAGAGAAGATGGTTAGAGTTTTTGAAAGACTATGACATGAGTGTTCTATATCATTCAGTCAAGGACAATGTTGTGGTTGATGCTCTCAGTAGAATGTCTATGGGTAGCATTGTTTATGTGGAGGATGGTAAGAGGAAGTTAGTTCAGGAAGTTCATCAGCTTGCCTAACTAGGTGTTTGCTTAGTCGATTCAGCAAAGGGTAGGATATGGGTTTAGAATAGTTTGGAATCATCTCTGGTTTTGAAGTAAAAGAACAGTAGGATAGGGATTCCAATATAGTTAAACTAAAGAAGTCAGTCAGAGATCAAAGTAGAGGTTTTCTCCCAAAGGGGAGATAGTGTGTTATGTTGCCATGGTAGACTACGTGTGACATATATGGATGGCATGAGACAGTGGATTCTTATAGAAACACATGGTGCGTGCTACGCGATTCACCCCAAGGGAAACCAAAATGTTTTATGACATGTGGGAAGTCTATTGGTAGTGTGGGATGAAGAGAGACATTGCAGATTTAGTAACAAAGTGCTCAACATGTCAATAGGTTAATATTGAGCATCAGAAGCCTAGTGGGTCTATGCAGTAGATCAGTATTCCCACTTGATACAATACAAAGTGTGTATCAAGATATTCCAACCAACACAGGAACAACTACATGAAAAACAATGTGCTAGTGAATTGGAAATGGCCACACACGGCTTCACTAGGCTTGCAGTACTTGTTTGAGATAGAAAAGTGTGTTTAAGAACAAGAACAACAAAGACAATATTAATAATAAATCAAAAGAGCCCCACACATCTTCACTAGACTTTTATATTCAACAACACAATGCTAACAAGATTTACAAAGAAAGAGATAGAAACTTGACACACAATATTCATTAATCTAAGAACCCTAAAAAGAGAAAGGACCTAAGACTAATAAATATCAATACCAAGCTCTTACTTGGACCAAGAGGAACTCAAAGAACCATAAGAACCTAGTTTCTAGCCAAGATACAACACTAGTATCACTTTACTAGTGACAATTCAGTTTTGGCCTCTCCAAATGAGAAAGATAAGTCAAAAATTTACAAGTCTTTTGTTTCTTGAATAATAGGAATGAACTAAATCAATACTAGACCTATTACATGGATTATATAGTCACTTAGAAAGGAGTGACAAATACCAAAATACCCTCGGTATTTAAGTGGGTGTGTTTGGGGTGTCTTGGTGGCCTCTTCACATTTTATTAAATATAGGCCCTTAGAAGGGCTCACAAAGGCATCACACATGGATAAGAATGTGAACAAGGCTTGAAGTCATTGTAACTCACATTCTTGGCTTCGTGTGAAAGGTCTCGAGCTAGGAAGTCCCGTATCATCCTCTCCATCTTGAAGGGAATTTGTCCTCAAATTCGGATCATTGCCATCCTACACCATTTCCACCCGAGAGAGATCACACACGTTGAAAGTGTTGTGCATTTGATATTCTAGGGGTAGATCAATCTTGTAGGAATTATCATTGATCATTTATAATACTTGGAATGGGACATCACCCCGTGGAATCAACTTAGCATTCCTTTGAGACGGGAATCTATCCTTCCTTAGGTTCACCTATACCCAATCTCTTGGTTAAAGAATGAGCTTTCTTCTTCCTTTATTGGCTCGCCTCGTAACTTCTTGTTTTTTATTCTCCAACCACAACCTCACCTTCTCATGTAGCTTTTTCATGGCCTCAGCCCATTTTATTCCATCTAAGATTATAACAAGATCACTTGGCAAAGGGGTTAAATCCAAATGGGTGAGGGGGTTGATGCCGTATACACACTCAAAGGGTGTCATATAAGCAAACTCAATCAATGGTAAGTGATCCTCCCAAGAAGTCATTTTTCCTTTAACATGGACCATAGCATAGACCCTAAGGTCCTATTTACTACTTCGGTTTTGCCATCGGTTTGTGGGTGGCATAAAGACGAAAAAAACAACTTAGTACCGAGTCTACCCCATATGGACTTCGAAAAGTGGCTTAGGAATTTAGAAACCCTATCACTCACTATGATACTCGAAACACCATGAAGTTTTACAATATTATCAACAAAAAAAGAGGCTACACTAGGCGCATCATCACATTTAGAACAAGGAATAAGCTGAGCCATATTGGAAAACTGATCCACCATGATAAAAATACTATCTCGCCCCTTCTAGTCCTCGGCAATCCTAACACGAAGTCCATTGATATGTCATGCCAAGGATAAAAAGGGGTGGAAAATGGGGTGTACAACCTATGGGGTTGGAGCCAAGACTTGGATCCTTTTCACTCAACACATTGGCCACAAATCTGGGCCACATCCTTGTGCATTCTAGGCCGATAAAATTGTTCTTCCAAAATTCTGAGGGTCTTCTCGACCCTAAAATGGTCCATTAGATCGACATTATATGCTTTCCTCATAAATAATTCTCTCTATTAACTTGGGGGAACACACAATTATCTACCTTTAAACAAGTATCCATCAAATTTGGTATAGGGATGGGAACCCCTATCCGTAACCCACCTATCCTTATCCAACTTTTCACTTTCCCTATAGATAGGGGCGAAGTGAAGGTCCTCGAGATATAAAGACTTGAGGATTTCAAATTCCCATAAACTTAGACGACAAAGTAGACACAAGCACATGTTTTTAGGACAAAGCATCGGCAACCACATTGTCTTTACCCTTCTTGTATTCAATAACATAAGGGAAAGTTTCAAGAAATTCAATCCACTTGGCATGCTGTCGGTTAAGCTTGTCTTGTGCCCGTAGATGCTTCAAGGATTCATGATCCATTAAGATCATGATTTCTTTAGGCCACAAATAATGTTTCCAAGTGGACAAGGCTCTAATCAGGGCAAACAACTCTAAATTGTACATAGAGAAGTTTAGAGTTGCTTCTTTGAGCTTTTATCTAAAGAAGGCAATAGGCTTCAATTTTTACATTAAAATCACGACTATGCCGACTTTGCTAGAATAATATTCAACCTCAAAAGTCTTATCAAAATTTGGCAATTGTAGCAAAGGGACCGAGATGAGCATACTTTTCAAGTCCTCAAAGGCCTTAGCTTGTTCATCTCCCCACTTTAAAGGCCGATCGTTTTTAATCACTTCGGTCAAGGGGGCGTAAATGGTGATAAATCCTTTGAAAAAATGACTATAAAAACTATCCAACCCGTGGAAGATTCTCACTTCACCTACGGTTTTGTGAGTTGGCCAATTTTTAATGGCATCAATCTTAGATTCATCCACTTTGACCCCTCTTGATCTCAGCACAAATCCAAGAAATATAACCTCATATACAACAAAATAACAATTTTATAGATTAATATATAACTTCTCCTTTTAGAGGACATCAAACACACATTGTAACTGCTTTACATGCTCATCTAAGGACTTACTATACACCAACACATCATCAAAGTAAACGACAACAAACTTTCCAATAAATGGCTTCATCACATGATTCATTAGCCTCATGAAAGTTCTTGGATCATTTGTTAGGATGAATGGCTTAACTGTTCATTTATAGATACTGAATTTCATCTTGAAGGCGGTTTTCCATTCATCACCCGGTTACATACGAATTTGGTGATAGCCACTCCTCAAATCAATTTTAGAAAACAAACACGAATCACTCAATTCATCAAGAATATCATCTAACCTAGAAATAAGGTGACGATATTTTACCTTTATCTTGTTGATGGCTCAGCAATCAATGCACATACACCAAGTCCTATCTTTCTTGGGAACTAGTAGCACCGAGACCACACAAGGGGTCATACTCTTCTTGATTTACCCTTTGTTGAGGAGTTCCTCAACGTGGCATTGCAGTTCCTTGGAATCCATTGGGTTTCTCCTATAAGCCAGTTTGTTGGAAAATTGTGAACCCGACATAAAATATATTTGATGTTCAATTCCCCAAAGTGGGGGCCATCCTTACAGTAATTAATTTGGGAAGACATCCTCGTAATCCTGCAAAACATGAGAAATAGGAGGAGAAACAGAAATGTTAGTGGCGTTAGTATTAAAACAATGAGACAAGAGGAGCATCAGAGTGTCCTCATCATGATCCACAATAATTCTTTCCTCCTATTCATCATCACAAACTTTCTTGCCCCTTAGAAATTAGGAGCCCCTAGGTTTCTCCTCATCTCTCACTCTCAAGTTCCCCTCTTTTCCCCTTACTCTCGGTCTTCTCTCCCTTTCCCCTCAATTCTCCCATCTTTTGGTGTAATTCATTCACTTAGGAAGGAAATAATAAATGATGAGCGACCTTGCGGCCATCCTTCTCAAGTGTATACTGATTGGAACTTGCATCATGCTTGGTTGAAATATTGTATTTCCAAGGCCTTCCTAACAACAAGTGATAAGCTTGCATTGGTATCATGTCACAAAGCACCTTGTGATAGTAGTTGGCTACCTTAAAACGTATCACGCATTACCTTGTAACCTTTAACTCACTTGCATTTATTGAACCATTAAAACTTGTAAGGACTAGTGTGAGGTGGTGTCAAAAATTTCAAGAAGTTCACCATTGCAACACTAACCACATTCACACAACTTCCACTATCAATCACCATAGTGCACACACTTTCTTTCACAAGACATTTAGCATGGAATAGATTCTCCCATTGGCTAGGATCATCTATTGCCTTACTAATCATGGCACGCCTTACTACAAAGTTTGGAACCACACACTACCCTTCATGTAGATAAGCATCCTCACAATCATCATCATTATCATGTGGATCATCTTAGGGTTCCTCTCCATCTTGAGGCTTGGCCTCATTATCTTCTTTTTCAAGACCCACTTCCTCACTAAGGTAATACAATATTCCTTCCCTTAGGATCACATTATGCTGTTTTGGACATTCATTGACTTTATGTCCCAAACCTTGGCACTTAAAACATTGGAACCCTTTAGGATTAGGATACTTATGAGCTTCTTATCGGGGAGGAAATATGTGGACTATTTTAGTCTTGGGAAGCCTTGTAGTGGAAGATTGATCCTTGTTTTTGGGCCAACCCAAAGATGGTTGAACCATATCCTTGCTCCTCGGACAATCCGAGGTTGATGGTCTCCTTTCCTTGAACGACGGCCTCTCTTTAATCTCCCTTTCAATATCAAGAGCCGCTTGGAAAATCTCTTCAACATTGTCAAACTTGTGAAGCTTCAAATGGGTGGAGATATCTTTGTTCAACCCACACTTGAACCGAATAATGTCATGTCCAATTTGTTCTCCCTGATGATCAAGCTTCAACATGAGTTTTTGAAACTCATCATAGTATGCCATAATACTTTGATTCCTTTGTTAGAAATTGTACAACATAGCAAGTAACTCATGACAATAAGTTTCGGGAAGATACCGTTGCCTCATAAGGTACCTAAACCAAAAACATGGTGGTGGTTATACCTCTACCAATTGGTTGCCGAACCACTTGACGTATTCCCACCAAGTGTTAGCATAGCCTTCAAAATGAGCCATGACATAACAACTCTTCTTCTCCTCCAAGATATTATTCACTTGAAACACTTTATCATACGCCGACTCCCAAGCAAGATACACCTCGGGGTCACTTTCACCCTTAAAGATAGGCAGGCTCAATTTGATGGTATTGATACCTACATTTCTCTCTAGGTGTCGATTTCCCCTTTCTCCATACCCTCGGTATCTCTTTGGATCCACATGATGCCCTATAATATCTTCCTCCCTCATGTAGGCATCGTCAAAGGATCTATACCCTTCATAATCCTTTCTACCATATTCCTCAAGGTGGATGGGATAGTTTTGGACATTTGGAACTTGATTCGGAGAAATTGGATTTTGTGGAGGTAGTGGTCTTTGGTTTAGTGGAGCTTGGAAGGGGGGTTTCGGATTTTGTGGAGGCATTTGACGTCCGAGTACCTCTTACAGAACTTGAGGCATCTGGGAATGGGTTGGTATATTGGGTTCTCAGTTTAGAGGGTTATAAGTGGTTTGGCTTATGACATTTAGTGGAGCTAGTGAAGGATTTGGCAATTTTGATCATGTTTCGGGAGTAACGGTGGCGGAGGAATTTCTATCATGTCCACTTGACGAAACATGTCAAGAAGTAGAAGGAAGAGAGCTCCTTTGACTCTCCACTTGTTCTAACCTCCCACTAATAGTCGTCACTTCTCCCCTTATGTCTCCCACTTCCGTACTCAACCTTTCAAGAGCTCAGTTCATAGCCTCAAGAGTGAACCTCATATTCTCCATTTCATTAGAATCTATGGTTTGAGATGTGGTTCCCTCTATTATTAAGGTATTACCTACACAAGCAAAAAACAAGTTAGTTTAAAATCCCTCTCCTCACTCACACTCTCTTGGTTCACTCATACTCAAGTTCCACAAGTGTTGTAGATTGGCTAGGAACCCGGGAATTCGTAAGGTATGAGTATGCTCTTGCCCAAAATAAATTCTTGTTTGAAACTCAAAGAATTCTCGTCGGACTAGTGCCAAGAGTTAAAATGTATTTAAATGACAAAAGAACACAAACAAACAATGTTAACACGAAGAACGTACACAAAACTATCTTACAAGCTAGTAAGGTATTACTAGGTTGTCAATTAGTGTCGAGCAAACAAACGAAACTAGGAAACAATATAATGAAACAAAAAAATATAAAATTTGAACTCAAAAATATTGCATGAACAATACTTTAGTGACGTGACAGTCCACTATTTGCCTTGAGTTTTATCAAAATTTTATTTCCCAATTTCAAGTCTTGATCAATATAAAATTTAGAATTGGTGGATTTGGTTAATGGAGGGAAAACTGGTCTTGGAGCCTTTTTGTTCAAAATTCAAAAGAAAAACTTCACTTATTTGAACTTTATACTTGAAAAAAGGTCCGTAAATCAAGGAAAAGTAGATGAAAAGTCTTTGAAGTGATAGGGATAAGTCTTTCACTAACAACTACTACAAGCTTGCCTTTCACCTTTTTAGATCTAGTTTGCACTTTAAGGCACCTTTTTAGATCTAGTTTGCACTTTAAGGCTTAATAAGATGATGAAAGGGTGAAGAACCTTAAGAACACAAAAAAAAATCCAAGAACAACAACAATTTCAGTTTCCAAATCCACTACAATAAGACCATCAAATCGGCCTTGGTTTAGGTAACAACAACATCTAACTCGGCCACAACTTGTTCACATATACAACTTCAACAAGTTCAAGTTCAAACTTAGATTTGGACACGTTTTAATATTGATGAGAAAGAAACCAACACTATAAACACTCTAAACAAACAAAATACTACAAGTTATAGACACAAAACAAAAAAATCTTGGCCAAGATAACAACAACACAATTTTCGGCCAACAACACAGAATGGACAAATTTGCACTTTTCTTGAATTATTTTAGTTTTCATCTTTTTTTTTCTTGGCATGAAAGCCCTATATTAGTATTGTAAGAACAATATAAAATATGTCTTTGATACCAAATTATACAATACAAAGTGTGTATCAAGAGATTCCAACCAACACAAGAACCACAACATGAACAACAAAGTGCTAGTCAATCGAAAATGGGCACACACTGCTTCACTAGGTTTGAAACACTTGTTTGAGCTAGAAAAGTGAGTTTAACAACAAGAAAATCGAAGACAATATTGTTAGTGAATCAAAAGAGCCCCACACGGCTTCACTAGACTTTTATATTCAAAAACACAATGTTAACAAGATTTACAAAGAAAGATATAGAAACTTGAAACACAATAATCAATAATTTAAGACCCCTAACAGGAGAAACGACCCTAAGACTAATAAATATCAATACCAAGTTCTTACTTGGACCAAGAGGAACTCAAAGAAACCCATGAACCTAGTTTTTAGCCAAGATACAACACTAGTATCACTCTACCAGTGAGAATTCAGTTTCGTCCTCTCCAAAGGAGTAAGAGAAGTAAAAAATTTATAAGTATTTTGTTTCTTGATTAATAGGAATGAACTAAAGCAAGACTATCCCTATTACATGGCTTATATAGTCACTTAGAAAGGAGGACAAAGACCAAAATACCCTTGATATTTAAGTAGGTGGGTTTGGGGTGTCTTGGTGGGCCTCTTCACATTTTATTAAATATACCCTTAGATGGGCTCACAAGGGCCTCACACATGGCCAAGAATATGAAAAGGGATTAGAGTCATTGCAACTCACATGCTTGGCTTCGTGTGAAAGGTCTCAATCTAGGAATTCCTGTGTCACCACTTGGAAGTAGGGGGAGGTAAACATGGATTTTGTGATTGGTTTGCCCCGTACTCATCCCCAGCATGATTCAATTTGGGTCATTGTGGATAGGATCACCAAATCATCCTATTTATTTCCAGTTCATACGTCTTATTCAGACGAGGATTATGCCAAGCTCTATGTCAGAGAGTTGGTTAGATTTCATGGAGTTTCAATTTCCATCATTTCATATAGAGGTATAAAGTTTACCTTTCATTTCTAAAAATCCTTCCAAAAGGGTCTTTGTACCGAAGTTCACTTTAGAAAAATCTTCCATCCTCAGACAGATGGTCAAACAGAAAGAACCATTCAAACTTTAGAGAATATGTTAAAAGTTTGTGCCATTGACATTAAAGGTAGTTGGGATGACCACTGGAATTTGATTGAGTTTTTGTATTATAACAACTATCATTCTAACATTTAGATGGCTCCGTTTGAGGTACTTTATGGGAGGATATGATGATCTCCCATCGGTTGGTTTGAAGTGGGGGAGGCCACAATAGTAGGGCCTGACTTGGTGTTTGACGCCTTAGAAAAAGTTCAGTTGATCAGGGAATATCTAAAGATAGCTCAGAACCGACAAAAATTATATGTAGATGTGCAAAAAAAAGATCTCGAGTTTAATATTGGTGATCATATGTATATGAAAATCTCTCCTATGAAGGAAGTGAAGATATTTGGCAAGAAGGGGAATCTTAGTCCTCGATATCTCGAACCTTACCAAATCCTCTGCTATTTTTGAAAGATAGCTTACGAGCCTGAGTTGTCTTTAGACTTAGGTTCAGTGCACTCATTGCTTCATGTCTTCTTGCTTAAGAACTGCATTAGTGACCCAACAGTTCTAATCCCTATAGAAAGTATAGATGTTTAGAACAATCTCTCTTATGAGGAATTTCCAGTTGAAATTCTTGATCATTATATTCGTAGACTGAGGAACAAAGAAGTTTCTCTAGTCAAAGTTGTTTGGCAAAATTAGTCCATTGAGGGATCCACTTGGGAAGTAGAAGCAGATATGGATACCAAGTATCCTCACCTCTTCTCCTCAAACTCAGACTCATCCTAAGGTTATATTTTTCATTAAAATTACTCATTTCCATGCTTAGATTAACATTACAAACTCGGTATCGATTTATGTTTCATGACATTATCATATCATGCATACCTTCATGAAATAGATCAGTCATGTTTCATGTCTTTAGAATTCATTCATGCTTCAGTTATGCATGTTCAGTATAAAAACTCAGTATATCAGTAGTTTTTGTTATGTAATCATGCTTCAGTTGTGCATGTTTAGTATGTAAACTGAGTCTATTAGTATTCTCGGCTTAGTCAGTCTTATTCACAGACGAATGTTGCTAAGGGGGAGATATTGTAAGACAATGCAGAATTCTAAACTTCATCCTTTATAGCATGAAAAGAGGTCCCAGACTTAGAAAATTTCAGCTAAGTAATGACACTTAGTCTCATTTTAGGACCTCGGTATTCTCATGATTTTATTTACGACCCTTATGAACTTAAAATGTCAATTTTTAAATTGATTCATCATCAGGAATGTTAATAGGTGTTATCGAATGAGTTTCAAATTTTTTGAACCTTAATAGAAGCTTGTTTAGATGTCAAAAATAGTGAGTCGATGCGATCTCGACGCGTAGCATCGCCTACCACATCATTGGATATTATCCCTAGCATTCAGTGCAAATTTTAGTGAGCCGATATGATATTGATGCATCGCATTGACACCATTGATGTGGCACAACGGTCTGCGCGTCGTTGGGCACATTTTCAATAATTAAAAGTCCGTATCCAGAGGGGTATTTCAATCATTTTTCCACTCTTATTCAGCCCCAAAACACGTAATAAAGCCATACAAAAGGAAAAAATTTATTATTTCTCTCAATTTCTCTTAAGAACAAAACCCTAGGGCATTCAATTTCAAGTCTAAGCATCCAGAACACACCATCAATCTTTACGGATTTCGTTACCAAGGTATGTTAGGTGTTCATCCAAGGGTTTCCTTCCACTCTTTTAGTTTAATAACTAATTTTAAAACTATAAGTTGATTGTTTTCATGAATTTCATGTTGAATTTGATTATATTCATGTCCATGGTATTTTTTAGGTTTCAACCTATGATTTACTACAAGTTTCATGAAATTAAAATAGCATGTGTGGTGTATTATCTAATTTGCATATTAAACCCTTGAAATTGCAATTGATTATTGTATCCATGATGTTCAGGTGTTGATTATTATTATGTGAAATAACCATGCTCCCCAAATCTTGATAGAATGCCTATGTGAATTGAATAGTCAAATCATGACATGTCATCATGTGGTTCCATTTATGTACAAGTTCATGTACCTCAAGTGTTTGACAAATGCCTAGGTGAATGTATTGTTAATAAGTATCTATTGTTATGCTTTTCAAGATCAGGCCATGCTTTACTTTCCATGCTTTCAAGTCCTGGGGATATTCAATACCCAAAATTTAGATGTTTACCTAGAATTCCAGTAGTTTCAGAATAGTCTCAATGATTTCACAAATAATAGTATTCAATCGGTTAAAATAACTCAGTAAACTCAGTCCACTTCAATTAGTTAGCTCGATCAGTAACTGTTTAATCAAGCTTAGTATATTTTAGTGATCAGTTCAGTGTCTATTCTGTTGGGAGTAGGATTCAACATTGAGCAAACCTAGGGATAAGGGCATTCTTATTTGTAAAAGTTTTGACCCTTAGTAGCAATCCCTGTATTACAGAACTACGTAACCAGTGTAGGTTGAGATATCTTCCTATCAGATAAAGGTTGATACATCTCATATGAGTTTTCCTGCCAGTGAGGGTTGACAAAATGTCTTCCTGCTAAATAGGTTTAACTCATAACCATTGTTAGTATCCCTTGTCAAGGTGCTAACACCCTTTCAACTGTGATCATAGGTTTGAAAGACCCCACAAAATATTCTTAAGGGGTCCTAGACATAAAAATTTTTAGCTAAGTATTCAGACTTCATGTCATTTTAGCCTTCAAAAGTTGTCAACTCTATTTCACGACCTCTATGACCTTAAAATAGCAATCTTTAGGTTGAATCATTATTGGGAGTATCAGTAGGTGCCCTATGACAAGTTTTGAATTTTTTACCTTTATTTGAGGCACGTTTGAAAGTCCAAACTAGTACATCAACGCGATCTCGACTTACCGCATAACCTATCGTATATTTTTCTCTAGCTCCCCTTCGCAAATTCCTATAAACCGACGTGGACTCGACTCGGTGCGTTAGCCATCGCATCGATGCCAAGGAATTGGTTCATCGGTTTACACATCATTAAATTAGTCTTTAGTAATTAAAAGTTTCATTCTTCAGGGGTATTTGGGTCTTTTACCCACGACTATCAGCCCCAAAACACAAAATTAAGCCCCATTAGAGGCAAAATTCATTCTCTATTCAGAGATTACTAAAGAGTAAAAACACTAGTAGATAAAAATTTAAACTAAAGGATTAAGATTTCACCATCATTCTTTAATAATTTATCAACTAAGGTATTTAAAGTGTTCATCCAAAGGTTTTCTTCCACCCTTACAGTTCATGCACCCTTTTCAACTACAAGTTAATGAGTTTGATGAATTTTATGGTTGGATTTGAATATGGATTACCATGTTTATTGGGTTTCTAATTCAAGATTTAATTGCACGATGCACATGAAATTATTTGTTGTATGTGTTGTAAAATGTTAATTTATGCTAAAACCCTCCAAATTGTAAATTTGGTATTTGAAATTATGATGCTCACATGTTGTTTGGAACTATGTGCACATACTATGTCCTCTAAGTGTTTGTTGAATTGCTTATGTGAGTTGAATAGTTAAAATATATTATGTTACCATGTATTCAAGTTCAAGTCATTCAAGTGTTTTCTAGAATGTCCCAATTAATGAATGATAATCAAGTAATTAGTTATCATATTTTGGGATTGTGCCTTGTCTTATAATTTATGCTATTGAATCCTGGGGGTATTCAATACCCAATAATTTAGTTATTTACCTAGAGCCATAGCAAGTCACTGAATAGTATTAGTCATGTCAGGACTAGTAGAGTTCGATCAGTTACAAAACTCAAGAAAACTCAGTAGTACTCAATAAATCAGTCACAGTATTTAGTTCAGACCTCAGTAGTACTCAGTTAGTTAACAAAATTCAGTAGTTTTCCGTCAGTCCATGGAACCTAGTGCAATCAATTTAGTTCAATTATACAGTATGATCAGTAACAGTTCAGTCTAGCCTAGAATGGTTTAGAATTTAGTTCAGTGTCTAGTCTGTTAGGGGTAGGATTTAGCATCGAGTGAACCCAAGGATGGTGACTCACCTTCCGGTAGAGGGTGTAATCCTTAGTAATAGTAATCTCATTCTAGAACTATGTAGTGAGCATAGGTTAAGACATCGACCTGCCAGTTGATGGTTGATGAGGTGATTTAACCTACCAGTTGAGGGTTCCACCATTATCATTCAGAGCACCTGCCAGATGAGGGTGAATCAATTTGTCTTTAACTGTGGTACTGTATTGACACCTTTACAGCTAGGGTTACAGATTGGAACCCTATTAGTTTAGAGAGGGGTATGTTAGTTAGATGATTACTTCCCACAGTCTTAGTTTCAGTTCCAGTCTCAGTATAGAACTCAGTCCAATTTTATTGGACTAGGACTGTCAGATATAATCACTTAGTTCAGTACAAAACTTAATACAGTTCAATAAAATCAGGACTTTCAGATATAGTCATTCAGTTATCAGTAATCTAATATCACTAAACTCAAATATCAGTTAATCAACATTCAGAACTCTATATCAAGTGCTATCACGATCTCTATCATAGTTTACGTGTTCATGCATGTACTCTCATTCAGTTATACTTATGTTATTCAGTTAGTATTGTTCATGCATATGAACCCATACATTTCAGCCAACCTCACTTTTCATACCAGTATATTCAAAGTACTGATGCATACTTTTCTTTTGTGCTATGATGTATTATATCATATGTTCAGATGCACGGGCTCCCGATCATATTTAGTAGTTCAGATACTCAGCAGTCATACTTACTGGTGAGTCCTCATAGTCTGAGGACATGACTATTATTTTAACATTTTAGTTTATTTTAGTAGTTCAGAGTTAGTTAGGGACTTATCCCATCAACTCTATATTCAACTAGTAGAGGCTTTTACACTAGAGTATTTTTTGTCAGATATTCAATTTTGGTATTGATATACCGCATTCAGTATTTATTTACAGTATTGAACCTTATGACTAATTTTTGTCTAATTTTTACAGTGTTATTATTCAGTTACTGCAGTAGGTACCAGTCATGGGTTAGCTTGTGGTCCTTTAAGATTATGAGCATCGTGTAGCATCTAGGGTATAAACTCTAAGCGTTACAAACATGGTATCAGAGCCTAAGGTTTAATAGAGTCCTAGGAAGTTTGAAAAACACATCTGGTTAAGTCTGGTGCATGGGTGTGTAGCATGTCAAACTTATGGACAGGAGGCTACGAGATATTTTAGGAAAAGTTTCTCTTCTTTCAGTAATCATGTTATCCAAGTGAGCACAAGATCAATTTAAATCCCTGTCTAATCTAAGTTTCTCTTCCGGTAAAATTGTGCCTCCAAAGAGGACTAAGGGAAGAGAAACAGGTGATCATCCAGCACCTCAGCCCGTCCAACCAGGTTCCCCTGGGTGAACATGTCTCCCACATTAGATTCAGAGCAACTTTCACTACCCTAGCTCATTTTGTGGCAGCTTAAAATGAATGCCCAGCAGCCGTTCCATCCAACCCAGTGGCTAATAATGCTGCATCCCGAATTTAAAACTTCACCGGAATGAACCCTCCATATTTTACTGGGTCTAAGTTAGATGAGGACCCATAGGAATTTCTTGATTAGGTGCAGAAGGATACAGACATCATGGGGGTGATAGCTAGTGAAAGTGCTGATCTAGCTGCATATCAGTTGCAGGATGTGGCTCACTCATGGTTTAAACAGTGAAAGGTAGAAAGGGCTGCAGATAAAGGACCCATAGAATTGGAGTTTGCCACTACTTTCCTGGACTGGTTCTTCCCCCTTGATTTAATGAAAGAAAAGGTTATAGAATTTATTAATCTAAATCAGGGTAACATAATAGTAAAAGAGTATTCTCTTAAGTTTACTCAACTAGCTAGATGTGTTTCTCATATGGTAGCAGATAGAAGAGTAAATATGAGTAATTTTATGTCTAGGGTATCTAGCAGTGTGGTCAAGGAGTGTAAGACCACAATCCTGATTAAGGAGATGGACATATCCAAGCTCATGGTATTTCCTCAGAAGATTGAGAAGGACAAGAATAGAAAGAAGGAAAAGGACACCAAGAAAGTGAGAATAGGTAGTTTCAACTTTGCTTAGCCTAAGTCAGGGGGTGGAAATCATTCTTAGTTCCACTCAAAATCCTTAGTTCTAGTTCTATTCTCAGCCAGTCCTCTAGTGCTGAAATTTAGAGACGACAATAGAGATAGGGCACCAGGCCCTAAACCTTTTGATAGTGTCAGCAGTGCCTAAACTAATCCCTTTTATCAAAAATATGGCAGAAATCACTAGGGTATCTACAGATATGGTAGTAATGTGTGTTTCAAATATGGAAAGACAAGTCACAGATTTAGATATTGTCCCCAGTCAAGTTTGCAGGGTCAGCATAATCGGCCCCCAACTTAGTCCGATTGCCTGAATCAACATGGTGCCATATCTAGTGCCACCAGTGGGCAACACCGAAATAGAATCTTCGCTCTTTAGTCCTAACAAGATCAGGAAAGTTCTACTGATGTAGTCACTAGTACGTTACAAGTTTTTAATTTATAAGTTTATGCTTTGCTAGATCGATGAGCTTCTTTGTCTTTTTTTACTCCTTATATAGCTGTTGACTTTGGAGTTAGTTTTAAAATCCTAGAAGATCCTTTCTCAGTCTCTACCCTTGTGGGTAAATATATCATAGCCCGGTGAGTATACAGGAATTGTCCGGTTATTATATCTTAGAAAGTCACTTCAGCAGACTTAGTCAAATTAGAAATAATCAATTTTGATGTCATTCTCTACATGTATTGGATTTATTCCTACTATGCCTCAGTCGACTGTAGGAATAAAATTATCTATTTTTAGTTTATGAATAAGCCTACCCTAGAGTGGAGGGGTAGCACTTCCGCACTTAGGGGTCAGCTTTTTTCCTACCTAAGGGCAAGGAAAATATTATCTAAGAATATTTCTACCATTTTATTTGAGTCTAAGGTTCTAGTCTAGAAACCCCTACTCTTGAGTCAGTATCAGTAGCATGTGAATTTCTAGATGTGTTTCCCGAAGATCTTCCCAGAGTTCCTCCCGAGAGGGAAATTAATTTTGGAATCGATCTTCTTCTAGATG
This sequence comes from Capsicum baccatum var. pendulum, assembly GCA_030864225.1. Lineage (NCBI taxonomy): Eukaryota > Viridiplantae > Streptophyta > Magnoliopsida > Solanales > Solanaceae > Capsicum > Capsicum baccatum. The sequence goes on from CM061550.1 coordinate 79,399,170, forward strand.
CACAACTCATCTCTATTCCACCATATAGGATGGCACCTACAAAACTCAAGGAGTGAAAAGAACAGTTGAAGGATCTCTAATATAAGGGATTCATCAGACCCGGTTTATCCCCGTGGGGTGCAATGGTTTTATTCATGAATAAGAAAAATGGTTCCCTCAAAATATGTATTGACTATCATCATATAAATAAAGTTATCATTAAGAACAAGTATCCACTTCCCTGAATCGTTGACTTATTTGACAAACTTTATAGTGCCAGTTATTTTTCTAAGATAGACCTCATATCAGGCTATCGTCAGCTCAGAGTCAGGGAATGTGACATTCCAAAAATAGCTTTTAGAACTTGGTATGGTCACATCAAATTATTAGTCATGTCATTTGGTCTTACCAATGCCCCAACATCTTTCATGGACTTGATTAACTGTGTGTTCAAGCAGTATTCAGACATGTTCATCATAGTTTTCATAGATGACATTCTTGTCTACTCGCGTAGTGAGCATGATCATGCAAACCATCTCAGAATAGTATTATAGACTCTAAAAAACCATCAGTTATTCATTAAATTTAGTTAGTGTGAATTTTGGCAAAGGTCGTAGCTTTCCCTAGGAATATCATTTTTGGTTCTGACATTAAAGTTGATCCCCAAAAGATCACAGCATTGAGAAACTGGCCCGGACCCATCTCTCCATTAGATATCCAGAGTTTCTTAGGCTTGGCCTGCTATTACCAATGATTTATGGAGGGATTTTCATCTACTGTATCCCCTATGTCCAGATTGACTCAAAAAAAGGTCAAATTTTAGTGGTCAGATTCTTTTGAAAAGCGTTTTTAGGAGTTGAAGGCTAAACTCACTACAGCCCCAGTGTAACCCTACAAGATGGTTAGGACGACTTTGTTATGTATTTTAATGCTTCCAGAGTTGGTTTAGGGTGTGTTTTGAGGTAGAAAGGTAAGGTCATAGACTATGCTTGTAGACATCTCAAATCCTATGAAAAGAACTATCTTACTCATGACCTTGAGTTAGTAGCATTATTATTTGCCCTAAATATTTAGAGGAACTATTTGTATGGTGTGTAAGTTGACGTGTTCACAGACCATAAGAGCCTGCAGTATGTATTTTCTTAGAAAGATCTAAAACTCATTAGAGAAGGTGGTTGGAGTTGTTAAACAACTATGACATAAGTGTCTTGTATCATATGAGTAAAGCCAATAAAGTGGTTGATACTCTTAGTAAGATGTGTATGGGGAGTGTTGCTCACGTGGAGGATGGTAAGAAGAATTTAGATCAGGAAGTTCATCAAGTTGCCTGACTAGGTGTCCTCTTAGTCGATTCATCAGTAGGTAGCGTATGGGTGCAGAGTAGTTCAAAATCATCCCTATTTTCCAAGGTGAAAGAAAAGCAGGATAGGGATCGCAGTCTAGTCAATTTGAAAGAATCAGTCAGACATCAGAAGGTAGAGGTTTTCTCTTAAGGGGGAGATGGTGTATTGAGTTTCTAGGGTCGGTTATGTGTTCTAGGTGTAGATTACTTAAGGTAGCAAATTCTAGGAGAAGCGTATGGTGCGCGCCACTCTTTTCATACAGGGGACACTAAGATGTACTATAATTTGTGGGAGATCTATTGGTGGAGTGTGATGAAGAGAGACATTGAAGAATTTGGGGCTAAGTGCTCAACATGTCAGCAGGTTAAGAATGAGCATTAGAAACCTAGTGGGTCCATACAGGAGTTTAGTATTCCCACCTAGAAATAGGATGAGGTGAACATGGACTTTATGATGGGTTTTCCTTGTACTCGTTGTTAGCACGATTCAATTTGGGTCATTTTAGACAAGATGACCAAATCAACTCATTTTATACCAATCTATACCTCTTATTCAGCCGAGAATTATGCCAAGCTCTATGTTAGAGAGTTGGCTAGATTTCAAGGTGTTCCATTGTCCATTATTTCATATAGAGGTATGCAGAAGCCTTCCAAAAGGGTATTGATACCCAAGTTCATCTCAATACAGCCTTTCACTCCCAGATAGATGGTCAGGCAGAAAGGACCATTTAGACTTTAGAAAATATGTTATGATCATGTGCGATTGAAGGTATTTAGGATGACCACTTGCCTTTGATTGAGTTCATGTACAACAACAACTATCATTCCAGCATTCAGATGGCCCCATTTTAGGCCCTTTATGGTAGAAGGTATAGGTCTTCCATCAGTTGGTTTAAAGTGGGTGACGCTGCAGTGGTAGGGACTGACTTTGTATATGATACCTTAGAGAATGTTCAGTTGATCAGAGAAAGGCTGAAGATAGCTCAGAGACGGCAGAAATCATACGTAGTTATGCATAGAAAGGATCTCATGTTCAATATTGGTGATTATGTGTTCTTAAAAATATCTTCTATGAAAGGAGTGAGGAGGTTTGGCAAGAAAGGAAAGCTCAGTACTCAATATGTCGGTCCTTATTGAATTCTCAGCTGTTTTGGAAAGGTAGCTTACGAGCTTGAGTTACCGTTAGACTTAACTTCAGTACATCTAGTGTTTCATGTCTCCTTTCTTAAGAAACTCATTGGTGACCCAGCAGCTGTAGTCCCTACAGAGGGCATAGATATTCAGAATAGCCTCTCTTACGAAGAGATTCCAGTCGAAATCCTTGATTTTCAAATCCACAAACTAGGAATAAAGTAATCCATCTAGTCAAAGTTCTTTGGATGAATCAATCCATTGAGGGAGCTACTTGGGAAGCAGAAGAAGATATACGGACAAGGTATTCTCACCTCTTCTCCTCAAACTAAGACTCAGCCTAAGCTAATAGTTCTCTTTAAACTTACTCAGTTTCATGCTCAGAATTCCTTTATAAGTTTGGTATCAGTTTCTATTGCTTATCCATTCATACATTCATGAGTCAATTCCATCAGATATTCATGCATCATATATGCATATTCAGTATAAGAGACTTAGCTTATCAGCAATTCCAGCTATGCATTCATGCATCAAATATGCATACTTAGTATGGAATTTCAGTATGTCAGTAATGTCAGTCATGAAATCATATTTTAGTTGTGCATGATTGGTACATGAATTCAGTCTATCAGTATTCTCATTGTTCTCATCTCAGTTATCCTCATTAGAGAATGAATATTTCCAAGGGGGAGATATTGTAAAACCTCGCAAAATCCTTCGCTCAACTCAGTCCTTTAAAGCTTGTTAAGGGGTTCTAGACTTAGAAAATTTTAGCTAAGTATTCAGACTTAGTGTCATTTTAGCCTTGGAAATCTGGCAACTCTATTTCACGACCTCTATGACCTTAAAATGTCAACCTTTAGGTGGAATCATGATCAGGATATCAGTAGGTGTCCTAAAACAAGTTTTAGATTTTTTGAACTTTTTTTAGGCACGTTTGAAAGTCCAAACCAGTAGATCAACATGATCTCAATGTACTTCATCGCCTATTGCGTCGATGAATATTTTCCTTCATCTCCCCAGTGCATATTTTAATGAACTAGTACGAACTCAAGATGATGCGTTGGCCATTACATCGATGCCAATGATACAATACATCATTCTGCGCATTTCTAAATCAATTTTCAATAATTAAAAGTCACATTCCTTAGGGTTATTTGGGTCTTTTACCCTCGATTATCATCCCCAAAACATGAAATTAAGACCCTTATAGGCAAAATTCATTCTCTATTCAGAAATTACTCAAGAACAAAAACCTAGGAGATCAAATTTCAAACTCAAGGCTTAAGATTTTAGCATCTTTCTTAAATACTTTAGCAATCAAGGTATTTCAAGTATTCATCCAAGGATTTCCTTCCACCCTTGGAGTTTAAGCACCCTTTTCAACTACAAGATAATGATTTTGATGAATTTCATGGTAGGATTTGAATGTGGATTACCATGTTAATGGGGTTTATAATTCATGATTTAATTTCCAAATGCATATAAAATTATTTCTTATATGTGTTTTACAATGTTAATTCATGCTAAAATCGTCAAATTGTGAAACTGGTATGTGAAATTATGATGCTCGCATGTTGTTTAGTTGTATATGCACATTCTATGTCCTCCAAGTCTTTGTTGAATTGATCATGTAAGTTGAATAGTGAAATTATATCATGTTAGCCTGTATTCAATTTCATGTCATGCAAGTGTTTGCTAGAATGTCCTAATGAGTGAATGATGATCAACTAATTAGCTATCATGTTTTGGGATTATGCCATGTCTTATAATTTATGCTATTGAGTCCTGGTTGTATTCAATACCCAAAAATTTAGCTATTTACCTAGAGTTATGGTCAGTCACAAAATAGTACCAGTCATGTCACGATCAGTAGAATTTGGTTAGTTAAAAAACTCAGGAAAACTCAATAGTACTCAAAAAATCAGTCACAGTATTCAGTTCAGACCTTAGTAGTACTGAGTCGTTTAAAATAATTTAGTAGTATTCCGTCAGTCCATGGAACCCAGTGAACTCAATTTAGTTCAATTATACAAAACAATCAGTAATATTTCAGTACAACCTAGAATGGTTTAGAGTTCAGTCCAGTGTCTTTTCAATTGGGAGTAGGATTCAGCACCGAGTAAACCCAAGGATGGGGACTCACCTTACAGTAGAGGGTGTGATTCTTAGTAGCAGTACTCACATTCCAGAACTACATAGCCAGCATAGGTTGAGACATCAACCTGCCAGTTATTGATAATAAGGTACTTTAACCTACTAGTTGAGGGTTCCACCGTTCTTATTTACAGCACCTGCAATACGAGGGTGACTCAGTTTGTCTTTACTTGTGACATGATATTGATACCCTTCCAGCTGGGGTTACAGGTTAGACCCTAATCAGTTCAAAGAGAGGCATATCGATTGGATGATTACTTCCCATAGTCTAAGTTTCAGTTCCAGTCTTAGTATAGAACTCAGTCCTGTTCTACAGGACTAGGACTATAAGATATAGTCACTTAGTTTAGTATGAAACTAAGCACAGTTCCATAAAATCAAGACTTTAAGACATATTCAGTAAGTTCTTAGTAACCCAGTACCAGTAAACTCAGATATCAGTTAATGAGTATTCAGAACTTTGTATCCAGTGCTATCAAGATATCAGTCACATTTTACGTGTTCATGCATGTACTCTCATTCAGTTATACTTATGTCATTCAGTCAGTATTTTTCATACCTATTAACCCATGCATTTCAGCCTACCTTATTTTACATACCAATACATTCAAAGTACTAATGTATACTTTTTTTACGCTATAATGTCTTATATCATAGGTTCAGATGCATGGGCTCCCAATTTTATTTAGCAGTTCAGATATTCAGAAGTCAAACTTAGTGGTAAGTCCTCATAGGCTGAGGATGTGATTATTATTTCAGCACTTCAATTTATTTCAGTAGTTTGGAGTTAGTTGGGGACTTGTCCAATCAACTCTATGTTTAGATAGTAGAGTCTTTTAGACTAGAGTATTTTCAGTCAGATGTTCAGTTTTGTTATTGATAAACCGCATTCAGTATTTATTTATAGTATTGAACCTTATGGCCAGTTTTCACCTAATTTTTGCATTTTTACGGTGTTATTATTCAATTATGTAGAAGGTACCAATTATGGGTTAGCTTGTGGTCCTTCGAGATTATGAACACTGTGTAGCATCCGTGGTACAAACTCGGGGTGTTACAAAATTGGACCCCAACTCAATTTATAATCTTGGTATGCCAGTTAGATAAACACTCCTATAGTTATAGTTACAGTTTTAGATTTAGTATAGAACTCAGTTCAGTTCTATAGAATCATTACTGTCAGACATAGTCACCCAGCTTAATATAGAACTTAGTTTTATCAGTAATCTCATGTATCAGTTACTCAGTTATCATAACTCAATACTCAGTTTCAGTAAAAGCTCATATATATATATATATATATGTTCATAGTATTGCATACTCAATATTTTACAGTAGTTACAATTATCTATGTACTCTTATTCAGTTACTTCATATCATTCAGTCATCTATTGTTTATGCATATGAACGCTTGCATTCAGTCTTACCTCATCTAGCATACCAGTATATTCCATGTACTGATACATACTTTCTCTTTGTGCTATGATGTCTCATATCACAGGTTTGGATGCTTAGTGTCCCAACCGCACTTACACAAATTCAGATAGCAGCACCAGATTTAGTGTCCTCATCTATCAAGGATATGCTTTTATTTCATTAGTTTTATTATTGCAGTAGTCCGAGTTAGTTGGGAACTTGTCCCATCAACTCCATATTAGACAGATCAGTTAGAGGCTTTTTAGACTAGACTAGTTCAGCGATATTTAGTTTTCATATGTTATTTCAGTACTATATTTATCAGTATTCAGATTATGAACCTTATGCATTTCAACTTAATTTTCTGTAATATTTCAGTATTACTATTTAGTGTTCACAATAGGTACCAGTCATGGGTTAGCCTGTGGTCCTTTGGGGAGGTTAGAACTGTATGACATCTGAGGTACAGACTCGGGGTATTACATATAAGCACATACTAGGGGCTAAACTGAGTTAGGAATGTACGGTATATTACAAACACCAACAAAAAAGAGTGTCAAAAATAAAAAAAATTGTTTGTTCACATTTTTGTACTTTAGTAGAAATTTAAGACTTAGATCTAGAAGTTTTGTGTGTGTTTTTTTAGTTTCTAGTGCTAGATCCTTGTTCCCTAGAACTAATAGAGTCTAGATCTAAACTTTGATCTAAACCCGAGTTATTTTGAGCCATCCACTATTATTGAGCTTGAGTTTGAAGAAAATTGAAGGTGGATCTCATTTTTGGTAAAGGTGGTTGTGGAATTTTGGACTTGACGTTGTGGTATTTGTTCTTAGTTTGTCAACGTGACCTTTGATCTTCAAGAATCATCAAATTTGGAGGTCATTTGCTTGAGGGTCAACTTGGGTCAAACTTTGAATGTTCTTGTTGTTCTTCTTCATCTTCATATCTTCTTAAAGAAGAATATTCAAAAGTGGTTGTTCGAACTTGAAAAAGGAAGAAAGAGGGGTAGTACTTGTTTGTTCTAAGAATATTCCAAGTATATTCCAATTCTTCTAAGAAAATAAAGCAACAAAAGGAATATTTAAGTATAAGGGGATGTACAAGGGGGTACCATTTCAAATTCAAACTCTTTTGTGCTTGAAAAAGGCTCCAATTCTTGAATTTTAACCCTCAAAACCGAATTTCTACCCTCTAGAGTAAATATTGATCAAAAATTCAAAGTTGGAAAATAATAAATTTTTAAAAATCTTGACCAACCACAAGTTGTCATGTCATCATCTCTATACAACTCATTTTAGGCTCAAATTTTGGATTCTCGATTTCATTTCTTGTCTCTTTAGTTTCATTTTCTTTGATTCTAGTATTAATTAACAAACTAGTAATCACCTACTAGGTTGTGGGTTAGTTTTGAGTCCATTTATTTCTTGTTACGTTTCTTTGTGTTCTTTTATCTTTTGTGATTCATTGTAGTTCCTTGGCTCAAGTCCGAACAAGGTTTCTTTGTGTCTTTCAAATGAAAATCTATTTCGGGCAAGAGTAGAAATCCACACTCAACTTCCCACAGATTATGAGCCAACTTTCAACACTTGTGAAGTAATAAAATAGTTGAGAGTGTGACTTTTTTTCTTTAACACTAATTTGTTTATTGTTTTTATTTTTGTTTTCTCTTAGGTACCTTGACAATGGAAGGAACAACATCACCAACCTTGGATAGTTATGGTATTTATGCTACCTCGGATCCTTTTGAAGATTTCTACTAGAACCTTGAAAGGATACACCAATTGCTTAATCTACCAAAGCCTCCATAAACTGTCACCACCCAAACTACGACATACCCCCAAAGTCGAATCTCTACTAACCAAGATACTAGAATTTTGCCTAGTATCAATTCTTCCTATGTGCAGGTTTAAGATAATATACTTCCATCGAAGGATTCAAGGAGGGTTCCTCAAGAACACATGGCTGATGATTAAACGGAGTTCTTGGCTAAGAATTCCAACTTTGGGGAAAATGATGAAGATATGATCCAAGGGAAAAGTCTAGTCAAACTCCCTTGTATTGAGAGCTTCCCAAAAGAACAAGTGGGCTTCCATGATATACACCAAGGTGAAGACCTTACCTCATGTGAGCTACAAGGTAACAATGCTATCTCCTACACTCCTATAAACTTATAATATTGTGATGTGGCTAGTAGTATCCAAGTGAATGCAGTTGGTGGTTTGCCAAAGGATTTTCATATGCCTTCCCTTTGTGATACTCTTGGCATTGATAGATTTTATGAATATCAAATTCTTGTTGTAAGTAAGCAAGCACTAATTAATCCTATAGGTGACTAAATTAACTATTATCATGAGATCAATTTATGTCCACTCTATTTCTAGCACTTGTAACTTGAATGAGGTTCTATTACCAAGTGATGAGAGTAGTCACACACTATTTGACCATGTGAAAACCAAGGTGAGTGTACATTGGTAGGTGAGTTGCCAAAAACTAGTGAAGGTGTGAACAATGATCATCTTACTCATAAATGTAGTCCACTACTTGAGCATGTATGTGGAGTGCTTGATGAATCTCAAGTTAATGATAATGTTGATAGAGTTGATCATGAGGATAGAAATGATTCTTTAAGCATATTGTGTGATGAAAGTATTAGTATTATTAGTTTTGCTCATAGAATTCATGAAAACGAAATTGTTGTGAAGAATGACATATGTCTTTGTAAGAGTGAACTTGCATGCTTTAAATCCTAACCTTTGGAAAGTAATTCTCTCTTAAAGAAAGATGCCATGTGTGAAAATAGTGAGATCAGTCCTTGTATGACACCTAGTGATATGCAATGTGATGTATTTAAAGTAAAAGGTGGTAATTTTAAGATTTACATGTTGTCCTATTTCTTGAAATCCACTAAAAATATAGAATAAAGTGAAGATTATGCTAACCATTCAATTCTTGATAGTGATCTCCTACTATTGGAAAAAAATGATCACTTGGGTAAGGATAGCTTCAGTTTGCTTGTATGTTTAAGAAACCCAATTTGTGATTATTCTTGTGAAAATGGTTTTAATTATGAATACTCTGATGCTCATGGTGGTTTGTATCTATGTGAAAATTACTGTAACAACCCGAGACTACCCCTAGTCATTACACGGTGCTTATAGTCCTGAGGGACCACAAGCTAACCCATGAGCTGGTACCTACTGTGAGCACTGAATAATAACATCATAAATATTGAAAAATACTAACATTGCCATAAGTTTTTATCAATTGGATTCAAAACTAAATTATAAATCTAGAAAGGGAACAACTGTCTAAATCTGAGAAAATACTAATAAATTGAATAACTAACTGATTGTAGTGTCTGAAAAGCCTCTAAGACTGACTGACTGGGAGTTGATGGGACAGGTCCTCAACTAAATCTACTAACTACTGAAATAAAGATATGAAGTAAAGTAATCTGTCCTCAAATAATAAGGACTCACCACTGCTAATGTGTTGCTGATGATCTATAAATCTAGGTGTGATTTAGGAACACAGCGTCAGCACCTATGATTAGAGACATTATAGCGCAAAAGAAAAGGTAAGCGATCAGTATTTTGAATGTACTGATATGCTAAATGAGGTAGGCTGATATGCAAGGTTTCATGAATGGAAGTAATAAACTATCTGAATATACATATAGAGCATGAAGTACTGAGTAGAGGACATAAAATCTATAGGTACTGAAGATAAGTAAAACATGTAAATACTGTGTATGCATGAGAGTCTGAAAATGCTAAAAAATATATGAAAATCTGTAGACACTGAGGTTGCATGACTAAGCATATAACATGGATTGAGTAAAATCTATAATTTTAAATACTAAAAATAATGATATCTATATTCCTTGGTCAGACAACACTAAGATTGAATGACTGAACTGGAACTATAACTGAGACCATATCTGAGACTATGAAAGGTATCATCTAACGACATGCCCCAATCTGAGCCAATCATGGTTCAACCTGTAACCCCAGCAGGAAGGGTGTTAATATTGTTCCATAGGTACTAATACTGGCTGTGTGGATCCACTAAACTATTATAATGTCCAAAGGACTAAGGGTGTCAAGCCTGAACTGGCGGGTGACCCCTGCGAGATAGTCAAGCCTAATTTGATGGTTGACTACTCATATCCTATGTTGTCTATGTGGTTCTAGAGTATAGGGAATGCTAATAATGAATCTACCTATCTGACGGGGAAGTTTCCATCTCTACACTCGTTGGGTGCTAAGTTCTACTCCCAACTGAATGACACTAAAATATGGACTATTCTGAGTGTAACTGACTGTTTTGATCATGCTCATGATATAATCTGAAGTTATTCTGTAACATACTGAGACTAGACTAAATAAAAAGCTATGTTTTTTAGGTGTTCAATACCCCTAGGACTCAAAACAATAATATTAATATGACACCAAAACTTGGGGAACATGAGATGAAGTCTTTCATAAAACATTTACTCTTATAAGTATTTTATCAAACACTTGTGGTTCATAGTTTAGTCAAATCATGAAAATACTAAAGGACTGGTATAATTGACATGAAAGAAACATAGAAAACACTAAGGCATGGTTTAATTCAATAAATGATAATGATAAAACATGGGGAATCAAATAACATCAATAATCTCATTGAAACATAGTATGAAATCATAGTTCATGGGAAGTCATGGATGGATCATAATTTAAAACATAGTAAATCTTGAAAAGAGCAAAATTTTATAATTTAAAAGGGTTGCTTTGACTCCATGGATGAAAGAAATCCATGGAAGAACATCTAATATACCTGATTTACTGAATTTGGAAGAATTGCTGGAGAGTTCTTGAGATTTGACCTTGATTCTTGAGAGCTAGAGTTTCTTGTTCTTGAAAGAGGAGATCTATAATTTCAGAGAAAGTGAATAATGATGAGTATTTAGGTCAATTAGGGGTTAAATTTTGTATTTAGGATGAGGTTAGGTCTTGAGGAAAAGACCCAAATACCCTTAAAAAGAATTTTAAAATGTAAGCTAGAAATTGAAATCTCGATTTTTGGCCTTGGCTTTATGCACCACTTCGCTACAAGCCACTACAAATTGGAAAATTAGGACCTATAAAAATATGGTGATGGTCCACTATCGTGGTAAGCCTTGGGATTCCATTTTGTCCACCTCCGCAATGTGCCAGCATCACGGAGTCCCAATGGAAATTAACAAACAAGAAATTGGCCTACTCCGCAATGCGCCATAATCACAGAGTCACAGTGGAAATTAACAATGGTCATTTGGGTTGTCTACACGACATGCTAAGAGTTAAAATGATGGTATTTAATGACTGGAACTTACAATATCCATAACTTCTTACTCGGTTATCAGATTAAGGGGAATTTTAAATCGTTGGAAAGATAATTAAATTCCTATGAAATGGTAAGATCTAAACAGAAAAGTAATGATTTTTTCAAAAAATTCATATACAAATACTTATGTATAAGGACTTAAATTATGCTAGGGAAATGCGGGTTGTTACAATTACCCTTTTGAAAGATGAGTCAGTGCATGTTTAGAAAGTCCATCTACTTTTCCTTTATGTGTTTCCTATGTTAGTCATACTCATAGTGATGAACTTGAAACTACTAGTAGTACACATATGAGGACACCATAGTTAAAGTTGATTTGTGTGACACCTTTCCCTTACCCCTCTTTTCTCAAGATATTGACAATGGTAGTATAGGGGGTATGTCTAATTATAAGGATGGAATCTTATGGAAAAGTGAGTATAGCCTTGACCCATGTTCTTGGCTTCTTCTCCCATTTGACCCCGGTGACTTATTGGGTTGATAAAATTGCAATACAACCAATTTGGTGCTTGGTCATGACGACAAGAAAAGATTGATTGTGGATGTTGGTATCCTTACCTATGATGGAAAGTCTTTCTTGGGGATTTACAATCCACTTGATAGACCCAAGTTGTACATGGGAGAAATTTCTAGCAATGCTAAGTTCTCATTAAAAAAGGGGAGTAATAAAAGAAAACTAAAGAGTTCACCATTGAGTGTTCCACTCTTGACCAAGGTATCACTAATTGTAGGTCAACAAAATAATTCCCTCTTGAAGACACTTTGGTTGAATTCCCTTCTAGTGATACCCTTCTTTGAGACTTGGTTTTGATTGGAAACCCCATTCTCAAAGGTGGTAACCTTAAGTAAAATGTGTCATTACTTCTTTAGGGTATTGCTTATATACTTGCATCCATGGTTGACACACTTTTACTTGAGTTAAATGATTTACAACTTGTTGATGCCAAGTTGAATTTATGTTTGAGGAAAAGTCCAAGGGGGTTAAATACTTCTTTTAAAGGTTAGACACTACAAAGTATCTTGTGGGACTCTTTAGAGCATGCTTGCATTCATTAATAGAGGGAAACAAAATTCTTGGGAGAACTACTTGTCTTCGATTAGCTTGTTGAGTCGGCTCTTAGTTCTCTATTTTCCCTAATTGCATGGCTCCATTGATAAAATTTTTTCCCTTGGGAATATGTTTGAAAAGGAGATGTCCTATGTGCTTGCAATATTTCTTTCTCTCTTTGTGTATTCCTACTTTAGGATACAACTTTGATGAGACTAGGGTCTTTAGTACCTTTCTTCATTACATTTATGCATATGATGTTGTTCCTAATCTTGTTTAATCTACATCGTATGTTGGCATGAATTTCTTAGAAAGAAAATTTGTAGTGTGCCTAAAACTCTTGTGTCCAATGGCACCCCTTTTGATAAAAGCACTTTAGAGGAGACTTTTATGTTCAATTCCTTTCAATACTACCTCTTTGCTTATGATGATGTCCATGCTAGTCATGGATTTATCTTATTTATAGGTAGGAAGTGTCTCAAATGGCCCACTTGATTGAACAATAATGCTACAAGGATCACTCATATACTTATGGCTTTTAACAGGAAAGTATTCTTACCTTTGGAGATTGTTGATGCCATTATGACCTTTGTAGTTTCATTATCTCTTGGTGATGTTCATATCCACTCCCTTTATGATATTCTTATTAAGCTTTTTAAGAATAAACAAGGGATTAACGGTTATATTTCAAGTGTATACCATCTTAACATGATGATGTTATTTGATATATTAACCCTAACCCTCATTCCATGAGGATATTTTGCTTATTTGTCCTTTCATTAGTTTTGAAAGGTATAGATTCAAGGTCGAATCCTTATTAAGAAGGAGAGAATGATATGAGCCAAATGTCCATCATAGCTTTTAATAACATCATTCGAGGCCAACAAATAAAGACTCAAGCCTTGGTCATCTCGAGACACCATTTTGAGCACCTAATAGAACAATGTAATGAGTGGATGATTGCTTGGTGATACAATCATGAGTTCCAATTTGTTTACAAGGAGCCTTTTGAAACATGAAGAACCCGAGGCCACTTTTAAAGCTTGAAGAACCTGAGGCCTTGGAGTGTTAAGAAAAAGCCATGGCTTGGAATACTAAGGAGGTGTAAGACCCCGCAAAATCCTAGTTATTTCTATCCTAGGCAGCTGTAATACCTCGATTTTCTGAACTGGAATGCTACACGGTGCTTATAACCCCGAAGGACCACAGGCTAACACATGACTGATCTTTGTACCTATTCACTACAATATATAATTTAATAATGCAGAAAACATGAACATGTAGGCCAAAAGGTTCAACTGAATAAAGAATCTGTAAAATAGTAACATCTGTGTGGGTGAAAGATACCCAAAACAACTGAGAAATAAATCAAATCTGAACTAAATCTGAAAGCCTCTAAATATTGTCTGAATAAGGAGTTGAAGGAATATGTCTCCAACTAACTTTGGGCAGCAAAACTGAGTTGAAATAATAAATGAAATAAAATAATATCATATCATCCTCGAATGAAGAGGACTCACTGCAACTCTGTATAATGGAATGCAGCTATTATTGCTAGCCTGGAACTCGTGTATCTGAACCTATGGTGTAATATGAAAAGAAAGCACCATAGCGTAAATGCATCAGTACAACTGGAGTACAGAGTATACAAGTGAGGTAGGCTAATGCAAAGGGTTTACATGCATGAATAATGTTAACTGACTAAATGATATGAACGTAAGAGTACAAACATACATATATAGTAACTGAGATATAAGTACATGATAGCTAAATCTGTATGCTAACACATGGTTTACTGATAACTAACATGGCTTAAATTGTAGTTCTGATAACATAGGAGACTGGGTCTGACAGTCTTGAATCTGAGGGAACTTTCTGATTCCCATGCTATAACTAAATTTTACTGTATCGAACAGTCCTGGAATACTAATATTTGAAGAACTGTCTGAGTTCTTTTACTGAGATTGAGTCTGAAACTGTGGGAGGTAGTTGTTTAACTGACATGCCCCATGTGTGCCATTATGTCTAAGCTGGGGTTCAATCTCTGCCCCCACTGGAGGGGTGTCAATACCACGCCACTGGTAAGGACAGTTGTAAGTGACCCTTAGCTGGAAGGTACTCAAAACGAGAGTGGTGGCAACCTAGAACTGACAGGTTAATCCACCTCATCAACCCTAATCTAACAGGTTAAGATGTCTCAACCTATGCTGGCTATATAGTTTTAGAATGCAAGGATGACTGCTAAGAATCACACCCTAAACTGGTAGGTGATTTCCCATCCTTGGGTTCACTCGGTGCTAACTTCTAATCCCATCTAAAAAGACTGAACATGATTCAACTAACAGTACTTGGACTTATTAACTGACTTCCATTGACTGATGGAGTAGTACTACTATCTGAGAGTTAACTAAGATCATGAGATTTATGAGGTTTCCTGAGTCACATGACTGACTGAGTTTTATAGATTATAGATTGACTGAGATTATCTTGACAACATGACATGGCTCTAGGAACACAACTATATTTTTTGTGTACAAATACCCCCAGTACTCGATAGAAGGAAACTGACACACATGACATGACTTGATCACAAGATTGGAGTCCATAACTTATAATATCATAAGTAGGGGATCTTATACTTCATGTAGTTATTCAACATCTTAAACATTGTAGGGATTGCATGGATATATTTCGTGTACATATTATACATATCCATTATCATACATGCTTCATACCGCAACAATAGCAATTCATCAATAGCATGGAATTCATATTTAAGTATATAGCTAACACAGACTTGTCATTTAGATATCATGGAACCATGTAAACATAAATTCCTAACATCCCAAGCATTATATCAAACACCTGATATGCATTCTTTAAGGTATAGTTGTGTTTCATAACTTGAACCATATTACACCACCTAAAGTTCATAGTTTTCAACAAACAACCATATATATATTCCATGAAAACACCTTTAGATATCATCTTAAAACTTAAACAACAATCATCAACATGTACATGCTCGTATCACTACAAAAAGTTTAGAAAATAGTATCTAAAACATGGTTCTTGAGCTCTATGAACGGATTAGATCCATAGATGAACACTATGCATACCTTAGATTAATGATCCATGAAGATAGTAGTTAAATAAGCTTGGAATTTGAAACCCCCAATTGAATCCTAGACTTGTTCTTGGTTGTTCTTGAGAGAATTTTGATAAAAAGTAATGTAAAGAGCTGATTTGGGGCCTCAATCCCGTGTTTGGGAATTACATAGGGGGGAAAGATGACCCAAATACCCCTCTAGATGCGTCATTTAATTTCTATGAAAATTACCCGATTTGGGCCCCCAGCACGATGCAGAGACATCGCGATTCCACCCATTTGTGACCTAGAAACTTACCACGATGCACTAGAATTGTGGAGAGACACTGGAAATTGATGAAGTTCATTTTGGCTTATGGCGCGATGCTCCACTAACTGAAATGATGCTGCTAAAACTTTAAATCGCCATAACTTCTTCATCAGGTGTCTGTTTTAGGCAAATTTGATATCGATGGAAAGATTATTCAATTCTGTAAAATTTGAAGGGTATAAATGTTCCAAAATACCACCTATAAAATAAGTTATGCTCATTCAAAGATGAGCTATGAGAAATCATACACGAAAACTTGATGGATTCAAAAGTTCTTAGCATGGCT
Organism: Capsicum baccatum var. pendulum; assembly: GCA_030864225.1. Lineage (NCBI taxonomy): Eukaryota > Viridiplantae > Streptophyta > Magnoliopsida > Solanales > Solanaceae > Capsicum > Capsicum baccatum. Next base: position 79,415,318 of record CM061550.1, read on the forward strand.
TACTCTAAGTGACTCTTATGAACATGCTTAACACATCATAATCTCTATTCTCACCGGGATACTCATCCTAATTCATGTAATCAAATATGAATCATAGGATAGGAGGTTTCATGTGTAGGAACAACGGTTCATTTTCTAGCTTAGAGATATATGGGGTATTAGAATATCTCCCCCTTGGAAACGTTCATCCTCGAATGAGACTGACTGAAATGAGGAGAGACGATAAACTGGAGTACATACAAGACATATACTACTGGAACATGATCTCCTGACGGACATGACTGATAAGCTAAACATATCATGCTGGAGATGCATATCATATGCATTAGTAACTAATTCATGAATGCATAATTGAGACTTCTGATAACTGAGTTTTCCCAATGAGAATGCATATTTGATGCATGATTATACACTGTACTGATATATGAATGCATGACTGAATATGCAACAGTAATAGATATCAAATTTATGATGCGAACATGAACATGAAACTGAGTATGCTTAAGGAGAACTGTTACCTTGAGCTTGATTTGAATTGGCGGAGAAAAGGTGAGGATACTTCGTATGCATATCTACTTATAATTCCCAAGTATCTCCCTCATGATACTAATTTATCCAAAGAACCTTGACTAAAGGTACTTCTTTTTTCCTCAATCTACGAGTATGATAGTCTAAGATTTTGACTGGCATCTCTTCATAAGAAAGATTATTCTGAAAGTCAATGCTCTGAATAGGAACTCATCTGCTGGGTAACCTATGCATTTCTTAAGAAAAGAGACATGGAATACTGGATGAACTGAGACTAGATCTGAAAGCAATGTGAGGTCATAAGCTACCTTGCCGAAGCGACTGAGAATCCTGAAGGGACCGATATATATCGGGGACTGAGTTTCCCTTTCTTGCCAAACCTCTTCACTCCCTTTATGGGAGATATATTAAGGTAGACATAGTCATTGACCTCGAACTCAAGATCCTTTTTACATACATTTGCATAAGACTTCTGTCGGCTCTGAGCAGCCCAGAGTTTCTCTAGGATCAACTAAACTTTCTCTAAGGTGTCAAATACTAAGTCAGGACCTATAACTGAGGCCTTATGAACTTCGAAACAACCGATTAGAGATCTACATCTCCTACCATAGAGAGCATAGAATGGATCCATCCAAATACTGGAATGATAGCTATTGTTGTATGCAAACTCAATCAAAGGCAAATGGTCATCCCAACTTTCCTTGAAATCAATTGCACACGCCCTTAACATATCTTTGAGAGTCTGAATGGTCCTTTCTACTTGACCATCTATCTGAGGATAAAATGTTGTATTGAGATGAACTTGGGTACCAAGACCCTTTTGGAATGCTTTACAGAAGTGAAAGGTGAGCTGGGTTCCTCTGTCTAAAATAATAGATAGTGGAATACCATGTAATCTGACCAACTCCCTAATATAAAGTTTGGCATAATTCCTCGACTGAATAAGAAGTACAAACAGGAAGAAAATCAGTTGACTTGGTCATTCTATCTATAATGACCCAAACTGAATCATGCTGATGACAAGTTCTAGGCAAAACCCATCACGAAGTCCATGTTCACCTCTTCCCACTTCCAAGTAGAAATGGTGAACTCCTGTATGGAACCACTAGGTTTCTGATGTTCTATCTTAACCTGCTGATATATAGAGCACTTATATACAAACTCTGCAATATCTCTCTTCATCCCACTCTACCAATAGATCTCCCGCAAATTGCGGTACATCTTAGTGTCCCCTAGATGAATAGAGTATCGCGCACCATGCGCTTCTGTAAGAATTCTCTGCCTCAAGCCATCTACACTTGGAACACATAAACGAACCTGACAACGAAGAACACTATCTCCCACTTGGATCCCTATCTTGATTTTCTTTCACCTCAGAAACTATAAATGACTCTAAACTACTCTGAATACATGCATCACCCTCGGAAGAGTCAACTAAGCGAATGCCTAGTTTGGCCAGCTGATGGATTTCCTGAGCTATTTTTTTCTTGCTATACTCAACGTGAGAAAAACTACCCATGGAGAGTCTATTGAGAGTGTTGTCCATAACATTGGACTTGCTCGGATGATAAAGAACACTCATTTCATAATCTTTCAAAAGCTCTAACCACCTTCTCTGACGAAAATTGAGATCTTACTGAGAAAAGACATACTGGAGACTCTTATGATATGTAAAGACATCTACATGAACTTTCTAAAGATAATGCCTTCAAATCTACAAGGAAAATACTATGGCTTCTAATTAATGATGATGAATAGGATAATTCTTCTCATGGGGATTTAGCTATCTGGAGGCGTAGGGTATGACCTTACCATGATACATGAGGAGACAACCTAAAACCACTCTGGATGTATCAAAATAGAGTACAAAACCAACTGAGCTATCTGAAAGAACTAGAACGTGAGCTGAGGTGAGTCGAGTCTTCAACTCTTGAAACCTCTTCTCGTATGAATCTGACCATTGAAACTTAACCTTCTTTTGAGTCAATCTGTACATAGGATATGCAATAGAAGAAAATCCCTCGACAAATTATCTGTAGTAGCTGGCCAAACCTAATAAACTCCTGATATCTGATAGAGATATAGGGCAAGGCTAGTTTCTTACCACTTTGGTCTTTTGAGGATCTACTCTAATGCCATCATTGGAAATAATATGGCCGAGGAATGCTACTGATCTTGGCCAAAATTTGTACTTACTAAACTTGGAGAATAAGTGATGATCACTGAGAGTCTGAAGAACAATTATGAGATGGTATAAATGATCACGCTAAGTGCAAGAATAGACCAGAATATCATCTATGAAGACTATGACGAACATGTCCAAGTATTGCTTGAACACCTGGTTCATCAAGTCCATGAAATCTATAGGGGCATTGGTAAGACCAAAAGACATGACAAGAAATATGAAGTGACCATATTGCGTATGGAAAGTTGTCTTCGGGATGTCACATTCTCTAACTCTGAGCTGATGATATCCTAATCTAATGTCTATCTTAGAGAAGTAACTGGCACCCTGAAGTTGGTCAAACAAATCATCTATTCTAGGAAGTGGATACTTGTTCTTGATTGTAACTTTATTGAGCTGACAATAATCAATACACATCCTGAGAGAACTGTCTTTCTTGCACATGAATAAGACTAGTGTACCCCATAAGGATACACTGGGCCTGATAAATCCCTTATCTAAGAGATCCTTCAACTGATCTTTCAGTTTTTTGAGTTCTGTTGGTGCCATTATGTACAGAGGAATAGAAATAAGGTGAGTATCTGGGAGAAGGTCTATGCTAGAGGAATAGAAATAGGCTGAGTATGTAGGAGAAGGTCTATGCCAAAGTCTATTTCCCTTTTGGGAGGAATGCCTGGAAGATCTTTGGGTAATATATCTGAATATTCATTAACCACTAGGACTTATTTGAGACTAGGAGATTCAAAACTAGAATCCTTAATATGCACGAGATGGTACACACACCCCTTAGAAATCATTTTCCTTGCCCGAAAGTAGGAAATAAGCTGACTGCTAAACGCTGAAGTACTACCCTTCCACTCTAGGATGGGCTCATTTAGGAACTGAAACTAAACTATCGTATTTCTACAGTTGACTATAGCATGGCAGGAATAAAGCCAAGCCACGCTGAAAATGACATCAAAGTTAGTCATCTCTAACTTGACTAAATCTGCCAATGTGGATTTATGAAATATCATAACCGAGTAGTTCCTGTGTACCCACCGAGCTATGATAGTTTTACCCACTGGGGTAGAGACTGAAAAGGGCTCTATTAAAACTTCAGAACTAATTTTGAAATTGCCTGCTGTGTATGGAGTGATAAAAGACAAGGATGCACCTGGGTCTAGCAAAGTATAAACATGAACATGGAAAATCTTCAACATACCAGTAACGATATCAGGGGAATTTTCTTGATCTTTTCAGGTCTGAAGAGCATAGAGTCTATTTAGGTGTTGCCCACTAGTAGCACTGGAAGTGGCACCCTACTAGTTCAGGGGATCGAACTGAGCTGTGAAAGCTTCTTCTAACCCTGAGGACTTGGCCGAGAACAATCTCTAATCCTGTGGCCTAGATTTCCACAACCAAAAAAAACATCACTACCGACTCTGCAAATACCCTTGTGGTTCTTACCATAAGTCTGACATAGGGGATTTGTTCGGGAACTGCTAATACTACCCTGAGATTTAGAGCCTGGTACTCTATCTCTATTGCCATCTCTAAATTTCAGCACTGGGGCACTGGCAGAGGAAGGAGCTGGAACACTGGTGGAAGAATGAGTTGGAGCTAATGACTTGGGATGAAACTATGAACGGTTTTCTCCCTCTAATTTGGGTTGAGAAAAACTAAAACTGGCTGACCTTCCTCTCATGTTTTGTCTCTCCCTAGTCCTAACCTTCTTCTCCTCTATTTGCTGAGCATAGGTAATTCCTCTGGCTAAAGTCATATCGTTGTTCAGCATCGTAGATCTACACTTATTTACCACGATATTATTCACCCCTAAAACAAACTTCCTCATCTTAGCCCTGATGTCTGCAACCATGTAAGGGGCATATCTGGACAACTAGGTAAATCTAAGAGAATACTCTTTAACCATTATATTTCCCCGCCTGAGGTTGATGAATACAAGAACTTTGGCCTCTCTCAGATCTTGGGGAAAGAATCTATCTAAGAAAGCCATGACAAATTCCTCCCACTTAATAGGACCTGCATTGTCTACCCTTTCAAACTTTCACTGTTTGTACCAAGTATGAGCGACATCCTCTAATTGGTATGCGGCTAACTCAACACTATGAACAGAAGGAACTCCCATGATATCAATGACCTTCTAGACTTGTTCAATGAATTCCTGAGGGTCTTCATTAGACTTAGACCCAAGGAAAGATTGAGGGTTCATTCGGGTGAAGTCCTGAATCCTAGCTGCTACGGAATTAGCCACTGGATTGGCCGAAATAACTGGTGGTCATTCATTTTGGGTAGCCACACACTGAGAAAGTTTGGAAAATACGGTCCTAAACTCCACATAAGAAACATGATCACCCAAAGATTCTTCGGACTGAGGGGCTGACTTATTTCTTCTCTTAGGAGGCACGTTCTGAAATAAAGAGCAAAAGTGAATTAGACTGAGAGATTGACTTGTGATTATGCTCACTGGCACAACATGAATACTGAAAGAAGGGAAACTTTTCCTAAAACATCTCAAAGCCTCCTATACATAAATGTGGTGTGCAACACATCCATGCACAAGACTCTACTAGATGCGGCTTTAAGATTTTCTAGGATTCTATTTAACCTTAGGCTCTGATACCAAGTTTGTAACACCTCAATTTTCTGCACCAAAATGCTACACAGTTATTATGACCCCGAAGGACCACAAGCTAACCCATGACTGATATTTGTACCTTTACACTACAATATATAATGAAATAATACCAAAAACAAGAACATGTAGGACAAAAGGTTCAACTAAATAAATAATCTGTAAAATAGTAACATCTGTGTGGGTGAAAGATAGCCAAAATAATTTAAAAAATGAACTAAATTTGAAAGTCTCTAAATACACTCTGAATAAGGAGTAGAAGGAACATGTCTCCAACTAACTCCGTGTAGCAAAACTGAGCTGAAATAATAAATAAAATAAAATAATACTGTATTATCCTCGAATGAAAAGGACTCACTACAACTCTGTATACGGGAATACAGCTGCTACTTCTTGTCTGGAACTCATGTCTCTGAACTTATGGTGAAACATGAAAAGAAAGCACCATAGCGCAAATGCATCAATACAACTGGAGTACTGAGTATACGAGTGAGGTAGGTTTATGCAAAGGGTTTACATACATAAATAATGTTAACCGATTGACTGATGTGAACATAAGAGTACAAATATACATACATAGTTACTGAGATCATGAGTACGTGATAGCTAAATCTATATGATAATACATGGTTTACTGATAACTGACATAGCTGAGACTACAATTCTGATAACATGGGCGACTGGGCTTGACAGTCTTGAATCCAATGGAACTTTCTGAGTCCCTTGCTATAACTGAATTTGACTGTATCTAACAGTCCTTGCATATTGATATCTGAAGAACTATCAGAGTTTTTTCACTGAGACTGAGTCTGAAATTATGAGAGGTAGTTATTTAATTGACACGCCCCATGTGTCCCATTACGGATAAGCTGGGGTCCAATCTCTGCCCTGACTAGAGAGGTGTCAATATCCGGCCACTAGTAAGGATAGTTGTGCGTGACCCTAAGCTGGCAGGTACTTGAAACGAAAGCGATGGGAACCCTGAACTGATAGGTTAAGCCACCTCATCAACCCTAATCTAGCAGGTTAAGATGTCTCAACCTATGTTAGCTACATAGTTCTGGAACACAAGGATGACTACTAAAAATCACACCCTAAACTGTTAGGTGAGTTCGCATACTTTGGTTCACTCGGTGCTAACTTCTACTCCCATATGAAGAGACTGAACATGATTCAACTGACTATACATGGACTGATTAACTATCTTCCATTGACTAATGGAATAGTACTACTATCTGAGACTTAACTGAGATTATGAGATTTCTGAGGTTTCCTGAGTCACATGATTGGCTGAGTTCTATAGATTATAGCTTGACTAAGATTATCGTGATAACATAACATGGCTCTAGGCACAAAGCTATATTTTTCGAGTACAAATACCCCCAGTACTCGATAGAAGGAAAATGACACACATAACATGACTTGATCACAAGATTGGAGTCCACAATGCATAATATCATAAGTAGAGGATCTTATATTTTATGTCGTTATTCAACATCTTAAACATTGTAGGGATTTCATGGTCATATTTCGTGTACATATTATACATATCCATTATCATACATGTTTCATACCACAACAATAGCAACATATCAATAGCATGTAATTTATATTTAAGTATGTAGATAACACAAACTTGTCATTTACATATCATGGAACCATGTAAACATAAATTCCTAACATCCCAAGCATTATATCAAACAACTAACATGCATTATTTAAGGTATAAGTGTGTTTCATAACTTTCACCATATTACACCACCTAAAGTTCATAGTTTTCAACTAGATACCATATATATATTCCATGAAAACACCTTTAGATATCATCTTAAAACTTAAACAACAATCATCAATATGTACATGCTCGTAGCACCACAAAAAGTTCACAAAATAGTATTTAAAACATGGTTCTTGAGCTCTATGAATAGATTGGATCCATATATGAACACTACGCATACATTAGATTAATGATCCGTAAAGATAGTAATGAAATAAGCTTGGAATTTGAAACCCCGAATTGAACCCTAGACTTGTTCTTGGTTGTTCTTGAGAGAATTTAGATAAAACTTAATTTAAAGAGATGATTTAGGGCCTCAATTCCATGTGAGGGACATATATGGGGGGAAAAAGATGACCCATATACCCCTTTGATGCATCATTTAATTTCTATGAAAATTACCCGATTTGGACCCCCAAGGCAACGCAGAGACATCGTGTTTCCCCTATTTATGACCTGTAAACTCACCACAATGTGCTAGAATCGTGGAGATACACTGGAAATTGATGAACGTCATTTTGTCTTACGGCACGACGCACCACTGACTGAAATAACTCTGCTGAAAATTTAAATCGCCATAACTTCTTTACTGAGTGTCCGTTTTAGGCTAATTTGGTATCGACGGAAAGCTTAGTCAATTCTATAAAATTTGGAGGGTATAAATCTTCAAAAATACCTCTTATAAACCAAGTTATGCTCGTTCAAATATGAGCTATGTGAAATCACACATGAAAACTCAGTGGATTCAAAAGTTCTTAGCTAGGCTTACTCTAAGTGACTCTTATGAATATTCTTAACACATCAAAAACTCTATTATCACTAGGATACTCATCTTAATTCATTTACTCAAATATGAATCATAGGATAGGAGGTTTTATGTAAAAGAACGACGGTTCATTTTTTAGCTTAGAAATATATAGGGTATTACAGCAGCATGCCAAAAAAGACCTCAGACTAAGAAAATTTAAGCTAAATGTGAAGGCTTAGAATCATTTTTATCCTTCGAGATTGAATAATCTTATTTTTGAACTTTCCAACCTTAGTATGTCGATTTTCAAATTTATTCATGATTAGGGTCACTTGTAGGTCATATTAAACGAGTTTCGGATTTTTTGGACTAGCGTAAGGGTAATTTTGGATGTCCAAAACAGCAAAGGGTCGCAACAGGCCCACGTCGCAAGGGCCAGTTGACTCAAGAAGGGGTCGCGCCACGAGGTCTGCTAGGCCCGAGCATGGGTCGCGACACGATGGGGGACCCCATCCAGCATTATTTTATTTGTGTTTGTGGGGGTAAATGGGTCATTTTCCCATTACATTATTTAGTATTAACACAAAATTTAATATCCCAAAGGGATAAATGCACTCATTGTTCTCAAAATCATCCCAAGAGTAAGCCTTAGTTTTATTAAGCTCAAGAATCAAGTCTCAAGAACTCACCACAATCTTCAAAAAATTAATTGTCAAGGAATGTTAGGTGTTCATCCAAGAGTTTCCTTCCACCCTTGGAGTTCAAGAACCCTTTTCAAATTATAAGTTGGTTTCTTTCATAAATTTAATGTTGAAATTGATTATATTTATAATTATGATATGGTTGGGGTATAATTCATGGGGAATTATGAGTTTTCATGAAAATTAATTAACATGTGTGTAATGTTATGTGGATTCATATTAAAATCCCCTTGAATATGTAAATTGGTATTTGTGATCATGATACTTATATGTTGTTCATCACTTTATGCATAGACTATGCTCCCCAAGTGTTTGATATAATACCCATATGAGTTGCATAATGAAATCATGTCATAGTAGTATGCGCATAAGTTATTAAGTGTTTTGACAAAATGTCTAAATGAAAGCATTGTTGACAATCTACTATTGTTATGCTATTATGACCATGCCATGTTTTACTTTCAATGTTATCAAGTCCTGGGGTATTCCATACTAGAAATCTAGTTATTTCCCTAGAATTACAGTAGCTTCAGTATTGTATCAGTTATGTTACATACATAGTACTAAGTCAATTTTAGAACTAAGTATGCTCAGTCAGTTAACAGAACTCAGTGAACTCATCCCAGTTCAATCAGTTAGCATGGTGAACAACAGTTCACTCAAGCCTAGAACAGTCTAGAACTTAGTTTAGTATCAATTTGGTTGGGAGTAGGAATCAGTACCGAGATAACCCAGAGATGGGGGCATTCCCATCAGTAAAGGGTTTGACTCATAGTAACAATCCTTGCATTATAGAACTACGTCGATAGCGTAGGTTGAGATATCTTTCTTCTAGGTAAGGTTTGATATATCTCATATGAGTTTTTATACCAATGAGGGTTGACAATATGTCTTCCTGTCAGATAAGGTTAACTCACATCCATTATTAGTATCTCTTAGCAAGATGCTAACACCCTTCCAACTGGGTCACAGGTTGGACCCCATCTCAGTTTATAATTGGGGTATGTCAGTTAGATGAACACTCTCACAGTTACAATTTCAGACTCAGTATAAATCCTCAGTTCAGTTCTCAAAATCAAGACTTTCAGACATAGTTACCCAGCTCAGTATGGAACTAAGTTCAGTTCCACAAAATTAGAACTATCAGAAATAGTCACCCAATTAGCAGTAATTTAATTATCAGTGATCTCAGTGTAGTTAAGTAGATTTTCACGTAATACTACATAACCAGTAATTACAGCGGTTTCAGATATACATGTACTCTCATTAAGTTATATTCATATTACCCATCCAGTTATTATTCATGTATATGAACCCTTGCATTTTAGCCTACCTTGCTTAGCATACTAGTATATTCAAAGTATTGACACATACTCTTTCTTTGTGGTATGATGTCTTATATCATAGGTTCAGATGCACGAGCTCCTAACCGTACCTAGCATCCCAAAATTTCAACAGTAGTAGATTTAGTGGGGAGTCCTTTTAGTCTGAGGGTACAGTTATTATTTCAATATTTTAGTATTTAGTAGTTGCAGTTAGTTGGGGACTTGTCCCATCAACTCTATATTTAGATAGTTAAAGGCTTTCAGGCTAGTCTATTTTAGATAGATTTTAGTTTTTAGTATTTAATTATCAGTATTTGATTTCAGTTATGAACCTTATAGAAGATTCATCCTAACTTCCGTATTTATTTCAGTATTATTATTCAGTGCTCAGAACAGGTACTGTTCATAGATTAGTTTGTGGTCCTTTGGGGTTGCAAGCACTCTGTGACATCCAGGGTAAAAAATCAAGGCATTACAAACTTGGTATCAATCCTAAGTTTCTAAAAAATCCTAGGAAGTCTAAATATCGCATCAAGTAGGGACGTGTGGATGGTGTATAGTGCGCCACACTTATGAACAAGAGGCTATGAGGCATTTTTAGAAAAATTTTCCCTTCTTTCAGTATTTATATAGTGAGAGTGAGCATAAGCTTGAGTTAAACTCTCTGCCTAATCCAATATTTCCTTCCATTTACAAAATATGCCTCCAAAAAGGACTAATGAAAAAAGAACAAAAAATCAGCCAGCTCCTCCGCCCATTCATGCGGATCCCCTAGATAAGCATGTATCCCATACAGAATTTAGAACAGCTTTCACCACCCTAGCTCATTATGTGGTAGCCCAAATTGAATGTCCAGCTCCCACTCAGGCCAACCCAGTGGCCAGTACTTCTACATCTAGAATTTGGTACTTCATCCGAATGAATCCTCCATTATTTATAGGGTCTAACTCAGATAAAGACCCACAAGAATTCCTTGATCAGGTGTATAAAGTAACAGACATTATGGGAGTAACTGCTAGTGAGAGTGTTGAATTGGATGCATACAGGGCCCATAGAATGGGAGGAGTTTGCTACTTCTTTTCTTAATAGGTTCTTCTCGCTAGAGTTGTGGGAAGCGAATGTTTTGGAGATTATTAATATGAAATAAGAAAACATGGCAGTGAAAGATTAATATGTTGGGTGTGTTTAGCAGTATGGTCAAGGAGTGTAGGACCACAATGCTAATTAATGAGATGGACATATCTAGTTTTATGGTCCATGCTCAGCAGATAAAGAAGGCTAAAATAAGGAGAAGGAAAGGGAGAAGAAAAAAGATGGAACAAGTAGTTTTAATTTCACTCATCCTAAGTCAAAGGGTGGTAATCACTCTTAGTTCCGCCCGAAATCCTCATTTCCACCTCCGTCCTCAGTCAGTGCTCTAGTGTCAAAATTTAGAGATGGCAATAAAGAAAGGGCACCAGTGCTAAACCTTAGGGTAGTGTTAGCAGTGCCCGAACAAATCCTTTTTGCCAGAAGTATAGCAGAAACAACCAGGGTGTCTGTAGAGCTGGAAGTGATTTATGTTTCAGATGTGGAAAGCTAGGACATAGGGTTAGAGTGTGTTCTAAGGTGGGTTCGCAGGGTCAACATAATCATGCCCCAACTTATTTTGGTTGCCTAAATAAGCAGGGTTCCGCTTCCAGTGCCACCAGTGGGTAATGCTTGAACACACTCTATGCACTTCCATGCCAACAGGATCAAGAAATTTCTCTTGATGTGGTCACTAGTACATTATAAGTTTATTATTTACATGGTTATGCTTTTCTAAATCCAGGAGATTGTTTTTCCTTTGTAACTCCTTATATAGCTGTTGACTTTGGAATCAGTCCCGAAATCCTAGTAGAGACCTTCTTAGTCTCTACCCAAGTGATTAAATCTGTTATATCCCGATGAGTATATAGGAACTGTCTAGTTATAGTATCTCAGAAAGTTACATTAGCAGACTTAGTAGAGCTAGAGATAACAAACTTTGACCTCATTCTTAGAATAGATTGGCTTTATTCATGCTATGCTTCAGTTGACTGCAGAAACAGAGTTGTCCATTTTTAGTTTCTGAATGAACCTATCGTAGAATGGAGGGGTAGTACTTCATCACTTAGGGGTCATCTTGTTTCCTACCTAAAGGCGAGGAAAACGATATCTAAGGGGCCTGTCTACCATCTTGTTCAAGTTAAGGATTCTAGTTTAAAAACTCCTAGTCTTGAGTCATTTCCAGTAGCATGTGAATTTCCTGATGTATTTCCTAAAGATATTCCTGGAGTCCCTTCCTGTAGGGAAATCGACTTTGGAATAGACCTTCTTATAGAGACTCAGCCCAACTCTATTCTCCCATACAAAATGGCACCAGCTAAAATCAGAGAGCTAAAAAAATAGTTGAAGGATCTCTTAGATAAGGGATTCATCAGACACAACATATTCCTGTGGGATGCGCCAGTCTTATTCAAGCATAAAAAAGATGGTTTTCTCAGAATATGTATTGACTATCATCAGTTAAATAAATATACGGTCAAGAACAAGTATCCACTTCCCAAAATCCATGACTTGTTTGACCAACTTCAGGGTTCGAGTTATTTTTCAAAGATTGACCTTAGATCAGGCTATTATCAGCTCAGAATCATAGAATATGACATTCCGAAAAAAGCTTTGAGGACCCGGTATGGTCACTTCAAATTCTTAGTCATGTCCTTTGGTCTCACAAATGCCCCAGCAGCCTTTATTGACTAATGAACCGCATGTTCAATTAGTACCTGAACATGTTCATTATAGTCTTCATTGATGACATTCTTGTCTATTCTCATAGCAAGAATGATCATGCAAATTGCCTCAGAATCATACTTCAGACTCTCAGAGCCCATCAATTGTTTGCATTTTAAGTAAGTGCAAATTTTGGCTAAGGTCAATAGCTTTCCTTAGTCATATAGTTTTAGTTGATGGCATTAGAGTTGATCCTTAAAATACTAAAGCAGTGAAAAACTAGCCCAGACCCATCTCTCCATCAGATATTAGGAATTTATTAGGTTTAGCTGGCTAATACCATCAGTTTGTTGAAGGGTTTTTCATCTATTACATTCCCCATGTCTAGATTGACTCAGAAGAAAGTCAATTTTTAGTGGTTAAACTCTTGTGAGAAGAGTTGTAACGCCTTAAAAATGGTCACAAGACATCACATGGTGATTAGGACCACAAGTGATCCCAAGCTAACCCATGAACTAGCATACTATTAAGCAACTGATTAAATATGTATAAAATGACTGAGTTTACTGTGCCGAAACATAATAATGATGGAATTTGTGAAAATACAATACTGATACAATTGTACATTCTGATAAAGTCTGAAAAAATAGGACTAAAAATTTACATGACTAACTCTAACTAACATCCATAAAGTCTTTACTACACTGACTATAGATAGTTGGGATGCAACTCTAAATACCACTAATCAATACATATGAGTAAGAAAGTAAAGTACATAAATAACATCTAACTAAAGTCCCCAAAGTAGGATTCATCACCTGCTGGCTAGAATCTGCAACTGTCTGGTTCTGAGTATACATACTACAACTTGTACCTACATTATGAGACAATGTAGCACATAGACATATATGTGGATCAACATTTTTTGAATGTACGGAGCATATGGGGGTGAATGCACAAGTAAAACTGTAGCTGTATACATATATATATATATATATATATATATATATATATATAACTACATATATTTTGTAAACAATGAATGCTAAGTGAAAATAACTCACGCTGGCTTGAGTAACTGAAGGTTGAGGAATCATATATCATGAATAGTAAAACATGCTGAATAAATATCATGAGTCATAACACTTAGTTCTAAAATTTGTACTTCTGTTCTGTTTGCAAATCATGTAAGCTAAGTGAAAAAGGCTAACCTTTATATTCTAAGAACTAAAAATTATAAGTCTGTAATTGAGGCTTATGTAAAGCAATATCTGAGTAAGTCCGTGAGCCTTTAAACTTAGTTTCTAAAACTATTCTGTTATTCTATTTATAAGACTCTTATAGTTCTAAAAGCTTTAGTATATATATATATATATATATATATATATATATATATTAGCTGTAGGGAAAAACTTTATCTGAAGGAAAAATACTTTAAAAACTATTTTGAAAGTCTTTATTATTAACCACTAAAAGCTTTAGTATATATATATATATATATATATATATATATATATATATATATTAGCTGTAGGGAAAAACTTTATCTGAAGGAAAAATACTTTAAAAACTATTTTGATAGTCTTTATTGTTAGGCAAGTTCTTCGAACTGACATAATCCATGTGAGCTAACATGGAGTCTAACATCTTATTTAACTATGGGGAAAACCTCACGATGGGGAGAGGATTCATACTATTGCCTAAGAGTATAACCTAATCTAAGAGATCACATCTGTAACTGTCATCCATATAGAAATAGGAATAATCCAATTTGTACCTATATTGGCTACATAGATCTGTGGAAGTTAGAGTACGCTAATCCTACACTTCCCGCTTGGTGCTAAATACAACTCCCTTTAATCTGTATGCTCATTCTATTGGAAATCTACTTTAAAAACTAGCATAAGGGTTTATTATGAAACCAATTATGCATTTATCTTATACAATTTGTAAGTAAAGCTAATCTAATTTTTGAAATCTGTAATAAATCTGTAAAGTGGATTCCAAATCTTATCTGATGATCAAAAGATTAAAGTTTTATTAAAAATCTGTAAATAATTTGATCATAAGATGCATAAAGATCATCTTCCTTGAAATATAAACATATAAACTTGGGCTTAATAACCCATGCATCAAGTTTATGCCAAAATACCATTAAGTTTATGCTTGATATGAAGAATAATGATAATTCAATTCAAAATCTTAAATTTACTGCAATTCAACTTCTAAAACACTTGAAATCTCATAATCTTGCAAATAGCAATAATGGGTATAAACCCTAATTCAAAACTCATGTATATTCATATAGAATCATGTAAATTTGTAATTAAAAGATAGTTTTAGTCAAAAGGATGAAAGAGGATCCTTATTCATAAACCCCACATACCTCAATTTCTTAAATTGATGAGAAGTTTGACTTGAATTCCTATTTGTATTCTTGAAGATTGTTCCTTGAAGAAGATGACTCGAATTAATGTTCTTGGGAATGTTCTTGAATATTTTTCTTGAACTTCTTGGAACAGAAAGCTTAATTCTTGATTATATTCTTGAATAGGAGGCAATAGAATGGATGAATCGTGAAGAGGATTGATTAGGGTTTGTTCTTGGGAGTAAACTAGGACTATGAGGGAAAAATAATGCCCTAATAGAGGATATATATCATGATATTACAACCTGGGTTGAGGGGGGAAAGACCGCATTTCCCCTCATTCATTTAAAGAAAAAATTTGTAACCCGTATCCCAATTTTTCTCCTTACCGCGATGCGGTACTATCGCGACTGCTTACTGCCTCACACTAAAATGGCTATAACTTTTCACTCGGGTATCGGATTAAGGAAAAATTGATATCGTTGGAAAGCTAATTCAATTTCCAAAAGTTAGGTGGGTCGTGATATGTAAAATTATATATATATAAAAATTTATACACATTCAAAGTAGACCCTAGTATAAACGAACCTCAAACTTTGGACGAATCTAAGGTTCTTGGCTAAACTTGGCTCTAAGTAATTTCTAGGAACATTATTCACCTAATAAGAACCTCATAATCTAGGATAAAGGTCATGACACATTCATTTCAAATTATGGATCAAGAACATGGTAACTACGCCTTCACCGCGATGTGGTTGAATCGCGTTAAGCTATTGGAATTTGCAATTCAAAGGACAAGTGCGATTTAGGGGATTGAAGTGATGAGAGTTTATCGCGTTGAGCCTCTGGAAATGGAAGAGAGAAAATTTATACCTTGGTATGACACGGTGCCATTGCGGTGCTTCACTAGAAAAAGGACGAGTAGGATTTAACCTATCACCGCAACGTGGTAAAATCGCATTGGACCACTGGAATGCAATTTGAGCACGGTTCAAACCTCGCCCGAAAATTCCAAAAATTTCCAAGACATGTTAATTACACCCTTGAACATGAATCAACTCAAAAGCTAATATCTCGGGGTCGGGAAGGTCACTTTAAAAATCATCAAAGTTGAGAGGCTAAAAATAAGACTAAGGCCCCAACACTTAGCCAAATTTTAAAGTTCCAAGCCTCTTATACAAGCATTATGAGTTGGACTGAACTTAAAAAAGTATGGGGTATTACAATATCTCTCCCTTGTGAACATTTTTCTTCGACTGAGACTGGTTTGACTGACATTACTGTACTAAGGTAACGAGAAACGTATAATTAACATTCATAACTTGGGACATGATTTCTTAACTGAGTCTGAAACATGATACATGAACTAAATATCATGACTGAGCAAATTTCTTAAATACATGCCCAGACATGAAAATGGTTATAAGGCTCAGATAGAAACAAGAGAGTCAACTTATGAGTACCTATTGCTTTAAGATGGATCTTATTTCATGACAAAAATTCAAGAGGTCTACAACATGAAAACTTGGGGCATTATAGTACATCTCCCCCTTGGGATATTTTTTCCCCGGAATAACACTGACTTGGCTGAGATACTAAGGAAGGACTGACATGATACACAGGATACTTACGAACTGAATTATGATTTAGTATCAGAATCTAAAACTGATGCATGATGCATGAAATAAGCTATATTCGCAAAGTATATAAAGCAAACAAATTTCTTGTTAGAATGATATGACTAGATGGGAAGATTCAAAACCATAGAAACTTGCATGTATGGCTGCTAGACTAAATTACTGGCTAAACGGGTTAACTCATACTGTACATTTCACTTCAACAACTGCATTCAACCTTTTACTAGGAACTCACTAACGCACAATTCATCTATCCACATATATACAAACATGGCATTCAAGATTATCTTCATAACCATATATGCACTTCTAAACAAACACTCATAAATCATCTTTTCTTATATCTTACAAACCTCTATCAAGAGCAACTTCCATGAACTATTCTTAAGAAGACACAAATAAAATTTCAACTAACCATGACATGTATCAAGGACTTGGCCTCAATCTTACTTTACACTTACTGCCTTAGCTGAAATAAGCATACAACCATCTTTCATCAACAAGAAATGTTTACTCTCTCCTATCTAACCAACTGTTCATCATCACTATCTTGACCTAAGAAAAGGTAACAAAAGGTCAGAACATGAGGACCTGAATATAAAGGGATACTATGTATATCTTGACATTTTACTGAGGCTTGAAGAATAGGGTATCAAACGCAGGAATTCATTCAAGAGATCGAAACTGAGGACACCCATGACATAATCTGAATTTCAATGATCATTAGGAGGGTAGCATGAGTACCTAGAACTGAATATACTATAAAGCATGATTGCATGAGTCATGATCTGCACGACCTGAGCTTGGAATCCATGATTTCATGGAATATAATTTGTACTATTGAGTGAACTAGAATTGTTTATGCTAGGAACTAGAAGTATACATGATTTTTTCTATAAGGTGCACAAATATGAACTATGGCCAGGGAGCCAACTGTAAGCCATGAGTAGATATCATGATAACTAAAGTAAAAAACTTTGTACTAAGATAAGAATTAGGTCGGGCATCATCCCCCATTACTAGTTTTTCTACACTACACCGGCATTACTACTACAATCTAGAAGTCTGACTTGGTTACTCATTCTATCATCTCCCCCTTGGATTTAAGCCATCACTCTAAGTCTGTGAACCACTACGTAAACTCTAATCTAAACTGCAATTACTTTACTCTAGAGTCTGGCATATAATCAATACATATAAAACCAAACATACCCTGAAGGACTGTATCTTAACATGTAACACCCAATGCTAATACCTTATTTTGAGATTCAACTCTTAGATTTATATAGCACCAAAAGTCATCATATAACAACTTAAACACTCACCACCTTATATTCTAATACTTAATATGGATATATCCAAACCCTTATTGAACTATACTAACTTTTTTCATACTCTACTAATGTCACTTCTCTAACTTATATTTTTTTCCTTACACCAACATCATCAACCTAGAATCCATAAGTTAACTGACAAGGATATCATATACCACATAGCAGCATTCATACTTATCAATTCAAGGGTACTATTAACCATACGCAACACATAATAAACTTAGAAAAAAGTAATTCAATCCTTATACCACCTTGGTCACACCTCAACATCATTCTTACAGAATTACACATAATTATGAATAACTAAACTTAAAATCTTGTATGCACTGTTCCGGCCTACTAGACTACTTTCATAGAACTAGCAACACTAACCAAGAAATTATTACATCCACCTTGATGACCATATACTTTTAAACTTAATGTCTAGCGCTAAACATGATTTAACAACCCATCTTACATACTATTCTCACTTGGAAGCTATAAAATAAATATCAAGAAACACTAGTCCACTAAAACTTCGTAATAATAGAAATCAGTCAAAATCATATGACCTATCTCATTATAATCCATTAGCACATACTACTTATACACATCACTACTAGTTACCCATCAATTCACCTATATTAATTGTACTCAACCACCAAATACATTAATTAATAATCTAAACTTTTCTAACGCAATAAATAGCATCAATAACTTCTTTCCTACTTCAAGGAAACAACAACTCTCCTTAACTAATAAATTCTTCTCTACCTTCCACTAAACTAGCACACAAGAATATGTCACCTTAACAAAACTAGAAAACATGCCTAAGTTTATCCCTATACTTTCTATCAATCGTCTTTCCCACTTTTATCATCACTACTCTTCTATACCCATACTTTCAACTATAATAAGGTTCTATTATTCATAAATCATAACACTAAAGTTTATAATATCCCTCGAATGCACACTATATTTAACAGTCTAGGTTTATACTATCTTCTCTTATGAGCATATCTATATTGAAAGGGTTAATGGGAAATCTAAATAAATATCTAATTCTTTCTCAACTAAAAAACTCATAAGGATTAGGACATAACTTTAAACTTGAGGTACTTATGATACACTAGAGAGCTTCTCTCAATCCCTCTGTGTGACTTCTGAAATTTCTGCTAGCAAAACTGAGAGCATTATCTTAGAAGGAAATCGGAACTTGCTAATCATGTTATCTCAAGAATAAATCATAGATAAAGAATTTTGGGGCAACACATAAATAGATTGGAAATCTGAGAGAAGAAACTTATAGCACGATTTATAGTAGGTAAGAAGGGAAACTTTTTCTTAAATTCCCTATAGCCTCTCAAAGAAAAGTACAGATGTGTCTATACTATTTCGTAAGACTCTACTAGACATTGCTTCACATACACCCTAGGACACTTGAACTCTGCGCTATGATACCAAGTTTGTAATACCCTAAAAATGGTCTTTAGACGTCATACGGTGCTTAGGACCACAAGTTATCCCAAGCTAACCCATGAGCAGGAATACTGTTAATAAACTAATTAAATATTTATAAAATAATAGAGTTTACTGTACGGAAATATAATAATGATTGAATCTGTGAAAATAGTATACTAATACAATTGTATGTTCTGATAATTTCTGAAAAAAAAGGGACTAAAAATTTACATGACTGACTCTAACTGATATCTATGAAGCCTATACTGTACTGACTATATATAGATGGAATGCAAATCCAACTACCACTAATCAATACATATTAGTAAGAAAGTAAAGTACATAAATAACATCTAACTGAAGTCCTTGAAGTAGGAGGAGTCATCACCTGCTGGCTGGAATCTATAAATGTTTGGTTTTGACTGTACATACTATAGCTTGTACCTATATTATAAGACAATGTAGCACATAGACATATATGTGGATCAGTACTTTTGGAATATACTGAGCATATGGGGGTGAATGCATAAATAAGACTGTAACTATATATATATATATATATATATATATATATATATATATATATATATATATAAGTAGATATATTTTGTAAACAATGCATGATAAGTGAACATGACTCACACTGGCTTGAGTAATTGAAAGTTCATAAATCATATATCATCAATAATAAAATATGTTGTATAAATATCATGAGTCATAACACTTAGTTCTAAAATTTGTACTTCTGTTGTGTTTGCAAATCATGTAAGCTAAGTCAAAAGGGCCCACCTTTATCTTCTAAAAATTAAAAAATGTAAGTCTATAACTGAGGCTTCAGTAAAGCAATATCTGAGTAAGTCTATGAGCCTTTACACTTAGTTTCTAAAACTATTCTATTATTCTATTTAAAAGACTTTTAAACTGTAGTGCTAAAAGATTTAGTATATATATTAGTTATAGGGAAAATACTTTATTTGAAGGAAAGATACTTTAAAAACTATTCTGAAAGTCTTTACTGTTAGGCAAGTTCTTCTAACCAACATAAATCATGTAAGCTAACATAGAGTCCAACGTCTTGTTCTCCTATAGGGAAAACCTCTCAATGTGGAGAGGTGTCATACTCTTGCCAAGGAGTATAACCTAATCTAACTGATCACATCTATAACTGTCATCCATATAGAAATAGGAATAATCTAATAACCTGTACCTACGTTGGCTACGTAGTTTTGTGAAAATTAGGGCACACTAATCCCACACTTCCCACTCGATGCTAAATACTACTTCCTTTAATCTGTATGCTCGTTCTATTGGAAATTCACTTTAAAAACTAGCATAAGGGTTTATTATAAAACCAATTAAGCATTTATCTGATTCAATCTATAAGTAAAGTGATTCTAATTTTTGAAATATATAATAAATCTATGAAGTGGATTCCAAATCTTATCGGATGATCAAAAGATCAAAGTTTTATTTAAAATCTGTAAATAATCTGATTATAAGAAGCTTAAAGCATCATCTTCCTTGAAATATAAACATATAAACTTGGGATTAGTAACCCATGCATCAAGTTCATGACAAAACATCGTAATGTTCATACTTGATATTGAGAATAATGATAATTTAATTCAAAATCTAAAATGTACTACAATAGACATGAAAATATGAAAATAAACATGCAATTCAACTCCTAAAACACTTGAAATCTCATAATCTTCCAAATAGCAATAATGGGTATAAACCCTAATTTAAAACTCATGTATATTCATATAGAATCATGTGAATTTGTAATTAGAAGATAGTTTTGTGCACAAGGATGAAAGAGGATCCTTATTCATAAACCCCACATACCTTAATTTCTTAAATTGATGAGACGTTTGACTTGAATTCCTATTTGTGTTCTTGAAGATTGTTCCTTGAAGAATATGAATTGAATTGATGTTCTTGGGAATGTTCTTGAATGTTTTCCTTGAACTGCTTGGAACAGAAAGCTTAACTCTTGATTGTTTTCTTGAATAGGAGGAAATGGAATGGATAAATCTTGAAGAGGCTCATTAGGGTTTGTTCTTGGGAGTAAAATAGGACTATGAGATGCCTTAATGGGGGATATATATCATAATATTACAACCTGGGTTGAGGGAGGAAAAGACCCCATTGCCCCTTATTCATTTAAAGCAAAAATTCATAACTTGTATCCCTATTTTGCTCCTTATCGTGATGCGATACCATCGCGGTATTTTACTGTCTCACACCAAAATGGTTAGAAATTTTTGGTTGGTTATTGGATTAAGGCAAAATTGGTTTTATTGGAAAGGTAATTCAATTACCTACAATTTGGAGGGTCGTCATCCCAAAAATTATACTTATATAAAATGTTATACATGTTCAAAGTAGATCCTAGTAGAATCAAACCCCAAACTTTAGACGAATCTAAGGTTCTTGACTCAAATTGGCTCTAAGTGATTTCTAGGAACATTATTCACCTAATAAGAACTTCACATACTAAGATAAAGGTCTTGACATAATCATTTCAAATTATGAATCAAGAACATGAAAAATATGTGTAATGCCAAAATTATCTATAACTGGAATGTCACACGATGTTCATGATATCGAAGGACCACAAACTGACCCTCCACTAATATTTGTACCTGATCATTGCATAATATAATATCAAAAATGTCAAAAACTGGCAAAAACTTTACATAAGTTTCAAAACATCTAAATTACTCAAAACTAGAAACTGAATACTAATACATCTGTCTAAAAAGCCTCTAACTGTCTGATTTGTGCGGTTAATGGGACATGTCCCCTACTAACTTCATTTATTAAAAATAAACTGATTCTAATGTAATAATATAAGGATCATCCTCGAATAATGAGGACTTACTGCTAAGTCAACTGCGGCTAGTTGAGTCTGGACTGCTAAAGGTTCTTTGGTTCTCGCTTGTATGAACCTACGGCATAAGACACCATATTATAAGAGAAAAGTATGCATCAGTACTTTGAATGTACTAGTATGCTAGATGAGTTAAGGCTAAATGCAAGGGATTATGCATGAACAACTACTTAACTTTATAACATGGGAGTACTAAATAAGGACATATATGAATGCACAAACCATATCTGAAGTCATCGTGACACTGAATACTGAGACTCGGATGCCACTTTACTGACGTCTGAACTCACTACTAATACTGAAATACTAAATATCTGAATCCCCTGATATTGATAACTGAGTACTGAAGTTGAAATCAGTCCTTTCTAGTGGGTGATCTCAAAAATTGATAATAATGAGGCTAACTAACTGGATCTGCTCATATCAATAACTGAATTCTGAGCTTGCTACTATCAGCTAACTAAATCTGATATTAAATCTCTCTAATAGATTATCTCTGAATCTACTACCAATGATAAGGAATGACTATGTCTGAGATCATACCTATCTAGAAAAAGATCTCTGAATCATTTAATAATAGAAATGATGGACTAAGTTTGAGATCAAGCCTATATAACGGGTGATCTCCGGATCTATTTGTACTAATACTGATTAACTTTATGACAGACCTGGCCTATCCAGAGGATGGTCTATGAATCTATGGGACTATCTAAGTTCCTTACTGAGAAGGATGATTGTATCTGACAGTCCTTATTTCTGAGTTCTACTCTGAAGACTGATACTGAAACTACAACTGTGGGAGTTCTCACTTAATCGACATACCCCAAATCTGATTTAGTAGGGTCCAACCTGTTACCCCAGTTGGAAGAGTGTTAATACAATGCCATGGGTAAAGACCTCTTCTATGGTCAAGCCTCTCTAACAGGTGACCCTGAATAGGAAGTCATGCCTAAGGAAGTATGATAGTCTAGACTTAATCTAATAGGTGACCCCTGGTCCTGTGCTGGCTACACAATTTTGAAGTTCATGGATTGCTGCTAACAACTCTACCTCTCTAATGGGAAGTCGTCATCCCTGCACTCGCTCGGTTCTAGTTACTACTCCCAACTGAAGGACTCTTAGCTGGTTCTTAATTGAACTTAGACTGAGCTGAATCAATTATTGGTCATATTTCTTGCATGATCTGACTGAGTTCACTTGGTTCTATTATCTGATGGAATACTACTGAATCTCATTATCTGACTGGATGATAGTAAGTTCTGAATTGATTACTTGAATGCTACTGAGGTCTGAAACTGAATTCTTGAATACTACTAAGATCTGAGTTGAGTATTGAAATGAAGCTGGAATGCTAACGATACTGAGATTACTGAGATTTTTTAAGTTCTATAATTGTATAAGAGTTCTGAGTTCTACAACTCATTGATTTCTACAAGTCGTGGCTTGACTAAGATTACTGAGAAAACTGACATGGGCTCTAGACTTGCAGCTAAATTATCGGGTATAAATACCCCCAAGACTCAATAACATAAAACTAAAATATAATCATTCTTGAATAATCATGACCATGGACTTTCATTCACCATTACAATCATAAAAACATCTCTTCAAGCACTTGGAAATCATAAACATATGATAGTATAGGGAGACATACTATTGGCTCATACTACATTCAGCAAGGTCTTGTATCAAACAGTTAACATGCATTAAAGAGGACATAATTTGAGAATTTCATGCAAACATGTCACAATTCATTCACTAAGGCTTTTCAACGAACACTTGGCATGCATAAACTTACACATAATTGAGGATTTCGTGTCAACATGCGTTAATGGCCCTACTTCCTTTACACAAGCATTTTATCAATCATATGGGTAGCATTCTTTGGTTATTCAACAATTTCTACACCAAATTATCATGGAAAATCAACCAACATGCAACTTGAAGAGGGTTCATCATGAACATAACACAATTCATCACATGCTAGAGTCAATTCTTAAAGCTTGTAGTTTGAATCATGAATTTAAACCCAACATCACATAATCATGAACTTCAATACACATAAATCATGAACTCTGATAAATACATAAACTTTATAAATTTTAAAAAGGATTCTTGAATTTCTTGAGTGGAAGGAACCCAAGAATCAACATCTGCATATCTTAGGAGACTCATTCTTGAAGGTTATTAGAGAGACGCTTGGTTTCTTAAACAATGGTTTGAATCTTGCTCTTGAGTTTTGATCTTGAAAGAAACCCAATCTTTTGATGTTATGGATAAAGGATGAAGTTATGAGCCTTGACCTTATATAAATAGTTGTTGAAAAGGGTGGAAAAGGCTTAAAATCCCTTTTAAAAGCGACTTAAAATTACTGATCGGGACATCCGATGATGGAGTACGATGGTCCATCTCTGGTTCAATGGTCTGTCAGACTGACCATCGCACCCTGACCAGAACTGGGACTTACTGCCTAATCGTGATGGCCTGGTGCGATGGTCCACCGCTAGCTCGATTGTCCGTCGGTCCTGACCGTCTCACTTGGATAGTGAATGGTACTACTACCCTATGGTGAAGGATATAGGATATGGTCCATTGCAAGATCGACGGTCCATCGGCCTGCCCGTCACACCTGAGTAGTTCAGACAACTTTCTGTAAAACGTCCATAACTTTTTACCCCAACATTGAATTTTGACTAATTTGGTATCGACGGAAAGCTTATTCAATTCTCCATATGAAAAAAAGTTTATATTAGGGAAATTCTACATTTTATAAAATATTTCTCACATGGGAAGTCATCCCTTACTCTTCTTAAGGACAAAAGTCGACTTAAAGAAAGTTCTGGGTATTACAATATCTCCTCCTAGGGAATATGCATCATCTAATATCACTTGTTAGGCTAAGAATAATGATCGACTGAACTTACTTAAGGAATGTGAACATATGGAATATGACTAAGTGACATGAAACTACTGATATACTGAGTTCTTATACTAGACATGCATATCTGATGTATGGAATACAAGACTAAAGCTACTCATAGGCTGAATTCTCATAATGAACATGCATATCTGATGCATGGAATACAAGACTAAAGCTACTCATACGCTGAATTTTCATAATGAATATGCATATCTAATGCATGTACGCGTGACAAAGTTTCTCTCGTTAATACATGACTGTATACACTGAAAAGTGGAACTTTTTCTACTGAACACGCATATCTAATGCATGAATATAACTAATTCTTGATTGCATGACTAAGTAAGCAATGATAAATGGTGTTAACTTTGTAAGGAGAGTCTAAACATGCAACTGAATGATCTAAGGACATGAAAGGATCAGAATATTATGGGTTATCTCCCCCTTGGGAATCTATGTCCCTCTAAGAACACTTCACTGAAATATTGGTGTGGTGCATAGGGCACCTACAAAGTCAGTCATGATTGATCATCTGAGATCTAAAACTAATGTATAATACGTGAACTGAGCTATATTCATAACTACTAGGATATTCTATCTTGGAATATTTATATTTCATAGATTTCTGATAGAATGATCAGGTGAAGAAATGAGATAACAAACTATACAAATCTAACTGTTTGACTGCTGAACTGACTTGTCGGCTCTACCAACTAACTCATGCTAAAAACTTAATCTCAAAATAAGAGCAAAGGATCTAATAATGCATATCATGAATATAAAAAACTCATAACGTATCTGAATCTATGTTAGGGGAACCTTCTTGTTCTAGGAGTAGCACCCTGTTGACGCCATTCTCTACCCTTCTGAGCTTGCACTCTACACTCTCTTATTCTTTGGACTGGCTTACCAGATCCAAAACATACCTGACTATTTGCTCTACACACACCTAGGTGATTCTTGCCACACTCTCCACAAAGTGGATTGGTACGAACACTGCTGGCTCTACCCTAGGTTTTAGAACCTGGCGCCTCATCGTGACTGACATACCCAAACTTTTGTGTGGGTACACTAGCTAAGGATGGAGCTGGGACTAAAAATTTCTGGCTATACTGAGAACGACTACCACCTTGTAACCCAGCCTGAGAAAAACTATAACTACCTATTTTGGATCTCTTATTACATCTCTCTCTCTCCTTAGATTTATCTTTCTCTATTTGCTGAGCATGCATGATCAACCTAGAAAGATCCATGTCTCTATTGAGAATGGTGGTTCTACACTTTTTCAATACCATCCCTAAATACACCTGTCACAAACTTACTCACACTCGCTCTAGGGTCAGCTATCAAATCGGAAGCATACTTAGCTAACTGGTTGAACTTAAGACAATACTCCTTCACTGTTATGGAGCCTTTCCTTAGATTTGTAAACTTCTCTACCTTAGTTTCTCTCATCTCTAGTGGGAAAAACATATCTAGAAAGGCATCATGAAACTCCTGCCAAGTCATGGGAGTTGCATCCTCCCCTCTACTCTTCTTCCACATCACTACCCTATCGTGAGAAATATCCTTCAGACCATAGGATGCTAAGTTTACACTCTACTCCTTAGAAACATGCATGACTTGGGTAATCTTCTTCACCTCTTCAAGATAAAGTTATGGTCCTCACCTGCTACTTACCCATAGAACTCCGGTGGGTTCATTTTCATAAAGTCTTTAATCCTGGCTGTGGCTGAATCCCTATCTTGCTGAGGTGGGGCAGCAACCTTACAGTTACCCTGAACAATAGTTATCATAGCTTGGTATAGTGCCTAAAAAATTTCTTGGAACTCTGTGTATGACATATTCTCATTCAACTATCTACGAGTTGAGGAGGTGACTGATTTACAGTTTTCTTCTTGGGAGGCATGGTCTGAAATCGAAAGAGAAAAGGATTAAACAGAGAGTTAACTTTGAGCTTATGTTTACTGGCACGACATGAATATTGGAAGAAGGGAAACTATTCCTAAAATATCTTATAGCCTTCTGTACATAAATGTGGCGCGCAACACACCCATACACAAGACTCTACTAGATGCGACTTTTCAGACCTCCTAGTACACTATTAAACCATAGGCTCTGATACAAACTTTGTAATCCCCGATTTTCTATAACCAGAATGCCACATGATGCTCATGATCCCAGAGGACCACAAGCTAACCCTCTACTGATATCTGTACCTGATTATTGCATGATATAATATAATAAATGCGGAAAACTGGTGAAAACTTCCCATAAAGTTCAAAACATCTAAAATACTCAAAACTAAAAATTGAATTTGATACATCTATCTGAAAAGCCTCAAACTGTCTGATCTGTGGAACTGATGGGATATGTCCCTAACTAACTTCATCTATTGAAAATAAACTGAGTCTAATATAATAATAAGATAAGGATCATCCTCGAATGATGAGGACTCACTTCTAAGTCAACTGCTGCTGGCTGAGTCTAGACTGCTAAGGGTGCTTTGGTTGTCGCATGTCTAAACCTATGGGATAAGACACCATACACAAGAGAAACATGTGTGTCAGTACTGTGAATGTACTGGTATGCTAGATGAGGTAAGGCTAAATACAAGGGATTATGCATGAACAATTACTTAACTAAATAACATGAGAGTACTAAATAAGGACATATATATGAATGCACAAACCATAACTGAAGTCATCGTGACACTTAAAACTGAGACTCAGATACCGATTTACTGATGTCTAAACTCACAACTAATACTGAGATACTGAATATCTAAATCCCCTGATATTGATAACTAAGTATTGAAGTTGAGATCAGTTCTCTCTAGTAGGAGATCCCTGAAACTGATAATACTGAAGCTGATTAACTAAATCTACTCATATTAATAACTGAATTCTGAGCTTGCTACTATCGATTGACTAAATTTGAGATCAAACCTCTCTAACAGATGATCTCTGAATCTACTAACAATGATAAGGAATGATTATATTTGAGATCAAACCTATCTAGCGAAAGATATTTGAATCTTTTAATAATAGAAATAATGGACTGAGATTGAGATTAGACCTATATAACGGGTAATCTCTAGATCTATTTGTGCTGATACTGATTAACTTTATGAGATACCTGGCCTATCTAGCAGGTGGTCTATAAATCTATGGAACTATCTAAGTTCCTTACTTAGATGGGTGACTGTATCTGACAGTCCTAATTTTTTAGTTCTATTCTAAAACTGATACTGAACTACAACTGTGGGATTTCTTACTTAAACGATATGCCCGAAATCTGATCTAGTGGGTTCCAACCTGTAACCCCAACTGGAAGGGTTTCAATACCATTCCATGAGAAAATACCTCTGCTATGGTCAAGCCTCTCTAATGGGTAACACTGAATAGGAAGTCAAGCCTAAGGCAGTACAATAGTCAAGCCTTAATCTAACAGGTGACCCCTGGTCCTGCGCTGGCTATGTAATTCTGAAGTTCAGGGATTGCTAGTAACAACGTTGCCTATCAAATAGGAAGCCATCATCCCTGCACTCTCTCTATGCTAGTTACTACTCCCAACTGAAGGACTCTAAACTGATTCTTAACTGAACTTAGACTGAGCTGAATCTATTACTGGTCCTATTTCTTGCCTAATCTAAATGAGTTCACTTGGTTCCATTTTTTGACGGAATAATACTGAATCTCATTATCTAACTGGATAATACTAAGTTCTAAATTGATTACTTGAATGCTACTGAGGTCTAAAACTAAATTCTTAAATACTACTAAGATCTGAATTGAGTACTGAACAGAAGATGGAATGCTAACGATACTGAGATTACTGAGATTTCTTAAGTTCTGTAACTATATGAGAGTTATGAGTTCTGTAACTCACTAAGTTTTGAAACATAGCTTGATTGAGATTATTTTGAAAACTAATATGTTCTCTAGACTTGCAGCTAAATTATCAGGTATAAATACCCCCAAGATTTGATAACATAAAAGTAAAACATAACCATTCTTGAATAATCATGACCATGGACTTTCATTCACCATTAAAATCATTAAAACATCTTGTCAAGCACTTGGAAATCATAAACATATGATAGTATAGGGAGACATGCTATTGGCTCATACTCCATTCAACAAGGTCTTGCATCAAACACTTAACATGCATTAAAGAACACATAATTGGGGAATTTCATGCTAACATGTCACAATTCATTCACTAAGGCTTTTCAACAAATAATTGGCATGCATAAACTTACACATAATGGGGGATTTCATGTCAACATGCGTTAATGGCCCTACTTTCTTTACACAAGCATTTTATAACACATATGGGGAGCATAATTTGGTTATTCAATAATTTCTACACCAAATTATCATGGACAATCAACCAACATGCAACTTGAAGAGGGTTCATCATGAGCAATTCATAATTCATCACATGCTAGAGTCAATTCTTAAAACTTGTAGTTTGAATCATGAATTAAAACCTAGCAACACATAATCATGAACTTCAATACACATAAATCATGAAATCTAATAAATACGTAAACTTTATAAATTCTAAAAAGGATTCTTGAACTTCTTGGGTGGAAGGAACCCAAGAATCAACATCTGCATACCTTAGGAGACTCTTTCTTGAAGGTTCTTGGAGAGATTTTTGGTTTCTTGAAGAAGGTTTTGTATCTTCCTCTTGGGTTTTGATCTTGAAAGAAATCTTAGATTTTGATGTTATTGATAAAGGATAAAGTTTTGAGCCTTGACCTGATATATATAGTTGTTGAGCAAGGTGGAAAAAACTTAAAAGCCCTTTTAAAAGTGACCTAAAATTACTGATCGGGAACTGCGATGGTAGAGTGTGATGGTCCATTGCTGGTTCGATGGTCCATCGGACTGACCGTCGCACCTGGACCAGAACTGGGACTTACTGCCTTATAGCGACGGCCTGGAGAGACGGTCTGTCGCTATCTTGATGGTACGTTGGTCCTGACCATCTCACTTGGCCAGTGAATGGGACTATTACCCCATAGAAATGGCTATGGGTGATGATCCGTCAGCCTTTTCGTCGCACCTGATCAGTTTAGACAGCTTAAAAAATGTCCACAACTTTTTACCCCGACATCAGATTTTGATGAATTTGGTATAGACAAAAAGCTTATTCAATTCTCCACATGAAAAAAAGTCAATATTAGGAAAATTTTACAGGGTTTAAAATATTTTTCACTTAGGAAGTCTTCCCTTAATCTTCTTAAGGATAAAACTCGACTTAAAGAATGTTTGGGGTATTAAATACACCTTCACCATGATGCGGAAAAATTGCATTGAGATACTAAAATTTGCCATTCAAAGGACGAGTGTGAATTAGGGGATTGGCACGATGTGAGCTTATCACGTTGAGCCACTGAAAATGGATATGTGCAAATTTACACTTTGGTGTGATGTGACGCCGTCACAGTGCTTTACTGGAAAAAGGACGAGTGTGATTTAGCATGTCACCATAACACAGTGAAATCGTTGTAGACCACTGGAATGCAATTTGAACACAGTTCAAACCTCGCCTGAAAATTCCAAAACTTTCCTAACATATGCTAATTACACCCCTGAGCATGAATCAACTCAAAAACTTATGTCTCCGGGTCGGAAAGGTCACTTTAAAAATCATTGAAGGTGATAGGCCAAAAATAAGATTAAGTCACAAAAACTTAGCCAAATTTTCAAGTTCTAAGCCATTTATACAAGCACTATGTGTTGGACTGAACTTAGAAAAGTATAGGGTATTACAAGAGTTTTCACGAGTTGAATACTCGACTTACTGTAGCCCCAATTTTGACATTATCAGATTGTTCATATGGGTTTGCTGTGTATTTTGATGCATCCAAAATTGGTTTGG
The DNA here is from genome assembly GCA_030864225.1 of Capsicum baccatum var. pendulum. Classification (NCBI taxonomy): domain Eukaryota; kingdom Viridiplantae; phylum Streptophyta; class Magnoliopsida; order Solanales; family Solanaceae; genus Capsicum; species Capsicum baccatum. The sequence continues at coordinate 79,446,440 of CM061550.1, forward strand.
ATTGTGTACTAATGAAGAGAGATAAGGTCATAGCCTATCCCTCTTGACAGCTTAAGCCCCATAATAGGAATTACCTTACCCACAACCTTAAGTTAGAAGTTGTTATGTTTGCCTCATAGATTTAGAGGCATTATTTGTATAAGGTACATGTTAATATGTTCATGGACTATAAAAACATATAGTATGTATTTTCTCAGAAAGATTTGAACCTGCATAAGAGGAGGTGGCTAGAGTTGTTAAAAGATTATGACATGAGTATTCTATATCATCTGGGCAAATCCAATATAGTGGATGATGCTCTTATTAGGATGTCTATGGTAGTGTTTCTTATGTAGAGGATGGTAAGATAAAGTTAGTTTAAGAAGTTCATCAGTTTTCCCGACTAGGTATCTGCTTAGTTAATTCAGCAAAGGGTAGCATATGGGTGCAAATTAGTTTGGAATCGTTTATGGTTTCTAAAGTAAAATAAAAGCAAGATAGAGATACCAGTCTAGTTAAGTTGAATAAGTTGATCAGAGATCATAAAGTACAGGTTTTCTCCCAAGGGAGAGATGGTGTGTTGCTTTGTTAGGGTAGACTTTGTATGCCACGTGTGGATGGAATAAGGCAAAGGATTGTTGTAGAAGTGAATAGTGTGCGTTACTCGATTCACCCAAGGGCCACCAAGATGTACCGCGATTTACGGGGGTCTATTGGTGGAATGGAATGAAGAGAGACATTACAGAGTCTGTGGCTAAGTGCTCTACATGTCAGCAATTTAAGATTAAGCATCATACGCCTAGTGGGTGTATTCAGGAGTTTAGTATTCCCACTTGTAAGTGGGAGGAAGTGAACATGAACTTCGTGATAGATTTGCCTCCTACTTGTCGTCAGCATTATTAAATTTGGGTCATTATGAATAGGATAACCAAATTAGTTCACTTTTTACCAGTTCATACCTCTTATTCAGCTGAAGATTATGCCAACCTCTATGTTAAAGAATTGGTCAGGTTGCACGGAGTTTTATTATCCATCATTTCAGATAGAGGTAAGTAGTTCACCTCTCACTTTTGGAAAGCCTTTCAAAAGCGTCTTAGTACCCAAGTTCACCTTAGTACAACCTTTTATCCTTAGACAATTGGTCAAGCATAAAGGACCATTCAGACTCTAGAAGATATGTTAAGAGCCTGTGTTGTAGATTTTAAAAGTAGTTGGGATAACCACTTGCCTTTGATCGAATTTGAATATAATAACAGCTATCATTCTAGTATTCAGATGCATTCGTTTGAGGTACTTTATGGGAGAAGATATAGATCTCCCATTGGTTGGTTTGAAGTAGGTGAGGCTGCAGAAGTAGGGCCTGGCCTAGTATTTAATGCCTTAGAGAAGGTTCATTTGATCAGAGAGAGGCTTAAAACAGCTCATAGCTAACAAAAATCTATTTTAATGTGAGAAAAAAGATCTCAAGTTTGACATTGGTGATTATATTTATCTAAAGATCTCTCTCATGAATGGAGTGAAGAGGTTTGGAAAGAAAGAAAAGATCAGCCCCTGATATGTAGGTCCTTACTGAATTCTAAACTATTTTGGGAAGGTAGCTTACGAGCTTGAGTTGCCTTCAAACTTAGATTCAGTGCATCCAGTGTTTTATGTCTCCTTGATAAAGAAGTGTATAAGTGACCCAGCAATTGTAGTCCCAATAGAGGGAATTGATGTCTAGAACAGTCTCTCTTATAAGAAAATCTCAGTCAAAATTCTTGATTATCAGGTTCACAGACTGAGGAACAAAGAAGTTCCTCTAATCAAAGTTCTTTGGAGGAATCAATCTATTGAGGGAGCTACTTAGGAAGCAGAAGCAGATATGCGGACCAAGTATCCCCACCTCTTCTCTGCAAACTCAGACTCAGCTCAAGGTAATAGTTCTCTTAAATTTACTCGGTTTCATGCTCAGATTACCTTTACAAAATTTGTATCGATTTAGTTGCACATCACTCTCATATCATGAATATCATCATGAAACAGCTCAGTCATGTGTCATGTGTTTAAAATTCAATCATGCTTTAGTTATGTATGTCTAGTATGGAAACTCAGTATATCAGTAGTTTCAGTCATGCAATCATGTTTTAGTTGTTCATGATCAATATGTTCCCGGGGGGCGGGGGGAATATTGTAAGACCCCGCAAAATTCCTATTATTTTTATCCAAAATAGCATGCCAAAAGAGGCCTTAGAATTAGAAAATTTTAGCTAAATTCAAGGTTTAGAATCATTTTTAGCCTTTGAGATTGAAGGATCTTATTTTCGACCTTTCTGGACTTAGAATATTAATTTTTAAATTGATTCATGATTAGGGTCACTTGTAGGTCATCTCAAACGAATTTTAGATTTATCAAAATAGCGTAAGGGTGAGTTTGGATGTCCAAAATAGCAAGGAGTCACGATAATCCTGCGTCGTAAGGGCCAATTAACCCAAGCTGGGGTCGCGCCACGAGGGCTACTTGACTTGAGCAGGGGTCACTCCACGAGGGCCGATTGACCCAAAAAGGGGTTGCGACGTGATGGGGGACCCCATCCAGCATTATTTTATCCAGGTTTGTGCGGGAAAATAGATCATTTTCCCCTTACATAACACAAAATTTAATATCCTAAAGGGCTAAATACACTCATTGTTTTCAAAATCATCCTAAGAGCAAGCCCTAATTACATCAAGATCAAGAATCAAGTCTAAAGAACTCACCATAATCTTTACAAAATTAATATTCAAGGTATGTTAGGTGTTTATCCAAGGGTTTCCTTCCACCCTTGGAGTTCAAGAACCCTTTTTAAATTACAGGTTGGTTTCTTTCATGAATTTTATGTTGAATTTGATTGTATTCATGATTATGATATAGTTGGGGTATAATTCATAAGGAATTATGAGTTTTCATGTGAATTAGTTAACATGCATGTAATGTTATGTGGATTCATGTTAAAAGCCTATTGAATGTGTAAGTTGGTATTTGTAATCATGATAACTAGATATTGTTCATCACAATATGCATAGACTATGCTCCCCAAGTGTTTGATATAATGCCCATGTGAATTGCATAGTGAAATCATGTCATGGTAGTATGTGCATAAGTTCATGCCTATTAAGTGTTTTGACAAAATGTCTAAATGAAAGCGTTGCTGACAAGCTACTATTGTTATGCTATTATGACTATGCTGTATTTTACTTTCAATGCTATCAAGTACTGGTGGTATTCCATACCTAAAATTTAGCTGTTTCCCTAGAATTACAGTAGCTTCAGTATAGTCTCAGTGATGTCACGTACAATAGTACTCAGTCAATTACAGAACTCGGTGTACTTAGTCAGTTGATAGAACTCAGTGAATGCAGTCTAGTTTAGTTAGCTAGCAAGATCAATAATAGTTCAGTCAAGCCTAGAATAGTCTAGAAATCAATTCAGTGTCTATTTAGTTGGGAGTAGGAATCAGCATCAAGTGAACCCAGGGATGGGGCATTTTTATCGGTAAAGGGTTTGACCCTTAGCAGCAATCCCTGCACTACAAAACTACATAACCAGCGTAGGTTGAGATATCTTCTGCCAGGTAAGGTTTGATACATCTCATACAAGTTTTCCTGCCAATGAGGGTTGACGATATGCCTTTCTGCTAGATAGGGTTAACTCATTGCCATTGTTAGTATTCCTTGGCAAGGTGCTAACACCCTTCCAACTGGGTCACAGGTTAGACCCCAACTCAGTTTATAATCGGGGTATGTCGGTTAGATAAATACTTCCAATGTTACAGTGTCAGCTTCAGACTCAGTATAAATCCTCAGTTTAGTTCTTATAATCAAGACTGCCAAACACAGTCACCCAGCTCAGTATGAAACTATGTTCAGTTTCACAAAATTAGGACTGTTGAAACAGTCACCCAGTTAGTTATCAGTGATCGCAGTGCAGTAAGTAGATTTTCACGCAATATTACATAATCAATAATTACAGTAGTTTCAGATATACATGTACTCTCATTCAGTTATATTCATGTTACTCAGCCAGTTATTGTTCATATATATAAACCCTTGCATATCAACCTACCTCGCTTAGCATACAAGTACATTCAAAGTACTGATGCATACTCTTTCTTTACATATGATGTCTTATATTATAAGTTCGGAAGCACGGGCTCCTGACCGTACCTAGCAGCCCAGACTATTAGCAACATCATATTTAGAGATGGGTCCTCATAGTTTGAGAATAGAGTTATCATTTCAGAATTCAGTAGATTTAGTAGTCAGAGTTAGTTGGGGACTTGTCCTATCAACTCCATATTCAGACAATGAGAGGCTTTTAGACTAGACTATTTCAAACAGATATTCAGTTTACAGTATTTATTTATCATTATTTGATTTCAGCTATGAACCTTATGGAAAATTCAGCCAAAATTCCACATTTATTTCAGTATTATTATTCAGTACTCACAACAGGTACCAGTCATGGGTTAGCTTGTGGTCCTTCGGGGTCAAAAGCACCATCTGATGCCCAAAGTGCAGACTCAGGGCATTACAGGAGGGGTAGCCTTGGAGTGTTCAAACTCATTTAGATCATTTTAGTACTTTCTGGGAGTGTTAAGGAGTGGCGCACTTGGAGTGTAAAAGCTCATTAAGGGTGTCTTAGTCATTTTGTTTTGTAAAACTATAAATAGTCTCTTGTAGGTTTATTTATTCTTTAGTTGTTTATTAATATTGAAAGATAGAAACACTTTTCTGTCTTGTGAGAGTAGTACCAACCGTAACTAGGGCAAGACATAGTATGGATTCACTTGTGTTGCAATTTAGCTAAGACACTTGGGTTCTTGAGGAGATTGATTCCCTCTTGAGCTCAAGTAAGAGTGTGGTGTTTCTATTGTGAGTCTTAGGAGTTCTAGTGTTTGATACACACTTTAGTTCCTAAAGCTTGTAAAAATTTATGTCTCGTTATCTAACCTTTACTTTCTTGCTTTAGTTTGGTGTTTTGTTGCTTGTTATCTTTAGTTTTGGATTTGTGTTTTCTTCTTTAGGTTAGTCTTCATCTATTCTTGTGTTTTCAACTTAGATCTTATATCAAGTAGTAAATGAAGTGAACAAATTTGAACTACGTAATATATTGGTTAAGCATTAGATACCAAATCTTATATCATTGAGAATCATAAAATTCATGTAGGGAGTTCAAACAACGTAGTAATATTGGTTTTATGAATAAGATTAACACCTTACCAATATGGGTTATGGTGCAATGGATGGAGACTCTCCACCCATAATCAGAGGTTAAGGGTTCGATCCTGAGTATGGAAAAAACTTTGTTGGAAAAATCCTGGGTTGGGCCCTGTAACGCGCGATCGGGATTAGTCGGGGCTCCAATGCAAGCACCAGACACCGGATGGGAAACCAAAAAAAAAAAATTAACCCATTATGTATTTATAAAAATTTTAAAAACATTCAAATAAAAAGGACATACTTTCATTCCCTATACTAAAACTAGTGTTTTAATTTTCTAAGATATATAAAAAAAAAAATTGTTTCTCCTTTTCAATTTATTTTCTTAAATAATTGATAATGAAAAATTCTAATGTTTTTTTTACAGTTAATAAGAGAAAAATGTATAAATAAATGGATAACACATTATATTTGAATGTTCGTACGTATACGCAAAAATATTAGTCAAGAAGATATATAGCTTATTAGTCAAGAAGATATATAGTGTGATGTACCCAATGATAGAAAAGTAAAAAAAATAAGTATTAAAATTATAGAAAATTGTACTACACTCTAAAAAGTATTGAAATAAGAAAATTGATGAACTAAACTTGCTAAAATAAATCTCTTTAATAAATGCATTTAAGAGTGATGATACTTTATTTATGTTCAAGATAACTATATAGTGTATTTGGGAAGAACATGTTTAATTTGTCTAAGCACTATAAAATTCTCACAGAATCTGGCAAAGTTAATGTAATTAAATAATTCACTTAAATTTTTTAATCATAAATTTACGTCAAACACGATGTGACAAGTATTAAACCAAAATTACAATATAAAAGCCATAATTAACAAAAAAATGTAAGTCTCCTCAATTTGTTTCTCCTTTTCAATTATTTTCTTAAATAATTAAAATGGAAAATCCTAATGTTTTTCTCAGAATTATTAAAATAAAAACATTTAAATAAATTAAACATTGCATTATAGTCAAGAAAAATATAGCTTAATGTAACCAATGATGACATGAAATAAAAGTGTCAAAATAATATATAATTATTCCAAACTTCCAAAAGTATTGAAATTAGCAGAATGATTAACTAAACTTGATCAAATTAATCGTATTAATAGATGTATTTAAGGTTTATAATATTTTTAATATTTTCATCGTCCATATTTGTTGAACATTTTTATTTTGCACGGTGTTTAAAAAGTTATTAATGGAATATTCAATTTTAATATTACACCATTTATCCGTATTAATGAACATAATGAGAATTTGTTAAACCTCCAAAGTTTAATTATATTAACTATATGGACAAAAAAATATTTAATTAATTTTATTTTGATTTAGTAAGTGATCAATTAATTCAGGACATTTATTTTTACTAAGATGACCAGCTAAAAATGAGACTGAATAGAGAGAATAAATATAATGAATAAATTTGACAAACTCATGCTTAATTTGGTAAACACTTTAAATTATAAGTAATTGAATTCAATCTTATCCTCATTAAATCCAACAAATTCAATATAATAGGTAAATTCATTTAAATTTTTTAATCATAAATTTATTTCAAAGGCGATGTGACAAATATTTAGACTAAAGTTATAATATATAGTTACAATTTCAAAAAATTATGAAATGTGTTACATTTAAATTTATAGCATATGCTTAATATATACGCTTTAACAATGTGACAAAATAAATATTTTGTGTGTTTTAACTGATACCCGCATAATGCAATTAATATTCACCACTTAAATACAATTTTGTTATTCATACAATTGATATTCTCCTCATACAATAAAATGTAATTATGCTTATAAATACGCGAGATGTAACTACATTCATAATTACATTCTAAACAATAGTTATTTATGACACTTTCTCGACAAACAAATACAAATCACAATGAAAATAGGTTTGCCCACTTCCTTAGTTTTATATTGATTGGCTTATTTTGACTTATCATAGAGTTTAAGAAAATAAAAAATCTTATGATCTTAACTAAAGTATATTAAGTATATCCAATATCTTTAATTTTGTAGATTAAACGTGATTTGACATGAAATTTGAGAAAATAAAGAATCTTATTGTCTTAGGAGTAAATCAAAGTATGTTAATTTTGTGTGTTAAACGTGACTTAATACGAAATTTGGGAAAATAAAAAAATTTATTATCTTAAATTAAAATATATTAAATGTATCAAAATGTTTTTAATGTTGTGGATTAATGTTACTTGGCACAGAATTTAAGAAACTAAAAATCTTACTACCCTATCCAATTTTTGTTGGTCATCTTACTAAAAATAAACGATTCATATTACTTGATCACTTACTAAACCAGGATATAATTAATTAATATTTTTCTCATTGTACCTTTACAATTAATGGTATACATTAAATGTAAACAATTATCATTTCAATATCCATTCTGATGCCTAATAAATATCACTAATACCAGTAAAGGGTGAAATATCTTAATCACTATGTAAAATAAAATGTGTCAGGAACGACCTAAAAATTTGATGATATATGTGAAATTTATAATTTTGTGTGATTTGACTATTTTATTCCTCTATGTAGTTGCATTATAATATTTTTGGAGTGTGGGAGTGTTTGGCATGAGTTTCAATGCATTTTGGTATCATTTATGTAATATTGTGGTTTTTGATGGCTTTGAGAGCCTTATTTTGGACTTATGTGGATATCTTTTAATCTATGTGACGGATGGCCAAATGGACTGCACCAGCAGCTCCAGAATATCAATTTAGGCTAGGTAGACCTTTGGTTTGGGTCCCGGTGCACCCGAGATCATTTCGACCTATTGGTCGGAAAGTTAGAAAATTAAAAATATGGGTGTGGGCCCCACATTTGATAGAAACGACCTCGGATAGAAATTTTGACTTTGCCAATAGTTCTAGAATATCAATTTTAGGGTGTTAGTATATTTGGTATGATTTTACAGCTTTTAAATCTCATTTCGACCCTCGGTTTAGAAAATTATAATTTCGGGTTTCAGGGGTCAACTTTATGAAAACGATATTTTTAAAAAAATTTGATATCTCCATCACGTCTGTAATGTTGAATTTAGTATGGTTGCATAGTTCGTTTGCATGAATCAAACTCCGAACGATTCCCGAGCACCCCATCGAAATCCGATCAACCAATAAAAAACTGCTATTGCAGAAAATCTGCAATAAATAGCAGATTTTTCGCTTATTTTGCTCATTTTCATCTTGCCTCTTGAGAGTTAAATTCTAAAATAGTGTGTGAGCTTAAAATTAAAATTTGTGGGATCTTGGGAAGCTAGATTAACACCTATTTCTTGATTTTATTACGAATTTAAGGTAAGAATTCACCCTTTTCTTAGTAATTTCTTGATTAATTTCTCAAAACTCCAAAAATCTTAGGACATAATTTTAAACCCAAATTTCTCTCTTTTTCATTTTAATAATATTTTTATCTTATAATTACTAGTTTTTCATCAATTTAACCTTCAAAACAATTCCGGTTCTTGATCTTAACCCGGATTTCAAAGATTTTTCCCGATAAAGCTCAAAAATAGTTTTTCTTCGATTTGAACCTCATTTTTTTACTCCATTTAACGTGGGTTTTCAGTTGTAGGTTCCACAATATATGGGGAACATATTTTTGAAGTAAAGTTCTGATTTTTTGCCCTTCTTTTTCGAAAACCCATTTTGGGGGTCTTTTTTGATCCCGAACCAAAAGTAGTCAATATGGTTGTCGTTGAATTTATTTTGATACGTAGATTTCATATTTGATAATTTTAGTGAAGTTAGAAATTTTTCGTAAAAAGTAAGATCACGAGTTCAAGTGTAGCGGACTGGTTTCGGCTTTCGTGGTAGGTTATAGCATAACTCTTTCAGACTGGTCTGGGTAGTAAATGATGGTACAAAATGCTTGTTAAGGGTGGGAACTAATCATAAAAAATGGCTATCTATGTGTTGTGCCCATGTAGGGGCCCATATGTATTGTAATTGTCGAAATTGAGTTATTATGTGATATGTGTGACCGTGTGAGGTCCTATGTGATATTAATAACCTTGAATACATGTGAATAATTGTATCGTGTTTTTAAGATGCTTAATATGGTATCATTGGTGTATTATGATTATATTCATATTTTATTTGGCATATGAGAAATGTGGAAATTCGTGGATGAAAAATGAAATAATGAGTGGATATTAGCTCACATGGTTGTGGAAATATATCATTATGGTTGGTTGTGAAAATAATCATTGTGATTGGTTGTGGGCATTACATCCTCATATCATACTCATTCATGAAACATTGGTCCCACCGTGGCAATAGCTGAGAAAAACTGGCAACACTTTTTTAAAACCCTCATTGAGGGATGTGCCGGGGAAGAAATATTATAACACCTTATAAAACTCTTTCTGAGGGATGTGTGATTGTATATGGGTTGGCGAATGCCCAATGGGTCCTACGTCAGAAATATTTAGCTCCGTAGGTATATACGGAGATTGTACGACATCATCATTATCATATACAATACATTTAATTTATTGTGTTTATGTTGCGTCGTATTGCCTCATTGACTTGTCATCTATGCATTTGTCTTACCTTCCTTTACTTATATTTGATGATCTTGTATCTACATGTTCTCTCTTATTCTATTTATATATGACATAATGTATACTTGTCTTCTATATCTTGGTGTGTTGTTGTAATATTTGAGATATATATAAACTATTAGTGGAAGAGGTGTGGGATACCATTGTGGGACATTTTCTGATTGCAGGTGACGTGACCTTAGTGTATATTTTGTATGCTTTATTTACTACTTTTCTTGGTCATCCTATGATACCTACTGAGTACAAGTGGGTTGTACGCATGCCTACTGCGCTCTTTCGGTGCACGTCCTAGCTCGAGTGCACCTCATCTTGATTGACTCGAGCAATTGTTGGAGCTTCCAAGGTATCAGTTGGACATTCATTCGTCCGAACTTCACCTCTATCTTTTTATAGTAATGTATTTATTAGTATTCAGAGACAGTTATCATTCCTTTGTGGTTACTTTTTCAATGTATTTGTAGGTATGATTGGTATTTTGGATAAGTTCTTTCCACATTGTTATGATTACTTATGTGGTTTGGCTTCGTTCTAGAAGCCTTACCTTGGGATATGATACCAAACATTCCAAACAAGCCTCAAAAAAGTCCCCCAAAATGCCACAACAACACAAGAGAACAAGAACACAAAACGGCTACAAGAGGCAAACAAAAGAACTAATGATTTGCAATAGATAAATGGACAGATAGTGAAACATAATGCACTACAAGTTATAGGCACTAAGATGTACATTAAACATCAAAACACAAACAACATGAATACAAGACACCTACACTCTTACGTAGACCTCAATGGAATCGGAGCTCCCAAGCAACCACCATTTCTAAGCAAGCTATCAACACAAGGATTCCACCTTGCCACAAGGATTCCACCTTACAAGAAACTCTCAAAGAGTATTCAAAATATATCATCAAATTTCTAAAATGACCTAAATGTTCTATTGATAGACTAGGGCAACACTTAATTACAAAAATGACTAAAAGTCCCTTAATGAGCCCAAACAAAGGGGTAGCCTTGTAGTGTACTCCTTGGACGGTTTTGGAGTGTTGGGACTTGTTCTCAACACTTAAAAGCTTGTTCCTTGGATGGTCAGCCCCACAATCTCGGGTCTTCACTTACATCTTTATGTCCTCGAGTGCTAAGATACCTCTTTGACACGTATCATCCTCCTCTCCTTAGAAAGGATTCTTCCTCGAATCTAAACCTTGCAAAATAATAGGAAGGACCATAAAACAAGTTCCTCAAGATATAAGGGTTAGGATTAGTGTAATCAATCATAGCATCTTTCCAAGGTGGCTCAAACTTCATATACAGCCAAACATCCCTCTTGCCCAAATACCTTCCCAAGAAAGAATGAATTAGTCTACCCATATAAGTATGACAATAAACAAGGAACAAGAGTTACTTATCAAGTGAAAAACTTAAACTCTTCTTGGAACAACAAATAGGCTTGAAAGTTGGATAGGAAAACCATACATTTCATGTGCATTCAAGTCATTCCAAAAGACATCATCACCATATTTCAAATGATCACCTGGGTCAAATGGGTGGAGTGTCCATGGGAATGGGTTGGGAACATATTTCCCTACCTCAATACTACTACAATAACGATCAAATATTCCATCTATACTCATGTGATCTACAACAAAAACAACTAGAGGGTCATCCTTATTCAATTGGCCAACATGTTCAACATCACCATTTTCACACAAAAGTTGGTCTTCATGACTTCCATAAGACAATGTACTATCACTTACCACAATGTATTCAACACTAGGTGGATCAACTAGTGTATCCACAATATCAAGTTGTACATTATCATCACAAAATGAAGGCACGTTTGGCTCACCTGAAGAAAAACTATCATTCACACTTAGATAGTAATTAGCTTTATTCACTAGAGTGCAAGAGTTAATTTGATTACCTAGTAGCTCATGTTGAGCATGGCCACTCATGGAAATTGGATTCGGAAAGCTTGGATGCTCTATCAAGTTATCCAACTTCTTGCAAATAGAGCTCTACGTCCTTTCTATTCGTCCCTCCATTCTATCCATCATTCTTTCCATTCTTTCCATTAGTCCTTTCATTTTCTACATTTTTCCTTTAAAATATCTCAATCGGCTTTCCATGGCATCAAGTTTTGCCATGATGGATTTAAAGCAACTAGGCATTTCACCTTCATCCGCCATTGTACCTATCCAGAACTACTAAACAAACAACACAAAAATAGTAAACACATTAAAGGTTAGCAAAAATCAATCCACAAATCATCCCAAAATAGTCCGTAATCTCTCAAACTCACACTTTTGAAGTATTCACTCTATTGGCCTCACTAGTGTTGATAACATCGATTATACTCCAATAAGGTTACTTGATCCCAATTATGGATCGAGGTCGGTGTAGATTTTTGTTTGAAACAACTCAAGAAATAATGTTTGAACTTGGACCAAAGAAAATACTACGACTTAAAAATGAGAAAAACACACAATACAATGCTTAACACGAAAGAAAACATACTCATAAACTAATCTACAACCTAGTAGGTATTTACTAGTTTGCTAATTAGCATGAGAATCAACAAAATTGAAACTAATGACAACAAGAAATTCAAACTAGAATATCCAATGTTATTGATCTCTTTGATGATGTGGCACTTGACTATTGGACGTTGGAATGTGGTTGAAGTTTAAAATTTTTGTTTCAAGAAACTAGTTGTTCAATTTCATGTATGGAAGAGGATAATTTCGGCCAAAGTATGGGACAAACAAGGTCTAGACTCCACTTTCAATACTCATAAAGTCTTTCACCTACTTGCACCAAAATAGCAAGAAAACCTTTTGGAGGTCTTGTCCCCCTTTCCTCTTTTGGCTTGTTTAGCAAAAAATGAATTTACTCTCTTTTGGTATGAAGACTTTAGGGAGGTCTTTTGTTTTTTTTCCCCTTTGGTAATGTCTTGAAAGTTGTTTCAAGACTAAAAAAACCCACACTCTCTTTCCTTTGAATTTGTATCAAACAACAACCTTTTACAAGACTTCTTTAATACAACACAAGAACTCCAACAACAAAAAAAAAACGTCCACTCTTCCCACAACAACTTGCAATTTTTTTTTTCTCAAGAACTTGGGTTAGACTCAAGTAGTGTTAGATAGAAATAAAACCAAAACAAGAAAGAAAAAAGACAATTAAAACAACACCTAAATCTAGACACAAATTCGGTCAAACAACAACAACACTTCAACCAAGATACCAAACACGTAGAATAACTTCTTTTTGTGAGATTTTCGACCTTGGATACCTCTTCTAATGTTAGGAAACAAAGATATAACACTAGAACACAAAAAATACACAAAAATTACAAGAAAACTAGGCTTAGAATTTTGTCCTAAACACAAAAACGTGCACAGATTATTATTTTTGAGTTTTCATCTTCTCAACACTTTCTTTTTAAAATTTTTGAGTGAACAAACCCAAGATTGATCTCGTGGGAACGAAATTAATGAATGATTTTATACCAAATGATACCAAACAGTCCAAATAAGCCTCAAAACAGTCCCCAAAAATGTAACAACAACATAAGACAACAAGAACACAAAATGGCTACAAGAGGCAAACACAAGAACTAACGATTTGCACTAGATAAATGGATAGATGGTGAGATATAATGTACTACACGTTATAGGCACTAAGATGTACATTAAAAATCAAAATACAAACAACATGAATACAAGACACCTACACTCTTACTTACACCTCAAGGAAATCGGAGCTCCCAAGCAACCACTGTTTCTAAGCAAGCTATCAACACAAAGATTACACCTTGCAAGACACTCTCAAAGAGTATTCAAAATATATCATCAAAGTTATAAAATGAAAAAATGACCTAAATGTTCTATTTATAGATTAGGGCAACACTTAATTAAAAAAATGAACAAAAGGCCCTTAATGAGCCCAAACAAAGGGGCAACCTTGTAGTGTACTCCTTAGACGGTTTTGGAGTGTTGGGACTTGTTCTCAATACTTCAAAACTTGTTCCTTGGATGGTCAGCCACACAAGCTCGGTTCTTTACTCACATCTTAATGTCGTCGAGTACTAAGACGCTTCTTTGACCCGTATCAGGATATTTTTGTCTTTTTCTCTTCTCGTATTAGTTTGGGTGATAGGCTTACTTATCAAGGTACGCTGCGACAAGTGTCATCATATCCCTCATTTTTGGATCGTGACAGTGTCCAACTAAAATAAGACGGTGGAAGCATGATATCAAATTAAAGTATATTAAATTTATTAAAATATTTTTAATTTTGTAGGTAACATGACTTGACACAAAGTCTTAGAAAATAAATATCCTTATGACCTTTAATTAAAATATATTAAATGTCAAATATCTTTGTTTATATAGGTGTGGGTTTAACGTGACCTAACACAAAACTAAATTAAAGTACACTAAATTTATTACAATTTCTTCAATTATTAAAATATTTTTAATTTTGTGAATTAAATCTGATTTGACCTAGAATTTAAGAAAATACAAAAAATTATAATTTTAAATTAAAGTATCTTAAATTTATTAATTTTCTTTAATTATTAAAATACTTTTAATTTTGTTGGTAATATGTGTCAAATGAAAAATAGTTGAAACAAATTGAAACGGCGGCAGCGAGTATATATAGCCTTACAAAGACTCATGGAAGAGACTCTACAGGGAAAAAGAAAATCTTAGAGAGAGAATGGCCTACTCAAGCGTTTCATCGAACATCGACAACTCCGCCCGCGACATCCGTAAGTTCGATTTAATCGAAGAAGCTGTTGAGGATCATCAACCTTCTGAAGACGTCATCACCGAAGACGGTGAGGAAGAGCCGATACCTCAGGTGGTTAGAGAAGAAGAAGAATCTGAAGAGGAGAAGTGAACAGTCGGATGAGATTCCGATGAAAGAAGGAAGCTCTGATGGCAATGGAGACTCTGAAGGTTTTTCTGAAATTAAACCTACTGAGCAGAATAAAGATTCTGAAGATGCAGATGACGTCTACGATGAAGATAAGGAGGAGCTGCTGTCCCTGATGTCCGGAGAAGAAGAGATGAATGAAGTCCTTCGCCAATCGAAATATCCTCAAACTCTTCATTCATCTCTATTCTCTAACCATCGAAGAAAGCGACTCCTCCTCATCCTCATCCTCATCACCACTATCATCAACATCTTTAGAATTTTATGCAGCTCTGCAGGTTCAACATCAAAAACTCATTCGGAATCTCCATCGCCATCGAACCTTTCTTCCTCCATCGGAATCTCTTCAAACTCTTCATTATTCTCTTCAGATTCATCTTCTTCTCTGATCACTAGAGGCATTGGCTCCTCCCCACCATCGACAGGGGTGGTGTCTTCAGAAGTTGATGATCCTCCACAGATTCTCCAACTAAATTGAACTCACGAATGTCGTCGGCTAAGTTTTTGGTGTTCGATGAAACACTTGAGTAGGTCATTCCCTCACTAAGATTTTATTTTTCATTATAGAGTCTCTGTCTCGTAAATGAGTTTCTTTGTGAGGCTATATATACTCGTCGTCGCCATTTTAATTTGTTTCAACTATTTTTCATTTGACACATATGACCAACAAAATTAAAAGTAGTTTAATAATTAAAGAAAATTAATAAATTTAACATCCTTTAATTTAAAATTATAAATTTTCTTATTCTTAAATTAGGACCAAATAAGATTTAATTCACAAAATTAAAAATATTTTAATAATTAAAGAAATTTTAATAAATTTAATGTACTTTAATTTAGTGTTGTGTTTAGTCACGTTAAAGCCACACCCACACAATTAAAGATATTTTGAGACATTTAATATATTTTAATTTAAGATCATAAGTATATTTTTTTAAGACTTTGTGTCAAGTCACATTACCGACAAAATTAAATATTTTTAATTAATTTAATATACTTTAACTTGAAATCATCCTCCCTCCGTCTTATTTTAGTTGGAAACAGTTTATTTTATATAGTGATTAAGATATTATACCCTTTACTGGCATTAGTGATATTCATTAGGCATCCAAATAAATATTGAAATGGCAATTATTCACATTTAATGTATACCATTAATTGTAAAGTAAAATGAGAAAAATATTAATTAATTATATCTTGATTTAGTAAGTGATCAACTAATATGAGACATTTATTTTTAGTAAGATGACCAACTAAAATTAGATAGGGGAGTAAGATTTTTTAGTTTCTTAAATTTTGTGCCAAGTCGCATTAATCCACACAATTAAAAATATTTCCATACATTTAATATATTTTAATTTAAGATAAGAAGATTTTTTATTTTTCCAAATTTCGTATCAAGTCGTTTAACACACAAAATTAACATACTTTGATTTACTCCTAAGACAATAAGATTCTTTATTATCTCAAATTTCGTGTCAAATATGTTTAATCTACAAAATTAAAGATATTTTGATATCCTCAATGTACTTTAATTAAGATCATAAGATTTTTTATTTCCTTAAACTTTATGTTAAGTCAAAACAAGTCAATCAATTTAAAATTAAGGAAGTGGGCAAACCTATTTTCATTGTGATTTGTATTTGTTTGTTGAGAAAGTGCCACAAATAACTATAATTTAGAATATAATTATGAATGTAGTTACATCTCGTGTATTTATAAACATCATTACATTTTATTGTATGAAGCGAATAAAAATCGAATCAATAAAAAAAATTATATTTAAGTGGTGAATGTTAATTGCGTTATGGAGTATCAGTTAAAACGCATAAAACATTTATTTTTTGGCATTGTTAAAGGGTATATATTACGTATATGCTATAAAATTTAAATGTAACACATTTCATAATTTTTTGAAATTGCAACTATATATTATAACTTTAGTCATATTTGTCACATCGCCTCGGAAATAGATTTATGATAAAAAATTTCAAATGAATTTTCCTATTATATTGAATTTGTTGGATTTAATGAGGATAAGATTGAATTCAATTACTTACAAGTTACAATTTAAAGTATTTAGCCAAATTAAGCATGTTTTTGTCCAATTTATTCATTATATTTATTCTCTCTAATCAGTCTCATCTTTAGCTGGTCAACTTAGTAAAAATAAATGTCCTAAATTAATTGATTACTTACTAAATCAAGATAAAATTAATTAAATATTTTTTTTCCGTGTAATTAATATAACTAAACTTCGGAGGTTTAAACAAATTCTCTTTATCTTCATTCATACGGATAAATGGTGTAATATTAAAGTTAATTATTCCATTAATAATTTTTTAAATACCGTGCAAAATAAAAAATGTTCAACAAATATGAGATGATGAAAATATTTAAATTATTATTAACCTTAAATACATCTATTAATACAATTAAATTGATCAAATTTAGTTAATCAATCTACTAATTTCAATAATTTTGAAAGTCTAGAATTATTATCTATTATTCTGATATTTTTTTTTCATGTCATCATTGGTTACATTAAGCTATATCTTTCTTGACTATAATCCAATGTTTCATTTATTTAAACATTTCAATGTTTCATTTATTTAAACGTTTTTCTCTTAATAATTCTAAAAAAAATTAGGATTTTCCATTTTAATTGTTTAAGAAAATAATTGAAAAGGAGAAACAAAACGAGGAAACTTACATTTTTTTTGTTAATTATGACTTTTATATTGTAATTTCGTTTTTGACATAAATTATGATTAAAAATTTAAGTGAATTATTTACAACAACAACATACCCAATGTATTCCCGCCTAGTGGGGTTTGGGGTGGGTAGAGTGTACGCAGACCATACCACTACCTCAGGAGACGTAGAGAGGTTGTTTCCGATAGACCCCCGACTTAGGACCAATAACAGTATAACAAACATAAAAGATAAGTGCATATAAACTAGTATGGTACCCAAGACAAACTAACAGTATAACAAACACAAAAGATAAGTGCATATAAACTAGTACGGTATGCAAAATAAACTACCACTGCTAGCCACAAACAAGAAACTCCAGACACAGAGGAGCGCTCCCATACTATTATTGATGCACTCCCACCCCCTAACCCTCTACCCTAATTTGCTTCATCCACACCTTCTTTTCAAGGATCATGTCCTCCGTAAGCTGTAACAACTCCATATCATGCCTAATAACCTTCCTCTAATATTTCTTTGGTCTATCTCTACCCTGCCTAAATCCATTGATATCCATTGTCTCATACCTCCACACTGGAGTATCAGAGCCCCTCCTCATCACGTGCCTTAACTAACGTAACCTCCCTTCTCAAATCTTATCCTCCACTGAGGCAACTCCCACCTTCTCCCGAACAATCTTATTCCTTACCCTATCTTTCTTGGTATGTCCACACATCCATCGCAATATTCTCATCTCCACCACCTTCAACTTTTGGATGTGGGAGTTCTTAACTGTCCAACACTCTGATCCATATAACATAGCCGGCTGGATTACCACTCTGTAAAACTTACCTTTAATCTTGGCTGGCACCTTTTTATCACATAGAACTCTCGAAGCGAGCCTCTATTTCAACCACCCTGCCCCAATATGATACGTGAAATCCTTGTCAATCTCACCATTTCCCTGAATCATAGACCCCAAATACTTGAAACTCTCCCTCTGCTGAATGGCTTGAGAGTCCAACTTCACAACCACTCCAACCTCCTATGACACATCGCTGAACTTACACTCTAAGTACTTCGTCTTGGTTATACTTAACTGAAATCCTTTAGACTCAAGCATCTGTCTCCAAGTATCCACGTTATCATTAACTCCACTCCGAGTCTCGTCAATAAGTACCACATCATCTTCAAATAACAAACACCAAAGCATCTCTCCTTGAATATGTTGCGTCAAAACATCCATCACCAAAGCAAACAAAAATAGGCTAAGAATTGATCCCTGGTGAAACCCTATCAAAACTGGGAAGTTTTTTCGAATCTTCACCTATAGTTCTCACACGAATTTTTGCACCTTCATACATTTCCTGAATTGACCTAGTGTATTCTACGATCGCCCCTCTAACCTCCAAGCACCTCCGCAGAATTTCCCTGGGAACTTTGTCATATGTCTTCTGAGTCAAAAGATTCTCGCTAGGTATGACTTTACAGTCTTTACAAAGTATTCTATTCTCTTTCCTAAGAAGCAAAAAGTCTATCTGAGTCTTGGCCACTGAACTACGAAACATAATAAGGTGTTCCTCCCAAAATCAAAATCGCCATGCACATCATCATAACCTCTCGACAAAGACCCAATATGCCCATTGAAATCCCCTCCCACGAAAAGCTTCTCAGTTCTCGGGATACTCCTCACCACCTCATTTAAAACCTCCTAAAATTCTTTTTTCTTCTCCTCGTCCAAACCTACTTACAGGGCATAGGCACTAATAACATTCACCGTAGACCCTCTAGTGACTAACTTAATAGATATCAACCTATTACTAACTCTCTTTACCTCTACCACGTGCTCCCTAAGTTCTTTATCTACTAAGATACCTACCTCATTCTATGTCTCACGCTACTCGAGTACCATAACTTATAACCATCCACATCTCTCGCCTTAGTGTCTACCTATTTAGTTTCCTAGACATACTCTATACTAACCTTTCCCTTTCTAAGAATCTTCACCAACTCTATAGACTTACCCTGCAAAGTTCCTATGTTCCAAGACCCAACTCGCAACCTAGAATCTCTCTTATCCTAACTAGCCTTACTACCCCTTTCCCCTAATACTAAACTACATCCTAGACCTAACCCTAGCCCAACCCCCAACCCCGCCCCAGACTCAATACCTCCTAACCCCAAACTTAACCCCAACCTAAGACATGAATCTAGTCTATCATTGCCAATCACATCCACAACACAAATATGGAAAAAAGAATTTAAAAAAAAAAGATAACAGAGAGAGATAAAGATAAGGCTAAAAGGACACACTGGTTATAATGAAATCAGTAAAGGAGCTTGAATCTATGCCAACAATATACTAAGGACATAGATAACAATCTATAATATAAAGAAAGAAACAAAACCAATAATATAACACAAGTTTTGATAAACAATAGTCAGTAACAAGAACTATACTACCACAACTAATAGATATAATTGTAAATCAAGTAATAGTAATCAAATAAGGGAACACACTTCAAAACTATAAAGAACAATAAAAAGCCAAAAATGCAAATAGGATTAACAAGTAAAACACTATTATGAAGTACCAAAATCAACAAGTAAGTCATCACCCACAATCCAGATAGTCGACCAAGATGCTCAGAAAAAGGAATCAAAACAGGAATAGTAAGCAAAACAACCAGTAGCAGCCCCTAGAATCAAGAAAACTATACATACAACTATAAAGAATGGAGCGAGTTCACCTGATCGAAGCTGGGTTGGGTCCGTTTACTTGATGGAGTCGCTGGATTTCGACAATTTGTGGTAGAAATTGGTCACCCAAATAGTGTTGTTATTGCTAGAATAGTGTTGTTGTCACCGGAATTATGTTTTCATCACTGGAATAGTGTTGTTGTCACAAAAATAGTGTTGTTGTCATTGGAATAGTTTTGCTATCACCGGAATAGTGTTGTCATTGCTGGAATCTGCACTTGTAGTACCTACAAAAGGGTTCTAAAGAAAGAAAAAAAAGAGAGAAACAATGAGAAAGAGGTGAAAAGACAGAGGTCATCAAAGTGATATTGCAAGAACTGCACCAGCGTCGATGGCGATGCAAGAAAGAGTCACCGACCAAAAAGATGAAAGATTTGAGGCAGATCGACCTTCTGGTATTCAATATTTACTGATGGCCAGCGAGGTGCTAGCCAACGGCTGAGAGCCTGCGTAAAAAGTATTCACTGGAGAAGGAGATCGGGGAAAGTTTGCCAATGAGAGATATTAAAATCCTCAATAATATTGTAATATGACGACGCTCCGATCAGTGCTCTATCGTGTACGTCAGGCGGTGGAGAGGTCTGGCCATTGTGCTAATGATGTGAGAGTGGTGGCGGTGAGCAAGTATTTCATTTATCAAAAGTCACTCCGATACGTGCTGATGACGTGAGTACTTTCCTCTACCATACTATTACATTAAATTTGCTTGATTCTTTATGAATAAAACTAAATCTAGTTTCTTATTTATAGTGTTTAGAAAAATTAAACATGTTCTTCCCAATCTATTCATTATATATTTATAGTGAACAAATCTAAAGTATCATCACTCTTAAATGCATCTATTAAAGACATTTATTTGGTCAAATTTAGTTCATCAATTTTCTTATTTCAAAGCTTTTTATTATCTAGTACAATTTTCTATAATTTTAATACTTATTTTTTACTCGTCTATCATTGGGTACATCAAGCTATATATCTTCTTGACTAATATTCTTGCGTATACCTACCAACATTCAAATATAATGTGTTAGTCATTTATTTATACATTTTTCTCTTATTAACTCTAAAAGAGATATCATAATTTTTCATTATCAATTATTTAAGAAACAAATTGAAAAGGAGAAACAAAAAAAATTATATATCATAGAAAATTAAAACGACTAGTTTTAGTATAGGGATTAAGTAAAACAAAAGGGAGGAAGTATGTAAAACAAAAGGGAGAAAGTATGTCCTTTTTATTTGAATGTCTTTAAGATTTTAATAAATACATAAGGTGTTAATCCTATTCATAAAACTGATATTGCTAAGTTATTTGAACTCCCTACATGAATTTTGTGATTATCAATGATATAAGATTTGATATCTAATGCTTAACCAATTTATTACGTAGTTCAAATTTGTTCACATCATTTACCTCTTCTCATTTTTAGATTTTGTAAATCTCTTTAGAAGGATTGCGGCAGTATTGTGACAAAATAGCCGGCATAGAGAAGGCGAGAAGCCATTGCTCCACCCATTATGCTGGTATATCCAACCTATTCGGTTTTGGGTTAATGGGTGTTGAAAAATATGTTTCATAAACAAAACATATACAAAGAACAACATGAGATGAAGGGTTAATAATATGAACATCAAACACAGATTTGAGGCTTGAAACACATGCGAAATATTTTTCTAAAAATGATATTTGCTCCCTCTTCTCTATGAGATTTCTATGAGACTGTATGCAAAGAGTTCTAGTGGATATGACAAGACTATTGAATTATGCACTATTTTACTTTTGATTTCTCATCCGGTATCTAGTGCCCGTATTGGAGCCCTGACTAATTCGGATCGCGCGTTGCAGGGCCCATTAAGGTGGAAGCGCTTCCAACATAGTTTTTTCCATACTTAGGGTCAAACCCTCGACCTTTGGTTAAGGGTGGAGTAAACCCATCCACTGCACCACAACTCATGTTGGTATGCACTAAGTCAATAGTGAAGAAATTCCTTTAGAAAACAATAAATCAGAACTTAATATTTTTTTAGAAGAAAAGACTGTAAAAGTTTTATGTAAAAAAGTTACGTCAGAAATAAGTAATTGGGTTTAAATAGGGATGTTGAAAATCAAATAATAAAAACACACACTTTTTTTAAAAAGATACAAATTAAAAGGATACACCCTTTAATTTAAAAGACACCTCTTACAAAAACTTATAATTATTAATTTAATTTAAATAAAACTTCAACAATTTCCCACTGGATAGGAAATCATTGTTATAGTTCTAATACTGCAAGAAGAAAAAGTTGTAAAGAGAAGAAGGAACTTTTTTTTTCTACTGTTGGGTTTAACTGATGTAACTTTTAGGCCGGCGAATGAAGATAAACCAATTGAAAATAAAAGAATGAATGAAGAGTTAAAGAACGAATAATGGATCTTGGGATGGGTCAATTTTGGGGAAGAAGAATTGGGTAGATTTATATTTTGTGATGTGGTAAGTATTTTATTTATGTGGCAATTAATATTTTTTTTTAAAAAAAAGGAAAGGGGTTTTGTAAATTTCTAGCACATCATTTAACTGTCAAAAGGTATTTTATGCTCCTAAACTCTAACAGCAGGGCATTAGTGAACTAAATTTGTAACGGAGGGTATATTTAAACCTTTTTGCAAAGTTCAGAGGCATATTTGATCCTTTTTCCTTTAATGTATACTATTAATTATAGAGGTAAAATAAAAAGAAACTAATTAATTCTATCCTGATTTAGTAAGTGATCAATTAATATGAGACATTTCTTTTTAATAAGATGACCAATTAAAATTGAACAGAAGAATAGATTTTTTATTTGATTAAATTTTCTGTCAAGACACATTAAACTCACAAAATTAAAGATATTTTAATACATTTAATAAATTTTAATTTAAGATTATAAATTTATTATTTTCTCAAACAAGTCACTTTAATTTTACCAAAAAAAAAAGATTAAGAATTTTTAATACACTTAAAGATACTTTATTTTACTCCTAAGACCATACGATTAGGGGTGTGCAAAAATTGATCTATCCAATAAATCGAATCGATAAAAATGTTATTGGTTTATTAGTATTGGTTTAACGATTTTTTAATGGTTTTATTAATAAAACAATATTGGGTTATTGATTCAGTTTTGATTTTTTTGATTGAGTTATTGAGTAAACCGATAACCCTATAAAAATATTCCAAATTACTAATTGTATTTTATGCATATTTTCTTATCGTTTAAACCTAAAACCGAACTGTTAAGAACTAAAAATTGACAAATCAAAATTGATAAAATATATCTTATTGGTTTGGTTATTGGTTTAGCATATTTAAAAATTGATAATTAATAAATAAAATCGATAATATATAAAATCGAACCGAACCGACCGAAGCACACTCCTACATAAGATTCTTCATTTTCTCAATTTTCTTGCCAAATCACGTTTAATTCAAAAAATTTTGTGCATATTTTCTTATCAGTTAAACCGAAAAATGAACTGTTAAGGACTAAAAATTGACAAATCAAAAATCGATAAAAAATATCTTATTAGTTTGATTATTGATTTAGCATATTTAAAAATCGATAAACAAAATCGATAATACATAAAATCGAATTGAACCAACCGAAGCACACTCCTACATAAGATTCTTCATTTTCACAATTTTCTTACCAAATCACATTTAATTCACAAAATTAAAGATATTTTGATATATTCAATATAGTTTGATTTAAATCATTTGATTCTTTATTTTCTTAAACTCTATATCAAGTCAAAACAGATTAATCAATTTAAAACTAAGGAAGTGAGAGAATTTATTTCCAATGTGCGGTAACCATAGTCCACACTATGGTGGGGAAGTTTAGGGTAATGAAATTATGGCGGGTGGGTGGGGTGGGGGTGTACAAAGAAGAAAGGAGTGGCTTTTATTTAAATTATTTTTAGTTAAAAATTGTGCGCATACGCACTTTATATGCGTGAAAGCACACATTTTGTTCCAATTCACCAATTCAGTGCCACCTAAACTTAGTCAACAGTCAGAGGGGTTCAAAATATTGTGATTCATTGAGTTGAAGGGTTCAGACAAAGGTCTACGTAAAGGTGTTCACATTACAAACTCAAACAAATACAATGGTAAATTGATCATTCTTTTTTTAGCAGTCTGTTTGTCAGGTTATATATAGTTGTAGCCGTTTCAGTTTATTTTGACCTATTTCTCAGCGGGAACATTTAAACTATAAAATCAAAAATATTTTAATAATTACAGAAAATTAATAAGATTCTTTAATTTTGTGTTAAATCATGTTTAATTTGAAAAATTAAGATATTTTAATAAATTTAATGTACTTTAATTTTAAATCATAAGATTCTTTATTTTTGTTTATTTCTTTGTCGAGTCACATTAAACTCACAACATTAAAGATATTTTAATACATTTGATATATTTTAATTTAAAGTCATAAGAAATTTGTGTCAAGTCACGTTTACAAGCAAAATTAATAATATTTTAATACTTCTTCGATTTAGTTTTACTTGTTATATTTTTAGTTGACACACCTATTAAGTAAAATAGTTAATATATGATTATTTTACCATAGTATCCCTATTAAATTATACTTAAATTGTAACTTAAAACTAATTTAGAAAAAAAACAATTAATGTTAATGGTAAGATAGAAAAAAAGAAGTTGTCTTCTTTTGAATATCTTAAAAATGACAAGCAAAAGTAGAAATTCAATTAAGAAATTAGTGGCAGGTAAAAGTTAACGGTGGGATTATACTTTAATTTAATTCTCTCCGTTCTATTTTAGTTGGCACATTTCATTTTTACACGGTGATTAAGAAATTATAAATTAAATGATCAATTTTATTATTTTACCTTTTATCCGTACTAATGATATTCATTGGGCGTAGTAATGAACATTGAAATTGTAATTGCTCACATTGAATGTACGTTATTAATTGTTGGGCTAAAATATAAAATAATAATTAACTCTATCCGAATTTAGTAAATGATCAACTAATATGAAACATTTAGTTTTAGTAAGATGACCAACTAAAATAGAATGAGAGAAGTAAGATTAATTAATCTCTTAAATCTTGTGTCAAGTCATGTTAAACCCATAAAACTAAAGATATTTTGATACATTTAACATATTTTAATTAAATATCAAAAGATTTTTTATTTTCTCAAACTCCTTATCAAGTCATATTTAACGCACAAAATTAAAGATTTTTAATACAATTACTTGAATTTACTCCTAAGACCATAAGATTCTTTATTTCTCAAATTTCGTATCAAAACGCGTTTAACCCTTAAAAATAAAGATATTTTGATATATTCAATATACTTTAATTAAAATCATACGATTTTTTATTTTCTTAAACTCCTTGTTAAGTCAAAACAAGTCAATCAATTTGAAACTAAAGAAGTGGGAGAATCTATTTTCATTGTGTGGACACCTCATTTTGTCCCCCCACCCCCCCACCCCCCACCCAAAATCTAATTTTATTCATTTTTATCTCACATTACCGCACACCCTCATCCATGTGATTATACCCCACAAAAATACAAAAATAACAACCCTTAACATAATCCCTAACAAATTCAATCTCTTTTTTATTTAATTTTTATGTAATTGTGAATGATTTGTGTGTTTGTTATGTTTGAATCCTTGTTGTGAGTTGGTTGATGTTGGTTTCAGACTTTGAAAAGTGAATTGATAATCGAAGCATGTGTTAATCATTGATTGAGCATGAAATTAGGGGGTTGGGAATTGAAAGATTGATTTGGTGAAAGTTGATTATTTTGTTAATTGTTGAACACGATAGTATCATGTTTAGGCCAAAATTGATAGGCAAATTCTAAGTTTTGGAGTAGGCAACTTGTAGGATTCTAATCATCGAATGTGTAAATGTTTGTGCTGAGTGATTTTCTCCATTTTTATCACATTTTATTAAATGTATTCATTTAGCTGGGGAATGCCCCGAGGCTCATTGTATTTATTCACCGAGGAATGCCCCGACATATTATGTCTTCAAAGGAGGTTTGCGATCAAGGCCCGAGGCATCGGGTAAAGCACGGGAGCGTAATTCAGGATTAGGTTAGTTTAGAATAGGATTTATTTTTTGCATTATTTTTATTTTTGGATAGTATAATTGGACAGAACACTATATTTTGGATTTGTTTTGTTTCGCGTGTTTGGTTGATTGCTTTAAGTGTTTTTTGTGTGTGCTTTATACATTTGTAAAGTCAAATTAGCCGATATGCTCCACCAAGCGACCGTGGTCGAACCACAGGATTGAGGGGTTCCTAACACCTTTCCCTTGGTCAACAGAATTCCTTAACCAAAATCTCTGTTCGCAGATTAGTTATAGAGTCAAAACCATTTTCAAAAGGATT
Organism: Capsicum baccatum var. pendulum; assembly: GCA_030864225.1. Classification (NCBI taxonomy): domain Eukaryota; kingdom Viridiplantae; phylum Streptophyta; class Magnoliopsida; order Solanales; family Solanaceae; genus Capsicum; species Capsicum baccatum. The sequence goes on from CM061550.1 coordinate 79,473,052, forward strand.
TCCAAAGGTGACTTGGCACACCGGATTATACCATGTGGTGACTCTGAGTTTTGAATATAAAAAGTCTCTTTCGAAACAAATCTCCATTTTGTCACTTAATAATGAAAAACCTTCGAAACTTCAAATTAATTTTTTTAAAAAGTTAAAAAAAGGGGTGTGACAGCTCTGGCGACTCTGCTGGGGAATCTTTTTAGAATTCGAGCTTATTTTTGCAGTTATATCGGCTTAGTTTTGACATTATGAGTATCTAGACATTATTTGTGTTATTGTTTGTATTTGTTTATCGTTGTTGAGTGCTTACGTGCTACGTGTTTATAATTTTTCACTTATGTGTTACCATTTTACATCTGGCAACATTTGCATAACTCGAGTCAATTCTTTCTGCAACAAGTTCTGTTGTACACATTGTGTACACGACCTATAGTTGAGTCACCCTTATTTTTAGGAGGGGGAGCCACTAGCTGGTATAGAGTGGGTGGAAAGCTAGCGCATCCACTATCGACCATACGTTCCCCCGAACAACCTTGTTAGTGAACCCCAACATAAGTCAGCCTTTAGGTCAGTCTTATTTGTATCATATTGAGATATAGCGGGACCCACGTGGACCTTTGTAGGAGGCTCACCTCTAAAGCATCCCTACGTGCTAAATGTTGCATCTTTGAGGGTAACAAGGTCATTTGACAGACTGATTTAGGCAAAAGCATGAGTTAGAAGCAAAGTGTGTAGGCAAGAAATTGTTGGAAAAAAAAGGTAGGAAAAAAAGAGAGAGAAAAAAAAGAGATTTGGTAGTTTTTAGGGTTTTTAATGGCTTTTGTTTTTCACAATTCAAAAAAAAATATTTTTTTTTACTTTTTGCACTCATTTCCCAAAAAATCAAATACGTTAAAGAGATTTTCCTTTTATTTCTTTAGTAAGTATTCACAATTCGAAAACTCCAAAAATATTTTTTACTTTCAATAGGAGCTTTGTACATTTTTATATAACGAAAATATCAAGAAGATTTTTTTTTTGTTTCATAGTTGTTGGTGTTAGTTTCTAATTAAAAATCCAAAAAGATTTTATTCGTCTGTCTTTAGTCATGTCTCTCAATTCAGGATTTAGTTTGTCATTTAATCCTTAATTGTCCAATCTGGACGAACTACGCACCCTGATTCTCCTCTCGAGAGAGTGAGATACGTAGGCAACTTATTGTGGGTTCGGGGATCTTATTTAAAAAATCCAAAAAGATTTTCTTCACTCTTCATTTAGAGTAGGTGTTTCATACATGTCTTGAAAAGAAAAATACAAAAAAAAAAGAAAAAAATGAATTTCCTCAATACTCATAGGTTTCATTTTTGGTTTGTCTTATCTCAAAAATTCAAAAAGATTTTCTTCACTCTTTATTTAGAGTAAGTGTTTCATATACATCTTTAAAAGAAAACTACAAAAAGATTTTTCTTTAATAGGTTCAAGTTTCATTTTCATATGAAATTCAAAATTGAAAATCCAAAAAGATTTATATTTGGTAATCATCTGTGTCACTTTGTATAGAAATTTTAAACACGAAAAATGCAAAAAGAGTCTATTCTTTTGATAATTTGTTATTTTCTTCTCTTTTAAAGTTTCATGAAAAGGAAAAAGGTTTAATTGGCCATTTTGGCAAAACTTCACGAACTACGCACACCTGATTCTCCTCTTTCAGGGGTGAGATACGTAGACATCCTTCTTGGGTTCGGTGATCTTTTCTAAAAGAAAAAAAAAGTTTTGAAGAAAATGTTGAACTCTAACATATTTGTTGCCTCTTGTTCAATTAGTTTAAGGTGGTTGGTTTGTGGCATCCTAGTTGGTCTTCCACATCGCACCAAATCTAAAGAAAGTTTAGCTGTGTTCAACAAGGATATGATGAGTGACCTCATGGATCAAACAAAGAGCAGGAAAATGAGAGTTTAAAGGAAGAGAATTTGAGACTACGACAACAAATGATGGAAATGTATAGAGCTTGGGCTAGTGGGCTACCTTCTCCTCCATTCCCTACTATTGATCCTGCCAATATCTTGAGTTTTTCATCATAATTGCAAAAGTCAATTCCCTATTGTTGATTGAAGCACCACAACATGCCTCAAAATTCATGCCATGTCAACTACATCTCAATACATCCACCACTCATTCTCTAGCTCCTCAGGTCACAGTGTTGAAGGTTGTAGTGCTTTGAAAAGAGAAATGGAAAGGTTAATTCAAGAAAATTTGATCATAGTGTAAAACATTGACACTATGAAGGTCACACAGAATCTTTCACCCACACACGGTAATGCATGATATGATATGTGGGAAGCAATGAGTCAAGCACGGAGATCCAGAACCTATTTGTTGAAGAGAATGTGTCTGATAGTGGTGGAAGCTCTAGTCATGTTGATATACAAACCAGTGGCTAATTTTTCAGGCTGAGCAATTGAGAAGTCACCCCTCTCCCTACTAGGAAGAGGTCTGGTAGTTTGTTTTGTTTTATTCTTTGTTATCCGAATTATTTTAGGGTTGTAGTTCGGGATCTATATTGTTTTATTTCTCTATAGTTTTTGTTTAAACCCTTCTATATTTACTTGCAATGAAATGTGGTGTCCCTTGTTGTTTTGTCTCATTTTAAGTCATTTGTTTGTTTTCTTTACATAGTACATTTTTATGTTAGATCTAGTGATAGGACATACTAATGGAACTTTCAGCTAGATAAGATCTAATTTGATCATGAACTTTGAATTAGAGGGGTAAAGTTAGAAAAAGCATCCAAGAAAATATGTAGAGTGCTGAGACATTTGGTGACAAGTTGAAGCCTTCTTAAAAAATTAAGGCAATTTTTTTAGAATCGTTTGGTCATCAATTGAAAGACATGTCTCAATTAGGTCAAATAGTGTCTGCATGAGCAGAAAGAAATTCAGCTCCACGAAATCATAAGTAATTCAATGTGAGGAATGTACAACGAAAGTGGAGTTGTATGCTAGAAAAATGTAGAAGAAGTAGTGATGCACAAACTCAGTCAAAGTTAATGCTTAAAAGATGTCACAAATTATCTTCATCTTTCTTTTTCATATTACATGATGTGTACTGGCATTTTCAAGGATTGATATGACGAAGGCATTTCATTCTGCTATCCAAACATTGTGTCATCCTTTGTTTATCCCATTTGATCCTTAGTGTTATTTTATTTCATACCCCTCTTTGGGAATCAAGATAGAGTCAGCAAAGCTCAAAAGAAAAGTGTCGAGCAAAACAATAGAGTCAGAAAAAAATATGTCCAAACAGAAAAAAAGAGAAGAATGTCAAGAAAAATAAAATCAGAAAAATCCCAAAGAGAAAGAGTTAACAAAAGAATTTTTTTTGAATCAAGTGAAAGAACAAGATGCCAGAACTACGCATGACCTGATTCTCCTCTCTCGGGGTGAGATACATAGGCGTCCCTACTAAGGGCTAGTTCTAACCAAATAAACAATTTAGAATTGTCCAATCAAAGAAACTGGGGCATTAGTTAATCCTCATTGTTTGAGTCGATTCCAAAAGTTGTAAGTCCTACCCCACTTCAAGTGTCATGTGGGCCCTATGCCATTCTTTCTTTCTAACCCTATCAAAAAGTCAAGTTACAACCAAAGAAAGACCTTCAGATCAATCTTTGAGGATGTTAAGGCTAAGTATGCAAGGGATACGATGATGCATTTGGGAACTACTTATCTTCCTTAGAATAAGAAATTAGGAGAAAAATAAAAATGAGAGAGTCTTATTGGTGAAAACTCTCACGGGCACCGTAAGATGATGGTAAGTTGAGAGAGATAAAAATGAGAGAGTCTTATTGGTGAAAACTCTCACGGGCACCGTAAAACGACTGTGAGTTAAGGAAAATAAAGATAAGAGAATCTCATTAGTGGAAAACCCTTTGAAACTTTAAATTAATCTTTTTTTAGAGTTAAAAAAGAGGGTGTGACAGCTCTGGTGACCCTACTGGGGATCGAACTGAGAAAAAAACAATGGTGAACTGAGAAAAAAGAATAAGAGAGGCTTGTTGGTAAAAATCCATCAAGGTGTCACTATCCGAATGAGGTCTTAAAGGCAATTGACCTAAAGAAACAAGTCAGTTTCATGGCCATTAACTGAACAAAAATTGGTACAAAGTATGGATAGAAAGATCAGACAGCTTAATCTAAATGCATGGCATAATCATTAAGTTGATTGTCATTTTTAGATAATTTTTTTGTTTTTTTGTTTGAAATGGGGACATTCATTATCTTTTGTTTCTTCTTTTTATCTTTATTTTTATTTTCTTGAGTCAGTTATCCAAATAATAAAAGAAGTCATTGTCATTTTTTCTCCAGTCTTTGAGTCAAATCCATAACAAAACAAGTGAGAAAAGATTTCAAAACTGGCTACCAGTTTTTGTAATTGCATAAAGAAAGACAAAAGCTAGCACATAAAAGAGATATGATTGTGAGCCAAAATAAGGCATGCAGAAAGTTTTGTCAAACAGATAAGTTTGAAAACTTATGAAAATACCAGGGTTCAAGGGGTTTATCTAAGGAGAATGGCAAAGCAGAGATGCTATAATTGTTTCAGAGTCACTCTTGATAATCTTAGTTTGGTCAATGGTGCAACAAGTCAGTGACATATGCTAATGGTTGGAAGCAAGGTTAAATATTACAGGGGAAAAAGAAATTGCCGCGAAAGCTAAAGCCACAAACCATCCACCATGTTTTAAAATCATAATTTTTCTTTGCATGAAACAGGAACATGTTACATTCAGATCAAGGATTTTGGAGCCTAAACATCAAAGACCATAATTTCTCACTTCTACAAATGCAAGAGGCAATGTTATTGCATAAGTTTGGTAATCAAAACCATGGTAAAACGCATAATTCAAGATCTCTAGGAGACACACTTCCTTGTCAAGGAGACGCATTTCCTTGGAAAATTCAAGTGACATTTGTAAGGAGGTGCGCTTTTTTGTTTCGGTAATTCATGCAACATTGGTAAGGAGATACACTTTCTTATTTTGGTGATTTAAGAAACATTTGTAAGGAGACTCACTTCCTTGTTTTGATAATTCAAGCAATATTTGTAAGAAAACGCACTTCCTTGTTTGGTAATTCAAGCGGTATTTGTAAGGAGACCCAATTCCTTGTTTGGTATTTCAAGCAGTATTTGTAAGGAGGTGCACTACCTTGTTTAAGAAATTTAAGAAATATTTGTAAGGAGACACACTTTCTTGTTTGAATAATTTAAGCAACATCTGTAAGGAGACGCACTTTATTATTTGGGTAATTCAAGCAGCATTGGTAAGGAGACATACTTCCTTATTTTGGTAATTTAAGAGGCATTGGTAAGAAGACACACTTCCTTGTTTTGGTAATTTAAGAGGCATTGGTAAGGAGACGCACTTTCCTGTATTGGTATTTTTAGCGGTATTTGTAAGGAGATGCACTTCCTTGTATGGGAAATTCAAGCAATATTTGTAGGGTGATTCACTTCCTTGTTTGGGTAATTTAAGCATTTGTAAGGAGACGCATTTCCTTGGAAAATTCAAGTGACATTTGTAAGGAGACAGACTTCCTTGTTTGGGTAATTCAAGTAACATTTGTAGAGAGACGCATTTCCATATTTGGGCAATTCAAGTGGTATTTGTAAGGAGATACACTTCTTTGTTTGGGCAGTTTAAGCAATATTTGTAAGGAGACGCACTTCCTTGTTTGGTAATTTAAGCGGTATTTGTAAGGAGACGCACTTCCTAGTTTTGTAATTCAAGTGATATTTGTAAGAAGACGAACTTACTTGTTTAGTTAATTCAAACAACATTTGTAGAGAGACGCACTTCCATATTTGGGTAATTCAAGCGGTATTTGTAAGGAGATGTACTTCCTTGTTGAGCAAGTCAAGCAACATTTGTAAGGAGGCGCACTTTCTTGTTTGGACAATTTAAGCAACATGTGTAAGGAAACACACTTTCTTATTTACGTAATTCAAGCATCATTGGTAAGGAGACACACTTCCTTGTTTTGGTAATTTAAGCGGCATTGGTAAAGAGACACATTTCCTTGTTTTGGTAATATAAGAGGCATTGGTAAGGAGATGAACTTTCCTGTTTGGGTATTTTTAGCAGCATTTGTAAGAAGACACACTTCCTTGTTTGGGTAATTCAAGAAGCATTGGTAAGGAAACACATTTCTTTATTTTGGTAATTTAAGCAATATTTGTAAGGAGATGCACTTTCTTGTTTTGGTAATTCAAACAACATTTGTATGGAAACCCACGTCCTTGTTTGGTAATTCAAGCATTATTTGTAACGAGATGATTCAAGCGGTATTTGTAAGGATATGCACTTTCTTGTTTGGGAAATTCAAGCAATATTTGTAAGGAGATGCACTTCCTTGATTGGATAATTCAAGAAACATCTGGAAGAAGACGCACTTCCTTGTTTGGGTAGTTCAAGCAGCATTGGTAAGCAGACACACCTTCTTGTTTAGGTAATTTAAGTGGCATTAGTAAGGATACGCGCTTCCTTGTTTTGGTAATTTAAGAGGCATTGGTAAGGAGACGCACTTTCCTGTTTGGGTATTTCTAGCAACATTTGTAAGGAGATGTACTTCCTTGTTTGGGTAATTAAAGCAGCATTGGTAAGGAGACACACTTCCTTATTTTGGTAATTTAAGCGGCATTTGTAAGGAGACACACTTCCTTGTTTTGGTAATTCAAGAGGCATTGGTAAGGAGACGCACTTTCCTGTTTAGGTATTTCTAGCAACATTTGTAAATAGACGCATCTGTTTGTTTGGGTAATTCAAGCGGCATTTGTAAGGAGACACACTTCCTTGTTTGGGTAAGTCAACCGACATTTGTAAGGACATGCACTTCTTTATTTTGGTAATTCAAGAAACATCTGTAAGGAGACATACTTCCTTGTTTGGGTAATTCAAGCAACATCTGTAAGGAGAAGCACTTCCTTGTTTGGATAATTTAAACAGGATTTGTAAGGAGATGCACTTCCTTGTTTTGATAACTCAAACAACATCGGAGCCCGCCCGAAGCAAAAAGCGAATAAATGGAAAGTAAAGCAACAAGGTGAAACAATTGAAAGCCAAGCAATAAATTGAAAAATTGTAAGTCAGGAGCCCGCCTGAATAATAGGGTGATGAAACTCAAGTCAAGAGTTCAAAAGAAGCTGCATAGATAGGACTTTTGTAATTTTATTTATCTTTTTAACTTTTGTAATTTTTTATTTTTTGATGTAATGATAGATCATGACCGGAATCTCGATGGGACCTCACTCGACTCTCCAACTTGGTATAGTCCATTTCCTTCCAATCCTTTGAGATACCTTTCACTTGATTCCCTCATAACTTGGGCAGGTAGGATGTCCTAAGTCAGTACTTGGTGTCCCTCCTTCCTTCTGTTTCATTCTTTTAATAATGGTCGGGATAAAATTCTGTCTCATTGTCTACTTCTTTTTCTGAAAACACTTTGTGTTTACATTCAAAGGGGGCATGTTATAGACACCTAATTTTTTCCCTTCCAAATCTAATTTTATTCATTTTTATCTCACATTACCGCACACCCTCATCCATGTGATTATACCCCACAAAAATACAAAAAATAACAACCCTTAACATAATCCCTAACAAATTTCATCTCTTCTTTCTTTAATTTTTACGTAATTGTGAATGATTTGTGTATTTGTTATGATAGAATCCTTGTTGTGAGTTGGTTGATGTTGGTTTCAGACTTTGAAAAGTGAATTGATAATCGAAGCATGTGTTAATCATTGATTGAGCATGAAATTAGGGGGTTGGGAATTGAAAGATTGATTTGGTGAATGTTGATTATTTTGTTAATTGTTGAACATGATAGTATCATTTTTAGACCAAAATTGATAGGTAAATTCTAAGTTTTGGAGTAGGAAACTTGTAGAATTCTAATCATCGAATGTGTAAATGTTTGTGTTGAGTGATTTTCTCCATTTTTATCGCATTTTATTAAATGTATTCATTTAGCCGGGGAATGCCCCGAGGCTAATTGTATTTATTCACCGAGGAATGCCTCGACATATTATGTCTTCAAAGGAGGTTTGCGATCAAGGCCCGAGGCATCGGGTAAAGCACGGGAGCGTAGTTCAGGATTAGGGTAGCTTAGAATAGGATTTATTTTTCGCATTATTTTTATTTTTGGACTGTATAATTGGACTGAACACTATATTTTGGATTTGTTTTGTTTCGTGTGTTTGATTGATTGCTTTATGTGTTTTTTTTGAGTGGTTTATACATTTGTAATGTCAAATTAGACGATATACTCCACCAAGCGACCGTGGTTGAACCACAGGATCGAGGGGTTCCTAACACCTTTCCCTCGGTCAACAGAATTCCTTAACCGAAATCTCTGTTCGCAGATCAGTTATCGAGTCAAAACCGTTTTGAAAAGGATTTCCAAAGGTGACTTGGCACACCGGATTATACCAAGTGACGACTCTGAGTTTTGAATATAAAAAGTCTCTTTCGAAACAAACCTCCATTTTGTCACTTAATAATGAAAACCCTTCGAAACTTCAAATTAATCTTTTTTTTTTGAGATAAAAAAGGGGGTGTGACACATTGTGCTTTGTATTTGTTTTTGAGAAAGTGTCATAAATAACTATAATTTAGAATATATTTACGAATGTAGTTACATTTCGTGTATCTATAAACATAATTATATTTTACTATATGAGATGCATATAAGTTGTGCCAATAGAAAAGTAATATTTAAGTAGTGAAAATTAATTATAATTTGCGGGTATCAGCTAAAATGCACAAAATATTTATTTTGTCACCATATTAGAGCGTATATATTATGTATTTGTTGTGAAATCTAAATGTAACACATTTCATAATATTTTTGAAATTGTAACTATATATTGTAGTTTTAGTCAAGATATTTGTCACTTCGCCTTTGACGTAAATTTATGATTATAAATTTAAGTGAGTTTTTCAATTATATTGAATTAGTTGGATTTAATGAGGATAAGGCCGAATTCAATTATTCACTATTAAAAGCATTTAGCCAAATTAAGCATGTTATTGTACAATATATTCTTTATATTTATTATTCCTTCGTTTTATTTGAATTGGTCATCTTATCAAAAATAAATATTCTAAATTAGTTGTTCATTTACCAATATAGAAGTAATTAAATTTTTTTCATTCTATCCATATAATTAATATACTCTTTGGAAATTTAAATAAATTATGTTTATGTTCATTAATATGGATAAAAATTTGTTGTAGTAAAATTAACCATTCCATTAATGATTTCTTAAACACCGAAAAATATTTAACTAATATGAGATGGTGGAGTATTAAACAGATCTAAAATATTATTAATCTTAAATACATCTTTTAATACAATTCATTTGGTTAAATTTAGTCAATCAGTCTACCAATTTCAATACTTTTCAAAGTCCAGAATAATCTTATATTATTTTGTTAATTATTATTTTTACATGTCATCATTGGGTACCTTAAGCTATATTTTTTCTTGATTAATATTTTGGCTTATACTTACCAATATTCAGATATAATGCAATGTGTCAATTATTGAAACGTGTTTCTCTTAATAATTTTGAAAAGGCAAAAGGACTTTCCATTATTAATTATTTAAGAAAATAACTGAAAAGGAGAAACACAAAAAACGAGAAAATTATATTAGAGAAAGAAAGAGTTGAGACAAAGAAAATATTTTAAGTCTTTAACTTTATTTACCACACAAAGAAGGTAAATATATGTTGAAGGAAGGTGTTCTTATGGTGGAGCTTTGGACTCTTCAACTAATCCGGAGTTGCTTGAGTTGTACATCGTTGATGGACTGTTGTATCCTGGAGGGGACAAGTCACGAGATACACTGCTGGATTGGTGTAGATTATGTCGCAATGTGCTTGAATCTTCTTAAGCAGAACGAGATATCTGCACCACAACTAAAAAGAAGATTATTTTATTTTCTTCATTTTTGTACATTTTATCTTCAACTATAATCATTTATTGTAATTGTGGTATATTACACCAACAAAAAGTTCTTCTTTCCTTGTCTATTTCAATAGTCCTACAAATAAATAGGGAGAAGTTACATTGTACTCCCTCCGTCTCAAATTATGTGTCATCATTTTCTTTTTAATTCGTCCCAAAATAAGTGTCGTATTTCCTTATTTGGCAACTTTTTAAAGGCACAATTACCCTTTTACCCTTATTGGTCCACTTAATTAAAAAAAAACATATTGACACATTTTTTGATAAAGGATAATTTAGTAAACTTTACCAAGTCTTTCCTTAATTCTTAAACTCTGTGCCCGGTCAAATGGCGACACAAAAAATGAAACGGGGAGTATTTGTTTCTTGCTTAAACTTATACCAACTTTTGTTTTTTCTTCGTATCTTGTTTTACTTACTTCTTCCGTCTTAGTTCATATCATTGGTTTTGATTGAACTGTGAGTTCAGAAATTTATAGACTTAATTTTTTAAAAAAAGAAAAAAAATTATTCTCTTAAACAAGTTGTAGATATTTGTATAAGTTATAAATGATTTCATTAAGGGGTCGTTTGATAGAGTGTATTAGAAAATATAATGCATGTATTATACTTTTATATTACTCATACCTTGTTTGATACATTTTTTTAGCTTATGTATAAATAATGCTTGCATTAGTTTGTACACTATTGTGTATTGAAGTGTGTATTATTAATACCATTATTTATCATATATTAGTAGTACAAAGGATTTCAATACGTACATTAACTTGGTTAATGACATTATTACCCCTCAAAATATTTCAAGTTCCTCTTTCCACCATTTTTTACAATTCCCATTTCATTTTTGCATCATATTATGTTGTAAAAGATGCTTCTTTCTTTTCTGTATTTTGCCATGTTAATTATAGGGTTAGTCCTCACTGAAATTTTGAGGCCACAGGCTCACAACAGTGATGTTAAAAATTCTCAAATTCGCTAGCATCACCACTAGAGTCATGATGGCTCATGGCCTGCAGAAAAATCTGGTGGCAGAAGAATGGGAAAAATCCACTGCTAACAACTAATTAATTTTATTTTTGTGGAATTGTTTGATTTTAAAGGCAAAAGAATTTGTTAAAAAGAGAGAATACAAAGGTAAGGGAGGGTATTTCGTAAATAAACATTCTTTTATAAAATTATGTAGTGCATATTCTTTCTAATACAACACATCAAACAATATATAAGAAATAGTGTCAGCATACTATGGATGTCAGGTGGGTCAGGCCGGGTCAATCCGAAACCGGCCCGTGATTTTTATCCGGGTTGTGGGCTGGTCCAGATTCGGGTCAAGTTAAATAGGTCGCTTAGGTTTTGGGCCTAACAGTAAAATTTGTAAAAACAACCCTGAACTGGCCCACTTAACCCAGTTGGTCCAACCCACCTAAACCCAGTTAAAAATACGGTAAAAATCACTAAAAAACACACACAAAAAAGATTTTTATCCAATATACACTATATATACCCACATAAATACATTTTAAATACGTTGAAATATATATATACACTATACATAGTATTTACTACATTAGAATTAAAAAAATATATACAGATATACACAATCACACATGTAATCGTGTATACGACTATACGTTAGTTATATATATATATTACTCTAAATAAAACATATACTACTAGATATATACTACAATATAATAATAGATATAATAATTTATAAAACATATACACATGTATACATTAAATATATACGTCTATAGAAGATGTATACGCATATATACGTACCATTCAATATATATGTACTACTTTAAATAATATATATACATACAGTTATATACTAATTTATAAAACATATAAACATGTTATATACGTCTATAGAAGATATATACATTTATATACGTACCATTCAATTTATATACTTCATTAAATAAAACATATACTACAATATATATAGTTATAAAATACTAATTTATAAAACATATACACATGTATACATTAATTATATACGTCTATAGAAGATATATACACATATATATGTACCATTCAATATATGTACTTCTTTAAATAAAACATATACTACAATATATATATATATATATAATATACTAATTTATAAAACATATACACATGTATACATTAATTATATATGTCTATAAAAGATATACACATATATACATTAAATATATACGACTATAGAAGATATATACACATATATACGTACCATTCAACATATATGTACTACTTAAAATTAAATATATTGCAATATATTTATACTACAATATATATATATATATATATACCCATACATACATACATACATACATATGCACACATATATATAGTTATATACTAATTTATAAAACATATTTATATGTATATGTTAGATATATACTACGATATATACGCATATATATGTATCTTTCAATATATATGTACTATTTTAAATAAAATATACTACAATATATACACTATAATATATACACACACTATATATATAATTATATACTAATTTATAAAATATATATACATGTATACGTTAAATATATACTACGATATATACACATATATAAGTACCATTCAATATATATGTACTACTTTAAATAAAATATACTACAATATATATATACTACAAGTTTACAATATACACACACACTATATATATAGTTATATACTAATTTATAAAACATATACACATGTATACGTTAAATATATACGTCTATAGAAGATATATACACATATACGTACCATTCAATATATACGTACTACTTTAAATAAAACATACTACAATATATACACATTATATATATAGTTATATACTAATTTATAAATCATAGACACATGTATACGTTAAATATATACTACTTTATAAAATATATACACTATTTAAAATAAAACATATGCTACTTAATATAATAAATTAATAATTATATTAAAACTAAGTTTTTAATTTAAACTAGAAATTCAATTTAAATCATTAAACAGAGAAAATTACAATGTAAGGACTAAGGAATGAATGAATGTTGAATTTTATTGATTGCAAAATGATCCAAAAATTATAATTTACATGAATGAAAAATCCACAAATTTTGCATCATTTTTTTCAACTCATTCATGTTAATATTAATGGGAACTTGCTTAGGATAGTCAAAGTCAACGGGGGAAAACAATGCATTAGACTTGATTTTGTTGAGTTCTCCCGTGAAGTCATAGTTTCTTCAAGTCTCTGCTCGTCTTTCGGCTCCTCTTCCATTCCTTGATTTCTTCGTTCAGCTCTTATCCAATCTCTGAGGAAAACTAGAACATTCATTGCATTGTTTCCCAATGAATGACGGTTGTCTCCAAGTTGTTGTCGTCCTTGACTAAAAGCCCTTCCTGATGCAACGGTTGACATTGGAACATTCAAGATATATCTAGCTAATCTTGAAAGCATAAGATATTGTGTTTCATTAGTCCTCCATCAATCCAACGCATTGATCAGATGTCTGCGATCCTCTAGTGGCAACTGAAGATAATACTTAAGCTCTTCCCGATAAGTTGATGTGTAAGCTCCCTTCTCAACACTGTTCCAACAATTTAAATCATTAAAGTGATTAGGAAAACCACTATGTAATGGCCTTTTAGAAGATGATGGCTCCTCGGGAAGATGAGGAGCGACAGTTGGAGTGATATTTATAGGTACGGCTAAATCAACTAAATCAGTATAGTGATTATATAATTTATCTATGTATTCATTTGCATCACCCATAGTCGTCCACATATCAAGTTGTACTTGTTCAGAATCATTGTTAGTATTTATCTCCAAATTAGAATAAATAAGAGTACTAAAGTGACACATAGTATTATATTTCATACACGGATTTAGCATAGCACCAACCAAGTAAATAGGGGGAATTGAAAAAAATATTTTTTAAATTTAGCAAATATGACACCAACAGCTTCCTTGTAACCTTCTTTATTTTTATATTCTTTGAGCAAACTAGAAATATCGGCTATATATGCCAAAATATTACAAACAATATGATAATAAGCACTGAAAAATTCAACCGTAGATATATAAAATTTTTTCAAAAACTTAACAAGATCATTAATTACAACCCAATCAGAATCATGTAGCATCCAACCAGTAGAATCAACAAACGAACCACAATTTGGTTAAAAGATAGTGTAATCAAAACTCTATATTTATAACAAATTTTTAAAAAAATCATACGTAGTATTCCATCTAGTATCACATTCTTTAGGCATCAATATCGGTGCAAGTCCATTTTGTTCACATTTAAGTTTAAAGTCTCTAATTCTACTTCTACGATTATTTCCTTGAATAAAACCAACGGCAAGCCGAATTTTTTCAATATAAAACTCAAAAAACTCAAGACTATCTCTGACAATTAAATTATATATATGACATGCACACTTAATATGAAAAATTTTAGGTAACGGCGGAGATAGCTTAGATTTTAATTTTATTATAGCAGTCTTATTGTTAGAAGCATTATCAAAAGCAATACATAAATTTTATTTTCGATACCACAAAATTCTCCAAATTTATCTATCGAATCAGCAATAAAATCTCCAGTATGTTTACGATCTTCATCATATAAAAAGACAAGAATACGCTTTTGCATAATAAAACTACTATCTATCCAGTGACAAGTAATGGTTAAATAATTATTTTTATTTACAGCACGCCCAAGATCAGAAGTTAGGGACATTCTACATTGAATATTTTTTAACAATGTTGAGAAATAAAAATAATATTGTGAATGAAGTCTAAACATATCGGCCCGACAAGTACTTCTAGGAATACCATTAAACATAGAAGTATAAATTGCTTGAATATAATAAATAAAGGCATCAGACGAAGGAAAACTAAAAGGCAAACAATGCACAACTCCATTTTAGCTATTTCTTCCCGGTCCCTCAATTTATTATACTTCTTCATTACATGGCCAGTTGCTGGGTCTATTCTAGTTTGAGTGGTCCCACCAACAGCCTCACCACCTTGTGCAATTTTAAACTCTCTTTCTTGAACATCACCTATATGTCTCATTAATGTACTCATACCCCCTTGCTTGCCTCCTCTTTTATCCTTATATATTTGTTGACAAATATTGCATTGTACCTCAGTATCTCATATACGTTCAAAAAATTACCATGCAATACTAGTTGTTTTACGAACTCTTGGGGCACGGGGAGGACGAGGAGGGAGATTAACCAATTCAGATCTAATGTTAGCATTTTCTACCGCGGGTGTCTCATCAATATTTTAATCATTTTTGTCTAAATTAACCGCATTTGCTTCATTTTCTTCTTCAATACCGTAATTTTTTTGAGCTTCTACATAATCCATATCGTGGGCACCTACACCTAAAGGTACACCTACTTCTTCCTCAAAAGTTTTACTAAGCGGTGTCGGAGGCACGCGGGTATATCTACTACTTGAAATACCTCTACTGCTAGTAATTTTCTTTTTACTACGACTACTACTTTTGGGACAAAAAAATTTAACACCTTTGCTGGCGAGGTTTCTTCATTTATCCATAATATAAATTAAACTTAAAAAAAAAAATTTAAAATACACAAATATAATAAAATTAAATATTCAACAATTAATACACAAATTAAAAATTAAACGGAAGAGATGAAACAGCAATACCAAATTTTGAAAGTATCCAAAGGTTGCAACTTTAGAAACTTCCACTCTTACTTTGTAATCGCAAAATTAAAAAATTAAAGTGAGAACTTTAGGAAATTAAATATATAGAATATTTGAGAATTGAGAGTTGAGAGAGAATGAGATTTGAGAGAGTGAAAATTGTGTGGAAAATGATTTGAAAGTGTACGGTATTTATAGGAATTTTTTGGGGTTAAAAAATAATTTTAAATGTTTTTTTTTTTAATTAAAAAGGACAAACTAGCCGTTTGGACCCCAAAACGGCTATATAGCCATTGGGCCAACGGCTAGTTTGTCCCAATCTCCAAAAAAAAAAAAAAATGAAACCTGGCCGGGCCGGTCCGGTTAACCGGCGAGCCTGGAATGACTTTGGTCCGGGACAATTTAATCGGGCCCAAAAAAATTAAACCGGCCCAGGACCCGGTACCCTACAGCCCGTGGCCTGACCGAATTGGGTCAAACTGGGCCGGTTTTCGTAAGTGGGCGGGGTCGGGCCAGGTCAACCCGACCTGTTTGATAGGTTTAGCATAATTAATACAAGCATTATTAGTGCAAGCATTACTAATACACCATATTCGACATTATTACACTCTAGCAAACAACCCTAAGAGTAAAATAAAATTTAAAATTAATTTGTATAGGAAGATATTACTACCTCTCTCAATTTATATGATACAATTTAGATTTGGATAGTCGAACAATTTAATTTTGATCGTGAATTTGAGCATGAAATTTTCAAGTGGTTTGCACAAAATTTATATAGTTGAACACTACCTAAAAATACTATTAGTCATAATAATTGATAATTCAAAATACTGAAAAAATATATGAAAAAACTATAATAAAAAGTAAACCTGTTTAAATCTCAGAATTTGAAAAATAACACATGAATTGAGATGAAGAGATTATCATTTTTACCACTACGTATAAAATGTCACATAAACAAAGATAGAGAAGGGTATATTATATATGAGTCCAACGGTGTTGAAATTTAGTGCTTTAGGCCCTATTTGTTTGCACTTAATGGATGTCTGAATATGAATGGTTCAGACTTCAGACCATTAAGTCCATTTGTTTTTTATTTCAAAGAGCCTCTTAATGTATCTGAAAACATCTTAATGGATCAGATATGAAAAGAAGTCTGAATAATATTCAGACTCTTTTAAAAATATAATCTCTAACTCTATCACTTCATTATTTCCTCTCTGTTTTCATGTTATCTCTCTCCCTCTCTTTTCACGTTATCTCTCTCCCTCTTTTTACGTTATCTCTCCCTCTCTTCATGTTTCTCTTTCCCTTCCTCTTCACTTGCTTTCCTTCTCTTTTAGGTATGATTCACCAATTGTTTTTATAAATATTTTAGTTATCGAATTCTGTATTCATTATTTGCTAAACTTTAAACTTCTTCTTGCAATTTTTTATTTTGATTATAAAATTTGTAGTTCTTTGGATAATAGAATCTTAGGTGTGCCTGTTCATAACTAAACATTAAACTTACTAATGATATTTTCACTCAAATTTCATGGTTAACAAATAAACATGTGTCTGTTCTTGTATTAATTAGCTATTCAAATACTTTAATATTTATGCATCTAAGTCAAAATTATATCTGATTAATTATTTTAGTTTGTTGGGTCAATTTAATTGACAGATTACTTTATCTTGAATTTAATTTTTTATAATTACATCATATCACAATAATTTTTAATCAATATATTTTTATAATAATTTAAATAATTCAATAAATATATTTAACATAGTATATTTATCTTTAAATATTTTAATTATCACCCAAATAATAATTTTGTTGTTCAAGATAATACTTTATGTAATATTTTTTTTATATAATATAATATTTTATTACTTTTTAAATTTGAATTGCATATTTATTACAAATAAATAAATTACGTATATTCAGATGTTAAAAAACAAACAGTCTTAATCATTTAGTATTCAGATCTAGATACAACATCTTAATCCTTCAGATATCTATTCAGATTCAGACTTCTCAATCTTAAAAAAAAATGCACCCTTAGTGATGTAGGATTCAAATATTAACTATTATCCCCAAACCCCATATCCCGGTTTTGTGCACAAACGGCCATCTAGGGCATTCTCGGTAAATGTATGCATACAAATTACTACGCGGCATTCACCCCCCCTCCCCCCCAAACCCAACTCCCAACACACACACATAAAATAATAATTTTAATTATTTTAAAATAATTTAACTTAATTTCATCAAACTTGTACTACTAAAAACTTAACTATTAGCTACCAATATTAGTGAGGGACAAATTGTATGTTGTTATTGTGAGAGACTTTGCGACGTTGTCCCTCATACAAATTAAATATTTTAATTTTTTTTTAAATAAAGGCAAAAAGGGATATCCCTCACTAAAATATGATGATAATAAAAAGTTAATATTAAATTTGTTATAGCAAGGGATTTCCCTCGCTAAATAATAACAAATAAATTCATATTTCAATGAAAATTTAAATATAATTTCTAATATATTAATTTTTATTTTTTTAAAAGGCGAAGAGGGACATCCCTCACTAAAATATGATGATAATAAAAAGATAATATTAAATTTGTTATAGCGAGGGATTCTCCTCGCTAAATAATAACAAATAAATTCATATTTCAAAGAAAATTTAAACATAATTTTTATTTGTTTCTTTAGCTGTAAACAATGCATTAATAAATTAAACATGAAAATGAAATTTATGTTATCCAAGGAGTCCTCAATAAGATACATATAATTATTTTATGATTTTTTTCATTGTAGTGAGGGAAGTTTCTCACTAAATTAAATATGTAAAAATTGAGTATTTAATAAATAACCATATGGAGTAATAGATTTGAAGAAAAAACAATAGCAATGATATCAATTGTTTGATCCCTCAATAATTGCTTTAATTTTTTTTTCTTTTCATACTATTAAATTACATTAGTTTTCTACACATAACCAAAAAATTTATATTTATATATATGTATATTTATACACACACACACACACACACACATATTTATATATATATATATTAGTCTAACCGCACGTCCTCACACGTGTAATGTTTGATGCTTAAAGTTAAATCATTTTATATATTGCAGAAATTTTAATCAAGTATAAAAAGTTCAAATCACTTTTCAAAGATCCTTCAGACTTCAATATATTAATATAAGCGCGCGCGCACACACACACACACATTTGCCACTTGAAGTTCCAAGTAATTGATGGATCATAACTTTTGCGTTTGTCATTAATACCTCTTTCCCTTGCTGCCAGAGACTAAGAGAGACTCATCAATTTGAATCACATCTGTGATATTATTATTTTCTTTTTTTCTATATTTAAAATCTTTCCTCGTTTTTAAAGTTAAATCTTAATAAAATCATTGATTACATTCTTAAAATACTTAAAACTTTTAAAAAATTGACACTTCTTAAATTTTTCTTATTCTAATGCTTTTATATTTATTTCTGAATTTTCAAATGTTCTTAAAATCAAATTTAGTTTATTTAGAATTATTAAACTAATGGAAAAAATATTAGTTGTCATTAATTCTGATGACTTCTAATAAGAACAGGTTTTACCATAAATATATTTAATCAATTTTCAACTCTTAAATATTAGGAAAAAAATACTGAAAAAATGATTTTGTTTAAAGCAAAAACTTCTAATGAAAGACAAAAAGTTTAAATAACATTTATAAGGTCCTTCACACTGTTTATATATATATATATATTAAAAATGTTATAATTGAATGAGTAACTTAGATAGTGATAATTAGAATAAGTAGAAATGTTTTAGTGGTATTCTTAACAAAAATTAATGAATTATATTAGCTTATAATTAATTTGATAATAGGAAAACAATGTGTATTAGTGGTATATGCAATACTATAAGTAATTGATTAGCATATAGTCGATATTGTAGTAAATAGAAGTGAATTAATGATATTCTTATGTAATGTTACTGACTGATCATCTTATAATTTAATAACTACACAGTAGATATACATTACATAATATTATTGGTTGATTAATCTACATAACAATAATTACAGCAAAAAAAGTTAGCATCTTTGTTAAAATAATATTGATTGATTAACTTATACGATAGTTAAGCTAAGTAAAGTTTAACAATTGTTACCACAGCTCAGAAAATAGTAATATCTATTATTTAAAAATAATTTGACTTAATTGCATCAAACTAGTTACCATGGCTTATCTAAGGATCTGCCTAGCACTCTCAGAAGCCTAGCTTGTAGTTTTTCATCCCTGGAATGAAACTATGAAAGGTACCACCAGGAAACACTGTCTATACTTCTTAGCTTGGCAGCCCGCTGTAAGACAAAAAGATGATAGAACACTGAAAGAAACTGCAGTTGCTTAGCTTTTTAGGTACCAAAGGACTAATACGAAAACTACTGGTCAAGCAGAAGTCCTTGGTGAATACGCCCAAAACAATGACGCTACACCGTTTCAACTACAGTATCACTACGACCCAAGGAAGCACTAAAATGCAGGAAAAGTTGATGAAAATGGTCTGTATCTCATCATGTGAGAAGCTGATGAAAGATAATCAATGATGAGCTATATGACATCATGAGGACTCAAGCGCACACTAACTCTTCATTGCCTGTTCAACCATGGCTGACTAAAGTTTTTAATCCCGTCTTATCTCAGAAGAACGGTCATCTTTAGCAGATGATCCCGAGCTTCTTAACTTAATATCTCCAGCTTTCTGTAGCTACTACTCCTGTTGTTGCTGTAAAGGAGATTGCTGCTGCTGAAACGGCTGCCTGTTTCCAATGGATGCCGGGATGTTCATAGAACCAGCATTTGCTATGCCTTCACCAGTTAGTACTTTGAGATATTGCATCTTCTTCTTTATACTACAAAAAAGTCTTGTCTTAGCCATGTGATTTAGTGAGGATGTACCTCACTAATCAAGATTTAGTGAGGGAAACCATCACTACAAGGTATCTTGCTAATTTGAGCCTTGCTAATAATTAGTTAGGGAGACCCTCGCAAAGTAGTGAAGAATTCGACACTCAATCATCGCTATTTTGATCTCACAATTTTTCAAAAAAATATTATACAGTGAGGGACGTCCCTTGCTATATTTAAATATATATATATAATATTAATTTATTATTTAGTGAGGGGCGTTCCATGTTATATTAAAAATATTTATAGTATTAATTTATTATTTAGTGAAAGGCGTCCCTTGCTATATTAAAATATATATAATATTAATTTATTATTTAATGAGGGACGACCCTTGGTACACGAAAATTAATACAAATTATAAATTTAAATATATTGAGAGATATCCCTTGGTAAGTTGAATAAAAAGTTAATTTAATATTTGAATATTTTGAGGGATATAGCTACATAAGTCCCTTGCCAATCTGGTGTTATTATTAATTTTTTACTGCACTAAAACTCAATATTTAAATAGAAAATCAACATACAACCAATATTAACCAGAAAAACAATAAGAAAAACACTTCCAAAACAATTCAAACATTATCAAAAGGTGATAATGAATCACCAAACTTCGTACATATTCATCCAACTAAAACAATGTACAAACAAGTATCAAAAGGTGTGAAAAGAACCACCAAACGAATTCTTTCAAACACTCTAAACTAACAAAATTCAAACCTAAAACAACAATACCACTCAATTCCATCCTCTCCACCATCATCATCAAGGTATTTACGTGAGCTTTGAATTCTTTGACGTCTAACTCAAGTGTCGCCCTACGCCACTTCTCCATCTTTTTTTCGTTCCTCCTCATACTTCCTAGCAAGCTCCCGAACTTCCTGTCGCATCTCCTCAAATTTCTCATATGATGACAGAACTCCCTATACCTTGCAATCCACAGTAAAGACGTTAAAAGTTCTTATCAAAGCAAAGGTCACATGCCCTTCCCTTACACACGCCCCCTGTTATATCCAACCAGCATGAGAGAGTTTCTTCCCCTTGATGACATGATTGAATTGCCTTGATCATATGTCGGTTGACTCCTTTTGATCTCTAATTGCTTGAAAGTATCGATTCTATATTAAAAGTAAAATTAGTATATAATAAATGATATAAAATAAAATCTAAGTAAGATATGAACTTACGTAAGTATCCTCTGCCCGTATTTCAACCTAAACTTCTTTTTTATCTCTAATTTTTATATGGGTCTTCTTCCATACCTCTTTACGAGTGGCTGGTCTATCAAGAGATGCTTCCTGCAAATGAAATAAACATAGTGAACCACAATTGCATAAAAAATTTACTACTATCTAAAATGTATAAATAATTACCAGTATCTTTATCCAAAAGGTCTAAAAGGAAAACCCAAAAAGAGTGACATTGATTCCCTAGTTGTTTTAATTCTACAGGAGATGAGTGATGCAGCAGATGCTGGTTGCAAAACAAATGTATCTTCGTCTAAAAAGGTCTAAAAAAATTCTGAAAGAGTGACATTGGGTCCCTAGACATTCCAACTCCTGATAAGATGAATGATGCATCTGATGTTGGTTGTGAAACAAGCAATGGGAAAAAACTTATGGAGAATGAAGATAACATAACCACAGAAGTTGAGGCCAAGAAGTTAGAAGTTGCCTTAGAGAGATGCCAGTGAACTCACAAAGTTGTCATAACAAAGGAAGATGAAATATAAAGATGATAAAGTTTTGTTTGGGAAGAAGACAGTAATCATTATTCGTTACTCATTTAAATTCAAAAGTGTTGTATCATTAGTGAATCTCATAGATCCTCTTAACTTTTATCAACATATTAACTATCAACTATCTTAAGAAAAACACATTTTAAGCAACTGATTTAGAAGATAAGTCCTTATACTTTGTTTTGCCAATGTTAGTTTATAGAAAGAAAACAAGAGATAGAGTTATTTCATATATTGGATGCATCAGAGCTGACATTGTTCGCAAGAGAAACTTTTTTAATATGAAACACTTATCTCATATCCCATCAAGGACATAGAAAGATAGCTACAATTTTGGACTGCGTAATCACATTTTTTCCTATAAGCTTGATTTGACTATTAGTTTATATTCTTAATTTCAATATGCAGCATTTTATAACACTTAATGATATGATTTTAGAACAATTTTGCTGCAGCACTCAGTTTAGACAGGGCTGCAGCATCTCAGGCTCATCTATTCAAGTTAGCCAATGAAGGCGTCTCAAGCCTAGAGCTTAAATAGTTATTTGACCTATCACCACCAATATCTTGTTATGTCTAGTTCATTATGATATCTGTGTGTTTATTTAGGATTAACTATTAAGCATTAATGTTTTTTTGTTTGTCTTTATCAAATTTATTATGTTTGCTATTTAATCTTACAAAGAAGATACCAACTTTCATTGTTTTAATAAGTTATCAGTAAAATAT
The DNA here is from genome assembly GCA_030864225.1 of Capsicum baccatum var. pendulum. NCBI lineage: Eukaryota > Viridiplantae > Streptophyta > Magnoliopsida > Solanales > Solanaceae > Capsicum > Capsicum baccatum. Next base: position 79,496,147 of record CM061550.1, read on the forward strand.
TTCTTGTTGTATTACAAGTGTGAATGTTCCCAATTTCAAAATATTCTTTTTTTGTCTCCTTTATGGTAAAGAAGGTATCTTTCCAAATAAAAACAAAGTATTCTATTTTTTCTTATAAAACAATCTAACTTCAACAATCAGGAACAAATAGATGACTACCTCCTTTATTAGTTGAAAACCAACAGTTATGTCAAGGCTAACTGAGTTTCTTCACACTCATGAGGGTGTTGATGACTACCTGCAAGTATAACTATTATTCAAATCAATGGATCTCACCTTTTTTGCTCTTTTAATGACTCAAACCACATCTTAGGGATGGAGGTGGAGGGTACTTACCATCCGTACAACCTCTCCTGTCAGAGATACTTAAGAATGTACTTGACGATAATAATACTTCCAATATTTTATTTTAACTTAGCTATAGCTATTCAACACTGCAACAGTGTACTATTATCTAATTCCTAGCATATTATTACGCCTAATGGTAACAAAACATTGAGTAAGAATGTTGGCACAACTTCATGATATTGAGTTAAACCATCTTCCAAGTTAGAAGGACCTATTTGTGTCCGGAATGAAAGCAAGAGCTAATCACATTCTCTGAATTTCTTGAGAGAATTCGGTCTAATAATGCTACCTCTGTGGAAATTATGTACTAAGCCCAGCATCAATTATTTGATCTGGTAATTTTTTTCCTTTCTATTAATTGCAACTAGGCCTGTTAAGTTACCTAGGTAATCTAGGAGTAAGCTTAAAGGATCAAAATAAGAGAGTAGTTGTGGATCTTTTCATGTTGTGTTGGTAACAACAAGCTTTCCTGTTCTTCCTCAAAAGGGATAGTTTCAATCCCATAAGAACCTGATGCACTAAAATATTTGTTGCAGATGGTTTTTATGGAGCAAAATTCTCCAACAACTATGTGCTGAGTTAGTGGAAACAAATTCTGACTTTTAGCTTTGAAGCAGAAGTATATAAGAGAAAATACTAGATAAAATCCATGACATTTTGGCTTTTAAAAATCTTTGTAATTTCAAAGCTAAACTTGTAGTTGTTTCAATCGGATGTGAACACCGAATATGTTCAACTTGTACTTGGAAAAATCACAGTCATAATGACCACCAATTATATATACAGAAAATAAACAATAACACTAAATATAAAGTTCAAATTATGTCTTGCATAAAACAGAGGAAGTTGCACATATTTGCCCCTTAACTATCCTGATGTACAACTTATACATTATCACAGGATACATCATATCACAAAGAGGACATAGAATACACGAGACTAGATACAATAGAATATGAAAAGTTGCGGAAAAATCTAAAAAACATTAGATTGACGACAAAGAACAAGCATATCTACCGTTACTAAAAATACCCAAAATAAAATTAGGTAAAATATATTTCCAAACAAAAAGGCACATAGTTACTCAATCAAAAAGGTGAAAATTACGGTTAATGTGAAAAAAGAGTCTCAATTAGCAAGGAGAGGTTATTAAAATCCAATCCAACGACCAAATAAGCAAGGAGAGGTTATTGAAATCCAACCCAACGACCAGCACGGTGACGTCGGAGCTTCTGCCTAGTCCAACCAACACCTAAATTAGAATGTAGGGTTTACTTATGAAATTATAATTTAACCCAAACTCTGTTGTGAAACGCATTTTAAAAAAATGGTGGGAAATAATGGGAGAAAGAGGGGGAACGAAATCCTTACAATTTTAATTTTTAGTAAATTGATTAACTTTACTTATGGAAAAAATGGTGGAAAATAATGTTTGGGAAGGAGTTGGAGGAACAAGCTAAGCCACATTTTTTTTATTTGGAGAATTAATTTAACCCAAACCCTTGTCATTTTAAGCCACATTTTTTAAATTTTTTTGGAGGGTTAATTTAATTCAAATCCTTGCCATTTTAATTTTTACTAAACTATGATTCATTTTATATATTGATTCACCCATAATCCTTACACACCGACTTGATATATAATTATTTCTATATTCAGGTTTTGACGTGTCTGCTTCAGCTATTTTCTTCAATCGTGATTTTACTATATCACTCCTAATTAATTATTATAAGTTATTTATATATTAAGAATTAATAATATTTAATAAAACAGTAAAATAAATATTTATGACGGCATCGGTTGAACCAGCTACCTTTCCCGCATATGCTTTAGTTGCCTGCTTCAACCATGCTTTTATTATATCACCCTAATTAACTATTATAAGTCATTTATATATTAAAATTTAATAATATTTAATTAAAAATTAAAATAGATATTTATGACGTGTTTGCTTCAGCTACTGATAACGCTCAATCTACAGCTCTCGTAGGAGTGTAAAGCGGTCGTTAGCAAATATAGAACCCAACCTGGGTTGGGTGTCGATCCCACAGGGAATAGCTTGGCCAACAAGTAAGCAAAATTACTAAACTTTTGGTGCAAGTCTCGTAAGAAGTGGGGGAGTCTTGTCGTGCAAGTAATGTAAACAAAAGCTGAAAATAATAAAGTAAAAAGAGAGAGATTGTTACGTTGGTTGTAAACAATGAGAATTGAAGCGTTGGGGTTATGTCCACCTTCTGAGGTATACGTCTCTATTGGCTATGAGTGTGTAGAGTCTTGACATGCAATTGCTTATAGAGAATTGTAGTCGATGGTAAATCCAAGCGTCTCTCGACCTGAACAAGGACTATTTCACTTTAACTCTCTCGAGCTTAAAGCGTGTCTAACGGTACGAATTCTCCAAGAGGTTAGTCCAGTTATGGCACTAGCTTTTTAATAGGAAAGGGTGTCCTACTACCTTGACATTATCTCTTTTCTAGACAAATAACCTTTCTCTCGAACAAGTTAAATGTTAGACTGGCGTTGTTCTATGCGTCTGCAGCCACAAGAATGTAGATTAAGATGAAGAGCGTAATGATATAAGCAATATACTTGTCTTGAACTCTCAAACTCACAGCTATAGATAGTAACTCATTCGGCTTCCATAACCCCAACTAAGAGGTTTAGTTACCCATGAATACGAAGGATATCACGATTTGTATGGTTGATGGCGTGAGAAGTAGGTGATAGGCGTGTGGTTTTGGTGATTCCCTAGCAAGTAACGATTCTCTTGTTGTGGAATAGATGAATAGAAGAATAGATTAGAAATGTTTGTGGTGGAAGATGAGAAGAATGGAGGAAAATTAATAGTTTAAGAATGAATTTCTTGAATGAAGGGAGGAGTTGCCTCCACTAAGGGAGGACTTGATTAAAATCTCTAGCATGATAGGGTATTTATAATACTCCTATCCTACTCCTACTATGCTAATGAAATAAATAACCAAATCCTACTAAACTAAGGAAATACTTAACCTATTTGTACTAGGTTAATGTAACATTCTCCTAATCCAAATAAACTAATGAAATACATAACCCAATTGTACTAGGTTAATGTATCATTGTCAAAATCCAGCTTTGTGTCTGTAAGTCCCCAAAGTCTTCAAAAATGTTGTTTTAGCCCGGGACAGATTTTTCATGCAGCAGTTTTGGTCCAGGTCCCCAGAGTCTTCAGAAATGCTGTTTTAGCCCGGGACAGAGTTTCCATGCAGCAGTTTTGGTCCTTAGGCGTGTAAACTCCCTTTCCTTCCTTTGTGAGCTTTCTTTTGCGTCAAGTAAGCCATAAAATGCTGTATTTTGCATCATTTATACCTGAAACTTTACTAATCATGTTTTTTAGCTCATTTATAGGAAAAAGGACTAAAAGTGCATGAAATATATAATTTGTTCTCAAAACTAGGCTAAAATATGGGCAAAATATATTGATATAGTCGTGTAAATTCGCCTATCATCAACACCCCACACTTAGAGCTTTGTTCGTCCTCGAACAACATATCATGTCCTTCTAAACATCAACTTAGGGTTTTTACAACAACAACACAAAACATTTATCAAGACAAGCACAACAATTATCAACAAAGGGTAGTTTTCCGATCATTAGTAGAAACCATTTAACCTCTAGCATAGACTCGTGATGGTGATCAACTCGCATGCAAACGTTAAGGTACATAGAATCATATACAACTATCCAAGGCTCATCAACCATGTGTGTCTCACAATATAGTACCCATAATTACTCACAAATATAACATATTTTTCAAACATGGGTATCAAAATATCCTTGCACTCACTCTCACAAAGAATTCATATGTAGCAACTAATGACCATAAGCTTGCCCTTAATGTAGTACTCCACTAAATGTCAGAATGTTAAGATTAGGATCAAGTAGGTCTTTTGATGGTTGTAATGTAGGCTAAGGGACGGGTAGGATCAGCTATTTTGGCCAGAAATAGTGACTAAGTTCCTAAGCGCTTTAATACATCACTTTGTATCATTGACACTTTTTTCTTTCAACCTTTCTTCTTTCTTTTGTTCTACCACCCTTTTTCTCCTCTTTTGTTTTTCAGTTTTAAGAGCAACTCACTTTTCAGCTTTCTTTTCCTTTTTCTTTTCACAACATACCTCTTATGATAGCACTTTCTTTTTCATAACACATTCAAGCACCATTTACAATTTAAAGCATCATACTTACCCAATTTCCTCTTATGTTGTCACATGACTTTTTCACTTTAAAGCACTTTGGAATTTGGATCAAATTACGGTCTTGAAAAAAATGGATTAGGCTTACATACAAGGTTGTCAAAGAAATAGGCTAAAGGCTCAAAAAGGGTTAACTAGGATGATGTTCACAGGTAGGTAAAACTGAAGGTAAACAAATATAGGTTACCAAAGAAATGCCTAAATCATATCCTAAACTTACACTCCTTATTTTCGCTTTGCATACATACCAGGCAAGTTCTAGCATCAGCCACATACATAGAAGATACTATTAATCTCACACACACAAGGCACATGGTCGACTTGATTGGAAGTAATATAGACTCTCGACCCAACAAGTGAAGGAATTGAATCACACAATATCACATAATGAGTCACAACTAGAGCCTAAACGTCTCAATAGTCACAATTGTAACACATACTCTTGTTATAATCTCATGCTGCCTATCAAAATAATTTCATGCGAAGCTAGAAAAATTTTACTCCTAAAAGAACTTAAAAAAAACGTCAAACGAAACAAACAAAAAAAAAACGAACTCAAATAAACAAAGTAACCAAACAAACATAGGTGAAAACAGAGAAGTATAGCATGCGATACCACCACCCCACACTTAAACGGGACACTGTCCTCAGTGGAAAATAAATACGAGGAACCTGGTTGGTCGGGCTTATCCTCTATGTCTGGGGTCATACCCCTTGCGTTGGGAGCATCATAAGAGTCATCATCCTCATAAGTTCCGCATAAGTATCCCACTTAATTCCAAGCGTGAGTCGAGGTGTTTGCAGCGGGGAGGGTTCTCCTTGCTCCTTGCGGCCTCTTTTCTTGCCCTTTTGGGAAGTGGTAGCCTTCTCCTTGCCTTGTCTCTCTTTAGGTGCCATTGTACCTGAGACTTGAAATAGCGTTAATGGTAGCACAATCTCAATGGATACAATCTATACATAAGCAGTAGCGGTACCACCCCACACTTAGGTTGTTGGCACCAACTAGTGAGGTGAAAGTGATCGATTACTCAGAATTCATCGACATACGTTTTAGGATTGTATTCCGACAAGAAAATCAGCAATGCATCACTTACTTGCAGCCATTGGACTACTTTCATGTTAGATATAACAACACTACTACATAGGGGTAACCACATGGAATAGTTATTCTTTCAATAATCACAACCTCCTATGTCGGTAGGCACTATAAGTCTTATCCCGATGAACGGGATATTCCAACATGCAAGTATTCAAGTGACAAGATTATGCAATGTTCATGACTATAGCAATTTTGCAAGTAGTATAACAATGCATCAAAATCAAATTCAAATCGGAAGTAAGTGAAGGTCATCCTAACGTATATGTTCACTCACTTGGTTGTGTATCAACAATTCAAACACATGACTATCACCAATGCTTCTTCAAGATTTAGCAATTCATAATAGGTGTAGTAATGTAGTACTTACAAAGTATAAATGAAGAACAAAGTAGTACTTACTTGGTTGAAGCCTTTGGATGATGTTCTTGTGAAGAAAAAGAGCAAAAGGAAACTTTTTGATAGGTTTTGGAGACTATAGGTGGTGCATAAGCTAGGTTTCCAATGTGTTTTTGGTTCAAGATTAAGTCTCATATTTATAAGAAAAGGTTGGGTCGAGTTTTGACCCATTAAAATCGGATTTGGAGACCAAAAGTGACCATAGGCGGGGCCTAATGCTTTGCCTAGTTGAGCAGAATGCCATAGCATATGCCATGCATTTATTTAAGAATGCCATAGCATATGCCATGCATTTATTTAAGAATGCCATAGCATATGCGGCGCATTGTCTATGGCATATGTAGACATATGCGCCGCATAGTCTATGGCACATGAGATACTGAGACCAAATGCCATAGCATAGGCGGCGCATAGTCAAAAGCATACCTAGGAATAGGCGGCGCATAGTGTATAGCACACTAGATTCTGAGTCCTTAGGCTATAGAATAGGTTGTGCATCGTTCGTGGCATATTTTTACCAAGGCCTAGCCTTCCTCGAAGCCTATTTTGACGAGGAAAAGGCTCAATCCATAGCCTTATGCATCACCATTCCTAACTTACCAACTTTACCATACAATGCGTCCAAATCGTCATTTGAAACCAATCTCCTCGTTGAATACCTCTTGCACCTATATTTGCTCAAAATAAAAAACGATTAGTACGATGGGTTGCCTCCCACCAAGCGCCTTAGTTTTGGTCATGGCACGACTCTTATTTTTGGATTTTCATTAATTAAAAACAAGACAAGTACTAGAATGAAAGGAAAAACGATAAAATGATAAAACGATGGGTTGCCTCCCATCTAGCGCCTTATTTATTGTCGTGGCTCGACGTAGTTACCTCGAGTACTCAGACTTCGTCGAGGTAAGTGATGGATCGTTTTCTGAAAGGATTTAGACGACAATGAGGCTTACCTGTGGGCATGCGATTTTTTTCGAGCTGGCTCATACGTTTCTCCAGAGAGTCACCAATTATATCATCAATAGTCCAACCCATAGCTCTCTTGTATCTCCTCAGAGCAGAGATGAGAGCTTCTACGTGCTGTTCACTTAAATCATCTGCTCTCTCAGGAGGTATATTTCTACTTTCCAGGAACACATACTTTAGATAATCGGGAAGCTCTTGCGATTCTAGCATTGGTGGCTCGTCAAAGGGAGTATTCGCTGTTGGTCGATTCTTGAGTTCACAATCCGGTTTCTTAGGAGTATAAGACTTTATTTCTGTTAGAGCACTCATAAGTTCTTCATAACCTTCATTATCTTCATGCTCAACTTTCAGTGGCACAACAGACAATGGCTCAACAGTAGGTTGTTTCTCTATAGATAATGCTTTCATATCCTCATAATGAACATCAGCTACAGATGACTCATTCATATTGCTGGGCTGCTTCATTGTTTTGCATATATCAAACCATACCACTTCGTCAACCACTTGCTTGCCTTTTGCTGAAGTTTCCAGCACCTTACCACTTCTGGTAGTGATGGCCATGCATGACCCATCATTTTTTGGGTTTTGCACAGTATCGCTTGGTAAGGTGCCAGCCTTTCTTTGATTGAATGCTGCTGAAAGTTGGCTCAATTGCTGCTCTATTTGCCTGATAGAAGTGGAATGAGAATCAACTAGTTGCTTCATGGAGGACAAATCATCAATCACCTCCTTAACTCCCGTGCTCGTTGCTTCCACTTCTTTCAATAACTTAGCCATCATGTCTTCCATACTCCCAGAATTAGATGTGGTGGTATCACGTCTACCAGGGGGAACGTACAAACCACTCTTTTCATTCTTGTTCTTCCAACTACCTTGGTCTTTGTTTCCAGATTTATCATAATAGTTCCGACCTTGGTTTCCTTGGGCATTCCCACGGAAATCCCCCTGATTGTTCAAGTAGTTGGCCTCCTCTTCAGAATTAGATTCGTTTCTTCCTTTTAGCGCTACAGCTTTCACTTTTTCGGTCTTCCCTGATAATAAGTGCTTTGTCAGAAGATCCAATTGTGTTTTCATGTGCGCCATGTCTTGCTCACGTTCTTCTTGTCTTCGCCTCTGCTCTGCAGTCATGCCAAAAGATATAGTAGATCTTGCTACCTCAGAATCCCTGGTATGCCAAGCTCTACTTTGCTTCGTCATCCGATCTAGCATATTTCTTGCCTGCACAAAGGTGAGGTCCATAAATGATCCACCTGCTGCATTATCAACCACTGGCTTAGTCACCGAATTCAACGCTCTGTATAATATCTCCATCAAGTGGACATTGGTCATATGATGGTTTGGGCATCGCATTAGCTTCGTCTTGAACCTCTCCCATGTTTCGTGGAGAGCTTCAGTTGGAAGCTGTCGAAAATTGGTGATCTCATCTCTCAATTGTGCTTTTTTGGATGGCGGAAAGAATCTTTCTAGGAAAGCGTCTTTCAATTGCCTCCAATGAGTAATAGAATCAGGAGTCAGCCCATTCAACCACATTGTTGCCTCCCCAGACAGAGACAATGGAAATAGACGTAATCGAATTGCATTCTGTCCAACTCCAGGATTGTCGAATGACTTGCATGTAGAAATAAAGTTGATCAGATGCATATTCGGATCATCGCCTGCTAGTCCACCAAATAATCCCTTGAGTTGCAAAAGCTGAATCATGGCGCTAGTGATATTGAACTTTGCTCCCGGTGCTAATGGCGGAAGAATAATAGCTCCGGTGGCACCAGGTCCGTCTAGATCGTCATCTTCGTCATCAAAAGGAATTTGCATAACTCGGCGATCAGGCCTCAATCGCGCTTGACGATCTCTCCTTTGCATGGGTGCCGCCATCTCAGCAGTATGCCGTGGGTTTAGTAGCTCTTCATCACCCAGATCCTCATCGTCAGGATTTGTTGCTCGCCTACGATTATCAATATTCTGTTGATGCACTTGAGCAGCCATCCTTTCAATTTCACGTTGTGTCTCCATTGATGCACTGAATAAACCTAAATAAAACAAAAACAACAACTAAAAGTAAAAGTACGAGAATCTTTGACCAAAGGGTCTAGTAATTATCACGAACTTGATTGACACTCGTATTCCCCGGCAACGGCGCCAATTTTTGATAACGCTCAATCTACAGCTCTCGTAGGAGTGTAAAGCGGTCGTTAGCAAATATAGAACCCAACCTGGGTTGGGTGTCGATCCCACAGGGAATAGCTTGGCCAACAAGTAAGCAAAATTACTAAACTTTTGGTGCAAGTCTCGTAAGAAGTGGGGGAGTCTTGTCGTGCAAGTAATGTAAACAAAAGCTGAAAATAATAAAGTAAAAAGAGAGAGATTGTTACGTTGGTTGTAAACAATGAGAATTGAAGCGTTGGGGTTATGTCCACCTTCTGAGGTATACGTCTCTATTGGCTATGAGTGTGTAGAGTCTTGACATGCAATTGCTTATAGAGAATTGTAGTCGATGGTAAATCCAAGCGTCTCTCGACCTGAACAAGGACTATTTCACTTTAACTCTCTCGAGCTTAAAGCGTGTCTAACGGTACGAATTCTCCAAGAGGTTAGTCCTGTTACGGCACTAGCTTTTTAATAGGAAAGGGTGTCCTACTACCTTGACATTATCTCTTTTCCAGACAAATAACCTTTCTCTCGAACAAGTTAAATGTTAGACTGGCGTTATTCTATGCGTCTGCAGCCACAAGAATGTAGATTAAGATGAAGAGCGTAATGATATAAGCAATATACTTGTCTTGAACTCTCAAACTCACAGCTATAGATAGTAACTCATTCGGCTTCCATAACCCCAACTAAGAGGTTTAGTTACCCATGAATGCGAAGGATATCACGATTTGTATGGTTGATGGCGTGAGAAGTAGGTGATAGGCGTGTGGTTTTGGTGATTCCCTAGCAAGTAACGATTCTCTTGTTGTGGAATAGATGAATAGATGAATAGAAGAATAGATTAGAAATGTTTGTGGTGGAAGATGAGAAGAATGGAGGAAAATTAATAGTTTAAGAATGAATTTCTTGAATGAAGGGAGGAGTTGCCTCCACTAAGGGAGGACTTGATTAAAATCTCTAGCATGATAGGGTATTTATAATACTCCTATCCTACTCCTACCATGCTAATGAAATAAATAACCAAATCCTACTAAACTAAGGAAATACTTAACCTATTTGTACTAGGTTAATGTAACATTCTCCTAATCCAAATAAACTAATGAAATACATAACCCAATTGTACTAGGTTAATGTATCATTGTCAAAATCCAGCTTTGTGTCTGTAAGTCCCCAAAGTCTTCAAAAATGTTGTTTTAGCCCGGGACAGATTTTCCATGCAGCAGTTTTGGTCCAGGTCCCCAGAGTCTTCAGAAATGCTGTTTTAGCCCGGGACAGAGTTTCCATGCAGCAGTTTTGGTCCTTAGGCGTGTAAACTCCCTTTCCTTCCTTTGTGAGCTTTCTTTTGCGTCAAGTAAGCCATAAAATGCTGTATTTTGCATCATTTATACCTGAAACTTTACTAATCATGTTTGTTAGCTCATTTATAGGAAAAAGGACTAAAAGTGCATGAAATATATAATTTGTTCTCAAAACTAGGCTAAAATATGGGCAAAATATATTGATATAGTCGTGTAAATTCGCCTATCATCAGCTACTTCAACCGTAATTTTACCATATCACCTCTAATTAATTATTATAGGTCATGTAACATTAAAAAATTAATAATATTTAATGAAAAAAAGATAAAATTAACATAAAAGGATAAATTAACTCTTGATGTTTTAAATTAACGTGACATCTTATGACATTTATGACATGTCTAATTCGGCTGCTTCAAAATTAACTTTACTAAATATCAACCCTAATTAATTATTATAAGTCATCTAAATATTAAAAAATTAATCATAATTAATAAAAAAGATAAAATAGATATAAAATGATAATTAACTCTTGATGTTTTAAATAAACTTGACGCCTTATATGAAGCACATTTTAATCTTTTCAGAATTATTTTCTTATAGTAATTTTGTTATATTACTTCTAATTAATTGTTGTAAGTCATTTAAGACATGTATGCTTCGTTGTTTCAATCATGATTTAAATATATCACCCATAATTAATTATTATGGCCATCTAAGCACTGTGCTACTTAAATTAGAATAGAAGAAAAAGTATTGTAAATCATAATAATTAAGAACTTAAATTATTTAAAAAATATAATTGGCTTTCAATGCCACAAAAGTTTGAACAAGAAGAGTGATATATATTATTTGAAAATTACATAAAAAGTATTATAAATTACAGTAGTTAACATAATATCTAAAAATAAATTATTTTTTTTATAGTTCAAAAAAATAAGTAAAAAAAGATATAAATAAAAATTATTAATAATTTAAAAAATTTAAAGATTTATTTGTCCTTTTCCTTGACTTCATTTTTTCCCTCCATTTTAATTTATTATTTTTTATCTGTTACATATTTCCACAAACAACGTAAAAATTCCTAAAAATCACAATAATTAACAACTTAAAAAATTTAAGATATATAAAACATTTGGTTGACTCTCAAAATTATATCAGTGGCACTTAAATTACATTAAAGAAAAAGTAGTATAAATCACAATAATTAAAAAGTTCAATTATTTTTAAAATATAATTAACTATAATGCTACAACAGTTTGGGCAAGGAAAGTAATGTATATTATTTGAAAATTACACAAAAAGTATTATACATTACAATAGTTGATAATTTAAAATATCCCCCAAAAAATTAATTTGTTATATATTTTAAAAAGTACGTAAAAAAATACTATAAATCATAATAATTAACAACTTAAAAATTTTAAAGATATAAAATATTTGATTGACTCTTGAAAATTATATCAGTGCCACTTAAATTGAAATAGAAGAAAAGTATTATAAATTATATTAATTAAAAAATTAAATAATTTTTAAAATATAATTGACTATCAAAGCCACAAAAGTTTGGACAAGGAGAGTAACACATATTATTTGAAAATTACAAAAAAAATATTATAAATTATAATAGTTAACAACTTAAAAAGTCTCCCAAATTATCATATATTCTTATAATTTAGCATCAATTTGGTATAAAATTTTGAATATTTACTTTTCAATTTTAAAATAGTACTCTAAATATAGTCGATGTCGAGCCCATGCTAACACATGCCCCGCCCCCTAGTATTAAAATATGGGTAAATCAATACTAATTTAATTAATGAAATATTTATTAAGCATATCATTAAAAGCTAAATTGATTCTTGACCAATTTTATAAGACGTATTTTTTCATCATATTAATATAAAAATAATCACATTAAACCATATAGTATTTTTCTTATCGTTATTTGTCAAATTGACTCTTATAATGTGAATTGTGGCAAGTTAAAAAGGAAAGAAGTCGGTATAAGCTGGTACTCCATTTTTTTTTTAAATTTCGATTGTAAATCAACCACTGTTACTAAAACCTTTGCTAAGTAAATATAAAAATGGAGAGTTGAGATATAAAACTCGTGAACATCCTTATATGTGATGCAAATTAATGATTAAGTAAATTCATGTAAAAAAAATACATTGTTGAGTTAGAGTTATTGAAAAGGCGAATTTTGTAATTTGTGGATTACGATACACCACTCAAAGTATATTAGGATAATATGTATTATGAGGGGTATTTCTTTAATATTTTTTTTATCTTTTGGATAATGATTTAGTTTAATTCTTTGGCCTTATATTTTTTTTTTGTGAGAATATGAGTTCTTGAAAAATGTTTTGGATTAGAATACTTCCTGACCAAAGTAAATTAGGATATTACTATTTTACGGTGTTCTTTGGCAAATTTATCTTAATTTAACTTAAATATTTAGAGTATAAAAGTCCTTCAATATTTGAAGTATATTTTGGTCAACCAACATTTATATTCATGTTTTTATAATAGTATAGATAAATGTATAGATATGTTGATAAATCAATAATAATTCTTATAAATATTATTAATACACTAGTACTTAGTATAGTTGTCAAAATATATATTAAAATATTATTCGCTAATATTACTTAATGACATCGCTAATATTTACGGTTAGTATAATTGTCAATGTATAACTTAGCAGTCAATAATATTTCTAAAAAATCATTAATAAATTTTACTTAGTTTAACTATCGTATAAGTTAATCAATCAATATTTTTTTAATAAAGATATTTAAGATACTCTTTTATTTTGCTGTAGTTATTGATATATAGATTAATCAGTCAATAATATCGTGTGGTATATCTCTACTTAGTGTTGTCATCAAATTATAAGACGATCAGTCAATAACAATACATAAGAATATCACTAGTTCACTTCTATTTATACAATACAACTATAAGCTAATCCATTACTTATAGTATTACTTATACCACTAATAGGCCATTTTTTCCATTAACAAATTAATTATAAGTTAATATAATTCATCAACTTTTATTAAGAATACGACTAAAACATTTCTACTTATTCCAATTATCACTAAAACATATATACACACAAACGTGCGTGCGCGCACACACACACATATATGCTTTTGGTTATGTGTAGAAAAATAATGTAATTTAATAGTATGAAAAGAAAAGAAAGTTTTAAAGCAATTATTGAGATATCAAATAATTGATATCATTGCTATTATTTTTTCTGCAAATCTATAATATGATTATTTATTAAATACTTATAAATTTTACATAATTAATTTAGTGAGAAACTTCCCTCACTACAATGAAAAAAAATCACAAAATAATTATGTGTATCTTATGGAGAATTCTTGGATAACTTATAGTTAATTTTCATTTATTTTTTTATTAATGCATTGTCACCAACTAAAAAAATATTTAAAATTATATTTAAATTTTCTTTGAAATATGAATTTATTTGTTATTATTTAGTGAGGGAAATCCCTCACTATAACAAATTTAATATTATCTTTTTATTATCATTATATTTTAGTGAGGGATGTCCCTCTCCGCCTTTTAAAAAAATAAAAATAAAAATATTAAAAATTATATTTAAATTTTCGTTGAAATATGAATTTATTTGTTATTATTTAGCGAGTAATATCCCTCGCTATAATAAATTTAATATTAGTTTTTTATTATCATCATATTTTAGTGAGTGACGTCCTCTTCGCCTTTTAAAAAGATGAAAATGAAAATATTAAAAATTATATTTAAATTTTCTTTGAAATATGAAGGTATTTGTTATTATTTAGCGAGGAAAATCCTTCGCCATAACAAATTTAATATTAATTTTTTATTACCATTATATTTTAGTGTGGGATGTCCCTCTTCGCCTTTTAAAAAGATGAAAATGAAAATATTAAAAATTATATTTAATTTGTTTTTGAAATATGAATGTATTTGTTATTATTTAGCTAGGGAAATCCCTCGCTATAACAAATAATATTAGTTTTTTATTATCATCATATTTTAGTGAGGGATGTCCCTCTCCTTCTTTTTTAAAAAATAAAAATAAAAATATTTAATTTGTATGAGGGACAACGTTGCAAAGTCCCTCACAATTTCAACGTACAATTTGTTCCTTGCTAACCTTGGTAGCTAATAACCAAGTTTTTAGTAGTAGAGCATCGTTCAATGCTACATAGACTGGAGAAAAACAAGAAACAAAGAGAACTTTAGAACAATGTCAAATTATTGTATTGCATCCAAACATCCACAACATAAATATTTCAATTCCAGACTTCACTTTGAATTATTGCCAACAACAACAACAACATACCCAATAAAATCCCACAAGTGAGGTGGGAAAAATAGAGTTTATACAAACCTTAGAACCACCTTGTGGAGGTAGAGTGACTGTTTTCAAAAGATCCTCTGCTCAAGTGCAACAAATCCAGGAACAAAGAAGGAAACAATGAAGAAAAAATAACAACCAATAAGAAAACAGTGTAAAGTCTACACGAGAGAAACACGAACAAGAACAAAATTGTACAATAGTCGAAACACAATAAACAACGGACTATGATAGATATCACAAACAGGGGTTGCAATTCAGCAGCTAGTATGAATACAAACAACAAGAAGCCTAAACCCTCAAAAAGAAAGACAACACTCCTACCAGACTAACATTCTACCCTAATATGCGTCCTCCACACCCTTTTATTTAAGGTCCATGTCCTCAGTAGCCTAAAGTTGTGCCATGTCCTGTCTAATCAACTCTGCCCGATACTTCTAAGGCATACCTCTACCTATCTTCGTACCAATTATCCAACCTCTCACACCTCCTTATTGCGCGTATGCACCTCGACTCTTCACATGTCCAAACCATCTCAATCTCGTTTCCCTCTTCCTGTCCTGTATGGAGGCCACTTCCATATTTTCTCGAACATTCTCATTCCTAATCTTATCACACCTAGCATGTCCACACATGCACCTTCATATCCTCATCTCCTCAATATGCATCTTCTGAACATGGGTGTTTTTGACTGATCAACACTACCCAACATGCATCTCTGAATAATTGCCATGAATATAATATTTTAATTGCAAAATTCGTATAATTCTTGAGCTAACCAGTCCTAATATATGTTTGGCTTTCAATGTGAAGCTGAAGAAGTATTTGAACTTTGATTTCTCTCAACTTTAATTTCTCCAAAATAAGTAGGTCTGATAACCAACCACACCAAAACTTTTCATGCAATCTAAGTAGTAATCCTTTAAATTAGCATGAATTATCTGAACTATATAGATCTGAAGAGGACTCTGATAGAATGATAATACTATCCAAAAAAATCAGGAATCAGAGATAGCATGTTTAGATTCTTACCATCTTGCAAGTGCGCTAGGTGTATCAATGTTTGCAAGCGCAGTTGAAGTTCACTGTTTTCAGCAGCCAGAACATTTGTGTCTTTATTTTATATGGAAAACAAATGCAAGTATCTCAAAATTCATCTTTTAAATGAATGTATTAGACATCAAAGAAATAGAATGAGTTGAATACATATTAATTATGTATGTATACATTCATATGTTGATGTTGCATATACACGACGAAGCAAACAAGGACATGCGTATATACATCTCTTCAATCACACTCAAACCCGTTCCTTTCTTTCTTTTTAGATGGTAACAAACCCTGTTCCTAAAAACTAAAAGAATACAATACATATAGAAGATAAGAGGGAACCGTATAGCAAGCTCGCTGACTGCCTGTTTGCCCAAATCCTGTAGCATAGTAAAGCAAAAACAAGGATGTGAGAATGCAGGACATTCGTTTGAGCCATGCCAGACAATCTTTAAAAATGACAGAGGAAGACTTCAAAGCATGAAACTTCAAGCACAATAAAATGTTCCAGCTAAACTAAATATAATTAAGGCATTGAAGACAGATGGGCTGAGTTAATAGTCTGCTTTAAGAGCTTGTTCAGTACAAAATTTAAGACCTTGAGAGGAAAAAAAGCACCACTCAAATACAACAACAATAATAAGAAACCCGGTATATTTTCACAAAACGGGGTTTGGAGAGGGTAAACTGTACGTAGTTCGTACCACTACCACAAAGATGATCTATGGAGTTGTTTCCACCATGGGCGGAACCACATAGGGACCTCCAGGTGCTCAAGAGTCCACTAACCTCGTATCAACTTTATATCTTTATATAGAAATTAGGAAGAATGCTAGAAAATCTAACAGTGAGCACCCATAGATACAAGTGATTGGTTGGTCTAGTGGTTGTTTGGGTGTGCTCAAGGTTGTTTGGATTTTTTGATCTTGAGTTCGATTCTCACTCAGTACATATTTTATTTTAATTTTAATAATCAATTCTTCTCTCCTTATTTACTACTTATTCACTTTAAACTTTCTTTTAGTTTTTTTCTCCCTTACCCGGTGTATCATTGTTCCTTTTCCCCTTTCACTCAATTTTCTTGTACTTTTTTTTCTTGAAAAAAATGTTTTATACAAAAAAAAGTCTTTTCCTTTTTCCTTTATCAAGTATAGTATTTGTTGCAGTTTTTTTTATTGATTTTTCTTGCTACGAGTTCCAATGTGATTGTCCTTTTTATAACAAGTATTAAATATATGCATTTATATTTTGTAATTGATAGCTAAGTTGGAGTAGAGTTGGGGAAAGTCATTCATTCAAATTTTTTTGGTAGAAATATTATGCTATTTGTCATGCTATATATATTGGACACTATTTGACTTCTTCATGTATTTGCTTTTTGTATCCTGAATTCCTTAGTAAATAGTCGTGCTTTTTGTATTCTGAATCCCTTAGTGAATAGTTGACCCACCATTTTTAAGCTAAGAAAGCATCCACTATCTTTAAATCCTGGATTGGTCACTGCCTACCACAAATTAATGTAATACCACACTCACCTCATTAAAACAACAAACATTACCAAAATTCAAAGACCAAGACACTACAAGCAAAATACTACAACAACTGAAATAGATAACAAGACAAAAGACACCATTGTACTATCAGAATCACACTCTAACTACTACCCATCCAACTTATTTGTATTTCTATCTAGAGTTATATACTTGATAAGCTGTAACTTCTCCATTTCATGTCTAACCATTTCCTTTAATATTTCTTTGGTCTACCTCTATCATGCCTGAATCTATCCGTAGCCAACCTCGCACACCTCCGCACTTTGGCATCTCCTCATCACATGCCCAAGCCATCTCAACTTTACTTCTAGTATCTTTTCTTCCACCGAAGTCACCCCTATCTTATGTCGAAATCTTATTTCTGATCCTATCTTGCTTAGTAAATTCACACATTTAATACAACATCCTCATCATCGTCATCTTCATCTTTTTGATATGAGTATTCTTGATTGACCATCACTCTACCCTATATAAGATAATATGTTTAATAGCCACTCTATAAAAGTTCCCTTTTAAGTTTAGAGGCACCTTCTATCGCATAAAATTACAAAAGAGAGCCTCCATTTCATTGATATTACACCAATATAGTGGGTGGCCTCCTCATCAATTTCACTATATACTTGGATGATAGACTTAAGATACTTGGAACTATCTCTTTTTTGAATGGCCTGGGTATCGAGCTTCCTACCGTATCAGCCTTTTGTGTTCCCTCACTAAACTTGCACTCTAAATGTTCAATCTTGGTCTTGCTTAACCTAAATACTTTAGCCTCTAGGGTCTGCCTCCAGACCTCCAACTTAGCAGTAACTCATCTACGACTCTCATCAATCAAAACTACATGATCCTCATATAACACACACTATGACACCTAATTTACCACATCAGTACATCAGTTTGTCTCCAAACATCAAATTTAGCATTAAATCCTCTACGACTTTCATAAATCAAAACTACATGATCCTCAAACAATACACATTATGGAAAATAATTATAGACTTAGATTCTATTTCGGATACAACCCTATCAGTGCAAGAAAGTGATCTAAGTCAACTCATACAGTTCTTCCCCAAGTCTTAGTCCCATCATACAAGTCCTTTATCGACCCAGTGTATGCCATATGAACACTTTTAGCCTCCAAGCACCTCCATAGAACCTCTCTAGGACCTTGTCATAAGCCTTCTCTAAATCGATAAACACCATGTGTAATACAATTCAACTAGTCTTCGCATGAGATTAATGTCTTCTATTATTGAATAACCTGACATGAATCTAAACTGATTCTCAAAAATAGTCATGCTCCTCATCAACCTCAACTCAACTATCCTTTCCCAAATATTCATAGTTTGGTTCAACAACTTGATATCCCTATAGTTGTTACAATTGAATGTCACCCTTTTTCTTATACAATGGAATAATTGTACTCCATATCCAAGGTTAGGGTATCTTTGCTATCCTAAAAATAACATTAAATAACTCTATCAACCACTCTATACTTTTTTTGCTTGTGCTCTTTCAAAGATCTACTAAAATCTTACTTTGCCCAATATATCTATCCCTACACATCCTGTTAATAACACCCTTAACCTATTTGACCTTAATATGTCTACAATAACCATAATCATAGTGCCTCTCAGAGTGCTCCAACTCCACCACTATAATTCATTTGTCCCTTTTTTTGTTTAAGAGTTTGTAGAAGTATGACTGTTATCTTATTTTAATGAGAACCTTTTCCACCAATATATTGTCATCAACACCATTGATGCACTTTACTTGGTCAAGATCACATGTCCTCCGCTCCCTAGCCTTTTCTAGCCTATGTAACCTTTTAGCACTGCCTTTATCTTTTATGATGCATACAAGCTTTTGAAATTTGTTGTCTTAGCTATCGTAACCAATAAATTAGCCTCTTTCCTAGCCATCTTATCCTAGACTTCTTATACTTTTTACTATTTTTTTGTATCTCCTCCTCGATTGTATTTTTTATCAACTTCTTATAAGTCTCCATCTTGCCTCCACATTCCCCTGTACTATTTCATTCTACTAATAATTACCTTGATGCCTTCCAGATTGACCTTTTGAGAAACCTAACACCTCTTTGGTGATCTCCCTGATGTAACTGCCAGCCTTATTCACATATTGTGTGTATCCCCACTTCTCTCTCAGGCCCCCTATATCAATTAGCTTCTACCGATCTCTAAAGCACTAGCCATAGTTAAGTTACCCCATTTATCCTAGGTCAATCATCAATAACACTCTTCTTTTGTCTCTAAATCCATCATCAAAAGCCACTGTTAAGTCAAAACATTCTTACTTGGGATAACCTTCCAAT
Source organism: Capsicum baccatum var. pendulum (assembly GCA_030864225.1). Taxonomy (NCBI): domain Eukaryota; kingdom Viridiplantae; phylum Streptophyta; class Magnoliopsida; order Solanales; family Solanaceae; genus Capsicum; species Capsicum baccatum. The sequence continues at coordinate 79,515,948 of CM061550.1, forward strand.
CTTAACAAAAACCTTTATACCTCTTTCTAAGATGTAAAAGTGGTATATGTATCTTATCCACCAAAATAAGAAAGGTAACCAAGTATTCCCACTTCTAATCAGAAGATCGAATTCACACCATCAACCTAAAAGCACCAGAAAAATCAAGAAGTGAAATTCCATCTTTGATCTTTTTCACAAAATCAAAGCCTTCATGTACATTATCATAACCCTATGATGATGACTCGATGTGCCCATTAAAATCATATCTATGAAGATTTCTACCTTATTCCTATTGTCATGCTTCTAGAGAACCATAAATTATACCCATCTTCATCTTATTCCTTAAAACTAATCCATTTGGTCTCTTGAACATAAGCTATATTAATCCTTCTTTTCACTAGTTCTATAAACTTCCCTTGCAAAGTCACTACGTTCCAAGAACCTAATCTCAACCTATAATCTCTCTTAAACTACTTACTTCTCATGCCCCCATCCCCACTCTAACCTTATACTCGACCTTAACCCTAGCCTCATTTGGAACCTGAACCCAATCCTAACCTGGGCATATGACATGACCCTAGTCTACCAACATTTAAAATATGTTATATCAGAAAAATATTTTTACCCTCAAAAGGAAGGATTTCTTTTTGTTCATCAGAAAAGCAACAGATGTCGAAAGAGAATCAATGGTATAGCAATTATCAGGAAAAAGGAAAAAAATGGTGTAGTATTCCGTACATACGAGATATTTTTCTTTCCACACAAGGACTGTACAAAATTCTAAGCTATCTTGGAATACTTAGCTGTAAACTAACAAGTAGAACTAATATAAAAAAATAGGATATCATTCTGAAATGGATTTTAGATAACCTAGTATAACTTTATGAAATTCTCTCTCAAGAAAACCCTAGAACCTCAAAACTTAACCTCCAAGTAATCAAATTTCCTTCATTCTTTTTCCAAGATATCTCAATATTAAGGATTTTCAATTCAAGAACTTCAAGGGCTCATCTTTAAAAGATCAAATAGGAATTCAAGATCAAACTTTTTATTCAACTTCATCAATTAAGGTATGTGGGGTTTATGAACAAGGTTATTCTTTCATCCTTGTGCCCAAAACTAGTTTTTAATTACAAATTTACATGATTTTGTATGAATATACATGAGTTTCAAATTGGGGTTCATACCCATTATTCTTATTTGCAAGATTATGAGATTTCAAGTGATTTAGAAATTGAATTGCATGTCTATTTTCGTATTTTCATACTTATTACAGTAAATTTCAAATTTTGAGTTGAATTATCAATAGTTACCTTATCAAACATGAACATTATGATGTTTTAACATGAATTTGATGCATGGGTTATTAAGCTCTAATTGGATATTGTTATTTCAAGTTTAATTATTCTATAAGCACCTTATTACTAGATTAGTTTTCTGATTTTTGATAAAGATTTGGTATTTTGATGTCAACTTAGATATGAAATCCACTCTATAGTTTCAGATTATAGTTTAACTTAACAATTATACAGTTGGTTTTTGTAACAAACCATTATACTAGATTTTAAAGTGGATTTTCAACAAAATGAGCATATGGATTAAAAAGAGTAGTATTTAGCATCGAGTTGGGTATTCCATATGCCCTAAAACTACGAGCTAATATAGGTTCAGATTATCAAATTATTCCCCTTTCAATATGGATGACAGATACAGATATGATCACTTAGATTAAGTTGTACTCCTTAGTAAGAGTATGACACCTCTCCCTAATATGAGTTTTTTCCATAAGGGAACTATACGTTGAACTCCATGATAGCTCACATGGATTATGTCAATTAGAAGAACCTCCCTAATAGTAAAAGTAAATAAATAACTTTTGAGTGAATTTTCTTGCAGCTTACATAAAAAAGTAAAGAATAACAAAACAACTTTTAGAAACTAAGTATAAAGGCTCACAACTTCACTCAAATATTTCTTTAAAGAAAGACATTAGCTACAAACTTCCATTTCCAGATTTCAAATATAAAATGAGTCCTTTCTACACTTATACATCATGATTTACTAATAGAACACTAGTAAATATTATAGAACTAAATGTTATGACTCACTAGATTTATAAAATATGATTTACTACTTATGATTATGATCCTTTGTTTTTTAGATATTCTAGCTTATGTGAGTCATCTACATTTAGCATGCATTGTTTTACAGATTATAATGTTGTTGAGACATTGTTTAACTTATACATTCACCATCATATACTCGGTACATTCTCAAAGTATTGATCCACATATATGTCTATGTGATGCATTGTCACATAATGTAGGTTCAGGTGCTCACTTCCAGTAACATGAGTGATTTTGAGCATCACCATCTATATCTCAATATTTTTAGATAGTTCAAGTCAACTAAGGGCTTGTCTTAGTGTAATACCCTGATTTTTCTGAACTAGAACGCTACACGATGCTTATGACCCTGAAGGACGACAAGCTAACCCATGACTGATATCTATACCTGTAGACTACATAATATATGTAAAATATGGAAAACATAAACAACAGGCCATGAGGTTCAACTTAATGAAGTATCTGACTAATCAAAACATCCATATGGGGTAACAAATACCTAAAACAACTAAAGTCTGAATCTAAAATCTGAAAGCCTCTAAACACTGTCTAAGTAAGGATTTGAAGGAACACGTCTCCAAATAACTCCGTAAACTGAGAGCTAACTGAAATAATAAATAAAGTCAAATCATATCGTCCTTAAATAAAGGGGACTCACTGCAACTCTATATGCTAAAATAAGACTGCTACTACTGATCTGGAACCTGTGTCTCCAAGCCTATGGTGTAACATAAAAAGAAAGCACCATAGCGTGAATGTGTCAGTACAACTGAAAGTACTGAGTATACAAGTGAGGTAGGCTAAATATAAAGGGTTACATGCATGAGCAATACTAACTGACTGACTAATATAGATGTGAGAGTGCAAGCATGCATACATAGTAACTGAGATCATGAATACGTGATAGCTGGATTTGTACACTAATAAATGGTTTATTGATATCTAATATGACTGACACTAAAATTCTGATAACATGAGCTACTGTGTCTGAGAATCCTGAATCTGAGGGAACTATCTGAGTTCCGTACTATAACTGAATTGACTGTATCTGACAATCCTAGTATACTAAAGTGTGAAGAACTATCTGAGTTCTTTTACTAAGACTGAGACTGAAATTGTGGGAGGTAGTTGTTTAACCGACATGCCCTATGTATGCCATTATATCTAAGCTGGGGTCCAATCTCTTCCCTGACTAGAAAGGTGTCAATACCGCGCCACTAGTTAAGACAGGCTGTGAGAACCCTCTACTGGCAGTTACTCAAAATAAGAATGGTGGGAAACCTCTACTGGTAGGTAGGACACCTCATCTACCATCAACTATCAGGTATGATGTCTCAACCTACGCTGGCTACATAGTTCTACAATGCAAGAATTGCCTCTAGAAATCACACCCTCTACTGGCAGGTGAGTTCCCATCCTTGGGTTCACTCGATGCTAACTTCTAATCCTAACTGAAGAGACTGAACATGATTAACTGACTGGGCATGGGCTGAGCTAACTGAATTCTATTGACTGATGGAATAATACTGATATCTGATAACAGCCTGAGATCATGAAGTTTCCTGAGTCACATGACTGACTGAATTCTACTGAATCATGGCTTGATTTAGGATATCGTGAAAACATGACATGGATCTAGGCATACAACTATAACTTACTTGATCATGAGAACAAAGTTCACAATTCATAACATTATAAGTAGGGGATATTATACTACATGTAGTTCTCAACATCTCATGCATGGTAGGGAGTGAATATATATCATGTACACATCATATAACTCCATTATCGTGAAAGCTTCATACCACAACAATAACAACACAACAATAGCATGGAATTTATATTGAATCATAATGGTTAACATCAACTTGCCATTTAGATACTATTGAGCCATGGAAACATAATTTCTAGAATTCTAGGAATTTTATCAAACACCTTACATGCACTCTTTAAGGCATAGGTGTATTCATAAATTTCACCATATTGAGCCACTCAAATTCATGGGTTCCAACTAGCATGATCATAACCTCCATGAAAATACATCAAAATACTACTCTATACCACAAATAACAACCACCAACATGAATATAATCATATCACCACAAAACAATCAAAATTTAGTATTTAAAGATAGATTCTTCAACTCCATGGATGAAAGGGATCCGTGGATGAACACTATGCATACCTTAGATTGAAATTCCGTCAAAGTTAATGGTGAAATAGGCTTGAATATTTATGTTCCCAATTGAACCCTAGGTTTGTTCTTGATGATTTTGTAGAGGATTTCACCAAAAGGAGTATATTTTGGTGTTTAGGAAATTTAACAACGTGTTTTGGGGTTTATATATGGCTAAAATTGTCTAAGTGTTGGACCTTATATTAAGCTTCAAAGAGCTATTGATCCTCCTGGGGGAAAAAAAAACTGAATATGAAATCAATGTTTTGGCGGGGTGTTATAATATCTTCCCTTTGGTAATATTCATCCTCGATTGAGACTGACTAATAGGGGAAATAATAGACTATACAAGAACTAAACATGAATGATTGAAATATGATCTCACGACTGACATGATTGATAAACTAAATATATCATATTGAACATGCATATCTGATGCATGATTATATACTGGACGGATACATATATGCATGTCTGAATATGCAATGGTACTTGATACCAAGTTTACACTGGGAACATGATCATGAAATTGATTACTAAGTTTGTACTGAATACTGAGCTTAAAAATGAATAAGCTTAAGGAGAAATATCACCTTGAGCTTGATCTAGATTGGTGGAGAAAAGGTGAGGATACTTGGTACGCATTTTTGCTTCTGTTTCCCAAGTAGCTGCCTCAAAAAACTGATTTCGCCAGAGCACTTTGACTAGAGGGACTTTTTTGTTCCTCAGTCTACGAGTCTGATAGTCTAAAATTTTGACCGAAATTTCCTCATAAGAGAGACTGTTCTGAACATAAATACTCTGAATAGGGACTACAATTGATAGGTCACCTATTAACTTCTTGAGCAAAGAGACATGAAAGACTGGATGAACTGAAGCTAGATCTGAAGGAAACTCAACCTCATAAGCTAACTTACCGAAACAACTGAGAATCTTGAAGGGACTGACATATCGAGGACTAACCTTTCCCTTCTTGCCAAATCTCTTCACTCCCTTCATGGGAGAGATCTTAAGATAGATATAATCACTAATATCGAACTCGATGTCCTTTCTACATACATCTGAATAGGACTTTTATCGGCTTTGAGCAGCCTAAAGTCTTTCTTTCATAAACTGGACTATTTCTAAGGCGTCAAATACTATGTCAGGCCCTATGACTGAGGCCTCACTATTTTTAAACCACCCAAATAGAGATCTGCACCTCCTACCATAGAGAAATTCAAGTGGAGCCATTTGAATACTAGAATGATAGCTATTGTTGTATGCAAACTCAATCAAAGGAAAGTGGTCATCCCAACTTCCCTTGAAATCAATTGCACATGCCATTAGCATATCTTCTAAAGTCTGAATTGTCCTTTCTTCTTAACCATCTTTCTGAGGATGAAGCGCTGTACTGAGATGGACTTGGGTGCCAAGACTCTTTTGGAATGCTTTCTAGAAGTAAGAGGTGAACTAGGTATCTCTGTTTGTGATAATATATAACAGAACACCATGTAATCTGACCAACTCCCTGATGTAGAGTTTGGCATAATCCTCGGCTGAATAAGAGGTATAGACTAGAAGGAAATAAGTTGACTTGGTCATCCTATCTACAATGACCCAAACTGAATCATGTTGATGACGAATTCGAGGCAAACCCATCACAAAATCTATGCTCACTTCTTCCCACTTTGAAGTAGGAATGGTGAACTCCTTCATGGAACCACTAGGATTTTGATGCTCTATCTTAACCTGCTGATATGTAGAGCACTTAGCCACAAAAGCTGTAACATCTCTCTTTATTTCACTACTCTAATAGATCTCTTACAAGTCGCGGTACATCTTAGTGTCCCCTTTATGAATAGAGTATCGCACACCATGTGCCACTACATGAATTTGCTGCCTCAAGTCATCCACATCAAGAACACAGAGGCGGCCCTGAAAACGAAGGACACCATCTCCCCCTTAGGAGAAAACCTCAACCTTTTAACCTCTGACTGACTATTTCAACTTGAGTAGGCTGGGATCTCTATCTTATTTTTCTTTCACCTCGGAAACTAGAGACGATTCTGAACTACTCCGAACACATACACCACCCTCTGAAGAATCAACTAAGCGAATGCCTAGTATGGTAAGCTGATGGACTTTCTAAGCTATCTTCTTCTTGCTATCCTCAACGTGAGAAACACTACCCATGGAGAGTCTACTAAGAGCGTCGGCCACAATGTTGGCCTTGCCCAAATGGTAAAGGACACTCATATCATAATCTTTCAAAAGCTCTAACGACCTTCTCTGACAAAGATTGTGATCTTTTTAGGAAAAGACATACTGGAGACTCTTATGATCTATGAAGACATCTACATTAACTCCGTAGAGATAATTCCTTCAAATCTTCAAGGAAAATCTATGGTTGCTAACTCAAGATCATGAGTAGAATAATTCTTCTCACGGGGCTTTAACTGTTTGGAGGCGTAGGACACAACCTAAACCCACTCTGTTTGAGATAATATATAATGAAACACCAGGTAATCTGACCAACTCCCTGATGTAGAATTCGGCATAATCCTCAGCTGAATAAGAGGTATGGACTAGTAGGAAATAAGCTAACTTGGTCATCCTGTCTATAATGACCAAAACTGAATCATGTTTATGACGAGTTCGAGGCAAACCCATCACAAAATCTATATTCACTTCTTCCCACTTCCAAGTAGGAATAGTGAACTCCTGCATGGAACCACTAGGCTTTTGATGCTCTATTTTAACCTACTAATGTGTAGAGCACTTAGCCACAAAAGCTGCAACATCTCTCTTTATTCCACTCCTCCAATAGATCTCTCGCAAGTTGCAGTACATCTTAGTATCCCCTATATGAATAGAGCATCACACACCATGCACCTATACAAGAATTCTCTGCCTCAAGTCATCCACATCTAGAACACAGAGGTGACCCTAAAATTGAAGGACCCTATCTCCCCCTTAGGAGAAAACCTCAACCTTCTGACCTCTGACTGACTCTTTCAACTTGACTAGGCTGGGATCTCTATCTTATTTTTCTTTCACCTCAAAAACTAGAGATGATTCTGAACTACTCTGAACACATACACCACCCTCTGAAGAATAAACTAAGCGAACGCCTAGTATGGTAAGCTTATGGACTTTCTAAGATATCTTCTTTTTTCTTTCCTCAACCTGAGAAACACTACCCATGGAGAGTCTATTGACAGCGTCGGCCACAATGTTGGCCTTGCCCAAATGGTAAAGGACACTAATATCATAATCTTTCAAAATCTCTAACTACCTTCTCTGACAAAGATTCAGATCTTTTTAGGAAAAAACTTACTATAGACTCTTATGATCTGTGAAGACATCTACATGAACTCCATAGAGCTAATTCCTTCAAATCTTCAAGGCAAATCTATGGTTGCTAACTCATGATCATGAGTAGAATTTTTCTTCTCATGGGGCTTCAACTGTCTGGAGGCGTAGGACACAACCTAAACCCACTCTGGATGTATCACAATACACCACAAACCCATCTAAATAATCTGGTAATGCTAGAACTAGGGCTGAGGTGAGTCGAGTCTTCAACTCATAAAAACTCTTCTCAAAAGGATCCGACCACTGAAACTTGACCTTCTTCTGAGTTAATCTAGACATAGGGGATGCTATAGAAGAAAATCCTTCAACAAACCACCTGTAATATCCAGCCAAACCCAAGAAACTCCTGATATCTAATAGAGATATGGGGCGTGGCCAGTTTCTTACCACTTGAGTCTTCCGAGGATCTACTCTAATGGCATCACCGGAAATGATATGGCCAAGGAATTCTACTGACCTTAGCCAAAATTTTCTCTTACTGAATTTGGAGAATAACTGACGATCTTTGAGAGTATGAAGAATAATTCTTAGATAGTCAGAATAATCATGCTCAGTACGGGAATAGATCAGAATATCATCTATAAAGACTATGACAAACATGTCTAAGTACTGCTTGAACACACGGTTCATCAAGTCCATGAAAGTTGCAGGGGCATTGGTAAGACCAAATGACATGACTAATAATTCAAAGAGACCATATCGAGTATGGAAAGCTGTCTTCAAAATATCACATTCTCTAACCCTAAGCTGATGGTAGCCTGATCTGAGGTCTATCTTGGAGAAATAACTGTCACCCTAAAGTTGGTCAAACAAGTCATCTAATCTTGGAAGTGGATACCTATTCTTGATCATGACTTTATTGAGATGACGGTAATTAATGCACAACTTGAGAGAACCGTCTTTCTTGCGCATGAATAAGATTGGTGCACCCCATGGGGAAGAACTAGGTCTAATGAATCCCTTATCCAAGAGATCCTTCAGCTGTTCTTTTAGTTCCTTGAGTTTTGCTGGTGCCATTCTGTATGGTGGAATGGAAATAGGCTGAGTATCTAGAAAGTGATCTATACCGAAGTCTATTTCCCTTTTGAGATAAATGCCTAGGAGATCTTCGGGAAATATATCTAAATACTTATTAACCACCGGGACTAATTCAAATCTTGGACATTTAGAACTAGATTCCCTGACATGCACGAGATGATAAACACACCCCTTAGATATCATTTTTCTTGCTCGAAGGTCAAAAATAAACTGACCCCTGAAAAATGAATTACTACCCTTCCACTCTAGGACAGTCGCATTCGGGAACTAAAACTAAACTATCTTATTTTTGCAGTTGATTGTTGCATAGCAGAAATAGTGCCAATCCATACCAAGAATGACATCAAAATCAGTCATCGCTAACTTGACTAGATCTGCTAAAGTGACTTTCTGAAATATCATAACTGAGCAGTTCCTATATACTCATCGAGCTATAATGATTTTACCCACTGAGGTAGAACTGAAAAGGGCTCCGCTAGAATTTTGAGGTTGACTCCGAAACTCCTGCTATATAAGGAGTAACAAAAGATAAGGATACACATGGATCTAGCAAAGCAAAAACATAAACATAAGAGATCTATAATGTACCAGTAACAACATCAGGAGAATTTTCCTGATCCTATCGGGTCTGAAAAGCATAGAGTCTATTTGGACGTTGTCTACTAGAAGCACTGGAAGTGGCACCTTTCTGGTTTGGGTGACTGGACTGAGTGGTAGAGCGGTTCTGCTAACCCTGAGGACCCAACTGTGGATAATCTCTAATCCTGTGTCCTGGCTTGCCACATCCAAAGCAGGTATCACTGCCTGCTCTGTAAGTACCCTGATGGTTCTTACCATAAGTCTGACAACGAGGATAAGTTCGGGCATTGCTAACACTACCCTGAGACTTAGATCCTGGTGCCCTATCTTTGTTTCCATTTCTAAAGTTCAACACTGAGGAACTGATGGAGGAAGGAGATGGAACTTCTAGTTTAGGATGAAACTGCAAACGGTTTCCTTCTTTTGATTTAGGTTGAGCAAAACAAAAATTGTCTGACCTTGATCACTTGTTCTTCCTCTCCCTAGTCCTAATCTTCTGCTTCTTTATTTGCTGAGCATGGGTCATGATCCTGGCTAATGTCATATCCCTATTTAGAATCACAGACCTGCACTCATTTACCACGCTATCATTCACCTCTGACATGAAAGTGCTCATCTTAGCCCTGCTGTCTGCAACCACATAAGGGACATATCTAGATAACTGAGTAAATCTGAGAGAGTACTCTTTAACCGTCATATTTGCCTACCTGAGGTTGATGAACTCTAGAACTTTTGCCTTCCTCAGCTCTTGGGGAAAGAATCTATCTAAGAAAACCATGAAAAATTCCTCCCACTCTATAGGACCTGCACCATATAACCTTATGAACTTCCACTGCTTGTACCAAGTATGAGCCGCATCTTACAACTGGTATACAACTAACTCACCACTCTCAATAAAAGTAACTCCCATGATGTCTATGACCTTCTGTACATGATCAATGAATTATTGAGGGTCTTCGTCATACTTAGACCCAAAGAAAGATGTAGGGTTCATTTGGGTAAAGTCCCGAATCCTAGCTGCTGCTGAGTTGGCCACTGGATTGGATGGAACGACTGCTGACCATTCATTTTGGGCAGCCACAAACTGAGAAAGTGCAGTGAATGCGGCTCTAAACTCCGCATGAGAAACTTGTTCTCCTAAAGGATCTTTGGGCTGAGGAGATAGCTGATTTCTTCTCTTTGGAGGCATGTTTTGAAATAAGAGAAGAATAGATTAGACTGAGAATTTAACTTGAGATTATGCTCACTAGCACGACATAAATACTGAAAGAAGGGAAACTATTACTAAAATATCTCATAGCCTCCTATACATAAATGTGGCATGCAACACACCCATGTACAAGACTCTACTAGATGCGGCTTTCAGACTTCCTAGGACATTATTGAACCTTAGGCTCTGATACCAAGTTTGTATCGCCCTGATTTTTCTGAACTGGAACACTACAAAGTGCTTATGACCCCGAAAGACCATAAGATAACCCATGACTGATATCTGTACCTGTACACTGCATAATATACATTTAAAATATAGAAAACTTGAACAATAGGCCATAAGGTTCAACTGAATAAAATATCTGATTAATTATAACATCTATATGGGGTAACAAATACCCAAAATAGCTGAAGTCTGAATCTAAAATCTGAAAGCCTCTAAACACTGCCTGAGTAAGGAGTTGAAGGAACATGTCTCCAACTAACTCCGTAAACTGAGAGATAACTAAAATAATAAATAAAGTCAAATCATATCATCCTCGAATGAGGGGACTCACTGTAACTCTATATGCTGAAATGAGACTACTACCGCTGATCTGGAACTCGTGTCTCTGAACCTATGGTGTAACATAAAAAGAAAGCACCATAGCGCGATTGCATCAGTAAAACTGAAGTACTGAGTATACAAGTGAGGTAGGCTAAATGAAAAGGGTTATATATATGAGCAATGCTAACTGACTGACTAATATGGATGTGAGAGTGCAAGCCTACATATATAGTAACTGAAATCGTGAATATGTGATAGCTGGATATATACACTAATACATGGTTTACTAATATCTAACATGACGAATTCAGATAACATGGGCAACTCTGTCTGAAAGTCCTGAATCTGATGGAACTATGTGAGTTTCGTACTATAACAGAATTGACTATATCTGGTAGTCCTGGTATACTGAAGTCTGAAGAACTATCTGAGTTATTTTACTGAGATAGAGACTGAAACTGTAGGAGGTAGTTGTTTAATTGACAGGCCCCATGTATGCCATTATAGCTAAGCTGGGTTCTAATCTCTTCCTTGACTGGAAGGGTGTCAATATCGCGCCACTAGTTAAGACAGGCTGTGAGAACCCTCTGCTGGCAGGTACTCAAAATGAGAACGGTGGGAACCCTCTACTGGTAGGTAGGCAACCTTATGTAACCTCAACTAACAGGTATGATATCTCAACCTACGCTGGCTACATAGTTCTGGAACGCAAGAATTGCCTATAGAAATCACACCCTCTACTGGCAGGTGAGTTCCATCCTTGGGTTCACTCGGTCCTAACTTCTACTCCCAACTGATGAGTCTGAACATGATTATCTGACTATGCGTGGACTGAGCTTACTGAATTACATTGACTGATGGAATACTACTGATATCTAATAACTGTCTGAGATCATGAGTTTCCTGAGTCACATGATTGACTAAATTATACTAAATAGTGGCTTGATTTTGGATATTGTGAAAACATGACATGGCTCTAGGCACACAACTATATTTTTCAGGTACGAGTACCCCCAGGACTCGATGGAAGGAAACTGACACAACATGACTTACTTGATCATGAGAAAAGAGTTCACAATTGATAACATTATAAGTAGGGGATATTATATTACATGTAGTTCTCAACATCTTATGCATGGTAGGGAGTGAATACATATCATGTATATATTGTATAACTCCATTATCATGAACGCTTTATACCACAACAATAACAACACAACAATATTATGAAATTTATATTGAATCATAATGGTTAACATCAACTTGCCATTTAGATGCTATTGATCCATGGAAAGATAATTTCTAGCATTCTAGGCATTTTATCAAACACCTTGCATGCACTCTTTAAGGCATAGGCGTATTCATTAATTTCACCATATTAATCTACCCAAATTCATGGGTTCCAAATAACATGATCATAACCTACATGAAAATACATCAAAATAATACTCTATACCACAAATAACAACCACCAACATGAATATAATCATATCACCACAAAACAATCAAAATTTAGTATTTAAAGATTGATTCTTGATCTCCACGGACGAAAGGGATCCGTGGATGAACACTATGAATACCTTAGATTGAAAATCCGTCAAAGTTAACGGTGAAATAGGCTCGAATCTTGATGTTCCCAATTGAACCCTAGGTTTGTTCTTGATGATTTTCGTGAGGATTTCAACAAAAGGAGTATATTTTGGTGTTTAGTAACCTTAACCATGTTTTTTGGGGTTTATATATGGGTAGTAAAAGACCAAAATACCCTTAGATACACGGAGGTAGAAATGTTGAAAACTAGGCACCCTATCGGAGTTGCAAGCCGACGCCCAACTAGTCTCATGCTTTAGCCAGGGCGACACCTTGCTTAGAGCGGTGCTCTAGCTTGGGTAATGCGGGCCTATCGCCCTGAGCTACTGGTTTGGGCACCCAAACGTGCCCTTACGCTACTCCAAAAATTCTTAAACTCATCTGGGATGTACTACAACCTTGCCCTATCATAACGCAACTTGAAAATTATAAAACAAAGGTTGGGAAGGTCATCAAATAAATCCTTGAAGTTCAGAAGTCTAAAATAAGACTAAGTGTTAAACACTTAGCTAAAATTTTCTAAGTATTGGACCTTATATGGAGCTTCAAAGAGCTAAACGAGATGAATATGAATGTAACGTTTTTGCGGGGTTTAACACCCAGTGGCTCTCTAGTATTAGTAGCAGAGGCTTGTCAGAATGCTAGATATGATTTAAATTATTCAGTATTGATTGTTCAGACTATTAAGTTTAGTTTTTTCAAAGATTATATTCAGATATTCTCAGTTATCTCAAATAGATTTCCGCATTTAGTATTATTTTTATACCTATATTCCCTTGCTATGAGATTCAGACTTAGTAGAAGGCAGGCAGGGTTAGCTTCAGACTACTTGTAGTCTTCAGCATCGTGTGACGTCTCGGGACCTCTTTTTGGGGCGTTACACCCTACCCTACCCATTTGGTCTCCACTTTTCTAACAAACTCACTAGATTCACTCCATTAAAAGATACAATAGTCATATACACCACTAGAACACAACAATAATATGCACACAATTACACACTATTATCAGTTTTGGACTCTTACAAGAAAATACACATACCACATAGGGGGATTTTCACACATACACACAAATTTACACACAAATTTCCATATACACACACATAGATTCACGAAATGAAGAGGAGGACACACTCTCATGGCCTAAATAAACTGGAAAATGCATACCAACTGTCACGACACGAGTCGGGGCCCTAGTCGTAATGATCATCCCGAACCATGAGGCCTGGACGCTCTTCTAAATCTGGCAATCATGCATAATATTCACATAATATAAGAAAATTTGTGGAAAACAATTCATGATGGAACCATGGTCAATCTAATAACTTGAACAATTTGAAAAGGAATTTCTAAATATTTTAAACATGTGACAACCATCTGCGAAATCTCTAACATTACAATATCTATCATAAATTTGAAACATAAATGGGACAAGGCACCCAGTAGACCATAAAAATAATGAAGAAATGAAATATGAAAATAAGTCCTTCTAAAATTGAGAAGGCTCACCAACTGCAACTTCTACACTTATGGATCTACTGCTGAATAGAACCGCGGGACGGTGCCTCAGATCCTGAGATATAAGGGGTCATTACATATGTACTGGTTCGTCGAGTAATCCAAAATAATGTATGTATATATATAACATAGATGAGAGCAATTCTGAAGCATTATCCATGAAATAGTTATAAATACATGGGCAATTTCAATGACCTTAAAACAATCTTGTCAATGCAAGTCTAATCTTTATGTTACTTCTGAGTTAGGTAGTACACCCCTACAAGTCTAATATTTCACGGGCTATTTGGAATCCACCATTAACTCAGTAGGAAATCCCCCAACCAAAGTTTGTTGCAAGAGTTGGAGTTGTCGATTCTGATACGCCACAGGGCACTAGGCTAGAGTATAATCCCTCTTGGGAAAATAACAACCCGTATCGGCAAAACACAATTTTGGGTAAAGAGTTATCTGAAATATTGCCTTCTTCGGGTAACCACCTAACATATCTTAAGGCTATTTTTAGCCTTTTATAAACAAGAATCTTTCTAAAATAAATTTCTAAAAAATCTGAATAAAATCTGACTTATGTTCTACTCTGAGTCTGTTATGGCATTATCTGTTTTGGTATCATCATGCCAAGACTTTCAAGTCATATTTATTAGCCATAAAATATCATGTTATAGTCTCTTCATTCAAAACATAAAGTTTGGACCACCATATCATTCAAACAGTCCAAGAGAATTAATACTTCAAAACATATGTCAAATTATGCATAGAATCCTTCTTTTCAATATTTCAACAACCATTTGGTGGTCATGTATTTTTGACAAACCATCCAATTCTTTCATTATATGTATTCAACATTTATCAACATGTAAAACCCCCTCTCATCAATTTAAAATCAATCTTAAATCATTTAAAAATAGTCAAGAACATTGATACCATACTTCTAAATATAACATTCTTTAATTCGTAACATGAATAAATCAAAAGATGTTGCTACCTTAGAGGGAGTGTAAATAGTCATGCTCTCAATTTAATTATTAACTTTAAATGCATACATACATATATATATATATATATATATATATATATATATATATATATATATATATAAACAAAAATCAATTTTCTTTAAGGAAAGGCCTCAAGACCAAAATAATAGATCAAAAGGATTCACAATACATAATTGTAAATTTAGATCATGTAGTTTAGGAAAACCCACGTAACTTAGATTACAAAGTTTAAAGAGTAGAATTCGAATCTTGATTTGTTCCTGGAAATTTTGGACTTAAAGATTGATTTCTTGCTTTCTTGTTCTTGGAGGAAACCCTAGTTTGATCTTGTTTTTGAAAGTGAAGAGGGAGTTTTAATGTTGTATAACTAATGATAATATACAAATAACATTTTTAGAAAGTCATTAAATCAATTGCGGAGGTTATCAGAAGAGGAAAATTACCAAATAGATTCCCACACTACATAATTTATTAACACACTAAATTTGAATATGATTTATTGACTTCTGTAACCTTTACACATAGAGTTGACGGTTTACATTCTAGCCCAAAAGTTTGGGGAGTTAAATTATCTCCCCTTTGGGATCATTCGTCCACGAATGATGAGTAAGGACATGTCAAATCTTAAAAGGTATGGAATAAGCAAAGTAACCTCGCATTGAACATTTTTCCTCAACAAAGTATCCAAAGGCATCGAAAGAGGTTCATCATAACCCATAGTGAAATGTATAAGCACGAAACATAAGGTAGTGAAAGTTTTCATATGGATGACCTTGAACATGAGTTCTATGAATAATTCTCATCACAACATAAGGCATGGGTTTATTTGGTGATCTTAGGCCCTATTTACATCAGTACTAATCATGAAATGAGATTTTGCGGGAGACAGGATTTAGAAGCATTTTCCACCTTACAGGATACAATGAATGTATCTTAAGTTTAGAGACACTATTCATTTATTCCCCAATATTAATCAACATACTTTATCATTTCCCACCTACGATTATCCCATAACATATCTAATCACTTAAATTTTGTGTCCCGATATATAATAATTCTATGCTGAAGCCCAACTCGGAGGAAAGAGGTGCTAAATTAAACTGTGGGACCTGCACTCTACATCACATTAAGAAATCACCTTACCCTATCACTATAATCCAACAACCTTATGTCTTAATTTAAGGAATACTAATCGCACGACACATTGGTTTGTGTTTTCATCAATCACAAAATTAAAGTCTATCATTATTACACCCACTTTATGGATCTCCTAACTAAAACCAGCCAATTCAATCATTCTTACTAAGATTTTCACCACATAACTCCTTCTTAACTATCTCACATAATGAAAACTCATTTCTTTCTTCCCCCTTCTCCTATAACCTTCGCTCTTGATGTCAAATCAACATATTCATCTTAAAAATCATCCTCCCATCACCCAAAACTCTACCACACTTTCATAACCACCGTCATACTGATATATGAAGGGTCATTGAGGGACCCGAGCCTAAACATAATGAATGGATGTAACACTAATCAATACATAGCTTATACTTATTACACTACTCAAGGAGGGACATGAAGTGAAGATGCGATAGAATAGACATGGAGCGATATAGATATCAAGGTTCTGGATCATAAGTAAAGGATTGTTCATCATAACCACAACACAACATGATTTCCTAGGATATACTACGGTGATAAACATTGGAACACATATATCATGATTTGTATAACATAAGGTCGGAATTCATAAAGTAAATTTTTGAAACAGAGATTGATACTTGAAGCTATTGCTTCTCATTTTTCGAGCTGAGATAGTCATAAGTTTGCACAAATTTATTGCTTTGGCTAATTCTGGCTTAAAATGATTCAGTGAAATACAAAACATATTCTTTTAGGACTAAGCATGTTGTGAGACATAGTTTTAGATCATGAGCAACGTAACATATGTCTTGGATACTTGGAATATTGAATCACTGAGGGAGATTATTAGTCCTTGTCTTGAAATCAGAACATGGTATGAGTTACATAGAGAGCTCAAATCTTAGGCATAGGCAAGACATGAATACATAAGACATTGGTAGAAGTCCATTCAAATCGAAGTAGGAGGAGTTTGCTTGACTAGGAATTGATTTAACATGATTCTTACTTGAAACTTGACATCGCAAAAAGAATTCGGGAACTACTTTAATCCATCATCTACCCCTTAGATCAAAGTCACCCTCCTGACTTGAGAATATAACCTCCCATCAATCTATAACCAGATTTCTCAATACAAAAGGGAATATCGGTATACACACGAACACAAACTTCCTTCAAGAATTAACCCCAAAGTCACCAACTTATGACTAACATTATTATAGGTATGTCCATCTATGCTTCTAAACACTTAACACTCTCTCTTCAACTCCTTAGAATACTCGCATTACACCTCTAGTTGCGTAACTTACAACTTAACAAAATTTGTAAAACCATACCCAAGGATCATGTTGCCTACCTATATTTCCTCAATTCAACTCTAATGAATACCGTACAACAACTCACCAGACTTTTCCATACTAAATTTAAAGAACATAAACTAGGTACGTAAGACACTTATACACATAAATGCTAAGCCTTCCATTTTTAAGTACACTCTAAAGGCATTGCTTTCCAAGAATGCTACTCTTAATTTTATTCACTATCCTCTATTGTCATCAACCTACAATTCAATCTCATGAGCATACACATCCTCACTCCTTATCACATTAAAATCCACTCTCCACTACTTTACGTTGTAATATTAGACCGTTAATAACATAACTTATATCTTGAAATCTTACCAAATGCCACACTACCAGGGGGTGCAACTTATTCTTATATACTTACGCCTTTATCAACTTAGTGACTCACCCACAATTCATAATTTTAACACTAGTCCTCATATACACATATACCTTAAAATTACCATTTAACTTTTCATAAATAATCAACCTAAGCTCTTTCACAAATCACATCAATCCTACCAATACATTCCCATAAAACATATATCATTAACCTTAAGCAACTACTCTTACCACCACATTCTACATCTAAAGTTCAAGTCTATAGCTTAGCAATCCCGGTGAAACATGGAGCATATTATACTGGTCCATCAAATTGGGAAATCCACTCAAAATACTTATTTCATTTAACTACTACCTACAATCGCAATCCCTCCATGGCATCACTATAAAAACTCAAAATCCACTATATACTTCTCATATAAAGTACTAGTTTACAACCAATAAACAAAAGATCGTCAAGGGGGTAAAGTCACATAATAGACATGGTCAACCTTAATCTCATATTATAATCCAATACGATCTTATCTACATATTCAACTTTCTCCTATCATACTTACTTACCCAAGCATATATTTAGACTACCTTCAAATTCCACATACAAAAATGAGTCTATACTTATAACTTATTGGCTAATCTAACCATTTTCATTCACAACCTATAAGGGATTTCTATAACCACTATAACTACCCACTCTAGGCTCTTTCTTACTTTGAATAAATAAAAACAAATCCAAGACAAACACTTTCTCCACACACCACCATACAATCTATAGATATTCCCACAATATTATCCAACCACCATAAAAGAGAGAACCACCCCTATATCAAAGGGTTATACAAGTAAAACTACTTTTTTGCGCAATAGTCATCCTTACCTTGACTGCTAACCTAGTGACTTTATGTCACCTACTTTTGGACCAAGTTACTTCCATTATGTCATGACACTTTACCATATACTACTACTAGCGAAGAAATGCAGTTCCAACATTCTACTACATGTTATTCGGTGCAATACGAATTTGAAAGGGATTGGTTACTCTTAAATACCTTAGGCTGAAAAGCATAATTTAATCAAGATCAAAGTTTACTCTAGAATCAATATACCTTGAAGCACTAACAGACTCCTCTCAAGTCCCTATATAATTTTATAATCTTTTATGACTCAATCAGAAAGGATCATACCATTTAGATTCTAAACATCTTTACTTGAATTACCTTAACAATGAGATATATCTAAGAATATCAGAGTAACAAAAGAATTGGGATAACTTTATTTTCCTATGGCGATACCATAACACGAACTAGAGTATGAAAGAGGAATATTTTGACTCAATAGCACGAACTAGAACATAAAAAAAAAGAGCTATTGCTAAACGCCTTGTAGCCTCCTGCTTATAAGTGTGGCACGCTACACACCCATAAACAAAACTCTACCTGATGTAATTTCATAGACACCTTGGTACCATGAACCGTACTTTGATATCAAGTTTGTCACGACCCAAGCCAGAGCCCTAGCCCTAACAAGCATCCCAAACCATAAGGCCCAAGCGCTCTTCTAAATCTGGTACTCATGCACAATATTCACATAACATAAGAAAGTTTATGGAAAAAAACACATGACGGAACCATGGTCAATCTCATAACTTGAAAAATTTGAAAAGGAATTTCTGAATATTCTAAAAATATGGCAACCATCTACAAAATCTCTAACATTAAAATATCCATCATAAATCTGAAACATAACTGGGACAAGGCCCCCAATAGACCATATAAAGAAAGAAGTAACGGAATCTAAAAATCAGGCCTTCTGAAATATAGAAGGCTCACCAACTGCAACTTCTGACACACATGGATCTACTGCTGGATGGAACTGCAGGACTCTACCTCAGATCTTGAGATATAAGAGGTTAATACATATGTAATGGTACGCAGATCAATCCAAAATAATATGTGTGTATATATATAACATAGATGAGAGCAAGTAGGAAACATCATGCATAAAATAATTAAAAATGCAAGGGCAATTTCAATGATCTTAAAACAATCTTGTCAATGAAATTCTAATCTTTGTGTTACTTCTGAGTTAGGTGGTGCACTTCTGAGTTAGGTGGTACACCCCTACAAGTCTGATCCATGGGCTATATGGAATCCGTCATTGACTTGCCAAGGAAGCCCCCAACCCAATTTTGCCAAAATTATTAGACTTCTGATTCTGATACGCCACAGGGCACAAGGAAAGCATATAATCCATCTTAGGGAAATAATAACCTGTATTGAAAAAACACAATTTTGGGCAATGAGTTATCTGAACTCATGGCTTCTTCGGGTAACCACCTAACATCTCTTAAGCCCATTTTTAGCCATTTATAAACATTCATCTTTTTTAAATAAATTTCTAAAAAATTTGAATGAAATCTGACTTATTTTCTACTTTGAGTCTGTTATAGAATAATTTGTTTTGGTATCATCTTACCAGGACTTGGAAGTCATATTTATGAGCTATAAAATATAATGTTACAGTCTTTTTATTCAAAACATAAAGTTTAGACTACCATATCATTCAAATAGTTCAAGAGAATTCATACTTCAAAACATATGCCAAATTATGCAAAGAATCCCTCTTTTCAATATTTTAACAAACATATGGTGGTCATGTATTTTTGACAAACCATGCCATCTTTTATTAAATATCTTCAAAATTCATTGACATGTAAAACCCCCTCCCATCAATTTAAAATCAATCTTAAATCATTTAAAAATAGTAAAGAACACTGATACCATGGTTCTAAATATAACATTCTTCAATTCATAACATGAGAAAATCAAAAGATGTTGCAACCTGGGAGGGAGTGTAAATAGTCATGCTCTCAATACAATTATCAAATTAATATATATATATATATATATATATATATATAAATATAATTTTCTTTAAGTGACGGCCTCAGGACCAAAGCAATAAATCAAAAGGATTCACAATGCACAATTGTAAATTTAATTCAAAACCCCTTTAAAAATTCATGATTTCTAAAACTTTAAACCTTATTCAAAATGTTTTCAACAAGCCCATGTAATTTAGGAAAACCCCACGTGCCTTAGATTACAAAGTTTAAAGAGTAGAACTCGAATCTTGATTTGTTCCTTGAAATCTTGGACTTAAAGATTGATTTCTTGCTTTCTTGTTCTTAGAGTAAACCCTAGTTTGGTCTTGTTTTTGAAAGTGAAGAGGGTGTTTTGATGTTGTATAACTGATGATAATAGACTAATAACATTTTTAGAGAGTCATTAAATCAATTGGGGAGGTATTCGGAAGAGGAAATGTACCGAAACACCCCTTTTAAAATATCCCGCCTTCGGAACTTCAAATTTTGCCCGACATCTTGGTTGACGGACCGTTAGGAGGATGATGGACCATAAACTTGACCGTCGGGTCATGTCTAGTGACTGAACTCACTGTTTTAGGGGCGACAGAGGGCTTTATGGTCCGTTGGGTCTGCCCTAGCACCCTCGGCAGATTAATACCTCTCTGTAAAATGGGAATAACTTTTTACTTCGATATAGGATTAAAGGAAAACCGGTAGAGTTGGAAAGAGGACACAAATAACTTTCGTTATATATATAGTAGATCCCATAATTCATTATATACAATAAGTTATGGTCGACTTAAGTTGACCAAAGTTTGGACGCTCACCAAAATCAATCAATAGAAAAACTTTCAACTCGTCCTTCAGTTAGGGGACCTCTATGATCTCAATTCAAGCTCAAATAAAACCCCATACTACATAATTTATTAAAACACCAAATTTGAATGGTATTTATTGGCTTTTATAACATTTAGACATAGAGGTAACGGTTTACATTCTAGCCAAAAAGTGCGGGGTGTTACATTCATTATCTTCCCTTTGGGATCATTCGACCCCAAATGATGTGTAGGGACTTGTTGAAGCTCTAAAGGGATGAAATGAGGAACGTAACCTCTCATTGAACATTTTTCATCTACAAAAGTATGTAAAGGTATCAAAAGAGCTTCATGATAACCTATAGTGAAATGCATAAGCACGAAGCATGAGGTAGTGAAATTTTTCATATGGATGACCTTGCACATGAGATCTATCAATAATTCTCATCACAACATAAGGCATGGGTTTATTTAGTGATAATAGCCCCTATTTACATTAGTACTAATCATGAAGTGAGATTTCACGGGATATAGGATTTAGAAGCATTTTCCACCTTAGATGATACAACGAATGGACCTTAAGTTTAGAGACACTATTCATTTATGCCCCAACATTAATCAATGTACTTCTTAATTTACCACCTACAATTCTCCCATAACACATCTAACCGCAAGAATTTTGTGCCCCACCGTATAATAATTATACGCTGAAGCCCAACTCGGAGGAAAGAGGTGCTGACTTAATCTACGGGACATGCACTCTACATCACATTAAGAAATCACCTCACCCTATCACTATAATCCAACAACCTTAAGTCTTAATTCAAGGAAAACGAACCACACGACACATTGGTTTGTGTTTTCATCAATCACAAAATTTAAGCCTATCATTACTACACCCACTTTATGGATCTCCCAACTAAGACCAGCCAATTCAATCATTTCACTAAGATTTTCACCACATCACTCCTTCTTAACTATCTCACATAAGAAAACTCATTTCCTTTTCCCCCTTTTTTCTATAACCCTAGCTTTAGAAGTCAAATCAAAATATTCGTCTTCAAAATCATCTACTCCCCCACCCAACACACTATCACACTTTCACAACCACCTTCATACTGATGATTTGTATAATATTTGAAATATGGGTACATCTATTTGATGATTTGTATAATATAAGGTCGGAATTCATAAAGTCAACAATTGAGACAAAGATTGATACTTGAAGCTATTGCTTCTTAATATCAGAGTTAAGATAGTTATAAGTTCGCACAACTTTATCGTTTTGGCTAATTCAGGCTTAAAATGATTCAGTGACATACAAAAACATATTTTCTTAGGACTAACCATGCTGTGAGACATAGGTTTTGATCATGAGCAACATAACATATGGCTTGGATACTGGAAATATTGAATCATTGAGGGAAATTATTTCTCCTTGTATGGATATCAAAAAGTAACATAAGTTACATAGAGAGCTCAAACTTTAGGCAGAGGCAAGACATGAATACATAAGACATTGGTAGAAGTCCATTCAAATCGAGTAGAAGGAGTTTGGTTGAATAAGAATTGATTTAACATTATTCTTACTTGAAACTTGACACCATAAAAAGAATTCGAGAACTAATTTAATCTATGATCTCCCTCTTAGATCAAAGTCACCCTCCTAGACTTGCGAATATAACCTCCCATCAATCTATAACCATAGTTCTTAATACAATAGGAGATATTGGTATACACACGAACACAAACTTCCTTCAAGAATTTTACATAAAGACACTAAATTTTTTCTGGGTTATCTCCCTTCAGGGATACTAATAATAAATTCTCCTAACCCCAAAGTCACCAACTTATGACTAACATTATTATAGGCATGTCCATCCATGCTTCTAAACACTTAACACTCTATCTTCAACTCCTTAGAATACTCGCATTACACCTCCCGTCACATCCTTATGGATTGGATTAGTCTTTCTGATGGGTATCCTTAATTCTCTCATCTCTTGAACCTATTCGTCGCAGACCCAAAATGCCTCCCTAATTTTTCTCGGTTGTGAGACACATTAAATTTGAATTAACTTACTACTTAACAAAATTTGTAAAACCATACCCAAGGATCATGTTGCCTACCTATATTTCCTCAATTCAACTATAATGAATACCATACAACAACTCACCAGACTTCTCCATACTAAAATTTCAAGAACACAAACTATATACACAAAACACTTATACACATAAATGCTAAGCCTTCCATTTTTAAGTATGATGTTGGGCGTATTTACACGTCCAAGCACCATAATTTACCCATGTTTTAGCTAAGTTCTGAGGATAAAATGTATAATTCTTGCACTTTTAGTCCATTTTCAATTAAGTGAGCTGACCTATGTGATTAGCATACTTTTCAGGTACCAATGAGGAAGATTTCAGCACTCTGGG
Organism: Capsicum baccatum var. pendulum; assembly: GCA_030864225.1. Lineage (NCBI taxonomy): Eukaryota > Viridiplantae > Streptophyta > Magnoliopsida > Solanales > Solanaceae > Capsicum > Capsicum baccatum. The sequence goes on from CM061550.1 coordinate 79,540,015, forward strand.
GACCTGTGGACAGTAAAGGAAACCTTCACATAAGAGGGAAGGCAGCTTTTGGACTGAATGTGATGCATGGGAACTTTTTCCCGGGCAAACTTAGTATTTTTAAATACTTAAGGATGCAGTAGAAACTTATTAGACAAGGATGTTATTAAAAACCTTATTGCTGAATTTTCTGCATTATCATTCATTATTCAATAATTCAGATTCTGTAATAGTTTAGGAACAGAGAAAAATGGGTAGGCTTGAGCAACGGAGAGAGAAAAACACGTTCCTCTCTTATAGTTGCTAATAATCTCCGTTGCCAAGATTAATCTAAGTTTTGGTATGATGATTATGTATATTTTGATTTTCGTTGTATTCATGAGTAGCTAAACTTATCTGTTAGGGTTATGGAAACCTTGTAATATGCTCTCTATTGCTATGAGTTTGTGAATTTACGATGTGTCATGTCACTTATATCATTACTCTCTTCATTTTGATTGAATTCTCATGGTTGGAAACATAGGGAATACGCCATTATTTCATTAACTTGTTCAATAGAAAAGTTATATGTTTGGAAAAGAGAGTGTGACAAGAAAATAGGGTTTCCAACCTCTATTTACACGTTAATGCCTTAGCAGGATTAACTTCTTAGAGAATTCATACCATTTGTTGTACACTTTAGGTTTGAGAGAGCTAAGGTGAATAGATCCTTGATGGTTGAAACACTTGGATTTAGAAATAGAATACGACTCTCTATAAGTGCATGCATGTATAAATTCCATATTGCTCATAGTTAATAGAGAAGTATAAACTACAAGGTGGACATAACCCTAACTTGTTATTCTCTGTGATCAAATCTTACTAAACATATCATTCCATTGTTATTTTGATAATATTATTGTGCCCCTAAGCCAAACCCCTCCTTATCTTGGAACCTTCGATCAACAGTCTAATAATAATCGCAATACTTAGTGACCAGAGTATTCCCTGTAAGATTCGACACCCAACCCAGTTGGGTTCTATATTTGACAACGACCGCTTACACTTTCTAACGAGAGTTGTAATTTGGGCGTATCAAGGTACACTCTAAATACATAGCTTTCCAAGAACGCTACTCTTTATTTTTTCATTATCTTCTATTGTCAACAACCTATAATTCGTAATCTCATTAGAATACACATCCTCACTCCTTATCACATAATAATCCACTATCCACTACTTAATGTTTTAACATTAGACCGTTAATCAAGTAACTTATATCATAAAATCTTACCAAACACCATACTACTAGGGTGCAACTTATTCTTATATACTTATGCCCTTATCCACTTAGTGACTTACCCATAATTCATCATTTTAACACTAGTCCTCATATACACATATAACTTACAATTACCACTTAACTTTTCACAAATAATCAACCTAAGCTCTTTCACAAATCACATCAAGCCTACTAATTCATTCCCACAAAACATACATCATTAACCTTAAGCTACTACTCTTACCACCACATTCTACATCTAAAGTTCAAGCCTATAGTCTAGAAATGATCATGGACCACCGGTGAAGTATGGAACATATTATACTGGTCCATCAAATTGGGAAATCAACTCAAAATACTCATTTCATTTAACTACTACCTACAATCACAATCCCTTCATGACATCACTATTACAACTTAAAATTCACTACATCCCTTCTCATATGAAGTACTAGTTTACAACCACTAAAGAAAAGAAAGTCAAGGGGGTAAAGTCACATAATAGACATGGTAAACTTTAATCTCATATTATAATCCAATACGATCTTATCTACATATTTTATTTTCTCACATCATACTTACTTACCCCAGCATACATTTAGACTACCTTCAAATTCCACATAAAAAATGAGTCTATACTTATAACTTATTGGCTAATCTAACCGTTTTCATTCATAGACCATAAGGGAATTCTGTAACCACCATAGCTGTCCACTCTAGACTCTTTCCTATTTTGAATAAATAAAAACAAATCAAATCCAAACACTTTGTCCACACACCACCATACAATTTACAGGTCTTGCCACAGTATTTTCCAACCACCATAAAAGAAAGAACCACCACTAAATCAAAGGGTTATTCAACTAAAACTACTTATTTGTACAATAGTTACGCTTACTCTGACTACTAACCTAGTGACTTCATGTCACCAACTTTGGACCAACTTACTACCATTAGGTCATAACACTTTAACAAATACTACTACTCAGATAGAAATATAGGTCCAACATTCTTCTACACATTATTCCTGTAACAAGAATTTGAAAGGGACTGGATACTCTTATATACCTCAGGCTAAAAATCATGATTTTATCAAGATCAAAGTTTACACTTGAATCTCTAACAGACTCCTCTCAAGTCCTTGGACAATTTTATAATATTTTATCACTCAATCAAAAAGGATCATACCATTTAGATTCTAGACATCTGCACTTAAATCACCTCAATAATGAGATATATCTGAGAACATCAGGGTAAGAAAAGAATTAGGCTAACTTTACTTTCATATGGTGACACCATATCACACACTAGAGTATGAAAGGAGAATATTCTGACTTTATAGCAAGAACTTGAACATGAAGAAATAGAGACATTCCTAAATGTCTTATAGCCTCCTGCTTATAAGTGTGGCGCGCTACACACCCATAAACAAGACTCTACCTGATGCAATTTTGCAGATACCCTGGGACCATGAACCATGCTTTGATAACAAGTTTGTCATAACCTGAGCCAGGGCCCTAGTCGTAACATGCATCCCAAACCATAAGGCCCCGACGCTCTTCTAAATCTAGCAATCATGCAAAATATTCACATAATGTAAGAAAATTTGTGTAAAACAACACATGACCGAACCATGGTCAATCTCATAACTTGAACAATTTGAAAATGAATTTCTAAATATTCTAAACATGTGACAACTATCTACAAAATCTCTAACATTACAATATCCATCATAAATTTGAAACATAATTGGGACAAAGACCCCAGTAGACCATAAAAAGAAAGAAGCGATGTAATCTGAAAATCAGGCCTGCCAAAATTGAGAAGGCTCACCATCTACAACTTCTGACACACACAGATCTACTATTAGATAGAACCGCAGGACTGTTCCTCAGATCCTAAGATATAAGGGGTTAATACATTTTTACTAGTACACAGAGAAATCCAAAATAATGTGTGTGTATATATATAACATATATGAGAGCAAGTTTGAAACATCATACATAAAATAGTTAAAAATACATGGGCAATTGAAATGACCTTAAAAAATCTTTTCAATGCAAATCTAATCTTTGTGTTACTTCTGAGTTAGGTGGTACACCCCTACAAGTCTGATATTTCACGGGCTATATGGAATGTAACATTAACTCAGCAGGGAAACCCCAACCCATGTTTGCCGCAAGAGTTGGAGTTTATGATTCTGATACGTCATAGGGCACTAGGCCATCGTATAATACCTCTTGGGGTAATAATAACCCATATCGATAAAACACGGTTTTGGGTAATGAGTTATCTGAACTCGTGCCTTTATTGGGTCACCTCCTAACATATCTTAAGCCTATTTTTAACATTTTATAAACATGCATCTTTCTAAAATCAATTCCTAAAAACTCTAAATAAAATCTGACTTATGTTCTACTCTGAGTCTGTTATGGCATTATCCATTTTGGTATCATCATTCCAAGATTTTCAAGTCGCATTATGAGACATAAAATATCATGTTATAGTCTCTTCATTCGAAACATAAAGTTTAGACCACCATATCATTCAAACAGTTTAAGAGAATTCATACTTCAAAACATATGTCAAATCATGCATAGAATTCCTCTTTTCAATATTTCAGCAAACATGTGGTGGTCATGTATTTTTGACAAACCATGGAATCCTTTCATTATATGTCTTCAACATTTATCAACATGTAAAACCCCATCTCATCAATTTAAAATCAATGTTAAATTATTTAAAAATAGTCAAGAACATTGATACCATACTTCTAAATATAACATTCTTCAATTCATAACATGAGAAAATCAAAAGATGTTACAACCTGAGAGGGATTTTAAATAGTTATGCTCTTAATTCAATTATCAAATTTAAATGCATACATCCATACATACATACATGCATGCATGCATATATATATATATATATATATATAACAAAAATCAATCTTTCTTTAAGGGATGGCCTCAAGACCAAAGCAATAAATCAAAAGGATTCACAATGCACAATTGTAAATTTAATTCAAAACCCCTTTAAAAATTCATGATTTCTAAAACTTTAAACCTTATTCAAAGTGTTTTCAATAATCCCATGTAATTTAGGAAAACCCCACGTACCTTAGATTACAAAGTTTAAAGAGTAGAACTCGAATCTTGATTTGTTCCTGGAAATCTTGGACATAAAGATTGATTTCCTCCTTTCTTGTTCTTAGAGGAAACCCTAGTTTGATCTTGTTTTTGAAAGTGAAGAGGGATTTTTAATTTTGTATAACTGATGATAATACACTAATAATATTTTTATAGAGTCATTTAATCAATTGAGGAGGTTTTCAGAAGAGGAAAAGTACTGAAACACCCCTTTTTGAAACCATAGTTTTGATGTTATTTTTGAAAGTGAAGGAGTTATGATGTTGTGTAACTGATGATAATAGGCTTGGTTAATAGACCTCGTCAGGAGGGTGATGAAACATCTCCTTGACCTTTGGGTCATGTCCCATGACTGAACTCACTATTTTAGGGGTGACAAATGTCTTGATGGTCCAACAGATCGACCGTCGCACCCTCGGTAGATTGATACCTCTCTGTAAAATGGGCATAACTTTTTACTCTAATATTACATTAAGGAAAAATTGGTGGCCTTGGAAAGAGGACTCAAATTCCTTTTATTTTATATATAGTAGGTCCCCTAATTAGTTATATATAAGAATTTATGCTCTATTGATGTTGAATCAAGTTTGGACGCTCACCAAAACTCAATTGATAGGAAAACTTTCAACGTCCTTCAGTTAGGGGACCTCTATAATCTCAATTCATGCTTAAATAGATTCCCACACTCCCTAATTGATTAACATAGTAAGTTTGAATTGGATTTCTTAGCTTTTGGAACCTTTACAAATAGAGGTGACGGTTTATATTCTAGCTGAAAAGTGCGGGGTGTTACACCAACACAAGTGAATAGGGGTAGAAAAAATAGAGATAAGATCGAGAGTATGAGGGAGAGACGTGAGAGAGAGATAGAATAAGAGAGAGAAGAGTGAAACAAAATTGATTGAAGAGAGATTGGAGCAACAAAAAGAGGAAAACACTCGCTGGAAATTTATGGATTAGCCACCAGAAACCACCTCCATCGCTGTCGTTACTGCTCTGTAATTTATCATTGGAGAACGTCTCCGTTCACCCAAATTCATCTGAATCAGACTGTTTTCCGTCAAAACTAACCTAATATTCCAAAGTTCTGCCAGAAACGTGTATGAGTCTTGTTTGTTTTTTGCATTCTATGTTTGATCTTAGCGGAAAACAAAGTGATGGGTGTATATCGGAGCTGGTTTCATATTGAGGTTTCATTCAAGACTTCGATTGTGGATCAATTCGAAAGAATCATCTTCAATTAAAATTGAGGTCCATTTCTCCTACTCATTCTCTATTTTTATTCCAAATTTTGATCATTGTTTGTGGATGTGAATGACCGGCATGCATAGCATGTTAGATTCTTTGTGAAGTGTATGTTTGTTGATGCATGATTTGGATTTTTAAAAATCAAAAGGGAAAAAAATATTGACAATCGAAGAGTTGTTAAATCAATTTGGGGCGGGAATTGAAAAATCTATAAAAAGGAAAATATTGATTGTTTGATTCGTCGATGGTTATTTGATTTGAAATAAACAATGATTATGTTGATTTTGATATTATCACGTTTAGACCATAAATTAATTAGGAAAATACTAAGTTGGGTAGGCGAATTGTAGGAATTGATGATTGTGGAATGATTGAATTTTTGTGCTTGAGATTGTTTTATTTGGTCTCTTGAAATTAAAAAATGTATTTATTTTACCGGGGAATGACCCGAGCTCACATTGTACTTATTCACCGGGGAATGCCCCAAAGTATCATATATGCAAAGGAGGCTCGTGATCAAGGCCTGAGGCATCGGGTTAAGCATTGAATTGTAGTTTAGTATTAGTGTAGATTTACTTTTCAGTACCTTTTTATTTGGGGATATAATAATTGGATTGGACACTATATTTTTGGACTTATTTTGTTTGTTATTTTGCATGTTTTGTGTGATTTCTACATTCATATTGTAAAATTAGACGATATGCTCCACCAAGAGGCCATGGTTGAACCACGGGATCGAGGGGTGCCTAACAGCTTTCCCTTAATCAATAAAATTCCATAAGCAAAATCTCTATTCGTGGATCAGTTTAAAAGAATCAAAATATTTTGAAAAGCAATTTCCAAAGGTGACTTGGCACACCCAATTTATGCCAAGTGAAACTCTGATTTTTGAATATAAAAAATCTTTTTTGAAACAAATCTTCATTTTTTTTCAGCTAATAATAAAAATCCTTTCAAACTTAAAATTAATCTTTTTTTGGTTAAAAAAGGGTTGTGACAGATCTCTCGACTCTTCTGGGGATTTTTCAGAATTTAAGCTTATTTGTTTAGAGTTGTATCGAATTAGTTTAACATTATGGATGTATAGATATTGTTTGTGTTATTGTTAGTATTTGTTATATCATTGTTGAGTGCCTATTTGCTACGTGTTTACAGTTTTTCCTCTTATGTATTACCACTTTATATTTGACTTCCTTTGCATAACCCGAGTTAATTTTTCTGCAACAAATTCTATAGTACACGCTGTGTACACGATCTCTAGTTGAGTCACCCTTATTTTAGGAGGTAGATCCATCGGTTGGTATGTAGTAGATGGAAAGTAATCGCAGCTACTATCAACCATACGCTCCCCCGAACAACCTTATTGGTAGACCCCAGCATAGGTCAGCCTTTAGGTCATGCTTATCTGTATCATATTAAGACCTTGCAGGACCCACTTGGTCCTTTGTAGGAGACTCACCCTTAAAGCATCCTTACATGCTAATTGTTGCATCTTTAATCACAATAGGGTCATTTAACAAACTGATTTGAGGAAAAGCATGTGCTAGAATTAAAGGAGCGTGTGTTTAGGCAAGAAAAAAACAAAGTGAATCCAAAAACAAAATAGAGTTTCATAGTTTTTTTAGAGTTTTTTATGATTTTTGTTTCTCATAATCTAAAAATTCAAAAAGATTTTTTTTACATTTTGCACTTATTTACTAAAAAAAAAGCATTAAAAAGATTTTGCATTTGTTTCCTTTAGCAAGTATTCATAATTCAAAAATTTTAAAAGATTTTTTATTTAATAGAAGATTTTTATAAAAGAAATTCAAAATAATATGGTAGAAGTTTTGTACATTGCATAAAATAAAAATATCAAAAAGATTTTTTCTTTCATAGTTGTTGGTGTCATTTTTATATGATGTATCAAACTGAAAACTCAAAAAAGATTTTATTGACTTTTTTCATCATTTGTATTTGGTCTTGTCTCTTAAGTCAAGGTTTAGTTTGTTTGATCTTTAATTGTCCAATCTAGATAAATTACGCACTCCTGATTCTCCTCTCTCGGGAGTGAGATACGTAGGCAGCCCTTCGTGGGTTTGATGATCTTATTTTAAAAATTCCAAACGATGTTTCTTCACTCTTCATTTAGAATAGGTGTCATATATATCTTTAAAAAGAAAACTACGAAAAATTTCCCTTTAATAGTTTCAAGTTTCTTTTTTGTATGAAATTCAAAATCAAAAACCCAAAAAGATTTTCCTTTGATAATTATAGGTTTCATTTGTTTGTATAGAAATCTAAAAAATTCAAAAAGATTTTGTTCACTCTTCATTTAGAGTAGGTGTTTCATATACATCTTTAAAAGAAAACTACAAAATGAGTTTCCTTTAATAGTTTCAAGTTTGATTTTCGTATGAAATTCAAAATTGAAAACCTAAAAAGATTTTCTTTGGTAATCCTAGGCTTCATTTTGTATAGGGATTTTAAAATTGAAAAATTCAAAAATATTTCCATTAATTCTTTTGACAATTTGTTAATTTTTTTCTACTCAAAGTTTCAAAAAAAAAATAAGAAGAAGAAAAAGAAAGAGAGTTTGATCGGCCATGTTGTGCCAAAACTTCATGAACTACGCATACCTAATTCTCCTTTTTCAAGAGTGAGATACATAGGCTCCTTTTTTTCGGATTCAGTGATCTTTTCAAGAAAAATAGAAAAAGATTTTGAGAAAGTGTTGAACTCTAACATGTTTGCTATCTCTTATTCAGTTAGTTTAAGGTGGCTGGTTTGTGGCACTCTGGCGGGTCCTCCATATTACACCAAATCTAAGGAAGGTTTAGTTGTGTCCAATTGGGATATAGAGGAACCTCATGGATCAAACAAAGGGTCAAGAAAAATGAGAGTTTAAAGGAAGAGAATTTGAGACTAAGACATCAAATGATGAAAATGTATTGAGCTTGGTCCAGTAGGCTGCCTCCTCTATTCCCTAATATTGATCCTACAAATATCTTGAGTTTTCCATCACAATTGCAAAGTTAGTTTTGTATTGTTGTTGACGCACCATAACATGCCTTGGAATTCATGCCACATCAGCTGCATCTCAATATTTTCACCACTCCTTCTTTAGCTCCTCAGTATAAACTTACTACATTCACAACACTACTTATCGGTTGTGATTTTGCTGCTAAACCCTCTACTGAGGCTTCCACATTAGCTATCTGCCCAATGATTGTGGTTTCCCATCCTCTAGTGAACCCATGTTCAATACTTTTGATGATCATTGCTATAATCCTGAGTTTACTTTTAAGTTAACTGGACCACCAAAATTTCTTATCAAGAAGTTGGACATGGCTGAAGAGCAAGAGAAAATGGTTGGAAAAATGAAGATTGCAGAAAATGCTATGAAAAGTTCCCTGGGACTCGTGGGTAAAGAAGATGTTTCATATAAAGACTGGGCATATCTACAAATGTCAACCTTCTTTAAAGCTTTGAGATATTAAAATTTAAGGAACATAATGGAAATAAGGAATCCATGAAATATTTGGGATAATATGAAAATCAATTAAGGGAAATTGGAGGGAAGAAGAATGAAAAAGATGCGGTTGCTATTGTAGTTGGACAATGGGAATTTACAATAAGATGACATCGTCGTTACCCTCAGTATCAAGCCTAAGTTCATGCCCAAGCTGTATATAATCACTCCTAAAACCCATTATACTTTATTTTCCTACCTCTATACCCAACATATTGTGTACAACCATATGTTTAGCTCTCTTTTTACTCACAATGGCACAGACCAACACCTTAAAGTCACCCTTTAACTTCACCAAAATATCAAAGCCCTTCTAGGCCCAAGGTTCGATCCAAGTCAAACAATCTAAAGAGAAAGAAGCCTCAAGATAGTTTCACACTAATTGGAGAGCCGCATGCCAGTTTATACTTGAGATTGGTATAGTGGGTCATGATCGCTCCTCTCCTTGGGTATACTCCTAACCCACATTCAAGAAGTTGTGATCCTAACGTATGATGTAAATATCATTCTGATGTTTAGGGTCACAGTATTGAAGATTATCGTGCTTTGAAAAGAAAAATAGAAAAAATGATTCAAGATAAATAGATTTTGGTACAGACCATGGACAATGGTAGAAACTCTAGTCATGCTGATATGAAAATCAGTGGGTAAGATGTCAAGCTTAGAAATTGGGAAGATACGCCTCTCCTTACTTGGAAGGGGTTTTCATATTTTCTTTGGTTTTTCTTTATATTTTTTAAATTATTTTAGGGTTGTAGTTTGGAATCTATCTTGTTTTGTTTCTCTGTCATTTTTGTTTAAACCCTTCTATCTTTTCTTTTAATGAAATGTGGTGTCCTTGTTGTTTTGTATTATTTTAAGTTGTTTGTTTGTTTTCTTTACATAGTTTATTTTATGTTAGGTCTAGCGACATGACATACTAGCAGAATTTTCAGCTAGATCTTAGAATCCAATTTAAGCATAAACTTTGAATCAAAGGGCTAAAGTTAGAAAAAGTCATTTGACAAATAGGTAGAGTGTTGAGACATTTGGTGACCATGCTAAAGTCTTCCTTCAAAATTAAGACAATTATTTTAAGAATCACAAGAGTAACTTTGTCATTAATTGAAAGACATATCTCGATTAGGTCAAATAGTAGTGCACGATACCATATCAAGAGGTATAGAAAGAAAATCAATTTCACGAAATCATCAGTCATTCAATGTGAGGAATGTACAATAAAGGTGGAGTTTGCTAAAAAAAGTAGAGACAAAAAAGATCAGTTAAAGTTAATGTTGTAAAAAATGTCACAAGTGATCTTCATCTTTCACATTCATATTGCATGATGTGTATGTGCCTTTTTAAGGATTGATATGATAAAGGCATTTCATTCTGTTATTCAAATACCGTGTCAACCTTTGTTTACCCTATTTGAGCCTTAATGTTATTTTCTTTCATATCCCTCTTTTGGAATCAAGATACAGTCAGCAAAGCTAAAAAAAAAGTGTCCAGCAAAAGAATAGAGTAAGAAAAGTTTCAAAAAAAAAAGAAAAAGAAGAAAATGTTTCCAAAAAGAAAGAAAAAAGAAGTGTCAAGAATAATAGAGTCTGAAAAAAATCTCAAAGAGAAAAGAGTTAATAAAAATAAAAAAAGAATTCAAAAACAAGCAAAAGAACGAGTTGTCGGAACTATGTGTGACCTGATTCTCCTCTTTTTGGGGTGAGATATGTAGGCTTCTCTACTTTGGGATTGGTACAGTTAAATAAATAATTTAAAACTACCCAGTCAAAAGAAACTGGGGCATGAGTTAATTTCCATTGTTTGAGTCGATTCCACAAGTTGTAAGTCTTATCCTACTTCAAGTGTCGTTTGGGCCTCATGTTGTCTTTTATTTCTAACCTTATTCAAAAGACAAGTTACAACCAAACAAATACCTCCAGATCAATCTTTGAGAATGATAAGTCTAAGCATGCAATGCATAAGATAACATATTTTAGGAACTACTGTCTTCCTCAGCATAAGGAATTAAGAGACAAATAAAAATAAGAGATCCTTATTGGTGAAAACCCTCAAGGGCACCATAAGACAATGGTGAGCTGAGAGAAAAAAAAGAGAGGCTTGTTAGTGAACATCCTTCAAGGTGTCACTAGCCGAATGAGGTCTTAAATAAAATTGACCTAAGAAAGCAACTCAGTTTCAAGACCATTAACTCAACAACAATTGGTGAAAGTTTGGATGAAAAGATCAGATAGCTTAATCAAAAATGCATGAGACAACTTAACCCAAAATGCATGACATAATTATTAGAGTTGACTGTCATTTTCAGATAATTTTTTTGTTCTTTGTTTTAAATGGGGACATTCATTGTATCTTCTTTCTTCTCTTTATTTTTATTTTATTTTCTTGAGTCAGTTATCCAAATAAAAAAACCGTTTTCATTTTTCTCTTGTTATTGAGTTAAGTTCAGGTCAAAATAAGTGAGAAAAGATTTCAAAACTGGATGCCAGCTTCATCAATTACACAAAGCAAAATAAAAGGTCAGCACATGAAAGAGACATGATTGTGAGCCGAAATAAGGCATGCAAAAGGTTTTATCAATAGACAAGTCTGGAAACTTATGGAAATACCAAGGTTCAAAGGATTTATCTGAGGGGCATGACAAAGAAGAGATAATGTGTTTGTTTCAATGTCACTCTTATAACCAAAGTTCAGGTTAATGAGGCAGTAAGTCAATGACATATGCTAATGGTTGGAAGCAAGATAAAATGTCACGGAGTCAAGAGCAATTGTCACAAAAGGTAAAGCCACAAACCATCCACCATATTTTTAAACTCACAAGTTTTCTTTGTATGAAGCAAGAACACATATTACCTTAAAATAAAGGATTTCAAAGCCTAAACATCAAAGGTCGTAATTTCTCACTTCTACAAATGTAAGAGGAAATGTTTGGTGATCAAAACTATGGTAAAACTCATAATCCAATATATCTAAGAGATGCACTTCCTTGTTCGGGTAATTCAAGTTCATTTATTAGGTGATGCACTTCATAAATTGAACCTTTAATCCTAGAAGTCATACTTTCTAGTTGAGTCCTTCCACTAAACCCTTAGGAGACACACTTCTTTGTTAGGGTAGTTTAAGTTATGTCTTGATAGGTCACATACTTCCTAACTCAATACTTTACTCCTAGAAGATGCAATTTCTAGTCGTGTCCTTCCATGTAATCCCTAGGAGATACACTGAGTAATTCAGTTTTTATTTATTAGGTGATGTACTTCCTAAATTGAACCTTCATCCTAGAAGTCGCATTTTTTAGTTGAGTCATTCTAGTTGACCCTTAGGAGACACACTTCCTTGGTGGGTATTCAAGTTTCGCTTATTAGGTGATTCACTTCCTAATTTAAGACTTTAATCCTAGAAAATGTACTTTCTAGTTGAGTAGCTAACCACTAGGAGATGAATTTCCTTGTCTGGGTAATTTAAGTGGCATTTGTAAGAAGACACACTTTCTTGTTTGGGTAATTCAAATGACATTTGCAAGGCACTTCCTTGTTAGGGTAATTCAAGCAACATTTTAAGAAGATGCACTTTTTTGAATTTCATGAAAATTTAATACAATTTCAAAGATTTTAAGGATGAAAACAAGTATCTTTAGTATTAAATTGTTGGTTATAAGGAAATTTTATACCCAAAAGAAATGTTACTCAAGAAAATTTAAGTAAAAGGTGTCATTTAAGTATTGAATGAAGGATTCGTGAAATTGACCACCTTATAAGGTCAAACATAATTAGGAAACTTGATTAAGTTAATTATGGACGTGATTAAAATTTTCAAAACTTTCGAATCTTTTCAAAAATACAAATCCACCCAACCTACACCCCTCTTCAATCCAAATCAACCAGTCTCTCTCCTATCTCTCTCGACAGCTTCTCTAAACTCTCTCTCAACTAACAGTTCTACAAATTTCTCTTTTCAATCCTCAACGACTTCAACCTCCGATGAAAAATAGCTGGGATACGATCTCCTTTTTGACTTAAACCTTCAATTGACGTGAAAGACTTGCTCTCCGACCATAACAACTTTGAATTCTTATTGTTTCTTTTCTTCTCTCACTAGTAAGAAATTATGGCCTTTTAAGTTTTGAAGAAAACGAGAAACTTGAGCTAAATTTTCTTATAGTATTGGGTAACAATTTTAATATTTATTGTTTTAATTTGAAATGCGGTCTGAATAAAATTCTAATTTTTAGTATTTCTTCTCTTCTCTTTTCGAAGTGAATTTTGATTTTTTATTGTTTGTTGCATTGTTTTGAATTTTGATTTTAGTTGTTTGTGTTTATATAAACAAAACAATGATTTGGATTGATTTATTCTGTTCTTGTTCTTGGTAAAAATAATGATATTGTTGTTTTTCCAGTGGACCAAAATTGTGTTACTATTTTCTTCCTGCAACAGATTATCCATCTGCTGCAACATATTAACCATCTGATGCAACAGATCAACTATCTAATGCAACAGAGGAACCATCAAATTAAAATTCTGATGCAATAGATTAATCATCTGAGGTAATAGAGGAACCATTAAATAAAAAATTTGATGTAATAGATTTAACATATGATACAATAGTTTAACTATCTGATGTAACAAATTAACCATATATTGCAACAGATAGTAATGCAAAAAATTTACTATCAGATGCAACAGAGGAACCATTGAATAAAAAAATCTAATGCAATAGATTAACCATTTGATGTAATGGAGGAATCATCAGATTAAAGATCGGATGCAATAGATGAACCTCCTATTGGATAAAATCCTATCAACTCTTCCAACAGGACATGTCCAAGACTTAATTTTTCCAACTGCTCATTCATCTTCCGTGATAAATGACCCTTCTATTAGAAGAAATCTAAACAATATTGATCATTAATAACTATTCTAATAGATTACTCATGTGTTGCAATAGATGTGTGACCTATTGCACAGACCATTCATCTTTCTCAATAGACGAGTGATATGTTTTGTATTGTCGCAACAGATTACTCAGTCGTTGCTGCAAGTTAGTTAACTGCTCCAACAAATCACTCATATGTTACAATAGATGTATGATCTATTGCACAGACTATTCATCTTTCTTAATTGATGAGTAATATGTTTTATATTGTCATAATAGATTACTCATCCATTGCTCAGGTTATTTAACTGTTCCAACATATATCTCATATGTTGTTACAAATAATATTGCAATAGATGTGTCATATACTGCATAGACCATTTATTTTTCTCAATAGATAAGTGATATGTTTTGTATTATTGCAACAGATTACTCATTCGTTACAATAGATTATTTAATTGTTCCAATAGATCACTCAGATATTGCAATAATGTGTGATATATTGCACAGACTATTTATATGTATTAAAAGATTAGTATATATTTTGTATTATTGCAATAGAATACTCATCCACTACAACAGGTTGGTTATATACTATAATAGATATACCACTTGGTGTAACAGATCAGTGATTTGTTGAAGATGTTATTTTACTGTTTTTCTTGTTAGATTTACGATTATTCTTTTTAATGATGCATTAATCCATTATAATATTTTTTTTATATTCCTATTAATTTTAGATAATATGGCTCCCAAAAGAACAGAAACTGAATCTAGTCCAAGTAAAGAAACAATTGAAGCAGCTAGACTACATCCACTACTCTATGAGCTTGCTTTACAAGCGTTATCTCAATCAGGAGTAGAATATGATGAACATGAGGAGGAGGAATGTTTCAAAAAAGATGATACAAATGCTAATAGACCTTTCACCAAAGAGTTTGTCAAAATCTTTAGCATTGATCGTTATCCTCTGAGAATATAGTGCGATGGTGTCATAATTTAATGAGTGATTTTGTGGTTAAGTCAGCCATGGGAAAATCTTTTGACGCCTTTAGAAAAATACTTTGATAACAAAAATTGGATGCTTATTTCAGGTTCAGCTGCTTTGGGAAATATCTTGATTTGCCAGAGGACAACAATGATCGTTTCCAAATAAAAAAGGTATATGAACTTCTCAAGCATAGGTTTATGTATGAAAACAAATATAAGATGGATGAGGTATGGATAAATTACTACGGCATGCCTGTTTGTTTTGGTTGGAAGGAGTTTCCCATAGTTGCTGGACTAAAATGTTATCCTCCTTCTCCTTCTTAAGTTATACCTAATCTAACCCCCAAAAAGCACCCTTCATACCCCAAAAAGCTAAAGGCAAGTCATGTGATCATGATGACCAGGTGTCCATTGATAGTCCAAGCTTCAAAAACAAAAATTTAATAGAAGCGCTGAAAGGTAAAGGACTTTCAAAGAAGCACAAGCAGACATTGTGCTTGGTTTGTTTTGTACATAATTTTATTTGGGCGAGAGACATTAACAACATATGTGTTGGTTTAATAAAGCTCTTCGAGGATCTTGAGGCATTTATCAGTTATCCTTGGGGTTATGAAATCTTTAAAATGAATGTCAAATATTTATTGACTCCGTTAGCTCCAAAGACAGTCAACTTATATGGCTTTCCATGGGCTTTCATGGTAAATGTTTCATTCTTTTATTATGATATCATTCATTTTTTAATCAATAAATGGTTTTGATTTATTGGTGTTATTTGATAGGCTTGGGTGTTTGAAGTCATTCTTTATTTGAGACAACAAGTGAACTACAGGAAGAAGTTTCCTGTCCAAGATTCTTGAGATGGTTGTCGGCAAAAACTGTTAAAAAATCAAAAATTTTGGATCTATTCAACCCCACAAAGCATGAAGTATAATTATAATTAAAATATTTGTTCTAATTAATGATTTTTCTGAATGATCTAATCATCATTCTAATATATCTAATGATTTATGTTAGATTGTGCATCATCGCTTGTTCTAACCAATCGAGAGTTAAAGATTCTAATTTTTCTTATGTTACGATATGTGCAAACTTGATTGGACCATAAGGTCATTGACAGAATAAAAATAGAATTGTTTGGAGCAATAGCCATTACAAGAAAAATAATTTTAGAGGGTGGGCATGTTGTTGTTTATGGTCTTAGTGGTGACGGAGCTGTTGGTGAATTCACTTATGTTGCATTTTGTCTTAGAAGCTTGGGTTTTTTAGGAGACTGTTTTCCTCTTAGGTTCAAGTAAGAGTGTGCTGTTGCTACTGTGAGTCTTAGGGGTTCTAGTGTTTAATACACACTTTAGTTCCTACATATTGTAATAGTTTATGTCTCCCTATTTATCCTTTACTTTCTTCCTTTAGTTTGGTGTTTTGTTGCTAGTTATCTTTAGTTTTGAATTTGTGCTTGCTTTTTTAGGTTAGTCTTCATCTATTCTTGTGTTTTCTACTTTGATCTTATATTATTTGGTATCAGATCCAGGTTTGATTTTGTTCCAACAAAATCAATCTTGGGTTTGTTATCTAGAAAATTGTAACTCCTCGAAAATAGGACCCAAGATGTCACACGGTACTCAAGACTACAAGTAGTCTTAAGCTAACCCTGTAATCCTTATTCGAAATCTAAAACTCATATCAAAGAGATTTAATAATCAATTATCACTGAAATACTATATCTGAACTAATCTAGAAATTACTGAACATAATGTCTAAATACGTTTGAGTTAAAAGTCTAAACAAATCATATTATAAGTCTAAAACACTCCTAATAGTCAGACAATCCTCAACTACTAACAACTCGAGAGTCCTTGGAATAGACCCTCAGTTGACTCAAACTGACTGAAAATAATTGAACAAGCTACTGTAATAAACTAAAAGTCTGAATAAAGCAGTCCCTGAACTATGAGGACTCACAAACTATCAAGATGTAGATGTAGATGCTCGAAATCACTCACGCTGCTAAAACTGAGCACCTGAACCTACATTATTAAACAATGTAGCACATAGACGTATATATGGGTTAGTACTTTTGGAATGTACTAAGCATGTGAGGATGAATTCATAAGTGAAACAATATTTTGATGTTAATAAAAATTCATGAAAGAATGCATGTTGACTGTAATGACTCACATACTCTAGAATAACTGAAAGACAAAACTTATAAATAATGAAACATACTATATAGATCTTGTGAGCCATTACATTTAATTCTGAAAACTGTACTTGTATTTTATTTTTAAATCATGCAGGCTAAGTGTGGAAACGATTCACTTTAATATCTGTAATTTGAGAGCTGAAATTTATGACTAATATCTGATGTAAAATAATATCTGAATGAGACTGTACGCCTTCACACTTAGTTTCTAAAGCTTTTCTATTATTCTTTTTTGTTAGGGATTTACTGAAGAGAATTCTTTTAAAAACTATACGGCAAGGCTTTAGGGAGGTTCTTCTAACCGACATAAACTATGTGAGCTATCATGGAGTCCAACATCAAGCTACCCTACCTCACGTTGGGGAGAGGTGTCATACTCTTGCCAAGGAGTATAACCTGAGCTAGTTGATCACAATTTGTATCTGTCATCCATATAAATGCGAATAATCTAAATCTGAACCTATGTTGGCTCGTAGTTATGGGAAAGTAGGAAGTGCTAAACCCACACTTTCCACTCATTTCTAAATACTACTCCCTTTAATATGCATGTTCATTCCGTAGGAAATCCACTTTAAAACTAGCATAAGGGTTTGAAATGAAAATCAGTTGTGCAATTATTTTTTTAAAATTGATATCAAACTAACTGACTGAATTCTATATCTTAGCTGATGGTCAAAGATCAAATCTTATTTAGAAACTGAGTCTGATTTTATCATAGGATGCTTAAAAGCAAAAATCTTCTTGAAATATCAGTACTCAACTTTGGGCTTAAAGCCCATACTTTAACTCATGTCAAATCATCACAGTGTTCAAGCTTAATAAATAAGATCTTGAAATTTCATTAACAATTCTAGTCAAGGCAATGCAATTTAAATTCTCAATATATGTAAAACAAGTCAAACGTATGGACATGGAAAAATATAAATACAATTCATCATTCAAGTCACTTGTGATATCATAGTCTCTAAATAATAATCATTGGGTATAAACCCTAAATCTAAATTCATGTGAACTCATATAAAATCATGTAAATTCATAATTATAAACTAGTTTTTGGCACAAGGATGAGAGAATTATCCTGTTCATTACCCCTACATACCTTAAGTGATTAAATTGAGGAAGACACTTGACTTTAAATATCTATTGATGTTCTTGAAGATTATTTCTTGGAGTTTTTGAATAGGGAACCTAGAATTTTTAATTATCTTGGAAAAGGAATGGTAAAATTTTGGGTTTATTAAAGTTTAAAATTGAAGCTCTAGGGTTTTCTTTGAGAGCAATTTGATGAAAATGGGTATAATATTCTTATAATGGGTTTAATATTTTGTTTTTCATGATTTGCAGGCTTGGAAAAGACTAAATTGCCATGAAAATTTAAAATGCAAAACTGGAACACAGAATGTGACCTCACTGCGACGCGTCAAATAGGCCATCGCGACACCCACCGTGATGCGGTGGAATTGTGGTGGCTTATTGGAAATACACCACTGCAAATTTAGGAGTCACTGCAATGCGGTGAGTGGTTCATCGTGATACCCACGACGACGCATTGCAATTGCTTTTACTCACTTGATTTTTACAAATTCTGAATTAGCCTCCACTGCGCTATTGCTTTGCAATTTAAAATGTGATCTTAACCTTCTCTGAAAAATTCACAACTTACCCTAGACATGCTACTTACACCCCCAAATATAATTCAACTCAAAAATTATCATCTCAAAGCTCAAAAAGTTAATTTAAAAATCCTCAAAGTTCAAAGGGAGTCAAAAATGACTAATCCCCCTAACACTTACCTTTATTTAAAGTTCTAAGTCCTATAGACACATACTAGGGGATGAACTGAGCTAGGAACCTATGGGGTATTACAATATCTCCCCCTTGGAAACATTCATCCTCAAATGAGACTAATTAAGCTGAGGATACTGAGGAACTAAGACTATAATTGGCATGGACAACTGAAAACATGACTAAACTAATTTACAAATGCAAGAATTATCAAGAAAGTGGCTATATAAAACTTAAAATGAAAAAAGACATGATCTGAGGAAACTTGTTACCTTGTGCTGAATCTGAACTTGCGGAAAAAAAATGAGGTTTCTTTGTTTGTATATCTGTTTTCTCTTCCCAAGTGTCTCCCTCAATGGACTGATTCCTCCAGAGAACTTTGACCAATGAAACTTCTTTGTTCCTTAGTCTACGAATCTAATGATCAAGAATCTCCAATAAAATCTCTTCATAAGAGAGGCTATCGTGAATGTCTGTGCTTTCTAAGGGTACTACAATAGTTTGATCACCAATACACTTCTTTAATAAGGAGATATGAAACATAGGGTGAATGGATGACAAGTTTGCAGGTAACTCAAAATCATATGCTACTTTCCCAATGCGACTCAATATTTTGTAATGACCAACATATTGGGGACTAAGCTTTCCTTTTTTGCCAAATCTCTTCACCCCTTTCATGGGTGAAACTTTCAAATAAATAAGTCATTGACTTCAAACTTAGGATATTTTCTTCTCATATCTGTATAAGATTTATATGACCCTTCGCTATTTTCAACCTTTTTCGAATCAACTGGACCTTCTCCAAAGATTCAAACACCACAAATATACCTATTAATGTGACCTGACCCACTTCGAACCAACAAATAGGTGACCTATATCTCCTCCTTACAAAGAGCCTCAAACAGGGCCATCTGGATACTAGCATGGTAACTGTTATTATTGGTGAACTCAATTAATAGCAAGTGCTCATCCCAACTACCATTGAAGTCAAGAACAAATTCCCTCAATATATCCTCTAGGGTCTGAATGTTCCTCTCTGCATGACCATCTGTCTGAGGATAAAAAGTTGAACAAAAATGAACCTAGGTACCAAGACCCTTCTAAAAGGCTTTCAAAAAGTGAGAGGTAAATTAAGTTTCCCTATATGAAATGATAGATAAAGAACCTCCGCAATCTAATCAACCTAGCACCGTAATGCGCCAAATGATCCATCGCGATACTCACCGCGACACGATGGCTAATTGGAAATGGACCACTGCTGATTTAGAATCACCACGATGTGAAAAGTAGGTCATCATAATATTCACCGCGACACAGTACAATTGTTGTAACTTATTGTATTTTTATGAATGCCGAATTAGCTTCACTACGATGTGGTGGTCTCCTCGGTAGCGACCTAATTGTACTGAGCTGCTTCTTTACAATTTCAAATATGATCTAAACCTTGTCCAAAAGAATTAAAACTTACCCAAGACATGCTACTTACACCCCCAAATATAATTCAATTCAAAAATCATCATCTCGGAGCCTGGAAGGTCAACTTAAAAATCCTGAAAGTTTAAAAGGATTCAAAAATGACTAAACCCTTTAACATATAACTTTATTTTCAAGTTCTAAGTCCTATAAGCACATACTTGGAATTGAGTTGAGCTATTAATGTACAAGTTATTACATTATCTCCCCGTTAGAAACATTCATCCTCGAATGAGACTAATTAAGCGGAGGATACTGAGGAACTGAGACTATAATCATCATGCACAACTGAAAGCATAACTAAAATAATTTACAAATGCAAGAATTATCAAGAAAGAGGCTATATAAAGATGAAACTTAGAATGAAAAAAGAGATGATATGAGAAAACTTATTACCTTAAAATGAATCTGAATTTGCGGGGAAAAGATTGGAGTACTTGGTTCACATATCTACTTCTACTACCTAAGTGGCTCCCTCAACGGACTGATTCCTCCAAAGAACTTTGACCAAAGAAATTTCTTTGTTCCTTAGTCTACGAAGCTAGTGATCAAGAATCTTTACTGTAATCTCCTCATAAGAGAGGCTATTGTGAGTGTATGTTATTTCAAAAAGTACTACAATAGATGGATCACTAATGTACTTCTTTAATAAGGAGATAGAAAAGACAAGGTAAACGGATGACAAGTTTGTAGGCAACTCAAACTCAAATGCTACTTTTCTAACACAACTTAATATTCTGTAAGGGCCAACATATTGGGGATTCCACTTTTTGACAAATCTCTTCACCCACTTCATGGGTGAAACTATTAAATAAACTAAGTCATCGACTTCAAACTCATGATCTCTTCTCCTCTTATATGCATAATATTTTTGATGACACTATGCTATTTTCAACCTTTCTCATATGAACTAGACCTTCTCCATAGCTTCTAACACCATATCTGTCCCTATCAAAGAGTCGTCACCCACTTTGAACCAACCACTAGGTGACCTTCATCTCCTCCTATAAAGAACCTCAAATGGGGCCATCTAGATTCTAGCATGGTAATTCTTAATATACAAACTCAACCAACTGCAAGTGCTCATCCCAACTACCCTTAAGGTCAAGAACATATTTCCTCAACATATCCTCTAGGGCATGAATGGTCCTCTCTGCCTGACCATCTGTCTGTGGATGAAAAGCTAAACTAATATGAACCTAGGTACAAAGACCCTTCTGAAATGATTTCCAAAAGTGAGGTAAACTGAGTACCCCTATCTAAAATCATAGATAAAGAAACTTTGTGCAATCTAACCAACCTATCACTACGACTTACCAAATGGGCCATCATGATACCCACGTGATGTAGTGAAATCATGGTGGCTTATTAGAAATGAGATACTACTGATTTGGGCATCACTGCAATGCAGTGAGTGGGTCATCACAATGCCCTCTTAGATTTATTTTCAAGTTCTAAGTGTTATAGGCGTATACTAGGGGCTGAAAGCTTGACTAAACTGATTTACAAATGCAAAAATTATCAATAGAGTAGCTATATAAATCTAAAACTTAGAATGAAAAAAGAGATAATCTGAGTAACCTTATTACCTTAGTTTGAATCAGAACTTGCAGTGGAAAGATGAAGGTACTTGGTTCGCATATTTGCTTCCGCTTCCTAAGTGGCTTCCTCAATAGACTGATTCCGCCAAAGAACTTTGACCAAGGGAACTTCTTTGTTCCTTAGTCTATAAATCTGGTGATTAAGAATCTCCACTGGAATCTCTTCATAAGAGATGCTATCGTGATTGTAATTACTTTCTAAGGGTACTATAATAGATGGATCACTAATAAACTTCTTTAATAAAGAGATATGAAACACAAGGTGAATGAATGATAAGTTTGCAGGAAACTCAAACTCATATTCTACTATTCTGACAAGACTCAATATTTTGTAAGGGCCAACATATCGGGGACTACTATTATCCTTTTTGAAAAATATCTTTACCCCCTTCATAGGTGAAACTTCAAATAAACTAAGTCATCAACTTTAAACTCATGATCTCTTCTCTTTACATCTGCACAAGAATTCTGATGACACTATTCTATTCTTAACCTTTATCGAATCAACTGGACCTTCTCCATAGCTTCAAATACCACATCTATCCTTATCAAAGAGTCCTCACCTACTTCAAATGAATCTATAGGGGACCTACATCTCCTACAATAAAAAGCCTGAAACGGGGCCATCTGGATGCAATCATGGTAACTGTTATTATAGGCAAACTCAATCGATGGTAAATGCTCACACCAACTACCCTTGAAGTCATGAAAAAATTCTCTTAACATATCCTATAGGGTATGAATGGTCCTCTCTACCTGACCATCTGTCTGAGGATGAAAAGTTAAACTAAGATGAACCTGGGTTCCAAGACCCTTATGAAAGGATTTCCAAAAGTTAAAGATAAACTGAGTACCCCTATATAAAATAATAGATAAAGGAACTTCATTAAATATAAAAAACTCTCTAATATACATCTAAGCATAATCTTCAGCTGAGAAGGACGTATAAACTAGCAGAAAATGGGCTGATTTAGTCAACCTGTCTATAATAAACTAAATTAAATTATGCTGATGAAGCGAATGGGGTAAACCTATCACAAAATCCATGTTCACCTCTTCTCACTTCCAGATGGGAATGGATAAGTAAAACTATATTTCAATGTTCATAAAAATTCATAAAAGAATGAATGTTGAATGTAATGACTCACATACACTAGAATAACTAAAAGATGAAAGTCATAAATCATAAATAATGAAACATACTGTATAGATCTTATGAGCTATCACATTTAGTTTTGAAAACTGTACTTGTATTCTATCTTTAAATCATGCAGGAAAAGTGTCGAAAGGACTTACTTTTATATCTATAGTTTGAAAGCTGAAATTAATGAGTAATATATAATATAAATTAATATTTAGATGAGACTTTGAACCTTCACACTTAGTTTCTAAAGAACTTTTGTTAGGGATTTACTGAAGGGAATTCTTTTAAAACTATTCTGCAAGGCTTGAGGGAGGTTCTTCTAACCGACATAAACCATGTGAGCTATCACGGAGTCCAACGTCTAGTTCCCCTAACCCATGTTATGGAGGGGTTTCATACTTTTGTCAAGGAGTATAACTTGAGCTAAGAGATCATAATATATATCTGTCATCCATATACATGAGAATAATTTGCATTTTTACCTCTATTGGCTCATAGTTTTGGGAAAGTAGGATGTGCAAAACCCACACTTCCCACTTGGTGCTAAATACCACTCCCTTTAATATGTATGCTTATTTTGTAGAAAATTGACTTCAAAACTAGCGTAAGGGTTGTAATTAAAACCAGTTATCTATTTATCTATTTAAAACTGAAATCAAACTAACTTAGTGGATTCCAAATCTTAGTTGAGGATCAAAGATCAAATCTTATTCAGAAACTGAGACTGAACTTATTCTAGGATACTTAAAAGCAAAAATCTTCTTGAAATATCAATACTCAACTTTGGGCTTAAAACCCATACATTAACTCATGTCAAATCATCACAGTGTTCATGCTTGATAAATAAGATCTTGAAATTTCTTTAACATTTCTAGTCAAGGAAATGCAATTTAAATTCTCAATATATATAAAATAAGCCAAACATATGGACATAGAATAATAGAAATACAATTAATCATTCAAGTCACTTGTGATATCATAATCTCCAAATAATAATCATTAAGTATAATCCGTAAATCAAAATTCATGTGAACTCATGTAAAATCATGTAAATTCGTAATCAAAAACTAGTTTTGGGTACAAGGATGAAAGAATTATCCTTGTTCATAACCCCACATACCTTAAGTAATTAAATTGAGGAAGACACTTGACTTTGAATCTCTATTGATGTTCTTGAAGATTGTTTATTGGAGTTATTGAATTGGAAACCTTGAATTTTGAATTATCTTAGTAAAGTAATGGTAAAATTTTGGATTTATTGAAGTTTAAAATTAAAGCTTTAGGGTTTTCTTTGAGAGAAATTCGATGAAAATGGGTATAATATGCTTATAATCGGTTTAATATTTTGTTTTTCACAATTTAGGGGCTTGAAAAAAAGACTAAATTGTCCTGGGAATTTAAAATATAGAACTGGAACGCTGAATGAAACCTCACCACTATGCACCAAATGAGCCATCGCGATACCCACTGCGACGCTGTGGAATCGCAGTGGCTCACTAGAAATGGACCATTACATATTTTGGTGTCACAGCAACGTGGTGAGTGGGTCATTGCAATAACCACCATGATATGGTGCAATCGCGGTGACTCACTAGATTTTGACTAATGGTACATTGGCCTCCACCACGATGCGGTGGACTCCTCATCGCGATACTCACTGTGACACGGCCTAATTGCGGTGAGATACTGATAGCATCCAAATTCACATAAAAGTGTATGTGATCTACCAAGGAATAAAGTGGCCTTCAAGAAAGCCGAATATCCCATAGGGACTTGTCTTAAACGAATATCCAATTTTAGTTAAACTATTGAGATAAAGTAATTGAGAAAGTTTTTGAATTGTAAAAAGTAAACTAATGGGAAAAAGTAAATGACTTTGGACAATCAAAGGATAGAGACCCAGGGTTAAGGCTTACGAACAATCATATTCTGTTATTGAACTTCATTGTTAAATAGATTATCTTGGTTGTTGATTCATAGGGTTAATCACATGATCATGGTCTTTCAACCTTTAACTGCTTACCTAATATGGACATTAAAAATACATCGTTGAGAAGGGATGTAATAATCCAATTAAGTGTTTTAAAGCTATCATCCTATGTGTGAATCAAGTAAGGCTTCTACATACATCTCTGTCCAAGATGCTAATTCGAAATCCTTATTTTATAAAAGACTATGAACCTTACCTTGTTTATCCCCATGTTCTATCTTCCTATCCCCCCCCCCCCCCCCGAGATCAAAAGGTCAACAATGAATATATTCTAAGGGTAGTTAATCCTTAAAATAGTTAAAACGAGGATTAACAAACAACCATAATAATAAGCGAATCAACAAACTTAATTCAAAACGAAAGTATTCATGATCTTGGACTTAACCTCGAAATGGGAGTTTAGCCTTTAATGAAAATATTCATCAACCAATCCCTTGGAGTTATGATACAAATCATAAATAAACTAAATTAAAGAATGATAAAACCTAAAAAGAAGTTATAGAAGCCCCCTTGATGTTCTAAGGATGTCCAAAAGTGTATAATAATGTTTGCAAATATGTTTTTATAGTATCTAAGTAGTAATAAGAAAAATAAGAGTTATAGTGCAACTTTTGGCCGTATTTGAAGGGGGTTATCAATGCACAATCTAGAAACGGGAGTGGAAGTTGCATCTTACAAGTTGGAAACAGGAATGTAGGTCGCATCGCGAGGCCTAAAAGAGTGTGGAGGTCTCAACGTTCCCTCATAACAAGGAATTACTATTTTGTGTCCATTATTAAGCCTTTTTCCCATAGAACGTTCCAATTTTCCTTCCATATGAGCTACACATTCCCTGGATATTCCAGGGGTCCAAATTGTGTCCAAGTTATGTATTGTGCTTTCATTGATCCATTCTGAGCCTTTTTGAGTTGTTTCCACTTAATTTGAAGCTTGTATATCCTTCATATATCATAATAGTCCATTCAACAATAATACTATAGAATTAAACACAATAATTTAGCGCTCAAAACAACACAACATCCAAAACGTTGAACTAGAAAAACAAGCTAAGCATAGGCTTCATTCACTTTGATTTATAACTTATTGTTTTTTACTCTTTTCTTGATCCAATTGACCCTTATAAATTATAAAAAAGTTTTTTCACATATAAATACAAAATAACAACCTTATTATCTCATTAAAACACATTATAACCCAACACGATAGACTAGACAAACACCTAGCTAAAGCTAGTAACACTAGTTTTCTC
Source organism: Capsicum baccatum var. pendulum (assembly GCA_030864225.1). Taxonomy (NCBI): domain Eukaryota; kingdom Viridiplantae; phylum Streptophyta; class Magnoliopsida; order Solanales; family Solanaceae; genus Capsicum; species Capsicum baccatum. The sequence goes on from CM061550.1 coordinate 79,566,467, forward strand.
AATTGAACTCTAAATGATCAATTTGAATCGAAACTTGTATGAGAACGCCATTAAACATTGTAAACATATACATTGACACTTAAATACACATTTATATCTGTAATAACCCAGGAAATTTTTCATTAAAGTTTTGTGCGTAAACGTGTTGGGTTCTATCTTCTAGAATGAACTATAAATTGTTCGTGTGGAATGTCTTAGATTATTACCCACTATTGCATAGATTATCGAATAATATTTCCAATGATATATGGATCATCTAAAATGGACACCCGTGCGATGATTTATGATCATTCCAATTGAACCAGGAATACTAGTGAACAGTGAAACGTGCAGGAAAAAGTATTGAGGCATGGCGTATTTTCGCTCCAACTTTAAGAGATCATAAATCCTTGTACATAATGATCTGGGTGATCTATTATATATAAATGGAAAGCACTACGATTCCTCTTTTCGAGAAATTGGTTTCATCCAATTTGTCTATCGAAGCAAAAAGTTATGGTCGATCTACTTCAACCTATCAAAAGTGGATTTTTGGGTCAATTTCAAATGATCATAACTCTTCGTATACAATGATCTGGGTGAGATACTATATATCAATGGAAATATATGAGATTCCTATTTTTTATGAAATTGGTTTCATCCAATTTGAATATCGGAGTAAAACGTTATGGTTGATCTACCTCAGACTATCAAAACAGTCCACCAAAGGACAGATTCAAGAATTTATTTGATTTTTGGGGGCATTTCGGTCATTCCCTATCACCCAAAATCCATCCAAACCCTATATTAAAGCCTATTAGAAGCATTATATGTTATATTTCATCAAATTCCCTAAAAAAGAAAACCCTATGCTCCTACATCCAAATTTAAGAACCTCCAAAGTTCACCATTTATTTTTGCAAATTTATTTAAGATTCCAAGTTCCTAGTTCAAGAACTCCAAGAACCATCATTCAAAGGCACGATTAACATCCCAAAAAGGAGTATCACTCTAAAGTTCATCATTCAAGGTATGTGGGGTTTTTCAACAAGAACGCTCTTTCGTTCTTGTGCCCAAATGTAATTTTCTTTACAAAGGAATGATTTTTGTGAATTTAAATCATGAAACCATATATTATGATGATTATTATGAAATCTTGATGTTTATGATTTTGAAAGATGAATTTACATGTGTGGTGATATAAAACATGAATCTTTAACAATATTTATCATGATTTTGATATTTGGGTCGTGAATCCTCATTGGAAATTGTATTTTTTTGAGAAAGTGTATGTTATAAGCATGTTGATGTTGAATATTTGAGATATTTTGAATGATTTGACCTTTTAGTTTTAACGGAGTTGTTTTGAGCTCCAGTGTGAAAGAAATTCACAACGTGGTGGATTTTGATAGATGGAAAGCATGATAGCTACCGATGTATATTTATATATTACTGAAATTTTTTTGTTGTGGATTGTCTTTAAAATGATCTGAGTTAAGTCTGGGAGAAATCTTTAGCATTGAGTGGGAGGTATAAAACGACCTTACTTTCATAGAACTACGTGCCCCAGTAGGAGTGAGCCTGAGGCTGATTTATATAGTGATCACTAGTTTATGTGGATTTGATATCGAGAGTCCTACTCCATTGGCAAGGATAGGACGACTCTCCCCAATGTGGGGTGTACGTTGGACTCCATGTAGATCACATGGTTTATGTAAGTTATAGGATCTCCCAGTGTGTGTGTGTTTCCTATTGTCTATGGAGAATGGTGAAGTGATTTGAAAGTGAAATTGTGAAAATTATTCTTTTGAAAGATTTAGATGATATTTACATTATGAGAATTGTTATTCTTGATGAACTGGAAATGATTGACAAATTATATGATGACTCACATGTGTTATTATACTTATTTCATCCTCTCATGATTATGATGATTTTCTTCAGGCTATGTGAGTCTTTCGTACATCCTGCATATTTCTTATAAATATTTATGATGATAATGTTTATACAACTGCATACACCCCCATATAATCGGTTTCTTTCCATGGTACTGACATATATCTTCGGATGTGGGCTGTATTTTCTCGGAATATAGGTTTAGGTTCTCAGTCCCAGGTTTAACAGTGATTCTTTGGGCATGCTATTCTACATCATCTGTTGTGGTGATTCCTCATGTTTCGAGGACGTGATGTCTGATGTTGGTTTCATAGAATTATTTATAGTTGATAACTGAGTATGAATCAGTTGTGGCATGTCTCACTGGCTCGCTGGTTTTATTAATTTTCTTAGAGGCTTCTCAGACTAGTATAGATGTTGGGAGTTGACTAATAAGTTATATTTTGTTATCTTTCTGAAATTATTTTATTCTTGGATAATGGTTACTCTGTTGATATTTGAGGATTATTTATGGAAACCTCATTGATTTGTGTTGAACTTAATGAAAATGGCTCAAAGGGTTATCTTGGGGCTACTCGTAGCCTCAAGAATTGTGTGATGATCCGGGACCCATTTTTGGGGAGTTACAAACTTGGTATCAGAGCCTAAGGTTTTAAGGTGTCCTAGGGAGTCTGACAAGCTGCGTTAAGTAGATTCTTGATCATTGGTGTGTAGCGCACCACAGCTATGAGCAAGAGGCTACAAGATGTTTTAGAAAAAAAAGTGTGATTCTTTTTTTCAGAAGTCTATCGTGCTTAAAGTGTCTCTCTCTACTATTGATTCGTGCTCTCCTATTTCAGAAATATGCCTTCACCTCAAGTGAGAAGAAATAATGATGGTCAACAACCTCAACCCGCTGAACCATTGAATGAAAATGTGTCTCATGCTGAATTTTGAGCAGCCTTTCAGGCACTGGCCCAAGCTATTACTGCAAATGTTCAGGCCAAATCGGCCCCAGATCCACAATAGCAGGGAGGTAATTCAACTGCTGCCAAGATCCGTGACTTCATGCGGATGAATCCACCATAATTCTATGGGTGTAAGTCTGATGAGGATCCACGGTTGTTTTTAGAGGAGGTGTGGAAGATTACTGAGGTGATGCATGTATCTGAGGAACATAGTGTGGAGTTGGCTGTGTATAGGTTAAAAGACCTTGCTTATGACTGTGTTGTTGCTTGGAGGAATGGTAGAGGTAAGGTAGCTATCCCTATAACTTTTCTAGAGTTCTCTGATGTATTCTTGGATAAGTTTTTCCCTTTGGAGATAAGAGAGGCAAAGGTGGAAGAGTTTATGAACCTATGACAGGGCTCTATAACTGTTATGAAGTACTATCTAAAGTTCAATTAGTTGGCCATGTATGCTCCTAACTTAGTGGTTGATAATCGGGCTAGTATGATTAAGTTTATGACTGGAGTATCTAGTTATATGGTTAAGAAGTATAGGTGTGCTATGCTGAATAGTGAGATGAATCTTTCTAGGCTAATGACTCATGCCCAACAGATTGAGGTAGACAAAATTAAGGAGAGAGATAGAATGAGAGGGATTAATAGAGCTAGGTCTGAGCAGCACGGACAGGGTCAAACTAGATTGTAGGAAGGGAGTCTCCCTTAGTATCAGGATCGTTCATCTATGCCATCATTGTCATCTGCTAGTGCTCCCATTCCTAGAGGTAGGCAGGAGCAAGGTAGCAGGTCATATGCATCCAGGTCCCAGTACATCACAGGCAGTAAGCCAAATCGTCCCCTATATCCTAAGTGTGGAAGGGCTTATTTGGGTGAGTGTTGGGGTGAGAAGAGGGGTTATTTCTGGTGTGGTGACATAGGTCACAGAGTTAGAGATTCTCCACAGGATGGACAAGGGCATCGTGACTATCGCCCTCAGACCCAGACTCAGACTGTTAGTGCTCCAGTTCTAGTGACTTGCCCATCCCCAACTCAGGGCACCTCTTCTAGCAATACTGGCGGGTAGTGCCAGAATAGATTCTATCCTTTACCTTCCCACCAGGAACAGGAGGACTCTCCCGATGTTGTTAGTGGTATGTTTCATATATTTCAGTTTGATGTGTATGCTTTGTTGGATCCTGGATCCAGTTTCTTATATGTTACACCTTTGATTGCTATGAATTTTGAAAGGAGTCCTGGGATTATTCCTGAGCCTATCCTAGTTTCTACCCAGTAGGTGATTCGATTGTTACCAAGAAAGTGTATAAAAAGTGTCCTGTTAATGTTTTTCATAGAGTCTTGTTGGCTGGTCTGATTGAGTTACACATCGTAGATTTTGATGTGATTCCGGGTATGGACTGACTGTATTCTTCTTATGCTTTTATTGATTGTCGGACCCGAATGGTCAAGTTTCAGTTTTTGAGTGCATCCGTGTTTGAGTGGTCTGGGAATTCTGTGTTACCTAAGAGTCATTTTATCTCTTACCTTAAAGCTAGAAAGCTTATTTCCAAGGGGTGTATTTACCATTTGGTTAGAGTCAAAGACACTAAGTCTGAGACTCTAACTCTCCAATCTGTTAACGTCATCAATGAGTTTTCTGATGTCTTTCTGGATGATCTCCCAGGGATACCTCCTGATAGAGAGATAAAGTTTGGGATTGATCTTCTTCTCTATACTCAGCCCATTTCTATTCCTCCTTACCGTATGGCCCCTGCAGAACTTAAGGAGTTGAAAGAGCCACTCAAAGATCTGCTAGATAAGGATTTCATATGGCCTAGTGTTTCTTCTTGGGGTGCTCCTGTGTTGTTTGTGATAAAGTAAGATGGATCTTTTCGTATGTGCATTGATTACCGCTAACTGAATAAAGTCACCGTAAAAAATAAGTACCCCCTTCTGAGAATAGATGATTTCTTTGACCAATTGCAAGGTGCAGGTTATTTCTCAAAGATAGGCCTTCATTCCATCTCTCATCAACTCAAAGTTAGGGAGTGTGACATCTAGAAAACCACTTTCCGAACATATCATGGCCATTTTGAGTTTCTTGTTATGTTTTTCAGGTTAACTAATGCCCTAGTAGCTTTCATGGACCTCATGAATTGAGTGTTTAGACCATATCTGGATATATTTGTCATAGTGTTCATCGATGATATATTGGTGTACTCCCGTAGTAAGGATGAACATTTTGATTATCTCCGAACTGTCTTGCAAACCCTTAGAGATCACAAGTTGTTTGCCAAGTTCAGTAAGTGTGAGTTTTGGCTAAGGTCAGTTACTTTTTTGGGTCATATCATTTCTTCGAAGGGTATTAGAGTTAATCCCCAAAAGACTGAAGTTGTTAGAAATTAACCTAGACCTATTTCTCCGACTGATATCTGAAGTTTCTTGGGTTTAGCTGGCTATTACCGCCATTTTATTGAGGGTTTCTCCTCTATAGCATCTTCTATGGCTCGGTTGACACAAAAAAAACGTGAAGTTCTTGTGGTCCGAATCTTGTGCGAAGAGTTTTCAAAAGTTGAAGACTTGACTTACTTCAGCCCCTGTTTTGATTTTTCCTGATGGTGTTGATGGTTTTGTGGTGTACTTTGATGCTTCGAGAGTTGGGTTGGGTTGCGTATTGATTCAGTAGGGTAAGGTGATACCTTATGCTTCTAGACAGTTTAAATCCCATGAGAAAATTACCCCACCCATGACCTTGAGTTGGCTGCTGTTGTGTTTTCTTTGAAAATCTGAAGACACTATTTGTATGGTGTCCATGTTGATGTTTTCACTGATCATAAGAGTCTGCAGTATGTGTTTACCCAGGGAGAATTGAATCTTAGGCAGAGATGATGGTTAGAATTGGTAAAGGACTATGATATAAGTGTGTTGTACCATCCGGGCAAGGCCAATGTTCTGGTGGATGACCTAAGTAGAGTGTCCATGGGTAGTGTTACTCATGTGGTAGAAGTTAAGAAAGAGTTGGCTCGTGAAGTACATTATTTGGCGAGATTGGGGGTTAGGTTGTTTGACTCTGCTGAAGGTAGTATTGGGGTTCAGAGTAGTTCACAGTAGTTCCGAATCCTCTTTGGTTCGACGCCATCATGATTCCATTTGGGTTGTGGTTGATAGATTGACTAAGTCTGCTCATTTCTTTACTGTTCATACTTCATATACTACTGAGGATTATGCTAGATTGTATATCGGAGAGTTAGTCAGACTGCATGGAGTTCCCTTGTCTATCTTTTCTTATAGGGGTACTCAGTTCATTTTGCAATTTTGGAAAGATTTTCAGAAGGGTCTTGGTACCCAAGTGCTTTTGAGTTCTGGTTTTTATCCGCAGACCGATGGTCAGGCTATGCGGACCACCCAGACCTTAGAAGATATGTTGAGAGCTTGTGCACTTGACTTTAAGGGAAGTTAGGATGATCACTTACCGTTGATAGAGTTTGGTTACAATAATAGTTTCCACTCTATTATTGGCATGGCTCCGTTTGAAGCCTTATATGAGAGGAAGTGTAGATCACCCATAGGTTGGTTTAAGATGTGTGAAGTGGCTGTGAGTGGTCCTGATTTGGTATTTGAGGCTATGGAAAAAGTTAAGTTGATTAGGGAAAGGTTGAAAACTGCACAGAGTCATCAGAAGTCATATGCGGATAATAGAAGGAGAGACCTTGAGTTTAAAGTTGGTGACCTAGTGTATCTAAAAATTTCAACCATGAGGGGGGGTGAAGAGATTTGGAAATAAGAGGAAGCTTAGTCCCCGTTATGTTGGTCCTTACAACCTTGAGTTTAAAGTTGGTGACCTAGTGTATCTAAAAATTTCAACCATGAGGGGGGGTGAAGAGATTTGGAAATAAGAGGAAGCTTAGTCCCCGTTATGTTGGTCCTTACAAAATTCTTGGCCGTGTTGGTAAGGTAGCTTATGAGGTCGAGTTGCCTTCTGATTTGTCCTCTGTTCATCTAATATTCCATGTCGCAATGCTTAGAAAACATATTAGCGATGTTGTGGTAGTGGATTCCTCTGTGAGTGCTGACATTCAAGAAAATCTTTCTTTTGATGAAATTCCTGTTGAGATTCTTGATTTCAGTTTCTGAAGACTAAGGAACAAAGAATTTCCCTTGGTCAAGGTGTAGTGGTGAAACGAATTTGTTGACGGTGCAACTTGGGAAGCTGAGGTGGATATGCGATCCAAGTACCCGCACCTATTTTCCACGAACTCCGATCAAGGTGAAGGTACTGTTCTTTCGTAAATCATGCACTTTTGATAAAAGTTGCAGTAGTTCAGCTGTCATTTATTATGTGTTCTGCTGTAGTTTCTTGAATTTATGCCTTCTATGTTGCATTCGGAGTGAGAAACGATGTGGTGATGAGTCTAACGAATGGTTTTAGATGTATGGTCTATTCTCTATCTAATCTTGGCATGTCTAACATCATTTGAGAATGAATGTTTCCAAGGGGGGATGATGTAATACCCCGAGAAATTTTTCATTGAAATTTTGTACGTAACCGTGTTGGGTTCTATCTACTAGAATGAACTAAAAGTTTTTCGTGTGGAATTTCTTAGATTATGACCCACCATTTCGTAGAGTATCGAATAAGATTTCCAATGATATGTGGATCATCCAAAATGGATACCCGAGTGACAAGTTATGAACATTCCGATCGAACCGTAAATAGTAGTGAACAATAAAATGTGCAGGAAAAAGTACTGAGGCCTGGTGTATTTTTTCTCCAACTTTAAACGATCATAACTACTTGTACAAAATGATATGGGTGATTTACTATATATAAATTAAAAACTACGCGAGTCCTCTTTCCGATAAAATTGGTTTCATCCAATTTGTCCATCGGAGCAAAAGGTTATGGTTGATCTACTTCATCTTAACAAAAGTGAATTTTTGGGTCAATTTCAAATGATCATAACTCTTCGTACACAACGATCTGGGTGAGATACTATATATCAACGGAAAGATATGAGATTCCTCTTTCTAATGAAATTTGTTTCATCCAATTTGGATATCGATGTAAAACTTTATGGTTGATCTACTTCAGACTATCAAAACAGTCCTCCAAAGGACAAATTTGAGAATTTATTTGATTTTTAGGGGCGTTTTGGTCATTTTCCCTCACCCAAGATCTGTCCAAACCCTATATTAAAGCCTATTAGAAGCATTATATGTTATATTTCATCAAATTCCCTTAAAAAGAAAACCCTAAGATCCTACATACAACTTCAAGAACCTCCAAAGTTCACCATTTATTTCTGCAAATTTATTCATGATTCCAAAAACATTAATCACATGAATCATCCTCAAAATAAGGCTAAATAGGCCAGAACAATAACGCTAGAATGCATAAATACACCCAGTTGCTGCTTTGCAATTTAAAATATGATCCAAACCTTGTCTGAAAATTCTGAAACTTACCTAAGACATTCTAATTACACCCCTAATTATAATTCAACTCAAAATCATCATCTTAGAGCTCAAAGGGTCAACATAAAAATCCTCAAAGTTTAAAGAGGGTAAAAAATGACTTAACCCCTTAACACATAGCTTTATTTTCAAGTTCTAAGTGTTATAATGTATGACCCAACCAAATCTTAGCTTAGCTCAGTTCTTTAGAGCATGAAAAGAGGTCTCGGACTTAGAAAATTGAGTATGTAATGACACTTAGTCTCATTTTATGACCTCGGTATTTTCATAATCTTATTAACAATCCTTATGACCTTAAATATCAATTTTTAAATTGATTCGTGATCAGGAATGTCAATAGGTATCGATCTGCACATCGCTGGGAACATTTTCAGTAATTAAAAGTCAACATCAAGAGGGGTATTTGAGTTATTTTCCCACTCTTATTCAACCCCAAAACATGTAATTAAGCCATACAAAAGGCAAAAATTCATTATTTCTATCAATTTATCTCAAGAACAAAACCCTAGGGCATTCAATTTTAAGTCCAAGCATCAAGAACACACCATCAATCATCACGGATTTAGTTATCAATGTATGTTAGGTGTTCATCCAAGGGTTTCCTTCCACTCTTGGAGTTCTAGAACCTCTTTTAAAACTATAATTTGATTATTTTCATGAATTTTATGTTGAATTTGATTGTATTCATGTTCATGATATTATTCGGGTTTCAATCTATGATTTACTACAATTTTCATGAAATTAAAATAGCATGTGTGGTGTATTATGTGACTTGCATATTCAACCCTTAAAATTACAATTGATTATTGTATCCATGATATTCATGTTTTGACTATTATTATGTGAAATAGGCATGCTCCCCTAGTGTTTTCTAGAATGCCTATGTGAATTGAATAGTGAAATCATGACATGTCATCATGTGGTCTCACTCTTGTACAAGTTCATGTTCCTCAAGTGCTTGACAAATACCTAGGTGAATGTATTGTTAACAAGTATCTATAGTTATGTTTTTCAAGATCATACCATGCTTTACTTTCTATGCTTTCAAGTCCTGGGGGTATTCAATACCCAAAATCTAGATATTTACCAAGAATTCTAGTAGTTCTAGAATAGTCTCAGTGATGTTACGAATAGTAGTACTTAGTCAATTAACAAAACTCAGCAAACTCAGTCCAGTTCAGTCAGTTAGCTCGAGTCCTAAGGGAATCCTGTCAGTAAAGGGTTTGACCTTTAGTAGAAATTCGTGCATTATAGAACTACATAGCCAGTGTAGGTTGAGATATTTTCCTGCCAGATAAGGGTTAAACATCTTGTACAAGTTTTCTTGCCAATAAGGATTGACGAAATATCTTCCTTCCAAATAGGGTTAACTCACAACAATTGTTAGTATCTCTTGGAAAGGCGCTAACACTATTTCAACCGGGGTAACAGGTTGGACCCCAACTCAGTTTATAATCGAGGTATGTTTATTAGATAAACACTCCCGCAGTTACAGTTTTAGTTATAGATTCAGTGTTGAACTCAATTTAGTTCTATAGAATCAGGACTATCAGATACAGTCACCCAGCTAAGTATAGAACTCAGTTCACTTCTATAGGATCGGGACTGTCACAAATAGTCACTCAGTATCAGTAATTTAGTTATCAGAGCTTAGTACTCAATTTTAGTAAAAGCTCTAATAGAGTATATATATGTATATGCACAGTATTGCATACTCAGTATTTTATAGTAGTTCCACTTATCTATGTACGCTTATTTAGTTACTTCATATCATTCTGTTAGTTACTGTTCATCCATATAAACCCTTGCATTCAGCCTTACCTCATCTAGCATACCAGTATATTTTACGTACTAACACATACTTTCTCTTTGTGCTATGATTTCTCATATCATAGGTTCGGATGCTCAGGGTCCCGACCATACTAAGAGAGATTCAGATAGCAGCAACAGATTCAGTAGTGAGCCATCATATATTAAGGATATGCTTTTATTTTAGTATTACAGTAGTTTTAATATATCAGTAGTCAGAGTTAGTTGGCGGCTTATCCCATCAACTTCATATTCAAAAAGATTAGTGAGAGGATTTTCAGACTAGACTAGTTCAACCAGTATGTAGTTTTCAAATATTATTTTAGTACTACATTTATCAATTGTCAGATTATGAATCTTATGGAGTTTCAGCCTAATTTTATATATTATTTCAGTATTATTAATCAGTGTTCACAGCAGGTACCAGTTTTGGGTTAACTTGTGTTCCTTCGAGGTCATTAGCATCGTGTGATGTCCAAGATGCAAAATCAGGGTGGTACAAACTTAGTATCAGAGCCTAAGGTTAAAAAGTGTCCTAAGGAGTCTGAAATCCACATCTAGTAGAGTCTTGTGCATAGGTGTGTAACACGTCACACTTATGGACAAGAGGCTATGAGGCATTTTTAGGAAAAGTTCCCCCTCTTTCAGTGTTCATATTATGTGAGTGAGCATGAGATCAAGTTAAACTCTCTGTCTAATACTTTTCTTCCTTCCATTTACAGAACATACCACCTAAACGAACAATGGAATAGAATAGGAAACCAGCCAGTACCTCCACTCGTTCAGGAAGATCCCCTAGATGAGCATATTTTCCATACAGAATTTAGAGCAGTTTTCATCACTCTGGCTCATTCTGCGGCATCCCAAAATGAACGCTCAACTACTGTTCAGGATAAGCCAGTGTCCAATACTATAGAATCTAGAATTCGGGACTTCACCCAAATGAATCCTCCATCATTTGCAGGGTCTAAGTTTGAGAAAGACCCACAGGAGTTCCTTGACATGGTATAGAAAGTCACAGATATAATGGGGGTGACTTCCAGTGAAAGTGTTGAGTTAGCTGTATATCAATTGCATGATATGGTATATACATGGTTTAAAAATGAAAGGAAGATAGGGGCAAAAATGTAGGTCCCATAGAATGGGATAAGTTTACTACTGCTTTTCTTAATAGGTTCTTTCCATTAGAGTTGAGGGTAACTAAGGTTTTGGAGTTTATTAATATGAAATGGGGAAACATGATAGTGAAAGAGTTCTCCCTCAAGTTTACTTAGTTAGCTAGATATTTCCCTCATATGGTAGCAGATAGTAGATCTAAAATGACTAAGTTAGTGTCGGGTGTGTCTAATATTATGGTCAAGAAGCATAGGTCTGCAATGCTAATTAAGGAGATGGGCATATCCAAGATCATAGTCCATTCTCAATAGATAGACAAGGCTATTAATAAGGAGAAGAAAAGGGAGAACAAGAGATATAAAATAGGTACGTTTAACTTCACTCAACCTAAGTCAAAGGGTGGTAGTCATTCTGAATTCCACCTGAAATCTTCAATTCCTGCTTTGTCCTTAGCTAGTGCTCTTGTGCTAAAATTCAGAGATAGCATTAAAAATAGGGCACGAGGCCATAAATCCCATGGTAGTGTTAGTAGTGCCCGAATAAATCCTCTTTGCCAAAAGTGTAGTAGAAACTATTAAGGTATTTGTCGAGCTGGCAGTGATGTATGTTTCAGATGTAGAAATCCAGGCCATAGGGTTAGAGAGTATACTCAACTGGGTTCGCAGAGTCAGCATAATCATCCCCCAGTTTAGTCTAATCGCTTGATTCAGCAGGGTGCCACTTTTTGTGCCACCAGTGGGTAGTGCCCAAACAGACTCTATGCACTTTAGTCCTAATAGGATCAGGAAAGTTCTCCTGATATCGTCACTTGTACGTTACAAATTTATCATTTACTTATTTGTACTTTGCTAGACCTAGGAGCTTCTTTATCCTTTGTACTGCCTTATATAGCTATTGGCTTCGGAGTCAGTTCTAAAATCCTAGCAGAGCCCTTCTCAGTTTCTACCCTAGTATGTAAGTCTATCATAGCCCGATGAGTATATAGGAACTATCCGATTATGGTATCTCAAAAAGTTAAATCAGCAGACTTAGTAGAGCTAGAGATGACAGACTTTGGCATTATTATCAGCATGGATTGGCTTCATTTATGCTATGCTTTAGTTGACTACGAAAATAGATTAGTCCATTTTTAGTTTCCGAATGAACCTATCCTAGAATGGAGGGGTAGTACTTCAACACTTAGGGGTCAGCTTGTTTCCTACCTAAGGTTGAGGAAAATGATATCCAAAGGGTGTATCTATCATCTTGTTCGAGCTAAGGATTCTAGTTCTAAGACACCTAGTCTTGAGTCAGTTCTAGTAGCATGTGAATTTTCAAATGTGATTCCCAAAGATCTTCTTGGAGTTCCTTTCGAGAGGGAAATTGAATTTGGAATAGACCTTCTTCCTGATACTCAGCCTATCTCTATCCTGCCTTATAGAATAGGTCCAGTAGAACTCAAAAATTTAAAAGAACAATTGAAAGATCTCTTAGATAAGGGATTCATCAGGCCGAATGTCTCTCTGTAGGGAACACCAGTTCTATTCATGTGTAAAACAGGTGGTTCTCTCAAAATGTGAATTTACTATGTCAGTTGAACAAAGTCACGGTCAAGAACAAGTATCCATTTCCCAAAATCGATGACTTGTTTGACCAACTTCAGGGTGCCAGTTACTTTTATAAGATAGACCTCAAATCAAACTATCATTAGCTTAGAGTTAGAAAATGTGATATTTTGAAAATAGCTTTCAGAACTCGGTATAGTCACTTTAAATCCTAGTTATGTCATTTGGTCTTACCAATGTCCCAACAGGTTTTATGGACTTGATGAATCATGTGTTCAAGCATTACTTTGACATATTCACTTAGTCTTCATTGATGACATTTTGGTCTACTCCCACAGTGAATACGATCATGCAGACCATCTCAGAATAGTATTACAGACCCTTAGAGCCCATCAGTTGTTTGCTAAATTCAGTAAATGTGAATTTTGGCTAAGGTCAGTGTCTTTCCTTTGTTATATCATTTCTGGTGATGGCATTAGAGTTGACCCTCAAAACACTTAAGTAGTGAGAAACTGTCCTAGATCCATCTCTCTATCAGATATTAGAAGTTTCTTGGGTTTGGCCTGCTATTACTAATAGTTTGTGGAAGGTTTTATTCTATTGCATCCCCTATGTCCAGATTGAATTAGAATAAAGTCAAGGTCTAGTGGTTAGATTCTCATGAGACTAGTTTTCAGGAGCTAAAGACTCGACTTACTACAACCGTAGTTTTGACTTTACTAGATGGTTCAGACAAGTTTGTGGTATATTATGATGCTTCTAGAGTTTGTTTGGGGTGTGTTTTCATACAGAGAGGTAAGGTCATATCCTATTCCTCTAGACAACTTAATCCCCGTGAAAAAAACTATCCCACTTATGATCTTGAGTTAGCAACTATAGTGTTTGCCTTAAAGATTTGGAGACGTTATTTGTATGGAGTACATATTGATGTGTTCACACACGATAAAAGCCTACAGTATATGTTTTCTCAGAAATATCTAAATATCAAAAGAGAAGATGGTTAGAGTTGTTGAAAGACTATGACATGAGTGTTCTATATCATTCCGGCAAAGACAATGTCGTGGTTGATGCTCTCAGTAGGATGTCTGTGGGTAGCATTGTTTATGTGGAGGATGGTAAGAGGAAGTTAGTTCAGGAAGTTCATTATCTTACCCGACTAGGTGTCCGCTTAGTCAATTCAGCAAAGGATAGCATATGGGTTTAGAATAGTTTGGAATCATCTCTGGTTCTGAAGTAAACGAAAAGCAGGATAGGGATTCCAAAATAGTTAAACTAAAAAAGTCAGTTAGAGATCAAAGTAGAGGTTTTCTCCCAAAGGGGAGATAGTGTGTTATGTTGCCATGGTAGACTATGTGTGACATGTGTGGATGGCATGAGACAGTGGATACCTATAGAAACGCATAGTGTGTGATACTCGATTCACCCCAAGGGAAACCAAAATGTTTAACGACATGTGGGAAGTCTATTGGTAGGGTGGGATGAAGAGAGACATTGCAGATTTGATAGCAAAGTGATCAATATGTCAATAGGTTAATATTGAGCATCAGAAGCCTAGTGGGTCTATGCAGGAGATCAGTATTCCCAGTTGATACAATACTAAGTGTGTATCAAGATATTCCAACCAACACAGAAACAACAACATGAAAAACAATGTGCTAGTGAATTGGAAATGGCCACACAGGGCTTCACTAGGTTTGCAATACTTGTTTGAACTAGAAAAGTGAGTTTAAAAACAAGAACAACAAAGACAATATTTCTAGTGAATCAAAATATCCCCACACATCTTCACTAGACTTTTATATTCAACAACACAATGCTAACAAGATTTGCAAAGAAAGAGATAGAAACTTGACACACAATATTCATTAATCTAAGAACCCTAAAAAGAGAAAGGACCTAAGAATAATAAATATCAATTCCAAGCTCTTAGTTGGACCAAGAGGAACTCAAAGAACACCAAGAACTTAGTTTCTAGCCAATATAAAACACTAGTATCACTTTACTAATGAGAATTCAGTTTTGGCCTCTCCAAATGAGAAAGAGAAGTCAAAAATTTACAAGTATTTTGTTTCTTGAATAATAGGAATGAAATAAAGCAAGACTAGACCTATTACATGGATTATATAGTCACTTAGAAAGGAGTGACAAATACCAAAATACCCTTGGTATTTAAGTGGGTGTGTTTGGGATGTCTTGGTGGCCTCTTCACATTTTATTAAATATACGCCCTTAGATGGGCTCACAAAGGCCTCACACATGGCCAAGAATATGAACAAGGCTTGAAGTCATTGCAACTCACATGCTTGGCTTCGTGTGAAAGGTGTCGAGCTAGGAATTCCCGTATCATACTCTCCATCTTGAAGGGAATTTGTCCTCAAATTTGGATCATTGACATCCTCCACCATTTCCACCCGAGAGAGATCACACACGTTGAAAGTGTTGTTCACTTGATACTCCAAGGGTAGATCAATCTTGTAGGAATTGTCGTTGATCATTTCTAATACTTGGAATGGTCCATCACCCCATGGAATCAACTTAGCATACCTTTGAGATGGGAATCTACTTCCTTAGGTGCACCCACACCTAATCTCTCGGTTAAAGAATGAGCTTTTTTCTTCCTTTGTTGGATCGCCTCATAAATTCTTGTTTTTTATTCTCCAACCACAACCTCACCTTATCATGTTGCTTTTTCATGGCCTCGGACTATTTTCTACCATCTAAGATTATTACAAGATCACTTGGCAAAGTGGTTAAATCCAAATGGGTGAAGGGGTTGATGTCGTATACACACTCAAAGGGTTTCATATAAGCAAACTCAATCAATGGTAGGTGATCCTCCCAAGAAGTCATTTTTCCTTTAACATACACCATAGCATAGACCCTAAGGACCTATTTACTACTTTGGTTTGGCCATCGGTTTGTGGGTGGCATAAAGTAGAAAACAACAACTTAGTACCAAGTCTACCCCATATGGACTTCGAAAAGTGGCTTAGGAATTTAGAATCCCTATCACTCACTACGATACTCGAAATACCATGAAGTTTTACAATATTATCAACAAACAAAGATGCTACACTAGGTGCATCATCTCATTTCGAAGAAGGAATAAAGTGAGCCATATTGGAAAACTGATCCACCATGATAAAAATACTATCCCGCCCCCTTCTAGTCCTCGGCAATCCTAACACGATGTCCATTTATATGTCATGACAAGGATGCAAAGGGGTGGACAATGGGGTGTACAACCCATGGGGTTGGAGCCATGACTTGTATTCTTTGCACTCAACACATTGGACGCAAATCCAGGCCACATCCTTGTGCATTCTAGGCCAATAAAATTGTTCTTCCAAAATTATGAGGGTCTTCTCGACCCTAAAATGGTCCATTAGATCTACATTGTGTGCTTTCCTCACAAATAATTCTCTTTATGAACTTCGGGGAACACACAATAATCTACCTTCAAACAAGTATCCATCAAATTTGGTATAGGGATGGGAACCCCTATCCGTAATCCACCTATCCCTATCCAACTTTTCACTTTCCCGATAGGAGCGAAGTGAGGGTCCTCGGGATATAAAGACTTGAGGATTTCAATTCCCATCAACTTAGACGACAAAGTAGACATAGGCACATGTTTTTAGGACAAAGCATCAGCAACCACATTGCCTTAACCCTTCTTGTATTCAATAACATAAGGGAAAGTTTCAAGAAATTCAATCCACTTGGCATGCTGTCGGTTAAGCTTGTCTTGTGCCCGTAGATGCTTTAAGGATTCATGATCCATTCAGATCATGAATTCTATAGGCCACATATAATGTTGCCAAGTTTACAAGGCTCTGATCAAGGCATACAACTCTAAATCTTACGTAGAGGAGTTTAGAGTTGATCCTTTGAGCTTTTCTCTAAAGTAGGCAAGAGGCATCAATTTTTACATTAAAATCGCGCCTATGCCGACTTTGCTAGCATCACATTTGACCTCAAAAGTCTTGTCAAAATTTGGAAATTGTAGCAAAGGGGTCGAGATGAGCATACCTTTCAAGTCCTCAAAGGCCTTAGCTTGTTCATCTCCCCACTTGAAAGGCTGATCTTTTTTAATCACTTCAGTCAAGGGGGCGTAAATGGTGATAAATCCTTTGAAAAAATGTCTATAAAAACTATCCAACCCGTGGAAGATTCTCACTTCACCTATGGTTTTGGGAGTTGGCCAACTTTTAATGGCGTCAATCTTAGATTCATCCACTTTGACCCCTCGTGAGCTCACCACAAATCCAAGAAATATAACCTCATAGACACCAAAAGAATGCTTTTCTATATTAGCATATAACTTCTTCTTTCAGAGGAGATCAAACACACATTGTAAATGCTTTACATGCTCATCTAAGGACTTACTATACACCAACACATCATCAAAGTAAACAACAACAAACTTTCCAATAAATGGCTTTATCACATGATTCATTAGCCTCATAAAAGTTCTTGGAGCATTTGTTAGGATGAATGGCTTAACTATTCATTCATAGAAACTGAATTTGGTCTTGAAGGCGGTTTTCCATTCATCACCCAGTTGCATACGAATTTGGTGATAGCCACTCCTCAAATCAATTTTAGAAAACAAACATGAACCACTCAATTCATCAAGCATATCATCTAACCTAGAAATAGGGTGACAATATTTTACCTTTATCTTGTTGATGACTGGCAATCAACGCACATATGCCAAGTCCCATCTTTCTTGGGAACTAGTAGAACCGAGACCACACAAGGGCTCACACTATCCTTGATTTACCCTTTATTGAGGAGTTCCTCAACTTGGAATTGCAATTCCTTGGAATCCATTGGGTTTCTCCTATAAGACGGTTTGTAGGGAAATTATGAACCCGACATAAAATGTATTTGATGTTCAATTCCCCAAAATGGGGGCCATCCTTACAGTAATTAATTTGGGAAGATATCCTCGTAATCCTGCAAAACATGATAAATAGGAGGAGAAATAGAAATGTTAGTGGTGTTAGTATTAAAATAATGAGCCAAGATGAGCATCAGAGTGTCCTCGTCATGATCCACAAAAAATTCTTTCCTCCTATCCATCATCACCACACTTCCTTGCCCCTTAGAAATTAGGATCCCCTAGGTTTCCCCTCCTCCATCACTCTTGAGTTCCCCTCTTTTCTCCTTACTCTTGGTCTTCTTTCCCTTTTCCTTCAATTCTCCCATCTTTTGGTGTAATTCATTCACTTGGGAACGAAATAATGGATGATGAGCGACCTTGCGGCCATCCTTCTCAAGTGTATACTGATTGGACCTTCCATCATGCTTGGTTGACCTATCGTATTGCCAAGGCCTTCCTAACAACAAGTGATAATCTTGCATTGGATCACGTCATAAAGCACCTTGTCATAGTAGTTGGCTACCTTAAAACTTATCACACATTACCTTGTAACCTTTACCTCACCATATTCATTGAACCATTAAAACTTGTAAGGACTAGTGTGAGGTGTAGTCAGCAATTTTAAGAAGTTCACCATTGCAACACTAACCACATTCGCACAACTTCCACTATCTATCACCATAGTGCACACACTTTCCTTCACAAGACATTTAGTATGGAATATATTCTCCCGTTGGCTAGGATCATCTATTGCCTTACTAATCATGGGATGCCTCACTACAAAGTTTAGAACCACTAACTACCCTTCATGTAGATAAGCATCCTCACAATCATCATTATTATCATGTGGATCATATTAGGGTTCCTTTCCATCTTGAGGCTCGGCCTCATTCTCTTCTTTTTCAAGACCCACTTCCTCAACAAGGTAATATAATCTCCCTTCCCTTAGGATCACATTACGCTGGTTTGGACATTCGTTGACTTTATGTCCCAAACCTTGGCACTTGAAACATTGGAACCCTTTAGGATTAGGATACTTATGTGCTTCTTGCCGTGGAGGAAATATGTGGACAAATTTAGTCTTGGGAAGCCTTGTAGTGGAATATTTGTCCTTATTTTTGGGCCAACCCAAAGATGGTTGAACCATATCCTTGATCCTCGGACAATCCAAGGTTTATGGTATCCTTGCCTTGAACGGTGACCTCCCTTTAATCTCCCTTTCAATATCAAGAGCCGCTTGGAAAATCTCTTCAATATTATCAAACTTATGAAGTATCAAATGGGTGGAGATCTCTTTGTTCAACCCTCACTTGAACCGAATAATGTCATGGCCAATTTTTTCTCCTTGATGATCAAGCTTCAACATGAGTTGTTGAAACTCATCATAGTATGCCATAATACTTTGATTCCCTTTTTGGAAATTGTACAACCTAGCAAGAAACTCATGAATATAACTTTCAGGAAGATACCGTTGCCTCATTAGGTACCTAAACCAAAACCATGGTGGTGGTTATCCCTCTGCCAACTCATTTCCGAGCCACTTGACGTATTCCAACCAAGTGTTAGCATAGCCTTCAAAATGAGCTATGGCATAACAACTCTTCTTCTCCTCTAAGATATTATTCACTTGAAACACATTATCATACGCTGACTCCCAAGCAAGATACACCTCGAGGTCACTTTCACCCTTAAAGATAGGTAGGCTCAATTTGATGGTATTGATGCCTACGTCTCTCTCTAGGTGTCGGTTTCCCCTTTCTCCATACCCTCGGTATTTCTTTGGATCCACACGATGCCCTCTTATCTCTTCCTCCCTCATGTAGGCATCGTCAAAGGATCTATACCCTTCATAATCCTATCTACCATATTCCTTAAGGTGTACGAGATAGTTTTTGACATTTGGAACTTGATTCGGAGAAATTGGATTTTATGGAGGTGGTGGTGTTTTGTTTAGTGGATCTTGGAAGGGGGGTTTTGGATTTTGTGGAGGAATTTGACATCTGAGTACCTCTTACAGAACTTGAGGCATCTGGGAATGGGTTGGTATATTGGATTCTCAATTTAGAGTGTTATAAGTGATTTGGCTTACGACATTTAGTGGAGCTAGTGAAGGATTTGGCAATTGTGGTCATGTTTCGGGAGTAATAGTGGCGGATGAATTTCTATCATGTCCACTTGATGAAACATGTCAAGGAGTAGAAGGAAGAGAGTTCCGTTGACTCTCCACTTGTTCTAACCTCCCACTAATAGTCATCACTTCTCCCCTTATGTCTCTCACTTCCCTACTCAACCTTTCAAGAGCTCGGTTCATAGCCTTAAGAGTGACCCTCATATTCTCCATTTCATTAGAATCCATAGTTTGATATGTGGTTCCCTCTATTATTAAGGTATCACCTACACAAGAAACAAACAATTTATTTTAAAATCCCTTTCCTCACTCACACTCTTTTGGTTCACTCACACTCAAGTTCCACAAGTGTTGTAGATTGGCTAGGAACCCGGGAATTCGTAAGGTATGAGTATGCTCTTGCCCAAAATAAATTCTTGTTTGAAACTCAAAGAATTCTCGTCGTACTAGTAACAAGAGTTAAAATGTATTAAACTAACAAAAGCATACAAACAAACAACGTTAACACGAAGAACGTACACAAAACTAACTTACAAGCTAGTAAGGTATTACTAGGTTGTCAATTGGTGTCGAGCAAACAAACGAAACTAGGAAACAATAAAATGAAACTAAGAAATATAAAATTTGAACTCAAAAATATTTCATGAACAATACTTTGGTGACATGACAGTCGACTATTGGCCTCGAGTTTTATCAAAATTTTATTTCCCAATTTTAAGTCTTGAAAATATATAATTTGGAATTGGTGGATTTGGTTAATGGAGGGAAAAGTGGTCTTGGAGCACTTTTGTTCAAAATTCAAAAGCAAAACTTCACTTGTTTGAACTTTATCCTTGAAGAAAGGTCCTTAAATCAAGGAAAAGTAGATGAAAAGTCTTTGAAGTGATAGGGACAAGTCTTTCACTAACAACTACTACAAGCATGTCTTTCACCTTTTTAAATCTAGTTTGCACTTTAAGGATTAATACGATGATGAAAGGGTGAAGAACCTTAAGAACACAACAAAAACTCCAAGAACAACAACAATTTCAATTTCCAAATCCACTACAATAAGACCATCAAATCGGCCAGGGTTTAGGTAACAACAACATCCAACTCGGTCACACCTTATTCACATCTACAACTTCAGCAAGTTCAAGTTCAATCTTAGATTTGGACACTTTTTAGTATTGATGAGAAATAAAGCAACACTATAAACACTCTAAACAAACAAAATAATACAACTTCTAGACACACAACAAAAAAATCTTGTCCAAGATAACAACAACATAATTTTCGGCCAAGAACACAAAATGGACACATTTGTATTTTCCTTGAATTTTTTTCAGTTTTCAGCTTTTTTTCCTTAGAATGAAATCCCTATATTGGTATTGTAAGAACAATATCAAATATGTCTTTAATACCAAATTATACAATACTAAGTGTGTATCCAGATATTCCAACCAACACAAGAACCACATCATGAACAACAAAGTGCTAGTGAATCGAAAATGGCCACACATGGCTTCACTAGGATTGCAACACTTGTTTGAGCTAGAAAAGTGAGTTTAACAGCAAGAAAATCAAAGACAATATTGCTAGTGAATAAAAAGAGCCCCACACGGCTTCACTAGACTTTTATATTCAAGCACACAATGTTAGCAAGATTTACAAAGATAGAGATAGAAACTTGACACACAATATTCATTAATCTAAGAACCCTAACAAGAGAAAGGACCCTAAGACCAATAAATATCAATACCAAGCTCTTACTTGTACCAAGAGAAACTTAAAGAAACCCAAAAACCTAGTTTTTAGCCAAGACACAACACTAGTATCACTCTACCAGTGAGAATTCAGTTTCAGCCTCTCCAAATGAGTAAGAGAATTTTAAAATTTATAAGTATTTTGTTTCTTGAATAATAGGAATGAACTAAAGAAAGACCAGCCCTACTACATGGCTTATGTAGTCACTTATAAAGGAGGGACAAAGACCAAAATACCCTTGATATTTCAGTGGGTGGGTTTGGGGTATCTTGGTGGGCCTCTTCATATTTTATTAAATATAGGCCCTTAGAAGGGCTCACAAGGGCCTCACACATGTCCAAGAATGTGAAAAAGGTTTGGAGTCATTACAACTCATATGCTTGGCTTCGTGTAAAAGGTCTCAAGCTAGGAATTCCTGTATCACCACTTGGAAGTGGGGGAAGGTAAACATGGATTTTATGACGAGTTTGCCCCATACTCATCCCTAACATGATTCAATTTGGGTCATTGTGGATAGGATCACCAAATCATCCAATTTATTTCTAGTTCATACCTCTTATTCAAACGAGGATTATGCCAAGCTCTATGTTAGAGAGTTGGTTAGATTGCATGGAGTTTCGTTTTCCATCATTTCATATAGAGGTATGAAGTTTACCTTTCACTTCTGGAAATCCTTCCAAAAGGGTCTTAGTACCCAAGTTCACTTTAGAACAACCTTTCATCCTCAGACAGATGGTCAAACTGAAAGAACCATTCAGACTTTAGAGGATATGTTAAAAGTGTGTGCCATTAACATTAAGGGTAGTTGGGATGACCACTTGCATTTGATTTAGTATTTGTATTATAACAACTACCATTCTAATATTTATATGGCTCCGTTTGAGGCACTTTATAGGAGGATATGTTGATCTCCCATCGGTTCGTTTGAAGTGGGTGAGGCCACAGTAGTAGGTCCTGACTTAGTGTTTGACACCTTAGAAAAAGTTCAGTTGATCAGGGAACGTCTCAAGATAACTCAGAACCTACAAAAATCATATGCAGATGTGCGAAGAAAAGATCTCGAGTTTAAGATTGGTGATTATGTGTATTTGAAAATATCTCCTATGAAGGGAGTGAAGATATTTTGCAAGAAGGGGAATCTTAGTCCTCGATTTTTTGAACCTTACCAAATCCTTAGTTATTTTTCAAAGGTAGCTTACAAGCTTGAGTTGTCTTCAGACTTAGATTCAGTGCACCCAGTGCTTCATGTCTTCTTGCTTAAGAAATGCATTGGTGACCCAACAATTCTAATCCCTATAGAAGGTATAGATGTTTAGAACAATCTCCCTTATGAGGAATTTCTAGTTGAAATTATTGATCATCATATTCGTAGACTAAGGAACAAAGAAGTTTCTCTAGTCAAAGTTATTTGGCAAAATTAGTCCGTTGAGGGAGCCACTTGGGAAGCAGAAGCAGATATGGATACCAAGTATCCTCACCTCTTCTCCACAAACTCAGACTTATCCCAAGGCAACATTTTTCCTTAAAATTACTCATTTTCATGCTTAGATTAACATTACAAACTCAGTATTGGTCTCTGTTGCATGACATTCTCATATCATGCATACCTTCATGAAATAGCTCAGTTATGTGTCATGTCTTTAGAATTCATTCATGCTTTAGTTATGCATGTTCAGTATAAAAACACAATATATCAGTAGTTTCGGTCATGTAATCAAGCTTCAGTTATGCATGTTTAGTATGTAAACTAAGTCTATTAGTATTCTCGGCTTAGTCAGTCTCATTCAAGGATGAATATTGCCAAGAGGGAGATATTATAAGACAATGCAAAATTCCAAACTTCATCCTTTAGAGCATGAAAATTGGCCCCAGACTTAGAAAATTTCAGCTAAGTAATGACACTTAGTCTCATTTTAGGACCTCGGTATTCTCATGATTTTATTTACATCCCTTATGACCTTAAAATATCAATTTTTAAATTGATTCATGATCAGGAATGTTAATAGGTGTTCTCGAATGAGTTTCAAATTTTTTGAAGCTTATTAGAAGGTTATTTAGATGTCAAAAATAGTGAGTCGATGCGATCTCGACGCGTCGCATCGCCTACCGCATTGATGGATATTATCCCTAGCATTCATCACAAATTCCAGTGATCCGATATGATATTGATGCATCGCATTTACACCATTGATGTGGCACATCAGTCTGCGCATCGCTAGGCATGTTTTTAGTAATTAAAAGTTCGCATCTAGAGGGGTATTGGGATCATTTTTCCACTCTTATTTAGCCCTAAAACATGTAATAAATCCATCCAAAAGGAAAAAATTCATTATTTCTCTCAATTTCTCTTAAGAACAAAACCCTAGGGCATTCTTCCAGAACACACCATCAATCTTCACGGATTTGTTTATCAAGGTATGTTAGGTGTTCATCCAAGGGTTTCCTTCCACTCTTAGAGTTCTATAACTACTTTTAAAACTATAAGTTGATTGTTTTCATGAATTTCATGTTGAATTTGATTGTATTCATGTCCATGGTATTTTTTAGGTTTCAACCCATGATTTACTACAAGTTTCATGAAATTAAAATAGCATGTGTGTGTATTATCTAATTTGCATATTAAACCCTTGAAATTTCAATTGATTATTGTATCTATGATGTTCATGTGTTGATTATTATTATGTGAAATAACCATGCTCCTCAAGTGTTGATAGAATGCCTATGTGAATTGAATAGTGAAATCATGACATGTCATCATGTGGTTCCATTCATGTACAAGTTCATGTACCTCAAGTTTTTGACAAATGACTAGGTAAATGTATTGTTAATAAGTATCTATTGTTATGCTTTTAAAGATCATGCCATGATTTACTTTCCATTCTTTCGAGTCCTCGGGATATTCAATACCCAAAATTTAGATGTTTACCTAGAATTCTAGTAGTTTCAAAATAGTCTCAATGATGTCACAAATAGTAGTATTCAGTTGGTTATCAGAACTCAGTAAACTCATTCCACTTCAGTTAGTTAGCTCGATCAGTAACTGTTAAATCAAGTTTAGTACATCTTAGTGACCAGTTCAGTGTCTATTCAATTGGGAGTAGGATTCAACACCGAGCAAACCCAGGGATAGGGGCATTCTTATTAGTAAAAGTTTTGACCCTTAGTAGCCATCCCTACATTACAGAACTACGTAACCAGCATCGGTTGAGATATCTTCCTGTCAGATAAAGGTTTATACATCTCGTATGAGTTTTCCTGCCAGTGAAGGTTGACAAAATGTCTTCCTGCCAAATAGGTTTAGCTCACAGCCATTGTTAGTATCCCTTGGCAAGGTGCTAACACCCTTTCCACTGTGATCATAGGTTTGAAAGACCCCGCAAAATCCTAAGCTCAACTTAGTCCTTTAAATATTCTTAAGGGGTCCTAGACTTAAAAAAATTTAGCTAAGTATTCAGACTTAGAGTTATTTTAGCCATCAAAAGTTGTCAACTCTAT
The DNA here is from genome assembly GCA_030864225.1 of Capsicum baccatum var. pendulum. Lineage (NCBI taxonomy): Eukaryota > Viridiplantae > Streptophyta > Magnoliopsida > Solanales > Solanaceae > Capsicum > Capsicum baccatum. The sequence goes on from CM061550.1 coordinate 79,591,463, forward strand.
TTCACCACCTCTATTACCTTAAAATGACAACCTTTAGGTTGAATCATGATTAGGAGTGTTAGTAGGTGTCCTCAAACAAGTTTTAAATATTTTGAACTTTATTTGAGGCAAGTTTGGAAGTCCAAAACAGTGCATCGATACGATCTCTACATGCCGCATTACCTATCGTGTATTTTTCTCCAGCAACCCTATACAAATTCCAATGAACTGACATGGACTTAACGCGGCGTGTTGGCCATCGCTTCGATGCCAAGGATGCGGTACGTCGGTTTGAGCATCATTAAATTAGTTTTTAGTAATTAAAAGTCGCATTCTTCAGGGGTATTTGGGTCTTTTACCCACAGTTATTAGCCCCAAAACACAAAATTAAGCCCTTTTAGAGGCAAAATTCATTCTCTATTCAGAAGTTACTAAAGAACAAAAACACTAGTAGATAAAAATTTAAACTAAAGAATTAAGATTTCACCATCATTCTTTAAGAATTTAGCAACCAAGGTATTTAAAGTGTTCATCCAAGGGTTTTCTTCCACCCTTATAGTTCAGGCACCCTTTTCAACTATAAGTTAATGAGTTTGACGAATTTTATGGTTGGATTTGAATATGGATTACCATATTTATGGGGTTTCTAATTCAAAATTTAATTGCAAGATGCATATGAAATTATTTGTTGTATGTGTTGTACAATGTTAATTCATGCTAAAACCCTCCAAATTGTAAATTTGGTATTTGAAATTATGATGCATGTTGTTTAGAATTATGTGCACATACTATGTCCTCTAAGTTTTTGTTGAATTGCTTATGTGAGTTGAATAGTTAAAATATATCATGTTACCATGTATTCAAGTCCATGTCATTCAAGTGTTTTCTAGAATGTCCCAATTAATGAATAATGATCAAGTAATTAGTTATCATATTTTGGGATTGTGCCATTTCTTATAATTTATGCTATTGAGTCCTGGGGGTATTCAATACCCGACAATTTAGTTATTTACCTAGAGCCATAGCAAGTCACTAAATACTATTAGTCATGTCACGATCAGTAGAATTTGATCAGATACAAAACTCAAGAAAACTCAATAGTACTCAAAAAATCAGTCACAGTATTTAGTTCAAACCTTTATAGTACTTAGTCAGTTAACAAAATTCAGTAGTTTTCCGTCAGTCCATGGAACCCAGTGAAATCAATTTAGTTCAATTATACAGTACGATCAGTAACAATTCAGTCTAGCCTAGAATGGTCTAGAATTCACTTCAGTGTCTATTCTGTTGGAGGTAGGATTTAGCATCGAGTGAACCCAAGGATGGTGACTCACCTGCCAGTACAGGGTGTAATTATTAGTAGCATTGCTCGCATTCTAGAACTACGTAGTCAGAATAGGTTGAGACATCGACCTGCCAGTTGAGGGTTGATGAGGTTATTTAACCTACCAGTTGACGGTTCCACCGTTGTCATTCAAAGCACCTGCCAGATGAGGGTGATTCAATTTGTCTTTAACTGTGGCACGGTATTTACACCTTTCTATCTGGGGTTAAAGGTTGGACCCCTATTAGTTTAGAAAGGGGTATGTCAGTTAGATGATTACTTCCCACAGTCTTAGTTTCAGTTCCAATCTCGGTATAGAACTCAGTCCAGTTTTATTGGACTAGGACTGTCAGATATAGTCACTTAGTTCAGTAGGAAACTCAATACAGTTCCATAGAATCAGGACTTTCAGATATAGTCATTGAGTTATCAATAATCTAATATCAGTAAACTCAAATATCAGTTAATTAACATTCAGAACTCTATATCCAGTTCTATCACGATCTTTGTCATAGTTTACGTGTTCATGCATGTACTCTTATTCAGCTATACTTATGTTATTCAGTTAGTATTTTTCATGCTTATAAACCCATACATTTCAGCCAACCTCACTTTTCATAATAGTACATTCAAAGTACTGACGCATACTTTTATTTTACGCTATGATGTATTATATCATAGGTTCAGATGCACGGTCTCTCGATCATATTTAGTAGTTCAGATACTCAGCAGTCATAGTTAGTGGTGAGTCCTCATAGTCTGAGGACATGATTATTATTTTAACATTTCAGTTTATTTTAGTAGTTCGGAGTTAGTTAGGGACTTGTCCCATCAACTCCAAATTCAACTAGTAGAGGCTTTTATACTAGAGTATTTTTTGCCAGATATTCAATTTTGGTATTGATATACCGCATTTAGTATTTATTTACAGTATTGAACCTTATGGCCAATTTTTGCCTAATTTTTGAATTTTTACAGTGTTATTATTCAGTTACTATAGTAGGTAATAGTCATGGGTTAACTTGTGGTCCTTCAGGATTATAAGCATCGTGTAGCTTCTAGGGTATAAACTCTAAGTGTTACAAACATGGTATCAGAGCCTAAGGTTTAACAGAGTCCTAGAAATTTTGAAAAACACATCTGGTAGAGTCTGGTGCATGGGTGTGTAGCTCGCCAAATTTATGGACAAGAGGCTACGAGATGTTTTAGGAAAAGTTTCCCTTCTTTTAGTAATCATGTTATCCGAGTGAGCACAAGATCAATTTAAAATCCCAATCTAATATAATTTTCTCTTCCATTTACAAATATGCCTCCAAAGAGGACTAAGGGAAGAGAAACAAGTGATCATCTAGAACCTCAGCCCGTCCAACCAGGTCCCCTGGGTGAACATGTCTCTCACATTGGATTTAGAGCAACTTTCACTACCCTAGCTCTTTTTGTGGCAGCTTAGAATGAATGCCTAGCTGCCGTTCCATCCAACCCAGTGGCTAATAATGCAGAATCCAGAATTTGAAACTTCACCGGGATGAACCCTCCATCTTTTACTGGGTCTAAGTCAGATGAGGACCCATAGGAATTTCTTGATCAGGTGCAGAAGGTTACAATCATCATAGGGGTGACAGCTAGTGAGAGTGCTGATCTAGTTACATATCAGTTGCAGGGTGTGGCTCACTCATGGTTTAAATAGTGATAGGTAGAAAGGGCTGTAGATAAAGGACCCATAGAATAGAAAGAGTTTTCCACTGCTTTCCTGGACAGGTTCTTCCCACTGGATTTAATGGAAGAAAAGGTTCTAGAATTTATTAATCTAAATCAGGTTAACATAAAGTAAAAGGGTTTCTCAGCCTAAGTCAGAGGGTGGAAATCATTCTTAGTTCCACTCAAAATCCTTAATTCCATTTCCATTCTCATCCAGTCCTCTAGTGCTAAAATTTAGAGATGACAATAGAGATAGGGCACCAGGCCCTAAACCTCAGGGTAGTGTCAGCAGTGCCCGAACCAATCCCCTTTAACAGAAATATGGCAGAAATCACTAGGGTATCTACAGATATGGCAGTAATGTGTGTTTCAAATATGGAAAGACAAGTCACAGATTTAGAAATTATCCCCAGTCAGGTTCCCAAGGTCAGCATAATCGGCCCCCAACTTAGTCCGATTGCCCGAATCAACATGGTGCCACATCCAGTGCCACCAGTGGGCAACACCCAAATAGAATCTATGATCTTCAGTTCTGACAAGATCAGACAAGTTCTCCCGATGTGGTCACTCGTACGTTACATGTTTTCAATTTATATGTTTATGCTTTGCTAAATCGATGAGCTTCTTTGTATTTTTTTACTCCTTATATAGCTGTTGACTTTGGAGTTAGTCTTAAAATACTAGAAGATCCTTTCTCAGTCTCTACCCCAGTGGGTAAATATATCATAGCCCGGTGAGTATACAGGAACTTTCCGGTTATGATATCTTAGAAAGTAACTTCAGCAGACTTAGTCAAATTAGAAATAATCAATTTTGATGTCATTATCTACATAGATTGGCTTTATTCCTACTATGCCTCAGTCGACTGTAGGAACAAAATTATCTATTTTTAGTTTACGAATAAGCCTGCCCTAGAGTAGAGGGGTAGTACTTCTGCACTTAGGACTCAGCTTGTTTCCTACCTAAGGGCAAGGAAAATAATATCTAAGAATGTGTCTACCATTTTATTTGAGTCTAAGGTTCTAGTCTAGAAACCCCTACTCTTAAGTCAGTATCAGTAGCATGTGAATTTCCAAATGTGTTTCCCGAAGATCTTCCCAGAGTTCCTTCTGAGAGGGAAATTGATTTTGGTATCGATCTTCTTCTAGATACACAGCTCATCTCTATTCCACCATATAGGATGGCACCTACAGAACTCAAGAAGTGAAAAAAACAGTTGAAGGATCTCTAATATAAGGGATTCATCAGACCCGATTTATCCCCGTGGGGTGCAACAGTTCTATTCACGAATAATAAAAATAGTTCCCTCAAAATATGTATTGACTATCATCATCTAAATAAAGTTATAATTAAGAAAAATTATCCACTTCACTTAATTGTTGACTTATTTGACCAACTTTGGGGTGCCAATTATTTTTCTAAGATAGACCTCAGATCAGGCTATCGTCAGCTCAAAGTAGGGGAATGTGACATTCCAAAAATAGCTTTTAGAAGTCGGTATGGTCACATAAAATTCTTAGTCATGTCATTTGTTCTTACCAATGCCCCAACATCTTTCATGGACTTGATGAACTATGTGCTCAAGCAGTACTTGGACATGTTCATCATAGTTTTCATAGATGACATTCTTGTCTACTTCCGCAGTGAGCTTGATCATGCAGACCATCTCAGAATAGTATTATAGACTCTAAAAAACCATCAGCTATTCATTAAATTTAGTTAGTGTGAATTTTGGCTAAGGTCATAACTTTCCTAGCCATATCGTTTTTGGTTCTGGCATTAAAGTTGATCCCCAAAAGATCACAGCAGTGAGAAACTAGCCCAGACCCATCTCTCAATCAGATGTCTAGAGTTTCTTAGGCTTGGCCGTCTATTACCAATGATTTATGGAGGGATTTTCATCTATTGCATCCCCTATGTCCAGATTGACTCAGAAAAAGGTCAAATTCCAGTGATCAGATTCTTATGAAAAAAGTTTTTAGGAGTTGAAGGTTAAACTCACTACAGCCCCAGTTTGACCCTACCAGATGGTTAGGATGACTTTGTTATGTATTTTAATGCTTCCAGAGTTTGATTAGGGTGTGTTTTGATGTATAGAGGTAAGGTCATAGACTATGCTTGTAGACATCTCAAATCCCATGAAAAGAAATATCTTACTTATGACTTTGAGTTAGTAGCAGTATTATTTGCCTTAAATATTTGGAGGAACTATTTATATGGTGTGTAAGTTGACGTGTTCACAGACCATAAGAGCCTGCAGTATGTATTTTCTTAGAAAGATCTAAACCTATATTAGAGAAGGTGGTTGGAGTTGTTAAAGAACTATGACATGAGCGTCCTCTATCATCTGGGTAAAGCCAATAAAGTGGCTGATGCTCTTAGTAAGATGTGTATGGGGAGTGTTGCTCACGTGAAGGATGGTAAGAAGAATTTAGATCAGGAAGTTCATCAGGTTGCCCGACTAGGTGTCCTCTTAGTCGATTCATCAGAAGGTAGCATCTGGGTGCAGAGTAGTTCAAAATCATCCGTAGTTTCCAAGGTGAAAGAAAAGCAGGATAGGGATTGCAGTCTAGTCAATATGAAAGAATCAGTCAGAGATCAGAAGGTAGAGGTTTTCTCCTAAGGGGGAGATGGTGTATTGAGTTTCTAGGGTTGGTTATGTGTGCTAGGTGTAGATTACTTAAGGCAGCAAATTCTAAAAGAAGCGTATGGTGCGCGCCACTCTATTCATCGAGGGGACACTAAGATGTACTATAATTTGTTGGAGATCTATTGTTAGAGTGTGATAAAGAGAGACATTGTAGAATTTGTGGCTAAGTGCTCAATATGTTAACAGGTTAAGAATGAGCATTAGAAACCTAGTAGGTCCATACAGGAGTTTAGTATTACCACCTACAAATGGGATGAGGTGAACATAGACTTTATGATGAGTTTTCCTTGTACTCATTATACCAATCTATACTATTTATTCAGCCGAGAATTATGCCAAGCTCTATGTTAGCGAGTTGTTTAGATTTCATGGTGTTCCATTATCCATTATTTTAGATAGAGGTATGCAGAAGCCATCCAAAAGGGTCTTGGTACCCCAGTTCATCGCAGTACAGCCTTTCACCCCCAGACAGATGGTCAGGTAGAGAGGACCATTTAGACTTTAGAAAATATGTTGTATGCATGTGCGATTGACTTTAAAGGTAGTTGGTGTGACTACTTGCCTTTGATTGAGTTCATATACAACAAAAACTATCATTCTAGCATTCAGATGGCCCCATTTCAGGCGCTTTATGGTAGAAGGTGCAGGTCTCCATCAGTTGGTTTGAAGTGGGTGAGGCCACAGTGTTAGGGCCTGACTTGGTATGTGATACCTTATAGAATTTTCAGTTGATCAGAGAAAGGCTTAAGATAGCTCAGATCCGGCATAAATCATACGTAGATATGCATAGTTAGGATCTCGAGTTCAATATTGGTGATTATGTGTACTTAAAAATATCTTCTATGAAAGGAGTGAGGAGGTTTGGCAAGAAAGGAAAGCTCAGTAATCAATATGTCGGTCCTTATTGAATTCTCAGCTGTTTTGGAAAGGTAGCTTACGAGCTTTAGTTACCTTTAGAATTAACTTCAGTACATCTAGTGTTCCATGTCTCCTTGGTTAAGAAACTCGTTGGTGACCCAGTAGCTATAGTCCCTAGAGAGGGCATAGATATTCAGAATAGCCTCTCTTACAAAGAGATTCCAGTCAAAATCCTTTATTTTTAGATCCACAAACTGAGGAATAAAGTAATCCATCTAGTCAATGTTCTTTAGAGGAATAAGTCCATTAAGGGAGCTACTTGGGAAGCAGAAGAAGATATACAGACAAGGTATCCTCACCTCTTCTCCTCAAACTCAGACTCAGCCTAAGCTAATAGTTCTCTTCAAACTTACTCAGTTTCATGCTCAGATTTTCTTTATAAGTTTGGTATTAGTTTCCATTGATTATCTAGTTATACATTCAGGAGTCAGTTCCATCAGATATTCATGCATCATATATGCATGTTCAGTATAAGAGACTTCGCTTATCAGCAATTCAAGTCATGCATTCATGCATCAAATATGCATACTTAGTATGGAATTTCAGTATGTCAGTAATGTCAGTCATGAAATCATATTTTAGTTGTGCATGATTGGTATATGAATTCAGTCTATCAGTAATCTCATTATTCTCAGCTCAGTTATCCTCATTCGAGAATGAATATTTCCAAAGGGGAGATATTGTAAAACCTCGCAAAATCCTTAGCTCAACTAAGTCCTTTAAAGCTTGTTAAGGGGTTCTAGACTTAGAAAATTTTAGCTAAGTATACAGACTTAGTTTCATTTTAGCCTTCGAAAGTTGGCAAATCTATTTCATAACCTCTATGACCTTAAAATTTCAACCTTTAGGTTGAGTCATAATCAGGAGTATCAATAGGTGTCCTCAAACAAGTTTTAGATTTTTGAACTTTTTTTAAGGCACTTTTGAAAGTCTAAACTAGTGGATCAACATGATATCAATGCACCGCGTCGCCTATTGCGTCGATGAATATTTTCCTCCATCTCCCCAGTATAAATTTTAATGAACCAGTACAAACTCGACATGGTTCGTTGGCTATCACATCGATGCCAATGATACAATGCATCGTTCTGCGCATTGCTAAATTAATTTTCTATAATTAAAATTCACATTCCTCAGGGGTATTTGGGTATTTACCCCTCGATTATCAGCCCCAAAACATGAAATTAAGACCCTTTAGAGGCAAAATTCATTCTCTATTCAGAAATTACTCAAAAACAAAAACCTAGGAGATCAAATTTCAAACTCAAGGCTTAAGATTTCAGCATCATTCTTAAATACTTTAGCAATCAAGGTATGTTAAGTATTCATCCAAGGATTTCCTTCCACCCTTGGAGTTTAAGCACCCTTTTCAACTACAAGATAATGAGTTTGATGAATTTCATGGTAGGATTTGAATATGGATTACCATGTTAATGGGGTTTCTAATTCATGAATTAATTTCCAGATACATATGAAATTATTTCTTATATATGATTTACAATGTTAATTTATGCTAAAACCCTCAAATTGTGAAACTGGTATATGAAATTATGATGCTTGCATGTTGTTTAGTATTATATGCACATCCTATGTCCTCCAAGTGTTTGTTGAATTGATCATGTAAGTTGAATAGTGAAATTATATCATGTTAGCATGTATTCAATATCATGCCATGCAAGTGTTTGCTAGAATGTCCTAATGAATGAATGATAATCAACTAATTAGCTATCATGTTTTGGGATTGTGCCATGTCTTATAATTTATGCCATTGAGTCCTGGGTGTATTCAATAGCCAAAAATTTAGCTATTTACCTAGAGCCATGGTCAGTCACAAAATAGTACCAGTCATGTCACGATCAGTAGAATTTGGTCAGTTACAAAACTCAGGAAAACTCAATACTACTCAGAAAATCAGTCACAATATTCTGTTCAGACCTCAGCAGTACTTAGTCGTTTAAAAGAATTCAATAGTATTCCTTCAGTCCACGGAACCTAGTGAACTCAATTTAGTTCAGTTATACAATACAATCAGTAACATTTCAGTACAGCCTAGAACGGTTTGGAATTCAGTCCAGTGTCTATTTAATTGGGAGTAGGATTCAGCACCGAGTAAACCCAAGGATGGGGACTCACCTTCCAGTAGAGGGTGTGATCCTTAGTAGCAGTCCTCACATTCCAGAACTACATAGCCAGCATAGGTTGAGACATCAACCTGCCAGTTAGGGTTAATGAGGTACTTTAACCTGCCAGTTGAGGGTTTCACCGTTCTTATTTAGAGCACCTTCCAAATGAGGGTGACTCAGTTTGTCTTTACCCATGACATGATACTGATACCCTTCCAACTGGGGTTACAGGTTAGACCCTAATTAGTTCAGAGAGGGTCATATCGATTAGATGATTACTTCTCACAGACATAGTTTCAGTTCCAGTCTCAGTATAGAACTCAGTCCTATTCTACAGGACCAGGACTATCAGATATAGTCACTTAGTTTTGCATGAAACTCAGCACAGTTCCATAGAATTAGGACTTTCAGACATAGTCAGTATGTTCTTAGTAATCCAATACCAGCAAACTTAGATATCAGTTAATCAGTATTCAGAACTCTGTATCCAGTGCTATCAGGATCTCAGTCACATTTTACATGTTCACGCATATACTCTTATTCAGTTATACTTATGTCATTCAGTCAGTATTGTTCATTCCTATTAACCCATGCATTTCATCCTACCTCATTTTGCATACCAGTACATTCAAAGTACTAATGTATACTTTTCTTTTATGCTATAATATCTTATATCATAGGTTCAGATGCATGGGCTCCCAATTTTATTTATCATTTTAGATATTCAGAAGTCAAACTTAGTGGTGAGTCCTCATAGTCTGAGGATGTGATTATTATTTCAGCACTTCAATTTATTTCAGTAGTTCGGAGTTAGTTGGGGACTTATCCAATCAACTTTATGTTTAGATAGAAGAGTCTTTTACATTAGAGTATTTTCAGTCAGATGTTCAGTTTTGTTATTGATAAACCGCATTCAGTATTTATTTATAGTATTGAACCTTATAGCCAGTTTCCACCTAATTTTTGCATTTTAATTTTTGCATTTTTACGGTGTTATTATTCAATTATTGTAGAAGGTACCAATTATGGGTTAGATTGTGGTCCTTTGAGATTATGAGCACCGTATAGCGTCCGTGGTACAAACTCGGGTCGTTACAAGATTGGACCCCAACTCAATTTATAATCTTGGTATGCCAGTTAGATAAACACTCGTATAGTTATAGTTACAGTTTCAGATTTAGTATAGAACTCAGTTCAATTCTATAGAATCAGTACTGTCAGACACCGTCACCCAGCTTAATATTGAACTTAGTTTAGTTCTACAGGATCAGGACTGTCAAAAACAGTCACTCAGTATTTGTAATTCAGTAATCTCATGTATTAGTTACTCAGTTATCATAACTCAATACTCAGTTTCAGTAAAATCTCATATATATATATATATATATATATATATGTTCAAAGTATTGCATACTCAATATTTTACAGTAGTTAAATTATCTATGTACTCTTATTCAGTTACTTTATATAATTCAGTCAGTTATGGTTTATGCATATGAACCCTTACATTCAGTCGTACCTCATCTAGCATACCAGTACATTCCACGTACTGGTACATACTTTATCTTTGTGCTATGATGTCTCATATCATATGTTCGGATGCTTAGTGTCCCAACCGCACTTACACAAATTCAGATAGTAGCAGCAGATTTAGTAGTGCGTCCTCATCTATCAAGGATATGCTTTTATTTCAGTAGTTTCAGTATTGCAGTAGTCCGAGTTAGTTGGGAACTTGTCCCACCAATTCCATATTAGACAGATCAGTTAGAGTCTTTTTAGTCTAGACTAGTTCATCCATATTTAGTTTTGATATGTTATTTTAGTACTATATTTATCAGTATTTAGATTATGAAGCTTATGGCATTCCAGCCTAATTTTCTATAATATTTCAGTATTATTATTATTTACTGTTCACAACAGGTACCAGTCAGGGGTTAGAATGTGGTCCTTTGGGGTTATGAGAACCGTATGACATCTGAGGTACAGACTCGGGGTATTACATATAAGCATATACTAGGGGCTAAACTGAGTTAGGAACGTACAGGATATTACAAACACCAACAAAAAAGAGTTTCAAAAATAAAAAAATTGCTTGTTCACGTTTTTGTACTTTAGTAGAAATTTGAGACTTATATCTAGAAGTTTTGTGTGTGTTTTTTTAGTTTATAGTGCTAGATCCTTGTTCCCTAGCACTAATAGAGTCTAGATCTAAACTTTGAGCTAAACCCGGGTTGTTTTGAGCCATCCAGTATTATTGAGCTTGACTTTGAAGAAACTTGAAGGTGGATCTCATTTTTGGTAAAGATGGTTGTGGCATTTTGGACTTGACATTGTGGTATTTATTCTTAGTTTGTCAACGTGACCTTTGATCTTCAAGAATCATCAAATTTGGAGATCATTTGCTTAAGGGTCAAGTTGGATCAAACTTTGAATGTTCTTGTTGTTCTTTTTCATCTTCATATCTTGTTGAAGAAGAATATTCAAAAGTGGTTGTTTGATCTTGAAAAAGGAAGAAAGAGGGGTAGTACTTGTTTGTTCTAAGAATATTCCAAGCATATTCCAAGTCTTCTAAGTAAAGAAAGCAACAAAAGGAATATTTAAGTATAAGGGGAAGTACAAGGGGGGACCATTTCAAATTCAAACTCTTTTGTGCTTGAAAAAGGCTCCAATTCCTGAATTTTCACCCTCAAAACCGAATTTCTACCCTCTAGAGTAAATATTGATCAAAAATTCAAAGTTGGAAAATAAGAAATTTTTAAAAATCTTGACCAACCACAAGATGTCATGTCATCATTTCTGTACAACTCATTTTAGGCTCAAATTTTGGATTCTCGATTTCATTTCTTGTCTCTTTAGTTTCATTTTCTTTGATTCTAGCATTAATTAACAAACTAGTAATCACCTACTAGGTTATGGGTTAGTTTTGAGTCCATTTCTTTCTTGTTACCTTTCTTTGTGTGATTTTATCTTTTGTGATTCATTGTAGTTCCTTGGCTCAAGGCCGAACAAAGTTTCTTTGAGTCTTTAAAACGAAAATCTATTTCGGGAAAGAGTAGAAATCAACACTCAACTTCCCATAGATTATGAGCCAACTTCAACATTTGTGAAACCAATTGTGAAGTAACAAAAAAGTTGAGAGTGTGACTTTTTTTCTTCAACACTAATTTGTTTATTGTTTTTATTTTTGTTTTCTCTTTGGTACCTTGACAATGGAAGGAACAACATCACCAACCCTGGATAGTTATGGTATTTATGCTACCTCGGATCCTTTTGAAGATTTCTACCAGAACTTTGAAAGGCTACACCAATTTCTTTTCGACCAAAGCCTCCATAAACTGTCACCACACAAACTACCATATACCCTCAAAGTAGAATCTCCACTAACCAAGATACTAGAATTTTTCCTAGTATCAATTCTTCTTATGTGCAGGTATAAGATAATATACTTCCATCGGAGGATTCAAGGAGGGTTCCTCAAGAACAGATGGCCGATGATCAAACGGAGTTCTTGGCTAAGAATTCCAACTTTGGGAAAAATGATGAAGAGATGATCCAAGGGAAAAGTCTAGACAAACTCCCTTGTATTGAGAGCTTCCCAAAAGAACAAGTGGGCTTCCATGATATACACTATGGTGAAGACCTTACCTCATGTGAGCTACAAGGTAACAATGCTATCTCCTACACTCCTATAAATTTAGAATATTGTGATGTGGCTAGTAGTATTCAAATGAATGTAGTTGGTGGTTTGCCAAAGGATTTGCATAAGCCTTCCCTTTGTGATACTCTTGCCATTGCTAGGTTTCATGAAGATCAAATTCTTGTTGTATGTAAGAAAGCACTAATTGATCCTATAGATGACTGAATTAATTATTCTCGTGAGATCAATTTTTGTCCACCTATTTCTAGAACTTGTAACTTGAATGAGGTCCTACTGCCAAGTAATGAGAGTAGTCACACACTAGTTGACCATATGAAAACAAAGGTAAGTCTGCATTGGTAGGTGAGTTACCAAAAACTAGTGAAGGTGTGAACAATGATCAACTTACTCATAAATGTAGTCCACTACTTGAGCATGTATGTGGAGTGCTTCATGAATCTCAAGTTAATTATAATGGTAATAAAGTTGATCATGAGGATGGAAATGATTCTTTGAGCATATTGTGTGATGAAAGTATTATTAGTTTTGCTCATAGAATTCATGAAAATGAAAATTTTGTGAAGAATGACATATGTCTTTGTGAGAGTGAACTTGCATGCTTTAAATACTAACCTTTGGATAGTTATTCTCTCTCAAAGAAAGATGTCATGTGTGAAAATAGTGAGATTAGTCTTTGCATGATACCTAGTGATATACAATGTGATGTGTTTAAAGGAAAAGGTGGTAATCTTAATATTCACATGTTGTCCTATTTCTTGAAATCCACTAAAAATATAGAATAAAGTGAAGATTATGCTAACCATTCAATTCTTGATAGTGATCTCCTACTATTGGAAAAAAATGATCACTTGGGTAAGGATAGCTTCAGTTTGCTTGTATGTTTAGGAAACCTGATTAGTGATTATTCTTGTAAAAATGGTTTTAATTATGAATACTCTGATGCTCATGGTGGTTTGTATCTATGTGAAAATTACTGTAACAACCCGAGACTACCCCTAGTTATTACACGGTGCTTACAGTCCTGAGGGACCACAAGCTAACCAATGAGCTGGTACCTGCTGTGAGCACTGAATAATAACATCATAAATGCAGAAAAATACTGAAATTGCCATAAGGTTTTATCAACTGGATTCAAAACTAAATTATAAATCTAGAAAGGGAACAACTGTCTAAATCTGAGAAAATACTGATAAATTGAATAACTAACTGACTGTAGTCTCTGAAAAGCCTCTAAGACTGACTGACTGAGAGTTGATGGGACAGGTCCCCAACTAACTCTACTAACTACTGAAATAAAGATATGAAGTAAAGTAATCTGTCCTCAAATAATAAGGACTCACCACTGCTAATGTACTGCTGATGATCTAAAATTCTAGGTGTGATTTAGGAACTCAGCGTCAGCACCTATGATTAGAGACATCATAGCACGAAAGAAAAGGTAAGCGATCAGTATTTTGAATGTACTGATATGCTAAATGAGGTAGGCTGATATGCAAGGTTTCATGAATGGAAGTAATAAACTATCTGAATATACATGTAGAGCATGAAGTACTGAGTAGAGGACATAAAATCTATAGGTACTGAAGATAAGTAAAACATGTAAATACTGTGTATGCATGAGAGTCTGAAAATGCTAAAAAATATATGAAAATTTGTAGACACTGATGATACATGACTAAGCATATAACATGGATTCTGTAAAATCTGTAATTTGAAATACTAAAAATACAGATATCTATATTCCTTAGTCAGACAACACTAAGATTGAATGACTTAATTGGAACTATAACTGAGACCATATCTGAGACTGTGGAAGGTATTATCTAATTGACATGCCCTAATCTGATCCAATCGTGGTCCAACCTGTAACCCCAGTTGGAAGGGTGTTAATATTGTTACATGGGTACTAACGCTGATTGTGTGGATCCACTAAACTGTTATTATGTCCAAAGAAATAAGGGTGTCAAGCCTGAACTGGTGGGTGACCCCTGCGAGATAGTCAAGCCTAATTTGATGGTTGACTACTCATATCCTATGTTTTCTATGTGGTTCTAGAGTATAGGGACTGCTAATAACGACTCTACCTATCTGACAGGGAAGTTTCCATCCCTACACTTGCTCGGAGCTAAGTCCTACTCCCAACTGAATGACACTAAAATCTGGACTATTTTGAGTTTAACTGACTGTTTTGATCATGCTCATGATATAATCTGAAGTTATTTTGTAATATACTGAGACTAGACTAAATAAAAAGCTATGTTTTTTGTGTGTTCAATACCCTTAGGACTCAAAACAATGATATTAATGTGACACCAAAACTTGAGGAACATGGCATGAAGGCTTTCATAAAACATTTACTCTTATAAGCATTTTATCAAACACTTGTGGTTCATAGTTTAGTCAAATCATGGAAATACTAAAGGAATGGTATAATTGACATAAAAGTAACATGGAAAACACTAAGTCAGGGTTTAATTCAATAAATGATAACACTAAAACATGGGGAATCAAATAATATCAATAATCTCATTGAAACATAGTATGAATTCATAGTTCATGGGAAGTCATGGATGAAATCATAATTTAAAACATAGTAAATCTTGAAAAGAGCAAAATTTTATAATTTAAAAGGGTTGCTTTGACTCAATGGATGAAAGAAATCCATGAAAGAACATTTAATATACTTGAGTTACTGAATGTGGAAGGATTGATGGAGAGTTCTTGAGATTTTACCTTGATTCTTGAGAGCTAGAGTTTTTTGTTCTTGAAAGAGGAGATTTATAATTTGAGAGAAAGCGAATAATAATGAGTATTTAGGTCAATTAGGGGTTAAATTTTGTATTTATGATGAGGTTAGGGATTGAGGAAAAGACCCAAATACCCTTAAACGAATTTTAAAATGTAAGCTATAAATTGAAATCCCGATTTTTGGCCTTGGCGTGACGCACCACTTCACTACAAGACACTGGAAATTGGAAAATTAGGACCTATAAAAATACGGTGATGTTCCACTATCGAGGTAAGCCTTGGGATGCCATTTTGTCTACCTCTGCGATGCGCCAACATCACGGAGTCCCAATGGAAATTAACAAAAACGAAATTGGCCTACTCCACAATGCACCATAATCACGGAGTCACACTGGAAATTGACAATGGTCATTTGGGTTGTCTACACGACGTGCTAAGAGTTAAAATGATGGTATTTAATGACTGGAACTTAAAATTGCCATAACTTCTTACTCGGTTATCAGATTTAGCAGAATTTTAAATCGTTGGAAAGATAATTAAATTTTCTATGAAATGGTAGGATCTAAACATAAATGTAATGAGTTTTTCAAAAATTTCATATATGAATACTTATGTATAAGGACTTAAATTATGCAAGGGAAATGCGGGGTGTTACAATTACCTTTTTGAAAGATGAGGCAGTGCATGTCTAGAAAGTCCATCTACTTTTCCTTTGTGTGTTTCCTATGTTAGTCATAGTCATAGTGATGAACTTGATACTACTATTAGTACATATATGAGGACGCCATAGTTAAAGTTGATTTGTGTGACACCTTTCCCTACCCCCTCTTTTCTCAGGATATTGACAATGGTAATGTAGGGGGTATGTCTAATTATAAGGATGGAAATCTTATGGAAAATTGAGTATAGCATTGACCCATGTTCTTGGCTTCTTCTCCCATTTGACCCCGATGACTTATTGGGTTGATAAAATTGCAATACACCCAATTTGGTGCTTGGTCAAGACGACAAGAAAAGATTGATTGTGGATGTTGGTATCCTTACCTATGATGGTAAGTCTTTCTTGGGGATTTACAATCCACTTGATAGACCCAAGTTGTACATGGGAGGAATTTCCAACAATGTTAATTTCTCATTAAAAAAAGGGGAGTAATTAAAGAAACCTAAAGAGTTCACTATTAAGTGTTTCCACTCTTGACCAAGGTATCACCACTTGTAGGTCAACAAAAGAATTCCCTCTTGAAGACACTTTGGATGAATTCCCTTCTAGTGACACCCTTCTCTGTGACTTGTTTTTTATTGGAAACCCCATTCTCAAAGGTGGTACCTTAAGTAAAATGTGTCATTACCTTTTTAGGGTATTGCTTATATACTTGCATCCATGTTTCACTCACTTTTACTTAAGTTATATGATTTACAACTTGTTGATGCCAAGTTGAATTCATGTTTGAGGACGAGTCCAAGGGGGTTAAATACTTCTTGTTAAGGTTGGACACTACGAAGTATCTTGTGGGACTCTTGAGAACATGCTTGCATTCATTAATAGAGGGAAACAAAATTCTTGGTAGAACTACTTGTCTTGGATTGGCTTGTTGAGTAGGTACTCAGTTCTCTATTTTCCCTAATTGCATGGCTCCATTGATAAAATTCCTTCCCTCAGGAAGATGTTTAAAAAGGAGAGGTCCTATGTGATTCCAATATTTCTTTCTCACTTTGTGTGTTCCTACTTTAGGATACATCTTTGATGAGAATAGAGTCTTTAGTACCTTTCTTCATTACATTTATGCATATGATGTTGTTCCTAATCTTTTTTAATCTACATCGTATGTTGGCATGAATTTCTTAGAAAGGAAATTTGTAGTGTGCCTAAAACTCTTGTGGCCAATTGCACCCCTTTTGATAAAAACACCTTAGAGGAGAATTTTATGTTCAATTTCTTTCAATACTACCTCTTTGCTTATGATGATGTCCATGCTAGTCATGGATTTATCTTATTTATAGGTAGGAATTGTCTCGAATGGTCCACTTGATTGAGCAAT
Source organism: Capsicum baccatum var. pendulum (assembly GCA_030864225.1). Taxonomy (NCBI): domain Eukaryota; kingdom Viridiplantae; phylum Streptophyta; class Magnoliopsida; order Solanales; family Solanaceae; genus Capsicum; species Capsicum baccatum. Next base: position 79,608,600 of record CM061550.1, read on the forward strand.
AATGCTACAAGGATCACTCATATTCTTATGGCTTTTAAGAGGAAAGTATTCTTACCTTTGGAGATTGTTGATGCCATTATGACCTTTGTAGTATCATTATCTCTTGCTGATGTTCATAGCCACTCCCTTTGTGATATTCTTATTATGTTTTTTAAGAATAAAACAATGGATTCACGGTTATATTTCAAGTGTATACCATCTTACCATGATGATGTTATTTGATATACTAACCCTAACCCTCATTCCATGAGGATATTGTGCTTGTTTGTCCTTTCTTTAGTTTTGCAAGTTATAGATTCAACGTCGAATCCTTATTAAAAAGGATAGAATGATATGAGCCAAATGTCAATCATAGCTTTTGATAACATCATTCGAGGCCAACAAATAAAGACTTAAGCCTTGGCCATCTCGAGACACCATTTTAAGCACCCAATAGAACAATGTAATGAGTGGATGATTTCTTGGTGATACAAGCATGAGGAGTTCCAATTCTTTTACAAGGAGCCTTATGGAACATGAAGAACCCAAGGCTACTTTTAAATCTTGAAAAACCCAAGGCCTTGGAGTGTTAAGAAAAAGCCATGGCTTGGAACACTAAGAAGGTGTAAGACCCTGCAATATCCTAGTTATTTCTATCCTGGGCAGCTGTAATACCTCGATATTCTGAACTGGAATGCTACATGGTGCTTATGACCCCGAAGGACCACAATATATAATTTAATAATGAAGAAAACATGAACATGTAGGCCATAAGGTTCAACTGAATAAAGAATCTGTAAAATAGTAACATTTGTGTAGGTGAAAGATACCTAAAACAATTGAAAAATGAATCAAATCTGAACTAAATCTGAAAGCCTCTAAATACTGTCTGAATAAGGAGTTGAAGGAATATGTCTCCAACTAACTCTGGGCAGCAAAACTGAGTTGAAATAATAAATGATAAAATAATATCATATCATCCTCGAATGAAGAGGACTCACTGCAACTCTGTGTACTAGAATGCAGTTGTTATTGCTAGTCTGGAACTCGTGTCTCTGAACATATGGTGTAATATGAAAAGAAAGCACCATAGCACAAATTCATCAGTACAACTGGAGTACCGAGTATACAAGTGAGGTAGGCTAAGTCAAAGGGTTTTCATGCATAAATAATGTTAACTCACTAAATGATATGAACGTAAGAGTACAAACATACATACATAGTAACTGAGATCATGAGTACATGATAGCTAAATCTGTATGTTAACACATGGTTTACTGATAACTAACATGGCTTATATTGTAGTTCTGATAACATGGACGACTGGGTCTAACACTATTGAATCTGAGGGAACTTTCTGATTCCCAAACTATAACTAAATTTGACTGTATCGAACAGTCCTGGCATACTAATATTTGAATAACTGTCTGAGTTCTTTTACTGAGACTGAGTCTAAAACTGTGGGAGGTAGTTGTTTAAATGACATGCCCCATGAGTCCCATTATGGCTAAGCTGGGGTCCAATCTCTGCCCCCCATTGGAGGGGTGTCAATACTACACCACTGGTAAGGACAATTGTAAGTGACCCTTAGCTGGAAGATACTCAAAATGAGAATGGTAGGAACCTTGAACTGACAGGTTATGCCACCTCATCAACCCTAATCTAACAGGTTAAGATGTCTCAACCTATGCTGCATACATAGTTTTGGAATGCAAGGATGACTGCTAAGAATCACACCCTAAACTGGTATGTGATTTCCCATCCTTGGGTTCACTCGGTGCTAACTTCTACTCCCATCTAAAAAGACTGAACATGATTCAACTGACTGTAAATGGACTGATTAACTGACGGAGTAGTACTACTATCTGAGAGTTAACTGAGATCATGAGATTTCTAAGGTTAACTGACTGACTGAGTTTTATAGATTATAGCTTGACTGAGATTATCTAAACAACATGACATGGATCTAGGCACACAGCTATATTTTTCAGGTACAAATACCCCCAGGACTCGATAAAAGGAAACTGACACACATAACATGACTTGATCACAAGATTGGAGTCCATAATTCATAATATCATAAGTAGGGGATCTTATACTTCATGTAGTTATTCAACATCTTAAACATTGTAGGGATTGCATGGATATATTTCCTGTACATATTATACATATCCATTATCATGCATGCTTCATACCGCAACAATAGCAATACATCAATATCATGGAATTCATATTTAAGTATATAGCTAACACAGACTTGTCATTTAGATATCATGGAACCATGTAAATATAAATTCCTAACATCCCAAGCATTTTATCAAACACCTGACATGCATTCTTTAAGTCATAGGTGTGTTTCATAACTTGCACCATATTACACCACCTAAAGTTCATAGTTTTCAACAAACAACCATATATATATATTCCAGGAAAACACCTTTAGATATCATCTTAAAACTTAAACAACAATCATCAACATGTACATGCTCGTATCACTACAAAAAGTTCAGAAAATAGTATTTAAAACATGGTTCTTGAGCTCTATGAATGGATTGGATCCATAGATGAACACTATGCATACCTTAGATTAATGATCCATGAAGATAGTAGTGAAATAAGCTTGGAATTTGAAACCCCCAATTGAACCCTAGAATTGTTCTTGGTTGTTCTTGAGAGAATTTTGATAAAAAGTAATGTAAAGAGCTGATTTGGGGCCTCAATCCTATGTTTGGGAATTACATAGGGGGGAAAGATGACCCAAATACCCCTCTAGATGCGTCCTTTAATTTCTATGAAAATTACTCGATTTAGGCCCTCGGCACGATGCGGAGAGATTACATTTCCACCCATTTATGACCTGGAAAGTCACCGCGATGCACTGGAATTGTGGAGAGACACTAGAAATTGATGAACGTCATTTTGGCTTATGGCGCGACAATGCACTAACTGAAATGATGCTGATAAAACATTAAATCACCATAACTTCTTCACCGGGTGTCCGTTTTAGAAAAATTTAATATCGACGAAAAGCTTATTCAATTCTCTAAAATTTGAAGGGTATAAATCTTCCAAAATACCACCTATAAAATAAGTTATACTTTTTCAAAGATGAGCTATGTGAAATCACACACGAAAACTTGATGGATTCAAAAGTTCTTAGCATGGCTTACTCTAAGTGACTCTTATGAACATGTTTAACACATCATAAGCTCTATTATCACTAGGATACTCATCCTAATTCATGTACTCAAATATAAATCATAGGATAGGAGGTTTTATGTGTAGGAACAACGGTTCATTTTCTATTTTAGAAATATATGGGGTATTACACTATCTCCCCCTTGGAAACATTCGTCCTCAAATGAGACTGACTGAGATATGGAGAGACGATAAATTGGAGTACATACAACACATATACTACTGGAACATGATCTCCTGACGGACATGACTGATAAGCTAAACATATTGAGCTGGACATGCATATCTGATGCATGAGTAACTGATTCATGAATGCATAATTGAGACTTCTGATAACTGAGTTTTCCCAATGAAAATGCATATTTGATGCATAATTATACATTGTACTGATACATGAATGCATGACTGAATATGCAACAGTAATAGATATCAAGTTTATGATGCGAGCATGAACATGAAACTGAGTATGCTTAAGGAGAACTATTACCTTGAGCTTGATCTGAATTGGCGGAGAAAAGGTGAGGATACTTGGTATGCATATATACTTATAATTCCCAAGTATATACCTCATGATACTGATTTATCCAAAGAACCTTGACTAAAGGGACTTCTTTGTTCCTCAATCTACGAGTATGATAGTCTAAGATTTTGACTTGCATCTCTTCATAAGAAAGATTATTCTGAACGTCAATGCTCTAAATAGGGACTCATCTACTGGGTAACCTATGCATTTCTTAAGAAAAGAGACATGGAATACTAGATGAACTGATACTAGATCTGAAGGTAATTTGAGCTCATAAGCTACCTTGCCGAAGCGACTAAGAATCCTGAAGGGACCGATATATCAGGGACTGAGTTTCCCTTTCTTGCCGAACCTCTTCACTCCCTTCATGGGAGATATATTAAGGTAGACATAGTCATTTTCCTCGAACTTGAGATCCTTTCTACAAACATTTGCATAAGACTTCTGTTGGCTCTGAGCAGCCCAGAGTTTCTCTCGGATCAACTGAACTTTCTCTAAGGCGTCGAATACTAAGTCAGGACCTATAACTTAGGCCTTAGGAACTTCGAACCAATCGATTAGAGTTCTACATCTCCTACCATTGAGATCTTAGAATGGAGCCATCTAAATACTGGAATGATAGCTATTGTTGTATGCAAACTCAATCAAAGCCAAGTGGTCATCCTAACTTCCCGTGAGATCAATTGCACACGCCCTTAGCATATCTTCGAGAGTCTAAATGGTCCTTTCTGCTTGACCATCTGTCTCAGGATGAAATGTTGTACTGAGATGAACTTGGGTACCAAGACCCTTTTGGAATGCTTTCCAGAAGTGAGATGTGAACTGGGTTCCTCTGTTTGAAATAATAGATAGTGGAATACCGTGTAATCTGACCAACTCCCTTATATAAAGTTTGGTATAATTCCTCGACTGAATAAGAAGTATGAACAGGAATAAAATGAGTTGACTTGGTCATTCTATCTACAATTACCCAAACTGAATCATGCTGATGACGAGTTCTAGGCAAACCCATCACAAAGTCCATGTTCACATCTTCCCACTTCCAAGTAGGAATGGTGAACTCCTGCATGGAACCACTAGGTTTTTGATGCTCTATCTTAACCTGCTGGTATGTAGAGCACTTAGATACAAACTCTGCAATATCTCTCTTCATCCCACTCCACCAATAGATCTCCCGCAAGTTGTGGTACATCTTAGTGGCCCCTGGATGAATAGAGTATTGCGCACCATGTGCTTCCATAAGAATTCTCTGCCTCAATCCATCTATACCTGGAACACACAAACGAACCTGACAATGAAGAACACCATCTCCCCCTTGGGAGAAAACCTCAACCTTCTGATTTTGAACTAACTCTTTCATCTTGACAAGGCTAGGATCCCTGTCTTGCTTTTCTTTCACCTCGGAAACTATAAATGACTCTAAACTACTCTGAACACATACACCACCCTCGGAAGAGTCAATTAAGCGAATGCCTAGTCAGGCCAGCTGATGGATTTCCTGAGCTATTTTCTTCTTGCTATCCTCAACGTGAGAAACACTACCTATGGAGAGTCTATTAAGAGTGTTGGCCATAACATTGGCCTTTCTCGGATGATAAAGAACACTCATGTCATAATCTTTCAAAAGCTCTAGCCACCTTCTCTGATGAATATTGAGATCTTACTGAGAAAAGACATAATGTAGACTCTTCTGATCTGTAAAGACATCTACATGAACTCCTTAAAGATAATGCCTTCAAATCTTCAAGGAAAATACTATGGCTGCTAACTAAAGATGATGAATAGGATAATTCTTCTCATGGGGATTTAGCTTTCTGGAGGCGTAGGCTATGACCTTACCATGATACATGAGGACACAACCTAAACCCACACTGGATGTATCAAAATAGACTACAAAACTGTCTGAGCCATTTGGAAGATCTAGAATTGGAGTTGAGGTGAGTCGAGTCTTTAACTCTTGAAACCTCTTCTTGCATAAATATGACCATTGAAACTTAACCTTCTTCTGAGTCAATCTGTACATAGGATATGCAATAGAAGAAAATCCCTTGGCAAATCATCTGTAATAGCCAGCCAAACCTAATAAACTCCTAATATCTGATGGAAATATAGGGCAAGGCTAGTTTCTTACCGCTTTGGTCTTTTGAGGATCTACTCTAATGCCATCATCAGAAATAATATGGCCGAGGAATACTACTGATCTTAGCCAAAATTTGTACTTACTATACTTGACGAATAACTGATGATCCCTGAGAGTCTGAAGAACAATTCTGAGATGGTATGAATGATCACGCTCAGTGCAAGAATAAACCAGAATATCATCTATGAAGACTATGACGAACATGTCCAAGTATTGCTTGAACACCTAGTTCATCAAGTCCATGAAATCTGAAGGGCATTGGTAAGACCAAAAGACATAACAAGAAATATGAAGTGATCGTACCGTGTATTAAAAGTTGACTTCGGATGTCACATTCTCTAACTCTGAGCTGATAATATCCTAATCTGAGGTCTATCTTAGAGAAGTAACTACCACCCTAAAGTTGGTCAAACAAGTCATCTATTCTAGGAAGTGGATACTTGTTTTTTATTGTAACTTTATTGAGCTGAAGATAATCGATACACATCCTGAGAGAACTTTCTTGCACATGAATAAGACTGGTGCACCCCATGGGGATACAATGGATCTGATAAATCCCTTATCTAAGAGATCCTTTAACTGATCTTTCAGTTCCTTGAGTTCTGTTGGTGCCATTCTATACGGCGGAATAGAAATAGGTTGAGTATCTGGGAGAAGGTCTATGCCAAAGTCTATTTCCCTTTTGGGAGGAATGCATGGAAGATCTTTGGGAAAGATATATGAATATTCATTAACCACTAGGACTAATTTAATACTAGGAGATTCGAAACTAGAATCCTTAACATACACGAGATGATACATACACCCCTTAGAAATTATTTTCCTTGCCCGAAAGTAGGAAACAAGCTAACACCTAAACGCTGAAGTACTACCCTACCACTCTAGGATGGGCTCACTTGGGAACTGAAACTAAACTATCCTATTTCTACAGTTGACTATAGCATAGCAGGAATAAAGCCAAGCCATGCTGAGAATGAATCACAGTCAGTCATCTCTAACTCAACTAAATCTGCCAACGTGGATTTATGAAATATCATAACCAGGCAGTTCCTGTATACCCACCAAGCTATGATGGTTTTACCCACTCGGGTAGAGAGTGAAAAAAGCTCTATTAAATTTCAGGACTAATTCTGAAATTGGCTGCTATGTATGGAGTGACAAAAGACAAGGATGCACCTAGATCTAGCAAACAATAAACATAAACATGGAAAATCTTCAACATACCAGTAACGATATCAGGGGAATTTTCCTGATCCTATCGGGTCTGAAGAGCATAGAGTCTATTTGGGCGTTGCCCACTAGTAGCACTGAAAGTGGCACCCTACTGGTTTGGGGGACCAGAGTGAGGTGTGGAACGCTTCTACTGACCCTGAGAACTAGGTTGAGGACACTCTCTAATCCTGTGGCCTAGCTTTCCACAACCAAAAAAGGCATCACTACCGGCTCTGCAAATACCCTTGTGGTTCTTACCACAAGTCTGACACAAGGGATTTGTTCGGGCACTGCTAACACTGCCCTGAGATTTAGAGCCTGGTGCTCTATCTCTATTGCCGTCTCTGAATTTCAGCACTGGGAACTGGTAGGGGAAAATGACCCATGCACAAGACTCTACTAGATGCGGCTTTCAGATTTCCTAGGATTCTATTTAACCTTAGGCTCTGATACCAAGTTTGTAACACCTCAATTTTCTGAACCAAAATGCTACATGGTTATTATGACCCCAAAGGACCACAAGCTAACCCATGACTGATATTTGTACCTATGCACTGCAATATATAATGAAATAATACGGAAAAAAAAGAACATGTAGGACAAAAGGTTTAACTAAATAATGAATCTGTAAAATAGTAACATCTGTGTGGGTGAAAGATAGCCAAAACAATTGAAAATTGAATCAAATCTGAACTAAATTTAAAAGTCTCTAAATACTATCTGAATAAGGAGTAGAAAGAACATGTCTCCAACTAACTCCGTGTAGCAAAATAGAGCTGAAATAATAAATAAAATAAAATAATATAATATTATCGTCGAATGAAGAGGACTCACTACAACTCTGTATACTGGAATCCAGCTGCTACTTATGGTCTGGAACTCATGTCTCTGAACTTATGGTGTAACATGAAAAGAAACCATCATAGCGTAAATGCGTTAGTACAATTGGAGTACTGAGTATACGAGTGAGGTAGGCTAATGCAAAGGGTTTACATACATGAATAATGTTAACTGACTGACTAATATGAACATAAGAGTACAAATATACATACGTAGTAACTGAGATCATGAGTACGTGATAGCTAAATCTATATGCTAATACAGGGTTTACTGATAACTGACATGGTTGAGACTGTAATTCTGATAACATGGGCGACTGGGTCTGTCAGTCTTGAATCTGATGGAACTTTTTGAGTTTCTTGCTATAACTAAATTTTACTGTATCTAACAGTCCTGGCATACTGATATCTGAAAAACTGTCTATGTTCTTTTACTGAGACTGAGTCTAAAATTGTGGGAGGTAGTTATTTAATTGACATGCCCCATGTGTCCCATTATGGCTAAGCTGGGGTCCAATCTCTGACCCGACAGGAGTGGTGTCAATACCGGGTCACTGGTAAGGACAGTTGTGAGTGACCCTTAGCTGGCAGGTACTTGAAAAGAAAGTGATGGGAAACCTGAATTGATAGGTTAAGCCACCTCATGAACCCTAACATAACAGTTTAAGATGTCACAACCTATGTTGGCTACACACTTCTGGAACACATAGATAATTGCTAAGAATCACACCCTAAACTGGTAGGTGAGTTCCCATACTTGGGTTCACTCGGTGCTAAATTCTACTACCATATGAAGAGACCGAATATGATTCAACTGACTGTACATGGACTGATTAACTAACTTCCATTGACTGGTGGAATAGTACTACTATCTGAGAGTTAATTGAGATCATGAGATTTCTGAGGTTTCCTGAGTCACATGACTGGCTGAGTTCTATAGATTATAGCTTGACTGAGATTATCATGATAAAATAGCATGGCTCTAGGCACAAAGCTATATTTTTTGAGTACAAATACCCCCAGTACTCGATAGAAGGAAACTGATACACAAAACATGACTTGATCACAAGATTGGAGTCCACAATTCATAGTATCATAAGTAGATGATCTTATACTTCATGTAGTTATTCAACATCTTAAACATTGTAGGGATTGCATCGACATATTTCATGTAAATATTATGCATATCCATTATCATACATGTTTCATACCACAACAATAGCAACATATCAATAGCATGGAATTCAAATTTAAATATATAGCTAACACAGACTAGTCATTTAGATATCATGGAACCATGTAAACATAAATTCCTAACATCCCAAGTATTTTATCAAACAACTAACATGCATTATTTAAGGTATAGGTGTGTTTCATATCTTGCACCATATTACACCACCTAAAGTACATAGTTTTCAACTAGCAACCATATATATATTCCATGAAAACACCTTTAGATATCATCTTAAAACTTAAACAACAATCATCAATATGTACAAGCTCATATCACAACAAAAAGTTCACAAAATAGTATTTAAAACATGGTTCTTGAGATCTATGAATGGATTGGATCCATAGATGAACACTACGCATACCTTAGATTAATGATCCGTAAAGATAGTAGTGAAATAAGCTTGGAATTTGAAACCCCCAATTGAACGCTAGACTTGTTCTTGGTTGTTCTTGAGAGAATTTACATAAAAATTAATGTAAAGAGATGATTTAGGGCCTCAATTCCATGTGTGGGATTTATATGGGGGGGGGGGGAGAAGATGACCCAAATACCACTTTAGATGCGTCATTTAATTTCTATGAAAATTACCCGAGGCAACGCGGAGACATCGTGTTTCCCCCCGTTTGTGACCTGAAAACTCACCGTGATGTGCTAGAATTATGGAGAGACACTGGAAATTGATGAACGTCTTTTTAGATTACGGCAAGACGCGCCACTGTCTGAAATGACGCTGCTGAAAATTTAAATCGCCATAACTTCTTTTACCGAGTGTCCATTTTAGGCTAATTTGGTATCGACAGAAAGCTTATTCAATTCTATACAATTTGGAGGGTATAAATCTTCAAACATACCTCCTATAAACCAAGTTATGCTCGTTCAAACATGAGCTATGTGAAATCACACATGAAAACTTGGTGGATTCAAAAGTTCTTAGCTTGGCTTACTCTAAGTGACTTTTATGAACATTCTTAACACATCATAAACTCTATTATTACTAGGTTACTCATCCTAATTCATGTACTCAAATATGAATCATAGGATAGGAGTTTTCATGTATAAGAACAACGATCCATTTTTTAGCTTAGAAATATACAGGGTATTACAGCAGCATGCCAAAAAAGGCCTCAGACTAAGAAAATTTAAGCTAAATGTCAAGGCTTAGAATAATTTTTATCCTTCGAGATTGAATAATCTTATTTTTAAACTTTCCAACCTTAGTATGTCAATTTTCAAATTGATTCATGATTAGGGTCACTTGTAGCTCATCTTAGGCGAGTTTCGGATTTTTTGGACTAGCGTAAGGGTGAGTTTGGATGTCCAAAATAGAAAAAGGTCGCAACAGGCCCACTTCGCGAGGGCCAGTTGACCCAAGCAGGGGTCGCGCCACGAGGTCTTCTAGGCCCGAGCAAGGGTCGCGACACGATGGGGAACCCCATCCAGCATTATTTTATTCGTGTTTGTGGGGTAAAATGGGTCATTTTCCCCTTATATTATTCAGTATTAACACAAAATTTAATATCCCAAAGGGATAAATACACTCATTGTTCTCAAAATCATCCCAAGAGTAAGCTCTAGTTTCATTAATCTCAAGAATCAAGTCTCAAGAACTCACCACAATCTTCGAAAAAGTAATAGTCAAGGTATGTTAGGTGTTCATCCAAGGGTTTTCTTCCACCCTTGGAGTTTAAGAACCCTTTTCAAATTATCAGTTGGTTTATTTCATAAATTTTATGTTGAATTTGATTATATTCATGATTATGATGTAGTTGGGGTAAAATTCATGGGGAATTATGAGTTTTCATGCAAATTAATTAACATATGTGTAATGTTATGTGGATTCATATTAAAAGCCCCTTGAATGTGTAAATTGGTATTTGTGATCATGATACCTATATGTTGCTCATCACTTTATGCATAGACTATGCTCCTTAAGTGTTTGATATAATGCCTATGTGAGTTGCATAATGAAATCATGTCATAGTAGTATGTGCATAAGTTATTAAGTGTTATGACAAAATGCCTAGATGAAAGCATTGTTGACAATCTACTATTGTTATGTTATTATAACTATGCCATGTTTTACTTTCAATGTTATCGAGTCCTGGGGTATTCGATACTCGAAATCTAGTTGTTTCCCTAGAATTACAGTAGCTTCAATATTGTATCAGTGATTTTACATACATAGTACTAAGTCAATTTCAGAACTAAGTATGCTCAGTCAGATAACAGAACTCAGTGAACTCACCCCAGTTCAATCAGTTATCACGGTCAGCAACAGTTCACTCAAGCCTAGAACAGTCTAGAACTCAGTTTAGTATCAATTTAGTTGGGAGTAGGAATCAGCACTGAGCTAACCCAGATATGGGGGCATTCCCATCAGCAAAGGGTTTGATTTATAGTAACAATCCTTGTATTACAGAACTATAGACAGTGTAGGTTGAGATATCTTTCTTCTAGGTAAGTATTGATACATCTCATACGAGTTTTTATGCCTGTGAGGGTTGATAATATGTCTTCCTGCCAGATAAGGTTAACTCACAACCATTATTACTATCTCTTAGCAAGATTCTAACACCCCTCCAACTGGGTCACAGGTTGGACCCCATCTCAGTTTATAATCGGGGTATGTCGGTTAGATGAACACTCTTACAGTTACAATTTCAGTTTCAGACTCAGTATAAATCCTCAGTTCAATTCTCAAAATTAGGACTATCAGAGATAGTTACCCAGCTCAGTATGGAACTAAGTTCAGTTCCACAAAATTACAACTATCAGAAATACTCACCCAATTATTAGTAATTTAATTATCAATGATCTCAGTGTAGTAAAGTAGATTTTCACGTAACATTACATAATTAGTAATTACAGCAGTTTCAGATATACATGTACTCTCATTCAGTTATATTCATATTACCCAGCTAGTTACTATTCATGCATATGAACAATTGCATATCAGCCTACCTTGCTTAGCATACTAGTATATTCAAAGTACTGACACATACTCTTTCTTTGTGGTATGATTTCTTATATCATAGGTTCAGATGCACAAGATCCTAACCGTACCTAGCAGCCCAAACTTTTAGCAGCAGTAGATTTAGTGGGGAGTCCTTTTATTCTTAAGATAGAGCTATTATTTCAATATTTTAGTATTTAGTAGTTGGAGTTAGTTGGGGACTTGTCCCATCAACTCTATATTCAGATAGTTAAAAGCTTTCTGAGTAGTCTATTTTAGCTAGATATTCAGTTTTTAGTATTTAATTATCAGTATTTGATTTCAGTTATGAACCTTATGGAAGATTTATCCCAACTTCTACATTTATTTCAGTATTATTATTCAGTGCTCAGAACAGGTACCAGTCATATATTAGCTTGTGGTCCGTTAGGGTTTCAAGCACTGTGTGACATCCAAGGTAAAAAATCAAGGCGTTACAAACTTGGTGTCAGATCCTAAGGTTCTAAAAAATCCTAGGAAGTCTAAAAATAGTGTCAAGTGGGGTCTTGTGCATGGTGTATAGCGCACCACACTTATGAACAAGAGGCTATCAGGCTTTTTTAGAAAATTTTTCCCTTCTTTCAGTATTTATATAGTGAGAGTGAGCATAAGCTCGAGTTAAACTCTCTGTCTAATCCAATGTTTCCTTCCATTTACAAAATATGCCTCCAAAGAGGATTAATGAAAAAAGAACTAGAAATCAGCCAGCTCTTCCGCCCATTCAGGCGGATCCCCTTGATAAGCATGTATCCCACACAAAATTTAGAGCAGCTTTCACCAACCTAACTCATTCTGTGGTAGCCCAAAATGAATGCCCAGCTCCCGCTCAGGCCTACCTAGTGGCCAATACTGTTACATCTAGAATTTGGTACTTCACTCGAATGAATCCTCCATTATTTATAGGGTCTAACTCAGATAAAGACCCATAAGAATTCCTTTATCAAGTATATAAAGTCACAAACATTATGGGAGTGACTGCTAGTAAGAGTGTTGAGTTGCTGCATACAGGGCCCATAGAATGGTAAGATTTTGCTACTGCTTTTCTTAATAGGTTTTTCTCACTAGAGTTGTGGGAAGTGAAGGTTTTGGAGATTATTAATATGAAATAAGGCAATATGGCCGTGAAAGATTAATATGTTGGGTGTGTTTAGTGGTATGGTTAAGGAGTGTAGGACTACAATGCTGATTAACGAGATGGACATATCTAGTCTTATGGTCCATGCTTAGCAGATAAAGAAGGCTAAGAATAAGGAAAAGGAAAGGGAGAATAAAAAAGCTGGAACAAGTAGCTTTAATTTCACTCATCCTAAGTCAAAGGGTGGTAATCATTCTTAGTTCAGCCCAAAATCCCCAGTTCCACCTCTCTCCTCAGTCAGTGCTCTAGTGTCAAAATTTAGAGATGGCAATAAAGAGAGGGCACTAGTCCTTAAACCTAAAGGTAGTGTTAGCAGTGCCCGAACAAATCCTCTTTGCCAGAATTACAGCAGAAACAACCAGGGTGTCTGTAGAGCTGGAAGTGATATATGTTTCAGATGTGGAAAGCGAAGCAATAGGGTTAGAGTGTGTTCTAAGGTGGGTTTGCAGGGTCAGCATAATTATGCCCCAGCTTATTTTGGTTGCCCAAATCATCAGGGTTCCTCTTCCAGTGCCACCAGTGGGCAATGCTCGAATACACTCTATACACTTCCATGCCAACAAGATCAAGAAATTTCTCTTGATGTGGTCACTGGTACATTATAAGTTTATCATTTACATTTTTATACTTTGCTAGATCCAGGAGATTCTTTGTCCTTTGTAACTCCTTATATAGCTGTTGACTTAGGAATCAGTCCCGAAATCCTAGTAGAGACCTTCTTAGTCTCTACCCCAGTGGTAAAATCTGTCATATCCCGATGAGTATACAAGAACTGTCTGGTTATAGTATCTCAGAAAGTTACATTAGCAGACTTAGTAGAGCTTGAGATAAAAAACTTTGACCTCATTCTTAGAATGGATAGGCTTCATTCATGCTATGCTTCAGTTGACTGTAGAAACAGAGTTGTCCATTTTTAGTTTTCGAGTGAACCTGTCTTAGAATGGAGGGGTAGTACTTCAGCACTTAGGGGTCATCTTGTTTCCTACCTAAAGGTGACGAAAATGATATCTAAGGGGCCTGTCTACCATCTTGTTTGATTTAAGGATTCTAGTTCCAAGACTCCTAGTCTTGAGTCATTTCCAGTAGCATGTGAATTTCTAGATGTGTTTCTTGAAGACTTTTCTGGAGTCCCTTCCTGTAGGGAAATCGAATTTAGAATAGACCTTCTTCTAGAGACTCAGCCCAACTCTATTCTACCATACAAAATGGCATCGGCTAAAATCAGAGAGCTAAAAAAATAGTTGAAGGATTTCTTAGATAAACGATTCATCAGACGCAACATTTTCCTGTGGGATGCACCAGTCTTATTCATGCGTAAGAAAGATGGTTTTCTCAGAATATGTATTGACTATCGTTAGTTAAATAAAGACATGATCAAGAACAAGTATCCACTTCCCAAAATCTATGACTTGTTTGACCAACTTCAGGATTCAAGTTATTTTTCTAAGATTAACCTTAGATCAGGCTATTATCATTTCAGAGTCATAGAATATGACATTCTGAAAACAGCTTTGAGGACCCGGTATGGTCACTTCAAATTCTTAGTCATGTCCTTTGGTCTCACAAATGCCCCAGCAGCTTTCATCGACTAATGAACCGCATGTTCAAGTAGTACCTGAACATGTTCATTAGAGTCTTCATTAATGACATTCTTGTCTATTCTCATAGTAAGAATGATCATGCAAATCACCTCAAAATCGTACTTCAGACTCTCAGAGCCCATCAACTGTTCCCATTTTAAGTAAGTACAAATTTTGGCTAAGGTAAATAGCTTTCCTTAGTCATATAGTATTTGCTGATGGCATTAGAGTTGATCCTTAAAAGACTAAAGAAGTGAAAAACTATCCCAGACCTATCTCTCCATCAGATATTAGGAATTTATTAGTTTTAGCTGGCTAATACCATCATTTTGTTGAAGGGTTTTCATCTATTACATTCCCCATGTCTACATTGACTCAGAAGAAAGTCAAGTTTTAGTGGTTAGACCCTTGTGAGAAGAGTTTTAACGCCTTAAAAATGGTCACAAGATATCACACGGTGCTTAGGACCACAAGTGATCCCAAGCTAACCCATGAACTAGCATACTATTAAGCAATTGATTAAATATGTATAAAATGGTTGATTTTACTGTGTTGAAACATAATAATGATGGAATCTATGAAAATACAATACTGATAAATTGTACATTCTGATAAAGTCTGAAAAAAAGGGACTAAAAATTTACATGAATGACTCTAACTAACATCCATAAAGTCATTACTATACTGACTAAAGATAGTTGGGATGCAACTCTAACTACCACTAACCAATACATATGAGTAAGAAAGTAAAGTACATAAATAACATCTAACTAAAGTCCCCAAAGTAGGATTCATCACCTGCTGGCTAGAATCTGCCACTTTCTGGTTCTGACTGTACATACTACAACTTGTACCTACATTATGAGATAATGTAGCACATAGACATATATGTGGATCAACATTTTTGGAATGTAGGGAGCATATGGGGGTGAATGCATAAGTAAAACTGTAACTGCATATATATATATATATATATGTGTGTGTGTGTGTGTGTGTGTGTGTGTGTATAAGTACATATATTTTGTAAACAATGCAGGATAAGTGAAAATGACTCACGGTGGCTTGAGTAACTGAAAGTTGAGAAATCACATATCATGAATAGTAAAACATGCTGAATAAATATCATGAGTCATAACACTTATTTCTAAAAGTTGTACTTCTGTTCTGTTTGCAAATCATATAAGCTAAGTGAAAAGGGCTTACCTTTATCTTCTAAGAACTAAAAATTATAAGTCTGTAATTGAGGCTTATGTAAAGCAATATATGAGTAAGTCTGTGAGCCTTTAAACTTAGTTTCTAAAACTATTCTGTTATTCTATTTATAAGACTTTTAAAGTATAGTTCTAACAGCTTTAATATATATATATATATATAAATATATATATATATATATATATATATTAGCTGTAGGGAAAAACTTTATCTAAAGGAAAAATACTTTAAAGACTATTTTGAAATTCTTTATTGTTAGGCAGGTTCTTCGAACCGACATAAACCATGTGAGCTAACATGGAGTCTAACGTCTTATTTTCCTATGGGGAAAACCTCATGATGGGGAGAGGTGTCATACTATTGACAAAGAGTATAACCTAATCTAAGAGATCACATCTGTAACTGTCATCCATATAGAAATAGGAATAATCTAATAATCTGTACCTATATTGGCTACATAGATTTGTGGAAGTTAGGGTACGATAATCCTACACTTCTCGCTCGGTGCTAAATACAACTCCATTTAATCTGTATGCTCATTCTGTTGGAAATCCACCTTAAAAACTAGCATAAGGGTTTATTATGAAATCAATTATGCATTTATCTTATACAATTTGTAAGTAAAGCTAATCTAATTTTTGAAATCTGTAATAAATCTATAAAGTGGATTCCAAATCTTATCTGATGATCAAAAGATCAAAGTTTTATTAAAAATCTATAAATAATTTGATCATAAGATGCTTAAAGATCATATTCCTTGAAATATAAACATATAAACTTGGGCTTAATAACCCATGCATCAAGTTCATGTCAAAATACCATTAAGTTTATGCTTGATATGAAGAATAATGATAATTCAATTCAAAATCTTAAATTTACTACAATTCAACTTCTAAAACACTTGAAATCTCATAATCTTGCTAATAGCAATAATGGGTATAAACCCTAATTCAAAACTCATGTATATTCATATAGATTCATGTAAATTTGTAATTAAAAGATATTTTTGGTCACAAGGATGAAAGAGGATCCTTATTCATAAACCCCACATACCTTAATTTCTTAAATTGATGAGAACTTTGACTTGAATTCCTATTTGTGTTCTTGAAGATTGTTCCTTGAAGAAGATGACTCAAATTAATGTTCTTGGGAATGTTCTTGAATATTTTTCTTGAACTTCTTGGAACAGAAAGCTTAATTCTTGATTATATTGTTGATTAGGAGGCAATAGAATGGATGAATCGTGAAGAGGATTGATTAGGGTTTGCTCTTGGGAGTAAACTAGGACTATGAGGGAAAAATAATACCCTAATAGAGGCTATATATCATGATATTACAACCTGGGTTGAGGGGGGAAAGACCCCATTTCCCCTCATTCATTTAATGAAAAAATTTGTAACCCGTATCCCAATTTTTCTCCTTACCGCGATGCGGTACTATCGCGGCTGCTTACCGCCTCACTCTAAAATGGCTATAACTTTTCACTCGGGTATCGGATTAAGGAAAAATTGGTATCGTTGGAAAGCTAATTCAATTTACAACAATTTGGTGGGTCGTGATATGGAAAATTATATATATAAGAATTTATACAAATTCAAAGTAGACCCTAGTATAAACGAACCTCAAATTTGGATGAATCTAAGGTTCTTGGCTAAACTTAAGTAATTTCTAGGAACATTATTCACCTAATAAGAACTTCACACTCTAGGATAAAGTTCATGAAACATTCCTTTAAAATTATGGATCAAGAACATGGTAAATATGCCTTCACCGCGATGCGGTAGAATTGCATTAAGCTACTGGAATTTGCCATTCAAAGGACAAGTGCGATTTAGGGGATTGAAGTGATGAGAGTTTATTGCGTTGAGCCGCTGGAAATGGAAGAGAGAAAATTTATACCTTGGTGTGACACGGTCCTATTACGGTGCTTCACTACAAAAAGGACGAGTAGTATTTAACCTGTCACCGCAACGTGGTAAAATTGCAGTGGACCACTGGAATGCAATTTGAGCACGGTTCAAACCTCGCCCGAAAATTCCAAAACTTTCCAAGACATGTTAATTACACCCTTGAACATGAATCAACTCAAAAGCTTATATCTCAGGGTCGGGAAGGTTACGAAAAATCATTAAAGTTGAGAGGCTAAAAATAAGACTAAGTCCCCAACACTTAGGCAAATTGTAAAGTTCTAAGCCCGTTATACAAGCATTATGAGTTGGACTGAACATAAAAAAGTATGGGGTATTACAATATTTCTCCCTTGTGAACATTCTTCCTCGACTAAGATTGGTTTGACTAAGAGTACTGTACTAAGGTAACGAGGATCGTATAATTAACATTCATAACTTGGGACATGATTACTTAACTGAGTCTGAAACATGATACATGAACTATATATCATGACTGAGCAAATTTCTTAAATACATGCCCATACATGAAAATGGTTATAAGGCTGAGATAGAAACGAGAGAGTCAACTTATAAGTACCTATTATTTTAAGCTGGATCTTATTTCATGACGAAAAATCAAGAGGTCTACAACATGGAAACTTGGGGCATTATAGTACATCTCCCCCATGGGATATTTTTTCCCCTGAATAACACTGACTTGGCTGAGATACTAAGAAAGGACTGAGATGATACACAGGATACTTACGAACTGAGTTATGACTTAGAATCAGAATCTAAAACTGATTCATGATGCATGAACTGAGCTATATTCGCAAAGTATATAAAGCAAACAAATTTCTTATTAGAATGATATGACTAGATGGGAAGATTGAAAACCATAGAAACTTGCATGTATGGCTTCTAGACTAAATTACTGGCTAAACGGGTTAACTCATACTGCACATTCCACTTCAACAACTGCATTCAACCTTTTACTAGGAACTCACTAACGCACAATTCATCTATCCACATATATACAAACATGGCATTCAAGCTTATCTTCATAACCACATATGCACTTCTAAACAAACACTCATAAATCATCTTTTCTTATATCTTACAAACCTCTATCAAGATCAACTTCCATGAACTATTCTTAAGAAGACACACATAAAATTTCAACTAACCATGACATGTATCAAGTACTTGGCCTCAATCTTACTTCACACTTACTGCCTTAGCTAAAATAAGCATACAACCATATTTCATCAACAAGAAATGTTTACTCTCTCCTATCTAAACAACTATTCATCATCACTATCTTGACCTAAGAAAAGGTAACAAAGGGTTAGAACGTGATGACATAAACAATAAGGGATACTATGTATAACTTGACATTTTACTGCGGCTTGAAGAATAGGGTATCAAACGCAGGAATTCATTCAGGAGATCAAAACTGAGGACACCCATGATATAATCTGAATTTCAATGATCATTAGGAGGGTATCATGAGTACCTAGAACTAAATATACTATAAATCATGATTGCATGAGTCATGATCTGCACGACCTGAGTTTGGAATCCATGATTTCATGGAACATAATTTGTACTATTGAGTGAACTAGAATTGTTTATGCTAGGAACTGGAAGTATACATGATTTTTTCTATAAGGTGCACAAATATGAACTATGGCCAGGGAGCCGACTGTAAGTCATGAGTAGATATCGTGATAACTAAAGTAAAAAACTTTGTACTAAGATGAGAATTGGGTCGGGCATCATCCCCCCTTACTAGTTTTTGTACACTACACTGGCATTACTACTAGAATCTAGAAGTCTGACTTGGTTACTCATTCTATCATCTCCCCCTTGGCTTTAAGCCATCACTCTAATTCTTTGAACCACTAAGTAAACTCTAATCTAAACTGAAATCACTTTACTCTAGAGTTTGGCGTATAATCAATACATATAAAACCAAACTTACCCTTAAGGACTGTATCTTAACATGTAACACCCAATGCTAATACCTTATTTTGAGATTCAACTATTAGATTTATATATCCCCAAAAGTCATCATATTACAACTTAAACACTCACTAACTTAGATTCTAATACTTAATATGGATATATCCAAACCCTTATTGAACAATACTAACTTTCTTCATACTCTACTAATGTCACATCTCTAACTTATATTTTTTCCTTACACCAACATCATCAACCTATAACCCATAAGTTAACTGACAAGGACATCGTATACCATATAGCCTCATTCATACTTATCAATTCAAGGGTACTATTAACCACACGCAACACGTAATAAATTTAGAAAAAAGTAATTTAATCCTTATACCACCTTGGTCACGCCTCAACATCATTCTTAAAAAATTATACATAATTATGAATAACTAAACTTAAACTCTTGTATTCACTGTACCGGCCTACTAGACCACTTTCATAGAACTAGCAACACTAACCAAGAAATTATTACATCCTCCTTGATGACCATCTACTTTTAAACTTAATGTCTAGTGATAAACATGATTTAACAACCCATCTTACATATTATTCTCACTTGGAAGCTATAAAATAAATATCAAGAAACACTAGTCCACTAAAACTTCATAATAATAGAAATCAGTCAAAATCATATGACCTATCTCATTATAATCCATTAGTACATACTACTTATACACATCACTACTAGTTACCCATCAATACACCTATATTAATTGCACTCAACAACCAAATATTTTTGTTAATAATCTAAGCTTTTCTAATGCAATAAATACCATCAATAACTCCTTTCCTACTTCAAGCAAACAACAATTCTCCTTAACTAATAACTTCTTCTCTACCTTCCACTAAACTAGCACACAAAAACATGTCACATTTACAAAACTAGAAAATATGCCTAAGTTTATCCCTATACTTTCTATCAATCATCTTTCCCACTTTTACCGTCACTACTCTTCTATACCCATACTTCCAATTATAAAAAGGTTCTATTATTTATAAATCATAACACTAAAGTTCATAATATCCCTCAAATGCACTCTATATTAAACAATCTAGGTTTATACTATCTTCATTTATGAGCATTATCTATATTGAAAGGGTTAATGGGCAATCTAAATACATATCTAATTCTGTCTCAACTAAACAACTCATAAGGATTAGGACATAACTTTAAACTTGAAGTACTTATGACACACTAGAGAGCTTCGCTCAAGCCCTTTGTGTGACTTCTGAAATTTCTGCTAGCAAATCTGAGAGCATTATCTTAGAAGGAAATCGGAACTTGCTAATCATGTTATCTCAAGAATAAGTCATAGATAAAGAATTTTTTAGGTAACACATAAATAGATAGGAAATCTGAGAGAAGAAACTTACTGCATAATTTATAGTAGGAAAGAGGGGAAACTTTTTCTTAAATGCCCTATAGCCTCTCAAAGAAAGGTACAGATATCTCTGTACTATTTTGTAAGACTCTACTAGACACGGCTTCATAGACACCCCAGGACACTTGAACTCTGTGCTATGATACCAAGTTTGTAATGCCCTAAAAATGGTCTTGAGACATCATACGGTGCTTAGGACCACAAGTTATCCCAAGCTAACCCATGAACAGGCATACTGTTAAGCAACAAATTAAATATTTATAAAATGATAGAGTTTACTATGCAAAAATATAATAATGATGGAATCTGTGAAAATAGTATACCCATACAATTGTATATTCTGATAAATTCTAAAAAAGAGGGACTAAAAATTTACATGACTGACTCTAACTGATATCTATGAAGCCTATATTGTACTAACTATAGATAAACGGAATGCGAATCAAACTTCCACTAATTAATACATATGAGTAAGAAAGTAAAGTACATAAATAACATCTAACTGAAGTCCTTGAAGTAGGAGGACTCATCACCTGCTGGCTGGAATCTATTAATATCTGGTTTTGACTGTACACACTATAAATTGTACCTATATTATAAGACAATGTAGCACATAGACTTATATGTGGATCAGTACTTTTGAAATGTACTGAGCATATGGGGGTGAATGCAAAATAAGACTGTAAATGTATATATATTTATATATATATATAAGTAGATATATTTAGTAAACAATGCATGCTAAGTGAAAATGACTCACACTGGCTTGAGTAACTGAAATTTGAGAAATCATATATCATGAATAGTAAAATATGTTGTATAAATATCATGAGTCATATCATTTAGTTCTAAAATTTGTACTTCTATTGTGTTTGCAAATCATGTAAGCTAAGTCAAAAGGGCTCACCTTTATCTTTTAACAATCGAAAAATGTAAGTCTATAACTGAGGCTTCAGTAAAGCAATATCTAAGTAAGTCTGTGAGCCATTACACTTAGTTTCTAAAACTATTTTGTTATTGTATTTAAAAAACTTTTAAATTGTAGTGCTAAAAGGTTTAGTATATATATATATATATATATATATATATATTAGTTATAGGGAAAATACTTTATCTGAAGGAAAAATGCTTTAAAAACTATTCTGAAAGTCTTTACTGTTAGGCAAGCTCTTCTAACCAACATAAACCATGTAAGCTAACATAGAGTCCAACGTTTTGTTCCCCTATAGGGAAAACCTCACAATGTGGAGAGGTGTCATACTATTGCCAAGGAGTATAACCTAATCTAAGTGATCACATCTGTAACTATCATCCATATAGAAATAGGAATAATCTAATAACCTGTACCTACGTTGGCTACGTAGTTTTGTGAAAATTAGGGCACACTAATCCCACACTTCCCACTCGATGCTAAATACTACTTCCTTTAATTTATGCTCATTCTATTGGAAACTCAGTTTAAAAACTAGCATAAGGATTTATTATAAAACCAATTAAGCATATATCTGATTCAATCTATAAGTAAAGTTAATCTAATTTTTGAAATCTATAATAAATCTATGAAGTGGATTCCAAATCTTATCTGATGATCAAAAGATCAAAGTTTTATTAAAAATCTGTAAATAATTTGATTATAAGAAGTTTAAAGCATCATCTTCCATGAAATATAAACATATAAACTTGGGCTTAGTAACCCATGCATCAAGTTCATGACAAAACATCGTAATTTTCATACTTGATATTGAGAATAATGATAACTCAATTCAAAATCTAAAATTTACTACAATAGACATGAAAATATGAAAATAAACATGCAATTCAACTCCTAAAACACTTGAAATCTCATAATCTTGCAAATAGCAATAATGGGTATAAACCCTAATTTAAAACTCATGTATATTCATATAGAATCATGTGAATTTGTAATTAGAAGATAGTTTTGTGCACAAGGATGAAAGAGGATCCTTATTCATAAACCCCACATACCTTAATTGCTTAAATTGATAGAAGTTTGACTTGAATTCCTATTTGTGTTCTTGAAGGTTGTTCCTTGAAGAATATGAATTGAATTGATGTTCTTGGGAATGTTCTTGAATGTTTTTCTTGAACTTCTTGGAATAGAAAGCTTAACTATTGATTGTTTTCTTGAATAGGTGGAAATGGAATGGATAAATCTTGAAGAGGATTATTAGGGTTTGTTCTTGGGAGTAAACTAGGACGAGATGCCCTAATGGGGGATATATATCATAATATTACAACCTAGTTGAGGGAGGAAAAGACCCCATTGCCCCTTATTCATTTAAAGCAAAAATTTGTAACCTGTATCCCTATTTTGCTCCTTATCATGATGCGGTACCATCACGGCATCTTACTGCCTCACACTAAAATGGTTCAAACTTTTCCCTTGGTTATTGGATTAAGGGAAAATTAGTATTATTGGAAAGGTAATTCAATTACCTACAATTTGGTGGGTCGTCATCCCAAAAATTATACTTATATAAAATGTTATACATGTTCAAAGTAGATCATAGTAGAATCAAACCCCAAACTTTGGACTAATCTAAGGTTCTTGGCTCAAATTGGCTCTAAGTGATTTCTAGGAACATTATTCACCTAATAATAACTTCTCACACTAAGATAAAAGTCTTGACATAAGCATTTCAAATTATGAATCAAGAACATGGCAAATATGTGTAACGCCTAATTATCTATAACTGGAATGTCACACGATGCTCATGATCTCGAAGGACCATAAGCTGACCCTCTGCTAATATTTCTACCTGATTATTTCATAATATAATATAAAAAATGCCGAAAACTGGCAAAAACTTGCCAGAAGTTTCAAAACATCTAAATTACACAAAACTAGAAACTGAATACTATTACATCTGTCTGAAAAGCCTCTAACTGTCTGATTTGTGGAGTTAATGGGACATGTCCCCAACTAACTTCGTCTATTAAAAATAAATTGAGTCTAATGTAATAATAAGATAAGGATCATCCTCGAATGATGAGGACTTACTGCTAAGTCAACTGCGGCTAGTTGAGTCTGGACTACTAAAGGTGCTTTGGTTCTTGCTTGTATGAACCTACAGCATAAGACACCATATCATAAGAGAAAAGTATGCATCAGTACTTTGAATGTACTGGTATGCTAGATGTTAAGGCTAAATGCAAGGGCTTATGCATGAACAATTACTTAACTGAATAACATGAGACTACTAAATAAGGATATGTATGAATGCACAAACCATAACTGAAGTCATCATGACACTGAATACTGAGACTCGGATACCATTTTACTAAAGTCTGAACTCATTACTAATACTGAGATACTAAATATCTGAATCCCCTGATATTGATAACTGAGTACTGAAGTTGAAATCAGTCTTTTCTAGTGGGTGATCTCAAAAACTGATAATAATGAAGCTAATTAACTAGATCTACTCATATCAATAACTGAATTCTGAGCTTGCTACTATCGACTAACTAAATTTGATATTAAACCTCTCTAATGGATGATCTTTGAATCTACTACCAATGATAAGAAATAATTATATCTGAGATCATACCTATCTAGTGAAAGATCTCTGAATCATTTAATAATAGAAATGATGGACTAAGTTTGAGATCAAGCCTATCCAACGGGTGATCTCTGGATCTATTTGTACTGATACTGATTAACTTTATGAGAGACCTGGCCTATATAGTGGGTGGTCTATGAATTTATGGAACTATCCAAGTTCCTTACTGAGAAGGGTGACTGTGTCTGACAGTCCTGATTTCTGAGTTCTACTCTGAAGACTGATACTGAAACTACAACTGTGGGAGTTCTCACTTAATAGACATGCCCCGAATCTAATCTAGTAGGGTCCAACCTGTAACCCCAGTTGGAAGGGTGTCAATACCATGCCATGGGTAAAGACCACTTCTATGGTCAAGCCTCTCTAACAAGTGACCCTAAACAGGAAGTCATGCCTAAGGAAGTATGATAGTCAAGCCTAAATCTAACAGGTGACCCCTGATCCTATGCTGGCTACATAGTTCTGAAGTTCAGGGATTGCTGCTAACAACTCTACCTCTCTAACGGGAAGTCGCCATCCCTGCACTCGCTCGGTTCTAGTTACTACTCCCAACTGAAGGACTCTGAGTTGGTTCTTAATTAAACATAGACTGAGCTGAATCTATTACTGGTCATATTTCTTGCATAATCTAACTGAGTTCACTTGGTTCCATTATCTGATGGAATACTACGGAATCTCATTATCTAACTGGATGATACTAAGTTCAGAATTGATTACTTAATGTTACTGAGGTCTGAAACTGAATTCTTGAATACTACTAACATCTGAGTTAAGTATTGAACTGAAGCTGGAATGCTAGCGATACTGAGATTACTGAGATTTTTTAAGTTTTATAATTGTATGAGAGTTCTGAGTTCTATAACTCATTGAGTTCTAAGAGTCGTGGCTTGACTGAGATTATCGTGAAAACTGACATGGGCTCTAGACTTGCATCTAAATTATTAGGTATAAATACCCCCAGGACTCGATAACATAAAACTAAAATATAACCATTCTTGAAAAATCATGACCATGGACTTTCATTCACCATTACAATCATAAAAGCATCACTTCAAGCACTTGGAAATCATAAACATATGATAGTATAGGGAGACATGCTATTGGCTCATACTCCATTCAACAAGGTCTTATATCAAACACTTAACATGCATTAAAGACGACATAATTTGAGAATTTCATGCAAACATGTCACAATTCATTCACTAAGGCTTTTCAACAAACACTTGGCATGCATAAACTTACACATAATTGGGGATTTCTTGTCAACATGCGTTAATGGCCCTATTTCCTTTACACAAGCATTTTATCAATCATATAGGGAGCATTCTTTGGTTATTCAACAATTTCTACACCAAATTATCATGGGCAATCAACCAACATGCAACTTGAAGAGGGTTCATCATGAACATCACACAATTCATCACATGCTAGATTCAATTCTTAAAACTTGTAGTTTGAATCATGAATTTAAACCCAACATCACATAATCATGAACTTCAATACATATAAATCATGCAATCTCATAAATACATAAACTTTATAAATTTTAAAATGGATTCTTGAACTTCTTGGGTCGAAGGAACCCAAGAATCAACATCTGCATATCTTAGCAGACTCATTCTTGAAGGTTCTTAGAGAGACTCTTGGTTTATTAAACAATGGTTTGAATGTTGCTCTTGAGTTTTGATCTTGAAAGAAACCAAATCTTTTGATGTTATGGATAAAGGATGAAGTTATGAGCCTTGACCTTATATAAATAATTGTTGAAAGGGTGGAAAAGACTTAAAAATCCCTTGTAAAACTGACTTAAAATTACTGATTAGGACATGCGGCGGTAGAGTGCAATGGTCCATTGCTGGTTCAATGGTCTGTCGAACTGACCATTGCACCTGGACCAGAACTAGGACTTACTACCTCATCATGATGGCCTGGTACGATGGTTCATCACTAGCTCGATGGTCCGTCGATCCTGACCGTCGCACCTTGATAGTGAATAGTACTACTAACCCATGGTGAAGGCTATAGGAGATGGTCCTTCACTATATCGACGGTCCATCGGCCTTCCCGTCACACCTGAGTAGTTCAGACAGCTTTCTGTAAAACGTCCATAACTTTTTACCTCGACATCAGATTTTGACTAATTTAGTATCGACGAAAAGCTTATTCAATTATCCATATGAAAAAAAGTTTATATTAGGGAAATTCTACATTTTTTAAAATATTTCTCACATGGGAGGTCATTCCTTACTCTTCTTAAGGATAAAAGTCGACTTAAAGAAAGTTCTGGGTATTATAATATCTCCCCTAGGGAATATGCATACTCGAATATCACTTGTTAGGCTAACAATAATGATCAACTGAACTTACTTAAGGAATATGAACATATGAAACATGACTAAGTGACATGAAACTACTGATATACTGAGTTCTTATACTGGACATGCATATCTGATGCATGGAATACAAGACTAAAGCTACTCATAGGCTGAATTCTCATAATGAACATGCATATCTAATGTATTTATGCGTGACGAAGTTTCTCTCATTAATGCATGACTGTATACACTGAAAAGCAGAACTTTTTCTGTTGAACATGCATATCTAATGCATGAATATAACTAATTATTGATTGCATGACTGAGTAAGCAATGATAAATGGTGTTAACTTTGTAGGGAGAGTCTGAACATGCAACTGAATGACTCTAAGGACATGAAAGCATCAGAATATTATGAGTTATCTCCCCCTTGGGACTATATGTCCCTCTAAGAACACTTCGCTAAAATATTGGGGTGGTGCATAGGGCACCTACAAACTCGGTCATGATTGATCATCTGAGATCTAAAACTGATGTATAATACATGAACTGAGCTATATTCATAACTACTAGGATATTATATATTGGAATAGTTATATTTCATGGATTTTTGATAGCATGATCAGGTGAAGAAATGAGACAACAAACTATAAAAATCTAACTGTTTGACTACTAAACTAACTTGTCGGCTCTACCAACTAACTCATGCTGAAAAATTAATCTCAAAATGGGAGCAAAGGATCTAATAATGCATATCATAAATATGAAAGACTTCTAACATATCTGAATCTATTAGGGGAACCTTCCTGGTCATGGCAAGTTTGAAACGCATAGAGTTTATTCTGACGCTGACCACTATTGGTACTAGGAGTAGCACCCTGCTGACACCATTTTCTACCCCTTTGAGCTTCCACTCTACACTCTCTTATTCTTTGGACTGGCTTACCAGATCCAAAACATACCTGACTATTTGCTCTACACACACCTAGGTAATTCTTGCCACACTCTCCACAAAGTGGATTGGTATGAACACTATTGGCTCTACCCTAGGTTTTAGAACCTGGCCCCTCATCATGACTGACATCCCCAAACTTTTGTGTGGGTACACTAGTTGAGGATGAAGTTGGGACTGAAAATTTTTGGCTATACTAAGAACGACTACCACCTTGTGACCCAGCCTGAGAAAAATTATAACTACCTATTTTGGATCTCTTATTACATATCTCTCTCTCCTTAGACTTATCTTTCTCTATCTACTGAGCATGTATCATCAACCTAGAAAGATCCATGTCTCTACTGAGCATGGTGGTTCTACACTTTTTCAATACCATCCCTAAATACACCTATCACAAACTTACTCATACTCGCTCTAGGGTCAGCTATCAAATCGGGAGCATACTTAGCTAACTGGTTGAACTTAAGATAATACTCTTTCACTATCATAGAGCCTTGCCTTAGATTTGTAAACTCCTCTACCTTAGCTTCTCTCATATCTAGTGGGACAAACTTATCTAGAAAGGCATCATAAAACTCCTGCTAAGTCATGGGAGTTGCATCCTCCCCTCTACTCTTCTTCCACATCACTACCTAATCGTGAGAAATATCCTTCAGTCTATAGGATGCTAATTTTACACTCTCCACCTTAGAAACATGCATGACTTGGGTGATCTTATTCACCTCTTCAATATAAAGTTATGGGTCCTCACCTGCTACCGACCCATAGAACTCTGGCGGGTTCATTTTCATAAAGTCTTTAATCCTGGCTGTGGTTGAATCCCTATCTTACTGAGGTGAGGCAGCAGCCTAACGGTTACCCTGAACAGTAGTTATCATAGCTTGGGATGGTTCCTAAAAAACTACTCGGAACTCTATGTATGATATATTCTCATTCAACTGATCTACGAGTTGAGGAGCTGACTGATTTACAGTTCTCTTCTTAGGAGGCATGGTCTGAAATCAGAAGAGAAAAGGATTAAACTGAGATTTAACTTTGAGCTTATGTTTATTGGCACGACATAAATATTAGAAGAAGGGAAACTATTCCTAAAACATCTTATAGCCTTCTGTACATAAATGTGGTGCGCAACACACCCATACACAAGACTCTACTAGATGTGACTTTTCAGACTTTCTAGTACACTATTAAACCTTAGGCTCTGATACCATGTTTGTAATCCCTAATTTTCTATAACCAGAATGCCACATGGTGCTCATGATCCCGGAGGACCATAAGCTAACCCTCTACTGATATTTGTACCTAATCATTGCATAATATAATATAATAAATGCAGAAAACTGGCAAAAACTTCCCATAAATCTCAAAACATCTAAAATACTCAAAACTAAAAATTGAATTTGATACATCTGTCTGAAAAGCTTCAAATTGTCTGATCTATGGAGCTGATCGGACATGTCCCTAACTAACTTCATCTATTTAAAATAAACTGAGTCTAATACAATAATAAGATAAGGATCATCCTCGAATGATGAGGACTCACTTCTAATTCAACTGCTGCTGGCTGAGTCTGGACTGCTAAGGGTGATTTGGTTCTCGCACGTCTGAACCTATGGGATAAGACACCATACACAAGACAAAAGTATGTGTCAGTTCTTTGAATGTACTGGTATTCTAGATGAGCTAAGGCTAAATGAAAGGGATTATGCATGAACAATTACTTAACTAAATAACATGAGAGTACTAAATAAGGGCATATATATGAATACACAAACCATAACTAAAGTCATCGTGACACTTAAAACTGAGACTCGAATACCGTCTTACTGATGTCTAAACTCACAACTAATACTGAGATACTGAATATCTGAATCCCCTGATATTGATAACTAAGTATTAAAGTTGAGATCAGTTCTCTCTAGAAGGTGATCCCTGAAACTGATAATACTGAATTTGATTAACTAAATCTACTCATATCAATAACTGAATTCTGAGCTTGCTACTATCGATTGACTAAATTTGAGATCAAACCTCTCTAACGGATGATCTCTGAATCTACTAACAATGATAAGGAATGATTATATTTGAGATCAAACCTATCTAGCGGAAGATCTCTGAATCTTTTAATAATAGAAATGATGGACTGAGATTGAGATTAGGCCTATATAACGGGTGATCTCTGGATCTATTTGTACTGATGCTGATTTACTTTATGAGATACCTAGCCTATATAGCGGGTGGTATATAAATCCATGGAACTATCTAAGTTCCTTACTGAGATAGGTGACTGTATCTGACAGTCCTAATTTTTGAGTTCTACTCTAAAGACTGATACTGAAACTACAACTGTGGAAGTTCTTACTTAAATGACATGCCCCAAATTTGATCTAGTGGGGTCCAACCTGTAACCCCAACTATAAGGGTTTCAATACCATGCCATGGGTAAATACCTCTACTATGGTCAAGCCTCTCTAACGAGTGACACTGAATAGGAAGTCAAGCCTAAGATAGTACAATAGTCAAGCCTTAATCTAACAGGTGACCCTTGGTCCTGCATTGTCTATGCAATTCTGGAGTTCAGGGATTGCTGGTAACAAAACTGCCTATCAAATGGGAATCCATCATCCCTGTACTCTCTCGATGCTAGTTACTACTCCCAACTGAAGGACTCTGAACTGATGCTTCACTGAACTTAGACTGAGCTGAATCTATTACTGGTCCTATTTCGTGCGTAATTTTGATGAGTTCATTTGGATCCATTTTTTGATGAAATTATACTAAATCTCGTTATCTTACTGGATGATACTAAGTTCTAAATTGATTACTTGAATGCTACTCAGGTCTAAACCTAAATTCTTGAATACTACTAAGATCTGAGTTGAGTACTGAATAGAAGATGGAATGCTAACAATACTGAGATTACTGAGATTTCTTAAGTTCTGTAACTATATGAGAGTTCTGAGTTCTGTAACTCACTAAGTTCTAAGAATCATAGCTTGACTGAGATTATCTTGAAAACTGATATGGTCTCGAGACTTGCATCTAAATTATCAGGTATAACTACCCCCAGGACTCGATAACATAAAAGTAAAACATAACCATTCTTGAATAATCATGACCATGGACTTTCATTCACCATTAAAATCATTAAAGCATCTTTTCAAGCACTTGGAAATCATAAACATATGATAGTATAGGGAGAGATGCTATTAGCTCACACTCCATTCAACAAGGTCTTGCATCAAACACTTAACATGCCTTAAAGAACACATAATTGAGGTATTTCATACTAACATGTAACAATTCATTCACTAAGGCTTTTTAACAAATACTTGGCATGCATAAACTTACATAATTGGGGATTTCTTGTCAGCATGCTATAACGGCCCTACTTCCTTTACACAAGCATTTTATCAAACATATGGGGAGCATGATTTTGTTATTCAATAATTTCTACACCAAATTATCATGGACAATCAACCAACATGCAACTTGAAGAGGGTTCATCATAAACATCACATAATTCATCACATGCTAGAGTCAATTCTTAAAACTTGTAGTTTGAATCATGAATTTAAACCCAACATTACATAATCATGAACTGCAATACACATAAATCATGCAATCTCATAAATACATAAACTTTATAAATTTTAAAAAGGATTCTTGAACTTCTTGGGTGGAAGGAACCCAAGAATCAACATCTGCATACCTTAGGAGACTCTTTCTTGAAGGTAATTGGAGATATTTTTAGTTTCTTGAAGAAGGTTTTGTATCTTGCTCTTAGGTTTTGATCTTGAAAGAAATCTTAGCTTTTGATGTTATGGATAAAGGATGAAGTTTTGAGACTTGATCTAATATATATAGTTGTTGAGCAAGATGGAAAAAACTTAAAAGCCCTTTTAAAAGTGACTTAAAATTACTGATCGAGAACTGCGATGGTGGAGCGTGATGGTTCATCGCTGGTTCGACGGTCCATCGGACTGGCCGTCGCACCTGGACCAGAACTGGGACTTACTGCCTAATAGCAACAGCCTGGAGAGACGGTCCGTCGCTAGCTCGATGGTCGTTGGTCCTAAACGTCGCACTTGTACAGTGAATGGGACTATTTCCCTATGGCAATGGCTATGGGTAATGATCTGTCAGCCTTTCCGTTGCACCTGAGCAATTTAGACAGCTTTTTTATAAAACATCCATAACTTTTTACCCCGATATCAGATTTTGATGAATTTGGTATGGATGAAAAGCTTATTCAATTCTCCACATGACAAAAAGTCAATATTAGGGAAATTCATATTTTTCACTTAGGAAGTCTTCCCTTAATCTTCTTAAGGATAAAAGTAGACTTAAAGAAAGTTTGGGGTATTAAATACACCTTTACCATGATGCTGAAAAATTGCGTTGAGTTACTGAAATTTGCCATTCAAAGGACGAGTGCGATTTAGGGGCTTGGAGCGATGTGATCTTATCATATTGAGCCACTGAAAATGGGTAAGTGCAAATTTACAACTTGGCATAACGCGACTCCATCGCAGTGCTTTACAGGAAAAAGGACGAGTAAGATTTAGCATGTCACCATAACGCAGTGAAATCGTGGTAGACCACTGGAATGCAATTTGAACACAGTTTAAACCTTGCCTGAAAATTCCAAAACTTTCCCAACATATGCTAATTACACCCCTGAGCATGAATCAACTCAAAAACTTATGTCTCAGGGTCGGAAAGGTCACTTTAAAAATCATTGAAGTTGAGAGGCCAAAAATAAGATAAAGTCCCAAACACTTAGCCAAATTTTCAAGTTCTAAACCATTTATACAAGCACTATATGTTGGACTGAACTTAGAAAAGTATGGGGTATTATAAGATTTTTTACAAGTTGAAGACTCGACTCACTGTAGCCCAAATTTTAACATTACCAGATTGTTTAGATGGTTTTGTTGTGTATTGTGATGCATCTAGAATTTGTTTGGATTGTGTACTAATGCAGAGAGGTAAGGTCATAGCCTATCCCTCTTGACAGCTTAAGCCCCATGACAGGAATTACCCTACCCACAACCTTGAGTTAGCAGTTGTTATGTTTGCCTCATAGATTTGGAGGCATTATTTGTATGAGGTACATGTTATTATGTTCATGGACCATAAAAACATGTAGTATGTATTTTCTCAGAAAGATTTGAACCTGCGTCAGAGGAGGTGGTTAGAGTTGTTAAAAGATTATGACAGGAGTATTCTATATCATCTGGGAAAATCCAATGTAGTGGCTCATGCTCTTAGTAGGATGTCTATGGTAGTGTTGCTCATGTAGAGGATGGTAAGAGAAAGTTAGTTCAAGAAGTTCATTAGTTTTCCCGACTAGGTATCTGCTTAGTTAATTCAGCAAAGGGTAGCATATGGGTGAAGAATAGTTTGGAATCGTTTATGGTTTCTGAAGTAAAATAAAAGCAAGATAGAGATCCCAGTCTTAATAAGTTGAAAAAGTCAATCAGAGATCAGAAAGTACAGGTTTTCTCCCAAGGGAGAAATGGTGTGTTGCGCTGTTAGGGTAGACTTTGTATACCATGTGTGGATGGAATAAGGCAAAGAATTGTTATAGAAGTGAATGGTGCGTGTTACTCGCTTCACCCAAGGGCTACCAAGATATACCACGATTTACGGGGGTCTATTGGTGGAATAGAATGAAGAGAGACATTACAGAGTCTGTGGCTAAGTGCTCTATATGTCAGCAAGTTAAGATTAAGCATCAGAAGCCTAGTGGGTCTATTCAGGAGTTTAGTATTCCCACTTGTAAGTGGGAGAAAGTGAACATGGACTTCGTGATGGATTTGCCTCCTACTTGTCGTCAGCATTATTAAATTTGGGTCATTATGAATAGAATAACCAAATTAGTTCACTTTTTACCAGTTCATACCTCTTATTCAGCCGAAGATTATGCCAAGCTCTATGTCAAGGAATTTGTTAGGTTGCACAGAGTTTCATTGTCCATCATTTCAGATAGAGGTAAGTAGTTCACCTCTTACTTTTGGAAAGCCTTTCAAAAGGGTCTTGGTACCCAAGTTCACCTCAGTACAGCCTTTTATCCTTAGACAAATGGTCAAGAATAAAGGACCATTCAGACTCTAGAAGATATGTTAAGAGCCTGTGTTGTTGATTTTAAAGGTAGTTGGGATGACCACTTGCCTTTGATCGAATTTGAATATAATAACAGCTATCATTCTAGTATTCAGATGGATCCGTTTGAGGTACTTTATGGGAGGAGATGTAGATCTCCCATTGGTTGGTTTGAAGTAGGTGAGGCTGCAGTAGCAGGGCCTGGCCTAGTATTTAATGCCTTAGAGAAGGTTCATTTGATCAGAGAGAGGCTTAAGACAGCTCAAAGCTGACAAAAATCTATTCAGATATGAGAAAAAAGTTCTCGAGTTTGAGATTGGTGATTATATTTATCTAAAGATCTCTCTCATAAAGGTAGTGAAGAGGTTTGGAAAGAAAGAAAAGCTTAGTCCCTGATATGTAGGTCCTTACTGAATTCTCAACTATTTTGGGAAGGTAGCTTATGAGCTTAACATCCAGTGCTTCATGTCTCCTTGCTAAAGAAGTGTATAAGTGACCTAGCAGTTGTAGTCCCGATAAAGGGAATTGATGGCTAGAACAGTATCTCTTATGAGAAAATCTCAGTCAAAATTCTTGATTATTAGGTTCGTAAACAGAGGAACAAAAAAGTTCCTCTAGTCAAAGTTCTTTGGCGGAATCAATCTATTGAGGGAGCTACTTAGGAAGCAAAAGCAGATATGCGGACCAAGTATCCCCACCTCTTCTCTACAAACTCAGAATCAGCTCAAGGTAATAGTTTCTTTAAACTTACTCGATTCCATGCTCAGATTACTTTTACAAAATCTATATCGGTTCAGTTGCACAGCACTCTCATATCATGCATATCATCATGAAATAGCTAAGTCATGTGTCATGTCTTTAAAATTCAGTCATGCTTCAGTTATGTATGTCTAGTATGGAAACTCAGTATATCAGTAGTTTCAGTCATGCAATCATGTTTTAGTTGTGCATGATTAATATGTAAACTCAGTTACTCAGTATTTTCAGCTTAGTCAGTCTTATTCGAGGACGAATGTTCCCGGGGGGGGATATTACAAGACCCCGCAAAATTGTTGTTATTTTTATCCTAAATAGCATGTCAAAAGAGGCCTCAGAATTAGAAAATTTTTGCTAAATTGAAGGCTTAGAATCATTTTTAGCCATCCATATTGAAGGATCTTATTTTCAACCTTTCTGGCCTTAGAATATTGATTTTTAAATTGATTCATGATTAGGGTCACTTGTAGGTCATCTCAAGCGAGCTTTAGATTTTTCAAACTAGTGTAAGGGTGAGTTTGGATGTCTAGAATATCAAGGAGTCACGATAATCCTGCATCGTAAGGGCCAATTAACCCAAGCAGGGGTCACGCCACGAGGGCTACTTGACCTAAGCAGGGGTCGCTCCACGAGGGCCGATTGATCCAAGAAGGGGTTGCGACGTGATGGGGAACCCTATCCAGTATTATTTTATCTAGGTTTGTGTGGGAAATTGGGTCATTTTCCCCTTACATAACACAAAATTTAATATGCTAAAGGGCTAAATACACTCATTGTTTTCAAAATCATCCTAAGAGCAAGCCCTAGTTACATTAAGATTAAGAATCAAGTCTCAATAACTCACCATAATCTTCATGAAATTAATATTCAAGGTATGTTAGGTGTTTATCCAAGGGTTTCCTTCCACCCTTGGAGTTCAAGAACCCTTTTTGAATTACAGGTTGGTTTTTTTCATGAATTTTATGTTGAATTTGATTGTATTCATGATTATGATATAGTTGGGGTATAATTCATGAGGAATTATGAGTTTTCATGCGAATTAATTAACATGCATGTAATGTTATGTGGAATCATGTTAAAACCCTATTGAATGTGTAAGTTGGTATTTGTAATCATGATACCTACATATTGTTCATCACCATATGCATAGACTATACTCCCCAAGTGTTTGATATAATGCCCGTGTGAGTTTCATAGTGAAATTATGTCATAGTAGTATATGCATAAGTTCATGACTATTAAGTGTTTTAACAAAATGTCTAAATGAAAGCATTGTTGACAAGCTACTATTGTTATGCTATTATGACTATGTTGTATTTTACTTTCAATGCTATCAAGTCCTGGGGGTATTCCATACCTAAAATTTAGTTGTTTCCTTAGAATTATAGTGGCTTCAGTATAGTCTCAGTGATGTCACGTACAGTAGTACTCAGTCAATTACAGAACTCAGTGTACTTATTCAGTTAATAGAACTCAGTGTACTTATTTAGTTAATAAAACTCAGTGAATCCAGTCCAGTTAAGTTAGTTAGCATGATCAATAATAGTTCAGTCAAGCCTAGAACAGTTTAGAAATCAATTCAATGTCTATTTAGTTGGGAGTAGGAATCAACACCGAGTGAACCCAGGGATGTGGCATTTTTATCGGCAAAGGGTTTGACCCTTAGCAGCAATCCCTGCACTACAAAACTACATAGCCAGCGTAGGTTGAGATATCTTCTGCCAGGTAAGGGCTGCTACATCTCATACAAGTTTTCCTGCCAATGAGGTTTGACGATATGCCTTCCTGCTAGATAGGGTTAACTCATAGCCATTGTTAGTATCCCTTGGCAAGGTGCTAACACCCTTCCAACTAGGTCACAGGTTAGACCCCAACTCAATTGATAATCGGGGTATGTCGGTTAGATAAATACTTCCACAATTATAGTGTTAGATTAAGACTTAGTATAAATCCTCAGTTTAGTTCTCATAATCAAGACTATCATACATAGTCACCCAGCTCTGTACGAAACTAAGTTCAGTTCCACAAAATTAGGACTGTCGAAACAGTCACCCAGTTATTAGTAATTCAATTATCAGTGATCTCAGTGCAGTAAAGTAGATTTTCACGCAACATTACATAATCAATAATTATAGTAGTTTCAGATATACATGTACTCTCATTCAGTTATATTAATGTTACTCAGCCAGTTATTGTTCATGTATATAAACCCTTGCATATCAACCTACCTCGCTTAGCATATCAGTACATTCAAAGTACTGACGCATACTCTTTCTTTGCATATGATGTCTTATATTATAGGTTTAGATGCATGGGCTCCTGACCGTACTTAGCAACCTAGACTTTTAGCAACATCAGATTTAGTGGTAGGTCCTCATAGTTTGAGGATAGAGTTATCATTTCAGTATTCAGTAGATTTAGTAGTCAGAGTTAGTTGGGGACTTGTCCTATCAACTCCATATTCAGACAATTAGAGGATTTTAGACTAGACTATTTCAAACAGATATTCAATTTACAGTATTTATTTATCATTATTTGATTTCATCTATGAACCTTATGGAAAATTCAGCCTAAATTCCACATTTATTTCAGTATTATTATTCAGTGCTCACAACAGGTACCAGTCATGGGTTAGCTTGTGGTCCTTCGGGGTCGCAAGCACCGTGTAATGTCCGATGTACAGACTCAGTGTGTTACAGGAGCGGTAGCCTTGGAGTGTTCAAACTCATTAAGAGAATTTTAGTACTTTCTTGGAGTGTTAAGAAGTGGCGCCCTTGGAGTGTAAAAGCTCATTAAGGATGTCTTAGTCATTTTGTTTTGTAAGACTATAAATAGTCTTTTGTAGGTTTATTTATACTTTAGTTGTTTATTAATATTGAAAGATAGAAACACTTTTCTGTCTTGTGAGAGTAGTACCAACCGTAACAAGGGCAATACATAGTGTGGATTCACTTGTGTTGCATTTTGGCTAAGAAACTTAGGTTCTTGAGGAGATTGATTCCCTCTTGGGCTCAAGTAAGAGTGTGGTGTTTCTATTGTGAGTCTTAGGAGTTCTAGTGTTTGATACACACTTTAGTTCCTAAAGCTTGTAACAATTTATGTCTCGTTATCTAACCTTTACTTTCTTGCTTTAGTTTGGTGTTTTGTTGCTTGTTATCTATAGTTTTGGATTTGTGTTTGCTTCTTTAGGTTAGTCTTCATCTATTCTTGTGTTTTCAACTTAGATGTTATATCAAGTAGTAAATTAAGTGAACAGATTTGAACTACGTAATAAATTGGTTAAGCATTAGATACCAAATCTTATATAATTGAGAATCATAAAATTCATGTAGGGAGTTCAAACAACATAGTAATATCGGTTTTATTAATAAGATTAACACCTTACAAATATGGGTTGTGGTGAAATGGATGGAGATTCTCCACCCATAATCAGAGGTTAAGGGTTCGACCCTGGTATGGAAAAAATTTTGTTGGGAGCGCTTCCACCTTAATGGGCCCTGCAACGCGCGATCGGGATTAGTCGGGGCTCCAATACAGGCACCAGACACCGAATGGGAAACCAAAAAAACAAAAATATTAACCCCTTATGTATTTATGAAAATTTTAAAGACATTCAAATAAGAAGGGCATACTTCCATTCCCTATACTAAAACTAGTGTTTTAATTTACTATGATATATATAAAAAAAAAAATGTTTCTCCTTTTCAATTTATTTTCTTAAATAATTTATAATGAAAAATTCTAATGTCTTTTTTAGAGTGAATAAGAGAAAAATGTACAAATAAATGGATAACACATTATATTTGAATGTTCGTAGGTATACGTAAAAATATTAGTCAATAAGATATATAGCTTATTAGTCAAAAAGATATATAGCGTGATGTACCCAATGATAGAAAAGCAAAAAAAATAAGTATTAAAATTATAGAAAATTGTACTAGACTCTAAAAAGTGTTGAAATAAGAAAATTGATGAACTAAACTTGCTCAAATAAATCTCTTTAATAAATACATTTAAGAGTGATGATACTTTATATATGTTCAATATAAATATATAGTGTATTTGGGAAGAACATGTTTAATTTGTCTAAGCACTATAAAATTCTCATAGAATCTGGCAAATTTAATGTAATTAAATAATTCATTTAAATTTTTTAATCATAAATTTACGTCAAACACGATGTGACAAGTATTAAACCAAAATTACAATATAAAAGTCATAATTAACAAAAAATGTAAGTTTCCTCATTTTGTTTCTCCTTTTCAATTATTTTCTTAAATAATTAAAATGGAAAATCCTAATGTTTTTTTAAGAATTATTAAAAGAAAAACGTTTAAATAAATGAAACATTGCATTATAGTCAAGAAAAATATAGCTTAATGCAACCAATGATGACATGAAATAAAAGTGTCAGAATAATATATAATTATTCCAAACTTCCAAAAGTATTGAAATTAGCAGGTTGATTAACTAAACTTGATCAAATTAATGGTATTAATAGATGTATTTAAGGTTTATAATATTTTTAATATTTTCATCGTCTCATATTTGTTGAACATTTTTATTTTGCACGGTGTTTAAAAAAGTTATTAATGGAATAATCAATTTTAACATTACACCATTTATTCGTATTAATGAACATAATGAGAATTTGTTAAACCTCCAAAGTTTAATTATATTAACTATATGGACAAAAAATATTTAATTAATTTTATTTTGATTTAGTAAGTGATCAATTAATTCAGGACATTTATTTTTACTAAGATGACCAGCTAAAAATAAGACTGATTAGAGAGAATAAATATAATAAATAAATTGGACAAACTCATGCTTAATTTGGGTAAAACTTTAAATTATAACTACTTCAATTCAATCTTATCCTCATTAAATCCAACAAATTCAATATAATAGGAAAATTCATTTAAAATTTTTAATCATAAATTTATTTCAAAGGCAATGTTACAAATATTTAGACTGAAGTTATAATATATAGTTACAATTTCAAAAAATTATGAAATGTGTTACATTTAAATTTATAGCATATGTGTAATATATACGTTTTAACAATGTGACAAAATAAATATTTTGTGTATTTTAACTGATACCCGCATAATGCAATTAATATTCACCACTTAAATACAATTTTGTTATTCATACAACTGATATTTGCCTCATATAATAAAATGTAATTATGCTTATAAATACGCGAGATGTAACTACATTCATAATTATATTCTAAACAATAGTTATTTATGACACTTTCTCAACAAACAAATACAAATCACAATGAAAATAGGTTTGCCCACTTCCTTAATTTTATATTGACTGGCTTATTTTGACTTATCATAGAGTTTAAGAAAATAAAAAAACTTATGATCTTAACTAAAGTATATTAAGTATATCCAATATCTTTAATTTTGTAGATTAAACGTGATTTGACATAAAATTTGAGAAAATAAAGAATCTTATTGTGTTAGGAGTAAATCAAAGTATGTTAATTTTGTGTGTTAAACGTGACTTGATACGAAATTTGGGAAAATAAAAAATTTTATTATCTTAAATTAAAATATATTAAATGTATCAAAATGTTTTTAATGTTGTGGATTAATGTTACTTGGCACAAAATTTAAGAAACTAAAAATCTTACTCCCCTATCCAATTTTAGTTGGTCATCTTACTAAAAATAAATGATCCATATTACTTGATCACTTACTAAATCAGGATATAATTAATTCATATTTTTCTCATTTTACTTTTACAATTAATGGTATACATTAAATGTAAACAATTACCATTTCAATATCCATTCTGATGCCTAATGAATATCACTAATACCAGTAAAGGGTGAAATATCTTAATCACTATGTAAAATAAAATGTGTCAGTAACGACCTAAAAATTTGATAATATATGTGAAATTTATAATTTTGTGTGATTTGACTGTTTTATGCCTCTCTGTAGTTGTATTATAATATTTCTGGAGTGTGGGAGTGTTTGGCATGATTTTCAATGCATTTTGGTATCATTTATGCAATATGGTGGTTTTTGATGGCTTTGGGAGCCTTATTTTGGACTTATGTGGATATCTTTTAATCTCTGTGACGGATGGCCAAACGGACTGCACCAGCAGCTCCAAAATATCAATTTCAGGCTAGGTAGACCTTTAGTTTGGGTCCCGGTGCACCCGAGCTCATTTCGACCTATTGGTCGGAAAGTTAGAAAATTAAAAATATGGGTGTGGGACCCACATTTGATAGAAATGACCTCGGATGGAAATTTTGACTTCTCCAATAGTTCCAGAATATCAA
Source organism: Capsicum baccatum var. pendulum (assembly GCA_030864225.1). NCBI lineage: Eukaryota > Viridiplantae > Streptophyta > Magnoliopsida > Solanales > Solanaceae > Capsicum > Capsicum baccatum. The sequence continues at coordinate 79,649,959 of CM061550.1, forward strand.
TTTTATGGTGTTAGTATATTTGGTATGATTTTACAGCTTTTAAATCTCATTCCGACCCTCGGTTTAGAAAATTGTAATCTCGGGCTTCAGGGGTCAACTTTATGAAAACGATACTTTTTAAAAAAATTGATATCTCCATCACGTCCGTAATGTTGAATTTAATATGGTTGCATAGTTCGTTTGCATGAATCAAACTCCGAACGAATCTCGAGCACCCCATCGAAGTCCGATCAACCAATAAAAAACTGCTATTGCAGAAAATATGCAATAAATAGCAGATTTTTCACTTATTTTGCTCATTTTCATCTTGCCTCTTGAGAGTTAAACTTTAAAATAGTGTGTGAGCTTAAAATTAAAATTTGCGGGAGCTTGAGAATCTAGATTAATACCTATTTCTTGATTTTATTACGAATTTAAGGTAAGAATTACCCTTTTCTTAGTAATTTCTTGATTAATTTCTCAAAACTCCAAAAATCATAGGACATAATTTTAAACCCAAATTTCTCTCCTTTTCATTTGAATACTATTTTTATCTTATAATTACTAGTTTTTCATCAACTTAGCCTTCAAAACAACTCCGGTTCTTGATCTTAACCCGGATTTCAAAGATTTTTCCCGATAAAGCTCAAAAATGGTTTTTTTTTATTTGAACCTCGTTTTTACTCGATTTAATGTGGGTTTTCAATTGTAGGTTTCTAAATATATGGGGAACATATTTTTGAAGTAAAGTTCTGGTTTTTTGCCCTTCTTTTTCAAAAATCCATTTTGGGGGTCTGTTTTGACCCCGAACCAAAAGTTGTCAATATGGTTGTCGTTGAATTTATTTTTATGCGTAGATTTCATATTTTATATTTTTAGTGAAGTTAGGAATTTTTCATAAAAAGTAAGGTCACAGGTTCAAGTGTAGCGGACTGGTTTCGGCTTTCGAGATAGGTTATAGCATAACTCTTTCAGACTGGTTTGGGTAGTAAATGATGGTATAAAATGCTTGTTAAGGGTGGGAACTAATCGTGAAAAATGTCTATCCATGTGTTGTGCCCATGTAGGGGCCCATATGTATTCTAATTGTCGAAATTTAGTTATTATGTGATATGTGTGACCGTGTGAGGTCCTATGTGATATTAATAACCTTGAATACATGTGAATAATTGTATTGTGTTTTTAAGATGCTTAATATGGTAGCAATGGTGTATTATGATTATATTCATATTTTATGTGGCATATGAGAAATGTGGAAATTCGTTGATGAAAATGAAATAATGAGTGGATATCATCTCACATGGTTGTGGAAATATATCATTGTGGTTGGTTGTGAAAATAATCATTGTGATTGGTTGTGGGCATTACATCCTCATATCATACTCATTCATGAAACATTGGTCCAACCGTGGCAACATCTGAGAAAAACTGGCAACACTTTTTTAAAACCCTCCTCGAGGGATGTGCCGTGGAGGAAAAATTATAACACCTTATAAAACTTTTTCCGAGGGATGTGTTGGAAAGGGAATATGAGATATGTGGATTATACATGGGTTGACGAATGCCCCATGGGTCCTACGTAAGAAATATTTAGCTCTGTAGGTATATACGGAGATTGTACAATGATCCCAGAGGTTGTGCGACGAACTCGTGCATCATCATCATCATATACAGTGCACTTACTTTATTGTGTTTATGTTGCGTCGTATTTCCTCATTGACTTATTATCTATGTATTTGTCTTACCTTTCTTTATTTATATTTGATGATCTTGTATCTACATGTTCTCTTTTATTCTATTTATATATGACATAATGTATACTTGTGTTCTATATCTTGGTGTGTTGTTGTAATATATTTGAGATATATATAAACTATTAGTGGAAGCGGTGTGGGCTACCATTGTGGGACATTTTATGATTGCAGGTGACGTAACCTTAGTGTATATTTTGTATGCTTTATTTACTACTTTTCTTGGTCATCCTATGATACCTAATGAGTACAAGTGAACCGTACTCGTGCCTACTGCGCTCTTTCGGTGCACGTCCGAGCTCGAGTGCACCTCATCTTGATTGACTCGGGCAATTGTTGGAGATTCCAAGGTAGCAGTTGGACATTAATTCGTCCGAAGTTCACCTCTATCTTTTTATAGTAGTTATGTATTTATTAGTATTCAGAGACAGTTATCATTCCTTTGTGGTTACTTTTCCAATGTATTTGTAGGTATGATTGGTATTTTGGATAAGTTCTTTCCACATTGTTATGATTACTTATATGGTTTGGCTTCGTTCTAGAAGCCTTACCTTGGGATATGATACCAAACAGTACAAACAAGCCTCAAAACAGTCCCCTAAAATGCAACAACACCACAAGAGAACAAGAACACAAAACGGCTACTAGAGGCAAACAAAAGAACTAATGATTTGCAATAGATAAATGGATAGATAGTGAGACATAATGCACTACAAGTTATAGGAACTATGATTTACTTTAAATATCAAAACACAAACAACATGAATACAAGACACCTACACTCTTACGTAAACCTCAATGGAATCGGAGCTCCCAAGCAACCACCTTTTCTAAGCAAGCTATCAACACAAGGATTCCACCTTTCCATTAGGATTCCACCTTACAAGACACTCTCAAAAATTATTCAAAATATATCATCAAATTTCTAAAATGACCTAAATGTTCCTTTGAATTTGGATCAAACAACAACCTTTTACAAGACTTCTTTAACACAACACAAGAACTCCAACAACAAAAAAAAACGTCCACTCTTCCCACAACAACTTGCAATTTTTTTTTCTCAAGAACTTGGTTTAGACTCAAGTTGTGTTAGATAGAAATAAAACCAACACAATAAACAACAAAGACAATCAAAACAACACCTAAATCTAGACACAAATTCGGTCAAACAACAAAAACACTTCAGCCAAGACACCAAACACGTAGAATAACTTCTTTTTGTGAGATTTTCGACCATGGATACCTCAGGAAACAAAGATCTAACACTACAACACAAAAAATACACAAAAATTACAAGAAAACTAGGCTTAAACTTTTGTCCTAAACGCAAAAACGTGGACACATTCTATTTTTGTGTTTTCAGCTTTTCAACACTTTCTTTTTTTAATTTTTGAGTGAACAAACCCAAGATTGATCTCGTGGGAACGAAATTAATGACGGATTTGATACAAAATGATACCAAACAGTCCAAATAAGCCTCAAAATAGTCCCCAAAAATGTAACAACAACATAAGACCACAAGAACACAAAATGGCTACAAGAGGCAAACACAAGAACTAACGATTTGCAATAGATAAATGGATAGATGGTGAGATACAATGTACTACACGTTATAGGCATTAAGATGTACATTAAACATCAAAATACAAACAACATGAATGCAAGACACCTACACTCTTATGTAGACCTCAAGGAAATTGGATCTCCCAAGCAACCACTGTTTCTAAGCAAGCTATCAACACAAAGATTCCACCTTGCAAGACACTCTCAAAGAGTATTCAAAATATATCATCAAAGTTATAAAATGAAAAACTGACCTAAATGTTCTATTTATAGATTAGGGCAACACTTAATTACAAAAATGAACAAAAGGCCCTTAAAGAGCCCAAACAAAGGGGCAACCTTGTAGTGTACTCCTTAGACGGTATTGGAGTGTTGGGACTTGTTCTCAATACTTCAAAACTTGTTGCTCGGATGGACAGCCACACAAGCTCGGGTCTTTACTCACGTCTTCATGTCCTCAAGTACTAAGACGCTTCTTTGACCCGTATCAGGATATTTCTGTCTTTTTCTCTTCTCGTATTAGTTTTGGTGATAGGCTTACTTGTCAAGGTACGCTGTGACAAGTGTCATCATATCCCTCATTTTTGGATCATGACAGTGTCCAACTAAAATAAGATGGTGGAAGCATGATTTTAAATTAAAGTATATTGAATTTATTAAAATATTTTTAATTTTGTAGGTAACATGACTTGACATGAAGTGTTAGAAAATAAATATCCTTATGACCTTTAATTAAAATATATTAAATGTCAAATATCTATGTTTATATAGGTGTGGGTTTAACGTGACCTAACACAAAACTAAATTAAAGTACATTAAATTTATTAAAATTTCTTCAATTATTAAAATATTTATAATTTTGTGAATTAAATCTGATTTGACCTAGACTTTAAGAAAATAAAAAAAATATTATTTTGAATTAAAGTATCTTAAATTTATTAATTTTCTTTAATTACTAAAATACTTTTAATTTTGTTAGTCATATGTGTCAAATGAAAAATAGTTGAAACAAATTGAAACGGCGGCGGCGAGTATATATAGCCTCACAAAGACTCATCGAAGAGACTCTACAAGGAAAAAGAAAATCTTAGAGAGAGAATGGCCTACTCAAGCGTTTCATCGAACACCGACAACTCCGCCCACAACATCCATGAGTTTGATTTAATCGGAGAAGCTGTTGAGGATCATCAACCTTCTGAAGACATCATCACCAAAGACAGTGAGGAAGAGTCAATGCCTCTGGTGGTTAGAGAAGAAGAAGAATCTGAAGAGGAGAAGTGAACAGTAGGAGGAGATTCCGATGAAAGAAGGAAGTTCCAATGGCAATAGAGACTCTGAAGGTTTTTCTGAAATTAAACGTACTAAGCAGAATATGTGTAATATATACGCTTTAACAATGTGAAAAAATAAATATTTTGTGTGCTTTAACTGATACCCGCATAATGCAATTAATATTCACCACTTAAATACAATTTTGTTATTCATACAATTGATATTTGCCTCATACAATAAAATGTAATTATGCTTATAAATACGCGAGATGTAACTACATTCATAATTATATTCTAAACAATAGTTATTTATGACACTTTCTCAACAAACAAATACAAATCACAATGAAAATAGGTTTGCCCACTTCCTTAATTTTATATTGACTGGCTTATTTTGACTTATCATAGAGTTTAAGAAAATAAAAAATCTTATGATCTTAACTAAAGTATATTAGGTATATCCAATATCTTTAATTTTGTAGATTAAACGTGATTTGACATGAAATTTGAGAAAATAAAGAATCTTATTGTGTTAGGAGTAAATCAAAGTATGTTAATTTTGTGTGTTAAACGTGACTTGATACGAAATTTGGGAAAATAAAAAATTTTATTATCTTATTTAAAATATATTAAATGTATCAAAATGTTTTTAATGTTGTGGATTAATGTTGCTTGGCACAGAATTTAAGAAACTAAAAATCTTACTCCCCTATCCAATTTTAGTTGGTCATCTTACTAAAAATAAATGATCCATATTACTTGATCACTTACTAAATCAGAATATAATTAATTAATCTTTTTCTCATTTTACTTTTACAATTAATGGTATACATTAAATGTAAACAATTACCATTTCAATATCCATTCTGATGCCTAATGAATATCACTAATACCAGTAAAGGGTGAAATATCTTAATCACTATGTAAAATAAAATGTGTCAGTAACGACCTAAAAATTTGATAATATATGTGAAATTTATAATTTTGTGTGATTTTACTGTTTTACGCCTCTCTGTAGTTGTATTATAATATTTCTGGAGTGTGAGAGTGTTTGGCATGATTTTCAATGCATTTTGGTATCATTTATGCAATATTGTGGTTTTTGATGGCTTTGAGAGCCTTATTTTGGACTTATGTGGATATCTTTTAATCTCTGTGATGGATGGCCAAACGGACTGCACCAGCAGCTCCAAAATATCAATTTTAGGCTAGGTAGACCTTTAGTTTGGGTCCCGGTGCACCCGAGCTCATTTCGACCTATTGGTCGGAAAGTTAGAAAATTAAAAATATGGGTGTGGGACCCACATTTGATAGAAATGACCTCGGATGGAAATTTTGACTTCTCCAATAGTTCCAGAATATCAATTTTATGTTGTTAGTATATTTGGTATGATTTTACAGCTTTTAAATCTCATTCCGACCCTCGGTTTAGAAAATTGTAATTTCGGGCTTCAGGGGTCAACTTTTTGAAAACGATACTTTTTAAAAAATTTGATATCTCCATCACGTCCGTAATGTTGAATTTAATATGGTTGCATAGTTCGTTTGCATGAATCAAACTCCGAACGAATCTCGAGCACCCCATCGAAGTCCGATCAACCAATAAAAACTGCTATTGCAGAAAATATGCAATAAATAGCAGATTTTTCACTTATTTTGCTCATTTTCATCTTGCCTCTTAAGAGTTAAACTCTAAAATAGTGTGTGAGCTTAAAATTAAAATTTGTGGGAGCTTGAGAAGCTAGATTAATACCTATTTCTTGATTTTATTACGAATTTAAGGTAAGAATTCACCCTTTTCTTAGTAATTTCTTGATTAATTTCTCCAAACTCCAAAATTCTTAGGACATAATTTTAAACCCAAATTTCTCTCCTTTTCATTTGAATAATATTTTTATCTTATAATTACTAGTTTTTCATCAACTTAGCCTTCAAAACAACTCCGGTTCTTGATCTTAACCCGGATTTCAAAGATTTTTCCCGATAAAGCTCAAAAATGGGTTTTCTTCGATTTGAACCTCGTTTTTACTCGATTTAATGTGGGTTTTCAGTTGTAAGTTTCTAAATATATGGGTAACATATTTTTGAAGTAAAGTTCTGGTTTTTTGCCCTTCTTTTTCAAAAATCCATTTTGGGGGTCTGTTTTGACCCCGAACCAAAAGTAGTCAATATGGTTGTCGTTGAATTTATTTTTATGCGTAGATTTCATATTTTATATTTTTAGTGAAGTTAGGAATTTTTCATAAAAAGTAAGGTCACAGGTTCAAGTGTAGCAGACTGGTTTCGGCTTTCGAAATAGGTTATAGCATAACTCTTTCAGACTGGTCTGGGTAGTAAATGATGGTACAAAATGCTTGTTAAGGGTGGGAACTAATCGTGAAAAAAGTCTATCCATGTGTTGTGCCCATGTATGGGCCCATATGTATTGTAATTGTCGAAATTTAGTTATTATGTGATATGTGTGACCGTGTGAGGTCCTATGTGATATTAATAACCTTGAATACATGTGAATAATTGTATTGTGTTGTTAAGATGCTTAATATGGTAGCAATGGTGTATTATGATTATATTCATATATTATGTGGCATATGAGAAATGTGGAAATTTGTGGATGAAAATGAAATAATGAGTGGATATCATCTCACATGGTTGTGGAAATATATCATTGTGGTTGGTTGTGAAAATAATCATTGTGATTGGTTGTGGGCATTACATCCTCATATCATACTCATTCATGAAACATTGGTCCAACCGTGGCAACATCTGAGAAAAATTGGCAACACTTTTTTAAAACCCTCCTCGAGGGATGTGCCGTGGAGCAAATATTATAACCCCTTATAAAACTTTTTCCGAGGGATGTGTTGGAAAGGGAATATGAGATATGTGGATTGTACATGTGTTGACGAATGCCCCATGGGTCCTACATAAGAAATATTTAGCTCCGTAGGTATATACGGAGATTGTACGATGATCCCAGAGGTTGTGCGACGAACTCGTGCATCATCATCATCATATACAGTGCACTTACTTTATTGTGTTTATGTTGCGTCGTATTTCCTCATTGACTTGTTATCTATGTATTTGTCTTACCTTTCTTTACTTATATTTGATGATCTTGTATCTACATGTTCTCTTTTATTCTATTTATATATGACATAATGTATACTTGTGTTCTATATCTTGGTGTGTTGTTGTAATATATTTGAGATATATATAAACTATTAGTGGAAGCGGTGTGGGCTACCATTGTGGGACATTTTATGATTGCAGGTGACGTAACCTTAGTGTATATTTTGTATGCTTTATTTACTACTTTTCTTGGTCATCCTATGATACCTTATGAGTACAAGTGAACCGTACTCGTGCCTACTGCGCTCTTTCGGTGCACGTCCGAGCTCGAGTGCACCTCATCTTGATTGACTCGGGCAATTGTTGGAGATTCCAAGGTAGCAGTTGGACATTAATTCGTCCGAAGTTCACCTCTATCTTTTTATAGTAGTTATGTATTTATTAGTATTCAGAGACAGTTATCATTCCTTTGTGGTTACTTTTTCAATGTATTTGTAGGTATGATTGGTATTTTGGATAAGTTCTTTCCACATTGTTATGATTACTTATATGGTTTGGCTTCGTTCTAGAAGACTTACCTTGGGATATGATACCAAACAGTCCAAACAAGCCTCAAAACAGTCCCCTAAAATGCAACAACAACACAAGAGAACAAGAACACAAAACGGCTACTAGAGGCAAACAAAAGAACTAATGATTTGCAATAGATAAATGGATAGATAGTGAGACATAATGCACTACAAGTTATAGGCACTAAGATTTACATTAAACATCAAAACACAAACAACATGAATACAAAACACCTACACTCTTACGTAAACCTCAATGGAATCGGAGCTCCCAAGCAACCACCTTTTCTAAGCAAGCTATCAACACAAGGATTCCACCTTTCCATTAGGATTCCACCTTACAAGACACTCTCAAAAATTATTCAAAATATATCATCAAATTTCTAAAATGACCTAAATGTTCTATTTATAGACTAGGGCAACACTTAATTACAAAAATGACTAAAAGGACCTTAATGAGCCCAAACAAAGGGGCAGCCTTGTAGTGTACTCCTTGGACGGTTTTGGACTGTTGGGACTTGTTCTCAACACTTCAAAGCTTGTTCCTTGGATGGTCAGCCCCACAAGCTAGGGTCTTCACTCACATCTTCATGTCCTCGAGTGCTAAGATATCGCTTTGACCCGTATCATCCTCCTCTCCTTAGAAAGGATTCTTCCTCGAATCTGAACCTTGCAAAATAATAGGAAGGACAAGCAAACAAGTTCCTCAATATATGAGGGTTAGGATTAGTGTCATCAATCATAGCATCTTTCCAAGGTGGCTCAAACTTCATATACAACCAAACATCCCTCTTACCCGAATACCTTCCCAAGAAAGAATAAATTAGTCTACCCACATAAGTATGACAATAAACAAGGAACAAGAGTTACTTATCAAGGGGAAAACTTAGACTCTTCTTGGAACAACAAGTAGGCTTTAAAGTTGAGATAGGAAAACCATACATTTCATGCACAATGAAGTCATTCCAAAAGACATCATCACCATATTTCAAATGATCACCTAGGTCAAATGGGTGGAGTGTCCATGGGAACGGGTTGGGAACATATTTCCCTACCTCAATACTACTACAATAATGATCAAATATTCCCTTTATACTCATGTGATCTACAATAAAAACAACTAGAGGGTCATCCTTAGTCAATTGGACAACATGTTCAACATCACCATTTTCACACAAAAGTTGGTCTTCATGACTTCCATAAGACAATGTACTATCACTTACCACAATGGATTCAACTAGCTGGATCAACTAGTGTATCCACAATCTCAAGTTGTACATTATCATCACAAAATGAAGGCACATTCGGCTCACCTAAAGACAAACTATCATTCACACTTAGATAGTTATTAGCTTTATTCACTAGAGTGCAAGAGTTAATTTGATTACCTAGTAGCTCATGTGGAGCATGGCCACTCATGGAAATTGGATTAGGGAACCTTGGATGCTCTATCAAGTTATCCAACTTCTTGCAGATAGAGCTCTACGTCCTTTCTATTCGGCCTTCCATTCTATCCATTATTCTTTCCATTCTTTCCGTTCGTCCTTTCATTTTCTCCATTTTTCCTTTAAAAGATCTCAATCGGCTTTCCATGGCATCAAGTTTTGCCATGATGGATTTAAAGCAACTAGGCATTTCACCTTCATCCGCCATTGTACCTATCCAGAACTACTAAACAAACAACACAAAAATAGCAAAATCATTAAAGGTTAGCAAAAATCAATCCACAATTCGTATCAAAACAGTCCGTAATCTCTCAAGCTCATACTTTTGAAGTATTCACTCTATTGGCCTCACTAGTGTTGATAACTTGATTATACTCCAATGAGGTTACTTGATCCCAATTGTGGATCGAGGTCGGAGTAGATTTTTTTTTGAAACAACTCAAGAAATAATGTTTGAACTTGGACCAAAGAAAATACTACGACTTAAAAATGAGAAAAGCACACAATACAATGCTTAACACGAAAGAAAACGTACTCATAAACTAATCTACAACCTAGTAGGTATTTACTAGTTTGCTAATTAGCATGAGAATCAACAAAATTGAAACTAATGGAAACAATAAAGTGAAACTAGAATATCCAATGTTATTGAGCTCTTTCATGATGTGGCACTTAACTATTGGACGTTGGAATGTGGTTGAAGTTGAAAATTTTTTGTTTCAAAAAACTAGTTGTTCAATTTCATGTATGGAAGAGGAGAATTTCAGCCAAAGTATGGGACAAACAAGGTCTAGACTCCACTTTCAAGACTGATAAAGTCTTTCGTCTACTTGCACCAAAATGGCAAGACAACCTTTTGGAGGTCTTGTCCCCCTTTCCTCTTTTTGCTTGTCTAGCAAAAAATGAATTTACTCTTTTTTGGTACGAAGACTTTTGGGAGGTCTTTTGTTCTTTTTCCCCTTTGGTAATGTATTGAAAGTTGTTTCAAGACTAACAAAACCTAGACTCTCTTTCCTTTGAATTTGTATCAAACAACAACCTTTTACAAGACTTCTTTAACACAACACAAGAACTCCAACAACAAAAAAAAAAACGTCCACTCTTCCCACAACAACTTGCAATTTTTTTTTCTCAAGAACTTGGTTTAGACTCAAGTTGTGTTAGATAGAAATAAAACCAACACAAGAAACAACAAAGACAATCAAAACAACACCTAAATCTAGACACAAATTCGGTCAAACAACAAAAACACTTCAGCCAAGACACCAAACACGTAGAATAACTTCTTTTTGTGAGATTTTCGACCATGGATACCTCTTCTAATGTTAGGAAACAAAGATCTAACACTACAACACAAAAAATACACAAAAATTACAAGAAAACTAGGCTTAAACTTTTGACCTAAACACAAAAACGTGGACACATTGCTATTTTTGAGTTTTCAGCTTTTCAACACTTTCTTTTCTAAATTTTTGAGTGAACAAACCCAAGATTGATCTCATGGGAACGAAATTAATGACGGATTTGATACAAAATGATACCAAACAGTCCAAATAAGCCTCAAAACAGTCCCCAAAAATGTAACAACAACATAAGACAACAAGAACACAAAATGGCTACAAGAGGCAAACACAAGAACTAACGATTTGCAATAGATAAATGGATAGATGGTGAGATATAATGTACTACACGTTATAGGCATTAAGATGTACATTAAACATCCAAATACCAACAACATGAATGCAAGACACCTACACTCTTATGTAGACCTCAAGGAAATTGGATCTCCCAAGCAACCACTATTTCTAAGCAAGCTATCAACACAAAGATTCCACCTTGCAAGACACTCTCAAACAGTATTCAAAATATATCATCAAAGTTATAAAATGAAAAAATGACCTAAATGTTCTATTTATAGATTAGGGCAACACTTAATTACAAAAATGAACAAAAGGCCCTTAGAGCCCAAACAAAGGGGCAACCTTGTAGTGTACTCCTTAGACGGTATTGGAGTGTTGGGACTTGTTCTCAATACTTCAAAACTTGTTCCTCGGATGGACAGACACACAAGCTCGGGTCTTTACTCACGTCTTCATGTCCTCAAGTACTAAGACGCTTCTTTGACCCGTATCAGGATATTTCTGTCTTTTTCTCTTCTCGTATTAGTTTGGGTGATAGGCTTACTTGTCAAGGTACGCTGTGACAAGTGTCATCATATCCCTCATTTTTGGATCATGACAGTGTCCAACTACAATAAGACGGTGGAAGCATGATTTTAAATTAAAGTATATTGAATTTATTAAAATATTTTTAATTTTGTAGGTAACATGACTTGACATGAAGTCTTAGAAAATAAATATCCTTATGACCTTTAATTAAAATATATTAAATGTCAAATATGTTTGTTTATATAGGTGTGGGTTTAACGTGACCTAACACAAAACTAAATTAAAGTACATTAAATTTATTAAAATTTCTTCAATTATTAAAATATTTATAATTTTGTGAATTAAATCTGATTTGACCTAGAATTTAAGAAAATAAAAAAATATTATTTTAAATTAAAGTATCTTAAATTTATTAATTTTCTTTAATTACTAAAATACTTTTAATTTTGTTAGTCATATGTGTCAAATCAAAAATAGTTGAAACAAATTGAAACGGCGGCGGCGAGTATATATAGCCTCACAAAGACTCATCGAAGAGACTCTACAAGGAAAAAGAAAATCTTAGAGAGAGAATGGCCTACTCAAGCGTTTCATCGAACACCGACAACTCCGCCCACAACATCCATGAGTTTGATTTAATCGTAGAAGCGGTTGAGGATCATCAACCTTCTGAAGACATCATCACCAAAGACGGTGAGGAAGAGCCAATGCCTCTGGTGGTTAGAGAAGAAGAAGAATCTGAAAAGGAGAAGTGAACAGTTGGAGGAGATTCCGATGAAAGAAGGAAGTTCCGATGGCAATAGAGACTCTGAAGGTTTTTCTGAAATTAAACATACTAAGCAGAATAAAGATTCTGAAGATGCAGATGATGTCGAGGATAAAGATAAGGAGGAGCTGTTGTCTCTAATGGTCGTAGAAGAAGAGATGAATGAAGTCCTTCGTCAATCAAAATATCCTCAGACTCTTCATTCATCTCTTCTTCTCTGACCATCGAAGAAAGAGACTCCTCCTCATCCTCATCTTCATCACCGCTGTCATCGACGTCTTTAGAATCTTTATGCAGCTCTGCAGGTTCAACTTCAAAGAATCCTTCAGAATCTCCATCGCCATCGAACCTTTCTTCCTCCATCGGAATCTCCTCAAACTCTTCATTATTCTCTTCAAATACATCTTCTTCTCTGATCACCAGAGCATCGGCTCCTCCTCACCATCGACAGCGGTGGTGTCTTCAAAATTTGATGATCCTCAAAAGATTCTCCAACTAAATTGAACTCACGAATGTCGTCGGCCGAGTTTTTGATGTTCGATGAAACACTTGAGTAGGCCATTCTCTCACTAAGATTTTATTTTTCATTATAGAGTCTATGTCTCTTAAACGAGTTTCTTTGTGAGGCTATATATCCTCGTTGTCGCCGTTTCAACTTGTTTCAACTATTTTTCATTTGACACATATGACCAACAAAATTAAAAGTATTTTAATAATTAAAGAAAATTAATAAATTTAACATACTTTAATTTAAAATTATAAATTTTCTTATTTTCTTAAATTAGGACCAAATCAGATTTAATTCACAAAATTAAAAATATTTTAATAATTAAAGAAATTTTAATAAATTTAATGTACTTTAATTTAGTGTTGTGTTTGGTCACGTTAAAGCCATACCCACATAATTAAAGATATTTTGAGACATTTAATATATTTTAATTTGAGATCATAAGGATATTTTTTTAAGACTTTGTGTCAAGTCACATTACCCACAAAATTAAAGATTTTTAATTAATTTAATATACTTTAACTTGAAATCATCCTCCCTCCATCTTATTTTAGTTGGACACAGTTTATTTTATATAGTGATTAAGATATTTTACCCTTTACTGGCATTAGTGATATTCATTAGGCATCAGAATGAATATTGAAATGGCAATTATTCACATTTAATGTATACCATTACTTGTAAAGTAAAATGAGAAAAATATTAATTAATTATATCTTGATTTGGTAAGTGATCAACTAATATAAGACATTTATTTTTAGTAAGATGACCAACTAAAATTAGATAGGGGAGTAAGATTTTTTAGTTTCTTAAATTTTGTGCCAAGTCGCATTAATCCACACAATTAAAAATATTTTCATACATTTAATATATTTTAATTTAAGATAAGAAGATTTTTTATTTTTCCAAATTTCGTATCAATTCGTTTAACACACAAAATTAACATACTTTGATTTACTCCAAAGACAATAAGATTCTTTATTATCTTAAATTTCGTGTCAAATACGTTTAATCTACAAAATTAAAGATATTTTGATATCCTCAATGTTCTTTAATTAAGATCATAAGAATTTTTATTTTCTTAAACTTTATGTTAAGTCAAAACCAGTCAATCAATTTAAAATTAAGGAAGTGGGCAAACCTATTTTCATTGTGATTCGTATTTGTTTGTTGAGAAAGTGCCACAAATAACTATAATTTAGAATATAATTATGAATGTAGTTACATCTCGTGTATTTATAAACATAATTACATTTTACTATATGAAGTGAATAAAAATCGAATCAATTAAAAAAAATTATATTTAAGTGGTGAATGTTAATTGCGTTATGGGGTATTAGTTAAAACGCATAAAACATTTATTTTTTTGCATTGTTAAAGGGTATATATTACGTATATGCTATAAAGTTTAAATGTACTACATTTCATAATTTTTTGAAATTGCAACTATATATTATAACTTTAGTCATATTTGTCACATCGCCTCTGAAATAGATTTATGATTAAATATTTCAAATGAATTTTCCTATTATATTGAATTTGTTGGATTTAATGAGAATACTATTGAATTCAATTACTTACAAGTTACAATTTAAAGTATTTAGCCAAATTAAGCATGTTTTTGTCCAATTTATTCTCTCTAATCAGTCTCATTTTTAGCTGGTCAACGTAGAAAAAATAAATGTCCTAAATTAATTGATTACTTACTAAATCAAGATAAAATTAATTAAATATTTTTTCCGTGTAATTAATATAATTAAACTTTGGAGGTTTAAACAAATTCTCTTTATCTTCATTCATACGGATAAATGGTGTAATATTAAAGTTCATTATTCCATTAATAATTTTTTAAATACCGTGCAAAATAAAAAATGTTCAACAAATATGAGATGATGAAAATATTTAAATTATTATTAACCTTAAACACATCTATTAATACAATTAAATTGATCAAATTTAGTTAATCAATCTACTAATTTCAATACTTTTGAAAGTCTAGAATAATTATCTATTATTCTGATATTTTTTTCCATGTCATCATTGGTTACATTAAGCTATATCTTTCTTGACTATAATCCAATGTTTCATTTATTTAAACGTTTTTCTCTTAATAATTCTAAAAAAAAATTAGGATTTTCCATTTTAATTGTTTAAGAAAATAATTGAAAAGGAGAAACAAAACGAGGAAACTTACATTTTTTTGTTAATTATGACTTTTATATTGTAATTTTGGTTTAAATACTTGTCACATCGTGTTTGACGTAAATTTATGATTAAAAATTTAAGTGAATTATTTACAACAACAACATACCCAGTGTATTCCCACCTAGTGGGGTTTGGGGTAGGTAGAGTGTATGCAGACCATACCACTACCTCAAGAGACATAGAGAGATTGTTTCCGATAGACCCCCGACTTAGGACCGATAACAGTATAACAAACATAAAAGATAAGTGCATATAAACTAGTATGGTACCCAAGACAAACTAACAGTATAACAAACAAAAAAGATAAGTGCATATAAACTAGTACGGTATGAAAAATAAACTACCACTGCTAGCCACGAACAAGAAACTCCAGAAACAGAGGAGCGCTCCCATACTATTATCGCCGCACTCCCACCCCCAAACCCTCTACCCTAATTTGCGTCATCCACACCTTTCTATCAAGGGTCATGTCCTCTGTAAACTGTAACTACTCCATATCATGCCTAATCACCTTTCTCTAATATTTCTTCGGTCTATCTCTACCCTTCCTAAATCCATTCATAGACATTGTCTCACACCTCCACACTGGAGCATCAGAGCCCCTCCTCATCACGTGCCTTAACCAATGTAACCTCACTTCTCACATCTTATCCTCCACTGAGGAAACTCCCATCTTCTCCCAAATAATCTTATTCCTTACCCTATCTTTCCTGGTATGTCCACACATCCATCGCAACATTTTCATCTCCACCACCTTCAACTTTTGGATGTGGGAGTTCTTAACTGGCCAACACTCCGCTCCATATAACATAGCAGGCCGGATTACCACTGTGTAAAACTTACATTTAAGCTTGGGTGGCACATTTTTATCACATAGAACTCCCGAAACGAGCCTCTATTTCAACCACCCTTTCCCCAATATGATACATGACATCCTTGTCAATCTCACCATTGCCCTAAATCATAGACCCCAAATACTTGAAACTCTCCCTCTTCTAAATGGCTTGAGATTCCAACTTCACAACCACTCCAGCCTCCTATGACACATCGCTGAACTTATACTCTAAGTACTTCATCTTGGTTATACTTAACTAAAATCCTTTAGACTCAAGCGTCTATCTCCAAATCTCCACCTTATCATTAACTCTACCCCAAGTCTCGTCAATAAGTACCACATCATCTTCAAATAACATACACCAAATCACCTCTCCTAGAATATGTTGCATTAAAACATCCATCACCAAAGCAAATAAAAACAGGCTAAGAATTGATCCCTGGTGCAACCTTATCAAAACTGGGAAGTTGCTCCGAATCTTCACCTATAGTTCTCACATGAATTTTCGCACCTTCATACATATCCTGAATTGACCTAGTGTACTTTACGAGCGCCCCTCTAACCTCCAAGAACCTCCACAGAATTTCCCTGGGAACTTTGTCATATGTCTTCTGAGTCAAAAGATTCTCGCTAGGTATGACTTTACAGTCTTTACAAATTCTATTCTCTTTCCTAAGAAGCAAAAAGTTTATCTGAGTCTTGGCCACTGAACTATGAAACATAATAAGGTGTTCCTCCTTCTTCCAAAAGATCGAATTCACTATCCACAACCCAAAAGCCCTAGAAAAATCCGAAAGAGAAGCTCCTCCTTCATTCCGCTTCCCAAAATCAAAACCGCCATACACTTCATCATAACCTCTCGACAAAGACCCAATATGCCCATTGAAATCCCTTCCCACAAAAATCTTCTCAGTGCTCGGGATGCTCCTCACCACCTCATTTAAAACCTCCCAAAATTCCTTCTTCTTCTCCTCGTCCAAACCTACTTATAGGGCGTAGGCACTAATAACATTCACCGTAGACCCTCCAGTGATCAACTTAATAGATATCAACCTATCACTAACTCTCTTTACCTCTACCACTTGCTCCCTAAGTCCTTTATCTACTAAGATACCTACCTTATTTCTATGTCTCACGCTACCCGAGTACCATAACCTATAACCATCCACATCTCTCGCCTTAGTGCCTACCTATTTAGTTTCCTAGACATACGCTATACTAACCCTTTCCTTTCTAAGAATCTTCACCAACTCTATAGACTTACCCTGCAAAGTTCATGTGTTCCAAGACCCAACTCGCAACCTAGAAGCTCTCTTATCCTAACTAACCTTACTACCCCTTGCCCCTAACACTAAAATCGATCCTAGACCTAACCCTGGCCCAACCCCTAACCCCAACCCAGACCCATTACCTTCTAACCCCAACCCTAACCCTGATCTAAAACATGACGCTAGTTTATCATTGCCAATCACATCCATAACACAAATAGGGAAAAAAGAATTAAAAAAAGAAAGATAATAGAGAGAGATAAAGATAAGCCTAAAAGGACACACTGGTTATAATGAAATTAGTAAAGGAGCTTGAATCTGTGCCAACTATATACTAAGGACATAGACAACAATCTATAATATAAAGAAAGAAACAAAACCAATAATATAATACAAGTTTGATAAACAATAGTCAATAACACGAACTATACTACCACAACTAATAGATATACTTGTAAATCAAGTAATAGTAATCAGACAAGGGAACACACTTCAAACTATGAAGAACAATAAAAAGCCAAAAATGCAAATAGGATTAACAAGTAAAACACTATTATGAAGTACCAAAATCAACAAGTAAGTCGTCACCCACAATCCAGATAGTCATCCAAGATGCTTAGAAAAAGGAATCAAAACAGGAATAGTAAGCAAAACAACCAGTAGCATCCCCTAGAATCAAGAAAACTATATAAACAACTAGAAAGAATGGAGCAAGTGCACCTGATCGAAGCTGGGTTGGGTCTGTTTACTTGATGGAGTCGCTGCATTCTGGCAATTTGTAGTAGAAATTAGTCACCCAAATAGTGTTGTTATCACTGGAATAGTATTGTTGTCACCAAAATTGTGTTGTCATCGTTGGAATAGTGTTGTTGTCACAAAAATAGTATTATTGTCGCTGGAATAGTTTTGTTGTCACCGGAATAGTGTTATCATTGCTGGAATCTGCAGTTGTAGTACCTACAAAAGGGTTCTAAAGAAATGAAATAAAGAGAGAAACAATGAGAAAGAGGTGAAAAGACAGAGTTCATCAAAGTGAGATTGCAAGAACTGCACCAGCATCGATGGCGGTGCAAGAAAGAGTCACCGACCAAAAAAATGAAAGATTTGAGGTAGATCGGCCTTCTGGTATTCAGGATTTACTGATGGACAGCAAGGTGCTAGCCAACGGTTGAGAGCCTGCTTAAAAAGTATTCACCGGAGAAGGAGATCGGGGAAAGTTTGCCAATAAGAGAAATTAAAATCCTCGACAAGATCATAATGTAACGACACTCCGAACAGTGCTCTGTCTTGTACGTTAGGCGGTGGAGAGGTCCGGCCGTCGTGCTAATGACGTGAGAGTGGTGGTGGTGAGCAAGTATTTAATTTATCAAAAGTCACTCTGAGACATGCTGATGACGTGAGTACTTTCATCTACCATACTATTACATTAAATTTGCCGGATTCTATGAGAATAAAACTAAATCTATTTTCTTATTTATAGTGTTTAGTCAAATTAAGCATGTACTTCCCAATCTATTCATTATATATTTATAGTGAACAAATCTAAAGTATCATCACTCTTAAATGCATCTATTAAAGAGATTTATTTGGTCAAATTTAGTTCATCAATTTTCTTATTTCAATGCTTTTTATTGTCTAGTATAATTTTCTATAATTTTAATACTTATTTTTTACTCGTCTATCATTGGGTACATCAAGCTATATATCTTCTTGACTAATATTCTTGTGTATACCTACCAACATTCAAATATAATGTGCTAGTCATTTATTTATACATTTTTCTCTTATTAACTCTAAAACAGACATTAGAATTTTTCATTATCAATTATTTAAGAAACAAATTGAAAAAGAGAAACAAAAAAATTTATGTATCATAGAAAATTAAAACGACTAGTTTTAGTATAGGGATTAAGTAAAACAAAAGGGAGGAAGTATGTATAACAAAAGGGAGGAAGTATGTCCTTTTTATTTGAATATCTTTAAGATTTTAATAAATACATAAGGTGTTAATCCTATTCATAAAACTGATATTGCTAAGTTGTTTGAACGTACTACATGAATTTTGTGATTATCAATGATATAAGATTTGGTATCTAATGCTTAACCAATTTATTAAGTAGTTAAATTTGTTCACTTCATTTACCTCTTCTCATTTTTAGATTTCGTAAATCTCTTTAGAAGGATTGCGGCAGTGCCGGCAAAGAGAAGGCGAGAAGCCATTGCACCACCCATTACGCTGGTACCTATCCAACCTATTCGGTTTTGGGTTAATGAGTGTTGAAAAATATGTTTCGTAAACAAAAAATATACAAAGAATAACACGAGATGAAGGGTTAATAATATGAACATCAAACACAGATTTGAGGCTAGAAACTCATGCGAAATATTTTTTTTTAAAAAGATATTTGCTCCCTCTTCTCTGTGAGATTTCTATGAGACTATATGCAAGGAGTTCTAGTGGATATGACAAGACTATTGAATTATGCACTATTTTATTTTTGGTTTCTCATCCGAGATCCAGTGCCCGTATTGGAGCCCTGACAAATTCGGATCGCGCGTTGCAGGGCCTATTAAGGTGGAAGCGCTTCCAGCAGAGTTTTTTCCATACTTAGGGTCAAACCCTCAACCTCTAGTTAAGGGGTGGAGAAGACCCATCCACTGCACCACAACTCATGTTGGTATGCGCTAAGTAAATAGTGAAGAAATTCTTTTAGAAAACAAGAAATCAGAACTTAATATTTTTGGAGAAGAAAAGACTCTTTAAAAGTTTTATGTAAAAAAGTTACATTAGAAATAAGTAATTGGGTTTAAATAGGGATGTTGAAAATCAAATAATAAAAACACACACTTTTTTAAAAAAAGATACAAATTAAAAGGATTCACCCTTTAATTTAAAAGACACCTCTTACAAAAGCTTATATTATTAATTTAATTTAAATAAAAATTCAAAAATTTCCCACTGGATAGGAAATCATTGTTATAGTTCTAATACTGCAAGAAGAAAAAGTTGTAAAGAGAAGAAGGAACTTTTTTTTTTCTACTGTTGGGTTTAACTGATGTAACTTTTAGGTCGGCAAATGAAGATAAACAAATTGAAAATAAAAGAATGAATGAAGAGTTAAAGAACGAATAATGGATCTTGGGACGGGTCAATTTCGGGGCAGAAGAGTTGGGTGGATTTATATTTTGTGATGTGGTAAGTATTTTATTTATGTGGCAATTAATATTTTTTTTCAAAAAAAAAAAAGGGGTTTTGTAAATTTCCAGCACATCATTTAACCGTCAAAGGGTATAATATGCTCCTAAACTCTAACAGCAGGGCATTAGTGAACTAAATTTATAGCGGAGGGTATATTTAAACCTTTTTGCAAAGTTCAGATGCATATTTGATCCTTTTTCCTTTAATGTATACTATTAATTGTAGAGGTAAAATAAAAAAAAACTAATTAATTCTATCCTGATTTAGTAAGTGATCAATTAATATGAGACATTTCTTTTTAATAAGATGACCAATTAAAATTGAACAAAAGAATAGATTTTTTATTTGATTAAATTTTGTGTCAAGGCACATTAAACTCACAAAATTAAAGATATTTTAATACATTTAATAAATATTAATTTAAGATTTTAAATTTTTTATTTTCTCAAAAAAGTCACTTTAATTTTACCAAAAAAAAAAGATTAAGAATTTTTAATACACTTAAAGATACTTTATTTTACTCCTAAGACCATAAGATTAGGGGTGTGCAAAAATTGAACCATCCAATAAATCGAATCGATAAAAATGTTATTGGTTTATTATTATTGGGTTATTGGGTTAACGATTTTTTAATGGTTTTATTAAAAAAAATTATTGGGTTGTTGATTCGGTTTTGATTTTTTTGATTGAGTTATTGAGTAAACCGATAACCCAATAAAAATATTCCAAATTACACTTTACCCCTACTTATATATATATATATATATATATATATATATATATATATATATATATATATAGAGAGAGAGAGAGAGAGAGAGAGAGAGAGAGAGATTCTACTATTTGTATTTTGTGCATATTTTCTTATCGTTTAAACCGAAAATTGAACTGTTAAGGACTAAAAATTGACAAATCAAAATTGATAAAATATATCTTATTGGTTTAGCATATTTAAAAATTTATAATTAATAAATAAAATTGATAATATATAAAATCGAACCGAACCGACCGAAGCACACTCCTACATAAGATTCTTCATTTTCTCAATTTTCTTGCCAAATCACATTTAATTCACAAAATTTTGTGCATATTTTCTTATCGGTTAAACCAAAAAATGAACTATTAAGGACTAAAAATTGACAAATCAAAAATCGATAAAAAAATATCTTATTAGTTTGGTTATTGATTAAGCATATTTAAAAATCGATAAACAAAATCAATAATACATAAAATCGAATCGAATCAACCGAAGCACACTCCTACATAAGATTCTTCATTTTCTCAATTTTCTTGCCAAATCACATTTAATTCACAAAATTAAAGATATTTTGATATATTCAAATAGTTTAATTTAAATCATATGATTCTTTATTTTCTTAAACTCTATATCAAGTCAAAACAGATTAATCAATTTAAAACTAAGGAAGTGAGAGAATCTATTTCCAATGTGCGGTAACCATAGTCCACACTATGGTGGGAAGGTTTAGGGTAATGAAACTATGGCGGGTGGGTGGGTGGGGTGGGGGTGTATAAAGAAGGAAGGAGTGGCTTTTGTTTAAATTATTTTTAGTTAAAAATTGTGCGCATACGCGCTTTATATGCGTGAAAGCACACATTTTGTTCCAATTCACCAATTAAGTGCCACCTAAACTTAGTCAACAGTCAGAGGGGTTCAAAATATTGTGATTCATTGAGTTCAAGGGTTCAGACAAAGGTCTAAGTAAAGGTGTTCACATCACAAACTCAGGCAAATACAATGGTAAATTGATCATTCTTTTTTTAGCAGTCTCTTTGTCAGGATATATATAGTCGTAGCCGTTTTAGTTTATTTTGACCTATTTCTCAACGGGCACATTTAAACTATAAAATTAAAAATATTTTAATAATTACAGAAAATTAATAAGATTTTTTAATTTGTTTTAAATCATGTTTAATTCACAAAATTCATATATTTTAATAAATTTAATGTACTTTAATTTTAAATCATAAAATTCTTTGTTTTATTTTTTTCTTTGTCGAGTCACATTAAACTCACAACATTAAAGATATTTTAATACATTTGATATATTTTAATTTAAAGTCATAAGAAATTTGTGTCAAGTCACGTTTACAAACAAAATTAATAATATTTTAATACTTCTTCTATTTAGTTTTACTTGTCATATTTTTAGTTGACACACCTATTAATTAAAATAATTAATAATATTATTATTTTAACATAGTATCCCTACAAAATTATGCTTAAATTGTAATTTAAAACTAATTTAGAAAAAAAACAATTAATGTGAATGGTAAGATAGAAAAAAAGAAGTTTTCTTCTTTTGAATATCTTAAAAATGACAAGCAAAAGTAGAAATTCAATTAAGAAATTAGTGGCATGTAAAAGTGAACGGTGGGATTATACTTTAATTTAATTCTCTCCGTCCTATTTTAGTTGGCACATTTCATTTTTACACGGTGATTAAGAAATTATAAATTAAATGACCAATTTTATTATTTTACCTTTTATCCGTACTAATGATATTCATTGGGCGTAGTAATGAACATTGAAATTGTAATTGCTCACATTGAATGTATGTTATTAATTGTTGGTCTAAAATATAAAATAATAACTAACTCTATCCGAATTTAGTAAATGATCAACTAATATGAAACATTTAGTTTTAGTAAGATGACCAACTAAAATAGAATGAGAAAAGTAAGATTATTTAATCTCTTAAATCTTGTGTCAAGTCATGTTAAACCCATAAAATTAAAGATATTTTGATACATTTAACATATTTTAATTAAAGATCATAAGATTTTTTATTTTCTCAAACTCGTTGTCAAGTCATATTTAACGCACAAAATTAAAGATTTTTAATACAATTACTTTAATTTACTCGTAAGACCATAAGATTCTTTATTTTCTCAAATTTCGTGTCAAATCCCGTTTAACCGATAAAAATAAAGATATTTTGATATATTCAATATACTTTAATTAAAATCATACGATTTTTATTTTCTTAAACTCCATGTTAAGTCAAAACAAGTCAATTAATTTGAAACTAAGAAAGTGGGAGAATCTATTTTCATTGTGTAGACACCTAATTTTGTCCCTCCCAAATCTAATTTTATTCATTTTTACCTCACATTACCGTACACCCTCATCCATGTGATTATACCCCATAAAAATACAAAAAATAACAACCCTTAACATAATCCCTTACGTAATTGTGAATGATTTGTGTGTTTGTTATGTTTGAATCCTTGTTGTGAGTTGGTTGATGTTGGTTTCAGACTTTGAAAAGTGAATTGATAATCGAAGCATGTGTTAATCATTGATTGAGCATGAAATTAGGGGGTTGGGAATTGAAAGATTGATTTGGTGAATGTTGATTATTTTGTTAATTGTTGAACACGATAGTATCATGTTTAGGGCAAAATTGATAGGCAAATTCTAAGTTTTGGAGTAGGCAACTTGTAGGATTCTAATCATCGAATGTGTAAATATTTGTGTTGAGTGATTTTCTCTATTTTTATCGCATTTTATTAAATGTATTCATTTAGCTGGGGAATGCCCCGAGCCTCATTGTATTTATTCACCGAGAAATTCCCTGACATATTATGTCTTCAAAGGAGGTTTGCGATCAAGGCTCGAGGCATTGGGTAAAGAACAGGAGTGTAGTTCAGGATTAGGGTAGTTTAGAATAAGATTTATTTTTCGCATTGTTTTTATTTTTGGACTGTATAATTGGATTGAACACTATATTTTGGATGTATTTTGATTTGTGTTTGATTGATTTCTTTATGTATTTTTTGTGTGTTTTATACATTTGTAATGTCAAATTAACTGATATGCTCCACCAAGCGACCGTGGTCGAACCACGGGATCAAGAGGTGCCTAAAACCTTCCCCTCGATCAACAAAATTTCTTAACCAGAATCTTTATTCGCAGATCAGTTATAGAGTCAAAACCATTTTGAAAAGGATTTCCAAAGGTGACTTGGAACACCGAATTATGCCAAGTGG
This sequence comes from Capsicum baccatum var. pendulum, assembly GCA_030864225.1. Classification (NCBI taxonomy): domain Eukaryota; kingdom Viridiplantae; phylum Streptophyta; class Magnoliopsida; order Solanales; family Solanaceae; genus Capsicum; species Capsicum baccatum. The sequence continues at coordinate 79,674,566 of CM061550.1, forward strand.
CTACTCCGAGTTTTGAATATAAAAAGTCTTTTTCAAAACAAATCTCCATTTTGTCACTTAATAATGAAAATCCTTCGAAACTTCAAATTAATCTTCTTTTTTTGGGCGTTAAAAATGGGGGTGTGACAGCTCTGGCGACTCTGCTGGGGAACCTTTTTAGAATTCGAGATTATTTTTGCAGTTATATCGCTTTAGTTTTGATATTATGAGTATATAGACAATATTTGTGTTATTGTTTGTATTTGTTTATCGTTGTCGAGTGCTAGCATGCTACGTGTTTATAGTTTTTCTCTTATGTGTTATCACTTTATATCTGGCATCATTTGCATAACCCGAGTCAATTCTTTCTGTAACAAGTTCTATAGTACACGTTGTGTACACAACCTATAGTTGAGTCATCCTTATTTTTAGGAGGGGAAGCCGCAGGCTGGTATGGAGTGAGTGGAAAGCTAGCGTAGCCACTATCGATCATACGCTCCCCCGAACAGCCTTGTTAGTGAACCCCAACATAGGTTAGCCATTAGTTCATTCTTATTTGTATCATATTGAGATTTAGCGGGACCCACGTGGACCTTTGTAGGAGAATCACCTCTAAAGCATCCGTACGTGCTAAATGTTGAATCTTTGAGGGTTACAAGGTCATTTGACAGACTGATTTGGGCCAAAGCATGAGTTAGAAGCAAAGTGTGTAGGCAAGAAATTGTTGGGAAAAAAAAAGTGAAAAAAAAAAGATTTGGTAGTTTTTAGAGTTCTTTATGGCTTTTGTTTTCACAATTAAAAAAAAAAAAATTTTTTTACTTTTTGCACTCATTTCCCAAAAAATCAAAAACGTTAAAAAGATTTTCCTTTTATTTCTTTAGTAATTATTCACAATTCAAAAACTCCAAAAATATTTTTTCCTTTCAATAGGAGCTTTGTACATTTTTATATAACGAAAATATCAAAAGATATTTTTTTTCTATCATAGTTGTTGGTGTTAGTTTCTAATTAAAAATTCAAAAAGATTGTATTAGTTTGTCTTTAGTCGTGTCTCTCAATTCAGGATTTAGTTTGTCATTTAATCCTTGATTGTCCAATCTGGACGAACTACGCACCCCTAATTCTCCTCTCTCGGGAGTGAGATATGTAGGCAGTCTATTGTGGGCTCGGGGACCTTATTTGAAAAATCCAAAAAGATTTTCTCCACTCTTCATTTAGAGTAGGTGTTTCATACATGTCTTGAAAAGAAAAATACAGAAAAAAAAGAAAAAAATGAATTTCCTCAATACTCATAGGTTTCATTTTTGGTTTATCTTATCTCAAAAATTCAAAAAGATTTTCTTCACTCTTTATTTAGAGTAAGTGTTTCATATACATCTTTAAAAGAAAACTACCAAAAGATATTTCTTTAATAGGTTCAAAATAGCCGGCAAAGAGAAGGCGAGAAGCCATTGCACCACCCATTACGCTGGTACCTATCCAACCTATTCGGTTTTGGATTAATGGGTGTTGAAAAATATGTTTCATAAACAAAAAATATACAAAGATCAACATGAGATGAAGGGTTAATAATATGAACATCAAACACAGATTTGAGGCTTGAAACACATGGGAAATATTTTTCTAAAAACGATATTTGCTCCCTCTTCTCTGTGAGATTTCTGTGAGACTGTATGCAAGGAGTTCTAGTGGATATGACAAGACTATTGAATAATGCACTATTTTATTTTTGGTTTCTCATCCGGTATCCAGTGCCCGCATTGGAGCCCTGACTAATTCGAATCGTGCGTTCCAGGGCCCATTAAGGTGGAAGCGCTTCCAACAGAGTTTTTTTCATACATAGGGTCAAACCCTCGACCTCTGGTTAAGGGTGGAGCAGGCCCATCCACTGCACCACAACTCATGTTGGTATGCACTAAGTAAATAGTGAAGAAATTCCTTTAGAAAACAAGAAATCAGAACTTAATATTTTTTTAGAAGAAAAGACTCTGTAAAAGTTTTATGTAAAAACGTTACATTAGAAATAAGTAATTGGGTTTAAATAGGGATGTTGAAAATCAAATAATAAAAACACACACTTTTTTAAAAGAAGATACAAATTAAAAGGATACACCCTTTAATTTAAAAGAAACCTCTTACAAAAACTTATAATTATTAATTTAATTTAAATAAAAATTCAACAATTTCCCACTGGATAGGAAATCATTGTTATGGTTCTAATACTGCAAGAAGAAAAAGTTGTAAAGAGAAGAAGGAACTTTTTTATTCTACTGTTGGGTTTAACTGATGTAACTTTTAGGCCGGCGAATGAAGATAAGCCAATTGAAAATAAAAGAATGAATGAAGAGTTAAAGAACGAATAATGGATCTTGGGACGGGTCAATTTCGGGGCAGAAGAGTTGGGTGGATTTATATTTTGTGATGTGGTAAGTATTTTATTTATGTGGCAATTAATATTTTTTTTTTTTTTAAAAAAAAAGGGGTTTTGTAAATTTCCAGCACATCATTTAACCGTCAAAGGGTATAATATGCTCCTAAACTCTAACAGCAGGGCATTAGTGAACTAAATTTATAGCGGAGGGTATATTTAAACCTTTTTGCAAAGTTCAGATGCATATTTGATCCTTTTTCCTTTAATGTATACTATTAATTGTAGAGGTAAAATAAAAAAAAAACTAATTAATTCTATCCTGATTTAGTAAGTGATCAATTAATATGAGACATTTCTTTTTAATAATATGACCAATTAAAATTGAACAAAAGAATAGATTTTTTATTTGATTAAATTTTGTGTCAAGGCACATTAAACTCACAAAATTAAAGATATTTTAATACATTTAATAAATATTAATTTAAGATTTTAAATTTTTTATTTTCTCAAAAAAGTCACTTTAATTTTACCAAAAAAAAAAAAGATTAAGAATTTTTAATACACTTAAAGATACTTTATTTTACTCCTAAGACCATAAGATTAGGGGTGTGCAAAAATTGAACCATCCAATAAATCAAATCGATAAAAATGTTATTGGTTTATTATTATTGGGTTACTGGGTTAACGATTTTTTAATGGTTTTATTAAAAAATATTATTGGGTTATTGATTCGGTTTTGATTTTTTTGATTGAGTTATTAAGTAAACCAATATTCTACTATTTGTATTTTGTGCATATTTTCTTATCGTTTAAACCGAAAACCGAACTGTTAAGGACTAAAAATTGACAAATCAAAATTGATAAAATATATCTTATTGGTTTGGTTATTGGTTTTGCATATTTAAAAATTTATAATTAATAAATAAAATCGACAATATATAAAATCGAACCGATCCGACCGAAGCACACTCCTACATAAGATTCTTCATTTTCTCAATTTTCTTGCCAAATCACATTTAATTCACAAAATTTTGTGCATATTTTCTTATCGGTTAAACCGAAAAATGAACTGTTAAGGACTAAAAATTGACAAATTAAAAATCGATAAAAAATATCTTACTAGTTTGATTATTGATTTAGCACATTTAAAAATCGATAAAAAAAATCGATAATACATAAAATCAAATCGAACCAACCGAAGCACTCTCCTACATAAGATTCTTCATTTTCTCAATTTTCTTACCAAATCACATTTAATTCACAAATTTAAAGATATTTTGATATATTCAATAATATAGTTTAATTTAAATCATGTGATTCTTTATTTTCTTAAACTCTATATCACGTCAAAACAAATTAATCAATTTAAAACTAAGGAAGTGAGAGAATCTATTTCTAATGTGCGGTAACCATAGTCCACACTATGGTGGGGAGGTTTTGGGTAATGAAACTATGGCGGGTGGGTGGGTGGGGTGGGGGTGTATAAAGAAGAAAGGAGTGGCTCTTATTTAAATTATTTTTAGTTAAAATTGTGTGCATACGCGCTTTATATGCGTGAAAGCACACATTTTGTTCCGATTCACCAATTAAGTGCCACCTAAACTTTGTCAACAGTCAGAGGGGTTCAAAATATTGTGATTCATTGAGTTCAGACAAAGGTCTACATAAAGGCGTTCACATTACAAACTCAGACAAATACAATGGTAAATTGATCATTCTTTTTTTAGCAGTCTCTTTGTCAGGTTATATATAGTTGTAGCCGTTTCAGTTTATTTTGACCTATTTCTAAGCGGGCACATTTAAACTTTAAAATTAAAAATATTTTAATAATTACAGAAAATTAATAAGATTCTTTAATTGTGTGTTAAATCATGTTTAATTCAAAAAATTAAGATATTTTAATAAATTTAATGTACTTTAATTTTTAATCATAAGATTCTTTATTTTTGTTTATTTTTTTGTCGAATCACATTAAACTCACAACATTAGAGATATTTTAATACATTTGATATATTTTAATTTAAAGTCATAAGAAATTTGTGTCAAGTCACGTTTACAAACAAAATTAATAATATTTTAATACTTCTTCTATTTAGTTTTACTTGTCATATTTTTAGTTGACACACCTATTAAGTAAAATAATTAATAATATGATTATTTTACTATAGTATCCCTATTAAATTATGCTTAAATTGTAACTTAAAACTAATTTAGAAAAAAAACAATTAATGTTAATGGTAAGATAGAAAAAAAGAAGTTGTCTTCTTTTGAATATCTTAAAAATCACAAGCAAAAGTAGAAATTCAATTAAGAAATTAGTGGCATGTAAAAGTGAACGGTGGGATTATACTTTAATTTAATTCTCTCCGTTCGATTTTTGTTGGCACGTTTCATTTTTACACGGTGATTAAGAAATTATAAATTAAATTATCAATTTTATTATTTTACTTTTTATCCGTACTAATGATATTCATTGGGCATAGTAATGAACATTGAAATTGTAATTGCTCACATTGAATGTATGTTATTAATTGTTGGGCTAAAATATAAAATAATAATTAACTCTATCCGAATTTAGTAAATGATCGACTAATATGAAACATTTTTTTTAGTAAGATGACCAACTAAAATAGAATGAGAGAAGTAAGATTATTTAATCTCTTAAATCTTGTGTCAAGTCATGTTAAACCCATAAAATTAAAGATATTTTGGTACATTTAACATATTTTAATTAAAGATCATAAGATTTTTTATTTTTTCAAACTCGTTATCAAGTCATATTTAACGCACAAAATTAAAGATTTTTAATACAATTACTTTAATTTACTCCTAAGACCATAAGATTCTTTATTTTCTCAAATTTCGTGCCAAATCTCGTTTAACCCATAAAAATAAAGATATTTTGATATATTCAATATACTTTAATTAAAATCATACGATTTTTTATTTTCTTAAACTCCTTGTTAAGTCAAAGCAAGTCAATCAATTTGAAACTAAGAAAGTGGGAGAATCTATTTTCATTGTGCAGACACCTAATTTTGTCCCCCCAAATCTAATTTTATTCACTTTTACCTCACATTACCACACACCCTCATCCATGTGATTATACCCCACAAAAATACAAAAATAACAACCCTTAACATAATCCCTAACAAATTCTATCTCTTTTTTCTTTAATTTTTATGTAATTGTGAATGATTTGTGTGTTTGTTATGTTTGAATCCTTGTTGTGAGTTGGTTGATATTGGTTTCAGACTTTAAAAAGTGAATTGATAATCGAAACATGTGTTAATCATTGATTGAGCATGAAATTAGGGGGTTGGGAATTGAAAGATTGATTTGGTGAATGTTGATTATTTTGTTAATTGTTGAACACGATAGTATCATGTTTAGGGCAAAATTGATAGGCAAATTCTAAGTTTTGGAGTAGGCAACTTGTAGGATTCTAATCATCGAATGTGTAAATGTTTGTGTTGAGTGATTTTCTCTATTTTTATCGTATTTTATTAAATGTATTCATTTAGCCGGGGAATGCCCCGAAGCTCATTGTATTTATTCACCGAGGAATTCCTCGACATATTATGTCTTCAAAGGTGGTTTGCGATCAAGGCCCGAGGCATCGGATAAAGCACGGAAGCGTAGTTCAGGATTATGGTAGTTTAGAATAGGATTTATTCTTCGCATTATTTTTATTTTTAGACTGTATAATTAGACTGAACACTATATTTTGGATTTATTTTGTTTTGTGTGTTTGATTGATTGCTTTATGTGTTTTTTTGTGTGGTTTATACATTTGTAATGTCAAATTATCCGATATGCTCCACCAAGACCGTGGTCGAACCACGTGATCGAGGGGTGCCTAAAACCTTCCCCTCGATCAACATAATTTCTTAACCGGAATCTCTATTCACAGATCAGTTATAGAGTCAACCGTTTTGAAAAGGATTTCCAAATGTGACTTGGCACACCAGATTATGCCAAGTGGTGACTCTGATTTTTGAATATAAAACGTCTTTGTCAAAACAAATCTCCATTTTTTCACTTAATAATGAAAACCCTTTAAAACTTCAAATTAATCTTTTTTTTCAGAGTTAAAAATGGGGGTGTGACAGCTGTGGCGACTCTGTTGGGGAATCTTTTTAGAATTCGAGATTATTTTTGCAGTTATATCGGCTTAGTTTTGACATTATGAGTATATAGACATTATTTGTGTTATTGTTTGTATTTGTTTATCATTGTTGAGTGCTTACGTGCTACATGTTTACAGTTTTTCTCTTATGTGTTACCGCTTTATATCTGACATCATTTGCATAACCCGAGTCAATTCTTTCTGCAACAATTTATGTAGTACATGTTGTGTACACGACCTATAGTTGAGTCACCATTATTTTTAGGAGGGGGAGCCACCGGCTGGTACGGTGTGGGTGGAAAGCTAGCGTAGTCACTAACAGCCTTGTTAGTGAACCCCAACATAAGTCAGCCTTTAAATCAGGCTTATTTGTATCATATTGAGATCTAGAAGGACCCACGTGGACCTTTGTAGGAGACTCACCTCTAAAGCATCCCTACATGCTAAATGTTGCATCGAGGGTAACAAGGTCATTTGACAGACTGATTTGGGCAAAAGCATGAGTTAGAAGCAAAGTGTGTAGGCAAGAAATTGTTGGAAAAAAAAGGAAAAAGAGAGTGAAAAAAAGAGATTTGGTAGTTTTTAGGGTTCTTTATGGGTTTTGTTTTTCACAATTCAAAAAAAATATTTATTTTTTACTTTTTGCACTCATTTCCCAAAACATCAAAAACGTTAAAAAGATTTTACTTTTATTTCTTTAGTAAGTATTCACAATTTGAAAACTCCAAAAAAATTTTTTCCTTTCAAGAGCTTTGTACATTTTTATATAACGAAAATATCAAAAAGATTTTTTTTTCTTTCATAGTTGTTGGTGTTAGTTTCTAATTAAAAATCCAAAAAGATTTTATTCATCTGTCTTTAGTCGTGTCTCTCAATTCAGGATTTGGTTTGTCATTTAATCCTTAATTGTCCAATCTGAATGAACTACGCACCCTGATTCTCCTCTCTCGGGAGTGAGATACGTAGGCACCCTATTATGGGTTTGGGGATCTTATTTAAAAAATCCAAAAAGATTTTCTTCACTCTTCATTTAGAGTAGGTGTTTCATACATGTCTTGAAAAGAAAAATACAAAAAAGAAAAAAGAAAAAAATGAATTTCCTCAATACTCATAGGTTTCATTTTTGGTTTATCTTATCTCAAAAATTCAAAAAGATTTTCTTCGCTCTTTATTTAGAGTAAGTGTTTCATATACATCTTTAAAAGAAAACTACAAAAAGATTTTTCTTTAATAGGTTCAAGTTTCATTTTCATATGTAATTCAAAATTGAAAATCCAAAAAGATTTTTCTTTGGTAATCATAGGTGTCATTTTGTATAGACATTTTAAATGTGAAAAATGCAAAAAGAGTCTATTCTTTTGATAATTTGTTATTTTCTTCTCTTTTAAAGTTTCAAGAAAAGAAAAAAAAAAGAAAGGAAAAAAGTTTAATTGATCATTTTGGCAAAACTTCACGAACTACGCACACCTAATTCTCCTCTTTCAGGGGTGAGATACATAGACGTCCTTCTTGGGTTATGTGATATTTTCTAAAAGAAAAAAAACGTTTTGAAGAAAATATTGAACTCTAACATATTTGTTGCCTCTTGTTCAGTTAGTTTAAGGTGGTTGGTTTGTGGCGTCCTAGTTAGTCCTCCACATCGCACCAAATCTAAAGAAAGTTTAGCTGTGTTCAACAAGGATATGATGAGTGACCTCATGGATCAAACAAAGAGGCAGGAAATGAGAGTTTAAAGGAAGAGAATTTGAGACTACGACAACAAATGATGAAAATGTATCGAGCTTGGGCTAGTGGGCTACCTTCTCCTCCATTCCCTACTATTGATCCTGCCAATATCTTGTGTTTTTCATCACAATTGCAAAAGTCAATTCCCTATTGTTGATTTACGCACCACAACATGCCTCAAAATTCATGCCATGTCAGCTACATCTCAATACATCCACCACTCATTCTCTAGCTCTTCGGGTCACAGTGTTGAAGGTTGTAGTACTTTGAAAAGAGAAATGGAAAGGTTGATTCAAGAAAATTTGATCATAGTGCAAAACATTGACACTATGAATGTCACACAGAATCCTTCACCCACACACGGTAATGCATGATATGATATATGGGAAGCAATAAGTCAAGCACGGAGATCCAGAACTTATTTATTGAAGATAATGTGTCAGATAGTGGTGAAAGCTCTAGTCATGTTGATATACAAACCAGTTGCTAATTTGTCAGGATGAGCAATTGAGAAGTCACCCCTCTCCCTACTAGGAAGAGGTCTGGTAGTTTGTTTTATTTTATTTTCTGTTATCCAAATTATTTTAGGGTTATAGTTCGGGATCTATATTGTTTATTTCTCTATAGTTTTTGTTTAAACCCTTCTATCTTTTCTTTCAATGAAATATGGTGTCCTTTGTCGTTTTGTCTCATTTTAAGTCATTTGTTTGTTTTCTTTACATAGTACATTTTTATGTTAGATCTAGTGATATGACATACTAATGGAACTTTCAGCTAGATCTTAAAATCCAATTTGAGCATGAACTTTGAATCAGAGGACTAAAGTTAGAAAAAGCATCCAAGAAAACATGTAGTGTGGTGAGACATTTGGTGACAAGTTGAAGCCTTCTTCAAAAATTAAGGCAATTGTTTTGAGAATCACAAGAATCACTTGGTCATCAATTGAAAGATATGTCTCAATTAGGTCAAATAGTGTCTGCGTGAACAAAAAGAAATTCAGCTCCACGAAATCATAAGTCATTCAATGTGAGGAATGCACAATGAAAGTGGAGTTGTATGCTAGAAAAATGCAGAAGAAGTAGTGATGCACAGACTCAGTCAAAGTTAATGCTTAAAAGATGTCACAAATTATCTTCATCTTTCATTTTCATATTACATGATGTGTAGTGGCATTTTCAAGGATTGATATGACGAAGGCATTTCATTTTGCTATCCAAACATTGTGTCATCCTTTGTTTACCCCATTTGAGCCTTAGTGTTATTTTCTTTCATAACCCTCTTTTGGAATCAAGATAGAGTCAGCAAAGCTTAAAAGAAAAGTGTCGAGCAAAACAATAGAGTCAGAAAAAAATATGTACAAATAGAAAAAAAGAGAAGAATGTCAAGAAAAATAAAGTTAGAAAAATCCCAAAGAGAAAGAGTTAACAAAAGATTTTTTTTTGAATCAAGTGAAAGAACAAGCTATAAGAACTACGCATGACCTGATTCTCCTCTCTCGGGGTGAGATACGTAGGCGGACCTACTAAGGGCTCGTTCTAAACAAACAAACAATTTAGAATTGTCCAATCAAAGAAATTGGGGCATTAGTTAAACCTCATTATTTGAGTCGATTCCAAAAGTTGTAATTCCTATCCCACTTCAAGTGTAATTTGGGCCCCATGCCATTCTTTCTTTCTAACCCTATCAAAAAGTCAAGTTACAACCAAAGAAAAACCTTCATACCAATCCTCGAGGATGTTAAGGCTAAGTATGAAAGGGATATGATGATGCATTTGGGAACTACTTATCTTCCTTAGCATAAGAAATTAGGAGAAAAATAAAAATGGGAGAGTCTTATTGGTGAAAACTCTCACGGGCACCATAAGATGATGGTAAGTTAAGAGAGATAAAAATGAGAGAGTCTTATCGGTGAAAACTCTCACGGGCATCGTAAGACGACTGTGAGTTAAGGAAAATAAAGATAAGAGAATCTCATTAGTGGAAAACCCTTTGAAACTTTAAATTGATCTTTTTTTAGAGTTAAAAAAAGGTGTGTGACAGCTCTGGTGACTCTGCTGGGGATCGATCTGAGAAAAAAACAATGGTGAACTGAGAAAAAAAGAATAAGAGAGGCTTGTTCATAAAAATCCATCAAGGTGTCACTAGCCGAATGAGGTCTTAAAGGCAATTGACCTAAATAAACAAGTTAGTTTCATGGCCATTAACTCAACAACAATTGGTACAAAGTTTGAATGGAAAGATCAGACAGCTTAATCTAAATGCATGGCATAATCATTAGAGTTGATTGTCATTTTTAGATAAATTTTTTGTTTTTTGTTTCTAATGGGGACATTCATTATCTTTTGTTTCTTCTATTTATCTTTATTTTTATTTTCTTGAGTCAGTTATCCAAATAATAAAAAAAATCATTGTCATTTTTTCTCCAGTCTTTGAGTCAAATCCATAACAAAACAAGTGAGAAAAGATTTCAAAACTGGCTACCAGTTTCTCTAATTGCACAAAGCAAGACAAAAGCTAGTACATAAAAGAGACATGATTGTGAGCCAAAATAAGGCATGCAGAAAGTTTTGTCAAACAGATAAGTTTGAAAACTTATGAAAATACCAAGGTTCAAGGGGTTTATCTGAGGATCATGGCAAAGCAGAGATACTGTAATTGTTTCAGAGTCACTCTTGATAATCTGAGTTTGGTCAATAGTGCAGCAAGTCGATGACATATGCTAATGGTTGGAAGCAAGGTTAAATGTTACAAGGGAAAGAGAAATTGCCGTGAAAACTAAAGCCACAAACCATCCACCATGTTTTAAACTCACAATTTTTCTTTGTATGAAACAGGAACACATGTTACATTCAGATCAAGGATTTTGGAGCCTAAACATCAAAGACCATAATTTCTCACTTCTACAAATGCAAGAGGCAATGTTATTGCACAAGTTTGGTAATCAAAACTATGGTAAAACTCATAATTCAATATATCTAGGAGACACACTTCCTTGTCAAGGAGACGCATTTCCTTGAAAAATTCAAGTGACATTTGTAAGGAGGCGCACTTTCTTGTTTGGGTAAGTCAAGCAGCATTGGTAAGGACACACACTTTCTTATTTTGGTAATTTAAGCAAAATTTGTAAGGAAACACACTTTCTTATTTTGATAATTCAAGCAATATTTGTAAGAAAACGCACTTCCTTGTTTGGTAATTCAAGCGGTATTTGTAAGGAGACGCGATACCTTGTTTGGTAATTCAAGCAGTATTTGTAAGGAAATTCATTACCTTGTTTGAGAAATTCAAGAAATATTTGTAAGGAGACACACTTTCTTATTTGAATAATTCAAACAACATTTGTAAGGAGACACTTTCTTATTTGGGTAATTCAAGCAGCATTGGTAAGGAGACACACTTCCTTATTTTGATACTTTAAGAGGCATTGGTAAGGAGATGCACTTACTTATTTTGGTAATTTAAGAGGCATTGGTAAGGAGACGCACTTTCCTGTTTGGGTATTTCTAGCGGTAATTGTAAGGAGATGCACTTCCTTGTATGGGAAATTCAAGCAACATTTATAGGGTGATGCACTTCCTTGTTTGGGTAATTCAAGCATTTGTAAGGAGACACATTTCCTTGGAAAATTCAAGTGACATTTGTAAGGAGACAGACTTCCTTGTTTGGGTAATTCAAGCAACATTTGTTGAGATACGCACTTCCATATTTGGGAAATTCAAGTGGTATTTGTAAAGAGATGCACTTCTTTGTTTGGGTTCAAGCAATATTTGTAAGGAGACGCACTTCCTTGTTTGGTAATTCAAGCGGTATTTGTAAGGAGACGCACTTCCTTGTTTGGAAATTCAAGTGATATTTGTAAGAAGACACACTTCCTTGTTTGGGTAATTCAAACAGCATTTGTAGAGAGACACACTTCCATATTTGGGTAATTTAAGCGGTATTTGTAAGGAGATGCACTTCCTTGTTGAGCAATTCAAGCAACACTTGTAAGGAGATGCACTTTCTTGTTTGGAAAATTTAAGCAACATTGTAAGAAGACACACTTCTTTGTTTAGGTAATTCAAGAAGCATTGGTAAGGAGACACACTTCCTTGTTTTGGTAATTTAAGCGGCATTGGTAAAGAGACATACTTCCTTGTTTTGGTAATTTAAGAGGCATTGGTAAGGAAACGCACTTTCCTGTTTGGGTATTTTTAGCAACATTTGTTAGAAGAACACTTCCTTGTTTGGGTAATTCAAGCAGCATTGGTAAGGACACACACTTCTTTGTTTTGATAATTTAAGAAACATTTGTAAGGAGATGCACTTTCTTGTTTTGGTAATTCAAGCAATATTTGTAAGGAAACGCACATCCTTATTTGATAATTCAAGCAGTATTTGTAACGAGATACAATTCCTTGTTTGGTAATTCATGCGGTATTTGTAAGGATATGCTCTTACTTGTTTGGAAAATTCAAGCAACATTTGTAAGGAGGCTCATTTCCTTGTTTGGAAAATTCAAGCAACATCTGTAAGGAGACGCACTTCCTTGTTTGGGTAATTCAAGCAACATTGGTAAGGACACACACTTTCTTGTTTAGGTAATTTAAGTGGCATTGGTAAGGAGACGCACTTCCTTGTTTTGGTAATTTAAGAGGCATTGGTAAGGAGACGCACTTTCCTTTTTGGGTATTTCTAGCAACATTTGTAAGGAGATGCACTTCCTTATTTGGGTAGATCAAGAAGCATTGGTAAGGAGACACACTTTCTTATGTTGGTAATTTAAGCGGCATTGGTAAGGAGACGCACTTCCTTGTTTTGGTAATTCAAGAGGCATTAGTAAGGAGACGCATTTTCCTGTTTGTGTATTTCTAGCAACATTTGTAAAGAGACATATTTCTTTGTTTGGTTAATTCAAGCGGCATTTGTAAGGAGACGCACTTCCTTGTTTGGGTAATTCAACCGGCATTTCTAAGGAGATGAACTTCTTTATTTTGGTAATTCAAGAAACACCTGTAAGGAGACGTACTTCCTTGTTTGGGTAATTCAAGCAATATCTGTAAGGAGACGCACTTCCTTGTTTGGGTAATTCAAACGGGATTTGTAAGGAGATGCACTTCCTTGGTTTGATAACAACATTGGAGCCCACCCGAAGCACAAAGCGAATAAATGGAAAGTAAAGCAACAAGGTGAAACAATTGAAAGCCAAGCAACAAATTGAAGAATTGTAAGTCAGGAGCCCGCCTGAAGAATAGGTTGATAAAACTCAAGTCAAGAGTTCAAAAGAAGCTGCATAGATAGGACTTTTGTAATTTTATTTATCTTTTTAACTCTTGTAATTTTTCATTTTTTGATGTAATGATAGATCGCGAACAGAACCTCGATGGGACCTCTCTCGACTCTCCAACTCGGTATAATCCATTTCCGTACAATCCTTTGAGATACCTGTCACTTGATTTCCTTATAACTTGGGTAGGTAGGATGTCCTAAGTCAATACTTGGTGTCCCTCCTTCCTTCTGTTTCATTCTTTTAATAATGGTCTAGATAAAATTCTGTCTCGTTGTCTACTTCTTTTTCTGAAAACACTTTGTGTTTACATTCAAAGGAGGCATGCTGTAGACACCTAATTTTGTCCCTTCCAAATATAATTTTATTCATTTTTATCTCACATTACCGCACACCCTCATCCATGTGATTATACCCCACAAAAATACAAAAAAATAACAACCCTTAACATAATCCCTAACAAATTCTATCTCTTCTTTCTTTATTTTTTTCGTAATTGTGAATGATTTGTGTGTTTGTTATGTTTGAATCCTTGTTGTGAGTTGGTTGATGTTGGTTTCAGACTTTGAAAAGTGAATTGATAATCGAAGCATGTGTTAATCATTGATTGAGCATGAAATTAGGGGGTTGGGAATTGAAAGATTGATTTGGTGAATGTTGATTATTTTGTTAATTGTTGAACACGATAGTATCATGTTTAGGCCAAAATTTATAGGCAAATTCTAAGTTTTGGAGTAGGTAACTTGTAGGATTCTAATCATCGAATGTGTAAATGTTTGTCTTGAGTGATTTTCTCCATTTTTATCACATTTTATTAAATGTATTCATTTAGCCGGGGAATGCCCCGAGGCTCATTGTATTTATTCACCGGGGAATGCCCCGACAAATTATGTCTTCAAAGGATGTTTGCAATCAAGGCCCGAAGCATCGGGTAAAGCACGAGAGCGTAGTTCAGGATTAGGATAAGTTAGAATAGGATTTATTTTTCGCATTATTTTTATTTTTGGACTATATAATTGGACTGAACACTACATTTTGGATTTATTTTGTTTCGTGTGTTTGATTAATTGTTTTATGTGTTTTTTTTGTGTGGTTTATACATTTGTAATGTCAAATTAGCCGTTATGCTCCACCAAGCGACCGTGGTCGAACCATAGGATCGAGGGGTTCCTAACACCTTTCCCTCGGTCAACAGAATTGCTTAACCGAAATCTCTGTTCGCAGATCACTTATAGATTCAAAACCGTTTTGAAAAGGATTTCCAAAGGTGACTTGGCACACCGGATTATGCCAAGTGGCGACTCTGAGTTTTGAATATAAAAAGTCTCTTTCGAAACAAATCTCCATTTTGTCACTTAATAATGAAAACCCTTCGAAACTTCAAATTAATCTCTTTTTTTTTGGAGTTAAAAAAAGGGGTGTGACACATTGTGCTTTGTATTTGTTTTTGAGAAAGTGTCATAAATAACTATAATTTAGAATATAATTACGAATGTAGTTACATTTCGTGTATCTATAAACATAATTATATTTTACTATATGAGATGCATATAAGTTGTACCAATAGAAAAGTAATATTTAAGTGGTAAAAATTAATTATAATATGCGGGTATCAGCTAAAAGGCACAAAATATTTATTTTGTCACCATATTAGAGCGTATATATTATGTATTTGTTGTGAAATCTAAATGTAACACATTTCATAATATTTTTGAAATTGTAACTATATATTGTAGTTTTAGTCAAGATATTTGTCACTTCGCCTTTAACGTAAATTTATGATTATAAATTTAAGTGAGTTTTTCAATTATATTGAATTAGTTTGATGATAACACCGAATTAAATTATTCACTATTCAATGCATTTAGCCAAATTAAGCGTGTTATTGTACAATCTATTCTTTATATTTATTATTCCTCTGTTTTATTTTAATTGGTCATCTTATCAAAAATAAATATTCTAAATTAGTTGTTCACTTACCAATATAGAAGTAATTAAATGTTTTTCATTCTATCCATATAATTAATATACTCTTTGGAAATTTAAATAAATTATGTTTATGTTCATTAATATGGATAAAAAGTTGTTGTAGTAAAATTAACCATTCCATTAATGATTTCTTAAACACCGAAAAATATTTAACTAATATGAGATGGTGGAGTATTAAACAGATCTAAAATATTATTAATCTTAAATACATCTTTTAATACAATTCATTTGGTCAAATTTAGTCAATCAGTCTACCAATTTCAATACTTTTCAAAGTCCAGAATAATTTTATATTATTTTGTTAATTATTATTTTTTCATGTCATCATTGGGTACCTTAAGCTATATTTTTTCTTGATTAATTTTTGGCTTATACTTTCCAATATTCAGATATAATGCAATATGTCAATTATTGAAACGTGTTTCTCTTAATAATTTTGAAAAGGCATAAGGATTTTCCATTATTAATTATTTAAGAAAATAACTGAAAAGGAGAAACACAAAAAACGAGAAAATTATATTAGTGAAAGAAATAATTGAGACAAAGAAAATATTTTAAGTCTTTAACTTTATTCACCACACAAAGAAGGTAAATATACGTTGAAGGAAGGTGTTCTTATAGTGGAGTTTTGGACTCTTCAACTAATCCGGAGTTGCTTGAGTTGTACATCGTTGATGGACTGTTGTATCCTGGAGGGGACAAGTCACGAGATACACTGTTGGATTGGTGTAGATTATGTCGCAATGTGCTTGAATCTTCTTAAACAGAACGAGATATCTGCACCTCAACCAAAAAGAAGATTATTTTATTTTCTTCATTTTTGTACATTTTATCTTCAACTATAATCATTTATTGTAATTGTGGTATATTACACCAACAAAAAGTTCTTCTTTCCTTGTCTATTGCAATAGTCCTACAAATAAACAGGGAGAAGTTACATTGTACTCCCTCCGTCTCAAATTATGTGTCATCATTTCCTTTTTAATCCGTCCCAAAATAAGTGTTGCATTTCCTTATTTGGCAACTTTTTAAAAGCACAATTACTCTTTTACCCTTATTGGTCCCACTTAATTAAAAAAAAAGATATTGACACACTTTTTGATAAAGAATAATTTGGTAAACTTTATCATGTCCTTCTTTATTTCTTAAACTCCGTGCCCGATCAAATGGCAACACATAAAATGAAACGAAGTGAGTATTTGTTTCTTGCTTAAACTTATACCAACTTTTGTTTTTCTTCGTATCATGTTTTGATTTACTTCTTCCGTCTTAGTTCATATCATTGGATTTGATTGAACAGTGAGTTCAGAAATTTATTGACTTAATTTTTTTAAAAAACAAAAAAAATTATTCTCTTAAACAAGTTGTAAATATTTGTATAAGTTATAAATGATTTCATTAAGGGGTCGTTTGATAGAGTGTATTAGAAAATATAATGCATGTATTATACTTTTATATTACTCATACCTTGTTTGATACATTTTTTAAGCTTATGTATAACTAATGCTTGCATTAGTTTGTACACTATTGTGTATTGAAGTGTGTATTATTAATACCGTTATTTTTCATATATTAGTAGTACAAAGGATTTCAATACATACATTAACTTGGTTAATGACATTATTACCCCTCAAAATATTTCAAGTTCCTCTTTCCACCATTTTTTATAATTCCCAATTCATTTTTGCATCATATTATGTTGTAAAAGATGCTTCTTTCTTTTCTGTATTTTGCCATGTTAATTATAGGGTTAGTCCTCATTGAAATTTTGAGGCCACAGGCTCACAACGGTGATGTTAAAAATTCTCAAATTGGCTAGCATCACCACTAGAGTCATGATGGCTCATGGCCTGCAGAAAAATCTGGTGGCAGAAGAATGGGGAAAATCCATTGCTAACAACTAATTAATTTTATTTTTGTGGAATTGTTTGATTTTAAAGGCAAAAGAATTTGTTAAAAAGAAAGAATACAAAGGTAAGGGAGGGTATTTCGTAAATAAATATTATTTTATAAAATTATGTAGTGCATATTCTTTCTAATACATCACATCAAACAATATATAAGAAATAGTGTCAGCATACTATGGATGTCGGGTGGGTCAGGCTAGGTCAATCCGCAACCGGCCCGTGATTTTTATCCGGGTTATGGTCTGGTTCAGATCCGGGCCAAGTTAAACAGGCCGGTTCGGTTTCGGGACCAACAGTAAAATTTTTAAAAATAACCCTGAACCGGCCCACTTAACCCAATCGGTTCAACCCAGCTAAACCCGGTTAAAAATTCGGTCAAAATAAGTAAAAAACACAAAATAAAAGTTTTTTCTCCAATATACACTATATATACCCACATATATACATTTTAAATACGTTAAACAATATATATACACTATATATATAGTATTTACTACATTAGAATTAAAAAAATATATACACATATACACAATTACACATGTAATCGTGTATACGACTATACGTTAGTTAAATATATACATTACTCTAAATAAAACATATACTACTAGATATATACTACAATATAATGATATATATAATAATTTATAAAATATATACATATGTATACGTTCAATATATATGTCTATAGAAGATATATACACATATATACGTACCATTCAATATATATGTACTACTTTAAATAATATATATATGTATATATATATAAACATACAATTATATACTAATTTAGAAAACATATACACATGTTATATACGTCTATAGAAGATATATACATTTATATACATACCATTCAATTTATGTACTTCTTTAAATAAAACATATACTACAATATATATATATATATAATACAATATATATATATATATAATACAATATATATATATATATATATATATATATTTATAATATACTAATTTATATAACATATACACATGTATATATTAATTATATACGTCTATAGAAGATATACACACATATATACGTACCATTCAATATATGTACTTTTTAAATAAAACATATACTACAATATATATATATATATATATATATATAAATACTTCAATACATATACATATATATATAGTTATAATATACTAATTTATAAAACATATACACATGTATACATTAATTATATAGGTCTATAAAAGATATATACACATATATACGTTAAATATATACGACTATTGAAGATATATACACATATATACGTACCATTCAACATATATGTACTACTTAAAATAAAATATATTGCAATATATTTATGCTACAATATATATATATATATATATATATATATATACCCATACATACATACATGCATACATACATACGCACACATATATATAGTTATATATATAGTTATATACTAATTTATAAAACATATACATATGTATACGTTAGATATATACTACTATATATACGCATATATACGCATCATTCAATATATATGTACTACTTTAAATAAAATATACTACAATATATACACTATAATATATACACACACTATATATATAATTATATACTAATTTATAAAATATATATACATGTATACGTTAAATAT
The DNA here is from genome assembly GCA_030864225.1 of Capsicum baccatum var. pendulum. Taxonomy (NCBI): domain Eukaryota; kingdom Viridiplantae; phylum Streptophyta; class Magnoliopsida; order Solanales; family Solanaceae; genus Capsicum; species Capsicum baccatum. The sequence goes on from CM061550.1 coordinate 79,693,553, forward strand.
ATACTACGATATATACACATATATAAGTACCATTCAATATATATGTACTACTTTAAATAAAATATACTATAATATATATATACTTCAAGTTTACAATATACACACACTATATATATATAGTTATATACTAATTAATAAAACATATACACATGTATACGCTAAATATATACGTCTATAGAAGATATATACACATATACGTACCATTCAATAGATATGTACTACTTTAAATAAAACATACTACAATATATACAGACTATATATATATATTTATATGCTACTTTATAAATCATAGACACATGTATACGTTAAATATATACCACTTTAGAAAGTATATACACATATATACACTATTTTAAGTAAAACATATGCTACTTAATATAATAAATTAATAATAGTATTAAAACTAAGTTTTTAATTTAAACTAGAGATTCAATTTAAATCATTAAACGGAGAAAATTACAAAGTAAGGACTAAGGAATGAATGAATGTTGAATTTTATTGATTGCAAAATGATCCATAAATTATAATTTACATGAATGAAAAATCCACAAATTTTGCATCATTTTTTTCAACTCATTCTTGTTAATATTAATGGGAACTTGCTTAGGATAGTCAAAGTCAACGAGGAAAAACAATGCATTGGACTTGATTCTGTTGAGTTCTCCCGTGAAGTCATAGTTTCTTTAAGTCTCTGCTCGTCTTTCGGCTCCGCTTCCATTCCTTGATTTCTTCGTTCGGCTCTAATCCAATCTCTGAGGAAAACTAGAACATTCATTGCATTGTTTCCCAATGAATGACGGTTGTCTCCAAGTTGTTGTCGTCCTTGACTAAAAGCCCTTTCTAATACAACGATTGACATTAGAACATTCAAGATATCTCTAGCTAATCTTGAAAGCACAAGATATTGTGTTTCATTAGTCCTCCATCAATCCAACGCGTTGATCCGATATCTGTGATCCTCTAATGGCGACCAAAGATAATACTTAAGCTCTTCCCGATAAGTTGATGTGTAAGCTCCCTTCTCAATACTGTTCCAACAGTTTAAATCATTTAAGTGGTCAGGAAAACCACTATGTGCCGGTATTTTAGAAGATGATGGCTCCTCGGGAAGATGAGGAGCGACAGTTGGAGTGATATTTATGGGTACGGCTAAATCAACTAAATCAGTATAGTGATTATATAATTTATCTATGTATTCATTTACATCACCCATAGTCGTCCACAAATCAGGTTGTACTTGTTCAGAATCATTGTTAGTATTTATCTCTAAATTAGAATAAATACGAGTACTAAAGTGACGCATAGTATTATATTTCATACACGGATTTAGCATAGCACCAACCAAGTAAATAGGGGGAATTGAAAATAATATTTTTTAAATTTAGCAAATAAGGCACCAACAACTTCTTTGTAACCTTCTTTATTTTTATATTCTTTGAGCAAACCAGAAATATCGGCTATAAATGCCAAAATATTACAAACAGTATGATAATAAGCACTGGAAAATTCAACCGTAGATATATAAAATTTTTCCAAAAACTTAACAAGATCATTAATTACAACTCAATCAGAATCATGTAGCATGCAATCAGTAGAATCAACAAACGAACCACAATTTGGTTAAAAGATAGTGTAATCGGAACTCTATATTTATAACAAATTTTTAAAAAAATCATACGTAGTATTTCATCTATTATAACATTCTTTAGGCATCAATATCGTTGAAAGTCCATTTTGTTCACATTTAAGTTTAAAGTCTCTAATTCTACTTCTACGATTATTTTCTTGAATAAAACCAACGGCAAGCCGAATTTTTTCAATATAAAACTCAAAAAACTCAAGACCATCTCTGACAATTAAATTATATATATGACATGCACACTTAAAATGAAAAATTTTAGGTAACGGCGGAGATAGCTTAGATTTTAATTTTGTAATAGCAGTCTTGTTGTTAGAAGCATTATCAAAAGCAATACGTAAATTTTATTTTCAATACCATAAAATTCTCCAAATTTATCTATCGAATCAGCAATAAAATCTCCAGTATGTTTACGATCTTCATCATATAAAAAGACAAGAATATGCTTTGGCATAACAAAACTACTATCTATCCAGTGACAAGTAATGGTTAAATAATTATTTTTATTTACAGCACGCCAAAGATCAGAAGTTAGGGACATTTTCCATTGAATATTTTTTAACAATGTTGAGAAATAAAAATAATATTGTGAATGAAGTCTAAAAATATCGGCCCGACAAGTACTTCTAGGAATACCATTAAACATAGGAGTATAAATTGCTTGAGTATAATAAATAAAGGCATCAGACGAAGGAAGACTAAAAGGCAAACAACCCACAACTACCATTTTAGCTATTTTTTCCCGGTACCTCAATTTATTATACTTCTTCATTATATGGCCGGTTGCTGGGTTCATTCTAGTTTGTGTGGGCTCACCAACAGCCTCACCGCCTTGTGCAATTTTAAACTCTCTTTTGTGAACATCACCTATATGTCTCATCAGTGTTCCCATACCCCCTTGCTTGCCTCCTTTTATCCTTATATATTTATTGACAAATATTGCATTGTACCTCAGTATCTGATATACGTTCAAAAAATTGTCATGCAATACTAGTTATTTTACGAACTCTTGGGGCACAGGGAGGACGAGGAGGGAGATTAACCAATTCATATCTAATGTTAGCATTTTCTACCACGGGTATCTCATCAATATTTTCATCATCTTTGTCTAAATTAAACGCATCTACTTCATTCTCTTCTTCTATACCGTAATTTTTTGAGCTTCTACATAATCCATATCGTGGGCACCTACACCTAAAGGTACACCTACTTCTTCCTCAAAAGGTTGACTAAGAGGTGTCAGAGGCACACGGGTATATCTACTACTTAAAGTACCTCTACCGCTAGTAATTCGCTTTTTACTACCACTACCGCTTCTAAGACAGAAAATTTTAACACCTTTGGTGGCGAGATTTCTTAATTTATCCATAATATAAATTAAAATTAAAAAAAAATCAAAATACACAAATATAATAAAATTAAATATTCAAAAATTAATACACAAATTAAAAATTAAACGTAAGAGATGAAACAACAATACCAAATTTTGAAAGTATCCAAATATTGCGACTTTAGAACCTTCCACTCTTACTTTGTAATCGCAAAATTAAAAAATTAAAGTGAGCACTTTAGGAAATTAAATATATAGAATATTTGAGAATTGAGAGTTAAGAGAGAATGAGATTTGAGATAGTGAAAATTGTGTGGAAAATGATTTGAAAGTGTACGGTATTTACAGGAATTCTTTTGGGGTTAAAAAATAATTTTAAATGTAATTTTTTTTTAAATTAAAAGGGCCAAACTAGTGGTTTGGACCCAAAAACGGCTATATAGCCATTGGGCCAACGGCTAGTTTGTCCCAATCTCCAAAAAAGAATAAAAATGAAACCTGGACGAGCCGGGCCGGTTAACTGGCAGGACTGAAATGAATTTGGTCCGGGACGATTTAATCGGGCCCCAAAAAATTAAATCGGCCCAGGACCCGGTACCCTACAGCCCGTGGCCTGACCGGACCAGGTCAAACTGGGCCGGTTTTTATAAGTGGGCGGGGTCGGGCCGAGTCAAACCGACCCGTTTGACAGGTTTAGCATAGTTAATACAAGCATTATTAGTGCAAGCATTACTAATACACCATATTCAACATTATTACACTCTACCAAACAACCCTAAGAGTAAAATAAAATTTAAAATTAATTTGTATAGGAAAATTTAAAAAATTTAATTTTGATCGTGAATTTGAGCATGAAATTTTCAAGTGGTTTGCACAAAATTTATATAGTTGAAAACTACGTCAAAATACTATTAGTCATAATAATTGATAATTCAAAATACTGAAAAAATATATGAAAAAACTACAATAAAAAGTAGACTTGTTTAAATCTCAAAATTTGAAAAATAACACATGAATTGAGACGAAGAGAGTATCATTTTTACCACTACATCTAAAATGTCACATAAACAAAGATAGAAAATGGTATATTATATATGAGTCCAACGGTGTTGAAATTTGGTGCTTTAGGCCTTATTTGTTTGCACTTAATGGATGTCTGGATATGAATGGTTCAGACTTCAGCCCATTAAGTCCATTTGTTTTTTTTTTAAAGAGCCTCTTAATGTATCTGAAAACATCTTAATGGATAAGATATGAAAAGAAGTCTGAATAAAATTCAGACTCTTTTAAAAATATAATCTCTAACTCTATCACTTCATTATTTCCTCTCTCTTTTCAAGTTATCTCTCTCCCTCTCTTTTCACGTTATCTCTCTCCCTCTTTTTACGTTATCTCTCCCGCTCTTCGTGTTACTTTCTCTCATCCTCTTCACTTGCCTTCCTTCTCTTTTAGGTATGATTCACCAATTTTTTTTATAAATATTTTAGTTATCGATTTCTGTATTCATTATTTGCTAAACTTTAAATTTCTTCTTGCATTTTCTTATTTTGATTATAAAATTTGTAGTTCTTTGGATAATAGAATCTTATGTGTGCCTATTCATAACGTAACATTAAACTTACTAATTATATTTTCACTCAAATTTCATGGTTAACAAATAAACATGTGTCTGTTCTTGTATTAATTAGTTATTCAAATACTTTACTATTTATGCATCTAAGTCAAAATTATATCTGATTAATTATTTTAGTTTGTTGGGTCAATTTAATTGACAGATTACTTTATGTTGAATTTAATTTTTTATAATTACATCATATCACAATAATTTTTAATGGATATATTTTTTTAATAATTTAAATAATTCAATAATTATATTTAACATAATATATTTATCTTTAAATATTTAATTATCACTCAAATAAAAATTTTGTTGTTTAAGATAATACTTTATGTAATATTTTTTTATGTAATATAATATTTTATTACTTTTTAAATTTGAATTGCATATTTATTACAAATAAATAAATTACGTATATTCAGATGTTAAAATACAAACAGTCTTAATCATTCAGTATTCAGATCTAGATAAAACATCTTAATCATTCAGATATCTATTCAGATTCAGACGTCTTAATCTTAAAAAAGAAAAAAGAAAAATGCACCCTTCGTGATGTAGGATTCAAATACTAACTATTATCCCCACCCCCCATATCTCGGTCTTGTGCACAAACAGCCATCTAGGGCATTCTCGGTAAATGTATGCGTACAAATTATTATGCGGCATTCCCCCCCCCCCCCCCCCCCCCCCAAACCCAACTCCCTAACACACACAGAAAATAATAATTTTAATTATTTTAAAATAATTTAACTTAATTGCATCAAACTTGCACTACTAAAAACTTGTCTATTAGCTACCAAGATTAGTGAGGGACAAATTGTATGCTGTTATTGTGAGAGACTTTGCGATGTTGTCCCTCATACAAATTAAATATTTCAATTTTTTTTTTAATAAAGGCAAAAAGGGACATCCCTCACTAAAATATGATGATAATAAAAAGTTAATATTAAATTTCTTATAGCAAGGGATTTCCCTCGCTAAATAATAACAAATAAATTAAAAGTTAAAAGTTTAAAAGATATAAAATATTTGATTGAATCTTGAAAATTATATCAGTGCCACTTAAATTGAAATAGAAGAAAAGTATTATAAATTGCATTAATTAAAAATTTAAATAATTTTAAAAATATTATTGACTATCAAAGCCACAAAAGTTTGGACAAGGAGAGTAACACATTTTATTTAAAAATTACAAAAAAAAAATATTATAAATTTTAATAGTTAACAACTTAAAAAGTCTCCCAAATTATCATATATTCTTATAATTTAGCATCTAATTGGTATCAAATTTTTAATATTTACTTTTAAATTTTAAAATAGTACTCTAAATATAATCGATGTCGAGCCCATGCTAACACATGACCCGCCCCCTAGTATTAAAATATGGGTAAATCAATACTAATTTAATTAAAGAAATATTTATTAATAATATCATTAAAAGCTAAATTGATTCTTGACCGATTTTATAAGACGTATTTTTTCATCATATTAATATAAAAATAATCACATTAAACCTTATAGTACTTTTCTTATAGTTATTTGTCAAATTGGCTCTTACAATGTGAATTGTGACAAGTTAAGAAGGAAAGAAGTTGGCATAAGCTGGTACTTCATTTTTTTTTTAAATTTCGATTGTAAATCAACCACTGTTACTAAAACCTTTGCAAAGTAAATAACAATGGAGAGTTGAGATATAAAACTCGTGAACATCCTTATATGTGAGTTGCAAATTATGATTAAGTAAATTCATGTAAAAAAAATACAATGTTGAGTTAGAGTTATTGAAAATGCGAATTTTGTAATTTATTTTACCGCTAAAAAATTGATTTCTTGAAAATATTTATGGATTATGATGCACCACTCAAAGTATATTAGGATAATATGTATTATGGGGGATATTTCTTTAATATATATTTTTTTATCTTTTGGATAAGGATTTAGTTTTATTCTTTGACCATATATTTTTTTTTTTTGTGAGAATATGAGTTCTTGAAAATAGTTTTGGATTAGAATACTTCTTGACCAAAGTAAATTAGGATATTACTATTTTACAGTGTTCTTTGGCAAATTTATCTTAATTTAACTTAAATATTTAGAGTATAAAAGTCCTTCAATATTTGAAGTATATTTTGGTCAACCAACATTTATATTCATGTTTTTATAATAGTATAGATAAATGGATAGATATGTTGATAAATCAATAATAATTCTTATAAATATTATTAATAGACTAATACTTAGTATAGTTGTCAAAATATATATTAAAATATTATTCGCTAATATTTACGGTTAGTATAATTGTCAATGTATAACTTAGCAGTCAATAATATTTCTAAAAAATCATTAATAAATTTTACTTAGTTTAACTATCGTATAAGTTAATCAATCAATATTATTTTAATAAAGATATTAAAGATACTCTTTTATTTTGCTGTAGTTATTGATATATAGATTAATCAGTCAATAATATCTTGTGGTATATCTCTACTTAGTGTAATCATCAAATTATAAGACGATCAGTCAATAACATTACATAAGAATATCACTAGTTCACTTCTATTTATACAATATAACTATAAGCTAATCCATTACTTATAGTATTACTTATACCACTAATAGACCATTTTTTTCCATTATCAAATTAATTATAAGTTAATATAATTGATCAACTTTTATTAATAATATGACTAAAACATTTCTACTTATTCTAATTATCACTAAAACATATATATACACACACGCGCGTGCGCGCGCACACACACATATGCTTTTGGTTATGTGTAGAAAAATAATGTAATTTAATAGTATGAAAAGAAAAAAAGTTTTAAAGCAATTATTGAGAGATCAAATAATTGATATCATTGCTATTGTTTTTTCTGCAAATCTATAATATGATTATTTATTAAATACTTATAAATTTTACATAATTAATTTAGTGAGAAACTTCCCTCACTACAATGAAAAAAAATCACAAAATAATTATGTGTAACTTATGGAGAATTCTTGGATAACTTATATTTAATTTTCATTTATTTTTTTATTAATGCATTGTCACCAACTAAAAATATATTTAAAATTATATTTAAATTTTCTTTGAAATATGAATTTATTTGTTATTATTTAGTGAGGGAAATCCCTCGCTATAACAAATTTAATATTAGCTTTTTATTATCGTTATATTTTAGTGAGGGATGTCCCTCTCCACCTTTTAAAAAAATAAAAATAACAATATTAAAAATTATATTTAAATTTTCTTTTAAATATGAATTTATTTGTTATTATTTAGCGAGGAAAATCCCTCGCTATAATAAATTTAATATTATTTTTTATTATCATCATATTTTAGTGAGTGACGTCCTCTTCGCCTTTTAAAAAGATAAAAATGAAAATATTAAAAATTATATTTAAATTTTCTTTGAAATATGAAGGTATTTGTTATTATTTAGCGAGGAAAATCCTTCTTTATAACAAATTTAATATTAGTTTTTTATTATCATTATATTTTAGTGAGGGATGTCCCTCTTCACCTTTTAAAAAGATGAAAATGAAAATATTAAAAATTATATTTAATGTTTTTTTGAAATATGAATGTATTTGTTATTATTTAGCGAGGAAAATCCCCCGCTACAACAAATTTAATGTTAGTTTTTTATTATCATCATATTTTAGTGAGGGATGTCCCTCTCCTTTTTTTTAAAAAAAATGAAAATTAAAATATTTAATTTGTATGAGGGACAACGTTGCAAAGTCCCTCACAATTTCAACGTACAATTTGTTCCTCGCTAACCTTGGTAGCTAATAGCCAAGTTTTTAGTAGTAGAGCATCATTCAATGCTACATAGACCGGAGAAAAACAAGAAACAAAGAGAACTTTAGAACAATGTCAAATTATTGTATTGCATCCAAACATCCACAACATAAATATTTCAATTCCAGACTTCTCTTTGAATTATTTCCAACAACAACAACAACATACCCAACAAAATCCCACAAGTGCGGTAGGACAAATAGAGTTTATACAAACCTTAGAACCACCTTGTGGAGGTAGAGAGACTGTTTCCGAAAGATCCTCCGCTCAAGTGCAAAAAATCCAGGAACAAAGAAAGAAACAGTGAAGAAAAAATAACAACCAATACGAAAACAGTGTAAAGTCTACAAGAGAGAAACACGAACAAGAACAAAATTGTACAATAGTCGAAACACAATAAACAACGGACTATGATAGATATCACAAGCAAGGGTTGTAATTCAGCGGCTAGTATGAAGACAAACAACAAGAAGCCTAAACCCTAAAAAAAAAGACAACACTCCTACCAGACTAACATTCTACCCTAATATGCATCGTCCACACCCTCTTATTTAAGGTACATGTCCGTAGTAACCTAAAGTTGTGCCATGTCCTGTCTAATCAACTCTGCCCAATACTTCTAAGGCATGCCTCTACCTATCTTCGTACCAATTATCCAACCTCTCACACCTCCTTATTGGGGCATATGCACCTCGACTCTTCACATGTCCAAACCATCTCAATCTCGCTTCCCTCTTCCTGTCCTGTATGGAGGCCACTTTTATATTTTCTCGAACATTCTCATTCCTAATCTTATCGCACCTAGCATGTCCACATATGCACCTTCACATCCTCATCTCCTCAATATGCATCTTCTGAACATGGGTGTTTTTGACTGATCAACACTACCCAACATGCATCTCTGAATCATTGCCATGAATATAATATTTTAATTGCAAAATTCGTATAATTCTTGAGCTAACCAGTCCTAATATATGTTTGGCTTTCAATGTGAAGCTGAAGAAGTATTTCAACTTTGATTTCTCTCAACTTTAATTTCTCCAAAATAAGTAGGTCTGATAACCAACCACACCAAAACTTTTCATGCAATCTAAGTAGTAATCCTTTAAATTAGAATGAATTATCTGAACTATATAGATCTGCAGAGGACTCTGATAGAATGACAATATTATCCAGAAAAATCAGGAATCAGAGATAGCATGTTTAGATTCTTACCATCTTGCAAGTGCGCCCGGTGTATCAATATTTGCAAGAGCAGTTGAAGTTCACTGTTTTCAGAAGCCAGAATATTTGTGTCTCTATTTTATATGGAAAACAAATACAGATATCTCAAAATCCAGCTTTTAAATGAATGTATTAGACATCAAAGAAATAGAATGAGTTGAATACATATTAATTATGTATGTATACATTCATATGTTGATGTTGCATATACACGACAAAGAAAACAAGGACATGCATATATACATCTCTTCAATCGCACTCAACCCCATTCCTTTCTTTCTTTTTAGATGGTAACAAACCCTGTTCCTAAAACCTAAAAGAATGCAATACATATAGAAGAGAAGAGGGAACCGTATAGCAAGCTCGCTGACTGCCTGTTTGCCCAAATCCTGTAGCATAGTAAAGCAAAGACAAGGATATGAGAATGCAGGACATTCGTTTGAGCCATGCCAGACAATCTTTAAAAATGACAGAGGAAGAATTCAAAGCAGGAAGCTTCAAGCACAATAAAATATTCCAGCTGAACTAAATATAATTAAGGCATTGAAGACAGATGGGCTGAGTTAACAGTCTTCTTTAAGAGCTTGTTCAGTATAAAATTTTAGACCTTGAGAGGAAAAAAAGCACCAGTCAAATACAACAACAATAATAAGAAACCCGGTATATGCCTCTCAGAGTGCTCCAACTCCACCACTATAATTCATTTGTCCCTTTTTTTGTTTAAGAGTTTGTAGAAGTATGGCTGTTATCTCTTTTTAATGAGAACCTTTTCCACCAATACATTGTCATCCACACCATTGGTGCACTTTACTTGGTCAAGATCACATGTCCTCCGCTCCCTAGCCTTGTCTAGCCTTTGTAACCTTTTATCACTGCCTTAATTTTTTTATTATGCATACAAGCTTTTGAAAGTCATTGTCTTAGCTGTCGTAACCAATAAATTAGCCTCTTTCCTATCCATCTTATCCTAGACTTATTATACTTTTTCTTATTTTTTGTATCTCCTCCTCGATTGTATTTTTCATAAACTTCTTATAAGCCTCCTTCTTGCCTCCACATTCCCCTACACTATTTAATTCCACCAATAATTCCCTTGATGCCTTCCAGATAGACCTTTTGAGAAACCTAACACCTCTTTGGTGATCTCCCTGATGTAACTGCCAGCCTTATTCACATATTGCATGTATCCCTACTTCTCTCTCAGGCCCCCTATATCTATTAGCTTCTACCGATCTCTAAAGCACTAGCCATAGTTAAGTTACCCCATTTATCCTAGGTCAATCATTAATAACCCTCTTTTTCTTAATCTCTCAATCCATCATCAAAAGCCACTATTAAGTCAAAATATTCTAACTTGGGATAACCTTACAATCTTTACAAAAACCTTTATACCCGTTTCTAAGAAGTAAAAGTGGTATATGTGTCTTGGCCACCAAAATAAGAAAGGTAACCAAGTATTCCAACTACTAATCAGAAAATTGAATTCACACCATCAAACTAAAAGCACTAGAAAAATCAAGAAGTGAAACTCCATTTTTGATCTTTTTCACAAAATCAAAGCCTTCATGTACATTATCATAACCCTATAATGATGACTTGATGTGCCCATTAAAATCATATCATATGAAAAGCTTCTCGGTGATTGGACATCTCTCACTACCTCATTTAAAACCTCTTAAAAACTCTTCTTTACCTCTTCGTCCAAGCCTACCTGCAGTTGCATATGCACTAACAATATTTAAAGTAGACTCTCCAATGACCAACTTAGTTGACATAATCCAATTATTAACCCGCCTAACCTCTACCACCTGCTCTTTATGCTCTTTATCTACGAAGATTTCTACCTCATTCCTATTGTAATGCTTCTTGAGAATGATAAATTATACCCATCTTCATCTCATTCCTTAAAAACTAATCCATTTGGTCTCTTGAAAATAAGCTATATTAATCCTTCTTTTCACTAGTTCTATAAACTTCCCTTGCAAAGTCACTATGTTCCAAGGCCCTAATCTCAACCTATAATCTCTCTTAAACTACTTACTCCTCATGCCCCCATCCCCACTCCAACCTTATACTCAACCTTAGACCTAACCTCACTTGGAACCTGACCCCAATCATAACCTGGGCATATGACATGACCCTAGTCTACCAACATCCACTAAAGCCACCAAAACCAGAATTAACAGTAATATTTACAACATGTTATATCAGAAAAATATTTTCACCCTCGAAAGGAAGGATTTTTTTTTGTTCATCAGAAAAGCAATAGATGTCTAAAGGGAATCAATGGTATAGCAATTATTTGGAAAAAGAAAAAATGGTGTAGTATTTCGTACATACGAGATATTTTGCTTTCCACACAAGGACTGTACACTAAGATATCTTGGAATACTTAGCTGTAAACTAACAAGTATAACTAATGTAAACAAATAGGAGCTAATATAGGTTCAGAATTCGAGTTGGGTATTCCATATGCCCCAAAACTACGAGCTAATATAGGTTCAGATTATCAACTTATTCCCATTTTAATATGGATGACAGATACAGATATGATCACTTAGATTAAGTTGTACTCCTTAGTAAGAGTATGACACCTCTCCCTAATATGACTTTTTTCCATAAGGGAACTAGACGTTGAACTCCATGATAGCTCACATGGCTTATGTCAATTAGAAGAACCTCCCTAATAGTAAAAGTAAATAAATAACTTTTGAGTGAATTTTCCTGCAGCTTACAGAAAAGAGTAAAGAATAACAAAACAACTTTTAGAAACTAAGTATAAAGTCTCACAACTTCACTTAGATATTGCTTTAAAGAAAGACCTTAGCTACAGACTTCAATTTCTAGATTTCAAATATAAAAATGAGTCCTTTCTACACTTATACATCATGATTTACTAATAGACTACTAGTAAATATTATAGAACTAAATGTTATGACTCACTAGATTTATAAAATATGATTTACTACTTATGATTATGATCCTCTGTTTTTTAGATATTCCAGCTTATGTGAGTTATCTATATTTAGCATGCATTGTTTTATAGATTATGATATTGTTGAGATATTTTTTAACTTATATATTCACCATCATATACTCAGTACATTCTCAAAGTATTGATCCACATATATGTCCATGTGCTACATTGTCACATAATGTAGGTTCAGGTGCTCACTTCCAGCAACATGAGTGATTGTTTTAGTATTTTAATTTTTTATATTATTAGTATAGATAATTCATTATTTTCAGACAGTGCGAGTTAGCTAGGGGCTTGTCCTAGTGTAACGCCCTGATTTTTCTGAACCAGAATGCTACACGATGCTTATGACCCCAAAGGATAATAAGCTAACCCATGACTGATATCTATACCTGTTCACTACATAATATATATGTAAAATGTGGAAAACATAAACAATAGGCCATAAGGTTCAACTGAATAAAGTATCTGACTAATCAAAATATCCATATGGGGTAACGAATACCCAAAATAACTGAAGTCTGAATCTAAAATCTGAAAGCCTCTAAACACTGTCTAAGTAAGGAGTTGAAGGAACAAGTCTCCAAATAACTTCGTAAACTGAGAGCTTACTGAAATAATAAATAAAGTTAAATCATATCGTTCTTAAATGAAGGGGACTTACTGCAACTCTATATGCTAAAATGAGACTGCTACTACTAATCTGGAACTCGTGTCTCTAAGCCTATGGTGTAACATAAAAAGAAAGCACCATAGTGCGAATGCGTCAATACAACTGAAAGTACTGAGTATACGAGTGAGGTAGGCTAAATGTAAAGGGTTACATGCATGAGCAATACTAACCGACTGACTAATGTAGATGTGAGAGTGCAAGCATGCATACATAGTAACTGAGATCGTGAATACATGATAGCTGGATTTGTACGCTAATACATGGTTTATTGATATCTAATATGACTGGCACTGAAATTTTTATAACATGAGCTACTGTGTCTGAGAGTTCTGAATCTAATGGAACTATCTGAGTTCCGTACAGTAAATGGATTGATTGTATCTGACAGTCCTAGTATACTAAAGTCTGAAGACCTATCTGAGTTTTTTTACTAAGACTGAGATTGAAACTATGGGAGGAAGTTGTTTAACTGACATGCCCCATGTATGCCATTATAGCTAAGCTGGGGTCAATCTCTTCCCTGACTAGAAGGTTGTCAATACCGTGCTACTAGTTAAGATAGGTTGTGAGAACCCTCTACTGGCAGTTACTCAAAATGAGAATGGTGGGAACCCTCTACTGGTAGGTAGGATACCTCATCAACCCTCATCTAGCAGGTATGATGTCTCAACATACGCTAGCTACATAGTTCTGGAATGCAAGAATTGCCTCTAGAAACCACACCCTTTACTGGCAGGTGAGTTCCCATCCTTGAGTTCACTTGGTGCTAACTTCTAATCCCAACTGAAGAGACTGAACATGATTAACTGAATGGGCATAGACTGAGCTTACTGAATTCTATTAACTGATGGAATACTACTGATATCTGATAACTATCTAAGATCATGAAGTTTCCTGAGTCTCATGACTGACTGAATTCTACTGAATCATGGCTTGATTTTGGATATCGTGAAAACATGACATGGATCTAGGCACACAACTATATTTTTCAGGAATGAGTACCCCTAGGACTCGATGGAAGGAAACTGACACTACCTAACTTACTTGATCATGAGAACAGAGTTCACAATTTATAACATTATAAGTAGGGGATATTATACTACATGTAGTTCTCAACATGTTATGCATGGTAGGGAGTGAATATATATCATGTACCAATTGTATAACTCCATTATCATGAATTCTTCATACCACAACAATAACAACACAACAATAGCATGGAATTTATATTGAATCATAATGGTTAACATCGACTTGTTATTTATATACTATTGAGCCATAGAAACATAATTTCTAGCATTCTAGGAATTTTATCAAACACCTTGCATGAACTCTTTAAGGCATAGGTGTATTCATAAATTTCACCATATTAAGCCACCCAAATTCATGGGTTCCAACTAGCATGATCATAACCTCCATGAAAATACATCAAAATACTACTCTATACCACAAATAACAACCACCAACATGAATATGATCATATCACCACAAAGCAATCAAAATTTAATATTTAAAGATTGATTCTTGAACTCCATGGATGAAAGGGATCTGTGGATGAACACTATGCATACCTTAGATTGGAAATCCATCATAGTTAACGGTGAAATAGGCTTGAATCTTGATGTTCCCACTTGAAACCTAGGTTTGTTCTTGATGATTTTGTAGAGGATTTCAATAAAAGGAGTATATTTTGGTGTTTAGGAACTTTAACCACGTGTTTTGGGGTTTATATATGGGTGATAAAAGACCAAAATACCCTTAGAAACACAGAGGTGGAAATGTTGAAAATTGGGCACCCCACCGGAGTTACAAAGCGACGCCCAGCTAGTCTCATGCTCTAGCCAGGGCGACGCGTTGCTTAGAGCGGTGCTCTAGCTTGGGCATCGCGGGCCTATCGCCGTGAGCTACTGGTTTGGGCACCTAAACGTGCCCTTACACTACTCCAAAAATTCCGAAACTCACGCAGGATGTACTACGACTTTCCCCATTGCAACATAACTTGAAAATTAGAAAACGAAGGTTGGGAAAGTCATCAAATAAATCCCTGAAGTTAGGAGGTCTAAAATGAGACTAAATGTTGAACACTTAGCTAAAATTTTCTAAGTGTTGGACCTTATATTAAGCTTCAAAGAGCTAAATGAGCTGAATATGAACACAATGTTTTTGCGGGGTCTTATATTATCTCTCCCTTGGTAACATTCATCCTCAATTGAGACTGACTAAGAGGGGAAATAATAGATTGTACAATAACTGGACATGAATGATT
This sequence comes from Capsicum baccatum var. pendulum, assembly GCA_030864225.1. Taxonomy (NCBI): domain Eukaryota; kingdom Viridiplantae; phylum Streptophyta; class Magnoliopsida; order Solanales; family Solanaceae; genus Capsicum; species Capsicum baccatum. The sequence continues at coordinate 79,709,088 of CM061550.1, forward strand.
GAAATATGATCTCACGACTGACATGAATTATAAACTGAATATATCATACTGAACATGCATATCTGATGCATGATTATATAGTGGACTGATACATATATGCATGACTGAATATGCAATGGTACTTGATACCAAGTTTCCACTAGGAACATGATCATAAAATTGATTACTATGTTTGTACCTGAATAAGCTTAAGGAGAAGAGGTGCGGATACTTGGTACGCATTTCTGCTTCTATTTCCCAAGTAGCTCCCTCAACGGACTGATTTCTCCAAAGCACTTTGACTAGATGGACTTCTTTGTTCCTCAGTCTACGAGTCTGATAGTCTAGAATTTTGACCGAAATTTCCTCATAAGAGAGACTGTTCTGAACATCAATAATATTAATAGGGACTACAATTGATAGGTCACCTATGAACTTCTTGAGTAAATAGACATGAAAAACTGGATGAACTGAAGCTAGATCTGAAGGCAACTCAAGCTCATAAGCTAACTTGCCAAAAGAACTGAGAATATTGAAGGGACTGATATATCGAGGACTAAGCTTTCCCTTCTTGCCGAATCTCTTCACTCCCTTCATGGGAGAGATCTTAAGATAGACATAATCACTAATCTCGAACTCGATGTCCTTTCTACATATATCTGTATAGGACTTTTATCGGCTCTGAGCGGCCCAAAGTCTTTCTCTGATCAACTGGACTTTTTCTAAGGCGTCGAATACTAAGTCAGGCCCTATGACTGAGGCATCACTAGCTTTAAACCACCCAAATAGAGGTCCGCACCTCCTACTATAGAGAAATTTAAGTGGAGCCATTTGAATACTGGAATGATAGCTATTTTTGTATGCAAGCTCAATCAAAGTCAAGTGGTCATCCCAAATTCACTTGAAATCAATTGCACACGGCCTTAGCATATCTTCTAGAGTCTGAATAGTCCTTTCTTCTTGACCATCTGTCTGGGATGAAACACTGTACTGAGATGGACTTGGGTGCAAAAACTCTTTTTGAATGCTTTCCAGAAGTGAGAGATGAACTAGGTATCTCGATTTGAGATAATAGATAATGGAACACCATGTAATCTGACCAACTCCCTGATGCAGAGTTTGGCATAATCCTCGCCTGAATAAGAGCTATGGACTACAAGGAAATAAGCTGACTTGGTCATCCTGTCTACAATGACCCAAACTAAATCATGTTGATGATGAGTTTGAGGCAAACCCATCAAAAAATCTATGTTCACTTCTTCCTACTTCCAAGTAGGAATGGTGAACTCCTGTATGGAGCCACTAGGATTTTGATGCTCTATCTTAACCTGCTGATACGTAGAGCACTTAGCCACAAAAGCTGAAATATCTCTCTTTGTTCCACTCCTCCAATAGAGCTATCGCAAGTCACGATACATCATAGAGTCCCCTGTATGAATAGAGTATCACACACCATGCGCCTCTGCAAGAATTCGCTGCCTCAAGTCATCCACATCTAAAACACAGAGGCAACCCTGAAAACGAAGGACACCATCTACCCCTTAGGAGAAAACCTCAACCTTCTAACCTCTGACTGACTCTTTCAACTTGACTAGGCTGGGATCTCTATCTTTTTTTTCTTTCACCTCGGAAACTAGAGATAATTCTGAACCACTTTGAACACATACACCACCCTTTGAAGAATCAACTAAGTGAACGCCTAGTATGGTAAGATGATGGACTCTCTAAGCTATTTTCTTCTTGCTATCCTCAATGTGAGAAACACTACCCATGGAGAGTCTACTGAGAGCGTCGGCCACGATGTTGGCTTGCCCAAATGGTAGACACTCATATCATAATCTTTCAAAATCTCTAACTACCTTCTCTGATGAAGATTGAGGTATTTTTAGGAAAAGACATACTGGAGACTCTTATGATCTGTGAAGACATCTACATGAACTCCGTAGAGATTATTCCTTCAAATCTTCAAGGCAAATCTATGGTTGCTAACTCAAGATCATGAGTAGAATAATTCTTCTCATGGGGCTTTAACTGTCTGGAGGCGTAGGCTATGACCTTACTATACTGCATTAGGACACAACCTAAACCCACTCTGAATGCATCACAATACACCACGAACCCATCTGAACCATTTGGTAATGCTAGAACTAGGGCTGAGGTGAGTCGAGTATTCAACTCCTAAAAACTCTTCTCAAAAGGATCCGACCATTGAAACTTGGCCTTCTTTTGAGTTAATCTAGACATAGGGGATGCAATAGAAGAAAATCCATCAACAAACCACCTGTAATATCCATCCAAACCCAAGAAACTCCTGATATCTGATGGAGATACGAGGCGTGGCCAGTTTCTTACCACTTCGGTCTTTTGAGGATCTACTCTAATGCCATTACTGGAAATGATATGGCCAAGGAATTCTACTGACCTTAGCCAAAATTTCCACTTACTGAATTTGGAGAATAACTGATGATCTCTGAGAGTCTGAAGAATAATTCTGAGATGGTATGAATGATCATGCTCAGTACGGGAATAGATCAGAATATTATCTATGAAGACTATGACAAATATTTCTAACTACTGCTTGAATACACGGTTCATCAAGTCCATGAGAGATGCAGGGTCTTTGGTAAGACCAAATGACATAACTAAGAATTCAAAGAGACCATATCGAGTATGAAAAGTTGTCTTCAAAATGTCACATTCTCTAACTCTAAGTTGATGGTAGCCTGATCTGAGGTCTATCTTGGAGAAATAACTGACACCTAATGTTGTCAAACAAGTCATCTATTCTAAGAAGTGGATAACTATTCTTGATCGTGACTTTATTGAGATGATGGTAATCAATGGACATCCTGAGAGAATCATTTTTCTTGCACACGAATAAGACTGGTGCTCCCCACGGGGAAGAACTAGGTCTAATGAATCCCTTATCCAAGAGATTCTTCAACTATTCTTTTAGTTCCCTAAGTTTTGCTGGTCCCATTTTGTATGGTGGAATGGAAATAGGCCGAGTATCTAAAAAGTGATCTATACCGAAGTCTATTTCCCTTTCGGGAGAAATGCCTAGGAGATCTTCGGGAAACATATCTAAATACTCATTACCACCGAGGCTAATTCAAATCTTGGAAATTCAGAACTAGATTCCCTGACATGCACGAGATGATAAACACACCCCTTAGATATCATTTTCCTTTCCCGAAGGTCAAAAACAAGCTGACCCCTAAAAGATAAAGTACTACCCTTCCACTCTAGGGCGATCTTATTCGGGAACTAAAACTGAACTATCTTTTTTCTGCAGTCGATTATTGCATAGCAGAAATGATGCCAATCCAAACTAAGAATGACATCAAAATTAGTTATCTCTAACTCGACTAGATCTGCTGAAGTGACTTTCTAAAATATCATAATCGGGCAGTTCCTATATACCCGCCGAGCTATAATGATTTTACCAACTGGGGTAGAACTGAAAAGGGCTCTACTAGAATTTTGAGGCTGACTCCAAAAGGGCCTGCTATATAAGGAATAACAAAAGACAAGGATGCACCTGGATCTAGCAAAGCAAAAACATAAACATGAAAGATCAGTAATGTACCAGTAACGACATCAGGAGAATTTTCCTAATCCTATCAGGTCTGAAAAGCATAGAGTCTATTTGGGCGTTGCCCAGTAGAAGCACTGGAAGTGGCACCCTGCTGGTTCGGGTGACTGGACTGAGTGGTAAAGCGGTTCTGCTAACCCTGATGACCCAACTATGGACAATCTCTAATCCTGTGTCCTGGCTTGCCACATCCAAAGTAAGTATCACTGCGTGCTCTACAAGTATCCTAATGGTTCTTGCCATAAGTCTGACAACGAGGATAAGTATGGGCATTGCTATCACTGCCCTGAGACTTAGATCCTGGTGCCCTATCTTTGTTTCTTTTTCTAAAGTTCGGTACTAGGGCACTGATGGAGGAAGGAGATGGAACTTCTAGTTTAGGATAAAACTGCAAACGGTTTCCTTCTTCTGATTTGGATTGAGCAAAATAAAAACTGCCTGACCTTGATATCTTGTTCTTCCTCTCCATAATCCTAATCTTCTGCTTCTCTAGTTGCTGAGCATGGGTCATGAGCCTGGCTAATTTCATATCATTATTTAGAATCACAAAACTGTACTCATTTACCATGCTATCAGTCACCCCTGACTTGAAATTGCTCATCTTAGCCCTGCTGTCTACAACCACATGAGGGGAATATCTAGATAACTGAGTAAATCTGAGAGAGTACTCTTTAACCGTCATATTTCCCTACCTGAGGTTGATGAACTCTAGAACATTTGCCTCCCTCAGCTCTTGGGGAAAGAATCTATCTAAGATAACCATGACAAATTCCTCCCACTTTATAGGACTACACCATCTACCCTTCCAGAATTCCACTTCTTGTACCAAGTATGAGCCGCATCTTACAACTGGTATGCAACTAACTCATCACTCTCAACAGAAGTAACTCCCATGATTTCTATGACCTTCTGTACATGGTCAATGAATACCTGAGGGTCTTCGTCATACTTAGACCCGAAGAAAGATGGAGGGTTCATTCGGGTGAAGTCTTGAATACTAGCTACTACTGAGTTGGCCACTGGATTGGCTAGAACGACTGCTGACCGTTCAATTTGGGTAGCCACAACTAAGAAAGTGCGGTGAATACGACTCTAAACTCCACATGAGAAACTTGTTCTCTCAAAGGATATTTGGGCTGAGAAGCTGGCTGGTTTATTCTCTTTGGAGGCATGTTTTGAAATAAGAGAAGAATGGATTAGACTAAGAATTTAACTTGAGATTATGCTCACTAGCACGACATGAATACTGAAAGAAGGGAAGCTATTCCTAAAACATCTCATAGCCTCCTATACATAAATGTGGCACGTAACACACCCATGTACAAGACTCTACTAAATGCGGCTTTCAGACTTCCTAAGACTCTATTGAACCTTAGGCTCTGATACCAAGTTTGTATCACCCTGATTTTTCTGAATTGGAACACTACACGGTGCTTATGACCCCGAAGGACCATAAGATAACCCATGACTGATATCTGTACCTGTACACTACATAATATATATTTAAAATATAGAAAACATTAGCAATAGGCCATAAGGTTCAACTGAATAAAGTATTTGACTAATCATAACATCTATATGGGGTAACAAATACCCAAAACAGCTGAAGTTTGAATCTAAAATCTGAAAGCCTCTAAACACTGTCTGAGTAAGGAGTTGAAGGAACATGTCTCCAACTTACTCCTTAAACTGAGAGATAACTGAAATAATAAATAAAGTCAAATCATATCATCCTCGAATGAAGAGGACTCACTGTAACTCTGTTTGCTTAAATCAGACTACTACTGCTGATCTGGAACTCGTGTCTCTGAACTTATGGTGTAACATAAAAAGAAAGAACCATAGCGCGAATGCTTCAGTACAACTAAAAGTACTGAGTATATGAGTGAGGTAGGATAAATGAAAAGGGTTACATATATGAGCAATGCTAACTGACTGACTAATATGGACGTGAGAGTGCAAGCCTACATATATAGTAACTGAGATCGTAAATATGTGATAGTTCGATATGTACACTAATACATGGTTTACTAATATCTAACATGACTGATACTGAAATTCAGATAACATGGACGACTATGTTTGATAGTCCTAAATTTGATGGAACTATCTGAGTTTCGTACTATAACTGAATTGACTGTATTTGGGAGTCCAGGTATACTGATGTCTAAAGAACTATCTAAGTTCTTTTACTGAGACAGAGACTGAAACTGTGGGAGGTAGTTGTTTAATTGACAGGCCCCATGTATGCCATTATAGCTAAGCTGGGGTCTAATCTCTGCCCTGATTGGAAGGGTGTCAATACCGCGCCACTAGAAAAGACAGGCTATGAGAACCCTCTACTAGCAGGTTCTCAAAATGAGAACGGTGGGAACCCTCTACTGGTAGGTAGGAAACCTCATGTACCCTCAAGTAGCAGGTACGATTTCTAAACTTACACTGGCTACATAGTTCTGGAACGCAAGAATGGCCTCTAGAAATCACACCCTCTACTGGCAGGTGAGTTCCCATCCTTGGGTTCACTCGGTGCTAACTTCTACTCCCAACTGAAGAGACTGAACATGATTAGCTGACTAGGCATAGAATTAGCTTACTGAATTACGATTACTGATGGAATACTACTGATATCTGATAACTGTCTGAGATCATGAAGTTTCCTGAGTCATATGACTGACTGAATTCTACTGAATCATGGCTTGATTTTGGATATCGTGAAAACATGACATAGTTCTAGGCACACAACTATATTTTTCGGGTATGAGTACCCCCAGGAATCGATGGAAGGAAACTGACACAACGTAACTTACTTGATCATGAGAACAGAGTTCACAATTCATAACATTATAAGTAGGGGATATTATACTACATGTAGTTCTCAACATCTTATGCATAGTAGGGAGTGAATATATATCATGTAAATATTGTATAATTCCATTATCATGAATGCTTCATACCACAACAATAACAACACAATAATAGCATGGAATTTACATTGAATCATAATGGTTAACATCAACTTGCCATTTAGTTACTATTGATCTATGGAAACATAATTTCTAGCATTCTAGGCATTTTATCAAAGACCTTGCATACACTCTTTAAGGCATAGGCGTATTCATAAATTTCACCATATTAAGCCACCCAAATTCATGGGTTCCAACTAACATGATCATAACCTCCATGAAAATACAACAAAATACTACTCTATACCACAAATAACAACCACCAACATGAATATGATCATATCACCACAAAATATTTAGTGTTTAAAGATTGATTCTTGAACTCCACGGACGAAAGGAATCCGTGGATGAAAACTACGCATACCTTAGATTGAAAATCCATCAAAGTTAACGATGAAATAGGCTTGAATCTTGATGTTCCCAATTGAACCCTAGGTTTTTTATTGATGATTTTGGTGAGGATTTCAACAAAAGGAGTATATTTTGGTGTTTAGTAACCTTACCATGTGTTTTGGGGTTTATATATGGGTGTAAAAAGACCAAAATACCCTTAGAAACATGGAGGTTGAAATGTTGAAAACTGGGCACCCTATCGGAGTTGCAAGCCATCGTCCAGCTAGTCTCACGCTCTAGCCAGGGCGACGCCTTGCTTAGAGCGGTGCTCTAGCTTGGGTGATGCGGGCCTATCGCCCTGAGCTACTGGTTTGGGCACCCAAATATGCCTTTACACTATTCCAAAAATTTTTAAACTCACCCAGGATGTACTACGATCTTTCCCTATCGTAACGCAACTTGAAAATTATAAAACGAAGGTTGGAAAGGTCATCAAATAAATCCCCGAAGTTCAGAGGTCTAAAATAAGACTAAGTGTTAAACACTTCTCTAAAATTTTCTAAGTGTTGGATCTTATATTAATCTTCAAAGAGCTAAACGAGATGAATATGAACGTAACATTTTTGCGGGGTCTTACACCCAGTGGCTCTTTAGTATTAGTAGCAGAGGCTTGTCATATTGCTAGATTTGATTTAGATTATTCAGACTATTAAGTTTAGTTTTTTCAAAGATTATATTAAGATATTCTCAATTATCTCAAATAGATTTCCGCATTTTGTATTATTTTTATACCTATATTCCCTTGCTATTAGATTCAAACTTAGTAGAAGGCAGACAGAGTTAGCTTAAGACTACTTGTAGTCTTGAGCATCGTGTGACATCTCGGGACCTCTTTTTGGGGCGTTACACCTTACCCTACCCATTTGGTCTCAACTTTCCTAACAAACCCACCAGATTCACGCCATTAAAAGATACAATAGTCATATACACCACTAGAACACAATAATAATATTACACACTATTATCATTTTTGGACTCTTACAAGAAAATACACATACCACATAGGGGGATTTTCACACATACACACGAATTTACACACAAATTTCCATATAAATACACACAGCTTCACAAAATGAGGAGGAGGACACACTCTCATGGCTTGAATAAACTGGAAAATGCATACCAACTATCATGACACGAGTCGGGGCCCTAGCCATAATGATCATCTCGAACCATGAGGCCTGGACGCTCTTTTAAATCTAGTAATCATGCATAATATTCACATAATATAAGAAAATTTGTAGAAAACAATACATAATGTAACCATGGTCAATCTAATAACTTGAACAATTTGAAAAGGAATTTCTAAATATTTTAAACATGTGACAACCATCTGCGAAATCTCTAACATTACAATATCTATCATAAATTTGAAACATAACTGGGACAAGGCACCCAGTAGACCATAAAAAGAATGAAGCAATGCAATATGAAAATATGGCCTTCTAAAATAGATAAGGATCACCAACTGCAACTTCTGACACACACGGATCTACTGCTGAATAGAACCGCGGGACAGTGCCTCAGATCCTGAGATATAAGGGGTCATTACATATGTACTGGTTCATAGAGCAATCTGAAAATAATGTATGTATATATATAACATAGATGAGAGAAATTCTGAAACATTATCCATGAAATAGTTAAAAATACATGGGCAATTTCAATGACCTTAAAACAACCTTGTCAATGCAAGTCTAATCTTTGTGTTACTTCTGAGTTAGGTAGTACAACCCTACAAGTCTAATATTTCACGGGCTATTTGGAATCTGCCATTAACTCAGCAGGAAATCCCCCAACCCAAGTTTGCTGCAAGAGTTGGAGTTTTTGATTCTGATATGCCACAGGGAACTAGGACAGCGTATAATCCCTCTTGGGAAAATAACAACCCTTATCGGCAAAACTCAATTTTGTGTAAAGAGTTATCTGAAATTATGCCTTCTGAGGGTAACCACCTAACATCTCTTAAGGCCAGTTTTAGCCTTTTCTAAACAAGCATCTTTCTAAAATAAATTTCTGAAAAATCTGAATGAAATCTAACTTATGTTCTACTCAGAGTCTGCTATGGCATTATCTGTTTTCGTATCATCATACCAAGACTTTCAAGTCATACTTATGAGCCATAAAATATCATGTTACAGTCTCTTCATTCAAAACATAAAGTTTGGACCACCATATCATTCAAACAGTTCAAGAGAATTCAAACTCCAAAACATATGTCAAATTATGCATAGAATCATTTTTTTCAAAATTTCAACAAATATTTGGTGGTCATGTATTTTTGACAAACTATGCAATTCTTTCATTATATGTCTTCAACATTTATCAACATGTAAAAACCCCTCTTATCAATTTAAAATTAATCTTAAATCATTTAAAAATAGTCAAGAACATTGATACCATGCTTCTAAATATAACATTCTTCAATTCGTAACATGAGAAAATCAAAAGATGTTTCTACCTAAGAGGGAGTGTAAATAGTCATGCTCTCAATTTAATTATTAACTTTAAATGCATACATACACATATATATAAACAAAAATCAATTTTTCTTTAAGGAAAGGCCTCAAGACCAAAATAATAGATCAAAAGGATTCACAATGCATAATTGTAAATTTAGATCATGTAGTTTAGGAAAACCCACGTACCTTAGATTACAAAGTTTAAAGAGTAGAATTCGAATCTTGATTTGTTCCTGGAAATTTTGGACTTAAAGATTGATTTCTTGTTCTTGGAGGAACCCTAGTTTGATCTTGTTTTTGAAAGTAAAGAGGGAGTTTTAATGTTGTATAACTGATGATAATATACAATAACATTTTTAGAAAGTCATTAAATCAATTGCGGAGGTTATCGGAAGAGGAAAAGTACCAAATAGATTCCCACACTACATAATTTATTAACACACTAAATTTGAATAGGATTTATTAACTTTCGTAACCTTTACACATAGAGTTGACGGTTTACATTCTAGCCCAAAAGTTCGGGGAGTTACATTATCTCCCCTTTGGGATCATTCGTTGACGAATGATGAGTAAGGACATGTTAAAGCTTAAAAGGTATGGAATGAGGAAAGTAAACTCACATTGAACATTTTTGCTCAACAAAGTATCCAAAGGCATCGAAAGAGCTTCATGATAACCCACAGTGAAACGCATAAGCACGAAGCATGAGGTAGTGAAAGTTTTCATATGGATGACCTTGCACATGAGTTCTATGAATAATTCTCATCACAACATAAGGCATGAGTTTATTTGGTGACCATAGGCCCTATTTACATCAGTACTAATCATGAAATAAGATTTCACGTGAGACAGGATTTAGAAACATTTTCCACCTTACAAGATACAACTAATGTACCTTAAGTTTAGAGACACTATTCATTTAATCCCCATCATTAATAAACGTACTTTATCATTTCCCACCTATGATTCTCCCATAACACATCTAACCACTTGAATTTAGTGTCCTGAAGTATAATAATTCTATGCTGAAGCCCAACTCAAAGGAAAGAGGTGTTAACTTAAACTGCGGGACCTGTACTCTACATCACATTAAGAAATCACCTTACCCTATCACTATAATCCAACAACCTTAAATATTAATTCAAGGAATACTAACCGTACAGCACATTGGTTTGTGTTTTCATCAATCACAAAATTTAAGCCTATCATTACTACACCCACTTTATGGATCTCCCAACTAAGACCATCCAATTCAATCATTCTCACTAATATTTTCACCACATAACTCCTTCTTAACTATCTCACTGAAAACTCATTTATTTCTTCACCCTTCTCCTACAACCTTAGCTCTAGAAGTCAAATCAAAATATTTAGCTTCAAAATCATCTCCCCCTCACCCAAAACACTACCACACTTTCACAACCACCGTCATACTGATATATAAAGGGTCATTGAGGGACTCGAGCCTAAACATCATGAATGGATGTAACACTAGTCAATACATAGCTTATACTTATTACATTACTCAAGGAGGGACATGAAATAAAGATGCGATAGAATAGACACCGAGTGCTTTAGATATCAAGTGTCTGGATCATAAGTAAAGGGTTGTTCGGCATAACCACAACACAACATGATTTCCTAGGACATACTACGGTGAGAAACATGGGTACACATATCTGATGATTTATATAAAATAAGGTCGGAATTCAAAAAGTCAACAATTGAGACAAAGATTGATACTTGAAACGATTGCTTCTTATTATCAGAGTTAAGATAGTTATAAGTTCGCACAACTTTATCGTTTTGGCTAATTCCGGCTTAAAATGATTCAGTGACATACAAAAACATATTTTCTTAGGACCAAGCATGCTGTGAAACATAAGTTTTGATTATGGGCAACATAACATATGGCTTGGATACTTGAAATATTGAATCACTGAGGGACATTATTTCTCCTTGTATGGATATTGAAACATGACACGAGTTACATAGAGAGCTCAAACATTAGGTAGAGGCAAGACATGAATACATAATACATTGGTAGAAGTCCATTCAAATCAAAATAGAAGGAGTTTGCTTGAATAAGAATTGATTTAACATGATTCTTACTTGAAACTTGAGACCACAAAAAGAATCCGAGAACTAGTTTAATCTATCATCTCCCTCTTAGATCAAAGTCACCCTTCTAGACTTGAGAATATAAAATCCCATCAATCTATAACCACAGTTCTCAATACAATAGGAGATATTGGTATACACACAAACACAAACTTCCTTCAAGAATTTTACATAAAGACCCTAAATATTTTCTAGTTCATCTCCCTTTAGTGATACTAATCATAACTTATACTAACCCCAAAGTCACCAACTTATGACTAACATTATTATAGGCATGTCCATCCATGCTTCTAAACACTTAACACTCTATCTTTAACTCCTTAGAATACTCGCATTACACCTCCCGTCACATAACTTACTACTTAACAAAATTTGTAAAACCATACCCAAGGCTCATGTTGCCTACCTATATTTCCTCAATTCAACTCTAATGAATACCATACAACAACTCACTAGACTTCTACATACTAAACTTTCAAGAACACAAAACACTTATACATATAAATGCTAAGCCTTCCATTTTTAAGTACACTCTAAATACATTGCTTTCCAAGAACGCTACTCTAATTTTTTTTCATTATCATCTATTGTCATCAACCTACAATTTGCAATCTCATTAGCATACACATCCTCACTCCTTATCACATAATAATCCACTATCCACTACTTAATGTTCTAACATTAGACCGTTAATCACATAACTTATATCATAAAATCTTACCAAACACCATACTACCAGGGTGCAACTTATTCTTATATACTTATGCCCTTATCCACTTAGTGACTCACCCATAATTCATCATTTTAACACTAGTCCTCATATACACATATAACTCACAATTATCACTTAACTTTTCACAAATAATCAACCTAAGCTCTTTCACAAATCGCATCAAGCCTACTAATTCATTCCCACAAAACATACATCATTAACCTTAAGCTACTACTCTTACCACCACATTCTACATCTAAAGTTTAAGCCTATAGTCTAGCAACGATCACGTACCACCGGTGAAGCATGGAACATATTATACTGGTCCATCAAATTGGGAAATCAACTCAAAATACTTATTTCATTTAACTACTACCTACAATCACAATCCCTTCATGACATCACTATTACAACTTAAAATTCACTACATCCCTTCTCATATGAAGTACTAGTTTACAAGCACTAAAGAAAAGAAATTCAAGGGGGTAAAGTAACATAATAGACATGGTAAACTTTAATCTTATATTATAATCCAATGCAATCTTATATACATATTTTATTTTCTCACATCATACTTACTTACCCAAGCATACATTTAGACTACCTTCAAATTCCACATACGAAAATGAGTCTATTCTTATAATTTATTGGCTAATCTAACCGTTTTCATTCACAGACCATAAGGAATTTCTGTAACCACCATAACTATCCACTCTAGACTCTTTCCTATTTTGAATAAATAAAAATAATCACATCCAAACACTTTCTCCACACACCACCATACAATTTACAGGTCTTGCCACGATATTTTCCAACCACCATAAAATAAAGAACCACCACTAAATCAAATAGTTATACAACTAAAACTACTTATTTGTGCAATAGTCACCCTTACTCTGACTACTAACCTAGTGACTTCATGTCACCAACTTTGGACCAACTTACTACCATTAGGTCATAACACTTTAACATATACTACTACTCGGATAGAAATATAGTTCCAATATTCTTCTACATATTATTCCTGCAACAAGAATTTGAAAGGGACTGGATACTTTTAAATACCTCAGGCTAAAAATCACAATTTTATCTAGATCAAAGTTTACACTTGAATCTCTAACAGACTCCTGTCAAGTCCTTGGACAATTTTATAATCTTTTATGACATAATAAGAAAGGATCATACCATTTAGATTTATGGCATCTTCACTTAAATCACCTTAATAATGAGATATATCTGAGAACATCAGGGTAAGAAAAGAATTGGGATAACTTTACTTTCATATGATGATACCATAGCACAAACTAGAGTATGAAAAAAGAACATTCTGACTCTATAGCATAAACTAGAACATGAAGAAAGAGAGATATTTCTAAACGTCTTATAGCCTCCTGCTTATAAGTGTGGCACGCTACACACCAATAAATAAGACTATACCCAATGCAATTTTGCAGACATCCTAGGACCATGAACCGTGCTTTGATACCAAGTTTGTCACAACCCGAGCCGGGGCCCTAGCCGTAACATGCATCCTAAACCATGAGGCCCCGATGCTCTTCTAAATCTAGTAATCATGCAAAATATTCACATAATATAAGAAAATTTGTGTAAAACAACACATGATCGAACCATGGTCATTCTCATAACTTGAACAATTTGAAAAAGAATTTTTGAATATTCTAAACATGTGACAACCATCTGCAAAATCTCTCACATTACAATATCCATCATAAATTTGAAACATAACTGGGACAAAGACCCCAGTAGACCATAAAAAGAAATAAGAAATGTAATCTAAAAATCAGGCCTACCAAAATTAAGAAGGCTCACCAACTGCAATTTCTGACACACACAGATCTACTACTGGATAGAACCGTAGGACTGTGCCTTAGATCCTGAGATATAAGGGGTTAATACATTTTTACTAGTACACAGAGCTATCCAAAATAATGTGTGTGTATATGTATAAAGTAGATGAGAGCAAGTTTGAAACATCATGCATAAAATAGTTAAAAATACTTGGGCAATTTCAATGACCTTAAAAAAATCTTGTCAATGAAAGTCTAATCTTTGTGTTACTTCTGAGTTAGGTGGTGTACCCTTACAAGTCTGATATTTCACAGGCTATATGGAATGCGCCATTAACTCAGCAGGGAAGCCCCAACCCAAGTTTGCTGCAAGAGTTGGAGTTTATGATTTTGATAAATCACAGGGAACTAGGCCAACGTATAATACCTCTTGGGGAAATAATAACCCATATCGATAAAACACGATTTTGGGTAATGAGTTATTTGAACTCGTGCCTTCTTTGGGTAACCTCCTAACATCTCTTAAGCCTATTTTTAGCATTTTATAAACATGCATCTTTCTAAAATCAATTTCTAAAAAATTTGAATAAAATCGGACTTATGTTTTACTCTGAGTCTGTTATGGCATTATCTATTTGGTATCATCATTCTAAGATTTTCAATTCATATTATGAGACATCAAATATCATGTTATAGTCTCTTCATTCGAAACATAAAGTTTGGACAACCATATCATTTAAACAGTTCAAGAGAATTCATATTTCAAAACATATGTCAAATTATGCATAGAATTCCTCTTTTCAATTTTTGAACAAACATGTGGTGGTCATTTATTTTTGACAAACCATGGAATCCTTTAATTAGATGTCTTCAACATTAATCAACATGTAAAACCCCATCTCATAAATTTAAAATCAATCTTAAATCATTTAACAATAGTCAAGAATATTGATACTATGCTTCTAAATATAACATTCTTCAATTCATAACATGAGAAAATCAAAAGATGTTGCAACCTGATTGGGAGTGTAAATAGTCATTCTCTCAATTCAATTATCAAATTTAAATACATGCATACATACATACATACATATATATATATATATACATATATATATATACATACATATGTATATACATATATATATATATATACATATATATATACATATATATATATATACATATGTATATACATATATATATATATACACACATATATATATACATATATATATTTATATACATACATATATAAATACATACATATATATATATATAAACAAAACAAAAATCAATTTTTCTCTAAGCGACGGCCTCAAGACCAAAGCACTAAATCAAAAGGATTCACAATGCACAATTGTAAATTTAATTCAAAACCTCTTTAAAAATTCATTATTTTTAAAACATTAAACCTTATTCAAAGTGTTTTCAACAATACCACGTAGTTTAGGAAAACCCCACGTACCTTAGATTACAAAGTTTAAAGAGTAGAACTCGAATCTTGATTTGTTCCTGGAAATCTTGGACTTAAAGATTGATTTCTTGCTTTCTTGTTCTTAGAGGAAACCATAGTTTGATCTTGTTTTTGAAAGTGAAGAGGGATTTTTGATGTTGTATAACTGATGATAATACACTAATAACATTTTTAGGGAGTCATTAAATCATTTGGGGAGGTTTTTGGAAGAGGAAAAGTACTGAAACACCCCTTTTTGAAACCATAGTTTTGATGTTATTTTTGAAAGTGAAGGAGTTTTCATGTTGTGTAACTGATGGTAATAGGCTTGGTTGATGGACCTTGTTAGGAGGGTGATGAAACATCTCCTTGACCATCGGGTCACGTCACATGACTAAACTCACTACTTTAGGGGAGACGGATGTCTTAACAGTCCGACAGATCGACTGTGGTACCCTTGGTAGATTGATACCTCTCTGTAAAATGGGAATAACTTTTTAATCTGATATTAGATTAAGGAAAAATTGGTGGCCTTGAAAAGAGTGTTGGTGCGCAAACACTATATCCAACAATAGTAGGTCCCCTAATTAGTTATATATAAGAATTTATGCTCTATTGAAGTTGAATCAAGTTTGGACGCTCACCAAAACTCAATTGATAGGAAAAATTTCAACTCGTCCTTCAGTTAAGGGACCTCTATGATCTCAATTCATGCTCAAATAGATTCCCACACTACATAATTGATTAACATAGTAAATTTGAATCAGATTTCTTAGCTTTTGGAACCTTTACACATAGTGGTGACAATTTACATTCTATCCTAAAAGTGCGGGGTGTTACACCAACATACATACAATACACACACGATGAAAAAGGGTAGAAAAAATAGAGATAATATTGAGAGTGTGAGGGATAAAAGTGAGAGAGATGTAGAAAAAGAGAAAGAAGAGTGAAACAAAACTGATCGGAGAGAAATTGGAGCAACAGAAAGAGGAAAACACTCGCTGGGAATTTATGGATTAGCCACCAGAAACCACCTCCATCGCTATCATTACTGCTCTATAATTTCTCATTGTAGAACGTCTTTGTTTGCCCAAATTCATCCGAATCAGACTTTTTTCTGTCAAAACTAACCTAAAGTTGCAAAGTTCTGCCAGAAACGTGTACGAGTCTTGTTTGGTTTTTGCATTCTATGTTTGATCTTAGAGGAAAACAAAGTGATGGGTGTATATCAGAGCTGGTTTCATTCAAGACTTCGATTGTGGTTCAATTGGAAAGAATCATCTTCAATTAAAATTGAGGTCCATTTCTCCTACTCATTCTCTATTTTTATTCTAAATTTTGATCATTGTTTGTGGATGTGAATGACTGGTATGCTTAGCATGTTAGATTTTTTGTGAAGTGTATGTTTGTTGATGCATGATTTGGATTTTCGAAAATCGAAAGGGAAAAAAATATTGTCAATCGAAGAGTTGTTAAATCAATTTAGGGCAGGAATTGAAAAATTTACAAAAAGACAATTATTGATTGTTAGATTCATTGATGGTTATTTGATTTTAAATAAATACTGATTATGTTGATTTCGATATTATCACGTTTACGCCATAAATTAATTAGGAAAATACTAAGTTTGGTAGGCGAATTGTAGGAATTGATGATTGTGGAATGATTGAATTTTTGTGCTTGAGGTTGTTTTATTTTGTCTCTTGAAATTAAAAAATGTATTCATTTTACCGGCAATCACCTAAGCTCACATTGTACTTATTCACCGGGGAATGCCCTGAAGTATCATGTACGCAAAGGAGGCTCGTGATCAAGGCCTGAGGTATCGAGTAAAGAATTGAAGTGTAGTTTAGGATTAGTGTAGGTTTACTTTTCAGTACCTTTTTATTTGGGGCTATAATAATTAGACTGGACACTATATTTTTGGACTTATTTTGTTTGTTGTTTGACTGATTGTTTTGCATGTTTTGTGTGATTTATACAATTAGCCGATATGCTCCACCAAGAGGCCATGGTTGAACCACAGGATCGAGGGGTGCCTAAGACCTTCCCCTCTATCAACAAAATTCCATAACCAAAATCTCTATTCGTGGAACAATTTAAAAGAATCAAAATCATTTTGAAAAGGGATTTTCAAAGGTGACTTGGCACAACCAATTTATGCCAAGTGAAGACTCTGATTTTTGAATATAAAAAATCCTTTTTGAAACAAATCTTCATTTTTTTCAGCTAATAATAAAAACCCTTTCAAACTTAAAATTAATCTTTTTTGGTTAAAAAGGGTTGTGATAGATCTCTCGACTCTTCTGGGTATTTTTTAGAATTCAAGCTTATTTTTTTAGAGTTGTATCGGCTTAGTTTGACATTATGGATGTATAAACGTTGTTTGTGTTATTGTTGGTATTTGTTATATCATTGTTGAGTGCCTATTTGCTACGTGTTTACAGTTTTTCCTCTTATGTATTACCACTTTATATTTGACTTCCTTTGCATAACCCAAGTCAATTTTTTCTGAGACAAATTCTATAGTACACGCTATGTACACGATCTCTAGTTAAGTCACCCTTATTTTAGGAGGGGGATCCATCGGTTGGTATGGAGTAGGTGGAAAGTAATCATAGCTACTATCAACTATACGCTCCCCTGAACAACCTTATTAGTAGACCCCAGTATAGGTCAGCCTTTAGGTCATGCTTATCTGCATCATATTAAGACCGTGCAGGACCCACTTGGTCCTTTGTAGGAGACTCACCCTTAAATCATCCTTACATGCTAATTGTTGCATCTTTGAGCACAATAGGGTCATTTAACAAACTGATTTGAGGAAAACCATGTGCTAGAATTAATGGAGCGTGTGTTTAGGCAAGAAAAAAGCAAAGTGAATGCAAAAAAATAGAGTTTCATAGTTTTTTTAGAGTTTTTTATGGTTTTTGTTTCTCATAATCTAAAAATTCAAAAAGATTTTTTTTTACATTTTGCACTTATTTACTCAAAAAAACAAATCATCGAAAAGATTTTGTATTTTTTTCCTTTAGCAAGTATTTATAATTCAAAAATTTCAAAAGATTTTTTATTTAATAGGAGATTATAATAAAAGAAATTCAAAAAAAGATGGTAGAAGTTTTGTACATTGCATAAGACGAAAATATCAAAAAGATTTTTTCTTTCATAGTTGTTGGTGTCATTTTTATATGATGTATCAAACTGAAAACTCAAAAAAGATTTTATTGACATTTTTCATCATCTGTATTTGGTCGTGTCTCTTAAATCAAGGTTTAGTTTGTTTAATCTTTAATTGTCCAATCTAGATAAATTACGCACACCCGATTCTCCTCTCTCGGGAGTGAGATACGTAGGCAGCCCTTTGTGGGTTCGATGATCTTATTTCAAAAATCCCAAAATATGTTTCTTCACTCTTCATTTAGAATAGGTATCATATAAATCTTTAAAAAGAAAAATACAAAATATTTCCCTTTAATAGTTTCAAGTTTCTTTTTTGTATGAAATTCAAAATCAAAAACTCAAAAAAATTTTCCTTTGATAATCATAGGTTTCATTTTTTGTATAGAAATCTAAAAAATTCAAAAAGATTTTGTTCACTCTTCATTTAGAGTAGGTGTTTCATATACATCTTTAAAACAAAACTACAAAAAGATTTTTCTTTAATAGTTTCAAGTTTCATTTTCATATCAAATTCAAAATAGAAAATCCAAAAAGATTTTTCTTTGGTAATCATAAGTTTCATTTTGTATATGAATTTGAAAAAATCCAAAAAGGATTTTTCTTTTTTTTTTTCACTCTTCATTTAGAGTAGGTGTTTCATATACATCTTTAAAAGAAAACTACAGAACAAGTTTCCTTTAATAGTTTCAAGTTTGATTTTCGTATGAAATTCAAAATTGAAAACCTAAAAAGATTTTCTTTGATAATCGTAGGCTTCATTTTGTATAGGGATTTTAAAATTGAAAAATTCAAAAAGATTTTCATTAATTCTTTGGACAATTTATTATTTTTTTTTCTACTCAAATTTTCAAAAATAAAGAAGAAGAAAAATAAAGAGAGTTTGATCGGCCATGTTGTGCCAAAACTTCACGAACTACGCACACCTAATTCTCCTTTTTCAAGAGTGAGATACATCGGCTCCTTTTTTTGGATTTAGCGATCTTTTCAAGAAAAATAGAAAAAGATTTTTAGAAAGTGTCGAACTCTAACATGTTTGCTATCTCTTATTTAGTTAGTTTAAGGTGGTTGGTTTGTAGCACTCTGGCGGGTCCTCCATATTACACCAAATCTAAGGAAGGTTTAGTTGTGTCCAACAGGGATATAGAGTAACCTCATGGATCAAACAAGGGTCAAGAAAATGAGAGTTTAAAGTAAGAGAATTTGAGACTAAGACTGCAAATGATTAAAATGTATGGAGCTTGGTCCAGTAGGCTGCCTCCTCTATTCCCTAATATTAATCCTACAAATATCTTGAGTTTTCCATCACAATTGCAAAGTTAGTTTTGTATTGTTGTTGACACACCACAACATGCCTTGGAATTCATGCCAGGTCAGCTGCATCTCAATATTTTCACCACTCCTTTTCTAGCTCCTCAGTATAAACTCACTACATTCAAAACACCACATATCGGTTGTGATTTTGCTGCTCAACCTTCTACTGAGGCTTCCATATTAGCTATCTTCCCAATGATTGTCGTTTCCCATTCCTATAGTGAACCCATGTTCAATACTTTTGATGATCATTGCTATAATCCTGAGTCTACTTTTAAGTTAACTGGACCACCAAAATTTCTTATAAAAAAGTTTGACATAGCTGAAGAGCAAGAGAAAATGGTTGAAAAAATGAAGAGTGCAGAAAATGCTATGAAAAGTTCCCTAGGACTTATGGGTAAAGAAGATATTTCATATAAAGACTGGCATATCTTCAAGTGTCAACCTTCCTCAAAGCTTTGAGATATCAAAATTTAAGGAACATAATGGACATAAGGAATCCATGAAATATTTGGGACAATATGAAAATCAATTAAGGGAAATTAGAGGGAAGAAGAATGAAAAAGATGCATTTGCTATTATAGTTGGACAATGGGAATGTTCAAGAAGACGACATCGTCGTTACCCTCAGTGTCAAGCCCAAGTTCATGCCCAAGCTCTATATAATCACTCCCAAAACCCATTATACTTTATTTCCCTACCTCCATACCCAAGATATGGTGCACAACCATATGTTTAGCTCTTTTTTTACTCACAATGGCACAAACCAATGCCTTAAAGTCACCCTCTAACTTCACCAAAAGATCAAAGCCCTTCTAGGCCCAAGGTTTGATCCAAGTCAAACAATGGAAAGTGAAAGAAGCCTCGAGATAGTTTCACACTAATTGGAGAGTTGTATGCCAGTTTCTTCTTGAGATTGGTATAGTAGAGCATGATCGCTCCTCTCATTGGGTATACTTCTAACCCACATTAAAAAAAGAATTGAGCCTAATGTATGATGTGCATATCATTTTGATGTTTAGGGTCACAGTATTGAAGATTGTCGTGCTTTGAAAAGAAAAATATAAAATATGATTCAAGATAAATAGATTTTGGTACAGACCATGGACAATGGTAGAAACTCTAGTCATGCTGATATGCAAATCAGTGGCTAAGATGTCAAGCTTAGCAATTGGGAAGATCCGCCTCTCCTTACTTGGAAGGGGTTTTGAGCCTTAATGTTATTTTCTTTCATATCCCTCTTTTGGAATCAAGATAGAGTCAGCAAAGCTAAAAGAAAAGTGTCGAGCAAAAGAATAGAGTAAGAAAAGTTTCAAAAAAAAATAAAAAGAAAAAAATGTTTTGAAAAAGAAAGAAAAAAGAAGAGTGTCAAGAATAATAGAGTCAGAAAAAAATCTCAAAGATAAAAGAGTCAATAAAAAGAAATTAGAATCAAGCAAAAGAACAAGTTGTTGGAACTACGTGTGACCTGATTCTCCTATTTTGGGGGTGAGATACGTAGGCTTCTCTACTTTGAGATTGGTACATTTAAATAAATAATTTAAAACTACCCAGTCAAAAGAAACTGGGTCATGAGTTAATTTCCATTGTTTGAGTCGATTCCATAAGTTCTAAGTCTCATCCTACTTCAAGTGTCGTTTCGGCCTCATGTCGTCTTTTATTTCTAACCTTATTCAAAAGCCAAGTTACAACCAAAGAAATACCTCCAGATCAATCTTTGAGAATTATAAGTCTAAGCATGCAATGCATAAGATAACGTATTTTAGGAACTACTTGTCTTCCTCAACATAAGGAATCAAGAGAGAAATAAAAATAAGAGATCCTTTTTGGTGAAAACCCTCAAGGGCACCATAAGATAATGGTGAGCTGGGAGAAAAATGAGAGAGGCTTGTTAGTGAAAACCCTTCAATGTGTCACTAGCCGAATGAGGTCTTAAATGAAATTGACCTAAGAAAGAAACTCAGTTTCAAGACCGTTAACTCAACAATAATTTGTGAAAGTTTGGATGAAAAGATCAGACAGCTTAATCCAATATGTATGACATTATCATTAGAGTTGAATGTCATTTTTAGATAATTTTTTTGTTCTTTGTTTCAAATGGGGACATTTACTGTATTTTCTTTCTTCTTTTTATTTTTATTTTTATTTTATTTTCTTGAGTCATTTATCCAAATAAAAAAACCATTTTCATTTTTCTCTTGTTATTGAGTTAAGTTCAGGTCAAAATAAGTGAGAAAAGATTTCAAAACTGGCTACCAGCTTCTTTAATTACACAAAGAAAGACAAAAGGTCAGCGCATGCAAGAGACTTGATTGTGAGCCAAAATAAGGCATGCAAAATGTTTTGTTAATAGACAAGTCTGGGAACTCATAGGAATACCAAGGTTCAAAGGATTTATCTGAGGGGCATGACAAAGCAGAGATACTGTATTTGTTTCAATGTCACTCTTATAACCAGAGTTTGGGTCAATGATGCAACAAGTCAATGAAATATGCTAATGGTTGGAAGCAAGATAAAATATCACGGAGTCAAGAGCAATTTGTATGAAACAGGAACATATGTTACCTTCAAATAAAGGATTTCAAATCCTAAACATCAAAGGCCGTAATTTCTCACTTATACAAATGTAAGAGGAAATGTTGCTGCACAGGTTTGGTGATCAAAACTATGGTAAAACTCATAATCCAATATCTCTAAGAGATGCACTTCCTTGTTCTGGTAATTCAGGTTCATTTATTAGGTGATGCACTTTCTAAATTGAACCTTTACTCCTAGAAGTCATACTTTCTAGTTGAGTCCTTCCACTAAACCCTTAGGAGACACACTTCTTTGTTAGGGTAGTTTAAGTTATGTCTTTATAGGTGACATACTTTCTAACTCAATCCTTTACTCCTGGAAGATACAATTTCTGGTCGTGTCCTTCCATGGAATCCCTAGGAGATAAACCTCTTTATCTAAGTAATTCAGATTTTCTTTATTAGGCAATGTACTTCCTAAATTGAACCTTCGTCCTAGAAGTCGAATTTTCTAGTTGAGTCATTCCACTTGAACCTTAGGAGACACACTTCCTTGGTGTGTATTTAAGTTTCTCTTATTAGGTGATTCACTTCCGAATTTAAGCCTTTACTCTAAGAAAATGTACTTTCTAGTTGAGTAGCTAACCCCTAGGAGATGATTTTCCTTGTCTGGGTAATTTAAGTGGCATTTTTAAAGAGACACACTTTCTTGTTTGGGTAATTCAAATGACATTTATAAGGAGACATACTTCTTTGTTTGGGTAATTCAAGCAAAATTTGTAAGGAGATGCACTTCCCTGTTTGGGCAATTCAAGGGCATTTGTAAGGGGACACATTTTCTTGTCTGGGTAATTTAAGTGGCATTTGTAAGGAGACATACTTTCTTGTTTTGATAATTCAAATGACATTTGCAAGGCACTTCCTTGTTTGGGTAATTCAAGCAACATTTTAAGAAGATACACTTTTTTGAATTTCATGAAATTTTAATACAATTTTGATGATTTTGAGGATGAAAACGAGTAGCTTTAGAATTAAATTGTTGGTTATAAAGAAATTCTAGACCCAAAAGAAATGTTACTCGAGAAAATTAAAGTAAAAGGTGTCTTTTAAGTATTGAATGAAGGATTGATGAAATTGACCAACATAAAGGGTCAAACATAATTAGGAAACTTGATTAAGTTAATTATGGACTTGATTAAAATTTTCAAAACTTTCTAATCTTTTAAAAAATACAAATCAACCCAACCCACAACCCTCTTCAATCCAAATCAACTAGTCTCTCTCCCCTCTCTCTCGATAGCTTCTCTAAACTCTCTCCCAACTAACAGTTCTGCAAATTTCTCTTTTCAATCCTCAACGACTTCAAACTCCGATGAAAAATAGTTGGGATGCGATCTCCTTTTCAACTTCAACCTTCAATTGATGTGAAAGACTTGCTCTCCGGCCACAACAACTTTGAATTTTTCATTGTTTCTTTTTTTCTTTCATTGGTAAAAAATTATGGACTTTTAAGTTTTGGAGAAAATGAGAAACTTGAGCCAAATTCTCTTATAGTATTGGGTAACAATTTTAATATTTATTGTTTAAATTTGAAATGCGGTCTGAATAAAATTCTAATTTTTAGTATTTCTTCTCTTCTCTTGTCGAAGTGAATTTTGATTTTTTGTTGTTTGTTGCATTTTTTTGAAGTTTGATTTTAGTTTTTTGTGTTTATATAAACAAAACAATGATTTGGTTTGATTTATTCTATTTTTTTCTTGGTAAAAATGATGATATTGTTGTTTTTCCAGTGGACCAAAATTGTGATACTATTTTTTTCCTCCAACAAATTATCCATCTGGTGCAACATATTAACCATCTGATGCAACAGATAAGCTATCTAATGCAACAGAGGAACCATCAAATTAAAATTCTGATGCAATAGATTAATCATCTGAGGCAATAGAGGAACCATTAAATAAAAAAAATTGATGTAATAGATTTAACATATGATACAATAGTTTAACTATCTAATGTAACAAATTAACCATATGTTGAAACAGATGGTAATGCAAAAAATTTACTATCAGATGCAACAGAGGAACCATCGAATAAAAAAATGTGATGCAACAGATTAACCATTTTATGCAATGGAGGAATCATCAGATTAAAGATCTGATGCAATAGATGAAC
The DNA here is from genome assembly GCA_030864225.1 of Capsicum baccatum var. pendulum. Lineage (NCBI taxonomy): Eukaryota > Viridiplantae > Streptophyta > Magnoliopsida > Solanales > Solanaceae > Capsicum > Capsicum baccatum. The sequence goes on from CM061550.1 coordinate 79,733,762, forward strand.
CTCCTGTTGGATAAAATCCTATCAACAATTCCAACAGGACATGTCCAAGACTTGATTTTTCCAACTGCTCATTCATCTACCATGATAAATGACCCTTCTATTTGATGAAATCTAAACAATATTGATCATTGATAACTGCTGTAATAGATCACTCATGTGTTGCAATAGATGTGTGACCTATTGCACAGACCATTCATCTTTCTCAATAGATGAGTGATATGTTTTGTATTGTCACAACAAACTACTCAGTTGTTGCTGCAGGTTAGTTAACTGCTCCAACAGATCACTCATATGTTATAATAGATGTATGATCTATTGCACAGACTATTCATCTTTGTTAATAGATGAGTAATATGTTTTATAATGTCATAATAGATTACTCATCTATTGCTCAAGTTATTTAACTGTTCCAACATATCACTCATATGTTGCAACAAATAATATTGCAATAGATGTGTCATCTACTACACAGACCATTTATTTTTCTTAGATAAGTGATATATTTTTTATTATTGCAACAGATTACTCATCCATTACAATAGATTATTTAACTGTTCCAACAGATCACTCAGATATTTCAATAATGTGTGATCTATTGCATAGACCATTCATATGTCTTAAAACATGAGTAATATACTTTGTATTATTGTAATAGAATACTCATCCACTGCAACAGGTTGGTTATACACTGTAATAGATATACTACCTAGTGTAATAGATCAGTGATTTGTTGAAGCTTTTAATTTATTATTTTGCTTGTTAGATTTACTATTATCCTTTTTAATGATGCATTAATCAATTATAATATATTTTTTATATTCCTATTAATTTTAGATAATATGGCTCCCAAAAGAACAGAAACTGAATCAAGTCCAAGTAAAGAAACAATTGAAGCAACTAGACTACATCCACTACTTTATGAGCTTGCTTTACAAGTGTTATCTCAATTAGGAGTAGAATATGATGAACATGAGGAGGAGGAATTATTTGAAAAATATTATACAAATGCTAATAGCCCTTCCACCAAAGAGTTTGTCAAAACCTTCAGCATTGATCGTTATCATGTGAGAATGTAGTGTGATGGTGTCATAATTTAATGAGTGATTTCGTGGTTAAGTTAGCCATGGGAAAATCTTTTGACGCCTTCAGAAAAATACTTTGAGAACAAAAATTGGATGCTTATTTTAGGGACAACTACTTTGGGAAATATCTTGATTTGCCGAAGGACAACAATGATCGTTTCCAAATAAAAAAGGTATATGAACTTCTCAAGCATAGGTTTACACATAAAAACAAAGATAAAGTGGATGATGTGTGGATAAATTACTGTGGCATGCCTGATTGTTTTGGTTGGAAAGAGTTTGCCATAGTTACTGAATTAAAATGTTATCCTCTTTCTCCTTCTTAAGTAATACCTAATATAACCCTAAAAAAGTACCCCTCATACCCCAAAAAGGTAAAGGCAAGTCATGTGATCATGATGACCTGGTGTCCATTGCTATTCCAAGCTTCAAAAATAAAAATTTGATAGAAGCATTGAAAGGTAAAGGACTTTCAAAGAAGCACAAGCAGTGATTGTGCTTGGTTTGGTTTGTACATAATTTTATTTGGGCGAGAGACATTAACAACATAAGTATTGGTTTAATAAATCTCTCCGAGGATCTTGAGGCATTTAACAGCTATCCTTGGGGTTATGAAAGCTTTAAAATAAATGTTAAATATTTATTGACTCCGTTAGCGCCAAAGACAGTCAACTTATATGGATTTCCATGGGCTTTCATGGTAAATGTTTCATTCTTTTATTATGATATCATTCATTTTTAACTCAATAAGTGGTTTTGATTTATTGGTGTTATTTGATAGGCTTGGGTGTTTGAAGTCATTCCTTATTTGGGACAACAAGTGAACTACATGAAGAAGTTTCCTGTCTAAGAATCTTGAGATGGTTGCCGGCCAAAACTGTTAAAAAAGTAAAATTTTTGGATCTATTCAACCCCCCAAAGGATGAAGTAGAATTATAATTAAAATTTTTGTTTTAATTAATGATTTTTCTGAATGATCTAATCATCATTCTAATATATCTAATGATTTATGTTAGATTGTGCATCGTCGCTTGTTCTGACCAATTGAGAGTTGAAGATTCCAATTTTTCTTATGTTACGATCTGTGCAAACTTGATTGGACCATAAGGTCTTTGACAGAATAAAAATAGAATTGTTTGGAGCAATTGTCATTACAAGAAAAATAATTTTGGAGGGTGGGCATGTTGTTGATTATGGTCTTGGTGGTGATGGAGCTGTTGGTGAATTCACTTATGTTGCATTTTGTCTTAGAAGCTTGGGTTTTTTAGGAGATTGATTTCCTCTTAGGTTCAAGTAAGAGTGTGCTATTACTATTGTGAGTCTTAGGGGTTCTAGTGTTTGATACACACTTTAGTTCCTAAATCTTGTAATAGTTTATTTCTCACTATCTATCCTTTACTTTCTTTCTTTAGTTTGGTGTTTTGTTCCTAGTTATCTTTAGTTTTGAATTTGTGCTTGCTTTTTTAGGTTAGTCTTCATCTATTCTTGTGTTTTCTACTTTGATCTTATATTATTTGGTATCAGAGCCAGGTTTGATTTTCTTCCAACAAAATCAATCTTGGGTTTGTTATCTAGAAAATTGTAACCCCTCAAAAACAGGTCCCAAGATGTCACACGGTACTCAAGACTACAAGTAGTCTTAAGCTAACCCTGTAAGCCTTATTCTAAATCTAAAACTCATATCAAAGAGATTTAATAATCAATCATCACTGAAATACTTAATCTGAACTAATCTAGAAATTACTGAACATAATGTCTAAACATGTTTGAGTTAAAAGTCTAAACAAATCATTCTGTAAGTCTGAAACACACCTAATAATCAGACAAGCCTCAACTACTAACAACACGAGAGTCGCTGGGATAGACCCTTAGTTGACTCAAACTGACTGAAAATAACTGAACAAGCTACTGTAATAAACTGAAAGTCTGAATAACTCAGTCCCTGAACTATGAAGACTCACCTACTATCAAAATGTAGATGTAGATGCTCGAAATCACTCACGCTGCTAAAACTGAGCACCTGAACCTACCTTATTAAACAATGTAACACATAGACGTATATATGGGTTAGTACTTTTGGAATGTACTGAGCATGTGAGGATGAATTCATAAGTGAAACAATATTTTGATATTAATAAAAATTCATGAAAGAATGCATGTTGAGTGTAATGACTCACATACGCTATAATAACTGAAAGACAAAAGTAATAAATAATTAAACATACTATATAGATCTTGTGAGCCATTACTTTTATTTCTAAAAACTGTACTTGTATTCTATTTTTAAATCATGCAGGCTAAGTGTGGAAAGGATTCACTTTTATATCTATAATTTGAGAGATGAAATTCATGAGTAATATCTGATGTAAAATAATATTTGAATGAGACTGTGACCCTTCACACTTAGTTTCTAAAGCTTTTTTATTATTCTTTTCTGTTAGGGCTTTACTGAAGAGAATTCTTTTAAAAACTATCTGCAAGGCTTTAGGGAGGTTCTTCTAACCAACATAAACAATGTGAGCTATCATAGAGTCCAACATCTAGCTACCCTACCTCAGATTAGGGAGATGTGTCATACCCTTTTCAAGGAGTATAACCTGAGCTAGGTGATCACACTCTATATTTGTTATCCATATAAATGGGAATGATCTGAATCTAAACCTATGTTGGCTCGTAGTTATGGGAAAGTAGGAAGGGCTAAACCCACACTTTCCACTCATTGCTAAATACTACTCCCTTTAATATGTATGCTCATTCTGTAGGAAATCCACTTTAAAACTAGCATAAGGGTTTGAAATGAAAACCTGTTGTGCAATTATTTTTTTAAAACTAATATCAAACTAACTAAGTGAATTCTATATCTTAGCTGAGGATCAAAGATCAAATCTTATTCAGAATCTGAGTCTGATTTTATCATAGGATGCTTAAAAGCAAAAATCTGCTTGAAATATCAATACTCAACTTAGGGCTTAAAGCCCATACTTTAACTTATGTCAAATCATCACAGTGTTCAAGCTTAATAAATAAGATCTTGAAATTTCTTTAACAATTCTAGTCAAGGCAATGCAATTTAAATTCTCAATATATGTAAAACAAGTCAAACGTATGGACATGGAAAAATATAAATACAATTCATCATTCAAGTCACTTGTGATATCATAGTCTCTAAATAATAATCATTGGGTATAAACCCTAAATCAAAATTCATGTGAACTCATATAAAATCATGTAAATTCGTAATTAAAAACTAGTTTTAGACACAAGGATGAAAGAGTTATCCTGTTCATTCCCCTCACATACCTTAACTGATTAAATTGAGGAAGATACTTGACTTTGAATCTCTATTGATGTTCTTGAAGATTATTTCTTGGAGTTCTTGAATAGGGAACCTTGAATTTTTAATTATCTGGGAAAAGGAATGGTGAAATTTCGGGTTTATTGAAGTTTAAAATTGAAGCTCTAGGGTTTTCTTTGAGAGCAATTTGATGAAAATGGGTATAATATGCTTATAATAGGTTTAATATTTTGTTTTTCATGATTTGCGGGCTTGGAAAATACTAAATTTCCATGAAAATTTAAAATGCAGAACTGGAACACAGAATGAGACCTCACCACGACGCGCCAAATGGGCCATCGCGATACCTACAGCGACGCGGTGGAATTGTGGTGGCTCATTGGAAATAAACCACTGCAAATTTAGGAGTCACCCCAATATGGTGATTGGGTTATCATGATACCCACCACGATGTATTGTAATAGTTGTGACTTACTAGATTTTGACAAATTCTGAATTGGCCTCCACAGTGCTATTACTTTGCAATTTAAAATGTGATCCAAACCTTGTTTGAAAAATTCACAACTTACCCGAGACATGCTACTTACACCCCCGAATATAATTCAACTCAAAAATTATCATCTCGGAGCTCAAAAGGTTAACTTAAAAATCCTCAAAGTTTAAAGGGAGTCAAAAATGACTAAACCACTTAACACTTACCTTTATTTCAAGTTCTAAGTCCTATAGACACATACTAGGGGCTGAACTGAGCTAGGAACCTATGGGGTATTACAATATCTCCCCCTTGGAAACATTCATCCTCAAATGAGACTAATTAAGCTGAGGATACTGAGGAACTAAGACTATAAATGGCATGGACAATTGAAAACATGACTAAACTAATTTACAAATGCAAGAATTATCAAGAAAGTGGCTATATAAATCTAAAACATAAAATGAAAAAAGACATAATCTGAGGAAACTTGTTACCTTGTGTTGAATTTGAACTTACAAAAAAAAGATGAGGTTACTTTGTTTGCATATCTGTTTCCTCTTCATAAGTGGCTCCCTCAATGGACTGATTCCGCCAAAGAACTTTGACCAAGGAAAATTCTTTGTTCCTTAGTGTACAAATCTAGTGATCAATAATCACCAATGAAATCTCTTCATAAGAGAGGCTATCGTGAATGTCTGTGCTTTCTAAGAGTACTACAACAGCTGGATCACCAATACACTTCTTTAATAAGGAGATCTGAAACACAGGGTGAATGGATGACAAGTTTGCAGGTAACTCAAACTCATATGCTACTTTTCCAATGCGACTCAATATTTTGTAAGGGCCAACATATCGGGGAATAACCTTTACTTTTTTCCCAAATCACTTCACCCCTTTCATGGGTGAAACTTTCAAATAAATAAGTCATTAACTTTAAACTCACGATATCTTCTCCTCATATCTGTATAAGATTTTTGACAACCCTGCACTATTTTCAACCTTTCTCGAATGAACAGGACCTTCTCCATAGATTCAAACACAACATATATACCTATTAAAGTGACCTCACCCACTTCGAACCAACGAATACGTGCCCTACATCTCCTCCTTACAAAGAGCCTCAAACAGGGCCATCTGGATACTAGCATGGTAACTGTTATTATTGGTGAAATCAATTAATAGCAAGTGTTTATACGAACTACCCTTGAAGTCAAGAACACATGCCCTCAACATATCCTCTAGGGTCTTCCTGATCATCTGCCTGAGGATAAAAAATTGAACGAAGATGAACCTAGGTACCAAGACCTTTCTAATTCCAAAAGTGAGAGGTAAATTGAGTTTTCCTATATGAAATGATAGATAAAGAACCTCCGTGCAATCTAATCAACCTAGCACTGCGATGCACCAAACGATCCATCGCGATACCCACCGAGACACGATGGCTCATTAGAAATGGACCACTGCTGATCCGAAATTACCGTGATGCAAAAAGTGGGTCATCATAATATTCACTACGACACAGTACAATCGTTGTAACTTACTGTATTTTTATGAATGTCGAATTAGCTCCACTCCAATTCGGTGGCCTCCTCATTGTAATACTCACCGCGATGCGACCTAATTGTACTGAGCTGCTTATTTACAATTTCAAATATGATCTAAACCTTGTCTGAAAAAATTAAATCTTACCCGAGACATGCTACTTACACCCCGAAATATAATTCAACTCAAAAATCATCATCTCGGAGCCTGGAAGGTCAACTTAACAATCGTCAAAGTTTAAAAGAATTCAAAAATGACTAAACCCTTTTACATATAGCTTTATTTTCAAGTTTTAAGTCCTATATGCACATACTTGGAATTGAGTTGAGCTATGAATGTATGAGGTATTCAATTATCTCCCCCTTGGAAACATTCATCCTCGAGTGAGACTAATTAAGATAAGGATACTGAGGAACTAAGACTATAGTCGTCATACACAACTGAAAGCATGACTAAAATAATTTACAAATGTAAGAATTATCAAGAAAGAGGCTATATAAAGATGAAACTTAGAATGAAAAAAGAGATGATATGAGAAAAATTATTACCTTACACTGAATCTGAACTTGCGGCAAAAAATGGGGGTACTTGGTTTGCATATATGCTTCTACTTCCCAAGTGGCTCCCTCAATGGACTGATTTCTCCAAAGAACTTTGACCCAGGAAATTTCTTTGTTCCTTAGTCTACGAAGCTAGTGATCAAGAATCTCTATTGGAATCTCTTAATAAGAGAGGATATCATGAATGCATGCTATTTCTAAAAGTACTACAATAGCTGGATCACTAATATACTTCATTAATAAGGAGATAGGAAACACAAGGTAAATGGATGACAAGTCTGTAGGCAACTCAAACTCAAATGCTACTTTTCTAACACAACTTAATATTCTATAAGGGCCAACATATTGGGGACTAATCTTCCTCTTTTTGACAAATCACTTCACCCCCTTCATGGGTGAAACTTTTAAATAAACTAAGTTATCGACGTCAAACTGATGATCTCTTCTCCTCTTATCTCTATAAGATTTCTGATGACACTGTGCTATTTTCAACCTTTCTCGTATGAAATAGACCTTCTCCATAGCTTCTAACACCATATATGTCCCTATCAAAGTGGCCTCACCCATTTTGAACCAACCGATAGGTGACCTTCATCTCCTCCCATAAAGAACCTCAAATGGTGCCATCTGGATTCTAGCATGGTAATTTTTAATAGACAAAATCAACCAACTGCAATTGCTCATCCCAACTACCCTTAAAGTCAAGAACACATTTCCTCAACATATCCTCTGGGGTATGAATGGTCCTCTCTACCTGACCATCTGTCTGAGGATGAAATGCTAAACTAATATGAACCTAGGTACCAAGACCCTTCTAAAATGCTTTCCAAAAGTGAGGTAAACTGAGTAGCCTTATCTAAAATGATAGATAAAGAAAATTTGTGCAATCTAACCAACTTATCACTACGACTTACCAAATAGGCCATCAAGATACCCACTGCGATGTAGTGGAATCACGCTGGCTCATTAGAAATGAACTACTACTGATTTGGGCATCACTGCAATGCAGTGAGTGGGTCATCACATTACCCTCTTAAATTTATTTTCAAGTTCTAAGTGTTATAGGCGCATACTAGGGGCTGAACTAAGCTAGGAATGTACGTGCTATTGCAATATCTCCCCCTTAGAAACATTCATCCTCAAATAAGATAAGCTGAGGATACTGAGGAACTAAAACTATAACTGGCATACAAAACTGAAAGCATGACTAAACTAATTTACAAATACAAAAATTATCAATAGAGTGTCTATATAAATCTAAAACTTAGAATGAAAAAAGAGATGATCTGAGTAACCTTATTACCTTATTTTGAATCTGAACTTGCAGTGAAAAGATGAAGGTACTTGGTTCACATATCTTCTTCCGCTTCCCAAGTGGCTTCCTTAACGGACTGATTCTGCCAAAGAACTTTGACCAAAGGAACTTGTTTGTTCCTTAGTCTATAAATCTGGTGATCAAGAATCTCTACTGGAATCTCTTCATAAGAGAGGCTATTGTGAATGTATGTGCTTTCTAAGGGTACTATAATAAATGGATCACTAATACACTTCTTTAATAAGGAGATATGAAACAAAAGGTGAACGAATGATAAGTCTGCAGGAAATTCAAACTCATATGCTACTTTTTTAACACGACTTAATTTTTGTAAGGGCCAACATATCAGGGACTAAGATTATCCTTTTTGACAAATGTCTTCACCCCCTTCATAGGTGAAACTTTCAAATAAACTAAGTCATCAACTTTAAACTCATGATCTATTCTCCTTACATCTGCATAAGAATTCTGATGACACTGTTCTATTTTTAACCTTTATCGAATCAATTGGACCTTCTATAATAAACCAAATCAAATCATGCTGATGAAGCGAATGTGGTAACCCTATTACAAAATCCATGTTCACCTCTTCTCACTTCTTGATGGGAATACTAAACTCCTACAAGGTTCCACCAGGTGTTTGGAGTGTACTGGGCAAGTGGGGTGAATGGATAAGTGAAACTATATTTCAATGTTAATAAAAATTCATAAAAGAATAAATGTTGAATATAATGACTCACATACACTAGAATAATTGAAAGATGAAAGTCATAAATCATAAATAATGAAACATACTGTATAGATCTTGTGAGCTATCACATTTAGTTCTAAAAACTGTACTTGTATTCTATCTTTAAATCATGCAGGCAAAGTGTCGAAAGGACTCACTTTTGTATCTGTAATTTAAAAGCTGAAATTCATAACTAATATCTAATATAAATTAATATTTGAATAAGACTATGAACCTTCACACTTAGTTTCTAAAGAAATTTTGTTAGGGCTTTACTGAAGGGAATTCTTTTAAAACTATTCTGCAAGGCTTTAGGGAGGTTTTTCTAACCGTCATAAACCATGTGAGTTATCATGGATTCCAATGTCTAGTTTCCCTAACCCATGTTATGGAGAGGTTTCATACTCTTATCAAGGCAAATAACTTGATTTAAGAGATCATAATCTATATCTGTCATCCATATAAATGAGAATAACTTGAATCTTTACCTCTATTGGCTCATAGTTCTGGGAAAGTAGGATGTGCAAAACCCACACTTCCCACTCGGTGATAAATACTACTCCCTTTAATCTGTATTCTTATTTTGTACAAAATTGACTTCAAAACTAGCATAAGGGTTGTAATGAAAACCAGTTATTTCTTTATCTATTTAAAACTGAAATCAAACTAACTGAGTGGATTCCAGATCTTAGTTGAGGATCAAAGATCAAATATTATTCAGAAACTGAGACTGAACTTATCCTAGGATGCTTAAAAGAAAAAATCTTCTTGAAATATAAATACTCAACTTAGGGCTTAAAACCTATACATTAACTCATGTCAAATCATCACAGTGTTCATGCTTGATAAATAAGATCTTGAAATTTCTTTAACAATTCTTGTCAAGGAAATGCAATTTAAATTCTCAATATATGTAAAATAATCCAAATGTATGGACATAGAAAAATAGAAATACAATTCATCATTCAAGTCACTTGTGATATCATAATCTCCAAATAATAATCATTAGGTATAATCCCTAAATTCAAATTCATGTGAACTCATGTCAAATCATGTAAATTTGTAATCAAAACTAGTTTTTGGTACATGGATGAAAGAATTATCCTTGTTCATAACCCCACATACCTTAAGCGATTAAATTGAGGAAGACACTTGACTTTGAATCTAGATTAATGTTCTTGAAGATTGTTTATTGGAGTTATGGAATTGGAAAAATTGAATTTTGAATTATCTTGGAAAAGGAATGGTAAAATTTTGGATTTATTGAAGTTTAAAATTGAAGCTCTAGGGTTTTATTTGAGAGGAATTCAATGAAAATGGGTATAATATGCTTATAATGGGTTTAATATTTTGTTTTTCACAATTTAGGGGATTGGAAAAAAGACTAAATTTTCCTGGGAATTTAAAATGTGGAACTAGAACGCTGAATGAAACCTTACCACTATGCACCAAATGAGCCATCGCGCTACCCACTGCAACGTGGTGGAATTGCGGTGGCTCACTAGAAATGGACCATTACTTATTTTGGTGTCACCGTGGCGTGGTGAGTGGGTCATCGCAATACCCACCATGATGTGGTGCAATCTCGGTGACTCACTAGATTTTGATGAATGGTAAATTAGCCTCCACCGCAATGCGGTGGACTGCTAATCGTGATACTCACTGTGACATGACCTAATTGCGGTGAGCTACTGATAGCATCCAAGTTCACATGAAAGTGTACGTGATCTACCAAGGAATAAAGTGGCCTTCAAGAAAGCCGAATATCCCACAAGGACTTGTAAACTATTGAGATAAAGTAACAGAGAAAGTTTTTGAATTGTATAAATTAAACTAATGCGAAAAATTAAATGACTTTGGAAAATCAAAGGATAGCAACCTGGTGTTAAGGCTTACGAACAATCATATTCTATTATTGAACTTCACTGTTAAATAGATTATTTTGGTTGTTGATTCGTAGGGTTAATCATATGATCATGGTCTTTAAACCTTTAATTGTTTACCTAATATGGACATTACAACTACATCGTTGAGAAGGGATGTAATAATCCAGTTAAGTGTTTTAAAGCTATCATCCTAAGTGTGAATCAAGTAAGGCTTCTACATACATCCCTGTCCTAGATGCTAATTCGAAATCCTTATTTTATAAAAGACTATGAACCTTACCTTGCTTATCCCCATTTTCTATCTTCATATTCCCCCCTCCCCCCGAGATCACAAGGTCGGCATTGAATATATTCTAAGGGTAGTTAATCCTTAAAATAGTTAAAACAAGGATTAACAAACAACCATAATAATAGCGAATACAAAAGTATTAATGATCTTGGACTTAACCCCAAAATGGAAGTTTAGCCTTTAATGAAAATATTCATCAACCATTCCCTTGGAGTTATGATACAAATCATAAATAAACTAAATTAAAGAATGATAAAACCTAAAAAGAAGTTATAGAAGCCCCCTTGATATTCCAAGGATGTCCAAAAGTGTATAATAATGTTTCCAAATATGTATTTATAGTATCCAAGTAGTACTAAGAAAAATAAGAGTTGTAGTGAAAATTTTGGCCGTATTTTGAGGTGGTTCGCAACGTACAATCTAGAAACGGGAGTGGAAGTTGCATCGTACAAGTTGGAAATAGGAATGTAGGTCGCATCGCGAGGCCTAAAAGCATGTTTGGAGGTCTCAACATTCCCTAGTCACAAGGGATTACTATTTTGGGTCCCTTATGAAGCCTGTTTTCCATAGAACGTGCCAATTTTCCTTCCATATGATATACACATGCCCTGGACATTGCAGGGGTCCAAATTGTGTCCAAGTTATGTATTGTGCTTTCGTTGATCCATTCTGAGACTTTTTGAGTTGTTTCCACTTAATTTGAAGTTCGTATATCCTTCATATATCATAATAGTCCATTCAAAAAGAATCCTATAGAATTAAACACAATAATTTAGAGCTCAAAACAACAAAACATCCAAAACGGTGAACTAGAAACATGAGCTAAGCATAGGCTTCATTCACTTTGATTTATAACTTATTGTTTTGACTCTTGTATTGATCCAATTGAATCTTGAAAATTATAAAAAAGTTTTTTCACATATAAATACAAAATAAAAACCTTATTATCTCATTAAAACACATTATAACCTAACACGATAGACTAGACAAACACCTAGCTCAAGCTAGTAACACTAGTTTTCTCAATTGAACTCTAAATGATCAATTTGAATCAAAACTTGTATGAGAACTCCATTAAACATTGTAAAAATATACATTGACACTTAAAAATACATTTATATCTGTAATACCCCAGGAAATTTTTTGTTAAGATTTTGTGCGTAAACGTGTTATGTTCTATCTTCTAAAATGAACTATAAATTTTCTATGCGGAATGTCTTAGATTATGACCCACCATTGAGTAGAGTATCAAATAATATTTCCAAATATATATATATCATCCAAAATGGACACCCGAGCGACGAGTTATGAACATTTTGATCGAACCGTGAATAGTAGTGAACAGTAAAACGTGCAGGAAAAAGTATTGAGGCCTAGCGTATTTTTGGTCCAACTTTAAATGATCATAAATACTTTTACATAATGATCTGGGTGATCTACTATATATAAATGGAAAGCTCTGTGAGTCCTCTTTCTGATGAAATTGGTTTCATCCAATTTGTCTATCGGAGCAAAAGGTTATGGTCAATCTACTTAAGCTTACCAAAATTGAATTTTTGGGTCAATTTCAAATTATCATATATACTCGTATACAATAATCTGGGTGAGATACTATATATTAACAGAATTATATGAGATTCCTCTTTTTAATGAAATTGGTTTCATCCAATTTGGATATCGGAGTAAAATGTTATAGTTGATCTACTTTAGACTATTAAAACAGTCCACCACAGGACAGATTCAAGATTTTATTTGATTTTTGGGGGCGTTTTGGTCATCCCCCCTTACCCAAAATCCATCCAAATCCTATGTTAAATCCTATTAGAAGCATTATATGTTATATTTCATCAAATTCACTCAAAAAGAAAACCCTAAGCTCCTACATCCAACTTTAAGAACCTCTAAAGTTCACCATTTATTTCCTCAAATTTATTCAAGATTCCAAGTTCCTAGTTCAAGAATTCCAACAACCATTATTCAAAGGCATAATTAACATCTCAAAACGGAGTATCGATCTAAAGTTTATCATTCAAGGTATGTGGAGTTTTTCAATAAGAACTCTCTTTCATTCTTGTGCCCAAAAGTAATTTTCTTTATAAAGACATGATTTTTATTTGATTTTTATGAATTTTCAAGTATGAACCCATATCTTATGATGATTATTATAAAATCTTGATGTTTATGATTTTGAAAGAAGAATTTACATGTCTGGTCATATAAAGCATGAATCTTGAACGATATTTATCATGATTTTGATATTTGGGTCGTGATTCTCCATTGGAAATTGTGTTTTGTTTTTGAGAAAGTGTGTGTTATAAGCACGCTAATGTTGAAAATTTGAGATATTTTGAATGATTTGACCTTTTGGTCTTAGTGGAGTTGTTTTGAACTCTAGTGTGAAAGAAATCCACAACGTGGTTGATTTTGATAGATGAGAAGCATGATGGCTTCCGATATATATTTATATATTACTGAAATTGTTTTGTTGTGGATTGCCTTTGAAATGATCTGAGCTATGTCTGGGAGAAATCTTTAGCACCGAGTAGGAGGTATAAAGCAACCTTACCTCCCTAAAACTATGTTCCCCCGTAGGAGTGAGCCTGAGGCTAATTTATATAGTGATCACTAGTTTGTGTGGATTTGATATCAAGAGTCCTACTCTGATGGCAAGGATAGGACTGGTCTCCCCAACATGGGTTGTACATTGGACTCTATGTAGCTTACATGGTTTATGTCGGTTATAGGATCTCCAAGTGTGTGTGTGTTTCCTATTGTCTATGGTGAATGGTGAAGTGATTTCAAAGTGGAATTGTGAAAGTTATTCTTTCAAAATATTTAGATGATATTTACATTATGAGAATTGATATTCTAGATGAACTAAAAGTGATTATCAAATTATATGATGACTCACATGTGTTATTATACTTATTTTATCCTCTCATGATTATGATGATTTTCTTCAGGTTATGTGAGTCTTTCATAAATCCTGCATATTTCTTATAAATATTTATGATGATAATGTTTATACAACTGCGTATACCCCCATATACTCGGTACCTTTCCATGGTACTGACTCACATCTTCATATATGGGCTGCATTTTCTCGAAATGTAGGTTCAGGTGCTCAGTCCCAGGTTCGATAGTGGTTCTTCGGGCAAGCTATTCTTCATCCTCTGTTGTGGTGAGTGCTCATGTTTCGAGGATGTGATGTCTAATGTTGGTTTCACAGAATTATTTACATTTGATAACTGAGTATGAGTCAGTTGGGGAATGTCTCAATGGCTTGCTAGTTTTATTAATTTTCTTAGAGGCTTGTCAGACTAGTATAGATGTTGGGAGTTCACTAATAAGTCGTATTTTGTTATCTTTTTGAAATTCTTTTATTCTTCGATGATGATTACTCTGTTGATATTTGAGGGTTATTTATGAAAACCGCATTAGTTTGTGTTTAACTGAATGAAAATGGCTCAAAGGGTTAGCTTGGGGCTACTCATAGCCTCAAGCACCATGTGACGCTTCGGGACCCATTTTCAGGTAGTTACAAACTTGGTATCAGAGCCTAAGCTTGTAAGGTGTCCTAGGGAGTCGGAGAAGCCGCGTTAAGTAGAGTCTTGACCACCGATGTGTAGTGCGCCACATCTATGAGCAAGAGGCTACAAGATGTTTTAGGAAAAAAAGTGTGATTCTTTTTTTCAGAAGATTATAATGCTTAAAGTGTCTCTCTCTGCTATTGATTCATGCTCTCCTATTTTAGAAGTATGCCTCCATGTCGAGTGAGAAGAAATAATAATGGTCAGCAACCTCAACCCGATGAACCATTGAATGAAAATATGTCTCATGCTGAATTTCGGGCAGCCTTTCAGGCGTTGGCCCAAGCTGTTACTGCAAATGTTTAGGCCAAACTGTCCCTAGATCCACAACAACAGAGAGGTGATTCAACTTCTGCCAGGATCCATAACTTCATGAGGATGAATCCACCGGAATTCAATGGGTGTAAGTTTGATGAGGATCCACGGTTGTTTTTAGAGGAGGTGTGGAAGATTACTTAGGTGATGCATGTATCTGAGGAACATAGTGTGGAGTTGGCTGCGTATAGGTTGAAAGACCTTGCTTATAACTGGGTTTTTTCTTAGAGGAAATATAGAGGTGAGGTAGTTGTCCCTATGACTTGGCAAGAGTTCTATGATGCATTCTTGGATAAGTTTTTCCCTTTGGAGATGAGAGACGTAAAGGTGGAAGATTTTATGAACCTATGACAGGGCTCTATAACTATTACGGAGTACTGTCTAAAGTTCAATTAGTTGGCCAAGTATGATCCTAAATTAGTGGCTGATAATCGAGCTAGTATGAGTAAGTTTGTGACTAGAGTATCTAGTTATGTGGTTAAGGAGTGTAGGATTGCTATGCTGAATAGTAGATGAATATTTCTAGGCTGATAAATTATGGACAACAGATAGAGAAAGACAAAATTAAGGAGAAAGATAGAATGAGAGGGAATAACAGAGCTAGGTTCAAGCAGCACAGACAGGGTCAAACTAGATTGGAAGAAGGGAGTCGCCCTTAGTATCAGGATCATTTGTCTATGCTAGCACCATAATCTGCTAGTGCTTCCATTCCTAGAGGTAGGCAGAAGCAAGGTAGCAGGTCATATACATCCAGGTCCCAGTACAGTGCTGGCAGTAAGCCAAATTATCCCTTGTGTCCTGAGTATGGTAGGGCTCATTCGGGTGAGTGTTGGGGTGAGAAGAGGGGTTGTTTCTGGTGTGGTAACATGGGTCACAGAGTTAAAAATTGTCCACAGGATGGTCAAGGGCGTCGTGACTATCACCCTCAGACCCAAACATAGACTGTTAGTGCTCCAGTTCTAGTGACTCGCCCAGCCCCAGCTAAGGGAGCCTCTTCCAGCAATGCTGGCGGGTAGCGCCATAATAGATTCTATGCTTTACCTTCCCACTAGGAACAGAGGGACTCTCCCGATGTTGTTAGTGGTATGCTTCATATATTTCAGTTTGATGTATATGCTTTGTTGGATCCTGGATCCATTTTCTCATATATTACACCTTTGATTGTTGTGAATTTTGAAATGAGTCCTGAGATTATTCCTGAGCCTATCTTAGTTTATACCCAGTGGGTGATTCTACTATTTCCCAAAAAGAGTATAAAAAGTGTCCTGTTACCGTTCTTCATAGAGTCTTGTTGGCTGATCTGATTGAGTTAGACATGGTAGATTTTTATGTGATTCTGGGTATGGAATGGTTGTATTCTTCTTATATTTCTATTGATTATCGTACCCGAATGGTCAAGTTTCAGTTTTGGGGTGCATACGTGTTTGAGTGGTCTGGGAATTCTGTGTCACCCAAGAGTCATTTTATCTCTTACCTCAAAGCTAGAAAGCTTATTTCCAATGGGTGTATTTACCATTTGGTTAGATTCAAAGACACTAAGTCTGAGACTCCAACTCTCCAATCTATTAACGTTGTCAATGAGTTTTCTGATGTTTTTCCGGATGATCTCCCAGGGATACCTTCTAATAGAGAAATAAAGTTTAGGATTGATCTTTTTCCCGATAGTCAACCCATTTCTATTTCTCCTTACCGTATGGCCCCTGTTGAACTTAAGGAGTTGAAAGAGCCACTCAAAGATCTACTAGATAAGGATTTCATAAGGCCCAGTATTTCTCCTTGGGGTGCTCCTGTGTTGTTTGTGAGAATGAAAGATGGCTCTTTGCATATGTGCATTGATTACTGCTAACTGAATAAAGTCACCATAAAAAATAAGTACCCCCTTCTGAGAATAGATGATTTGTTTGACCAATTGCAAGGTGCAAGTTATTTCTCAAAGATAGACCTTCGTTCCAACTATCATCAACTCAAAGTTAAGGAGTGTGACATCCCAAAAACCGCTTTCTGAACTCATTATGGACATTTTGAGTTTCTTGTTATGTTTTTTGGTTAAATAATGCCCCAACAACTTTCATGGATAAGGTTGAACACCAAAGACCTAGTGGTATGATGCAAGAGTTTAGTATTCCCACCTGGAAGTGGGAAGAGATAAATATGGACTTCGTGATTGGTTTACCTCCTTCACGACGCCATCATGATTCCATTTGGGTTGTGGTTGATAGATTGACTAAGTCTGCTCCTTTCTTGCCTGTTCATACTTCATATACTACTGAGGATTACACTATATTCTATATCTAAGAGCTAGTCAGACTGCATGGAATTCCTTTATCTATCATTTTGGATAACGGTACTCAGTTCACTTCGCAATTTTGGAAATCTTTTCAGAAGGGTCTTGGTACCCAATTGCTTTTGAGTTCTGATTTTCATCCACAGACTGATGGTCAGTCTAAGTAGACCATCCAGACCTTAGAGGATATGTTGAGAACTTGTGCACTTGACTTTAAGGGAAGTTGGGATGATCACTTACCGTTGATAGAGTTTGCTTACAATAACAGTTTTCACTCTAGTATTGGCGTGGCTTTATTTGAAGCCTTATATGAAGGAAGTGTAGATCACCCATAGGTTGGTTTGAGGTGGGTAAAACGGCTATGAGTGTTCTGGATTCAGTATTTGAGGCTATGGACAAAGTTAAGTTGATTAGGGAAATGTTGAAAACTGCACAGAGTCGTCAGAAGTCATATGCGGATGTTAGAAGGAGAGATCTTGAGTTTGAAGTTGGTGACCTAGTGTATATAAAAATTTCACCCATGAGGGGGTGAATAGATTCGGAAAGAAGGGGAAGCTTAGTCCCTGTTATGTTGGTCCTTACAAAATTCTTGGTCATGTTGGTAAGGTAGATTATGAGGTCGAGTTGCCTTCTGAGTTGTCCTCTTTTCATCTAATATTCCATGTCTCAATGCTTAGAAAGCATATTAGCGATGCTGTGGTAGTGGATTCCTCTGTGAGTGCTGACATTCAAGAAAATCTTTCTTTTGATGAAATTCCTATTGAGATTCTTGATTTCAGTGTCTGCAGACTAAGGAACAAAGAATTTACATTGGTCAAGGTGTTGTGGCGAAACAAATCTGTTGAGGGTGCAACTTTGGAAGCTGAGGCGGATATGCGATCCAAGTACCCACACCTATTTTCCACGAACTTCGATAAAGCCGAAGGTACCGTTCTTTCCAAAATCATGCACTTTTGATAAAAGTTACAGCAGTTCAGCTGTCATTTATTATGTGTTCAACTGTAGTTTCTTGAATTTATGCATTCTATGTTGCATTCGGAGTGAGAAATGATGTGGTGATGAGTCTAACAAATGGTTTCATCTGTATGCTCTATTCCCTATCTAATCTGGGCATGTCTAGCATCATTCGAGGATGAATGTTTCAAAGGAGGGGATGATGTAATACCCCAGGAAATGTTTTGCTAAAATTTTGTGCGTAAACGTGTTGGGTTCTATCTTCTAGAATGAACTTTAAATTTTTCGTGCGGAATACCTTAGATTATGATCCACTATTGCGTAGAGTATCAAATAATATTTCCAAAGATATATGGTTCATCCTATATGGACACCCGAGTGACGAGTTATGAACATTTCGATCGAACCATGAATAGTAGTGAATAGTAAAACGTGCAGGAAAAATTATTGAGGCCTAGCATATTTTTGCTCCATATTTAAACGATCATAAATCCTTGTACATAATGATCTGAGTGATATACTATATATAAATGGAAAGCTCTGCAAGTCTTCTTTCCGATGAAATTAGTTTCATCCAATTTGTCTATCGGAGCAAAAAGTTATGGTCGATCTACTTCAACCTATCAAAATTGAATTTTTTGGTCAATTTCAAATGATCATAACTCCTCGTATACAATGATCTGGGTGAGATACAATATATCAACAGAAATATATGAGATTTCTCTTTTTTATGAAATTGGTTTCATCCAATTTAGATATCGGAGCAAAACGTTATGGTTGATCTACTTCAGACTATCAAAATAGTCCACCAAAGGACAGATTCAAGAATTTATTTGATTTTTGGGGGCGTTTTGGTCATTCCCCCTCACCTAAAATCCGTCCAAATCCTATATTAAAGCCTATTAGAAGCATTAAGTGTTATATTTCATCAAATTCGCTCAAAAAGAAAACCCTAAGCTCCTACATCCAACTTCAAAAACCTCCAAAGTTCACCATTTATTTCTGCAAATTTATTCAAGATTCCAAGTTCCAAGTTCAAGAACTCCAAGAACCATCATTCAAAGGCACGATTAACATCTCATAAAGGAGTATCGATCTAAAGTTTATCATTCAAGGTATGTAGAGTTTTTCAACAAGAACTCTCTTTCGTTGTTGTGCCCAAAAGTAATTTTCTTTACAGAGGCATGATTTTTATTTGATTTTTAAGAATTTTCAAGCATGAACCCATATGTTATGATGATTATTATGAAATCTTGATGTTTATGATTTTGAAAGATGAATTTACATGTGTGGTGATATAAAGCATTACTCTTGAACGATATTTCTCATGATTTTAATATTTGTGTCGTGAATCCCCATTGGAAATTGTATTTTTTTTTTGAGAAAATGTGTGTTATAAGCACGTTGATGTTAAATATTTGAGATATTTTAAATGATTTGACCTTTTGGTCTTAACGGAGTTGTTTTGAACTCGAGTGTGAAAGAAATCCACAACGTGGTTGATTTTGATAGATGGGAAGCATGATGGCTGCTGATGTATATTTATATATTAATGAACTTGTTTTGTTATAGATTGTCTTTGAAATGATCTGAGCTAAGTCCAGGACAAATCTTTAGCACCAAGTGGGAGGTATAAAGCGACCTTACTTCCCTAGAACTACATTCTCCTGTAGGAGTGAGCCTAAGGCTGATTTATATAGTGATCACTAGTTTGTGTGGATTTGATATCGAGAGTCCTACTCAAATGGAAAGTATAGGACGGATCTACCCAACGTGGGTTGTACGTTTGACTTCATGTAGCTCACATGGTTTATGTTGGTTATAGGATCTACCAGTGTGTATGTTTCCTTGTGTCTATGGTGAACGGTGAAGTGATTTGAAGGTGGAATTGTGAAAGTTATTCTTTCAAAAGATTTAGATGATATTTACATTATGAGAATTGATATTCTTGATGAACTGAAAATGATTGACAAATTGTATGATCACTCACATGTGTTATTATACTTATTTCATCCTCTCATGATTATGATGATTTTCTTCGGGCTATGCGAGTCTTTCATACATCCTGCATATTTCTTATAAATATTTATGATGATGATGTTTATACAACTGCATACACCCCCATATACTCGGTTCCTTTCCATTGTACTGACCTACATCTTCAGATGTGGGCTGCATTTTCTCAGAATATAGGTTCAGGTGCTCAGTCCCAGATTCAACAATGATTCTACGGGAATGTTATTCTACATCCTCTGTTGTGGTGAGTCCTCATGTTCCGAGGATGTGATGTTTGATGTTGGTTACATGGAATTGTTTACATTTGATAACTGAGTATGAGTCAGTTGGGGCATGTCTCAATGGCTTGTTGGTTTTATTGATTTTCTTAGAGGCTTGTCAGACTAGAATAGATGTTGGGAGTTGACTAATAAGTCGTATTTTGTTATCTTTCTAAAATTCTTTTATTCTTGGATAATGATTACTCTGTTGATATTTAAGAGTTCTTTATGGAAACCCCATTGATTTGTGTTGAACTGAATGAAAATGGCTCAAAGAGTTAGCTTGGGGCTACTAGTAGCCTTAAGCACCGTGTGATGCTTCGGGACTTATTTTTGGGGCATTACAATATCATTATAAAAACATTAATCACATGAATAATCCTCAAAATAAGGCTAAATAGGCCAGAACAGTAACACTAGAATGCATAAATACACCCAACATCAGTTGTTTCTTTGTAATTTTAAATATGATCCAAACATTGTCTGAAAATTTTGAAACTTACCTAAGACATTCTAATTACACCCCTAATTATAATTCAACTCAAAATCATCATCTTAATGCTTGAAAGGTCAACTTAAAAATCCTTAAAGTTTAAAGAGGGTCAAAAATGACTAAACCCCTTAACACTTAGCTTTATTTTCAAGTTCTAAGTGCTATAATGTAAGACCCAACAAAATCTTAGCTTAGCTCAGTTTTTTAGAGCATGAAAAGAGATTTGGGACTTAGAAAATTTCAGTATGTAATGACACTTAGTCTCATTTTAGGACCTAGGTATTTTCATAATTTTATTAACAACCCTTATGACCTTAAAATATCAATCTTAAAATTGATTCATGATCAGGAATGTTAATAGGTGTCGGTCTGCACATCGCTGGGAACGTTTTCAGTAATTAAAAGTCTACATCCAGAAGGGTATTCGAGTTATTTTCCTAATCTTATTCAACCCCAAAACATGTAATTAAGCCATCCAAAAGGGAAAAATTCATTATTTCTTTCAATTTATCTCAAGAACAAAACCCCAGGGCATTCAATTTTAAGTCCAAGATTCAAGAACACACCATCAATCATCACAGATTTGGTTATCAATATATGTCAGGTGTTCATCCAAGGGTTTCCTTCCACTCTTGGAGTTCTAGAACCTCTTTTAAAACTACAATTTGATTATTTTCATGAATTTCATGTTGAATTTGATTGTATTCATGTTCATGATATTATTTGGGTTTCAATCTATGATTTACTACAAGTTTCATGAAATTAAAATAGCATGTGTGGTGTATTATGTGACTAACATATTAAACCCTTAAAATTACAATTGATTATTGTATCCATGATATTCATGTTTTGACTATTATTATGTGAAATAACCATGCTCCCCAAGTGTTTGATAGAATGCCTATGTGAATTGAATAGTGAAATCATGACATGTCAACATGTGGTGTCATTTATGTACAAGTTCATGTACCTCAAGTGTTTGACAAATGCCTAGGTGAATGTATTGTTAACAAGTATCTATTGTTATGTTTTTCAAGATCATGTCATGCTTTACTTTCTATGCTTTCAAGTCCTGGGGGTATTCAATACCCAAAATCTAGCTATTTACCTAGAATTCCACTAGTTTCAGAATAGTCTCAGTGATTTCACAAATAGTAGTACTCAGTCAATCAACAAAACTCAGTAAACTCAGTCCAGTTCAGTCAGTTAGCTCGATCAGTAACTGTTCAGTCAATCTTAGTACATTTTAGTGATCAGTTCAGTGTCTACTCTGTTGGGAGTAGGATTAAACACTGAGAAAATCTAGGGATTAAGGGAATCCTATCAGTAAAGGGTTTGACCCTTAGTAGCAATCCTTGTATTATAGAACTACGTAGCCAGCGTAGGTTGAGATATTTTCTTGCCAGATAAGGGTTGAACATCTTGTACAAGTTTTCTTGCCAGTGAGGGTTAACGAAATGTCTTCCTGCCAAATAGGATTAACTCACAACCATTGTTAGTATCCCTTGGCAAGGTGCTAAGACCCTTTCAAATGGGGTTACAAGTTGGAGCCCAACTCAGTTTATACTTGAGGTATGTTGGTTAGATGAACACTCCTACAGTTACAGTTTTAGTTTTAGATTCAGTATTGAACTCAATTTAGTTCTATATAATCAGGACTATCAGACACAATTACCCAGCTAAGTATAGAACTCAGTTCAGTTCTACAGGATCAAGACTGTAAAAAATAGTCACTCAGTATCAGTAATTTAATTATCAATTACTTAGTTATTAGAGCTTAGTACTCAGTTTTAGTAAAAGCTCTAATATAGTGTATATATGTATATGCACAGTATTGCATACTTAGTATTTTACAGTAGTTCCACTTATCTATGTACACTTATTTAGTTACTTCTTATCATTTAGTGAGTTACTGTTCATCCATATGAACCTTTGCATTCAGCCTTACCTAATCTAGCATACCAGTACATTTTACGTACTGACACATACTTTCTCTTTGTGCTATGATGTCTCATATCACAGGTTCGGATGCTCAGGGTCCCAATCATGCTTAGACAGATTCAGATAGCAGCAGCAGATTCAGTAGTAAGACCTTATATATCAAGGATATTCTTTTATTTTAGTATTACAGTAGTTTTAATATTGCAGTAGTCAGAGTTAGTTGGCGGCTTATCCCATCAACTCCATATTCAGAAAGATTAGTTAGAAGATTTTCAGACTAGACTTGTTCAACCAGTATTTAGCTTTCAAATTTTATTTCAGTACTACATTTATCAGTTGTTAGATTATGAACCTTATGGAATTTTAGCTTAATTTTATGCATTATTTCAGTATGATTATTTAGTGTTCACAGCAGGTACCAATTTTGGGTTAACTTATGTTCCTTTGAGGTCGTGAGCATTGTGTGATGTCCGAGATGCAAACTCAGGGCGGTACAAACTTGGTATCAGAGCCTAAGGTTCAAAAGAGTCCTAAGGAGTCTAAAATCCATGTCTAGTAGAGTTTTGTGCACGGGTGTGTAACACGCCACACTTATGGACGAGAGGCTATGAGGCATTTTTAGGTAAAGTTTTCCATCTTTCAGTGTTCATATCAAGTGAGTGAGCATGAGATCAAGTTAAACTCTATGTATAATCCTTTTCTTACTTCCATTTACAGAACATACGACCCAAAAAAAATGGAAGAAGAACAGGAAACCAGCCAACACCTCCATTCGTTCAGGAAGAACCCTAGACGAGAATATTTTCAATGCAGAATTTAGTGCAGTTTTCACCACTCTAGCTCATTCTGCGGTAGCCAAGAATGAACGCTCAAATACTATTCAGTTAACCCAGTGTACAATACTATAGCATCTAGAATTGGGGACTTCACGTGAATGAATCCTCCATCATTTGCAGGGTCTAAGTTTGAGAAGGACCCACAGAAATTCCTTGACATGGTATAGAAAGTCACAGATATAATGGGGGTGAATTCCAGTGAAAGTACTGAGTTAGCTATATATAAATTGCAGGATATGTCATATACATGGTTTAAGAAATGGAAGGAAGATAGGGGCGCAAATATAGGTCCAATAGAATGGGATGAGTTTACTACTGCTTTTCTTAATAGGTTCTTTCCATTGGAGTTGAGGGTAACTAAGGTTTTGGAGTTTATTAATATGAAATGGGGAAACATGAAAGTGAAAGAGTATTCCCTCAAGTTTACTCAGTTAGCTAGATATTTCCCTCATGTGGTAGCAGATAGCAGATCTAAAATGACTAAGTTAGTGTTGGGTGTGTCTAATATTATGGTCAAGAAGCATAGGTCCGCAATGTTGATTAATGAGATGGACATATCTAGGATCATGGTCCATGCTCAATAGATAGAGGAGGCTAAGAATAAGGAGAAGGAGAGGGAGAACAAGAGAGATAGAATAGGTAGCTTCAACATCACTCCTAAGTCAGAGGGTGGTAGTCATTCTCAATTCCACCTAAAATCTTTAATTCCAGATTTGTCCTTAGCCAGTGCTCTAGTGCTAAAATTCAGAGATAGAATTAAAGATAGGGCACCAGGACATAAATCCGATGGTAGTGTTAGAAGTGCCCGAATAAATCCTTTTTGCCAAAAGTGTGGTAGAAACTATCAAGGTATTTGTCGAGATGGTAGTGATGTATGTTTTAAATATGGAAATCTAGGCTATAAGGTTAGAGAGTATACTTATATGGGTTCGTAGAGTCAGCATAATCATCCCTCATCGCTTGATTCAGCAGGGTGCCACTTCTTGTTCCACCAGTGGGTAGTGCCCAAACAAACTCTATGCACTTTAGTCCTAACAGGATCAGGAAAATTCTCCTGATGTCGTCACTTGTATGTTACAAATTTATCATTTACTTATTTATACTTTTCTACATCCAGGAGCTTCTTTATCCTTTGTAACACGTTATATAGCTATTGGCTTCGGAGTCAGTTCTGAAATCCTAGTAGAGCCTTTCTCAGTTTCTACCCTAGTAGGTAAGTCTATTATAGCCCGATGAGTATATAGGAACTATCCGATTATGGTATCTCAAAAATTTACATCAGCATACTTAGTAGAGCTAGATATGATAGATTTTCACATTATTATCAGCATGGATTGGCTTCATTTATACTATGATTTAGTTGACTACAAAAACAGATTAGTCCATTTTAGTTTCCTAATGAACCTATCCTATAATGGAGTAGTAGTACTTCAACACTTAGGGGTCAACTTGTTTCTTACCTAAGGGCAAGGAAAATGGTATCCAAAGGGTGTATCTATCATATTGTTCGAGCTAAAGATTCTAGTTCTAAGACTCCTAGTCTTGAGTCAGTCCCAGTAGCCTATGAATTTCCAGATGTGATTCCTAAAGATCTTCCTGGAGTTCCTCCCAAGAAGGAAATTGA
Organism: Capsicum baccatum var. pendulum; assembly: GCA_030864225.1. Classification (NCBI taxonomy): domain Eukaryota; kingdom Viridiplantae; phylum Streptophyta; class Magnoliopsida; order Solanales; family Solanaceae; genus Capsicum; species Capsicum baccatum. The sequence continues at coordinate 79,759,249 of CM061550.1, forward strand.
CTTTGGAATAGACATTTCTCCTAATACTCAGCCTATCTCTATCCTGCTTTATAGAATGGGTCTAGCAGAACTCAAAAAGTTAAAAGAACAATTGAAAGATCTATTAGATAAGGGATTCATTAGGCTGAGTGTCTCCCTATAGGGTACACCAGTTCTATTTATGTGTAAAAAAGGTTGTTCTCTCAGAATGTGTATTGACTACTGTCAATTGAACAAAGTCACAGTCAATAACAAGTATCCACTTCCCAGAATTGATGACTTGTTTGACCAACTTAAGGGTGCCAGTTACTTTTATAACATAGAACTCAGATCAAGCTATCATTAGCTTAGAGTCAGAAAATGTGATATTTTGAAAATAGCTTTCAGAACTCCGTATGGTCTCTTTAAATACTAGTCATATAATTTGGTCTTACCAATGTCCAAATAGATTTTATGGACTTGATGAATCGTGTGTTCAAGCAGTACTTTGACATGTTTATCTTAGTCTTCATTGATGACATTTTGGTCTACTCCCACAGTGAATATGATCATGCAGACCATCCAAGAATAGTATTACAGTCCCTCAGAGCCCATCAGTTGTTTGCCAAATTTAGTAAATGTGAATTTATTCTAAGGTCAGTGTCTTTCCTTAGTTATATCATTTCTGGTGATGGCATTAGAGTTGACCCTCAAAAGTCTTAAGAAGTAATAGACTGGCCTAGATCTATCTCTCCATTAGATATCAGAATTTTCTTGGGTTTTGCCTGCTATTAGTGACAGTTTGTGGAAGGTTTTCTTCTATTGTATCCCCCATGTCCAGATTGACTCAGAAGAAAGTCAAGTTCTAGTGGTCAGATTCTTATGAGAAGAGTTTTCAGGAGCTATGACTCGACTTACTACAACCGTAGTTTTGACTTTACCAGATGGTTCAGATAGGTTTGTGGTATATTGTTATGCTTCATGAGTTGGTTTGGGGTGTGTTTTCCATAGCCTAATCCTCTAGATAACTTACTCCCCATGAAAAAAACTATCCCACTTATGATCTTGAGTTAGAAGCTATAGTGTTTGCCATAAAGATTTGGAGACGTTATTTGTATGGAGTACATATTGATGTGTTCACACATGATAAAATCCTATAGTATATTTTTTCTCATAAATATCTAAATCTCATCAAAGAAGTTGGTTAGACTTTTTGAAAGACTCTGACATAAGTGTTCTATATCATTCGAGCAAAGACAATGTCATAGCTGATGCTCTCAGTAGGATGTCGATGGGTAGTGTTGTACATGTGGAGGATGGTAAGACAAAGTTAGTTCAGGAAGTTCATCAGCTTGCCCGACTAGGTGTCCGCTTAGTCATTCAGTAGAGGGTAGCATATGGGTTTAGAATAGTTTGGAATCATCTCTGGTTCTGAAGTAAAAGAAAAGCAGGATAGGGATTCCAATATAGTTAAACTAAAGAAGTCAGTCAGAGATCAAAAGTAGAGGTTTTCTACCAAAGGGGAGATAGTATGTTATCTTTCCATGGTAGACTATGTGTGGCATGTGTGGATGGCATGAGATAGTGGATTATTATAGAAACGCATGGTGCACTTTACTCGATTCACTTCAGGGGAAACCAAAATGTTATGCGACATGTGGGAAGTCTATTGGTAGGGTGGGATGAAGAGAGACATTACAGATTTGGTAGCAAAGTGATCAACATATCAATAGGTTAATATTGAGCATCAGAAGCCTAGTGGATCTGTGCATTAGATCATTATTCCCACTTGATACAATACTAAATGTGTATCAAGATATTCCAACAAACACAGGAACAATAACATGTAAAACAATGTGCTGGTGAATTAGAAATGGCCGTACACGACTTCACTAGGCTTGCAATACTTGTTTGAGATAGAAAAGTGAGTTTAAAAACAAGAACAACAAAGACAATATTGCTAGTGAATCAAAAGAGCCCCACACATTTTCACTAGACTTTTATATTCAACAACACAATGCTAACAAGATTTACAAAGAAAGAGAGAGAAACTTGACACACGATATTCATTAATCTAAGAACCCTAACAAGAGAAAGGACCTAAGACTAATAAATATCAATCCCAAGTTCTTACTTGGACCAAGAGGAAGTCAAAGAACTTCAATAACCTAGTTTCTAGCCAAGATACAACACTAGTATCACTTTACTAGTGAGAATTCAGTTTTGGCCTCTCCAAATGAGAAAGAGAAGTCAAAAACTTACAAGTCTTTTGTTTCTTGAATAATTGGAATGAACTAAAGAAAGACTACACCTATTACATGGATTATATAGTCACTTAGAAAGAAGTGACAAAGACCAAAATACCCTTGGTATTTAAGTGGGTGTGTTTGGGGTGTCTTGGTGGGCCTCTTCACATTTTATTAAATATAGGCCCTTAGATGGGCTCACAAAGGCCTCACACATGGCCAAGAATGTGAACAAGGCTTGAAGTCATTGCAACTCACATGCTTGGATTCATGTGAAAGGTCTGAAGATAGGAATTCCCGTATCATCCTCTCCATCTTGAAGGGAATTTGTCCTCAAATTTGGATCATTTCCATCCTCCACCATTTCCACCCGAGAGAGATCACACACGTTGAAAGTGTTGTGCACTTGATATTCTAGGGGTAGATCAATCTTGTAGGAAATGTCATTGATCATTTATAATACTTAGAATGAGCCATAACCCCGTGGAATCAACTTAGCATTCCTTTGAGACGGGAATCTATCCTCCTTAGGTGCACCCACACCCAATCTCCCTGTTCAAGAATGAACTTTCTTCTTCCTTTTTTGGCTCGCCTCGTAACTTCTTGTTTTTTATTCTCCAACCGCAACCTCACCTTCTTATGTAGCTTGTTTATGGCCTCTGACTATTTTCTTCCATCTAAGATTATCACAATATCACTTGTCAAAGGGGTTAAATCCAAATGGGTGAGGGGGTTGATGCCGTATACACACTCAAAGGGTGTCATCCCCGTGCTCGAGAGTATAACACGATTATAAGCAAACTCAATCAACGGTAAGTGATCCTCCCAAGAAGTCATTTTTCCTTTAACATGGATCGTAGAATAGACCATAAGGTCCTATTTACTACATCCGTTTGGCCATCGGTTTGTAGGTGGTATAAAGTAGAAAATAACAACTTAGTACCAGTCTACCCAACATAGACATCAAAAAGTGGCTTAGGAATTTAGAATCCCTATCACTTACTATGATACTCAAAACACCATGATGTTTTACAATATTATCAAAAAACAAGGAGGCTACACTAGGCATATCATCACATTTAGAACAAGGAATAAAGTGAGCCATATTAGAAAACTGATCCACCACGACAAAAATACCATCCCGCCCCCATCTAGTCCTTGGTAATCCTAACACGACGTCCATTGATATGTCATGCCAAGGATGTAAAGGGGTGGAAAATAGGGTGTACAACCCATGGGGTTAGAGCCGTGACTTGGATCCTTTGCACTCAACACATTGGCCACAAATTCGGGCCACATCCTTGTGCATTCTAGGCCAATAAAATTGTTCTTCCAAAATTATGAGGGTCTTCTCGACCCCAAAATGGTCCATTAGACCGACATTATGTGCTTTCCTCACAAATAATTCCCTCTATGAACTTGGGAGAACACACAATTATCTATGTTTAAACACGTATCCATCAACTTAGATGACAAACTAGACACAAGCACATGTTTTCAGGACAAAGCATTGGCAACCACATTGTCTTTACCCTTCTTGTATTCAATAACATAAGGGAAAGTTTCCAGAAATTCAATCCATTTGGCATGCCATTGATTAAGCTCGTATTGTGCCCGTAGATGCTTCAAGGATTCATGATCCATTCAGATAATGAATTCTTTAGGCCACAAATAAAGTTTCCAAGTGGACAAGGCTCTAGTAAAGGCATACAACTCTAAATCATACATAGAGAAGTTTAGAGTTGCTATTTTTGAGCTTTTCTCTAAAGTTAGAAATAGGCTTCAATGTTTACATTAAAATCGCGCCTATGCCAACTTTGCTAGCATCATATTTGACCTCAAAAGTCTTGTCCAAATTTGGCAATTGTAGCAAAGGGGCCGAGATGAGCATAGCTTTCAAGTCCTCAAAGACCTTAGCTTGTTCATCTCCCCACTTGAAAGGCATATCTTTTTTAATTACTTCGGTCAAAAACGTCTATAAAAACTATCCAACCCGTGGAAGATTCTCACTTTACCTACAGTTTTGGGAGTTGGCCAATTTTTAATGGCGTCAATCTTAGATTCATCCACTTTGACCCCTCTTGAGCTCACCACAAATCCAAGAAATACAACCTCATGGACACCAAAAGAACACTTTTCTACATTAGCATATAACTTCTTCTTTCAGAGGACATCAAACACACATTGTAAATGCTTTACATGCTCATGTAAGGACTTACTATAGCCCAACACATCATCAAAGTAAACAACAACAAACTTTCCAATAAATGGCTTCATCACATGATTCATTAGCCTCATGAACGTTCTTTGAGCATTTGTTAGGAGGAATGGCTTAACTATTCATTCATAGAGACTGAATTTAGTCTTGAAGGCAGTTTTCCATTCATCACCCGGTTACATATGAATTTAGTGATAGCCACTCCTCAAATCAGTTTTAGAAAACAAACACGAACCACTCAATTCATCAAGCATTTCATCTAACCTAGAAATAGGGTGATGATATTTTACCTTTATCTTGTTGATGGCTCGGCAATCAACGCACATATGCCAAGTCCTAGATTTCTTGGGAACTAGTATCCCCAGGACCACACAAGGGCTCATGTTCTCCTTGATTTTCCTTTTGTTGAGGAGTTCCTCAACTTGGCATTGTAATTCCTTGGAATCCATTGGGTTACTCCTATAAGCCGGTTTGTTGGGAAATTGTGAACCTGACATAAAATTTATTTGATGTTTAATTCCCCGAAGTGGGGGCCACACTTACGGTAATTCATTTGGGAAGACATCTTTGTAATCCTGCAAAACATGAGAAATAGGAGGACAAATGGAAATGTTAGTGGCGTTAGTATTAAAACAATGATCCAAGAGGAGCATCGGAGTGTCCTCGTCATGATCCACAAATACTTCTTTCCACCTATCCATCATCACAACACTCTCTTGCCCCTTAGAAATTAGGAGCCCCTCGATTTCCCCTCCTACCTCACTCTCGAGTTCCTCTTTTTTCCCCTTACTCTCGGCCTTCGTTCTCTTTGCCCTCAATTCTTTCATCTTTTGGTGTAATTCATTCACTTGGGAAGGAAATAATGGATGAAGAGCGACCTTGCATCCATCCTTCTCAAGTGTATATCGATTGGACCTTCCATCATGCTTGGTTGACCTATCGTATTGCCAAGGCCTTCCTAACAACAAGTGATAAGCTTGCATTGGTATCACGTCACAAAGAACCTCGTCATGGTAGTTGGCTACCTTAAAATGTATCACACATTACCTTGTGACCTTTACCTCACCGTATTCATTGAACCATAACAACTTGTAAGGACTAGTGTGAGGAATATTCGACAATTTCAAGAAGTTCACCATTGCAACACTAACAACATTTGCACAAAACTTCCACTATCTATCACCATAGTGAACACACTTTCCTTCACAAGACATTTAGTATGGAATAGATACTCCCCTTGGCTAGGATCATCTATTGCCTTACTAATCATGGCACGCCTCAGAAAAAATTTTGGAACCTCTCACTACCCTTCATGTAGATGAGAATCCTCACAATCATCATCATTATCATGTAGATCATTTTAGGGTTCCTCTCTATCTTGAGGCTCGGCCTCACTCTCTTCTTTCTCAAGACCTACTTCCTCACCAAGGTAATACAATATCCTTCCTTTAGGATAACATTACGCTGATTTGGACATTCATTAGCTTTATGTCCCAAACCTTGGCACTTGAAACATTAGAACCATTTCGGATTAGGATACTCATGAGCTTCTTGCCGGGGAGGAAATTTGTGGACTATTTTAGTCTCGAAAAGCCTTGTAGTGGAAGATTGGTTCTTTTTTTTGGGCCAACCCAAAGATGGTTGAACTATATCCTTGCTCCTCGGCCAACCCGAGGTTGATGGTCTTCTTGCCTTGAACGACGACCTTTCTTTAATCTCCCTTTGAAACTCAAAAGCCACTAGGAAAATCCCTTCAATGGTATCAAACTTGTGAAGCATCAAATAGGTGGAGATCTCTTTGTTCAACCCACACTTGAACCGAATAATGTCATGGCCAATTTGTTCTCCCCGATGATCAATCTTCAACATGAGTTGTTGAAGCTCATCATAGTATGCCATAACACTATGATTCCCTTGTTGGAAATTGTACAACCTATCAAGCAACTCATGATGATAACTTTTGGGAAGATATCGTTGCCTCATTAGGTACCTAAACCAAAACCATGGTGATGGTTGTATCTCTACCAACTCGTTGCCGACCCACTTGATGTATTCCCACTAAGTGTTAGCATAGCCTTCAAATTGAGCTATGGCATAACAACTCTTCTTATCCTCCAAGATATTATTCACTTGAAACACTTTATCACACGCCGACTTCTAAGCAAGATATACCTCGGGTTCACTTTCACCCTTAAAGATAGGTAGTCTCAATTTAATGGTATTGATGCCTACGTCTCTCTCTAGGTGTCGGTTTCCCCTTTCTCTATACCCTCGATATCTCTTTGGATCCATATGATGCCCTCTCATCTCTTACTCCCTCATGTAGGCATCATCAAAGATCTACACCCTTCATAATCCTCTCTACCATATTCCTCAAGGTGGACGGGATAGTTTTGGACATTTGAAACTTATCAGAGAAATTAGATTTTGTGGAGGTGGTGGTCTTTGATTTAGTGGAGTGTGGAAGGAGGGGTTTAGATTTAGTGGAGGCATTTGACATCCGAGTACCTCTTACAGAACTTAAGGCATCTGGGAATGGGTTGGTCAATTGGATTCTCAATTTAGAGGGTTATAATTGGTTTGGCTTACGACATTTAGTGGAGCTAGTGAAGGATTTGGCAATTGTGGTCATGTTTGGGGAGTAACGGTGGCGGTGGAATTTCTATCATGTCCACTTGATGAAACATGTCAAGGAGTAGAAGGAAGAGAGTTCCTTTGACTCTCCACTTGTTCTAACCTCCCACAGATAGTCGTCACTTCTCCCCTTATGTCTCCCACTTCCGTACTCAACCTTTCAAGAGCTCGGGTCATAGCCTCAAGAGCGAACCTCATATTCTCCATTTCATTAGAATCAACGGTTTGACATGTGGTTCCCTCCATTATTAAGGTATCACCTACACAATAAACAAACAAGTTAATTTAAAATCCCTCTCCTCACTCACACTCTCTTGGTTCACTCACACTCAAGTTCCACAAGTGTTGTAGATTGGGTAGGAACTCGGGAATTCGTAAGGTATGAGTATGCTCTTGCCCCAAATAAATTCTTGTTTGAAACTCAAAGAATTCTCGTTAGACTAGTACCAAGAGTTAAAATGAATTAAAATGACAAAATAACACAAACAAACAACGTTAACACAAAGAACATACACAAAACTAACACACAACCTAGTAGGGTATTACTAGGTTGTCAATTAGTGTCGAGCAAACAAACGATACTATGAAACAATAAAATGAAACAGAGAAATCTAAAATTTGAACTCAAAAATATTTCGTGAACAATACTTTAGTGACGTGAAAGTCCACTATTGGCCTCGAGTTTTATCAAAATTTTATTTCCCAATTTCAAGTCTTGATCAATATACAATTTGGAATTGGTGGATTTAGTTAATTGAGGGAAAAGTGGTCTTGGAGCATTTTTGTTCAAAATTCAAAAGAAAAACTTCACTTCTTTGAAATTTCTCCTTGAAAGGTCCTTAAATCAAGGAAAATTAGATGAAAAGTCTTTGAAGTGATAGGGACAAGTCTTTCACTAACAACTTCTACAAGCTTGTCTTTCACCTTTTTAGATCTAGTTTGCACTTTCAGGATTAACAAGATGTTGAAAGGGTGAAGAACCTTAAGAACACAACAACAACTCCAAGAACAACAACAATTTTAGTTTCCAAATCCACTACAAAAAGACCATCAAACCGTCCATGGTTTAGGTAACAATAACATCCAACTCGGCCACACTTTGTTCACATCTACAACTTCAACAAGTTCAAGTTCAATCTTAGATTTGGACACCTTTTAGTATTGATGAGAAAGAAACCAACACTATAAAAACTCTAAAAAAACAAAATACTACAAGTTATAGACACACACAAAAAAAATCATGGCCAAGATAATAACAACACAATTTTCGGCGAAGAACACAAAATGGACAGATTTGCACTTTTCTTGAATTTTTTTCAGTTTTCAGCTTTTTTTTTCCTTAGCAAGAAATGCCAATATTAGTATTGTAAGAACAATATCAAATATTTGTTTGATACCAAATGATAAAATACTAAGTGTGTATCAAGAGATTCCAACAAACACAAGAACAACAACATGAACAACAAAGTGCTAGTGAATCGAAAATGGCCACACACGGCTTCACTAGGCTTGCAACACTTGTTTGAGCTAGAAAAGTGAGTTTAACCACAAGAAAATTAAAGACAATATTTCTAGTGAATTGAAAGAGCTCCACACGGCTTCACTAGACTTGTATATTCAAAAACACAATGTTAACAAGATTTACAAAGAAAGAGATAGAAACTTGACACACAATATTCATTAATCTAAGAACCCTAACAAGAGAAAGGACCCTAAGACTAATAAATATCAATACCAAGTTCTTACTTGGACCAAGAGGAACTCAAAGAAACCCAAGAACCTAGTTTCTAGCCAATATACAACACTAGTATCACTCTACCAGTGAGAATTCAGTTTTGGCCTCTCCAAATTAGTAAGAGAAGTCAAAAATTTATAAGTATTTTGTTTATTGAATAATTGGAATCAACTAAAGAAATACTAGCCCTATTACATGGCTTATATAGTCACTTATAAAGGAGGAACAAAGACCAAAATACCTTTGATATTTAAGTGGGTGGGTTTGGGGTGTCTTGGTGGGCCTCTTCACATTTTATTAAATATAGCCCCTTAGATGGGCTCACAAGGGCCTTACACATGGACAAGAATGTGAAAAAGGCTTGGAGTCATTACAATTCACATGCTTGGGTTTGTGTGAAATGTCTCGTGCTAGGAATTTCCATATCACCACTTGGAAGTGGGGGGAGGTGAACATGGATTTTATGACGGGTTTGCCCCGTACTCATCGCCAGCATGATTCGATTTGGGTCATTGTGGATAGGATCACCAAATCATCCCATTTATTTCTAGTTCATACCTCTTATTCTGACAAGGATTATGCCAAGCTCTATGTCAGAGAGTTGGTCAGATTGCATGGAGTTTCATTTTCCATCATTTCATATAGAGGTACGCAGTTTACTTTTCATTTCTAGAAAGCCTTCCAAAAGGGTCTTAGTACCCAAGTTCATTTTATTACAACCTTCCACCCTCAGACAGATGGTCAAATAGAAAGAACCATTCAAACTTTAGAGGATATGTTAAAAGTGTTTGCCATTGACATTAAGGGTAGTTGGGATGACCACTTGCCTTTGATTGAGTTTGCGTATTATAACAACTACCATTCCAATATTTAGATGGCTCCATTTGAGGCACTGTATGGGAAGAGATATAGATCTCCCATCGGTTGGTTTGAAGTGGGTGAGTCCATAGTAGTAGGGCCTGACTTGGTGTTTGACGCCTTAGAAAAAGTTCAGTTGATTAGGGAACGTCTCAAGACAGCTCAGAAATGACAAAAAGTATATGCAGATGTGCAAAGAAAATATCTTGAGTTTAAGATTGGTGATTATGTGTATTTAAAAATCTCTCCTATGAAGGGAGTGAAGATATTTGGCAAGAAGGGGAATCTTAGTCCTTGATATGTGGAACTTTACCAAATCCTCAGCAATTTTTGAAAGGTAGCTTATGAGCTTGAGTTGTCTTCAGACTTAGCTTCAGTGCACTCAGTGCTTCATATCTTCTTGCTTAAGAAATGCATTGGTGACCCAGTAATTCTAATCCCTATAGAAGGTATATATGTTTAGAACAATCTCTCTTATGAGGAATTTCCAGTTGAAATTCTTGATCATCATATTCGTAGACTGAGGAACAAAGAAGTTTCTCTAGTCAAAGTTCTTTGGCGAAATTAGTCCGTTGAGGGAGCCACTTGTGAAGCAGAAGTAGATATGGAGACCAAGTATCCTCACCTCTTCTCTGAAAACTTAAACTCATCCCAAGGTAACATTTTTCCTTAAAATTACTCATTTCCATGTTTAGATTAACATTACAAACTCGGTATCGATCTCTGTTGCATGACATTCTCATATCATGCATACCTTCATGAAATAACTCTGTTATGTGTCATGTCATAGAATTCAGTCATGCTTTAGTTATGCATGTTCAGTATAAAAACTCAGTATATCAGTAGTTTCGGTCATTTAAGCATGCTTCAGTTGTGCATGTTTAGTATATAAACTAAGTCTATTAATATTCTCGGCTTAGTCAGTCTCATTCGAGGATGAATATTGCCAAGGGGGAGATATTATAAGACAACGCAAAATTCTTAACTTCATCCTTTAGAGCATGAAAAGAGGTCCCAAACTTAGAAAATTTCAGCGAAGTAATGACACTTAGTCTCATTTTAGGACCTCAGTATTCCCATGATTTTATTTACCACCCTTATGACCTTAAAATGTCAATTTTTAAATTGATTCATGATTAGGAATATTAATAGGTGTTCCCAAATGAGTTTCAGATTTTTTGAACCTTATTAGAAGTTTGTTTAGATATCTAAAATAGTGAGACGATGCGATCTCGATGTGTCGCATCACCAACCGCATCGATGGATATTATCCCTAGCATTCAGTGCAAATTCCAGTGTGCCAATATGATATTGATGGATTGCGTTGACCCCATTGATATGGCACATTGGTCTGCCCATCGCTGGGCACGTTTTCAGTAATTAAAAGTCTGCATCCATAGGGGTATTTGGATCATTTTTCCACTCTTATTCAGCCCCAAAACATGTAATAAAGCCATTCAAAAGGCAAAAGTTCATTATTTCTCTCAAATTCTCTTAACAAAACCCTAGGGCATTCAATTTCAAGTCCAAGCTTCCAGAACACTCCATTAATCTTACGGATTTGGTGACCAAGGTATGTTAAGTTTTCATCCAAGGGTTTCCTTCAGCTCTTAGAGTTCAATAACTACTTTTAAAACTATAAGTTGATTATTTTCATGAATTTCATGTTGAATTTGATTGTATTCATGTCCATGGTATTTTTTAGGTTTCAACCCATGATTTATGACAAGTTTCATGAAATTAAAATAGCATGTGTGGTGTATTATCTAATTTGCTTATTAAACCCTTGAAATTGCAATTGATTATTGTATCCATGATGTTCATGTGTCGATTATTATTATGTGAAATAACCATGCTCCCCAAATATTGATAGAATGCCTATGTGAATTGAATAGTGAAGTCATGACATGTCATCATGTGGTTCCATTCATGTACAAGTTCATGTACCTCAAGTGTTTGATAAATGACTAGGTGAATGTAATGTTAATAAGTATCTATTGTTATGCTTTTAAAGATCATACCATGCTTTAATTTCCATGCTTTCGAGTCCTGGGGATATTCAATACCCAAAATTTAGATGTTTTCATAGAATTCCAGTAGTTTCAGAATAGTCTCAGTGATGTCACAAATTGTAGTATTCAGTCGGTTAATAGAACTCAGTAAACACAGTCTACTTCAGTCAGTTAACTCGATTAGTAACTGTTCAATCAAGCTTAGTACATTTTAGTAATCAGTTCAGTGTCTATTCAGTTAGGAGTAGGATTCAACACCGAGCAAACCCAAAAATAGGGGCATTCTTATTAGTAAAGGTTTTGACCCTTAGTAGCAATCCCTGCATTATAGAACTATGTAGCAAGCGTAGGTTGAGATATCTTCCTGTCAGATAAAGGTTGATACATCTCGTATGAGTTTTCCTGCTAGTGAGGGTTGACAAAATGTCTTCCTGCCAAATAGGTTTAACTCACAGCCATTGTCAGTATCCCTCAGTAAGGTGCTAACACCCTTTCAAATATGATCACAGGTTTGTAAGACCCCACAAAATCCTAAGCTCAACTCAGTCCTTTAAATATTCTTAAGGGGTCCTAGACTTAAAAAAATTTAGCTAAGTATTCAGACTTAGTGTCATTTTAGCCTTCAAAAGTTGTCAAATCTATTTCACAACCTCTATGACCTTAAAATGTCAACCTTTAGGTTGAATCATGATTGGGAGTGTCAGTAGGTGTCCTTAGACAAGTTTTGAATTTTTTGAACTTCATTTGAGGCACGTTTGTATGTCCAAACCAGTGTATCGATGCGATCTCGACGTGCCGCATTACCTATCACTTATTTTTCTCCAGCTTCCCTATGCAAATTCCAATAAACCGACGTGGACTCAATGTGGCGCGTTGGCCATTGATTCGATACCAAGGATGTGGTGTGTTGGTTTGTGCATCATTAAATTAGTTTTTAGTAATTAAAAGTCGCATTCCTCAGGGGTATTTGGGTCTTTTACCCACAGTTATCAGCCCCAAAACACAAAATTAAGCCCTTTTAGAGGCAAAATTCATTCTCTATTCAGAAATTACTAAAGAACAAAAACACTAGTAGATAAAAATTTAATCTAAAGGATTAAGATTTCACCATCATTCTATAAGAATTTAGCAACCAAGGTATTTAAAGTGTTCACCCAAGGGTTTTCTTCCACCCTTACAGGTCAAGCACCCTTTTCAACTACAAGTTAATGTGTTTGATGAATTTTATGGTTGGATTTGAATGTGGATTACCATGTTTATGGGCTTTATAATTCTAGATTTAATTGCAAGATGCATATGAAATTATTTGTTGTATGTGTTATACAATGTTAATTCATGCTAAAACCCTCCAAATTGTAAATTTGGTATTTGAAATTATGATGCTCGCATATAGTTTAGAATTATGTGCACATAATATGTCCTCCAAGTGTTTGTTGAATTGCTTATGTGAGTTGAATATTTAAAATATATCATGTTACCATGTATTCAAGTCCATGTCATTCAAGTGTTTTCTAGAATGTCCCAATTAATGAATGATGATCAAGTAATTTTTTTATCATATTTTAGGGTTGTGCCATGTCTTATAATTTATACTATTGAGTCCTGGGGGTATTCAATACCCGAAAATTTACTTGTTTACCTAGAGCCATAGCAAGTCATTGAATAGTATGAGTCATGTCACGATTAGTAGAATTCGATCAGTTACAAAACTCAAGAAAACTCAGTAGTACTTAAAAAATCAGTCATAGTATTTAGTTCAGACCTCAGTAGTACTCAGTCAATTAACAAAATTTAGTATTTTTCCATCAGTCCATAGAACCCAGTGAAATCAATTTAGTTCAATTATACAGTACGATCAGTAACAGTTCAGTCTAGCCTAGAATGGTTTAGAATTTAGTTCAGTGTCTATTTGGTTAGGGGTAGGATTTAGCATCGAGTGAACCCAAGGATGGTGACTCACCTGCCAGTAGAGGGTGTAATCCATAGTAGCAGTCCTCGAATTCAAGAACTACGTAGCCATCATAGGTTGATACATCGACTTGCTAGTTGAGGGTTGATGAGGTGATTTAACCTACTAGTTAAGGGTTCCACCGTTATCATTCAGAGCACCTGCCAGATGATGGTGACTCAATGTGTCTTTAACTATGGCACGGTATTGACACCCTTTCAGCTGGGGTTACAGTTTGGACCCCTATTAGTTTAGAGAGGGGTATGTCAGTTAGATGATGACTTCCCATAGTCTTAGTTTTAGTTTCAGTCTCAGTATAGAACTCAGTCCAATTTTATTAGACTAGGACTGTCAGATATAGTCACTTAGTTTAGTACGAAACTCAATACAGTTCCATAGAATCAGGACTTTCAGATATAGTCATTCAGTTACCAGTAATCTAATATCAGTAAACTCAAATATCAGTTAATCAATATTCAGAACTCTATATCCAGTGCTATCACGATCTCTGTCATAGTTTACGTGTTCATGCATGTACTCTCATTCAGTTATACTTATGTCATTAAGTTAGTATTTTTCATACATATGAATCCATATATTTTGGCCAATCTCACTTTTCATACTAGTACATTCAAAGTACTGACGCATACTTTTCTTTTGCGCTATGATATATTATATCATAGGTTCAGATACACGGGCTCCCGATCATATTTAGTAGTTCAGATACTTAGTAGTCATAGTTAGTGGTGAGTCCTCATATTCCGAGGACATGATTATTATTTCAGCATTTCAGTTTATTTTAGTAGTTCGGAGTTAGTTAGGGACTTGTCCCATCAAATCCATATTCAACTAGTAGAGGCTTTTACACTAGAGTATTTTTTGTCAGATATTCAATTTTGGTATTGATACACTGCATTCAGTATTTATTTACAGTATTGAACCTTATGTCCAGTGTTTGCCTAATTTTTGAATTTTTACAGTGTTATTATTCAGTTACTGCAGAAGGTACCAATCATAGGTTAGTCTGTGGTCCTTCAGGATTATAAGCACCGTGTAGCGTCTAGGGTATAAAATATAAGCATTACAAATAGGGTATCAGAGCCTAAGGTTCAACAGAGTCATAAGAAGTTTGAAAACCGCATCTTATAGAGTCTGGTGCATGGATGTGTAGCACGCCAAACTTATGGATAGGAGGCTACGAGATGATTTTGGAAAAGTTTCCCTTCTTTCAGTAATCATGTTATTCGAGTGAGCACAAGCTTAATTTTAAATCCCTGTCTAATCTAAGTTTCTCTTCCATTTACAAAATATGCCTCTAAAGAGGACTAAGGGAAGAGAAACAGAAGATCATCCAGCACCTCAGCCCGTCCAACCAGATCCCCTGGGTGAACATGTCTCCCACATTGGATTCAGAGCAACTTTAACTACCCTAGCTCATTTTGTGGAAGCTTAGAATGAATGCCCAATTGCCATTCCATCAAACCCAGTGGCTAATAATGTTGCATCCAGAATTTAAGACTTCACCGGAATAAACCCACCATCTTTTACTGGGTCTAAGTCAGATGAGGACCTATAGGAATTTCTTGATAAGGTGAAGAAGGTTACAAATATCATGTGGGTGACAGCTAGTGAGAGTGCTGATCTAGCTACATATCAGTTGCAGGATGTGGCTCACTCATGGTTTAAATAGTGAAAGGTAGAAAGGGTTGTAGGTAAAGAACCCATAGAATATAAGGAGTTTGCCACTGCTTTCTTGTACAGGTTCTTCCCACTGGAGTTAAAGGAAGAAAAGGTTCTAGAATTTATTAATCTAACTCAGGGTAACATAATAGTAAAAGAGTATTCTCTTAAGTTTACTCAACTAGCTAGATGTGCTTCATATATGGTTGCAGATAGAAGAGCAAATATGAGTAATTTATGTCTGGGGTATCTAGCAGTATGGTCAAGGAGTGTAAGACCACAATGCTGATTAAGGAGCTGGACATATCCAAGCTCATGGTCTTTCCTCAACATATTGAGAAGGACAAGAATAGAAAGAAGGAAAGGGACACCAAAAGAGTGAGAATAGGTAGTTTCCACTTCGCTCAGCCTAAGTCAGAGGGTGGAAATCATTCTTAGTTTAACTCAAAATTCTTAGTTACAGTTCCCTTCTTAGCCAGTCCTCTAGTTCCGAAATTTAGAGATGACAATAGAGATTGGGCACCAGGCCCTATACCTCAGAGTAGTGTAAGTAGCGCCCAAACCAATCCCCTTTGTCAGAAATATGGCAGAAATCACCAGAGTATCTACAGATATGGCAGTGATGTGTGTTTCATATATGGAAAGACAAGTCACAGAGTTAGAGATTGTCCCCAGTCAGGTTCCCAGGGTCGGCATAATCAGCCCCCAACTTAGTTCAATTGCCCGAATCAGCATGGTGCCACATCCAGTGCCACCAGTGGGAAACGCCCAAATAGAATCTATGCTCTTCAGTCCCGACAAGATCAGGAAATTTCTCCTGATGTGTTCACTGGTACATTACAAGTTTTCAATTTATATATTTATGCTTTGCTAGATCGATGATCTTCTTTATCCTTTGTTACTCCTTATATAGCTGTTGACTTTGGAGTCAGTCTTAAAATCCTAGAAGATCCTTTTTCAGTCTCTACCCCAGTGGGTAAATATATCATAGCCCAGTGAGTATACAAGAACTGTCCAGTTATAATATCTTAGAAAGTCACTTCAACAGACTTAGTCAAATTAGAAATAATCAATTTTGATGTCATTCTCTACATGGATTGGCTTTATTCTTACTATGCCTCAGTCAACTGCAGAAACAAAATTATCTATTTTTAGTTTACGAATAAGCCTTCCCTAGAGTGGAGGGGTAGTACTTTCACACTTAGGGGTCAACTTGTTTCCTACCTAAGGGCAAGGAAAATAATATCTAAGAACGTGTCTACTATCTCATTTGATTCTAAGGTTCTAATTTAGAAACCCCTACTCTTGAGTCAGTATCAGTAGCATGTGAATTTCTAGATGTGTTTCCTAAAGATCTTCCTAGAGTCCCTCCCAAGAGAGAAATTAATGTTGGAATTGATCTTCTTCCAGATACACAACTCATCTCTATTCCACCATATAGGATGGAACCTACAATACTCAAGGAGTGAAAAGAACAGTTGAAGGATCTCTAATACAAGGGATTTATCAGACCCGATTTATCCCCGTGGGGTGCAACAGTTCTATTCATGATTAAGAAAAATGGTTCCCTCAAAATATGTATTGACTACCGTCATTTAAATAAAGTCACGATTAAGAACAAGTATCCACTTCCCTGAATAATCGACTTAGTTGACCAACTTTAGGGTGCTAGTTATTTTTCTAAGATAGAAATAAGATCAAGCTATCGTCAGCTCAGAGTCAGGGAATGTGACATTCCAAAAATAGCTTTTAGAACATGGTCTGGTCACATCAAATTCTTAGTCATGTCATTTGGTCTTACCAATGCCCCAACATCTTTCATGGACTTGATGAACCATGTGTTCAAGCAGCACTTGGACATGTTTATCATAGTTTTCATAGATGACATTCTTGTCTACTCTCGTAGTGAGCATGATCATGCAGACCATCTCAGAATAGTATTATAGACTCTAAAAAACCACCAGTTATTCATTAAATTTAGTTAGTGCAAATTTTGGCTAAGGTCAGTAGCTTTCCCTAGCTATTTAATTTTCGGTTCTGGCATTAAAGTGGATCCCCAAAAGATTGCAGTAGTGAGAAATTAGCTCAGACCCATCTCTCCATCAGATATCCAGAGTTTCTTAGGCTTGGCTGGATATTACCAATGATTTATAGAGGGATTTTCATCTATTGCATCCCCTATGTCCAGATTGACTCAAAAAAAGGTCAAATTCCAGTGGTCAGATTCTTGTGAAAAGAGTTTTAAGGAGTTGAAGGCTCAACTCACTACATCCCTAATTTTGACCCTGCCAGATAGTTAGGATGGATTTATTATGTATTTTAATGCTTTGAGAGTTGGTTTAGGGTGTGTTTTGATGTAGAGAGGTAAGGTCATAGACTATGCTTGTAGACATCTCAAATCCCATGAAAAGATCTATCTTACTCATGACCTTGAGTTAGTAGAAGTATTATTTACCTTAAATATTTAGAGGAACTATTTGTATGGTGTGTAAGTTAATGTGTTCACAGACCATAAGAGCCTTTAGTATGTATTTTCTTAGAAATATCTAAACCTCCAATAGAGAAGGTGGTTGGAGTTGTTAAAGAACTATGACATAAGCGTCCTGTATCATCTAGGTAAAGCCAATACTTAGTAAGATGTGTATGGGGAGTGTTGCTTACGTGGAGGATGGTAAGAAGAATTTAGATCAGGAAGTTCATCAGGTTACCCGACTAGGTGTCCTCTTAGTAGATTTATCAGAAGGTAGCGTGTGGGTGCAGAGTATTTCAAAATCATCCCTATTTTCCAAGGTGAAAGAAAAACATGATAGGGATCGCAGTCTAGTCAATTTGAAAGAATTAGTTAGAGATCAGAAGGTAGAGGTTTTATCCCAAGGGGGAGATGGTGTATTGCATTTCTAGGTTCGGTTATGTATGCTAGGCGTGATTACTTAAGGCAGTGAATTATAGAAGAAGCGCATGGTGCGCGCCACTCTATTCATCCAGGGGACACTAAGATGTACTATAATTTGTAGAAGATCTATTGGTGGAGTGTGATGAAGAGAGACATTGTAGAATTTGTGGCTAAGTGCTCAACATGTCAACATGTTAAGAATGAGCATTAAAACCTAGTGGGTCCATACAGGAGTTTAGTATTCCCACCTAGAAATGGGATGAGGTGAACATGGACTTTATGACGGGTTTTCCTTGTACTCATTGTTAGCACAATTCAATTTGGGTCATTTTAGACAAAATGACCAAATCAACTCATTTTATACCAATCTATACCTCTTATTCAGCCGAGAATTATGCCAAGATCTATGTTAGAGAATTGTCTAGATCTCATGGTGTTCCATTATCCATTATTTTAGATAGAGGTACGTAGAAGCCTTCCAAAAGGGTCTTGGTACTCGAGTTCATCTCAGTACAGCCTTTCACCCCCAGACAGATGGTCAGGCAGAGAGGACCATTTAGACTTTAGAAAATATGTTGTGAGCATGTGTGATTGACTTTAAAGGTAGTTGGGATGACCACTTGACTTTTATTGAGTTCATGTATAACAACAACTATCATTCCAACACTCAGATAGCCCCATTTCAGGCGCTTTATGGTAGAAGGTGAATGTCTCCCATCAGTTGGTTTGAAGTGGGTGAGGCCGCAGTGGTAAGGCCTAACTTGGTATATGATACCTTAGAGAAAGTTTAGTTGAGCAGAGAAAGGTTTAAGATAGCTCTGAGCTGGCAGAAATCATACGTAGATATGCATAGAAAGGTTCTCGAGTTCAAGATTAGTGATTATGTGTACTTAAAAATATCTTCTATGAAAGGAGTGAGGATGTTTGGCAAGAATAGAAAGCTCAGTACTCGATATGTCGGTCCTTATCGAATTCTCAGCTATTTTGGAAACGTAGCCTACTATCTCGAGTTACCATTAGACTTAGCTTCAGTACATCTAGTGTTCCATGTCTCCTTGCTTAAGAAACTCGTAGGTGACCCAGCAGCAGTAGTCCCTACAGTGGGCATAGATATTCAGAATAGCCTCTCTTATGAAGAGATTCCAGTCGAAATCCTTGATTTTTAGATCCATAAACTGAGGAATAAGTAAATCCATCTAGTCAAAGTTCTTTGGAGGAATCAGTCCATTGAGGGAGCTACTTGGGAAGAAGAAGAAGAAATACGGACAAGGTATCCTCACCTCTTCTCCAAAAACTCAAACTCAGCCTAAACTAAAAGTTTTATTTAAACTTACTCAGTT
Organism: Capsicum baccatum var. pendulum; assembly: GCA_030864225.1. Taxonomy (NCBI): domain Eukaryota; kingdom Viridiplantae; phylum Streptophyta; class Magnoliopsida; order Solanales; family Solanaceae; genus Capsicum; species Capsicum baccatum. The sequence goes on from CM061550.1 coordinate 79,778,771, forward strand.
TCATGCTCAGATTTCCTCTATAAGTTTGGTATCAATTTCCATTGCTTATCCAATCATAAATTCATGAGTTTTTTCCATCAGATATTCATGCATCATATATGCATGTTCAGTATAAGAGACTCAGCTTATCAGCAATTCCAGTCATGCATTCATGCATCAAATATGCATACTTAGTATGGAATTTTAGTATGTTAGTAATATCAGTCATGAAATCATATTTCAGTTATGCATGATTCGTACATGAATTCAGTCTATTAGTAGTCTCATTATTCTCGGCTCAGTTATCCTTATTCGAGAATGAATATTTCCAAAGGGGAGATATTGTAAAACCTCGCAAATCCTTAGCTCAACTCAGTCCTTTACAGCTTGTTAAGGGGTTCTAGACTTCGAAAATTTTATCCAAGTATTTATACTTAGTGTCATTTTAGCCTTCGAAAGTTGGCAACTCTATTTCACGACCTCTATGACCTTAAAATGTCAACCTTTAGGTTGAATCATAATCAGGAGTATCAGTAGGTGTCCTCGAACAAGTTTTAGATTTTTTGAACTTTTTTTTAGGCACGTTTGAAAGTCCAAACCAGCGGATCGACACGATCTCAATGCGTCGCGTCACCTATTGCGTCGATGAATATTTTCCTCTATCTCCCAGTGGAAATTTTAATCAACCAGTGCAAACTCAACATGGTGCATTGGCCATTATATCGATCCCAATAATACAATGCATCGTTCTGCGCATTGCTAAATCAGTTTCCTATAATTAAAAGTCATATTCCTCAGGGGTATATGGGTCTTTTACCCTCGATTATCAGCCCCAAAACATGAAATTAAAACCCTTTAGAGGCAAAATTCATTCCTTATTCAGAAATTAATCAAGAACTAAAACCTAGGAGATCAAATTTCAAACTCAAGGCTTAAGATTTTAGAATCTTTCTTAAAGACTTTAGCAATCAAGGTATGTCAAGTATTCATCCAAGGATTTTTTTCCACCCTTGGAGTTTAAGCACCCTTTTCAACTACAAGATAATGAGTTTGATGAATTTCATGGTAGGATTTGAATATGGATTACCATGTTAATGGGGTTTCTAATTCATGATTTAATTGCCAGATGCATATGAAATTATTTGTTATATGTGTTTTACAATGTTAATCCATGCTAAAACCCTCAAATTGTGAAACTAGTATATGAAATTAGGATGCTTGCATGTTTTTTAGTATTATATGCACATCCGATGTCCTCCAAGTGTTTGTTCATGTAAGTTGAATAGTGAAATTATATCATGTTAGCATGTATTCAATTTCATGTCATGCAAGTGTATGCTAGAATGTCCTAATGAATGAATGATGATCAACTAATTAGCTATCATGTTTTGGGATTGTGCCATGTCTTATGATTTATGCTATTGAGTCCTAGGTGTATTCAATAGCCAAAAATTTAGCTATTTACCTAGAGCCATGGTCAGTCACAAAATAGTACCAGTCATGTCACGATCAGTAGAATTTGGTCAGTTATAAAACTCAGGAAAACTCAATAGTACTAAAAAAATTAGTCACAGTATTCATTTCAGACCTCAGTAGTACTCAGTTGTTTAAAATAATTCAGTAGTATTCCATTAGTCCATGGAACCCAGTGAACTCAATTTAGTTCAGTTATATAATACGATCAGTAACAGTTCAGTCCAACCTAGAACGATTTAGAATTCAGTCCAGTGTCTATTCAATTGGGAGTAGGATTCAGCACCGAGTGAACCCAAGGATGGGGACTCACCTTCCATAACTACGTAGCCAGCATAAGTTGAGACATCAACCTACCAGTTAGGGTTGATCAGGTACTTTAACTTGCCAATTGAGGGTTCAACCATTCTCATTTAGAGCCCTTGCCAGACGAGGGTGACTCAATTTTTCTTTACCCACGACATGATACGGATACCCTTCCAGATAGGTTACAGGTAAGACCCTAATTTGTTCAGAAAGGGTAATATCTATTAGATGATTACTTCCCACAGTCTCAGTTTCAGTTCCAGTCTCGGTATAGAACTCAGTCCTATTCTACATGACCAGGACTATCAGATATAGTCACTCAGTTAAGTATGAAACTCAGCACAGTTCCATAGAATCAGGACTTTCAGGCATAGTCATTGAGTTCGTAGTAATCCAGTACCAGTAAACTCAGATATCAGTTAATCAGTATTCAGAACTCTGTATCCTATCAAGATCTCAGTCACATTTTATGTGTTCATGCATGTACTCTCATTTAGTTATACTTATGTCATTCAGTCAGTATTGTTCATGCATTGAAACGCCCCATAAAAGTCATGCATGTATTAGACTGTAATTTCTGAACTTTAGACTTAAGTTTTAAAATTTTTCTAAGTGTTGAAATGACTTAGACTCATTCTTAGCTGGCAACATTCGGGATACAACTTCTCGACCTTACCGACCTTTATTTTTAGATTTCCAAGTTGCGTTACGATCGGGAAATCTCATAGTACATCTCGAATAAGTTTTGATATTTTTCGGAATGCATAAGGCTGTGTTTGGATTTCAAAACAGTAGCAAAACGCATAGCCTATTGCCCAGTTTTTTCAGCATTTAAGGGTCAAGTTCAAACGATCATATCTCCCTGTATATAATGAACTGTTTGAGCTATAATATATCAAACGAAATATCTTTGAGTCCTCTTTCAAATTCAGTTGGTTTCATCCAATTTGAATATATGAGTAAAAGGTTATAATCAATTTACTCCAGCCTATCAAACTATCAATGGAGGGAGAGATTTGACCTTAATTGTTCTTTAGGGATATTTTGGTCATCCTCCACCCCTATATATACCACCAACACGGGATTTAATCCCTCAAACACCATAATACACATGATTTCCTCAAAATTGCTCAAGCATTCTCCTTAGGGTTTCAAAATAAAAACCCAAATAGTTCAAGATTCGACCGTAAGTTTTCAAAGATAATTACATATTTGGAATCACCAATCCGCAAGCTTCAAGAAACATCTCTTATCCTTGGAAATAGAGGTACACGAGGTTTTTCCTAAAATCTCATGGGCATAGAAATCATGTTTTAAGTATCGGGTTTTCAAATTCATGTGCATACTCATGATTTAGAAGCTTTAATGATATTGTTTTGGCCTTTTGGCTTTCCCCCAAAGTGGTTTGAAAATTATATGTATATGTATATATGTGTTTGTCCTAAAATATATGAATTTAAAGCATGATTTTCATTGAACCCCTCTCTTAATGTAAATTCTTCCATGTTTCACGTAATATAAATTGTTTTGAAAGACATCTTGAAGAAAAGAAATTATGATATGAAGTGCTTTGACTTTTCCTATGTTTGGAATACGATTCTTGAACACGAAAGAGAGGGTTGTGAATGTTGAATATGCATGTAATGAAAGAATGCATGGTTTTGCCAAAATGCACATGACCACCATATGTTTGATGAAATTTCTGCATGAATTGAACTTTAAGTTCGGAATATGAAATCCTTTACATCAGTTGCATGTTTTGGGTGGTCTAAACTATGTTTTGAATGAAATCTTTTTATTAGTACCTTATGGATAAGAAAAATCATGACTTGCAAGGTCTTGGTATGACGATACCAATTCAGACTAATGCCATATCAGACTCAGACTAACAGACATTTCAGACTTTCATCATTTAGAAATTTCATAATGATGCATGTTCAGAAAAGGTTAAAAATGGGCATACAGAGATGTTAGGTGGTTCCCCGAAGAGGTCTTGAGTTCAAGAGACTCATTTCCTAAAACCGTGGTTTGCCGACCCGGGTATATTATTATACGCTGACTTAAATGTCCCATGGTGTATCAGACTCAGAGACTCCAACCCTTGCGGCACACTTGGGTTGGGGGCTTCCCCGCCGAGTCAATGGTGGATTTCATACAGCTCGTGGAATATTCAGACTTGTAGGGGAACACAACCTAACTCAAAAATAAAACACAGATCATGATTTGAAATGAACAGACAGGTTGCTTGGTTTTAGAAAGTGCCCATGTATTTTTCAGAAATAGTTTTATACATGATGTCTTGATGAAAAATTTGTTTTCACTTAATATATATATATATATGTATGTTCCATTAAACTATTTTTGGAGTACTTCGTGTGCCAGTACTTTTGTGCTGACCCCCTTCCCCCCCCCTCCTTCCAGGTTCTAAGGCACAGTCTAAGGGGTCCAGCTAATCCGTACACTTTCTCGGATTTGCAGACTTGATCTTAAAGTGGTGAGCCTTCTATTGTTCGGAAGGCCTAATTATGTCAGACATTATCTTATTTATTTTTGTTTTTGGTTTACTGGGGGCCTTGTCCCAGTTTCTTTTCAGACAATTGTTTATGTTCTTAGTAGAGATTTCGCAGACTGATGTCAGATTGTATTATTCAGAAATGTTGCAGAACTTGACCATGTTTTCCGTACTCAGTTTCAATTATGCATTTTATTATGATTATGGATGTTATGCATGATAACCAGACAGAGAATGGGTGTTCCAGGCCTTCATGGTTCGGGATGCTCATCACGGCCAGGGCCTAGGCTCGGGTCATGAAAAACTTAGTATCAGAGCACGGTTCATGGTCCCAGGATGTCTGCAAAATCGCGTCGAGTAGAGTTCCCTTCTTTGTGATTTAGTTCGTGCTTCAGAGTTAGAATGTTCCTCCTTCATACTCTAATTCTTGCTATGGTGACGTCCATACGAAAGTAAAATCATCCCAAATTCATTCCTTACTCTGATGTTCTTAGACCCATCACATTTCTGGGGTGAATCAAGTGCAGAAGCTTAGAGTCTAAATGGTATTGTCCCTTCGGATCACGTCATATAAGATCTTAAAATTGTGCAAGGACTTGAGAAAAGTCTGTTATTGCTTCAGAGAGTATGGGTTCTAGTGTGAACCTTGATCTTGACGAAATCATGATTTTCAGCCTTCTGTATTCAGTATATTTGGCCTTTTTCAGAAATTTATGATGCAGATGTCATGCTTAAAGGAAAAGATGTGTAGTAGAAGTGTTGGAATTGTATTTCTACCCAAATAGTAGTATAAGTTAAAGTGTCGGTGTCATGACCTATTGGTAGCAAGTAGCGTGTGTGGATTGTATGATAATCTGTGGGGGAAATATTTGACTCAGATGTTTTTTTTATCTATACAAAGTAAGATGTGTATTCTTAGATTATGGAATGTTGTGTGACAAGTTTCTATGTCTTGAAAATATTTTATCATCGTGTTGGTGAAACTAAAAAGTCTAGTGAAGCCGTGTGGGGCTCTTTCGATTCACTAGCATAGTTGCCTTTTCATTCTTCTTATTTTCTCGTTCAAACTACAAAAAAATCAAAGTCTAGTGAAGCCGTGTGAGGCCTATTTCGATTCACTAGCAATTTGTCATTCAACGTGTGGTTCTTGTATTGGTTGAATATATGTATAGCTGAATCTTTTTGCATGAGATAGAGTTGGTAATAAAGCGATTCGTCCTTGTGTGTTACTTTATTAGTAGAAGACAGAGGAGAAGTTATTAGGCGAGGTGAATTGTCCTTGCTTGAAGTATGAAAATGGCCAGATTAGCCAGTAGGTTATAAGTATAGACTCATGGTTGTTGTGGATTTTGAAGGTAGTGTAAATATACGCTTGGGTAAGTAATTGTGATGTGAGAAAGAAGTATAAGAAGATACGATTGTACGGGGTTATAATATAAGGATAAGGTTGACCATGTCTATTATGAGGCTTTAACCCCCTTGACCCTCTTTTCATTGGTAGTTGTAAACTAGTGCTACTTGTGAGAAGGTATGTAGTAGATTTTTGAGATATTTGGGTAGAATATCCCAATTTGATGGATTAGTATATTTATATTATGTTGCATTTTTCATTGGTGGTAAATGATTGATACTAAACTATAGGCTTGAATTTAAATGGTGTGGTGGTAAATAGTGGCACGAGTTTGATGATGCATGTTTTGTGGGATAAAATTAGTAGGCTTGATGTTCTGAAATAGTACATGCTAATGGATTATGATAAGGAAAAACCGTTAGGTCATGATCGATTATTGTGGTTATGAAGTTCTAGTTCACTAGTGTTTCGTGATGTTTATTTCATAGTTTCCAAGTGAAAATTTCATGTAAGGTTGGGCTGTAAATCATGCATAGAACTAGATATTAAGTTTGAACAGTTGATGTCCATAATGGTGGATGTGAAGATTTCTTGGTTAATGAATACTAGTTGTATAGAAGTGATCTAATAGACTTAAACGGTGCATACAATAGAGTAAGTTTATTTGATTTGTAGTGGTGTATGATATTGCATGTATGATGTAGAAGTATGCCTAAGGTGACATGAGGTTGCGGCATTTTTCTAAGGCTATTACTTGTTGTGCGTGGCTAGTGGTACCATGGAATTGTTAAGTGGAGAAAGACTAGTTATATGGTACATGGTGATCTAAATAGCCATGTTAAGGTGTTTTGATTGATAGTGTTGGGCCTTTTGCAGTGATCTTGATTCTCATAGTAGAGGGATATAAACTTGGAGTCGCAATAGTGGTATGCTCTATCGAAAGAGATATGGTTTATCAAAAGCTTGGTGATACCACGGAAGGTAGTCATTCGGGCTAAGTTCTATCATATGCATGTATTGTTATATTTTTTTCAGACCCTAGAGTGTAGTAAGTGTAGTGCAGTTAGAATATGGTAAAGGATCTCCCAAACTCTAGATGATGACTTGAAGCTAAGGGGGAGATGACAGGACGAATGACCACGTAAGGCTCTCAGATTCTAGTAGTGATTCAGTATGATTTAGAACGTTAGAAAGTGAGGGTGAGACTCAACCCATTCTTATCGTAGTATTTGTTTTTTAGTTATCCCAATATTGCCTTACGCTTCAGTCCAATGATCAAAATTCTTGTTCATGCTTATGATAGAGAATCATGTACTCTTCAAGTTCCAAAATGAGAAGTTTCAGTTCATTCAGTAGTCAGAATCCCATTCCATAAGTTATGAACTCCAAATTGAGGTCATGTAGCTCATGACTCATGTACTCCTGCTTTATAGTATGCTTGTTTTAGATAAGACCATAAGTGTGAAGTAAGATCTGGGGCCAAGTTTTTGATATATGTGAGTTTTAGTGGAAATTTGTATGGGTATGTTCTTGGCGTAGCGCGTGGGAGTTATATTAATAGTGGTTTAGAGAATATGTGAAGTGCTTCTTCATGGGTATTTGCCTTGAAGTTCATATGAGGTTATAAGGATAGGCTTGAATGACATGTTGGGATTTTAGTAAAGGGACGCAATATGCACTAGTGAATCTATAGTAAGAGTTCAGAGTTAGTCATTAATGTGGGAAGGCATGATATGCTTACGGTATGAACTTTAAAAGGATGTGGAAGATTGAATCATATTGTTTAGACTAGTATCATGGTATGACATGTATTTTTGTGACTTGGAGTTAGGCTTGATCGCAGTGAAAGGATTTAAGCTACTATAGACATTGTAGAAAGAGCTATCAATGCCCATATGAGAGTTATAAGTTGAATGGAGTGAATATGGTTATTAAGGGAAATGGTATAGTTAAGGGAGTATTAAAGAAGTGTGCTAAGCTTGAAAAAAAAACAAGAAGCTGTATTGTCCAAGATATTTTGCTCCATAATGCCACTAGCATTTCTTTAGACAGAGTGTTGAAGAGATACTCCAGTTGAATATAAGTTTCCGGTGTGTTTCAGTTTAGCAGCCAGACAGACAAGTTATGGTGGTTTTCCACCTTTTCACCCAATCCTGCTATCCGAAGTCTCATGCGTATGACCATCCCAATATATTTCATCGTAAGTTGCGAATTCAGTTCAGTCAAAGCATCATGTTTCAGATTCAGCTATTTAGTCGTGACTCAGTTCATGAGTGTTCGGTGCATAATCTCAAATACTTCCAAGTATTTTAGCCCAGTTAATATAATACCCTGGTATGATCTAAGTTTTAATGCCTCATGATTCGTAATTGCATAAGTTATCACTTCTCAATTCAATATGTATGATTGGATCATGAACACTACAAGGGAATCCTAAACTCTTTGCATGAATCAGCGTCTTGAAGCAAGTAAGGGCAAGCCAACTCAAAATTCAGTTTCGTGATAAAAGTTTAAATGTTTCAGATCAGTTATATACTTAGTTATATACTTTCTTAGAAGATACATCATGTCAATGTTATTCCATACCTTTAAGGCTTCAACAAGTTCCTGTCCATCATTCGGGGACGAATGATCCCATGGGGGGGATAATGTAACGCCCCGTAAAATTCATGCATGTATTAGACTGTAATTTCTGAGCTTTAGACTTAAGTTTTAAAATTTTTCTAAGTGTTGAAATGACTTAGACTCATTCTTAGCTGGCAACCTTTGGGATACAACTTCTCGACCTTCCCGACCTTTACTTTTAGATTTTCAAGTTGCGTTATGATCGGGCAATCTCATAGTACATCTCGGATAAGTTTTGGAATTTTTCGGAATGCATAAGGCTGCGTTTGGATTTCAAAACAGTAGCGAAACGCATAGCCTATTGCCCAGTTTTTTCAGCATTTCACGGTCAACTTCAAACGATCATAACTTCCTGTATATACTGAACTGTGTGATCTATAATATATCAAACGAAATAACTTTGAGTCCTATTTCAAATGCAGTTGGTTTCATCCAATTTGAATATATGAGTAAAAGGTTATAATCGATTTACTCCAGCCTATCAAACTGTCAACTGAGGGACAGATTTGATCTTAATTGTTCCTTAGGGGTATTTTGGTCATCCTCCACCCCTATATATACCACCAACACGGGATTTAATCCCTCAAACTCCATAATACATATGATTTCCTCAAAATTTCTCATGAATTATCCTTAGGGTTTCAAAATAAAAACCCAAATAGTTCAAGATTCGACAGTAAGTTTTCAAAAATAATTACATATTCGGAATCACCAATCCGCAAGCTTCAAGAAACATCTATTATCCTTGGAAATAGAGGTACGCGGGGTTTTCCCTAAAATCCCATGGGCATAGAAATCATGTTTTAAGCATCGGGTTTTTGAATTCATGTGCATACTCATGTTTTAAAAGCTTTAATGATATTGTTTTGGCCTTTTGGCTTTCCCCCAAAGTGGTTTGAAAATTATATGTATATGTATATATGTGTTTGTCCTGAAATATATGAATTTAAAGCATGATTTTCATGGAACCCCTCTCTTAATGTAAATTCTTCCATGTTTCACGTAATATAAATTGTTTTGAAAGACATCTTGAAGAAAAGAAATTATGATATGAAGTGCTTTGACTTTTCCTATGTTTGGAATACGATTCTTGAACACGAAAGAGAGGGTTGTGAATGTTGAATATGCATGTAATGAAAGAATGCATGGTTTTACCAAAATCCTCATGACCACCATATGTTTGATGAAATTTCTGCATAAATTGAACTTTAAGTTCGGAATATGAAATCCTTTACATCAGTTGCATGTTTTGGGTGGTCTAAACTATGTTTTCAATGAAATCTTTTGCTTAGTACCTTATGGCTCAGAAAAATCATGACTTGCAAGGTCTTGGTATGACGATACCAATTCAGACTAATGCCATATCAGACTCAAACTAACAGATATTTCAGACTTTCATGATTTAGAAATTTCAGAATGATGCATGTTCAGAAAAGGTTAAAAATGGGCATACAGAGATATTAGGTGGTTCCTCGAAGAGGGCTTGAGTTCAAGACACTCATTTCCTAAAACCGTGGTTTGCCGACCCGGGTATATTATTATGCGCTGACTTAAATGTCCCGTGGCGTATCAGACTCAGAGACTCTAACCCTTGTGGTATACTTGGGTTGGGGGCTTCCCCGCGGGGTCAATGGCGGATTCCATACAGCCCGTGGAATATTCAGACTTGTAGGGGAATACCACCTAACTCAAAAGTAAAACACAGATCATGATTTGAAATGAACAGACAGGTTGCATGTTTTCAGAAAGTCCCCATGTATTTTTCAGAAATAGTTTTATACATGATGTCTTGATGAAAAATTTGTTTTTACTTAATATATATATATATATATATATATATGTATGTTCCAGTATACTATTTTTGGAGTGCTTCGCGTGCCAGTACTTTTGTGCTGACCCCCCCTCCTTCCAGGTTCTGAGGCACAGTCTAGGGGTCCAGCTAATCAGTAGACATTCTCGGATTAGCAGACTTGATCTCACAATGGTGAGCCTTCTATTATTCGGAAGGCCTAATTATGTCAGACATTATCTTATTTATTTTGTTTTTGGTTTACTGGGGGCCTTGTCCCAGTTTCTTTTCAGACAATTGTTTATGTTCTTAGTAGAGATTTCGCAGACTGATGTCAGATAGTATTATTCAGAAATGTTGCAGAACTTGACCATGTTTTCCGTACTTAGTTTCAATTCTGCATTTTATTATGATTATGAATGTTGTGCATGATAACCAGACAGAGAATGGGTGTTCCGGGCCTTCATGGTTCGGGATGCTCGTCACGGCCAGGGCCTAGGCTCGGGTCGTGACATGCATATTAACCCATGTATTTCAACCTACTTCATTTTTCATACTAGTACATTCAAAGTACTGACGCATACTGTTGTTTTATGCTATAATGTCTTATATCATAGGTTCAGATACATGGGCTCCCAGTTTTATTTAGCAGTTCAGATATTCAGAAGTCAAACTTAGTGTTGAGTCCTCATATTCTGAGGATATGATTATTATTTCAGTATTTCAGTTTATTTCAATCGTTCAGAGTTAGTTGGGGACTTGTCCAATCAACTCTATGTTTAGATAGTAGAGTTTTTTATACTAGAGTATTTTTAGTCAGATGTTCAATTTTGTTATTGATAAACCACATTCAGTATTTATTTATAGTATTGAACCTTATGGCTAGTTTCCACCTAATTTTTTCATTTTTATGGTGTTATTATTTAGTTATTGTAGAAGGTACCAATTATGGGTTAGCTTGTGGTCCTTCGAGATTATGAGCATCGTGTAGCATCCATGGTACAAACTTCGGGCTTTACAATATTAGACCCCAACTCAATTTATAATCTTGGTATGCCAGTTAGATAAACACTCTTATAGTTACAGTTACAGTTTCAGATTTAGTATAGAACTCAATTCAGTTTTATAGAATCAGTACTGTCAGACACAGTCACCCAGCTTAATACAAAACTTAGTTTAGTTCTACAGGATCAGGATTGTCAGAAATAGTCACAGTATTTGTAATTCAGTTATCAGTTACTTAGTTATCATAGCTCAGTACTTAGTTTCAGTAAAAGCTCTAATATATATATATGTACATATATATATATATATATATATATTTATAGTATTTCCTACTCAATATTTTACAGTAGTTACAATTATCTATGTACTCTTATTCAGTTACTTCATATCATTCAGTCAGTTATTGTTTATGCATCTGAACCCTTGCATTCAGTCTTACCTCATCTAGCATACCAGTACATTCCACGTACTGATACATACTTTATCTTTGTGCTATGATGTCTCATATCATAGGTTCGGATGCTTAGTGTCCCAACATCACTTAAACAAATTCAAATAGCAGCAGCAGATTTAGTAGTAAGTCCTCATCTATCAAGGATATGCTTTTATTTCAGTAGTTTTAGTATTGCAGTAGTCTGAGTTAGTTGGAAACTTGTCCCATCAACTCCATATTAGATAGATCAGTTAGAGTCTTTTTAGACTAGACTAGTTCAGCCATATTCAGTTTTCATATGTTATTTCAGTACTATATTTATCAGTATTCAAATTATGAACATTATGGCATTTCAACCTAATTTTCTATAATATTTCAATATTATTATTCAGTGTTTAAACAGGTACTAGTCATGGGTTAGCATGTGGTCCTTTGGGGTTGTGAGAATGGTATGACATCCGAGGTACAGACTAGAGGTATTACATATAAGCACATACTAGGGGCTGAACTGAGTTAGGAACGTACGGGATATTACAAACACTAACAAAAAAGAGTGTCAAAAAAAAAAATTGCTTGTTCACATTTTTGTACTTTAGTAGAAATTTGAGACTTAGATCTAGAAGTTTTGTGTGTGTTTTTTTAGTTTCTAGTGCTAGATCCTTGTTCCCTAGCACTAATAGAGTCTAGATCTAAACTTTAAGCTAAACCTGGGTTGGTTTGAGTCATCCACTATTATTGAGCTTGAGTTTTAAGAAAATTGAAGGTGCATATCATTTTTGGTAAAGGTGGCTATGTCATTTTGTACTTGACATTGTGGTATTTGTTCTTAGTTTGTCAACGTGACCTTTGATTTCAAGAATCATCAAATTTGGAGGTCATTTGCTTAAGGATCAACTTGTGTCAAACTTTGAATATTCTTGTTGTTCTTCTTCATCTTCATATCTTGTTGAAGAAAAATATTCAAAAGTGGCTGTTTTATCTTGATAAAGGAAGAAAGAGGGTGTAGTAATTGTTTGTTCTCAGAATATTCCAAACATATTCCAAGTCTTCTAAGAAAAGAAAGCAACAAAAGGAATATTTAAGTATAAGGGGAAGTACAAGGGGGGACCATTTCAAATTCAAACTCTTTTGTGCTTGAAAAAAGCTCTAATTCTTGAATTTTCACCCTCAAAACCGAATTGCTACCCTCTAGAGTAAATATTGATCAAAAATTCAAAGTTGGAAAACAAGAAATTTTTAAAAATCTTGACCAACCACAAGCTATCATGTAATAATTTCTATACAACTCATTTTAGGCTCAAATTTTGGATTCTCGATTTCATTTCTTGTCTCTTTAGTTTCATTTTCTTTGATTCTAGTATTAATTAAGAAACTAGAAATCACCTACTATGTTGTGGGTTAGTTTCGAGTCCATTTCTTTCTTGTTACCTTTATTTGTGTGCTTTTATTTTTTGTGATTCATTGTAGTTCCTTGGTTCAAGTCTGAACAAGGTTTCTTTGAGTCTTTCAAATGAAAATCTATTTCGGGCAAGAGTAGAAATCAACACTCAACTTCCCACAGATTATGAGCCAACTTTCAACACTTGTGAAACCAATTGTGAAGTAACAAAAGAGTTGAGAGTGTGACTTTTTTTCTTTAACACTAATTTGTTTGTTATTACCGTGACAATGGAAGGAACAACATCATCAACCCTGGATAGTTATGGTATTTATGCTACCTCAGATCCTTTTGAAGATTTCTAGCAGAACCTTGAAATGCTACACCAATTGCTTAATCTACCAAAGCCTCCACAAACTGGCACCACCCAAACTACCATATACCCACAAAGTCGAATCTCCACTAACCAAGATGCTAGAATTTTGCCTAGTATCAATTCTTTTTATGTGTAGGTTTAAGATAATATACTTTCATCGGAAGATTCAAGGAGGGTTCCTCAAGAACACATGGCTGATGATCAAATGGAGTTCTTGGCTAAGAATTCCAACTTTGGGAAAAATGATGAAGAGATGATCCAAGGGAAAAGTCTAGAGAAACTCCCTTGTATTGAGAGCTTCCCAAAAGAACAAGTGGGCTTCCATGATATACACCAAGGTGAAGACCTTACCTCATGTGAGCTACAAGGCAAAAATGCTATCTCCCACACTCCTATAAAATTAGAATTTTGTGATGTGCCTAGTAGTATCCAAGTGAATATAATTGGTGGTTTGCCAAAGGATTTTCATAAGCCTTCCCTTTGTGATACTCTTGGTATTGTTAGGTTTCATGAAGATCAAACTCTTGTTGTAAGCAAGCAAGCACTAATTTACCCTATAGATGATAGAATTAATTATTCTCGTGAGATCAATTTGTGTCCACCTATTTCTAGCACTTTTAAATTAAATGAGGTCCTATTGGCAAGTGATGAGAGTAGTCACACACTAGTTGACAATGTGAAAACCAAGTTGAGTCTACATTGGTAGGTGAGTTGCCAAAAACTAGTGAAGGTGTGAACAACGATCAACTTACTCATAAATGTAGTCTACTACTTGAGCATGTATGTGGAGTGCTTGATGAATCTCAAGTTAATGATAATATTGATAGAGTTGATCATGAGGATGGAAATAATTCTTTGAGCATATTGTGTGATGAAAGTAATATTATTAGTTTTGCTCATAGAATTCATGAAAATGAAAATGTTGTGAAGAATGACATATGTCTTTGTGAGAGTGAACTTCCATGCTTCAAATCCTGACCTTTGGATAGTAATTCTTTCTCAAAGAAAGACGTCATGTGTGAAAATAGTGAGATCAGTCCTTGTATGACACCTAGTGACATGCAATGTGATGTGTTTAAAGGAAAAGGTGGTCAGCTTAAGATTTACATATTGTCCTATTTCTTGAAATCCATTTAAAATATAGAATAAAGTGAAGATTATGCTAACCATTCAATTCTTGATAGTGATCTCCTACTTTTGGAAAACAATGATCACTTGGGTAAGAATAGCTTCAGTTTGCTTGTATGTTTAGGAAACACGATTAGTGATTATTCTTGTGAAAATGGTTTAAATTATGAATACTCTGATGATCATGGTGGTTTGTATCTATGTGAAAATTACTGTAACAACCCGAGACTACCCCTAGTCATTACATAGTGCTTACAGTCCTGAGGGACCACAAGCTAACCCATGAGCTGGTACCTGCTGTGAGCATTGAATAATAACATCATAAATACAGAAAAATACTGATATTTCCATAAGGTTTAATCTACTAGATTCAAAATGAAATTATAAATCTAGAAAGGTAACAACTATCTAAATCTGAGAAAATACTGATAAATTGAATAACTAACTGGCATAGTGTCTGAAAAGCCTCTAAGACTGACTGACTGAGAGTTGATAGGACAGGTCCCCAACTAACTCTACTAACTACTGAAATAAAGATATGAAGTAAAGTAATTTGTCCTCAGTTGATAAGGACTTACCACTGCTAATGTGCTGCTGATGATCTAAAAATCTAGGTGTGATTTAGGAACTCAGTGTCAGCACCTATGATATAAGACATCATAGCGCAAAATAAAAAGTAAGTGATCAGTACTTTGAATGTACTAATATGCTAAATGAGGTAGGTTCATATGCAAGGTTTTATGAATGGAAGTAATAAACTATCTGAATATACATGTAGAACATGAAGTCCTGAGTAGAGGACATAAAATCTATAGGTACTGAAGATAAGTAAAACATGTAAATACTGTGTATGCATGAGAGTCTGAGAATGCTAAAAAATATATTAAAATTTGTAGACACTGAGGATTCATGACTAAGCATATAACATGGACTGAGTAAAATCTATAATTTAAAATACTAAAAATACTGATATCTATATGCCTTGGTCAGACAACACTAAGATTGAATGACTGAACTAGAACTATTGCTGAGACCATATCTGAGACTGTGGAAGGTATCATTTAACTGCCATGCCCCAATCTGAGCCAATAATGGTCCAACTTCTAACCCCAGTTGGAAGGGTGTTAATATTGTGCCATGGGTACTAACGCTGGCTGTGTGGATCCACTAAACTGTTATAATGTCCAAAGGACTAAGGGTGTCAAGCCTAAACTGGCGGGTGACCCCTGCGAGATAGTCAAGCCTAATTTGATGGGTGACTACTCATATCCTATGTTGTCTATGTGGCTCTGGAGTATAGGGACTACTAATAACGAGCCTACCTATCTGATGGGGAATTTTCCATCCCTACACTTGCTCGGTGCTAAGCCCTACTCCCAACTGTATGACACTAAAATCTGGACTATTCTGAGTTTAACTGACTGTTTTGATCATGCTCATAATATAATCTGAAGTTATTCTGTAATATAATGAGACTAGACTAAATAAAAAGCTATGTTTTTTGGGTGTTAAATACCCCTAGGACTCAAAACAATGATATTAATATGACACCAAAACTTGGGGAACATGACTTGAAGGCTTTCATAAAACATTTACTCTTATAAGGATTTTATCAGACACTTGTGGTTCATAGTTTAGTCAAATCATAGAAATACTAAAGGACTGGTATAATTGACATGAAAGTAACATGGAAAACACTAAGTTAGGGTTTAATTCAATAAATGATAACACTAAAACATGGGGAATCAAATAAAATCAATAATCTCATTGAAACATAGTATGAAATCATAGTTCATGGGAAGTCATGGATGAAATCGTAATTTAAAACATAGAAAATCTTGAAAAGATCAAAATTTTATAATTTAAAAGGGTTTCTTTGACTCCATGGATGAAATAGATCCATGGAAGAACATCTGATATACCTGAGTTACTGAATTTGGAAGGATTGATGGAGAGTTCTTGAGATTTGACCTTGATTCTTGAGAGCTAGAGTTTCTTGTTCTTGAAAGAGGAGATTTATAAATTTAGAGAAAGTGAATAATGATGAGTATTTAGGTCAATTAGGGGATAAATTTTGTATTTAGGACGAGGTTAGGGCTTGAGGAAAAGACCCTAATACCCCTAAACGAATTTTAAAATGTAAGCTAGAAATTGAAATCCGGATTTTTAGCCTTGGCGTGATGCACCACTTTCGCTACAAGCCACTGGAAATTGGAAAATTAGGACCTATAAAAATACCATGATGGTCCACTATCGTGGTAAGCCTTGGGATGGTATTTTTTCCACCTCCGCGATGCGCCAACATCACGGAGTCCCAATGGAAATTAACAAACAAGAAATTGGCCTACTCCATAATGCGCCATAATCATGGAGTCACACTGGAAATTGACAATGGTCATTTGGGTTGTCTACATGACGCGCTAAGAGTTAAAATGATGGTTTTAACGACTGGAACTTAAAATCGCCATAACTTCTTACTATGTTATCAGATTTAGGGGAATTTTAAATCGCTGGAAAGATAATTGAATTTCCTATGAAATGGTAGGATCTAAACTGAAAAGTAATGAGTTTTTCAAAAATTTCATATGCGAATACTTATGTATAATGACTTAAATTATGCTAGGGAAATGCGGGGTGTTATAATTACCCTTTTGAAAGATGAGGCAGTGCATGTTTAGAAAGTCCATCTACTTTTACTTTATGTGTTTCCTGTGTTAGTCATACTTATAGTGATGAACTTGAAACTACTAGTAGTACATATATAAGGACACTATAGTTAAAGTTGATTTGTGTGACACCTTTCCCTACCCTCTCTTTTCTCATGATATTTACAATGGTAATATAGTGGGTATGTCTAATTATAAGGATGGAATCTTATAGAAAAGTGAGTATAGCCTTGACCCATGTTCTTGGCTTCTTCTCCCATTTGACCCTGGTGACTTATTGGGTTGATAAAATTGCAATACAATAGATTTGGTGCTTGGTCAAGACAACAAGAAAAGATTGATTGTGGATGTTGGTATCCTTACCTATGATGAAAAGTTTTTCTTGGGGATTTACAATACACTTGATAGACCCAAGTTGTACATGGGAGGAATTTCCAACAATGTTAAGTTCTCATTAAAAATGGGGAGTAGTAAAATAAACCTAAAGAGTTCACCATTGAGTGTTTCCACTCTTGACCAAGGTATCACTACTTGTAGGTCAACAAAAGAATTCCCTCTTGAAGACACTTTGGATGAATTCCGTTCTCGTGACACCCTTCTTTGTGACTTGGTTTTTATTGGAAACCCCATTCTCAAAGGTGGTAACCTTAAGTAAAATGTGTCATTACCTCTTTAGGGTATTTCATATATACTTGCATCCATGTTTGACACACTTTTAATTAAGTTATGTGATTTACAACTTGTTGATGCCGAGTTGAATTCATGTGTGAGGAAGATTCCAAGGAGGTTAAATACTTCTTGTTAAGGTTGGACACTATGAAATATCTTGTGGGACTCTTGAGAGAATGGTTTCATTCATTAATAGAGGGAAACAAAATTCTTGGGAGAACTACTTGTCTTGGATTGGCTTGTTGAGTAGGTACTCAGTTCTTTATTTTTCCTAATTGCATGGCTCCATTGATAAAATTCCTTCCCTCGGGAAGATGTTTGAAAAGGAAAGGTCCTATGTGCTTGCAATATTTCTTTCTCTCTTTGTGTGTTCCTACTTTAGGATACATCTTTAATCAGAATAGAGTCTTTAGTACCTTTCTTCATTACATTTATGCATATGATTTGTTCCTAATCTTGTTTAATCTACATCGTATGTTGGCATGAATTTCTTAGAAAGAAAATTTGTAGTGTGCCTAAAACTCTTGTGGCCAATGGCACCCCTTTTGATAAAAGCACCTTAGAGGAGACATTCATGTTCAATTCATTTCAATACTACCTCTTTGCTTATGATGATGTCCATGCTAGTCATGGATTTATCTTATTTATAGGTAGAAAGTGTCTCAAATGGTCCACTTGATTGAGCAATAATGCTACAAGGATCACTCATATTCTTATGGTTTTTAAGAGGAAAGTATTCTTACCTTTGGAGATTGTTGATTCCATTATGTCCTTTGTAGTTTCATTATCACTTGGTGATGTTCATAGCCACTCCCTTTGTGATATTCTTATTAAGCTTTTTAAGAATAAAACAAGGGATTCACGATTATATTTCAAGTGTATACCATCTTAACATGATGATGTTATTTAATATACTAACCCTAACCCCCATTCCACGATGATATTGTGCTTGTTTGTCCTTTCTTTAGTTTGGCAAGGTATAGATTCAAGGTAGAATCCTTTTTTAGAAGGAGAGAATGATATGAGCCAAATGTCCATAATAGCTTTTGATGACATCATTCGAGGACAACAAATAAAGACTTAAGCCTTGGTCATCTCGAGATACCATTTTGAGCACCCAATAGAACAATGTAGTGAGTGGATGATTGCTTGGTGATACAAGCATGAGGAGTTCTAATTTGTTTACAAGGAGCCTTTTGAAATATGAAGAACCCAAGGCCACTTTTAAAGCATGAAGAACCCGAGGACTTGGAGTGTTAAGAAGAAACCATGGCTTGGAGTACTAAGGAAGTGTAAGACCCCGCAAAATCCTAGTTATTTCTATCCTAGGAAACTGTAATACCTCAATTTTCTAAACTGGAATGCTACATGGTGCTTATGACCCCGAAGGACCACAAGCTAACCCATGACTAATATCTATACCTATTCACTACAATATATAATGTAATAATGCGGAAAACATGAATATGTGGGCCATAAGGTTCAACTGAATAAAGAATCTATAAAATAGTAACATCTGTGTGGGTGAAAGATACCCAAAACAACTAAAAAATGAATCAAATCTGAACTAAATCTGAAAGCCTCTAAATACTATCTGAATAAGGAGTTGAAGGAATATGTCTCCAACTAACTCTGGGCAGCAAAATTGAGTTAAAATAATAAATGAAATAAAATAATATCATATCATCCTCGAATGAAGAGGACTCACTGTAACTCTGTCTACTGGAATGCAACTGTTATTCCTAGTCTGAAACTAGTGTCTCTGAACCTATGGTGTAATATAAAAATAAAGCACCATAGCATAAATGAATCAGTACAACTAGAGTACTAAGTATACAAGTGAGGTAGGCTAATGCAAAGGGTTTACATGCATGAATAATGTTAACTGACTAAATGATATAAATGTAAGAATACAAACATACATACATAGTAACTGAGATCATGAGTACATGATAGCTAAATCTGTACGCTAACACATGGTTTAGTAATAACTGACATGGCTTAAATTGTCGTTCTAATAACATGGGCGACTGGGTCTGACATGGCTCTAGGCACACAGCTATATTTTCCGGGTACAAATACCCCCAGGACTTGATAGAAGGAAACTGACACTCATGACATGACTTAACCACAAGATTGGAGTCCATAATTCATAATATCATAAGTAGGGGATCTTATACTTCATGTAGTTATTCAACATCTTAAACATTGTAGGTATTGCATGGATATATTTTGTGTATATATTAGACATATCCATTATCATACATGCTTCATACTGCAACAATAGCAATACATCAATAGCATGGAATTCATATTTAAGTATATAGCTAACACAGACTTGTCATTTAGATATCATGGAACCATGTAAACATAAATTCCTAACATCCTAAGAATTTTATCTAACACTTGACATGCATTCTTTAAGGCATAGGTGTGTTTCATAACTTGCACCATATTACACCACCTAAATTTCATAGTTTTCAACAAACAACCATATATATATATTCCATGAAAACACCTTTAGATATCATCTTAAAACTTAAACAACAATCATCAACATGTACATGCTCGTATCACTACAAAAAGTTCAGAAAATAGTATTTAAAACATGGTTCTTGAGCTCTGTGAAAGGATTGGATCCATAGATAAACACTACGCATACCTTAGATTAATGATCCATGAAGATACTAGTGAAATAAGCTTGGAATTTGAAACCCCCAATTGAACCCTAGACTTGTTCTTGAGAGAATTTTGATAGAAAGTAATGAAAAGAGCTGATTTGGGGCCTCAATCCCGTGTTTGGGAATTATATAGGGGGGAAAGATGACCCAAATACCCCTCTAGATGTGTCCTTTAATTTCTATGAAAATTACCCGATTTGGTCCCCCGGCACGATGCGGAGACATCCCATTTCCACCCATTTGTGACCTGGAAACTCACCGTGATGTGATGGAATTATGGAGAGACACTGGAAATTGATTAACGTCATTTTGGCTTATGGCGTGACGCGCCACTAACTGAAATGATGCTGCTAAAAGTTTAAATCGCCATAACTTCTTCACCAGGTGTCCGTTTTAGGCGAATTTGATATCAATGAATTAGAGGGTATAAATATTCCCAAATACCACCTATAAACTAAGTTATGCTCATTCAAAGATGATCTATGTGAAATAACACACGAAAACTTGATGGATTCAAAAGTTCTTAGCATGGCTTATTCTAAGTGACTCTTATGAACATGCTTAACACATCAGAAGCTCTATTCTCACTAGGATACTCATTCTAATTCATGTACTGAAATATGAATCATAGGATAGGAGGTTTCATGTGTAGGAACAACGGTTCATTTTCTAGCTTAGAAATATATGGGGTATTACAATATCTCCCCCTTGGAAACATTTGTCCTCTAATGAGACTGACTGAAATGAGGAGAGATGATAAACTGGAGTACATACAAGACATATACTACTAAAACATGATCTCCTGATGGACATGACTGATAAGCTAAACATATCATGCTGGACATGCATATCAGATGCATGAGTAACTAATTCATGAATGCATAATTGACACTTCTGATAACTGAGTTCTCCCAATGAGAATGCATATTTGATGAATGATTATACACTGTACTGATACATGAATGCATGACTGAATATGCAACGGTAATAGATATCATGTTTATGATGGGAACATGAACATGAAACTGAGTATGCTTAAGGAGAATTGCTACCTTGAGCCTGATCTAAATTGGCGGAGAAAAGGTGAGGATACTTGGTATGCATATCTACTTATAATTCCCAAGTATCTCCCTCATGAGACTGATTTTTCCAAAGAACCTTGACTAAAGGGACTTCTTCGTTCCTCAATCTACGAGTACGATAGTCTAAGATTTTTACTTGCATCTCTTCATAAGAGAGATTGTTATGAACGTTAATGCTCTGAATAGGGACTCATCTGCTGGGTAACCTATGCATTTCTTGAGAAAAGAGACATGGAATACTGGATGAGCTGAGACTAGATCTGAAGGCAATTTGAGCTTATAAGCTACCTCGCCTAAGCGACTGAGAATCCTGAAGGGACCAACATATCGAGGACTGAGTTTCCCTTTCTTGCCGAACCTCTTCACTCCCTTCATGGGAGAGATATTAAGGTATACATAGTCATTGACCTCAAAATAGATATACTTTCTACAAATATTTTCATAAGACTTCTGTCAGCTCTGAGCAGCCCAGAGTATCTCGGATCAATTGAACTTTCTCTAAGGCATCGAATACTTAGTCAGTACCTATAACTGAGGCCTTACGAACTTCAAACCAACTGATTAGAAATCTACATCTCCTACCATAGAGATCTTCAAATGGAGCCATCTAAATATTGGAATGATAGCTATTATTTTATGCGAACTCAATCAAAGGTAAGTGGTCATCCCAACTTCCCTTGAAATCAATTGCACACGCCCTTAGCATATCTTCGAGAGACTGAATGGTGTTTTTAGCTTGACCATCTATCTGAGGATGAAATGTTGTACTGAGATGAACTTGGGTACCAAGACCCTTTTGGAATGCTTTCCAGAAGTGAGAGGTGAATCGGGTTCCTCTGTCTGAAATAATAAATAGTGGAATACTGTGTAATCTGACCAACTCCCTGATATAAAGTTTGGCATAATTCCTCGGCTGAATAAGAAGTACGAACAGGAATAAAATAAGTTGACTTGGTCATTTTGTCTACAATGACCCAAACCGAATCATGCTGATGACGAGTTCTAGGCAAATCCATCATGAAGTCCATGTTCACTTCTTCCCACTTCCAAGTAGGAATGGTGAACTCTTGCATGGAACCACAAGGTTTCTAATGCTCTATCTTAACCTGCTAATATGTAGAGAACTTAGATACAAACTTTGCAACATCTCTGTTCATCCCACTCCACCAATAGATCTCCCGCAAGTCGAGGTACATCTTAGTGGCCCATGGATGAATAGAGTATCGCGCACCATGCACTTCTGCAAGAATTCTTTGCCTCAAGCCATCTATACCTGGAACACACAAACGACCCTGACAATGAACAACACCATCTCCCCCTTAGGATAAAACCTCAACTTTTTGATTCTGAACTGACTCTTTCAGCTTGACAAGGCTAGGATCCCTATCTTGCTTTTATTTCACATCAGAAACTATAAATGACTCTAAACTACTCTGAACACATACACCACCCTCGAAAGAGTCAACTAAGCGAAATCCTAGTCTGGCTAGTGGATGGATTTCCTGAGCTATTTTCTTCTTGCTATCCTCAACGTGAGAAACACTACCCATGGAGAGTCTACTAAGAGCGTTGGACATAAAATTGGCCGTGCCCAGATGATAAAGAACACTCATGTCATAATTTTTCAAAATCTCTAACCACCTTCTCTGATGAAGATTGAGATATTACTGAGAAAAGACATACCGGAGAATCTTATGATCTGTAAAGACATCTACAAGAACTTCGTAAAGATAATGCCTTCAAATATTCAAGGAAAATACTACGGCTGCTAAGTCAAGATGATGAATAGGATAATTCTTCTCATGGGGATTTAGCTATCTGGAGGCGTAGGATATGACCTTACTATGATAAATGAGAACACAACCTAAACCCACTCTGGATGTATCAAAATAGACTACGAAACCATCTGAGCCATTTGGAAGAGCTAGAACTAGAGCTTTTGCTTGAATCTGACCATTAAAACTTAACCTTCTTCTGAGTCAATCTGTATATTGGACATGCAATAGAAGAAAATCCCTCGACAAACCATCGATAATAGTCGTCCAAACCTAAAAAAACTCCTGATATCTGATGAAGATATAGGGCAAGGCTAGTTTCTTACCACTTCGGTCTTCTGAGGATCTACTCTAATGCCATCATCGAAAATAATATGGCCGAGGAATGCTACTGATCTTAGCCAAAATTTATACTTAATAAACTTGGCGAATAACTGATGATCCCTGAGAGTCTGAAGAACAATTCTGAGATGGTATGAGTGATCACTCACAGTGTAAGAATAGACCATAATATCATCTATGAAGACTATGATAAACATGTCCAAGTATTACTTGAACACCTGGTTCATCAAATCCATAAAATCTGCAGGGGCATTGGTAAGACCAAAAGACATGACAAGAAATATGAAGTTACCATATCGCGTATGGAAAGTTATCTTCGAGATGTCATATTCTCTAACTCTGAGCTGATGATATCCTGATCTGAGGTCTATCTTAGAGAAGTAACTGGCACCCTGAAGTTGGTCAAACAAGTCATCTATTCTAGGAAGTGGATACTTGTCCTTGATCGTAACTTTATTGAGCTGACGATAATCCATACACATCCTGAGAGACCTGTCTTTCTTGCACATGAATAAGACCGGTGCACCCCATGGGAATACACTGGGCCTGATAAATCCCTTATCTGAGAGATCCTTCAACTAATCTTTCAGTTCCTTGAGTTCTGCTGGTGTCATTCTATACGGCGGAATAGAAATAGGCTGAGTATCTGGGAGAAGGTCTATGCCAAAGTCTATTTCCCCTTTGGGGAGAATGCCTAGAAGATCTTTAGGAAAGATATCTAAATATTCATTAACCACTAGGACTGATTTGAGACTAGGAAATTTAAAACTACAATCCTTAACATGTATGAGTTGGTACACACACCCCTTAGAAATCATTTTCCTTGCCCAAAAGTAGGAAACAAACTGACCCCTAAACGCTAAAGTACTACCCTTCCATTCTAGGACGGGCTTATTTGGGAACAGAAACTGAACTATCCTATTTCTGCAGTTGACGGTAGCATAGTAGGAATAAAGCTAAGCCATGCTGAGAATGACATCAAAGTCAGTCATCTCTAACTCGACTAAATTTGCCGACGTGGATTTATGAAATATCATAATCGGGCAGTTCCTGTGTACCCGTCGAGCTATGATGGTTTTACCCACTGGGTAGAGACTGATAAGGGCTCTATTAAAATTTTGGGATTGATTCTAAAATTGCCTGGTATGTATGGAGTGACAAAAAACAAGGATGCACCTGGGTCTAGCAAATCATAAACATGAACATGGAAAATCTTCAACATACCAGTAACAATATCAGGGGGATTTTCCTGATCCTGTCGGGTCTGAAGAGCATAGAGTCTATTTGGTTGTTGCCCACTAGTACCACTGGAAGTGGCACCCTGTTGGTTCGGGGGACCGAACTAAACTGTGGAATGGTTCTTCTGACCCTGAGGACTTGGCTGAAGACAAGCTCTAATCCTATGGCACGTCTTTCCATAACCAAAAAAGACATCACTACCGGCTCTGCAAATACCCTTGTGGTTCCTACCACAAGTCTGACACAGGGGATTTGTTCGGGCACTGCTAACACTGCCCTGAGATTTAGGGCCTGGTGCTCTATCTCTATTGCCGTCTCTGAATTTCAGCACTGGGGTACTGGCAGAGGAAGGAGCTGGAACACTAGCGGAAGAATGAGATGGAGCTAATGACTTGGGACGAAACTGTGAATGATTTTCTCTCTTTGATTTGGGTTGAGAAAAACTAAAACTACCTGACCTTGCTCTCTTGTTATATCTCTCCCTAGTCCTAAACTTGTACTTCTCTATTTGCTGAGCATGGTTCATGACTTTGGCTAAAGTCATATTGTTGTTAAACATAGAAGATCTACACTTATTTACCACGATATCATTCACCCCTAAAACAAACTTGCTCATCTTAGCCCTGATGTCTGCAACCACGTAAGGGGCATATCTGGATAACTTGGTAAATCTAAGAGAATACTCTCTAACCCTCATATTTCCCTGCCTGAGGTTGACAAACTCAAGAACTTTGGCCTCTCTCAGCTCTTGGGGAAAGAATCTATCTAATAAAACCATGACAAATTTCTCCCACTCAATCGGACCTGCATCGTCTGCCCTCTAGAACTTCCACTGTTTGTACCAAGTATGAGCGACATCCTGTAATTGGTATGTAGCTAACTTAGCACTATGAACAGAAGTAACTCCCATGATATCAATGACCTTCTAGACTTGGTTAATGAATTTCTGAGGGTCTTCATTAGACTTAGACCCAAGGAAATATGGAGGGTTCATTTGGGTGAAGTCCCAAATCCTAGTTATTGCAGAATTAGCCACTGGATTGGACGGAATAACTGGTGTTCATTCATTTTGGGTACCTACCCACTGAGCAAGTTCGGTAAATATGGTCCTGAACTCCTCATGAGAAACATGATCGCCCAAAGGTTCTTCGGACTGAGGGGCTAACTTATTTCTTCTCATATGAGGCATGTTCTGAAATAAAGAGAAGAAGTGAATTAGACTAAGAGACTAACTTGTTATTATGTTCACTGGCACGACATGAATACTGAAAGAAGGGAAACTATTCCTAAAACATCTCATAGCCTCCTGTACATAAATGTGGTGTGCAACACACCCATTCACAAGACTCTACTAGATGTGGATTTCTGATTTCTTAGGATTCTATTTAACCTTAGGCTCTGATACCAAGTTTGTAACACCTCGATTTTCTGAACCAAAATGCTACACGGTTCTTATGACCCCAAAGGACCACAAGCTAACCCATGAGTGATATTTGTACCTGTGCACTGCAATATATAATAAAATAATACAAAAAATAAGAACATGTAGGACAAAAGGTTCAACTAAATAAATAATCTGTAAAATAGTAACATCTGTGTGGTTGAAAGATAGCTAAAACAATTGAAAATTGAATTAAATCTGAACTAAATATGAAAGTCTCTAAATACTATCTGAATAAGGAGTTGAAGTAACATGTCTCCAACTAACTCCGTGTAGCAAAACTGATCTAACATAATAAATGAAATAAAATAATATCATATCATCCTCGAATGAAGAGGACTAACTGCAGCTCTGTTTACTAGAATACAGCTGCTACTTCTGGTCTAGAACTCAAGCCTTTGAACTTATGGTGTATCATGAAAAGAAAGCACCATAGCACAAATACGTCAGTACAACTGGAGTACTGAGTATACGAGTGAGGTAGGCTAATGCAAAGGGTTTACATACATGAATAATGTTAACTGACTGACTGATATGAACATAAGAGTACAAATATACATACATAGTAACTGAGATCGTGAGTATGTGATAGCTAAATCTATACACTAATACATTGTTTACTGATAATTGACATGGTTGAGACTGTAATTTTGATAACATAGGCGACTGGGTCTGATAGTCTTGAATCTGATGGAACTTTTTGAGTCCCTTGCTATAACTGAATTTGACTGTATCTAAAAGTCCTGGCATACTGATATCTAAAGAACTGTCTGAGTTCTTTTACTGAGACTGAGTCTGAAACTGTGGGAGGTAGTTATTTAACTGACATGCCCCATGTGTCCCATTATGGCTAAGTTGGGGTCCAATCTCTGCCCAGACTGAAGGGGTGTCAATACCGAAGCACTAGTAAGGACAGTTATGAGTGACCCTTAGCTGGTAGGTACTCGAAACGAGAGTGATAGGAACCCTGAACTGACAGGTTAAGCCACCTCATCAACCCTAATCTAACAGTTTAAGATGTCTCAACCTATGTTGGCTACATAGTTTTGGAACACAAGGATGACTTCATGTAGTTATTCAACATCTTAAACATTGTAGGGATTGCATGGACATATTTCGTGTACATATTACAGATATCCATTATCATACATGTTTCATACCACAACTATAGCAATATATCAATAGAATGGAATTCATATTTAAGTATATAGCTAACACAGACTTGTCATTTAGATATCATGGAACCATGTAAACCTAAATTCCTAACATCCCAAGCATTTTATCAAACACCTAACATGCATTCTTTTAAGGTATAGGTGTGTTTCATAACTTGCACCATATTAAACCACCTAAAGTTCATAGTTTTCAACTAGCAACCATATATATATTCCATGAAAACACATTTAGATATCATTTTAAAACTTAAGCAATAATCATCAATATGTACATGATTGTATCACCACAAAAAGTTCACAAAATTGTATTTAAAACATGTGTCTTGAGTTCTATGAATGCATTGGATCCATAGATGAACACTGCGCATACCTTAGATTAATAATCCGTAAAGATAGTAGTGAAATAAGCTTCGAATTTGAAACCCCCAATTGAACCCTAGACTTCTTCTTGGTTGTTCTTGAGAGAATTTAGACAAAAAGTAATGTAAAGAGATGATTTAGTGCCTCAATTCCATGTTCGGGACTTGTATGGGGGGGGAGAAGATGACCCAAATACCTCTCTAGATGCGTCAATTAATTTCTATGAAAATTACCCAATTTGGACCCCTAAGGCGATGCAGAGACATCATGTTTCCCCCTGTTTGTCACCTGGAAACTCACCGAGATGTGCTATAATCGCAGAGAGACACTGGAAATTGATGAACGTCATTTTGGCTTACGGCACGACACGCCACTGACTAAAATGACGCTGCTGAAAATTTAAATCGCCATAACTTCTTTACCGGGTGTCCGTTTTAGGCGAATTTGGTATCAATGGAAAGCTTATTCAATTCTATACGATTTGGAGGGTATAAATCTTCAAAAATACCTCCTATAAACCATGTTATGCTCGTTCAAAGATGAGCTATGTGAAATCACACATGAAAACTTGGTGGATTCAAAAGTTCTTAGCTTGGCTTACTCTAAGTGACTCTTATGGACATTCTTAACACATCATAAACACTATTATCACTATGATACTCATCCTAATTCATATAATCAAATATGAATAATAGGACAGGAGGTTTCATGTATAGGAAAAATGGTTTATTTTCTAGCTTAGAAATATACAGGGTATTACAGCAGCATGCCAAAAAAGGCCTCAAACTAAGAAAATTTAAGCTAAATGTCAATGCTTAGAATCATTTTTATCCTTCAATATTAAATAATCTTATTTTTTACCTTTCCAACCTTAGTATTTCGATTTTCAAAATGATTCATGATTAGGGTCACTTGTAGGTCATCTTAGGCTAGTTTCGGATTTTTTGGACTAGCATAAGGTTGAGTTTAGATGTCCAAAATAGGAAAGGTTCGCAACAGGACCACATCACAAGGGCCAGTTGACCCAAGCAAGGGTCACACCACGAGGTATACTAAGCGCGAGAATGGGGCGCGACACGATGGAGGACCCTATCCAGCATTATTTTATTCGTGTTTGTGGGGGAAAATGGGTCATTTTCCCCTTACATTATTCAGTCTTAACACAAAATTTAATATCCCAAAGGGATAAATACACTCATTGTTCTCAAAATCATCCCAAGAGTAAGCCCTAGTTTCATTAAGCTCAAGAATCAAGTCTCAAGAACTCACCATAATCTTCAAAAAATTAATAGTCGAGGTCGGTTAGGTGTTCATCCAAGGGTTTCCTTACACCCTCGGAGTTCTAGAACCCTTTTCAAGTTATAAGTTGGGTTCTTTCATAAATTTTATGTTGAATTTGATTATATTCATGATTAGGATGTAGTTGGGGTATAATTCATGCAGAATTATGAGTTTTCATGCAAATTAATTAACATGTGTGTAATGTTATGTGGATTCATATTAAAAGCCCCTTCAATGTGTAAATTGGTATTTGTGATCATGATACCTACATGTTGTTCATCACTTTATGCATAGACTATGCTCCCCAAGTGTTTGATATAATTCCCATGTGAGTTGCGTAGTGAAATCGTATCATAGTAGTATGTGCATAAGTTATTAATTGTTTTGACAAAATGTCTAAATGAAAGCATTGTTGACAATCTACTATTGATATGCTATTATGACCATGCCATGTTTTACTTTCAATGCTATCGAGTCCTGGGGGTATTCCATACTCAAAATCTAGTTGTTTCCCTAGAATTACAGTAGCTTCAATATTGTATCAGTGATGTTACATACATAGTACTAAGTCAATTTTAGAACTTAGTATGCTCATTCAGTTAACAGAACTCAGTGAACTAACCCCAGTTCAATCAGTTAGCACGGTCAATAATAGTTTACTCAAGCCTAGAACAGTCTAGAACTCAGTTTAGTATCAATTCGGTTGGGAGTAGGAACCAGCACCGAGCTAACCCAGAGATGGGGGCATTTCTATCAGCAAAGGGTTTGACTCATAGTAACAATCCCTACATTACAGAACTACGTAGACAGCGTAGGTTGAGATATCTTTCTTCTAGGTAAGGTTTGATACATCTCATATGAGTTTTTATGCCAGTGAGGGTTGACAATATGTCTTCCTACCAGATAAGGTTAACTCACAGCCATTGTTAGTATCTCTTAGCAAGATGCTAACACCCTTCCAACTGGGTCACTGGTTGGACCCCAGCTCAATTTATAATTGGGGTATGTCGGTTAGATGAACACTCCCACAGTCATAAGTTCAATTTCAGACTCAGTATAAATCCTCAGTTCAGTTCTCAAAATCAGGACTGTCAAACATAGTCACCCAGCTCAGTACAAAATTTAGTTCAGTTCCACAAAATTAGAACTATCAAAAATAGTCACCCAATTATCAGTAATTTAATTATCAATAATCTCAGTGTAGTAAATTAGATTTTCACGTAACATTACATAATCAGTAATTATAGTAGTTTGAGATATACATGTACTCTCATTCAGTTATATTCATATTACCCAGCCAGTTATTATTCATGCATATGAACCCTTGCATATCAGCCTACCTTGCTTAGCATACTAGTATATTCAAAGTACTGACACATACTCTTTCTTTGCGGTATGATGTCTTATATCATAGGTTCAGATGCACGGGCCCGTAACCATACCTAGCAGCCCAGACTTTCAGTGGCAGTAGATTTAGTGGGGAGTCCTTTTAGTCTGAGGATTGAGTTATTATTTCAATATTTTAGTATTTAGTAGTTGGAGTTAGTTGGGTACTTCTCCCATCAACTCTATATTCAGAAAGTTAAAGGTAGACTAGTCTATTTCAGATAGATATTCAGTTTTTAGTATTTAATTATCATTATTTGATTTCAGTTATGAACCTTATGGAAGATTCAGCCTAACTTCCATATTTATTTCAGTATTATTATTCAATGTTCAGAAGAAGTACCAGTCATAGGTTAGCTTGTGGTGCTTTGGGGTTGCAAGCATTGTGTGACATCCAGGGTAAAAACTCAAGACATTCCAAACTTGGTATCAAAGCCTAAGGTTCTAAGAAATCCTAGGAAGTCTAAAAATCGCATCAAGTAGGGTCTTGTGCATGGTGTATAGCAAGCCACACTTATGAACAAGAGGCTATGAGGCATTTTTAGAAAATTTTTCCCTTCTTTCAGTGTTTATATAGTGAGAGTGAGCATAAGCTCGAGTTAAACTCTCTGTCTAATCCAACGTTTCCTTCCATTTACAAAATATGCCTCCAAAAAGGACTAATAAAAAAAGAACTAGAAATCAGCCAGCTCTTCTGCCCATTTAGGCGGATCCCCTACATAAGCATGTATCCCACACAAAATTTAGACTAGCTTTCACCACCCTAGCTCATTCTGTGGTAGCCCAAAATGAATGCCCATCTCCTGTTCAGGCCAACCCAGTGGCCAATACTGTTACATCTAGAATTTGGTACTTCAACCAAATGAATCCTCCATTATTTATAGGGTCTAACTCAGATGAAGACCCACAAGAATTCCTTGATCAGGTGCAAAAAGTCACAAACATTATAGGAGTGACTGCTAGGGAGAGTGCCATTCCTTTGTGGTTTCTTTTTCAATGTATTTGACTTTTGAATTGTATTAGTAGTTCTTACACCATTGGCACCTAGTTTTGGGTATGATTGCTATTTTGGATAAGTTCTTTCTGTATTGTTATGATTACTTATGTGGTTTGGCTTTGTTCTAGAAGCCTTACCTTGGGATATGATACCAAACAGTCCAAACAAGCCTCAAAACAGTCCCCCAAAATGCAACAACAACACAAGAGAACAAGAACACAAATGGCTACAAAAAGCAAACAAAAGAACTAATGATTTGCAATAGATAAATGGATAGATAGTGAGACATAATGCACTACACGTTATAGGAACTAAGATGTACATTAAACATCAAAACACAAACAACATGAATACAAGACACCTACTCTCTTACGTAGACCTCAATGGAATTGGAGCTCCCAAGCAACCACCATTTCTAAGCAAGCTATCAACACAAGGATTCCACTTTGCCACAAGGATTCCACCTTATAAGACACTCTCAAAGATTATTCAAACTATATCATCGAATTTCTAAACTGACCTAAATGTTCTATTTATAGACTAGGGCAACACTTAATTACAAAAATGACTAAAAGGCCCATAATGAGCCCAAACAAAGGGGCATCCTTGTAGTATACCTCTTGGATGGTTTTGGAGTGTTGGAACTTCTTCTCAAAACTTCAAATCTTTTTCCTTGGATGGTCAGCCCCACAAACTCGGGTCTTCACTCACATTTTCATGTCCTCGAGTGCTAAGATACCGCTTTGACCTATATCATCCTCCGCTCTTAGAAAGTATTCTTCCTCGAATCTGAACCTTGCAAAATAATAGAAAGGACAAGAAAACAAGTTCCTCAAGATATGAGGGTTAGGATTAGTGTAATCAATAATATCATCTTTCCAAGGTGGCTCAAACTTCATATACAACCAAATATCCCTCTTACCTGAATACCTTCCCAAGAAAGAATAAATTAGTCTACCCACATAAGTATGACAAGAAACAAGGAAAAAGAGTTACTTATCAAGTGGAAAACTTAGACTCTTCTTGGAACAACAAATAGGCTTGAAAGTTGAGATAGGAAAACCATACATTTCATGCACATTCACATCATTCCAAAAGACATCATCACCATATTTCTAATGATCACCTGGGTCAAATCAGTGTAGTGTTCATGGGAACGGGTTGGGAACATATTTCCCTACCCCAATACTACTACAATAATGATCAAATATTCCCTCTATACTCATGTGATCTACAAAAAAAACAACTAGAGGGTCATCTTTAGTCAATTGGCCAACATGTTCAACATCACCATTTTCACACAAAAGTTGGTCTTCATGACTTCCATAAGACAACGTACTATCACTTACCACAATGGATTCAACACTAGGTGGATCAACTAGTGTATCCACAATCTCAAGTTGTACATTATTATCACAAAATGAAGGCACGTTCGGCTCACCTAAAGACAAACTATCATTCACACTTATATAGTTATTAGCTTTATTCACTAGAGTGCAAGAGTTAATTTGATTACCTAGTAGCTCATGTGTAGCATGGCCACTCATGGAAATTGGATTAGGAAAGCTTGGATGCTCTATCAAGTTATCCAACTTCTTGAAAATAGAGCTCTCCGTCCTTTCTATTCGTCCTTACATTCTATCCATTATTGTTTCCATTCTTTCCATTCGTCCTTTTATTTGCTCCATTTTTCCTTTAAAAGATCTCAATCGGCTTTCCATGGCATCAACTTTTGCCATGATGGATTTAAAGCAACTAGGCATTTCATCTCCATCTGCCATTGTACCTATCTAGAACTACTAAACAAACAACACAAAAATAGCAAACACATTAAAGGTTAGCAAAAATCAGTCCACAATTCATCTCAAAACAGTCCGTAATATCTCAAGCTCACACTTTTGAAGTATTCATCTATTGGCCTCACAAGTGTTGATAACTCGCTTATACTCCAATTAGGTTACTTGATCCCAATTGTGGATCGAGGTCAGAGTAGATTCTTGTTTGAAACAACTCAAGAAATAATGTTTGAACTTGGACCAAAGAAAATACTATGACTTTAAAATGAGAAAAGCACACAATACAATGCTTAACACGAAAGAAAACGTACTCATAAACTAATCTACAACCTAGTAGGTATTTACTAATTTGCTAATTATCATGAGAATAAAAAAAATTGAAACTAATGGAAACAAGAAAGTGAAAATAGAATATCCAATGTTATTGAGCTCTTTGATGATGTGGCACTTAACTATTGGACATTGGAATGTGGTTGAAGTTGAAAATTTTTTGTTTTCAAGAAACTAGTTGTTCAATTTCATGTATGGAAGAGGAGAATTTCGGCAAAAGTATGGGACAAACAAGGTCTAGACTCCACTTTCAAGACTCATAAAGTCTTTCACCTGCTTGCACCAAAATGGCAAGACAACCTTTCGGAGGTCTTGTCCCCCTTTCCTCTTTTGGCTTGTCTAGAAAAAATGAATTTACTCCCTTTTGGTATGAAGACTTTTGGGAGGTCTTTTGTTCTTTTTCCCCTTTGGTAATGTCTTGAAAGTTTTTTCAAGACTAACAAAACCCACACTTTCTTTCCTTTGAATTTGGATCAAGCAACAACCTTTTACAAGTCTTCTTTAACACAACACAGGAACTCCAACAACCAAAAAAAAAAACGTCCACTCTTCCTACAACAAGTTGCAATTTTTTTTTGCTCAAGAACTTGGGTTAGACTCAAGTAGTATTATATAGAAAGAAAACCAACACAAGAAACAACAAATACAATACAAAAAACACCTAAATCTAGACACAAATTCGGTCAAACAACAACAACACTTCAGCCAAGACACCAAACACGTAGAATAACTTCTTTTTGTGAGATTTTTTACCTTGGATACCTCTTCTAATGTTAGGAAATAAAGAACTAACACTAGAACACAAAAAATACACAAAAATTACAAGAAAACTAGGCTTAAACTTTTGTCCTAAACACAAAAACATGGACAGATTACTATTTTTGAGTTTTCAACTTTTCAACACTTTCTTTTTTTAAATTTTGAGTGAACAAACCCAAGATTGATCTCGTAGGAACGAAATTAATGATGGATTTGATACCAAATGATAACAAACAGTACAAATAAGCCTCAAAACAGTCCCAAAAAATGTAACAACAACATAAGACAACAAGAACACAAAATGGCTACAAGAGGCAAACATAAGAACTAACGATTTGCAATAGATAAATGGATAGATAGTGAGATATAATGTACTACATGTTATAGGCACTAAGATGTACATTAAACATCAAAATACAAACAACATGAATAAAAGATACCTACACTCTTACGTAGACCTTAAGTAAATCGGAGCTCCCAAACAACCACTGTTTCTAAGCAAGCTATCAACATAAAGATTCCACCTTGCAAGACACTCTCAAAGAGTATCAAAATATATCATCAAATTTATAAAATGAAAAAATGACCTAAATGTTCTATTTATAGATTATGGCAACACTTAATTACAAAAATGAACAAAAGGCCCTTAATGAGCCCAAACAAAGGGGCAACCTTGTAGTGTACTCCTTAGATGGTTTTGGAGTGTTGGGACTTGCTCTCAATACTTCAAAACTTGTTCCTTGGATGGGAAGCCACACAACCTCGGGTCTTTACTCACGTCTTCATGTCCTCGAGTACTAAGACTTTTTTTGACCCGTATCAGGATATTTCTGTCCTTTTCTCTTTTCGTATTAGTTTGGGTGATAGGCTTACTTGTCAAGGTACGCTGCGACAAGTGCCATCATATCCTTCATTTTTGGATCGTGACAGTGTCCAACTAAAATAAGATGGTGGAAGCATGATTTTAAATTAAAGTATATTAAATTTACTAAAATATTTTAATTTTGTAGATAACATGACTTGACACGAAGTCTTAGAAAATAAATATCCTTATGACCTTTAATTAAAATATATTAAATGTCAAATATCTTTGTTTATATAGGTGTGGGTTTAACGTGACCTAACACAAAACTAAATTAAAGTACATTAAATTTATTAAAATTTCTTCAATTATTAAAATATTTTTAATTTTGTGAATTAAATCTGATTTGACCTAGAATTTAATAAAATAAAAAAATTATAATTTTAAATTAAAGTATGTTAAAATTATTAATTTTCTTTAATTATTAAAATACTTTTAATTTTGTTGGTCATATGTGTCAAATGAAAAATAGTTGAAACAAATTAAAACAGCGGTGGCGAGTATATATAGCCTCATAAAGACTCATGGAAGAGACTCTACAGGGAAAAAGAAAATCTTAGAGAGAGAATGGCCTACTCAAGCATTTCATCGAACACCGACAACTCCGCCCGCGACATCCGTGAGTTCGGTTTAATCGGACAAGATGTTGAGGATCATCAACCTTCTAAAGATGTCATCACCGAAGACAGTGAGGAAGATCCGATGCCTCTGATGGTTAGAGAAAAAGAAGAATCTGAAGAGGAGAAGTGAACAGTCGGAGGAGATTTCGATGAAAGAAGGAAGTTCCGATGGCAATGGAGACTTTGAAGGTTTTTTTAAAATTAAACCTACTGAGTAGAATAAAGATTCTAAAGATGTAGATGACGTTGAGGATAAAGATAAGGAGGAGTCGCTGTCTCTGATGGCCGGAGAAGAAGAGATGAATAAAGTCCTTCATCAATCGAAATATCCTAAGACTATTCGTTCATCTCTTCTTCTCTGACCATCGAAGACAGCAACTCCTCCTCAAACTCATCCCCATCACCACTATCATCGGCGTCGTTAGAATCTTTATGCAGCTCTGCAGGTTCAACTTCAAAAAATCCTTGAGAATCTCCATCGCCATTGAACCTTTCTTCCTCCATCGAAATCTCCTCAAACTCTTCATTATTCTCTTCAGATTCATCTTCTTCTCCGATCACCAGAGGCATCGGCTCCTCCTCACCGTCAACAGCGATGGTGTCTTCAGAAGTTGATGATCCTCAACAGATTCTCCAACTAAATCGAACTCACAAATGCTGTCGGCCGAGTTTTCGGTGTTCGATGAAACACTTGAGTAGGCCAGTCTCTCACTAAGATTTTATTTTTCACTGTAGAGTCTCTGTCTCTTAAACGAGTTTCTTTGTGAGGCTATATATACTCGTCGTCGCCATTTCAATTTGTTTCAACTATTTTTCATTTGACACATATGACCAACAAAATTAAAAGTATTTTAATAATTAAATAAAATTAATAAATGTAACATACTTTAATTTAAAATTATAAATTTTCTTATTTTCTTAAATTCAGGACCAAATCAGATTTAAGTCACAAAATTAAAAATATTTT
Source organism: Capsicum baccatum var. pendulum (assembly GCA_030864225.1). Lineage (NCBI taxonomy): Eukaryota > Viridiplantae > Streptophyta > Magnoliopsida > Solanales > Solanaceae > Capsicum > Capsicum baccatum. The sequence continues at coordinate 79,815,554 of CM061550.1, forward strand.
AATAATTAAAGAAATTTTAATAAATTTAATGTACTTTAATTTAGTGTTCTGTTTAGTCACGTTAAAGCCACACCCACATAATTAAAGATATTTTGAGACATTTAATATATTTTAATTTAAGATCATAAGGATATTGTTTTAAGACTTTGTGTCAAGTCACATTACCCACAAAATTAAAGATTTTTAATTAATTTAATATACTTTAACTTGAAATCATGCTCCTTCCATCTTATTTTAGTTGGACACAGTTTATTTTATATAGTGATTAAGATATTTTACCCTTTACTGGCATTAGTGATATTCATTAGGCATCGGAATGAATATTGACATGGTAATTATTCACATTTAATGTATACCATTAATTGTAAAGTAAAATGAAAAAAATATTAATTAATTATATCTTGATTTAGTAAGTGATCAACTAGTATGAGACATTTATTTTTAGTAAGATGACCAATTAAAATTAGATAAGGGAGTAAGATTTTTTAGTTTCTTAAATTTTGTGCCAAGTCGCATTAATCCACAAAATTAAAAATATTTTCATACATTTAATATATTTTAATTTAAGATAAGAAGATTTTTTATTTTTCCAAATTTCGTATCAAGTCGTTTAACACACAAAATTAACATACTTTGATTTACTCCTAAGACCGTAAAATTCTTTATTATCTCAAATTTCGTGTCAAATACGGTTAATCTACAAAATTAAAGATATTGATATCCTCAATGTACTTTAATTAAGATCATAAGATTTTTTATTTTCTTCAACTTTATCTTAAGTCAAAACAAGTGAATCAATTTAAAATTAAGTGGGCAAACCTATTTTCGTTGTGATTTGTATTTGTTTGTTGAGAAAGTGCCACAAATAACTATAATTTAGAATATAATTATGAATGTAGTTACATATCGTGTATCTATAAACATAATTACATTTTACTGTATGAAACGAATAAAAATCGAATCAATAAAAAAAATTATATCTAAGTGGTGAATGTTAATTGCATTATGGGGTATCAGTTAAAACGCATAAAACATTTATTTTTTTCGCATTGTTAAAGGGTATATATTATGTATATGCTATAAAATTTAAGTATAACACATTTCATAATTTTTTGAAATTGCAACTATATATTATAACTTTAGTCATATTTGTCAAATCGCCTCTGAAATAAATTTATGATTAAAAATTTCAAATGAATTTTCCTATTATATTGAATTTTTTGGATTTAATGAGGATAAGATTGAATTCAATTACTTACAAGTTACAATTTAAAGTATTTAGCCAAATTAAGCATGTTTTTGTCCAATTTATTCATTATATTTATTCTCTCTAATCAGTCTCATTTTTAGCTGGTCAACTTAGTAAAAATAAATGTTCTAAATTAATTGATTACTTACTAAATCAAGATAAAATTGATTAAATATTTTTTTCCGTGTAATTAATATAATTAAACTTTGAAGGTTTAAACAAATTCTCTTTATCTTCATTCATACGGATAAATGGTGTAATATTAAAGTTGATTATTCCATTAATAATTTTTGAAATACCGTGCAAAATAAAAAATGTTCAAAAAATATGAGATGATGAAAATGTTTAAGTTATTATTAACCTTAAATATATCTATTAATACGATAAAATTGATCAAATTTTGTTAATCAATCTGCTAATTTCAATACTTTTGAAAGTCTAGAATAATTATCTATTATTCTGATTTTTTTTCCATGTCATCATTGGTTACATTAAGCTATATCTTTCTTGACTATAATCGAATGTTTCATTTATTTAAACGTTTCAATGTTTCATTTATTTAAACTTTTTTCTCTTAATAATTCTAAAAAAAAATTAGGATTTTCCATTTTAATTGTTTAAGAAAATAATTAAAAAGGAGAAACAAAACGAGGAAACTTACATTTTCTTGTTAATTATGACTTTTATATTGTAATTTTGGTTTAAATACTTGTCACATCGTGTTTGACATAAATTTATGATTAAAAATTTAAGTGAATTATTTACAACAACAACATACCCAGTGTATTCCCACCTAGTGGGGTTTGGGGTGGGTAGAGTGTACGTAAACCATACCACTACCTCAGGAGACGTAGAGAGGTTGTTTCCGATAGACCCCCAACTTAGGACCGATAACAGTATAACAAACATAAAAGATAAGTGCATATAAACTAGTATGGTACCCAAGACAAACTAACAGTATAACAAACAAAAAAGATAAGTGCATATAAACTAGTACGGTATCCAAAATAAACTACCACTGCTAGCCACGAACAAGAAACTCCAGACACAGAGGAGCGCTCCCATACTATTATCGACGCACTCCCACCCACTAACCCTCTACCCTAATTTGCGCCATCCACACCTTCCTATCAAGGGTCATGTCCTCCGTAAACTGTAACTACTCTATATCATGCCTAATCACCTTTCTCTAATATTTCTTCGGTCTATCTGTACCCTGCCTAAATCCATTCATAGCCATTGTCTCACACCTCCACACTGGAGCATCAGAGCCCCTCCTCATCACGTGCCTTAACCAACGTAACCTCACTTCTCGCATCTTATCCTCCACTGAGGAAACTCCCACCTTCTCCCGAATAATCTTATTCCTTACCCTATATTCCTTGGTATGTCCACACATCCATTTCAACATTTTCATATCCACCACCTTCAAATTTTAGATGTGGGAGTTCTTAACTGGCCAACACTCCGATCCATATAACATAGCCAGCCGGATTACCACTTTGTAAAACTTACCTTTAATCTTGGGTGGCACCTTTTTATCACATAGAACTCCCGAAACGAGCCTCTATTTCAACCACCCTTCCCCAATACGATACGTGACATCCTTGTCAATCTCACCATTGCCCTGAATCATAGACCCCAAATACATGAAACTCTCCCTATTCTAAATGGCTTGAGATTCCAACTTCACAACCACTCCAGTCTCCTATGACACATCGCTGAACTTACACTCTAAGTACTTCGTCTTGGTTATACTTAACAGAAATCCTTTAGACTCAAGCGTCTATCTCCAAATCTCCACCTTATCATTAACTCCACCCTGATTCTCGTCAATAAGTACCACATCATCTTCAAATAACATACACCAAAGCACCTCTCCTTGAATATGTTGCGTCAAAACATCCATCACCAAAGCAAATAAAAACAGGCTAAGAATTGATCCCTGGTGCAACCTTATCAAAACTGGGAAGTTGCTTCGAATCTTCACCTACAGTTCTCACACAAATTTTTGCACCTTCATACATATCCTGAATTGACCTAGTGTACTCAACGAGCGCCCCTCTAACCTCCAAGAACCTCCACAGAATTTCCCTGGGAACTTTGTCATATGTCTTCTGCGTCAAAAGATTCTTGCTAGGTATGACTTTACAGTCTTTACAAAGCACTCTATTCTCTTTCCTAAGAAGCAAAAATTTTATCTGAGTCTTGGCCACTGAACTACGAAACATAATAAGGTGTTCCTCCTACTTCCAAAAGCTCGAATTCACTATCTACAACCCAAAAGCCCTAGAAAAATCCAAAAGAGAAACTCCCCCTTCATTCCGCTTCCCAAAATCAAAACCGCCATGCACATCATCATAACCTCTCGACAAAGACCCAATATACCCATTGAAATCACCTCCCACGAAAATCTTCTCAGTGCTCGGGATGCTCCTCACCAACTCATTTAAAACTTCCCAAAATTCCTTCTTCTTCTCCACATCCAAACCTACTTACAGGGCGTACGCATTAATAACATTAACCGTAGACCCTCCAGTGACCAACTTAATAGACATCAACCTATCACTAACTCTCTTTACCTCTACCACTTGCTCCCTAAGTTCTTTATCTACTAAGATACCTACCTCATTTCTATGTCTCATGCTACCCGAGTACCATAACCTATAACTATCCACATCTCTCACCTTAGTGCCTACCTATTTAGGTTCCTAGACATACGCTATACTAACCCTTCTCTTTCTAAGAATCTTCACCAACTCTATAGACGTACTCTGCAAAGTTCCTATGTTCCAAGACCAAACTCGCAACCTAGAAGCTCTCTTATCCTAACTAACCTTAATACCCCTTGCCCCTAACACTAAAATCGATCCTAGACCTAACCCTGGCCTAACCCCCAACCCCAATCCAGAGCCAATACCTCCTAACCCTAACCCTAACCCTGAACTATGACATGACCCTAGTTTATCATTGCCAATCACATCCACAACACAAATAGGGGGAAAAGAATTAAAAAAAGAAAGCTAACAGAGAGAGATAAAGATAAGGCTAAAAGGACACACTGGTTATAATGAAATCAGTAAAGGAGCTTGAATCTGTGCCAACTATATACTAAGGACATAGACAACAATCTATAATATAAAGAAAGAAACAAAACCAATAATATAACACAAGTTTTGATAAACAATAGTTAATATCAAGAACTATACTACCACAACTAATAGATATACTTGTAAATCAAGTAATAGTAATCAAACAAGGGAACACACTTCAAAACTATGAAGAACAATAAAAAGCCAAAAATACAAATAGGATTAACAAGTAAAACACTATTATGAAGTAACAAAATCAACAAGTAAGTCGTCACCCACAATCCAGATAATCGACCAAGAGGCTCAGAAAAAGGAATCAAAATAGGAATAGTAAGCAAAACAACCAGTAGCAGCCCCTAGAATCAAGAAAACTATACATAGAACTAGAAAGAATGGATAAAGTGCACCTGATCGAAGCTAGGTTGGGTCCGTTTACTTGATGGAGTCGCTGGATTCCGACAATTTATGGTAGAAATTGGTCACCCAAATAGTGTTGTTATCGCTGGAATAGTGATGTTGTCACCGGAATTATGTTGTCATTGCTGGAATAGTGTTGCTGTCACAAAAATAGTGTTGTTGTCACTGGAATAGTTTTGTTGTCACCGAAATAGTGTTGTCATTTCTAGAATCTGCACTTGTAGTACCTACAAAAGGGTTCAAAAGAAATAAAAGAAAGAGAGAAACAATGAGAAAGAGGTGAAAAGATAGAGGTCATCAAAGTCAGATTGCAAGAACTGCACCAGCATCGATGGCGGTGCAAGAAAGAGTCACCGACCAAAAAGATGAAAGATTTGAGGTAGATCGGCCTTCTGGTATTCAGGATTTACTGATGGCCAGAGAGGTGCTAGCCAACGGCTGAGAGCCTGCTTAAAAAGTATTCGCCGGAGAAGGAGATCGGGGAAAGTTCGCCAATAAGAGAAATTATAATCCTCGACAAGATCGTAGCGTGACGACGCTCCGATTAGTGCTCTATCGTGTACGTTAGGCGGTGGAGAGGTCCGGCCGCCGTGCTAATGGCGTGAGAGTGGTGGTGGTGAGCAAGTATTTAATTTATCAAAATTTACTCCGAGACGTGCTGATGACGTGAGTACTTTCATCTACCATACTATTACATTAAATTTGCCGGATTCTATGAGAATAAAACTAAATCTATTTTCTTATTTATAGTGTTTAGTCAAATTAAACATGTTCTTCCCAATCTATTCATTATATATTTATAGTGAACAAATCTAAAGTGTCATCACTCTTAAATGCATCTATTAAAGAGGTTTATTTGGACAAATTTAGTTCATCAATTTTCTTATTTCAATGCTTTTTATTGTCTAGTACAATTTTCTATAATTTTAATACTTATTTTTTACTCATCTATCATTGGGTACATCAAGCTATATATCTTCTTGACTAATATTCTTGTGTATACCTACCAACATTCAAATATAATGTGTTAGTCATTTATTTATACATTTTTCTATTATTAACTCTAAAACAGACATTAGAATTTTTCATTATTAATTATTTAAGAAACAAATTGAAAAAGAGAAACAAAAAGAATTATATATCATCGAAAATTAAAACGACTAGTTTTAGTATAGGGATTAAGTAAAACAAAAGGGAGGAAGTACGTAAAACAAAAGGGAGGAAGTATGTCCTTTTTATTTGAATATCTTTAAGATTTTAATAAATACATAAGGTGTTAATCCTATTCAATATCTTTAAGATTTTAATAAATACATAAGGTGTTAATCCTATTCATAAAACTGATATTGCTAAGTTGTTTGAACTCCCTACATGAATTTTGTGATTATCAATGATATAAGACTTGGTATCTAATTCTTAACCAATTTATTACATAGTTCAAATTGTTTCACTTCATTTACGTCTTCTCATTTTTAGATTTCGTAAATCTCTTTAGAAGGATTGCGGCAGTGCCGACAAAGAAAAGGCGAGAAGCCATTGCACCACCCATTACACTGGTACCTATCCAACCTATTTGGTTTTGGGTTAATGGGTGTTGAAAAATATGTTCCATAAACAAAAAATATACAAAGAAGAACACGAGATGAAGGGTTAATAATATGAACATCAAACACAGATTTGAGGCTTGAAACACATGCGAAATATTTTTTTAAAAATGATATTTGGTCCCTCTTCTCTGTGAGATTTCTATGAGACTGTATGCAAGGAGTTCTAGTGGATATGACAAGACTATTGAATTATGCACTATTTTATTTATGGTTTCTCATCTAATATCTAGTGCCCGTATTGGAGCCCTGACTAATTCGAATCGGGCATTGCAGGGCCCATTAAGGTGGAAGCGCTTCCAACAGAGTTTTTTACATACTTAGGGTCAAACCCTCGACCTCTGTTTAAGGGTGGAGCAGACCCATCCACTGCACCACAACTCATGTTGGTATGCACTAAGTAACTAGTGAAGAAATTCTTTTAGAAAACAAGAAATCAGAACTTAATATTTTTGGAGAAGAAAAGACTTTGTAAAAGTTTTATCTAAAAAAGTTACGTTAGAAATAAGTAATTGGATTTAAATAGGGATGTTGAAAATCAAATAATAAAAACACACACTTTTTTAAAAAAAGATACAAATTAAAATGATACACCCTTTAATTTAAAAGACATATCTTGCAAAAGCTTATAATTATTAATTTAATTTAAATAAAAATTCAAAAAAATTCCCACTGGATAGGAAATCATTGTTATAGTTCTAATACTGCAAGAAGAAAAAGTTGTAAAGAGAAGAAGGAACTTTTTTTTCTACTGTTGGGTTTAACTGATGTAAATTTTAGGCCGGCGAATAAAGATAAACCAATTAAAAATAAAAGAATGAATGAAGAGTTAAAGAACGAATAATGGATCTTGGGTCGGGTCAATTTCGTGGCAGGAGAGTTGGGTGGATTTATATTTTGTGATGTGGTAAGTATTTTATTTATGTGGCAATTAATATTTTTTTAAAAAAAAGGAAAGGGGTTTTGTAAATTTCCAACACATCATTTAACCATCAAAGGGTATAATATGCTCCTAAACTCTAACAACAGGGAAATTAGTGAACTAAATTTGAAATGGATGGTATATTTAAACCTTTTTGCAAAGTTCCGAGGCATATTTGATCCTTTTTCCTTTAATGTATACTATTAATTGTAGAGGTAAAATAAAAATAAAACTAATTAAATCTATCCTGATTTAGTAAGTGATCAACTAATATGAGACATTTCTTTTTAATAAGATGACCAATTAAAATTGAACGGAAGAATAGATTTTTTATTTTCTTAAATTTTGTGTCAAGTCACATTAAACTCATAAAATTGAAGATATTTTGATACATTTAATAAATTTTAATTTAACATTATAAATTTTTTATTTTCTCAAACAAGTCACTTTAATTTAAACAAAAAAAAAAGATTAAGAATTTTTAATACACTTAAAGATACTTTATTTTACTCCTAAGACCATAAGATTAGGGGTGTGCAAAAATTGAACCATCCAATAAATCAAATCGATAAAAATGTTATTGGTTTATTATTATTGGGTTATTGGGTTAACGATTCTTTAATGGTTTTATTAAAAAAAATTATTGGGTTATTGATTAGATTTTGATTTTTTTGACTGAGTTATTGAGTAAGCCGATAACCCAATAAAAATATTCCAAATTACACTTTACCCCTACTTATATATATATATATATATATATATATATATATATATTTGTATTTTGTGCATATTTTCTTATCGTTTAAACCGAAAACTGAACTGTTAATGACTAAAAATTGACAAATCAAAATTGATAAAATATATCTTATTGGTTTGGTTATTGGTTTAGCATATTTAAAAATTTATAATTAATAAATAAAATTGATAATATATAAAATCAAACCGAACCGACCGAAGCACACTCCTACATAAGATTCTTCATTTTCTCAATTTTCTTGCCAAATCACATTTAATTCACAAAATTTTGTGAATATTTTCTTATCGGTTAAACCGAAAAATGAACTATTAAGGACTAAAAATTGACAAATCAAAAATCCATAAAAAAATATCTTATTAGTTTGGTTATTGATTTAGCATATTTAAAAATCGATAAACAAAATCGATAATACATAAAATCGAATCGAACCAACCTAAGCACACTCCTACATAAGATTCTTCATTTTCTCAATTTTCTTGCCAAATCACATTTAATTCATAAAATTAAAGATATTTTGATATATTCAATATAGTTTAATTAAATCATGTGATTCTTTATTTTCTTCAACTCTATATCAAGTCAAAAGAGATTAATCGGTTTAAAACTAAGGAAGTGAGAGAATCTATTTCCAATGTGCGGTAACCATAGTCCACACTATGGTGGGGAGGTTTAGGGTAATGAAACTATGGTGGGTGGGTGGGTGGGGTGGGGGTGTATAAATAAGAAAGGAGTGGCTTTTATTTAAATTATTTTTAGTTAAAAATTGTGCGCATATGCGCTTTATATGCGTGAAAGCACACATTTTGTTCCAATTCACCAATTAAGTGCCACCTAATCTTAGTCAACAGCCAGAGGGGTTCAAAATATTGTGATTCATTGAGTTCAAGGGTTCAGACAAAGGTCTAAGTAAAGGCATTCACATTACAAACTCAGACAAATACAATGGTAAATTGATCATTCTTTTTTTAGCAGTCTCTTTGTCAGGTTATATATAGTCGTAGCCGTTTCAGTTTATTTTGACCTATTTCTCAACGGGCACATTTAAACTATAAAATTAAAAAAAAAATTTAATAATTACAGAAAATTAATAAGATTTTTTAATTTTGTTTTAAATCATGTTTAATTCACAAAATTAATATATTTTAATAAATTTAATGTACTTTAATTTTAAATCATAAGATTCTTTTTTTTTCTTTGTCGAGTCACATTAAACTCACAACAATAAAGATATTTTAATACATTTGATATATTTTAATTTAAAGTCATAAGAAATTTGTGTCAAGTCACGTTTACAAAGAAAATTAATAATATTTTAATACTTCTTCTATTTAGTTTTACTTGTCATATTTTTAGTTGACACATAAATTAAGTAAATTAATAATATGATTATTTTACCATAGTATCCCTATTAAATTATGCTTAAATTGTAACTTAAAACTAATTTAGAAAAAAAAAATTAATGTTAATGGTAAGATAGAAAAAAAGAAGTTGTCTTCTTTTGAATATCTTAAAAATGACAAGTAAAAGTAGAAATTCAATTAAGAAATTAGTGGCAGGTAAAACTGCACGGTGGGATTATACTTTAATTTAATTCTCTCCGTTCTATTTTAGTTGGCACATTTCATTTTTACACGGTGATTAAGAAATTATAAATTAAATGATCAAATTTATTATTTTACCTTTTATCCGTACTAATGATATTCATTGGGCGTAGTAATGAACATTGAAATTGTAATTGCTCACATTGAATGTATGTTATTAATTGTTGGGCTCAAATATAAAATAATAATTAACTCTATCCGAATTTAGTAAATGATCAACTAATATGAAATATTTAGTTTTAGTAAGATGACCAACTAAAATAGAATGAGAAAAGTAAGATTATTTAATCTCTTAAATCTAGTGTCAAGTCATGTTAAACCCATAAAATTAAAGATATTTTGATACATTTAACATATTTTAATTAAAGATCATAAGATTTTTTATTTTCTCAAACTCCTTATCAAGTCATATTTAACGCACAAAATTAACGATTTTTAATACAATTACTTTAATTTACTCGTAAGACCATAAGATTCTTTATTTTCTCAAATTTCGTGTCAAATCCCGTTTAACCGATAAAAATAAAGATATTTTGATATATTCAATATACTTTAATTAAAATCATATGATTTTTTATTTTCTTAAACTCCATGTTAAGTCAAAACAAGTCAATTAATTTGAAACTAAGAAAGTGGGAGAATCTATTTTCATTGTGTAGACACCTAATTTTGTCCCTCCCAAATCTAATTTTATTCATTTTTACCTCACATTACCGCACACCCTCATCCATGTGATTATACCCCATAAAAATACAAAAAATAACAACCCTTAACATAATCCCTAACAAATTCTATCTCTTCTTTCTTTAATTTTTACGTAATTGTGAATGATTTGTGTGTTTGTTATGTTTGAATCCTTGTTGTGAGTTGGTTGATGTTGGTTTCAGACTTTGAAAAGTGAATTGATAATCGAAGCATGTGTTAATCATTGATTGAGCATGAAATTAGGGGGTTCGGAATTGAAAGATTGATTTGGTGAATGTTGTTTATTTTGTTAATTGTTGAACACGATAGTATCATGTTTAGGCCAAAATTGATAGGCAAATTCTAAGTTTTGGAGTAGGCAACTTGTAGGATTCTAATCATTGAATGTGTAAATGTTTGTGTTGAGTGATTTTCTCCATTTTTATCGTATTTTATTAAATGTATTCATTTAGCCGGGGAATGCCCCGAGTCTTATTATATTTATTCACCGAGGAATGCACTGACATATTATGTCTTCAAAGGAGGTTTGCGATCAAGGCTCGAGGAATCGGGTAAAGCACGGGAGCGTAGTTCAGTATTAGGGTAGTTTAGAATAGGATTTATTTTTCGCATTATTTTTATTTTTGGACTGTATAGTTGGACTGAACACTATATTTTAGATTTCTTTTGTTTCATGTGGTTGATTGATTGCTTTATGTGTTTTTTTGTGTGTGTGGTTTATACATTTGTAATGTCAAATTAGCCGATATGCTCCACCAAGCGACCATGGTCGAACCACGGGATCGAGGGGTGCCTAAAACCTTCCCCTCGATCAACAGAATTTCTTAACTGGAATCTCTATTCGCAGATCAGTTATAGAGTCAAAACCATTTTGAAAAGGATTTCCAAAGGTGACTTGGCACACCTAATTATGCCAAGTGGCGACTCTGAGTTTTGAATATAAAAAGTATTTTTCAAAACAAATCTCCATTTTGTCAGTTAATAATGAAAATCCTTCAAAACTTCAAATTAATCTTCTTTTTTTGGAGTTAAAAATGTGGGGTGTGATAGCTCCGGCGACTCTGCTGGGGAACCTTTTTAGAATTCGAGATTATTTTTGCAGTTATATCGCTTTAGTTTTGACATTATGAGTATATAGACATTATTTGTGTTATTGTTTGTTTTTGTTTATCGTTGTCGAGTGCTAGCATGCTACGTGTTTATAGCTTTTCTCTTATGTGTTATCGCTTTATATCTGGCATCATTTGCATAACCCGAGTCAATTCTTTCTACAACAAGTTCTATAGTACACGTTGTGTACACAACCTATAGTTGAGTCACCCTTATTTTTAGGAGGGGAAGCCGCCGGCTGGTATGGAGTGGGTGGAAAGCTAGCGCAGCCACTATCTATCATACGCTCCCCCGAACAGCCTTGTTTGTGAACCCCAACATAGGTTAGCCTTTAGGTCATGCTTATTTGTATCATATTGAGATCTAGTGGGACCCACCTAGACCTTTGTAGGAGAATCGCCTCTAAAGCATCCCTACGTACTAAATGTTGCATCTTTGAGGGTTACAAGGTCATTTGACAGACTGATTTGGGCAAAAGCGTGAGTTAGAAGCAAAGTGTGTAGGGAAGAAATTGTTGGGTTAGAAGTAAAGTGTGTAGGGAAGAAATTGTTGGGAAAAAAAGGAGGAAAAAAAGAACGTGAAAAAAAATAAAGAGATTTGGTAGTTTTTAGGGTTCTTTATGGCTTTTATTTTTCACAATTCAAAAAAAAAAAAAATTTTTTTACTTTTTGCACTCATTTCCCAAAAAATCAACAACGTTAAAAAGATTTTCCTTTTATTTCTTTAGTAAGTATTCACAATTCAAAAAATCCAAAAATATTTTTTCCTTTCAATAGGAGCTTTGTACATGTTTATATAACGAAACTATCAAAAAGATTTTGTTTTTGTTTCATAGTTGTTGGTGTTAGTTTCTAATTAAAAATTCAAAAAGGTTTTATTCGTCTGTCTTTAGTCGTGTCTCTCAATTCAGGATTTAGTTTGTCATTTAATCCTTAATTATCCAATCTGGACGAACTACGCACCCCTGATTCTCCTCTCTCGGGAGTGAGATACATAGGCAGCCTATTGTGGGTTTGGGGATCTTATTTAAAAAATCCAAAAAGATTTTCTTCACTCTTCATTTAGAGTACGTGTTTCATACATGTCTTGAAAAGAAAAATACAAAAAAAAAAATGAATTTCCTCAATACTCATAGGTTTCATTTTTGGTTTATCTTATCTCAAAAATTCAAAAAGATTTTTTTCACTCTTTATTTAGAGTAAGTGTTTCATATACATCTTTAAAAGAAAACTACAAAAAGATTTTTCTTTAATAGGTTCAAGTTTCATTTTCATATGAAATTCAAAATTGAAAATCCAAAAAGATTTTTCTTTGGTAATCATAGGTGTCATTTTGTATAGAAATTTTAAACGTGAAGAATGCAAAAAAGAGTCTATTCTTTTTATAATTTGTTATTTTCTTCTCTTTTAAAGTTTCAAGAAAAGAAAAAAGAAAGGAAAAAAGTTTAATTGGCCATTTTGGCAAAACTTCACAAACTACGCACACCTGATTCTCCACTTTCAGGGGTGAGATACGTAGACGTCCTTCTTGGGTTCGGTGATCTTTTCTAAAAGAAAAAAAAGTGTTGAATAAAATGTTGAACTCTAACATATTTGTTGCCTCTTGTTCGGTTAGTTTAACGTGGTTGGTTTGTGGCATCCTAGTTGGTCCTCCACATCGCACCAAATCTAAATCAAGTTTAGCTATGTTCAACACAGATACGATAAGTGACCTCATGGATCAAACAAAGAGGCAGGAAAATGAGAGTTTAAAGGAAGATAATTTGAGACTATGACAACAAATGATGGAAATGTATAGAGCTTGGGATAGTGGGATACCTTCTCCTCTATTCCCCACTATCGATCCTGCCAATATCTTGAGTTTTCCATCATAATTGCAAAAGTCAATTCCCTATTGTTGATTGACGCACCACAATATACCTCAAAATTCATGCCATGTCAGCTACATCTCAATATATCCACCACTCATTCTCTAGCTCCTCGGGCCACAGTGTTGAAGGTTGTAGTTCTTTAAAAAGAGAAATGGAAAGGTTGATTCAAGAAAATTTGATCCTAGTGCAAAACATTGACACTATGAAGGTCACACATAATCCTTTACCCACACACGGTAATGCATGATATGATATGTGGGAAGCAATGAGTCAAGCATGGAGATCCAGAACTTATTTGTTGAAGAAAATGCGTCTGACAGTGGTGGAAGCTCTAGTAATATTGATATACAAACCAATGGCTAATTTTTCAGGCTGAGCAATTGAGAAGTCACCATCTCCCTACTAGGAAGAGGTCTGGTAGTTTGTTTTGTTTTATTTTCTGTTATCCAAATTATTTTAGGGTTGTAGTTCGGAATCTATATTGTTTTGTTTCTCGATAGTTTTTGTTTAAGCCCTTCTATCTTTTCTTTCAATGAAATATGGTGTCTCTTGTCGTTTTGTCTCATTTTAAGTCATTTGTTTGTTTTCTTTACATAGTACATTTTTATGTTAGATCTAGTGATATGACATACTAACAGAACTTTCAGCTAGATCTTAAAATCCAATTTGAGCATGAACTTTGAATCAGAGGGCTAAAGTTAAAAAAAGCATCCAAGAAAATATGTAGAGTGCTGAGACATTTGGTGACAAGTTGAAGCCTTTTTCAAAAATTAAGGCAATTATTTTGAGAATCACAAGAATCACTTGGTCATCAATTGAAAGACATGTCTCAATTAGGTCAAATAGTATCTGTGTGAATAGAAAGAAATTCAGCTCCACGAAATCATAAGTCATTCAATGTGAGGAATGTACAACGAAAGTGGAGTTATATGCTAGAAAAATACAGAAGAAGTAGTGATGCACAAACTCAGTCAAAGTTAATGCTTAAAAGATGTCACAAATTATCTTCATCTTTCATTTTCATATTACATGATGTGTATTGGCATTTTCAAGGATTGATATGACGAAGGAATTTCATTTTTCTATCCAAACATTGGGTCATCCTTTGTTTACCACATTTGAGCCTTAGTGTTATTTTCTTTCATACCCCTCTTTTGAAATCAAGATAGAGTCAGGAAAGCTCAAAAGAAAAGTGTCGAGCAAAACAATAGAGTCAGAAAAAAATAAAAAAAATATGTCCAAACAGAAAAAAAGAGAAGAGTGTCAAAAAAATAAAGTCAGAAAAATCCCAAAGAGAAAGAGTTAACAAAAGAAATTTTTTTGAATCAAGTGAAAGAATAAGCTGCCAGAACTACGCATGACCTGATTCTCCTCTCTCGGGGGTGAGATATGTAGGCGGCCCTACTAAGGGCTCGTTCCAACCAAATAAATAATTTAGAATTGCCCAGTCAAAGAAATTGGGGCATGAATTAATCCTCATTGTTTGAGTCGATTCCAAAAGTTGTAAGTCCTACACCACTTCAAGTGTCGTTTGGGCCCCATGCCATTCTTTCTTTCTAACCCTATCAAAAATCCAAGCTACAACCAAAGAAAGACCTTCATATCAATATTCGAGGATGTTAAGGCTAAGTATGCAAGGGATATGATGATGCATTTGGGAACTACTTATCTTCCTTAGCATGAGAAATCAGGAAAAAAATAAAAATAAGAGAGTCTTATTGGTGAAAACTCTCACGGCACCATAAGATGATGGTAAGTTGAGAGAGAAAAAAAATGAGAGAGTCTTATCGATGAAAACTCTCACGGGCACTGTACGACGACTGTGAGTTAAGGGAAATAAAGATAAGAGATCTCATTAGTGGAAAACCCTTCAAAAATTCAAATTAATCTCATTTTTAGAGTTAAAGAAAAGAGGTGTGACAACTCTGGCAACTCTGCTGGGGATTGAACTAAGAAAAAAACAATTGTGAACTGAGAAAAAAAGAATGAGAGAGGCTTGTTGGTAAAAATCCATCAAGGTGTCACTAGCCGAATGAGGTCTTAAAGGCAATGGACCTAAAGAAACAACTCAGTTTCATGGCCATTAACTCAACAACAATTGGTACAAAGTTTGGATGGAAAGATCAGACATCTTAATCCAAATGCATGGCATAATCATTAGAGTTGATTGTCATTTTTAGATAAATTTTTTGTTTTTTTGTTTCAAATGGAGACATTTATTATCTTTCTTTCTTCTCTTTATCTTTATTTTTATTTTCTTGAGTCAGTTATCCAAATAATAAAAAGATCATTGTCATTTTTCCTGTTTGGGTATTTCTAGCAACATTTGTAAGAACACGCACTTCCTTGTTTGGGTAATTCAAGCAGCATTGGTAAAGACACACACTTCTTTGTTTTGGTAATTTAAGCAATACTTGTAAGGAGGCACACTTTCTTGTTTTGGTAATTCAAGCAACATTTGTAAGGAAACACACTTCCTTGTTTGGTAATTCAAGCTGTATTTGTAACGAAACACACTTTCTTATTTGGTAATTCAAGCGGTATTTGTAAGAATATTCACTTTCTTGTTTGGGAAATTCAAGCAATATTTGTATGAAGACGCACTTCCTTGTTTGGAAAATTTAAGCAACATTTGTAAGAAGACACACTTCCTTGTTTGTGTAATTCAAGCAACATTGGTAAGGAGACACACTTTATTGTTTTTGTAATTTAAGCGGCATTGGTACGGAGATGAGCTTCCTTGTTTTGGTAATTTAAGCGGCATTGATAAGGAGACACACTTTCCTGTTTGGGTATTTCTAGCAACATTTGTAAGGAGATGCACTTCCTTGTTTGGGTAATTCAATCAGCATTCGTAAGGAGACACACTTCTTTATTTTGGTAATTTAAGCGGCATTGGTAAGGGTACGCACTTCCTTGTTTTGGTAATTCAAGAGGCATTGGTAAGGATACGCACTTTCCTGTTTGGGTATTTTTACTAACATTTATAAGGAGACACATTTCTTTGATTGGGTAATTCAAGTGGCATTTGTAAGGAGACACACTTCCTTGTTTGGGTAATTCAACCGGCATTTGTAAGGAGATGCACTTCTTTATTTTGGTAATTCAAGCAACATCTGTAAGGAGACGTACATCCTTGCTTGGGTAATTCAAGCAACATCTGTAAGGAGACACACTTCCTTGTTTGGGTAATTCAAACGAGATTTGTAAGGAGATGCACTTCTTTGTTTTGATAACTCAAACAAAATTGGATCCCACCCGAAGCACAAAGCGAATAAATGGAAATTAAAGCAACAAGGTGAAACAATTGAAAGCCAAGTAACAAATTGAAAAATTATAAGTCAGGAGCCCGCCTGAAGAATAGGGTGATGAAACTCAAGTCAAGAGTTCAAAAGAAGCTGCATAGATAGGACTTTTGTAATTTTATATATCTTTTTAACTTTTGTAATTTTTCATTTTTTGATGTAATGACAGACCGCGACCGGAACCTCGATGGGACCTCACTCGACTCTCCAACTCGGTATAGTCCATTTCCCTCCAATACTTCGAGATACCTGTCACTTGATTCCCTCATAACTTGGGTAGGTAGTATGTCCTAAGTCAAGACTTGGTGTCCCTCTTTCCTTCTGTTTCATTCTTTTAATTATGGTCGAGATAAAATTTTGTCTCGTTGTCTACTTCTTTTTCTAAAATCACTTTCTGTTTACATTCAAAGGGGGCATGCTGTAGACACCTAATTTTGTCCCTTCCAAATCTAATTTTATTCATTTTTACGTCACATTACCGCACACCCTCATATATGTGATTATACACCACAAAAATATAAAAAATAACAACCCTTAACATAATCCCTAACAAATTCTATCTCTTCTTTCTTTAATTTTTACGTAATTGTGAATGATTTGTGTTTGTTATGTTTGAATCCTTGTTGTGAGTTGGTTGATGTTGGTTTCAGACTTTGAAAAGTGAATTGATAATCGAAGCATGTGTTAATCATTGATTGCGCATGAAATTAGGGGGTTGGGAATTGAAAGATTGATTTGGTGAATGTTGATTATTTTGTTAATTGTTGAACATGATAGTATCATGTTTAGGCCAAAATTGATAGGCAAATTCTAAGTTTTGGAGTAGGCAACTTGTAGGATTCTAATCATCGAATGTGTAATTGTTTGTGTTGAGTGATTTTCTCCATTTTTATCGCATTTTATTAAATGTATTCATTTAGCCGGGGATGCCCCGAGGCTCATTGTATTTAATCACCGAGGAATGCCCTGACATATTATGCCTTCAAAGGAGGTTTGCGATCAAGGCCCGAGGCATCGGGTAAAGAATGGGAGCGTAGTTCAGGATTAGGGTAGTTTAGAATAGGATTTATTTTTCACATTATTTTTATTTTTGGACTGTATAATTGGACTGAACACTATATTTTGGATTTGTTTTGTTTCATGTGTTTGATTGATTGCTTTATGTGTTTTTGTGTGTGTGTGGTTTATACATTTGTAATGTCAAATTAGCCGATATGCTCCACCAAGCGACCGTGGTCGAACCACAGGATCGAGGGGTTCCTAACACCTTTCCCTCGGTCAACAGAATTCCTTAACCGAAATCTCTGTTCGCAGATCAGTTATAGAGTCAAAAGCGTTTTTAAAAGGATTTCCAAAGGTGACTTGGCAGACCGGATTATGCGAAGTGGCGACTCTGAGTTTTGAATATAAAAAGTCCCTTTTGAAACAAATCTCTATTTTGTCACTTAATAATGAAAACTCTTCGAAACTTCAAATTAATCTTTTTTTTTGGAGTTAACAAAAGGGGTGAGACACATTGTGCTTTGTATTTGTTTTTGAGAAAGTGTCATAAATAACTATAATTTAGAATATAATTACGAATGTAGTTACATTTCGTGTATCTATAAACATAATTATATTTTACTATATGAGTTGCATATAAGTTGTACCAATAGAAAAGTAATATTTAAGTGGTGAAAATTAATTATAATATGCGGGTTTCAGCTAAAATGCACAAAATATTTATTTTGTCACCATATTAGAGCGTATATATTATGTATTTGCTGTGAAATCTAAATGTAACACATTTCATAATATTTTTGAAATTGTAACTATGTATTGTAGTTTTAGTCAAGATATTTGTCACTTCGCCTTTGACGTAAATTTATGATTATAAATTTAAGTGAGTTTTTCAATTATATTGAATTAGTTTGAGGATAAGACCGAATTCAATTATTCACTATTAAAAGCATTTAGCCAAATTAAGCGTGTTATTGTACAATCTATTCTTTATATTTATTCTTTCTTCGTTTTATTTTAATTGGTCATCTTATCAAAAATAAATATTCTAAATTATTTGTTCACTTACCAATATAGAAGTAATTAAATTTTTTTCATTCTATCCATATAATTAATATACTCTTTGGATATTTAACTAAATTATGTTTATCTTCGTTAAATTGGATAAAAAGTTGTTGTAGTAAAATTAACCATTCCATTAATGATTTCTCAAACACCGAAAAATATTTAACTAATATGATATGGCGGAGTGTTAAACAGATCTAAAATATTATTAATCTTAAATACATCTTTTAATACAATTCATTTGGTCAAATTTAGTCAATCAGTCTACCAATTTCAATACTTTTCAAAGTCCAGAAGAATTTTATATTATTTTGTTAAGTATTATTTTCACATGTCATCATTGGGTACCTTAAGCTATATTTTTTCTTGATTAATATTTTGGCTTATACTTACCAATATTCAGATATAATGCAATGTGTCAATTATTGAAACGTGTTTCCCTAAATAATTTTGAAAAAGCATAAGGATTTTCCTTTATTAATTATTTCAGAAAATAACTGAAAAGGATTAACACAAAAAACAAGAAAATTATATTAGTGAAAAAAAGAGTTGAGACAAAGAAAATATTTTAAGTCTTTAACTTTATTCACCACACAAAGAAGGTAAATATATGTTGAAGAAAGGTGTTCTTATGGTGGATCTTTGAACTCTTCAACTAATCCGGAGTTGCTTGAGTTGTGCATCGTTGATGGACTGTTGTATCCTGGAGGGGACTAGTCAGGAGATATACTGCTGGATTGGTGTAGATTATGCCGCAATGTGCTTGAATCTTCTTAAATAGAACGATATAGCTGCACCTCAGCCAAAAAGAAGATTATTTTATTTTCTTCATTTTTGGACATTTTATCTTCAACTATAATCATTTATTGTAATTGTAGTATATTACACCAACAAAAAGTTCTTCTTTCCTTGTCTAGTCCTACAAATAAATAGGGAGAAGTTACATTATACTCCCTCTATCTCAAATTATGTGTCATCATTTTCTTCTTAATCCGTCCCAAAATAAGTGTCGCATTTCCTTATTTGGCAACTTTTTAAAGGCACAATTACCCTTTTACCAAAGATATTGACACATTTTTTGATAAAGGATAATTTGGTAAACTTTACCAAGTTTTTCCTTATTTCTTAAACTCCGTGCCCGATCAAATGGCAACACATAAAATGGAACGAAGGGAGTATTTGTTTCTTTCTTAAACTTATACGAACTTTTGTTTTTTCTTCGTATCATGTTTTGACTTACTTTTTCCGTCTTAGTTCATATCATTGGGTTTGATTGAACAATGAGTTCAGGAATTTATAGACTTAATTTTTTAAAAAAAGAAAAAAAATATTCTCTTAAACAAGTTGTAGATATTTGTATAAGTTATAAATGATTTCATTAAGTGGTCGTTTGATAGAGTGTATTAGAAAATATAATGCATGTATTATACTTTTATATTACTCATACCTTATTTGATACATTTTTTTAGTTTATGTATAACTAATGCTTGCATTAGTTTGTACACTATTGTGTATTAAAGTGTGTATTATTAATACCGTTATTTTTCATATATTAGTAGTACAAAGGATTTCAATACGTACATTAACTTGGTTAATGACAATACTACCCCTCAAAATATTTCAAGTTCCTCTTTCCACCATTTTTTACAATTCCCAATTCATTTTTGCATCATATTATGTTGTAAAAGATGCTTCTTTCTTTTCTGTATTTTGCCATGTTAATTATAAGGTTAGTCCTCACTGAAATTTTGAGGCCACAGGCTCACAACGGTGATGTTAAAAATTCTCAAATTGGCTAGCATCACCACTAGAGTCATGATGGCTCATGGCCTGCAGAAAAATCTGGTGGCAGAAGAATGGGAAAAATCCATTGCTAACAACTAATTAATTTTATTTTTGTGGAATTATTCGATTTTAAAGGCAAAAGAATTTGTTAAAAAGAGAGAATACAAAGGTATGGGAGGGTATTTCGTAAATAAACATTATTTTATAAAATTATGTAGTGCATATTATTTCTAATACATCACATCAAACAATATATAAGAAATAGTGTCAGCATATTATGGATGTCTGGTCGGTCAGGCCGGGTTAATCCAGAACCGGCCCGTGATTTTTATCCGGATTGCGGGCTGGTCCAGATCCGAGCCAAGTTAAATAGGCCAGTTTCGTGAACATCACCTATATGTCTCATTAGTGTACCCATACCCCCTTGCTTTCCTCCTCTTTTATTCTTATATATTTGTTGACAAATATTGCATTGTGCCTCAGTATCTGATATACGTTCAAAAAATTGCCATGCAATACTAGTTGTTTTACGAACTCTTGGGGCACGGGGAGGACGAGGAGGGAGATTAACCAATTCAGATTTAATGTTAGCATTTTCTACCCTGGGTGTCTCATCAATATTTTCATCATCTTTGTCTAAATTAACCGCATCTACTTCATTTTCGTCTTCTATACTGTAATTTTTTTGAGCTTCTACATAATCTATATCATGGGCACCTACACCTAAAGGTACACCTACTTCTTCCTCAAAAGGTTGACTAAGCAGTGTCAGAGGCACACGGGTATATCTACTACTTGAAGTACCTCTACCGCTAGTAATTCGCTTTTTACTACCGCTACTGCTTCTGGGACAAAAAATTTTAACACCTTTGGTGGCGAGGTTTCTTTATTTATCCAAAATATAAATTAAACTAAAAAAAAATCCAAATACACAAATATAATAAAATTAAATATTCAACAATTAATACACAAATTAAAAATTAAACGCAAGAGATGGAACAACAATACCAAATTTTGAAAGTATCCAAAGGTTGCGACTTTAGAAACTTCCACTCGTACTTTGTAATCGCAAAATTAAAAAATTAAAGTGAGCACTTTAGGAAATTAAATATATAGAATATTTGAGAATTGAGAGTTGAGAGAATGAGATTTGAGAAAGTGAAAATTGTGTGGAAAATAATTTGAAAGTGTACGGTATTTATAGGAATTTTTTTGGGGTTAAAATATAATTTTAAATGTAATTTTTTTTTTAATTAAAAGGGCCAAACTAGCCGTTTGGACCCAAAAACGGCTATATAGCCGTTGGGCCAACGGCTAGTTTGTCCCAATCTCCAAAAAAAAAAATGAAACCTAGTCGGGCCAGGCCTGTTAACCGGCGGGCCTTGAACGACTTTGGTCCGGGATGATTTAACCGGGACCAAAAAAAATTAAACCGGCCCAGGACCCGATCCCCTACAGCCCGTGGACTGACCGGACCGGGTCAAACTGGGCCAGTTTTTGTAAGTGGGCAGGGTCGGGCCGAGTCAACCCGACCCGTTTGACAGGTTTAGCATAATTAATACAAGCATTATTAGTGCAAGCATTACTAATACACCATATTCGACACTATTACACTCTACCAAACAACCCTAAGAGTAAAATAAAATTTAAAATGAATTTGTATAGGAAGATATTACTACCTCTCTCAATTTATATGATACAATTTGGATTTGGATAGTCAAAAGAATTAATTTTGATCGTGAATTTGAGCATGAAATTTTCAAGTGGTTTGCACAAAATTTATATAGTTGAAAACTACGTAAAAATACTATTAGCCATAATAATTGAAAATTCAAAATACTGAAAAAATATATGAAAAAACTTCAATAAAAAGTAGACCTGTTTAAATATCAAAATTTGAAAAATAACACATGAATTGAGACGAAGAGAGTATCATTTTTACCACTACATATAAATGTTACATTAACAAAGATAGAAAAGGGTATATTATATATAAGTCCAACGGTGTTGAAATTTAGTGCTTTAGGCCCTATTTGCTTGCACTTCATGGATGTCTGACTATGAATGGTTTAGAGTTCAGCCCATTAAGTGCATTTGTTTTTTTTTTTAAAGAGCCTCTTAATGTATCTGAAAACATCTTAATGGATCAGATATGAAAAGCAGTCTGAATAACATTCAGACTTTTTTAAAAATATAATCTCTAACTCTATCACTTCATTATTTCCTCTCTCTTTTCACGTTATCTCTCACCCTCTCTTTTCAAGTTATCTCTCTCCCTCTTTTTACGTTATCTCTCCCTCTCTTCATGTTTCGCTCTCTCTTCCTCTTCACTTGCTTTCCTTCTCTTTTATGTATGATTCACCAAATTTTTTTATAAATATTTTAGTTATCGATTTTTGTATTCATTATTTGCTAAACTTTAAATTTCTTCTTGCAATTTTTTATTTTGATTATAAAATTTGTAGTTCTTTGTATAATAGAATCTTATGCGTGCCTATTCATAACGTAACATTAAACTTACTAATGATATTATCACTCAAATTTCATGGTTAAAAAATAAACATGTGTCTGTTCTTGTATTAATTAGTTATTCAAATACTTTAATATTTATGCATCTATGTCAAAATTATATCTGATTAATTATTTTAGTTTGTTGGGTCAATTTAATTGACAGATTACTTTATGTTGAATTTAATTTTTTTATCAATACATCATATCACAATAATTTTTAATCAATATATTTTTTTAATAATTTAAATAATTCAATAATTATATTTAACATAATATATTTATCTTTAAATATTTTAATTATCACTCAAATAATAATTTTGTTGTTTAAGCTAATACTTTATGTAATATTTGTTTATATATAATATAATATTTTATTACTTTTAAAATTTGAATTGCATATTTATTACAAATAAATAAATTACGTATATTAGATGTTAAAAAACAAACACTCTTAATCATTTAGTATTCAGATCTAGATACAACATCTTTATCATTCAGATATCCATTCAGATTCAGACGTCTTAATCTTAAAAAAAAAACAAATGCACCCTTAGTGATGTAGGATTCTAATACTAACTATTATCCCCAACCCCCATATCCCGATCTTGTGCACAAACGGCCATCTAGGGCATTCTCGGTAAATGTATGCGTACAAATTACTATGCGACATTCACCCCCCTCCCCCTAAACCCAACTCCCCAACACACCCAGAGAAAATAATAATTTCAATTATTTAAAAACAATTTAACTTAATTGCATCAAACTTGCACTACTAAAAACTTGGCTATTAGCTACCAAGATTAGTGAGGGACAAATTGTATGTTGTTATTGTGAGAGACTTTGCGACGTTGTCCCTCATACTAATTAAATAATTTAATTTTCTTTTTTTTTAAATAAAGGCAAAGAGAGACATCTCTCACTAAAATATGATGATAACAAAAAATAAATATCAAATTTGTTATAGCAAGGGATTTCCCTCGCTAAATAATAACAAATAAATTCATATTTCAAAGAAAATTTAAATATAATTTCTAATAAATTAATTTTTATTTTTTTTAAAAGGCAAAGAGGGACATCCCTCACAAAATATAATGATAATAAAAAGATAATATTAAATTTGTTATAGCGAGGGATTTCCCTCGCTAAATAATAACAAATAAATTCATATTTCAAAGAAAATTTAAACATAATTTTTATTTGTTTCTTGAGCTATAAACAATGCATTAATAAAATAAAAATGAAAATGAAATTTATGTTATCCAAGGAGTCCTCAATAAGATACATATAATTATTTTATGATTTTGTTTCATTTTAGTGAGGGATGGTTCTCACTAGATTAAATATGTAAAAATTGAGTATTTAATAAATAACCATACGGAGTAACAGATTTGAAGAAAAAACAATAGCAATGATATCAATTGTTTGATCCCTCAATAATTGCTTTAATTTTTTTTTCTTTTCATACTATTAAATTACATTAGTTTTCTAAACATAACCAAATTCTTTTATGTTTATATACATATATATTTATATATATATATACATATATATATATATATACATATATACATATATATATTAGTCTAACCGTATGTGCCTCACACGTGTAATGTTTGATGCTTAAAGTTAAATCATTTTATATATTGCGGAAAGTTTAATCAAGTGTAAAAAGTTTAAATCACTTTTCAAAGATCCTTCAGACTTTAATATATTAATGTAAGCACACACACACACACACATATTTGCCACCTGAAGTTCCAAATAGTTGATGGATCATAACTTTTGCGTTTGTCATCAATACCTCTTTCCCTTGCTGCCAGAGACTAAGAGAGACTCATCAATTTGAACCACATCTATGATATGATTATTTTCTTTTTTTCTATATTTAAAATCTTCCCTTGTTTTTAAAGTTAAATCTTAATAAAATCATTGATTACATTCTTAAAATACTTAAAACTTTTAAAAAATTGATACTTCTTAAATTTTTCTTATTCTAATGCTTTTATATTTATTTCTGAATTTTTCATATGTTCTTAAAATTAAATTTAGTTGATTTAGAATTATTAAACTAATGAAAAAAATATTAGTTGTCATTAATTCTGATGACTTCTAATAAGAACAGGTTTTACCATAAATATATTTAATCAACTTCAACTCTTAAATATTAGGAAAAAAATACTGAAAAAATGATTTTGTTTAAAGCAAAAACTTCTAATGAAGGACAAAAAGTTCAAATAACATTTATAAGGTCCTTCGCACTGTTTATATATATATATATATATAAGTAGAAATGTTTTAGTGGTATTCTTAACAAAAATTGATGAATTATATTAGCTTATAATTAATTTGCTAATAGGGAAAAAAATGTGTATTAGCGGTATATGTAATACTATAAGTAATTGATTAGCATATAGTCGATAATGTAGTAAATAGAAGTGAATTAATGATATTCTTATGTAATGTTACTGACTGATCATCTTATAATTCGATAACTACACTAAGTGGATATACATTACAGAATATTATTAATTGATTAATCTACATAACAATAATTACAGCAAAAAAAGAGAGCATCTTTGTTAAAATAATATTGATTGATTAATTTATACGATAGTTAAACTAAGTAAAGTTAAACAATTGTTACCACGGCTCACAAAATAGTAATTTCTATTATTTAAAAATAATTTGACTGAATTGCATCAAACTAGTTACCACGGCTTATCTAAGGATCTGCCTAGTATTCTCAGAAGCCTAGCTTGTAGTTTTTCATCCCTGGAATGAAACTATGAAATGTACCACCAGGAAACACTATCTACATTGCTTAGCTTGGCAGCCCGCTGTAAGACAAAAAGATGATAGAAAACTGAAAGAAACTGCAGTTGCTTAGCTTTTTAGGTACCAAAGGACTAATACGAAAACTACTGGTCACGCAGAAGTCCTTGGTGGATACGCCCAAAACAATGACGCTACACCGTTTCAACTACAGTATCACTAAGACCTAAATAAGCACTAAAATGCAGGAAAAGTTGATGAAATATGGTCTGTATCTCATCATGTGAGAAGCTGATGAAAGATAATCAATGATGAGCTGTATGACATCATGAGGACTCAAGCGTACACTAACTCTTCATTGCCTGTTCAACCATGGCTGACTAAAGTTTTTAATCCCGTCTGATCTCAGAAGAACGGTCATCTTTAGCAGATGATCCTAAACTTCTCAACTTAATATCTCCAGCTTCCTACAGTTGTTGCTCCTGTAAAGGAGATTGCTGCTGCTGAAACGGTTGCCTATTTCCAATGGATGCCGGGAAGTTCATAGAACCAGCATTTGCTATGCCTTCACCAGTTAGTACTTTGAGATATTGCATCTTCTTCTTTATACTACTAAAAAGTCTTGTCTTAGCCATGTTATTTAGTGAGGATGTACCTCACTAATCAAGATTTAGTGAGGGAAACCATCACTACAAGGTATCTTGCTAATTTGAGCTTTGCTAATTATTAGTGAGGGAGACCCTCGCAAAGTAGTGAAGAATTCGATACTCAATCATCGCTATTTTGATCTCACAATTTTTCAAAAAAATATTATATAGTGAGGGATGTCCCTTGCTATATTTAAAAATATATATAATATTAATTTATTATTTTGTGAGGGGCGTCCCGTGCTATATTAAAAATATTTATAGTATTAATTTATTATTTAGTGAGAGGCGTCCCTCGCTATATTAAAAATATATATAATATTAATTTATTATTTAATGAGGGGCGACCCTTGGTACACAAAAATTTATACAAATTATAAATTTAAATATATTGAGAGATATCCCTTGCTAAGTTGAATAAAAATTTAATTTAATATTTGAATATTTTGAGGGATATATCTACATAAGTCCCTTGCCAATCTGGTGTTATTATTAATTTTTTACTGCACTAAAACTCAATATTTAAATAGAAAATCAACATACAACCAATATTAACTAGCAAAACAATAAGAAAAACACTTCCGAAACAATTCAAACATTATCAAAAGGTGATAATGAATCACCAAACTTCGCACATATTCATCCAACTTAAACAATGTACAAACAAGTATCAAAAGGTGTGCAAAGAATCACCAAACGAATTCTTTCAAACACTCCAAACTAACAAAATTCAAACCTAAAACAACAATACCACTCAATTCCATCCTCTCCACCATCATCATCAAGGTATTTACGTGAGCTTTGAATTCTTTGACGTCTGACTCAAGTGTAGCCCTACGCCACTTCTCCATCTATTTTCGTTCCTCCTCATACTTCCTAGCAAGCTCCCAAACTTCCTGTCGCATCTCCTCAAATTTCTCATATGATAGCAGAACTCCCTATACCTTGCAATCCACAGTAAAGACGTTAAAAGTTCTTCTCAAAGCAAAGGTCACATGCCCTTCCCTTACACACACCCCCAATTATATCCAACCAGCATGAGAGAGTTTCTTCCCCTTAATGGCATGATTGAATTGCCTTGATCATATGTCGGTTGACTCCTTTTGATCTCTTCAATTGCTTGAAAGTATCGATTCTATATTAAAAGTAAAATTAGTATATAATAAATGATATAAAATAAACTCTAAGTAAGATATGAACTTACGTAAGTATCTTTTGCCCATGTATCAACCTAGACTTCTTTTTCATCTTTAATTTTCATATGGGTCTTCTTCCATACCTCTTCACGAGTGGCTGGTCTATCAAGAGATGTTTCCTGCAAATGAAATAAACATAGTGAACCACAATTTCATAAAAAATTTACTACTATCTAAAATGTATAAATAATTACCAGTATCTTTATCCAAAAGGTCTAAAAGGAAAACCCAAAAAGAGTGACATTGAGTCCCTGGTTGTTTTAATTCTAGAGGAGATGAGTGATGCATCAGATGTTGGTTGCAAAACAAGTGTATCTTCGTCTAAAAAGGTCTAAATTTTTTTTCGAAAGAGTGACATTGGGTCCCTAGACATTCCAACTCCTGATAAGATGAATGATGCAACTGATGTTGGTTGTGAAACAAGCAATGGGAAAAAACTTATGGAGAATGAAGATAACATAACCACATAAGTCGAGGCCAAGAATTTAGAAGTTGCCTTAGAGAGATGCCAGTGAACTCACAAAGTTGTCATAAAAAAGGAAGATAAAATATAAAGATGATAAAGTTTTGTTTGGGAAGAAGACAGTAATCATTATTCATTACTTGTTTAAATTCGAAAGTGTTGTATCATTATTGAATCTCATAGCTCCTCTTAACTTTGATCAACATATTAACTATCAACTATCTTAAGAAAAACACATTTTAAGCAACTGATTTAGAAGATAAGTCCTTATACCTTTTTTGCCAATGTTAGTTTATAGAAAGAAAACAAGAGATATAATTATTTCATATATTGGATGCATCAAAGCTGACATTGTTCGCAAGAGAAACTTTTTTAATATGAAACACTTATCTCATATCCCGTCAGGGACATAGAAAGATAGCTTCAATTTTGGACTGCGTAATCACATTTTTTCCTATAAGCTTGATTTGACTATTAGTTTACATTCTTAATTTCAATATGCAGCATTTTATAACACTTAATAATATGATTTTAGAACAATTTTGCTGTAGCACTTAGTTTAGACAGGGTTGCAGCATCTCAGGCCCATCTGTTCAAGTTAGCCAACGAGGGCATCTCAAGCCCAGATCTTAAATAGTTATTTGAACTATCACCACCAATATCTTGTTATGTCTAGTTCATTATGATATCTATGTGTTTATTTAGGATTAACTATTAAGCATTAATGTTTTTTTGTTTGTCTTTATTAAATTTATTATGTTTTCTATTTAATCTTACAAAGAAGATACCAACTTTCATTATTTTAATAAGTTATCAGTAAAACATTTCTTGTTGTGTTATAAGTGTGAATGTTCCCAATTTCAAAATATTCTTTTTCTGTCTCCTTCATGATAAAGAAGGTATCTTTCCAAATAAAAACAAAGTATTCTATTTTTTCATATAAAATAATCTAGCTTTAGAAATCAGGAACAAATAAATGACTACCTCCTTTATTAGTTGAAAACCAACAGTTATGTCAAGAGTAACTGAGTTTCTTCACACTCATGAGGGTGTTGATGACTACCTGCAAGTATAACTATTATTCAAAGCAATGGATCTCACCCATTTTGCTCTCTTAATGACTCAAACCACATCTTAGGGCTGGAGGTGGAGGATACTTACCATCCGTACAACCTCTCCTGTCAGAGATACTTAAGAATGCACTTGACTATAATAATACTTCCAATACTTTTATTTTAACTTAGCTATAGCTATTCAACACTGTAACAGTGTACTATTATCTAATTCCTAGCATATTCCTAATGGTAACAAAACATTGAGTAAGAATGTTGGCACAACATCATGATATTGAGTTAAACCATCTTCCAGGTTGGAAGGACCTATTTGTGTCTGGAGTGGAAGCAAGATCTAATCACATTCTCTGAATTTCTTGAGAGAATTCAGTCTAATAATGCTACCTCTGTGGAAATTATGTACTAAGCCCAGCATCAATTATTTGATATGGTAATTGTTTTCCTTTCTATTAATTGCAACTAGTCCTGTTAAGTTACCTAGATAAACTAGGAGTAATCTTAAAGGATCAAAATGAGAGAGTAGTTGTGGATCTTTTCATGTTGTGTTGGTAACAACAAGCTTTCCTGTTCTTCCTCAAAAGGGATAGTTTCAATCCCATAAGAACCTGATGCACTAAAATATTTGTTGCAAATGGTTTTTATGGAGAAAAATTCTCCAACAACTATGTGCTGAGTTAGTAGAAACAAATTCTGACTTTTAGCTTTAAAGCAGAAGTCTATAAGAGAAAATACTAGCTAAAATCCATGACATTTTGTCTTTTAAAAATCTTTGTAATTTCAAAGCTAAACTTGTAGTTGTTTCAATCGGATGTGAACACCGAATATGTTCAACTTGTACTTGGCAACATCACAGTCATAATGACCACCAATCATGTACAGAAAACAAACAATAACACTAATTATAAAGTTCAAATTATGTCTTCCTCAAAACAGCGGAAGTTGCACATATTTGCCCTTAACTATCCTGATGTACAACTTATAGATATCACAGGATACATCATATCACAAAGAGGAAATAGAATACACGAGACTAGATACAATAGAATATGAAAAGTTGTGGAAAAATCTAAAAAACATTAGATTGACGACAAAGAATAAGCATATCTACCGTTACTAAAAATACCCAAAATAAAAATTGGGTAAAATATATTTCCAAACAAAAAGGCACATAGTTACTCAATAAAAAAAGGTGAAAATTATGGTTAATGTGAAAAAAGAGTCTCAATTAGCAAGGAGAGGTTATTGAAATCCAACCCAACGACCAAATTAGCAAGGAGAGGTTATTGAAATCCAACCCAACGACCATCACGGTGACGTCGGAGCTTCTGCCTAGTCCAACCAACACCTAAATTAGAATGTAGGGTTTACTTATGAAATTATAATTTAACCCAAACTCTGTTGTGAAACGCATTTTTAAAAACATGGTGGGAAATAATGGGAGAAAGAGGGGGAACAAAATCCTTACAATTTTAATTTTTAGTAAATTGATTAACTTTACTTAGGGAAAAAATGGTGGAAAATAATGTTTGGGAAGGAGTTGGAGGAACAAGCTAAGCCATATTTTTTTTATTTGGAGAATTAATTTAACCCAAACCCTTGTCATTTTAAGCCACGTTTTTTAAATTTGTTTGGAGGGTTAATTTAATTCAAATCCTTCCCATTTTAATTTTTACTAAAATATGATTCATTTTATATGTTGATTCACCCATAATCCTTACACACCGACTTGATATATAATTATTTCTATATTCAGGTTTTGACATGTCTGCTTCAGCTATTTTCTTCAATCGTGATTTTACTATATCACTCCTAATTAATTATTATAAGTTATTTATATATTAATAATTAATAATATTTAATAAAAAAGTAAAATAAATATTTATGATGGCACCGGTTGAACCAGCTAGCTTTGACGCATATGCTTCAGTTGCCTGCTTCAACCATGATTTTATTATATCACCCAAATTAATTATTATAAGTTATTTATATATTAAAATTTAATAATATTTAATTAAAAAAGTAAAATAGATATTTATGACGTGTCTGCTTCAGCTGCTTTAACCGTAATTTTACCATATCACCTCTAATTAATTATTTTAAGTCATGTAACATTAAAAAATTAATAATATTTAATGAAAAAAGATAAAATTGACATAAAAGGATAAATTAACTATTGATGTTTTAGATTAACGTGACATCTTATGACATGTCTAATTCGGCTGCTTCAACAGTAACTTTACTAAATATCAACCCTAATTAATAAAAAAGATAAAATAGATATAAAATGATAATTAACTCTTGATATTTTAAATAAACTTGACGCCTTATATGAAGCACATTTTAATCTTTTCAGAAGTATTTTCTTATAGTAATTTTGTTATATTACTTCTAACTAATTGTTGTAAGTCATTTAAGACATGTATGCTTCATTGTTTCAATCATGATTTTACTATATCATCCATAATTAATTATGATGGTCATCTAAGCACTGTGCTACTTAAATTAGAATAGAAGAAAAAGTATTGTAAATCATAATAATTAAGAACTTAAATTATTTTAAAGAATATAATTGGCTTTCAATGCCACAAAAGTTTGGACAAGAAGAGTTATATATATTATTTGAAAAGTACATAAAAAGTATTATAAATTACAGTAGTTAACAAAATATCTAAAAATAAATTATTTTTTATATATTTCAAAAAAATACGTAAAAAATCTATAAATCAAAATTATTAATAACTTAAAAAATTTAAAGATTTATTTGTCCTTTTCCTTGGCTTCATTTTTTTCCTCCATTTTAATTTATTATTTTTTATCTATTACATATTTCCAAAAACAACGTAAAAATTCTTAAAAATCACAATAATTAACAACTTAAAAAATTTAAGATATATAAAATATTTGGTTGACTCTTGAAATTATATCAGTGGCACTTAAATTAGATTAAAGAAAAGGTATTATAAATCACAATAATTAAAAAGTTAAATTATTTTTAAAAGATAATTAACTATAATGCTACGACGGTTTGGGCAAGGAGAGTAATGTATATTATTTGAAAATTACATTAAAAGTATTATACATTACAATAGTTAATAATTTAAAATATCCCCAAAAAATTAATTCGTTATATATTTTAAAAAGTACGTAAAAAATACTATAAATCATAATAATTAACAACTTAAAAATTTTAAATATATAAAATATTTGATTGACTCTTGAAAATTATATTAGTGCAACTCAAATTGAAATAGAAGAAAAGTATTATAAATTATATTAATTAAAAAATTAAATAATTTTGAAAATATAATTGACTATAAAAGCCACAAAAGTTTGGAAAAGGAGAGTAACACATATTATTTGAAAATTATAAAAAAAATATTATAAATTATAATAGTTAACAACTTAAAGTCTCCCAAATTATCATATATTCTTATAATTTAGCATCAATTTGGTATCAAATTTTGAATATTTACTTTTAAATTTTAAAATAATACTCTAAATATAATCGATGTCGAGCCCATGCTAACACATGCCCCGCCCCCTAGTATTAAAATATGGGTAAATCAATACTAATTTAATTAATCAAATATTTATTAAGAATATCATTAAAAGCTAAATTGATTCTTGACGAATTTTATAAGATGTATTTTTTCATCATATTAATATAAAAATAATCACATTAAACCTTATAGTATTTTTCTTATAGTTATTTGTCAAATTGACTCTAATAATGTGAATTGTGACAAGTTAAAACGGAAAGAAGTCGGTATAAGCTGGTACTCCATTTTTTTTTTTAAATTTCGATTGTAAATCAACCACTGTTACTAAAACCTTTGCTAAGTAAATATAACAATGGAGAGTTGAGACATAAAACTCGTGAACATCCCTATATGTGAGTTGCAAATTAATGATTGAGTAAATTCATGTAAAAAAAAAATACAATGTTAAGTTAGAGTTATTGAAAAGGCGAATTTTTTAATTTATTTTACCGCTGAAAAATTGATTTCTTGAAAACATTTGTGGATTACGATACACCACTCAAAGTATATTAGGATAATATGTATTATGAGGGGTATTTCTTTAATATTTTTTTTTATCTCTTGGATAATGATTTAGTTTAATTCTTTGACCTTATATTTATTTTTTTGTGAGAACATGAGTTCTTGAAAAAAGTTTTGGATTAGAATACTTCCTGACCAAAGTAAATTAGGATATTACTATTTTACGGTGTTCTTTGGCAAATTTATCTTAATTTAACTTAAATATTTAAAGTAAAAAAGTCCTTCAATATTTGAAGTATATTTTGGTCAACCAACATTTATATTCATGTATTTATAATAGTATAGATAAATGGATAGATATGTTGATAAATCAAAAATAATTCTTATAAATATTATTAATACACTAATACTTAGTATAGTTGTCAAAATATATATTAAAATATTATTCGCTAATATTACTTAATGACATCGCTAATATTTACTGTTAGTATAATTGTCAATGTATAACTTAGCAGTCAATAATATTTCTAAAAAATCATTAATAAATTTTACTTAGTTTAACTATCGTATAAGTTAATCAATCAATATTATTTTAAATTAAAGATACTCTTTTATTTTGTTGTAGTTATTGATATATAGATTAATCAGTCAATAATATCGTGTGGTATATCTCTACTTAGTGTAGTCATCAAATTATAAGACGATCAGTCAATAACATTACATAAGAATATCACTTGTTCACTTCTATTTATACAATATAACTATAAGCTAATCCATTACTTATAGTATTACTTATACCACTAATAGACCATTTTTTTCCATTATCAAATTCATTATAAAGTTAATATAATTCATCAACTTTTATTAAGAATACGACTAAAACATTTCTACTTATTCTAATTATCACTAAAACATATATACACACACACGCGTGCGCGCACACACACACACATATACTTTTGGTTATGTGTAGAAAAATAATGTAATTTAATAGTATGAAAAGAAAAAAAAGTTTTAAAGCAATTATTGAGAGATCAAATAATTGATATCATTGCTATTGTTTTTTCTGCAAATATATAATATGATTATTTATTAAATACTTATAAATTTTACATAATTAATTTAGTGAGAAACTTCCCTCACAACAATGAAAAAAAATCACAAAATAATTATGTGTATCTTATGGAGAATTCTTGGATAACTTATATTTAATTTTGATTTATTTTTTTATTAATGCATTGTCACCAACTAAAAAAATATTTAAAATTATATTTAAATTTCCTTTGAAATTTGAATTTATTTGTTATTATTTAGTGAGGGAAATTCCTCGCTATAACAAATTTAATATTCGCTTTTTATTATCATTATATTTTAGTGAGGGATGTCCCTCTCCGCCTTTAAAAAAATAAAAATAAAAATATTAAAAATTATATTTAAACTTTCTTTGAAATATGAATTTATTTGTTATTATTTAGCGAGTAAAATCCCTCGCTATGATAAATTTAATATTAGTTTTTTATTATCATCATATTTTAGTGAGTGACGTCCTCTTCGCCTTTTAAAAAGAT
Organism: Capsicum baccatum var. pendulum; assembly: GCA_030864225.1. Lineage (NCBI taxonomy): Eukaryota > Viridiplantae > Streptophyta > Magnoliopsida > Solanales > Solanaceae > Capsicum > Capsicum baccatum. Next base: position 79,850,266 of record CM061550.1, read on the forward strand.
GAAAATGAAAATATTAAAAATTATATTTAAATTTTCTTTGAAATATGAAGGTATTTGTTATTATTTAGCGAGGAAAATCCTTCGCTATAACAAATTTAATATTAGTTATTTATTATCATTATATTTTAGTGAGGGATGTCCCTCTTTACCTTTTAAAAAGATGAAAACGAAAAATATTAAAAATTATATCTAATTTTTTTTTGAAATATGAATGTATTTGTTATTATTTAGCGAGGGAAATCCCTCGCTATAACAAATTTAATATCAGTTTTTTATTATCATCATATTTTAGTGAGGGATGTCCCTCTCCTTATTTTTTAAAAAATAAAAATTAAAATATTTAATTTGTATGAGGGACAACGTTGAAAAGTCCCTCACAATTTCAACGTACAATTTGTTCCTTGCTAACCTTGGTAGCTAATAGCGTAGTTTTTAGTAGTAGAGCATCGTTCAATGATACATAGACTGGAGAAAAACAAGAAACAAAGAGAACTTTAGAACAATGTCAAATTATTGTATTGCATCCAAACATCCACAACATAAATATTTCAATTCCAGACTTCACTTTGAATTATTGCCAACAACAACAACAACATACCCAACAAAATCCAACAAGTGAGGTGGGAAAATAGAGTTTATACAAACCTTAGAACCACCTTGTGGAGGTAGAGAGACTGTTTCCGAAAGATCCTCCGCTCAAGTGCAACAAATCCAGGAACAAAGAAGGAAACATTGAAGAAAAAATAACAACCAATACGAAAACAGTGTAAAGTCTACAAGAGAGAAACACGTACAAGAACAAAATTGTAAAATAGTTGAAACATAATAAACAACGGACTATGATAGATATAACAAGCAGGGGTTGCAATTCAACAGCTAGTATGAAGACAAACAACAAGAAGCCTAAACCCTCAAAAAGAAAGACAACACTCCTACCAGACTAACATTCTTCCCTAATATGCGTCCTCCACACCCTTTTATTTATAGTCCATCTCCTCAGTAACCTAAAGTTGTGCCATGTCCTGTCTAATCAACTCTGGACGATACTTCTAAGTCATACCTATACCTCTCTTCGTACCAATTATCCAACCTCTCACACTTCTTTATTGGGGCGTATGCACCTCGAATCTTCACATGTCCAAATCTTCTCAATCTTGCTTCCCTCTTCTTGTCCTGTATAGAGGCCACTGTCATATTTTCTAGAACATTCTCATTCCTAATCTTATCGCACCTAGCATGTCCACACATGCACCTTCACATCCTCATCTCCTCAATATGCATCTTCTGAACATGGGTGTTTTTGACTGATCAACACTACCCAACATGCATCTCTGAATCATTGCCATGAATATAATATTTTAATTGCAAAATTCGTATAATTCTTGAGCTAACCAGTCCTAATATATGCTTGGCTTTCAATGTGAAGCTGAAGAAGTATTTCAACTTTGATTTCTCTCAACTTTAATTTCTCCAAAATAAGTAGGTCTGATAACCAACCACATCAAAACTTTTCATGCAATCTAAGTAGTAATCCTTTATATTAGAATGAATTATCTGAACTATATAGATCTGCAGAGGACTCTGAATGACAATATTATCCAGAAAAATCAGGAATCAGAGATAGCATGTTTAGATTCTTACCATCTTGCAAGTGCGCCAGGTGTATCAATGTTTGCAAGCGCAGTTGAAGTTTACTGTTTTCAGCAGCCGGAATATTTGTGTCTCTATTTTATATGGAAAACAAATGCAGATATCTCAAAATCCAGCTTTTAAATGAATGTATTAGACATGAAAGAAATAGAATGAGTTGAATACATATTAATTATGTATGTATACATTCATATGTTGATGTTGCATATACACGAAGAAGCAAACAAGGACATGCGTATATACATCTCTCCAATCACACTCAACCCCGTTCCTTTCTTTCTTTTTAGATGGTAACAAACCCTGTTCCTAAAAACTAAAAGAACGCAATACATATAGAAGAGAAGAGGGAACCGTATAGCAAGCTCTCTGACTGCCTGTTTGCCCAAATCCTGTAGCATAGTAAAGCAAAGACAAGGATGTGAGAATGCAGGACATTCGTTTGAGCCATGCCAGAAAATCTTTAAAAATGACAGAGAAAGACTTCAAAGCAGGAAGCTTCAAGCACAATAAAATATTCCAGCTGAAATAAATATAATTAAAGCATTGAAGACAGATGGGCTGAGTTAACAGTCTTCTTTAAGAGCTTGTTCAGTACAAAATTTTAGACCTTGAGAGGAAAAAAAACACCAGTCAAATACAACAACAATAATAAGAAACCCGGTATATTTTCACAAAATGGGGTTTGGGGAGGGTAAATTGTACGTAGTCCGTACCACTACCTCAGAGATGATCTAGAGAGTTGTTTCCAAAAGACCCTCGGCCCAAGACAAAAATATTCTAGAGAAGGACATATTATAAGAACAAGAAATAATAGGTAAAAATAAACAAATAATAACAAAAAAAATAAGCCTACCACCATGGGCGGACCCACATAGGGACCTCCGGGTGCTCAAGCACCCACTAACCTCGTATCAACTTTATATCTCTTTATAGAAATTAGGAAGAATGCTAGACAATCTAACAGTGAGCACCCATAGATATAAGTGATTGGTTGGTCTAGTGGTTGTTTGGGTGTGCTCAAGGTTGTTTGGATTTTTTGGTCTTGAGTTCGATTCTCACTCAGTACATATTTTATTTTAATTTTAATAATCAATTCTTCTCTCCTTATTTACTACTTATTCACTTTAAACTTTCTTTTAGTTTTTTTTCTCCCTTACCCGGTGTATTATTGTTCCTTTTCCCCTTTCACTCAATTTTCTTGTACTTTTTTTTCTTGAAAAAAATGTTTTATACAAAAAAAAGTCGTTTCCTTTTTCCTTTATCAAGTATAGTATTTGTTGCAGTTTTTTTTATTGATTTTTCTTGCTACGAGTTCCAATGTGATTGTCCTTTTTATAACAAGTATTAAATATATGCATTTATATTTTGTAATTGATAGCTAAGTTGGGGTAGAGTTGGGTAAAGTCATTCATTCAAATTTTTTTGGTAGAAATATTATGCTATTTGTTCATGCTATATATATTGGACACTATTTTACTTCTTTATGTGTTTGCTTTTTGTATCCTGAATTCCTTAGTAAATGATAACGCCCAAACTACAACTCTCGTAAGAGTGTAAGCGGTCGCTGTCAAATATAGAACCCAATTGGGTTGGGTGTCGAATCCCACAGGGAATACTCGGTCACTAAGTGTTGCAACTATTGGTAGACTGTTGGTCGAAAAATCTATGGAAAGGGGGGATTTGAATTATGGCATGAATTAATGTAAATGAAGTAACGAATGAAACGATTAATGTAGTAAGATTTAATCACAGAGAATAATAAGTTAGGGTTATGTCCACCCTATGAGTTCTACGTATCTATTAACTATGAGTAATGCAGAATTTAGACATGCATGCACTTATAGAGATACGTATTCTAATGGTAAATCCTAGTGTCTCTCGACCATCTAGGATTATTTCACTTTAACTCTCTCGAGGTTAAAGTGTATAAGTAAAAGTACAAACTCTCCAAGAGGTTAATCCGGTTAAGGCATTAACGTGTAAACAGGGGTTGGTAGCCCTATTTCCTTGTCACACTCTCTTTTCCAAACATGTAAATTTTCTCTCAAACAAGTTAATGTTATGCTGGCGTATTCTATATGTTTGCAACCACAAGAATTCAATTAAAACGAAGAGAGTAATGATATAAGTAGCATACGCATCAAGAATTCACAAACTCATAGTAATAGATAGTATATCAAAAGGGTTCCATAACCCTAACAAAGAAGTTTAGCTACTCATGAGTGTAACGGAAATCAAAGAAGACATCATCATCATACCAAAACTATAGCAATCTCACGATGAAGATGAGTGTGGCGTCAAAACAAGGTTGACGTTTTTTCCCTCTAGACGTTTCCCAGAAGTTAGCATTTTTCTCTGTTAAGACTTACAGAATCTATAAACTGAATAATACTAAAAGTGTCGAATGAGAGGAAGTCGAATGATAATAAGAATGATTGCTGAAAAATTCAGCAAATAGGGTTTTTATAACATCCTTGTCCTAGTCCTACTCGGTTACTGCATCCTTGTCCTAGTCCTACTAGGTTACTGCTGCACCCCTAAGTATTAAGAAATACTGATTCTGCCCGGGACAATTTCTCCATGCATCACATTCAGTCCACAATCTTCCAAAAGCTGCCTTCCTTCGAATATGAAGTTTTCCTTTGCTGCGCAAGGGTCCACAAAGTGCTGAAATCTTCATCATTAATACCTGAAAACATGCTAATCACGTTGGTTAGCTCACTTACAGGAAGATGGACTAAAAGTGCAGGAATTATATATTTTATACTCAAAACTTTAGCTATAACATGGGTAAATTATAGTGTTTAGGCGTGTAAATATGCCCAACATCAACACCCCACACTTAAATATTTGTTCGTCCTCGAACAAAATATTATGTCCATGCAAAAATCTACTTGGGATTTCACAGTAATAACACAAAATGTTCAACAAGACATGCACGACAATCATTAACAAAGAGTAGTTTTATTGATCACTACTAGAAACAATTCAACCTCCAACATAGACTCATGATGATGGTTAATTCATACAAAACTACCCAAAACTCATCAACCATGTGTGTCTCACATAATATATCACCCATAATCACTCACAAGTTTTGTATTTTTTGAAAAATGGGTATAAGACTCTCCTTGCTCTCACTCTCACAAAGAATTCATACGTTGCAACTGATGACCATAGGCTTGCCCTTAGTGTAATGCTCTACTAATATCAGAATGCTAAGCTTAGGATCAAATAGGTCTTTTACAGGTTGTAATGTAGGCGAAGGGACAGGTAGGACTATTTTGGCCAGAAATAGTGACTATGTTCCCTAAGTGCTTTAATACATCACATTATGCCATTAACACACTCTTTTAAATAACCCAGCTACCCAATTTCATATACTACCCCTTTTTACCTATTTTTCCATTCAAACATAAACACAACTATCTTTTTAGTTTTCTATTTCTTTTTCTTTTCTTTCTCTCCTTTTTTTTCTATGATAGCACCTCTTTTATAGCACCTCTTTTTCACAACAATTTCAAGCACCAATACACTCTGATGCATCACTCTCACCCAATTTCCTCTTATTTTGTCACATGACTCTACTATTTAAAGTGCCTAGGGATTTGGATCAAATTATGGTCTTGAAAAAAAAATGGATTAGGCTACATATGAGGTTGTCAAGGAAAAATAGCTAAAAGGCTCAAAGGGGGTTAGCTAGGATAATGCACACGGGTAGGTAAAAAGAAGGTAAACAATTACAGGCTGCCAAAGAAATGCCTAAATTATCTCCTAAACTCACACTCTTTATTTCGCTTTATACACACACCAGGCAAGTTCTTGCATTAGTCATAACACAGAATATAATATAACCTCACACACACAAGGCACATGGTCAACTTTATTGGGAGCAGTATAGACTCTTGACCCAACCGATGAATGAATTAAACCACATACTTATCACATAGTGAGTCACACTTAGAGCCTAAATGTCTCAATAATAATGATTTTAGCACAAACTCTTGCCATAATACCATGCCATCTATCAGAACAATTTCATGCACTTTATGCAAAATTACAAAAAAAAAAAAATTTGAACTAATTAACTAATTACGACTAATTAAAACAAATAAACATAAATAAATATAGGCAAAGAAGTACAACATACAAATACCAGCACCCCACACTTAGACGGGACACACTGCCCTCAGTGGAAAATAAATAAGGAAAACCTGATTAGTGGGACCCCTCCTCTATGTCTGGGGTCATACCCCCTGCATTAGAATCATCATCAGAGTCGTTGTCATCAGAGTTCTCCTCCCCTGCATTAGAATCATCATCAGAGTCGTTGTCATCAGAGTTCTCCTCCACATCTGAGTCTGGAATTCGGTGATCATCATCAGTTGACACATCATCATCGAGAGGTTCCTCAAAATATACCCCTACTCCGCACATAGCCCGTGCATGCTCATTCATTGGGTAGTCATAATCCAAATGCTGGAGCTCTGCATCAGTTGGAGCACGACCCCCACTCATCATGGTAAACCTCGTCATGCCATATAAATGGCGGAAGAAACTTTCATCACGAGCATGTCTTTCTGCAGTGGTTGGGTTGACGCCATGCATAGTTTCAGAATCTTTAACCTTTGTCAAGTCAAACTTCTTTGGATTGTGTGGAAGCTTATGATCTGCAGGTTCCTCTTCAATATCTTCCTTCCTTAATATCGCAGTCAACAGATTGCCAAAGCTAAAGTGGGACCTTTTGTTTAGCCTGGCCTTATGCATTGACGATCGTATAACCGCACCAATGTTCATGGGAATATTAGTCATCAGAGCGTACACCAAGAATAATATATGTGATCTTTGTGTACTGCGTCCCAGGAATGAGGCAAGATTTGACTATCCTCAACCATATACGTTCTTCTCTATTTAGGGAAGCATACGGGAAGGTGTTGTGTCGACCGGTATGCTTATGACGATTCCAGCATGCCATTGATCTTGTTCCGCACAGTGTGTCTGATCGCCCTGTACGGAGATCTTTGTTGAAGTTCCTTGAGCGGTGATGGATCTACAGATGGAAGACCTAGAAAAGTGTTGAAGAACTCCGCATTTAGTTGCAAAACTTGGCCCTGAATCTTTACTTCACTTCCGGTAGTCTTTGGGGACCAATTTTCATAGAAATCTCACGTTAGATCAAGATTGCATTCTCCCATATCTCAAAAAATGAAATCAAGATTTAGCACCATGATCTTAGCCAGAATGCACGGTTCCCTCTTCTCTAGACTCTCCTTCTGTATCAACTCCACGTGAAAATAATTTTTCACTTTGTTGTTCTTGTACCACTCCTTTACTGCGTCGCGGTATTTGCGGCGAGGAGGATTCAGCTTGCTCTTTTCTTCCCCCTTTTCTTACCTTTCTGGGAGGTGGATGCTTTTTCTTTTCCTGGTCGACTTTTTGGTGCCATTTTTCCAGATATTAAAATAAAATCATGTTAGCTTGTCTCGGAAGATTTGATCGACACACAACAATAGTGGCACCAACCCACACTTAATTTGTTGGTACAAACTAATTAAGTGAACGATGTCGACTACTCAGCCTTCATCAACATACATTTAGGCGTTATGTTCCAACAATATATTCAGCTCAGTCAGACTTTCATGTCATCTTAAACTATCCTTTTCAACTCTATTTCATGTAATCTTGACCATACTTTATGGTTTGGATTAGTGCACCTTTTGAACAAGACTACTACATAGAGATCGAATCAAGTTATGGTATAGGATAAATCACAACATCTCATACTTGTATTCAATTATGATCTTTATCTCGATGAAGGAATCATTCAAAACATTCCAACGTTCGACTTACACGAGTATTTGATTATCTTTACCATTTCGATTCCACAAAAAGATGACAGTGTATAACAATCAAATACAATTCGAAATAAAGTCTAGAACACCCATACGTATTCTTTTACTCAACTAGTTGAATCATAACAAACCAACCACATTCAAATCACCAACACTACTTCAAGATTTAACAAATCATTATAGGTGTATATTGTATTAACTACGGAATATAAAATAAGTACTTACTTGGTGATGGCCTCGGAAGATGATCTTGCAAGGTTAGAAGAGCAAAAACAAAAATTTTGAGATATTTGGTAAGGGTAGGTGGCGCTTAGGTTGAGCAAACAATTGCCTTTTGTCTTAATGTTGAAGTTCTATTTATATACCAAGGCTTGGGTCGGGTTTGACCCATTTAAAATCGGGTTAGGAGACCAAAAAGTAAGCATAGGCGGTGCCTAATGCTTTGACTAGTTGGGCATAGGCGACGCCTATGCTATGGCCTAGTTGGACATAGGCGGTGCCTATGCTATGGCATTATAGATTCAGAGACCAAAGGCATTGGCTTAGGCGGCGCCTAATGCTTTGCCTAGGTGAGCATAGACGGCGCCTATGATATGGCATTGTAGATTCAGAGAGCTTAGGCCATAGCATAGGCCTTGCCTTGTTCGTTGCCTAGATTTACATAGGCCTTGCCTTGTTTGTTTCCTAGATTTGCATAGGCAATGCCTAACCCATAGCCTTTGATTCTTCATTCCTAACTTACCACCTTCAACATGAACCACTTCCAAATCAAAATTTGAGACCAATCTCCCCTTTTATACATCTTGCACCTACACTTACTCAAAAACAACAAAAACGATTAAAATCGATGGGTTGCCTTCCATCTAGTGCTTGATTTATTGTGGCGGCACGACATAGTTATCTCGATTACTTAGACTTCATCGAGATAGATGGTGGCCATGCATTTTATCGAGTCGAGAGGACCAATATATGGCTTCACTCATTGGCCATTCACCTTCAAGACACCACCATGATTGTCTTCTAACTCTACTACTCCAGACGAGTATACTTGGCTAATTTTGAACAGACCAGACCATTTCGACTTTAACTTACCTAGAAATAGCTTCAGTCTGGAGTTGAAAAGAAGTACCATATCACCCTTTTGAAAGTTTCATTGGATAATCCGCCGATCATGATACTTTTTCATCCGTTCCTTGTAGAGGTCTGATCTTTTATACGCATGTAGATGGAATTCATCCATCTCATTCAGCTGTTCCAATCTCAGATTAATAGCATCATCCCAATTAAAATTAGGCCGCTTTAACGCCCACAATGCTTTATGATCGAGCTTAATGGGAAAGTGACAAGCCTTCCCATAATCTAGTTGGCACGGGGACATGCCAATTGGTGTCTTGAATGCGGTCCTATAAGCCCATAAGGCATCGCCCAGCTTTCGAGACCAATCTTTCCTATTAGCATTTACAGTATTAGAAAGGATTAGCTTGATCTCTCAATTAGAAACCTCTACCTACCCACTAGTTTGTGGGTGATAAGGTGTGGCTACCTTATGTTGCTTGACCCCATATTTCACCAACATGGATCTGAACAACTTGTTGCAAAAGTGTGATCCTCCATCGCTTATGATGGTATGTGGTACCCTAAAACGAGAGAAGATATTTCTCTTCAAGAATGCTACAACACGCTTACCTTTATTATCAACCAACGCTACAACTTTGACCCATTTGGATACATAATCCACAACAACTGGGATATGTTTCATCCTAAATGAACTCACAAATGGGCCCATGAAATCAATACCCCACACATAAAATAGCTCTACTTTAAGAATCTTAGACATGGGCATCTCATGGTGCTTCGAAATTGAGCCTTGCCTCTGATACTGATCACATCTTCTCACAAAATCATATGCATCCTTAAATAATGAAGGCCAATAATAGCCACTTTGGAATACCTTCCTGGCTGTCCGATCACCTACATAGTGACCCCAAACTTGGGAAGCATGACTTGCTTCCAATATACTAGGCACCTCCACATGAGATATGCATCGCCTGATAACACAATCCGCACTTCATCGAAACAAATATGGCTCATCCCAGAAGTAGTGTTTTACATCATGCATGAACTTTCTCTTTTGATGAAAAGATAGATTCACAGGTATCACATTACTTACCACACAGTTCGCAAAGTCTGCGTACCATGGTAACTCTTCCACCACCATAGCTAGGATCTCTTCGTCGGGGAATGCATCATTAATCTCAAGATCAGGCTGCGCTACGTGCTCATTCTCAAGTCTAGATAGATGATCAGCTACTTGGTTTTCACAACCTTTTCTATCTTTTACCTCGAAATCAAATTCTTGCAGCAATAACACCCATCGAATTAGCCTCGGCTTTGCATCCTTCTTTGCCATTAAATATCTTAGAGCTGCATGATCTATATGAACTACCACTTTGGTTCCAAACAAGTAAGCACAAAACTTTTCAAAAGCATAGACAATCGCTAGGAGCTCTTATTCTGTGACAGTATAGTTCTTTTGGGCTCCATTCAAGGCCTTGCTTGCATATTAGATTGGATGAAATAACCTTTCTCTTCTCTGACCAAGTACATCACCCAAATCTACCCTACTTGCATCACACATGACTTCAAACGGTAGAGACCAATCGGGCGCTACAATGATAGGGGCTTCAACTAGCTTCCCTTTGAGGCATTCAAATGCTTTCAAGCAATCTTCACCGAAGTTGAACTTAGCATCGTTCTCCAAAAGTTTGCATAACGGACTAGCAATCTTGGAGAAGTCTTTGATAAACCTTCGATAAAAACCTGCATGACCGAGGAAACTACGAACTCCTTTTACAGAAATTAGAGGTGGTAGCTTCTCGATAACTTCAATTTTAGCTCGATCAACCTCAATTCCTCTTTCGGAGATTTTGTGCCCAAGAACAATACCTTCCTTAACCATAAAGTGGCACTTCTCTAGTTTAGCACCAAGTTGAATTCAACACATCTCTGCAACGCCATACTTAGATTCACCAAACATGATTCAAACTACTCACCCATAACTGAAAAATCATCCATGAACACCTCCAAGGTGTCTTCAACCATATCAGAAAAAATGGACAACATACAACGCTGAAAAGTGGTGGGTACATTACATAGCCCAAATGGAATACGTTTGAAGGCAAACGTACCATATGGGCATGTAAACGTTGTCTTCTCTTGATCTTCGGGAGAAATACAAATCTGATTATAGTCAGAATAACCATCTAAGAAACAAAACCATCCTTTCCCTGCCAATCGATCAAGCATTTGGTCCATGAATGGCATTAGAAAGTGGTCCTTAAGCGTCCATGAATTCAGCTTCCGGTAGTCCATGCTCACTCTCCACCCCGTGACAGGTCTGAGTGGAATTAGCTCATTCTTTTAGTTCACAACTACCGTCATGCCCCCTTTCTTAGGCACACACTGTACTGGACTTACCCACTTAATATCGGAGATTGGATACACTACCACTGCATCTAACCACTTAATAATTTCTTTCTTCACCACCTCTTGCATAGGTGGATTCAAACGTCTTTGATGCTCACTAGTGGGTATGCAATTTTCTTCAAGATAAATCTTGTGCATACATATCCCGGGCGGGATACCAATAATATTAGCGAATAGTCCAACCGATGGCTCTCTTGTATCTCCTCAGAACAGAGATGAGAGCTGCAACTTGCTTCTCATCCAAATCAGCCGCCAGAATGACAGAAAGTGTGTTTCCACTTCCCAAGAACGCATACTTTAGATGACTGGGAAGCTCCTTCAACTCTAACATTGGTGGCTCTTCAATGGATGGTTTTGCTGGTGGTGTAGGTCAATTTTTGAGATGAAGGTCCAGTTTCTTGGGAGCATGAGAATACAACCCTATTCCTGTTAGAGCACAAATAGTTTCTTTATAATCTTCAACACCCTCATGCTCAACATTCATAAGCATAGCCGCCAATGGATCATCAATAAGGTGCTTCTCTACAGATAATTCTTTCTCATTATCATAATAATCATCAGCTACAGAGAACACATTCATATCTTTGGGCTGCTTCATTGACTTGCATACATCAAAATGGACCACTTCGTCATTCATCCGAAATAAAATCTCATTAGCTCTTAAATCAATAAGCACGCTTCTTGTTGCAAGGAAGGGACGCCCTAAGATTATGGGAACTTCAGAGTCCACCTCACAATCAAAAATAACAAAGTCTGCAGGAAAGATGAAGGAAGAAACCTTCACCAATACATCATATAAAATACCAACAGGTCGTTTTACCGACCTATCTGCCATTATGAGCCTCATATTGGTTGGTGTAGGATCACCCAACCCCAACTTCCTGTAAATAGATAGTGGCATCGAATTGATGCTAGCTACCAAATCGGATAATGCCTTGGCAAAATTTAATGATCCAATAGTGCAAGGAATAGTGAAAGCACCAGGGTCGGCCTTCTTCTGAACTAGTGATCTGGTAGCGATTGCACTGCAATGATGAACATTATCTGTCAACTCATAACTTGCTGCCCTGTTCTTTGTCAAAAGATCCTTCATAAATTTCGCTTACCCAGGCATCTGTTCTAGCGCCTCTACCAAAGGAACGTTAATAGTCAGCTGCTTCAATATAGTCATGAATTTATTGAAACTGGTATCGTCAGCTTTCTTCTTTAGTCTCTGAGGAAAAGTTGGTGGTGGAAGGGGAATAGTTTTTTCCACCACTTCTTTTTTTATCTTTCTTCTGATTATCAACAATTTCAGGCTGCAGACGTCCAGGAGTGACGTCATGTACACACTCATCAGCTTCTTCGGCCTCTTCACCTTCTGCATCAATAACATTAGCTGTGATATCATCAACCACTTTCTTGTCTTCGGACAGGTTTTCCAACACCTTACCACTCCTGGTAGTAATAGTCATACATGATCCGTTGTTCCTTGGATTTTGCACAGTGTCACTAGGTAAAGTGCCAGCCTTTCTTTGATTCAATGCCACTGAAAGTTGACTCAATTGTTGTTCCAGCTATTTTATTGAAGTGGAATGCGAGTCAACCAACTGATTTATTGATGACAAATCATTCTTCATCTTATTAACTCCCATATTAGTCGCCTCTACTCCTTTCAACAGCTTAGCCATCATATCTTCCATTGACATCTTCCCCGAACCAGATGCCGCGGCCTCATGATTTCCTGGAAGAATATACAAACCACTCATGTCAGTTTTATTCTTCCAACTACTTTGATTACAGTCCTTGTTTCCTGATTTATCATAATAGTTCCGACCTTGGTTTCCTTGGGCATTGCCTCGGAAACCCCCCTGATTATTCAAGTACTTAGCTTCTTCTTCAGAGTCAGGTTCGTCTCTTACTTTTGATGCAACCGCTTTGACTTTTTTAGTCTTTCCTGATAATAAATGCTTGGTAAGAAGATCCATCTGCATTTTCATGTGCACCATATCTTGATCACGTTCCTCCTCTTTTCGCCTTTGTTCTGCAGTCATGCCAATAGATATAGTAGAGCTTGCTACCTCAGAATCCCTGGTATGCCAAGCTCTACTATGCTTTGTCATACGATCTAGAATATCACTTGCCTGAATAAAAGTAAGGTCCATGAATGACCCTCCTGCAGCATTATCTACCACTGGCTTAGTCACCAAATTCGAAGACCTGTATAATATCTCCATCAAGTGGACATTGGTCATATGATGATTTGGGATCCGCATAAGCTCCTTCTTGAACCTCTCCCATGTTTTGTGGAGAGCTTCAGTTGGAAGCTGTCAAAAATTGCTGATCTCATCTCTCAACTGTGCTCTTTTGGATAGCGGAAAGAATATTTCTAGGAAAGCGTCTTTCAATTGCCTCCAATTAGTAATAGAATCAGGAGTTAGCCTATTCAAGCATCTTTCTAGCTTGATGATCTCTTCTGTTCACAGGTGCCGTTACCTCATCAGCATGCCTTGGGTTTAGTAACACATCATCACCCAGGTCCTCATCATCAGGATTTGTTGCTCGCCCTGGGTTATCAATATTCTGTTGATGCACTTGAGCAACGGCCAATGCAACTAATCTATCCTGCTCCTGTTGAGCAGCCCTTCTTTCAATTTCTCATTGCACCTCTATCCTGCCAATAAGTTGTGGTTCAGGGTTTATGGGTAATAATGGTTGACCCAAACTTTGAGTATTTGGCATGCACTGAACAAAACCTGAATAAAACAAAAACAATAGACAAAAATTAAAATTTGATAATCTTTGACCAAAGGGTCTATTAATTATCACAAACTTAGTTGACAACCGTATTCCCTAGCAACGATGCCAAAATTTGATAACGCCCAAACTACAGGTCTTGTAAGAGTGTAAGCGGTTGCTGTCAAATATAGAACCCAACTGGGTTAGGTGTCAAATCCCACAGGGAATACTCGGTCACTAAGTGTTGCAACTATTAGTAGACTGTTGGTCGAAAACTCTACGGAAAGGTGGGATTTGAATTATGGCGTGAATTAATGTAAACGAAGTAACGAATGAAACGATTAATGTAGTAAGATTTAATCACAGAGAATAACAAGTTAGGGTTATGTCCACCTTATGAGTTCTACGTATCTATTAACTATGAGTAATGCAGAATTTAGACTTGCATGCACTTATAGAGATTCGTATTCTAATGGTAAATCCTAGTGTCTCTCGACCATCCAGGATTATTTCACTTTAACTCTCTCGAGCTTAAAGTATATAAATAACAATACAAACTCTCCAAGAGGTTAATCTGGTTAAGGCATTAACGTGTAAACATGGGTTGGTAGCCCTATTTACTTGTCACACTCTCTTTTCTAAACATGTAACTTTTCTCTCGAACAAGTTAATGTTATACTGGCGTATTCTATATGTTTGCAACCACAAGAATTCAATTAAAACGAAGAGAGTAATGATATAAGTAGCATACGCATCAAGAATTCACAAACTCATAGTAATAGATAGTAAATCAAAAGGCTTTCATAACCCTAGAAGAGAAGTTTTGCTACTCATGAGTGTAACGGAAATCAACGAAGACATCATCATCATACAAAACTATAGCAATCTCACGATGAAGATGAGTGTGGCGTCAAAACAAGGTTGACGTTTTTGCCCTCTAGATGTTTCCCAGAAGTTAGCATTTTTCTCTGTTAAGACTTACAGAATCTGTAAACTGAATAATACTAGAAGTGTCGAATGAAAGGAAGTCAAATGATAATAAGAATGATTGCTGAAAAATTCAGCAAATAGGGTTTTTATAACATCCTTGTCCTAGTTCTACTCGGTTACTGCATCCTTGTCCTAGTCCTACTAGGCTACTGCTGCACCCCTAAGTATTAAGAAATACTGATTCTGCCCGGGATAATTTTTCCATGCATCACATTCAGTCCACAAGCTTCCAAAAGCTACCTTTCTTCGTACGTGAAGTTTTCCTTTGCTGCCTAAGGGTCCACAAAGTGCTGAAATCTTCATCATTAATATTTGAAAACATGCTAATCACATTGGTTAGCTCACTTACAGGAAGATGGACTAAAAGTGCAGGAATTATATATCTTATCCTCAAAACTTTAGCTATAACATGGGTAAATTATGGTGTTTAGGCGTGTAAATACGCCCAAAATCAGTAAATAGTCGTGCTTTTTGTATCCTGAATCCCTTAGTGAATAGTTGACCCACCATTTTTAAGCTAAGAAAGCATCCACTATCTTTAAATCCTGGATCGGTCACTGCCTACCACAAATTAAAGTAATACCACACTCACCTCATTAAAACAACAAACATCACCAAAATTTAAAGACCAAGACACTACAAGCAAAATACTACAACAACTGAAACAGATAACAAGACAAAACACACCAATGTACTATCAGAATCACACTCTAACTACTACCCATCCAACTTATTTGCATTTCTATCTAGAGTCATATACTTAATAAGCTGTAACTTCTCCATTTCATGTCTAACCATTTCCTTCAATATTTCTTTGGTCTACCTATATCATGCCTGAATCTATCCATAGCCAACCCCTCACACCTCCGCACTTTGGCATCTCCTCATCACAGGCCCAAGCCATCTCAACTTCACTTCGAGTATCTTTTGTTCTACCGAATTCACCCCTATCTTATGTCGAAATCTTATTTTTGATCCTATCTTGCTTAGTAAATCCACACATTTAATACAACATCCTCATCATCGTCATCTTCATCTTTTTGATAGGAGTATTCTTGATTGACTATGACTCTACCCCATACAAGATAACATGTTTAATAGCTACTCTGTAGAAGTTCTCTTTTAAGTTTAGAGACACCTTCTATCACATAAAATTACAAAAGAGAGCCTCCATTTCATTGATCTTTTACCAATATAGTGGGTGGCCTCCTCATTAATTTCACTATATACTTAGATGATAGACTTAAAATACTTGGAACTATCTCTTTTTTGAATGGCCTGAGTATCGAGCTTTCTATCGTATCAGCCTTTTGTGTTCCCTCACTAAAATTGCACTCCAAATGTTCAATCTTGGTCCTGCTTAACCTAAATACCTTAGCCTCTAGGGTCTGCCTCCAGACCTCCAACTTAGCAGTAACTCATCTACGACTCTCGTCAATCAAAACTACATGATCCTCATATAACACACACTATGACACCTAATTTACAACATCAGTACATCGGTTTGTCTCTAAACATCAAATTTAGCATTAAGTCCTCTACGACTTTCATAAATCAAAACTACATGATCCTCAAATAATACACATTATGGAAAATAAATATAGACTTAGATTCTATTTCGGATTCAACCCTATCAGTGCAAGAAAGTGATCTAAGTCAACTCATACAGTTCTGTCCCAAGTCTTAGTCCCATCATACAAGTTCTTTATCGACCCAGTGTATGCCATATGAAATCCTTTAGCCTCTAAGCACCTCCATAGAACCTCTCTAGGACCCTGTCATAAGCCTTCTCTAGATCGATAAACACCATGTGTAATACAATTCAACCAGTCTCCGCATGAGATTAATGTCTTATATTATTGAATAACCTAACATGAATCTAAACTGATTCTTAAAAATAGTCATGCTCCTCATCAAACTCAACTCAACTATCCTTTCCCAAACATTCATAGTTTGGTTCAAGAACTTGATATCCCTATATTTGTTACAATTGAATGTCCCCCTTTTTCTTATACAACGGAATAATTGTACTCCATCTCCAAGGTTGGGGTATCTTTCCTATCCTAAAAATAACATTAAATAACTCGATCAACGACTATATACTTAAATAGGATCCACTAAAATCTTACTTTGTCCAATATCTCTATCCCTAGACATCCTATGAATAACACCCTTAACCTACTTGACCTTAATACGCCTACAATAACCATAATCATAGTGCCTCTCAGAGTGCTCCAACTCCACGACAATAATTTATTTGTCTCTTTTTTTGTTTAAGAGTTTATAGAAGTATGACTATTATCTATTTTTAATGAGAACCTTTTCAACCAATACATTGTCATCCAGACCATTGATGCACTTTACTTGGTCAAGATCACAATTCCTCCGCTCCCTAGCCTTGTCTAGCCTATGTAACCTTTTATCACTGCCTTTATCTTTTTAGTATGCATACAACCTTTTGCAATTCGTTGTCTTAGCTGTCATAACCAATAAATTAGCCTCTTTCCTAGCCATCTTATCCTAGACTTCTTATACTTTTTCCTATTTTTTATCTCCCCCTCGATTGTATTTTTCATCAACTTCTTATAAGCATCCTTATTGCCTCCACATTAACCTACACTATTTCATTCTACCAATAATTACCTTGATGCCTTACAGATCGACCTTTTGAGAAACCTAACACCTCTTTGGTAACCTCCCTAATGTAACTGGCAGGCTTATTCATATATTGTGTGTATACCCACTTCTCTCTTAGGCCCCCTATATCTATTAGCTTCTACCGATCTCTAAAGCACTAGCCATAGTTAAGTTACCCCATTTATCCTAGGCCAATCATCAGTAACCCTCTTCTTTTATCTCTAAATCCATCATCAAAAGCCACTGTTAAGTCAAAACATTCTCACTTGGGATAACCTTACAATCTTTACAAAAACCTTTATACCTTTTTCTAAGAAGTAAAAGTGGTATATGTGTCTTAGACACCAAAATAAGAAAGGTAACCAAGTATTCCCACTTCTAATCAGAAGATCGAATTCACACCATCAACCTAAAAGCACTAGAAAAATCAAGAAGTGAAACTCCATCTTTGATCTTTTTCACAAAATCAAAGCCTTCATGTACATTATCATAACCCTATGATGATGACTAGATGTGCCCATTAAAATCATACCATATGAAAAGATTTTCGGTGATTGGACATCTCTCACTACCTCATCTAAAACCTCTTAAAATCTCTTCTTCACCTCTTCGTCCAAGCCTACCTGCAGTTGCATATGCACTAACAATATTTAAAGTAAACTCTCCAATGACCAACTTAGTTGACATCATCCCATTATTAACTCGCCTAACCTCTACCACCTTGTCTTTATGCTCTTTATCTACGAATATTTCTACCTCATAACTATTTTCATATTCTCAAGAACCATAAATTATACCCATCTTCATCTCATTTCTTAAAACTAATCCATTTGGTCTCTTGAACATAAGCTATATTAATCCTTCTTTTCACTAGTTCTATAAACTTCCCTAGCAAAGTCACTATGTTCCAAGACCCTAATCTCAACCTATAATCTCTCTTAAACTACTTACTCCTCATGCTCCCATCCCCACTCCAACCTTATACTCGACCTTAGCCCTAACCTCACTTGGAACCTAACCCCAATCCTAACCTAGGCGTATGACATGACCCTAGTCTACCAACATTTACAATATGTTATATCAAAAAAATATTTTTACCCTCAAAAGGAAGGATTTCTTTTTGTTCATTAGAAAAGCAACAGATGTCCAAAGAGAATCAATGGTATAGCAATTATCAGGAAAAAGGAAAAAAATGGTGTAGTATTCCGTACATACGAGATATTTTTCTTTCCACACAAGGACTGTACAAAATTCTAAGCTATCTTGGAATACTTAGCTTTACTAACAAGTAGAACTAATATAAAATATAGGATATCATTCTGAAATGGATATTAGATAGCCTAGTATACTTTATGAAATTCTCTCTCAAGAAAACCCTAGAACCTCAAAACTTAACCTCCAAGTAATCAAATTTCCTTCATTCTTTTTCCAAGATATCTCAATATTAAGGATTTCCAATTCAAGAACTTCAAGGGCTCATCTTTAAAAGATCCAATAGGAATTCAAGATCAAGCTTTTTATTCAACTTCATCAATTAAGGTATGTGGGGTTTATGAACAAGGATATTCTTTCATCCTTGTGCCCAAAAACTAGTTTTTAATTACAAATTTAGATGATTTTGTATGAATATACATGAGTTTCAAATTGGGGTTCATACCCATTATTCTTATTTGCAAGATTATGAGATTTCAAGTGATTTAGAAGTTGAATTGCATGTCTATTTTTGTATTTTCTTATTTATTACAGTAAATTCCAGATTTTGAGTTCAATTTTCAATAGTTACCTTAGCAAGCATGAACATTGACTAGATTTTGCCCATATTTTAGCCTAGTTTTGAGAACAAATTATATATTTCATGCACTTTTAGTCCTTTTTCCTGTAAGTGAGCTAACAGACAAGCTTAGCAAAGTTTCAGGTATAAATGAGGCAGAATTCAGCATTTTATGGATAACTTGATGCCAAAGAAAGCTTCACAAAAGGAGAAAAGGGAGTCTTGGACGACAAGGACCAAAAGTGGCGCATGGAAAATCTATCCGGGCAAAAATAACATTTCTGAAGACTTTAGGGACCAGCAGTAACCTATTAAAATTAGGATAATAATGCAGTAATTTATTAGGATTAGGATAATGATACATTAACCTAGTACAATTGGTTTAAGTATTTCATTAGCTTAGTAGGATTTGGTTAAGTATTTTATTAGCTTAGTAGGAATAGGATATGGTTATCATAAATACCCTATTTTACTAGAGATTTTTAATGCATTCTACTTAACAAAAATTCCCATCTTTCTATTCTACAATCAATTCTTCTTCCATCAATTACAATACATTCTACTTCTAATTCTTCTTCTATTCATCTATTCAATTCTTAATTTTCGCAACAAGAAAAATGTTACTTTGCCAGGAATTCACGCCTAACGCCTACCACACTACTACTACAAGAAATATTTATTGTGGTATAATAACAATGTCAATTGTGATTTCCTTCGCACTCATGGGTAACTAAACTTCTCTGTTGTGGTTATGGAAGCCGAATGAGATACTATCTATTGCTATGAGTTTGTGAGTTCGTGACACGTCCGCTGCTTATATCATTATTCTCTTTATCTTAACCTAAATTCTTTGTCGTTGCAAATGCAAGAATACGCCAGTATAACATTTAACTTGTTCGAAAGAAAGGTTATATGTCTGGAAAAGAGATGATGTCAAGGTAGTAGGGTACCATCCCCTATTAAAAAGTTAGTACCGTAACTGGATTAACCTCTTGGAGAATTTGTACCGTTAGATACGCTTTAAGCTCGAAAGAGTTAAAGTGAAATAGTCCTTGTTTAGGTCGAAAGACGCTTGGATTTACCTTAGAATACAATTCTCTATAAGCACATGCATGTCTGAATTCCGCACAACTCATAGACAATAGAGACGTATAACTCATAAGGTGGACATAACCCCAACTTCTCAATTCTCATTCTTTTACAGCTTACCAAGCAAACCGTTTTTACTCTTCTATTTTCTGCTTTTACTTTATTATTTTGTTTACATTACTTGCACGACAAAACTCCCCCCTTTTTACGAGACTTGCACTAAAAGTTTAGTAATCTTCGCTTACTTGTTGACCAAGCTATTCCCTGAGGGATCAATAACCAACCCAGTTGGGTTCTATATTTAACTACGACCGCTTTACACTCCTACAAGAGCTGTAGATTGAGCGTTATCAAAAATTGGCACCGTTGCCGGGGAATATGAGTGTCAATTAAGTTTGTGATAATTACTAGACCCTTTGGTCAAAGATTCTCGTACTTTTACTTTTAGTTTTTGTTTTTGTTTACTGCAGGATTTTATTTAGTGCATGACCCATACTCGAAGTTCTGGTCAACCGTTATTACCTATCAATCCTGAACCACAACGAATTGGCAGAATGGAGGCACAAACGGAAATCGAAAGAATGGCTACTCAACATAAGCAGGCGAGATTAGCTGCTCTTGCCGTCGCCCAAGTACACCAACAAAACATTGATAACCCTGGGCGAGCAACAAATCCTGAAGATGAGGATTTAGGTGATGACGAGTTACTAAACCCAAGGCATGCTGCTGAAATTGCAACACCTGCCAACAGAAGAGGTCGTCAAGCTCGGTTTAGGTATGATCGCCAACCCATGCAACCAGATTTCGACGATGATGATGATGATCTTGATGGAGCTGGAGCCACAGGAGCCATTATTCCTCCACCATTAGAGCCCGGAGCCAAGTTCAATATCACAAGCACCATGATTCAGTTATTGCAACTCAAGGGATTATTTGGTGGACTAGCAGGCGATGATCCGAATATGCATCTCATCAACTTTATTTCTACATGCAAGTAGTTTGACAATCCTGGTGTTGGTCAGAATGCAATTCGATTACGTCTGTTTCCATTGTCTCTGTCTAGGGAGGCAACTCTATGATTGAATGGGCTGACTCCTGAATCTATTAATTAGAGGCAATTGAGAGACGCTTTCCTAGAAAGATTCTTTCCTCTATCCAAAAGAGCACAATTGAGAGATGAAATCAACAACTTTTGTCAGCTTCCAACTGAAGCCCTTCATGAAACATGGGAGAGGTTCAAGACAAAGCTAGCGAGATGCCCAAACCATCATATGACTAATGTTCACCTAATGGAGATACTATACAGAGCCTTGAATTCAATAACTAAACCAGTGGTGGATAATGCGGCCGGAGGATCTTTTATGGACCTCACCTTTGGTCAAACAAGTAATATGCTAGATCGTATGACGAAACAAAGTAGAGCTTGGCATACCAGGGATTCTGAGGTAGCAAGCCCCACTTTATCTATTGGCATGACTGCAGACCAAAGAAGAAGACAAGAAGAACGTGATCAAGATATGGAGCACATGAAAACACAAATGGAACTTCTTACAAAGCATTTATTATCAAGGAAGACCATAAAAATCAAGGCTATTGCGTCAAAAGAAAGAGACGAATCTGATTCGGAAGAAGAGGCCAACTACTTGAACAATCAGGAGGGTTTCCGTGGGAATACCCAAGGAAACCAAGGTCGGAACTATTATGATAAATCTGGAAACAAAGACCAAGGTAGTTGGAAGAACAAGAATGAAAAGAGTGGGTTGTATGTTCCCTCTGGAAGACGTGACGCCACCACATCTTGTTCTGGAAGTATGGAAGACATGCTGGCTAAAATATTGAAAGGAGTGGAAGCAATAAGCACTGCAGTAACAGAGGTAGTTAATGATTTGTCCTCTATGAAACAAATAGTTGATTCTCATTCCATTTCAATCAAGCAAATAGATCAGCAATTGAGCCAACTTTCAGGAGCACTCAATCAGAGGAAGGCTGGCACTTTACCTAGTGATACTGTGCAAAACCCAAGGAATGATGGGTCATGCATGGCCATTGCTACCCGAAGTGGTAAGGTGCTGGAAACTTCAGCAAAAAGTAAGCAAGTGGTTGACGAAGCAGCGGGTATTGATAATAAAGCCAAAGGAGAAGCATCCGCCGAACAAGGCCACGACGTCCATGACATCAACCCCAATGATTTGCAACCTGAAAAAGCTGAAAAACGGAAGAAAGAGGAGAAGAAAGCCGTGGAGAGAACAATTCCATACCCACCACCATCTTTCCCTCAAAGATTGAAGAAGGTGGCGGATGACACAAAGTTCAGCAAATTCTTGACTATGTTAAAGCAGCTGACCATTAATGTTCTATTGGTGGAGGCACTTGAACAAATGCCCGGATATGCGAAATTTATGAAGGATCTTTTGACAAAGAAGCGGGCAGCAAGTTATGAGTTGAAAGACGATGTTCATCACTGCAGTGTAATCGTTACCCGATCAATAGTTCAAGAGAAGGCTGACCCCGGTGCTTTTACTATTCCTTGCACTGTTGGATCTTTGAATTTTGCTAAAGCATTATGTGATTTAGGAGCCAGCATCAATTTGATGCCACTATCTATCTATAAAAAGTTGGGGTTGGGTGATCCTACTCCAACCAATATGAGGCTCGTAATGGTAGATAGGTCGGTAAAACGACCTGTTGGTATTCTATGTGATGTATTGGTAAAGGTTTCTTCATTCATCTTTCTGGCAGACTTTGTTATTTTGGATTGTGAGGCAGATTCAGAAGTTCCCATAATCTTGGGGCACCCTTTCCTTGCTACGGGAAGTGTGCTTATTGATTTGAGAGCTAATGAGCTTTCATTCCGAATAAATGACGAAGTGGTTCGCTTTGATGTGTGCAAATCAATGAAGCAACCCAAAGATCTGATTGTATTCTCGGTGGCTGATGTTTACTTTGACGAGAAAGAATTACTTGAAGAGGAGCAGTTGATTGATGACCCATTGGCAACTTTGCTTATGAATGGTGAGAGCATGGATGCTGAAAATTGTGAAGAAGCTATTTGTGCTCTATCAGGATTTGGGATGTATCGCTATTCTCCCAAGAAGCTAGACCTTGATCTCAAAAATCGACCCACACCACCAGCTAAACCATCTATTGAAGAGCCACCCACATTTGAATTAAAGGAGCTGCCAAGCCATTTGAAGTACGCATTCTTAGGAAGCGGAAACACACTTCCAGTCATTGTGGTTGCAGATTTGGGTGAGCAACAAGTTGCAGCTCTCATTGCTATTCTACGGAAGTACATTAGAGCCATTGGATGAACCATTGCGGATACTATTGGGATTCCACCTGGGATTTGTACACATAAGATTCAGCTTGAAGAAAATTGCACACCCACCATTAAGAATCAAAGGCGTATAAACCCACCTATGCAAGAAGTGGTGAAGAAAGAAATAATTAAGTGGTTAGACGCAGGAGTTGTGTATCCAATCTATGCTAGTACATGGGTAAGCCCGGTACAATGTTTTCCCAAGAAATGAGGCATGACGGTGGTCGCGAATGAAAAGAATGAGCTTATTCCACTTATACCCGTCACCGGATGGAGAGTATGCATGGACTACCGAAATATAAATTCATGGACACTCAAAGATCAGTTTCCAATGCCATTCATGGACCAAATGCTAGATCGATTAGCAGGGAAAGGATGGTTTTTTTTCCTAGATGGTTATTTATGCTATAATCAGATTTGTATTACCCCCGAAGACCAAGAGAAGACAATGTTTACATGCCCATATGGTACGTTTCCCTTAAAACGTATGCCATTCGGGCTATGTAACGCACCAACCACCTTTCAACGATGTATGATGTCCATTTTTTCTGATATGGTTGAAGACACTTTGGAGGTATTTATGGACGATTTTTCAGTTGTTGGTGAGTCCTTTGAAGCATGCTTGGCAAACCTAAGCATGGCATTGGAAAGATGTGTAGAATTCAACCTAGCACTAAATTGGAAAAAATGCCACTTTATGGTCAAAGAAGGTATCGTTCTTGGGTATTAAATCTCCGAAAGAGGAATGGAGGTTTATTAAGCAAAAATTGAAGTTATTGAGAAGCTACTACCCACAATCTCGGTGAAGGGTGTTCGTAGTTTCCTCGGTCATGCAGGTTTCTATCGGCGGTTCATCAAAGACTTCTCCAAAATTGCTAGTCCATTGTGCAAACTCTTGGATAAATATGCAAAGTTTGACTTCAATTAAGATTGTTTGAATGCATTCGAATGCCTCAAAGGAAAACTAATTGAAGCCCCTATCATGGTAGCACCACATTGGTCTCTCCCGTTCGAAGTTATGTGTGATGCTAGTGGTGTAGCCGTTGGTGCTGTACTTGGTCAGAGAAAGGAGAAGCTATTTCATCCTATCTACTATGCGAGTAAGGTCCTAAATGAAGCCCAAAAGAACTACACTGCCACAGAACAAGAGCTCCTAGCGGTTGTGTATGCGTTTGAGAAGTTTCATGCTTATTTGTTGGGTACCAAAGTGATCGTTCACACAGACCATGCAGCTCTAAGGTATCTAATGACAAAGAAGGATGCAAAACCAAGACTAATTCGATGGGTTTTTCTGCGGCAAGAATTTGATTTTGAGGTTAAATATAGAAGAGGTTGCGAGAACCAAGTGGCCGATCATCTATCTAGACTCGAGAATGAGCTTGTGGCGCAGCCTAAAATCGAGATTGATGATGCATTCCCTGATGAGGAGATCTTAGCAATAATAACGGAAAGGTTACCATGGTATGCCGACTTTGTAAATTTCGTGGTGAGTAATATGATACCTGCAAACTTATCTTACCATCAAAAGAGGAATTTTATGTATGATGTACAACACTACTATTGGGATGAGCCATATTTGTTTCGACGATGCGCGGATGGTGTTATCTGACGATGTATATCCCATGAAGAGGTGCCTAATATTTTGGAAGCATGCCACACCTCCAAAGTTGGAGGACATCACGCAGGTAATCGGACAGCAAGAAAGGTATTGCAAAGTAGATATTATTGGCCTTTGATATTTAGAGATGCCTACGACTTTGTTAGAATATGCGACCAATGCCAGCGCCAAGGCGCTATTTCAAAACATCATGAGATGCCTCTGTCAAAAATTCTTAAAGTAGAGCTATTTGATGTATGGGGTATTGATTTCATGGGACCATTCGTGAATTCGTTTGGAATGAAGTACATCCTAGTTGCTGTAGATTATGTCTCAAAATGGGTTAAAGCTGTAGCATTGGACGACAATGAGGGAAAGCGTGTTGTAGCATTCTTAAAGAGGAATATCTTCTCTCTCTTTGGAGTACCTCGTACTATCATAAGCGATGGAGGGTCTCACTTCTGCAACAAGCTATTCAAATCCGTGTTGGCCAAATATGGTGTCAATCAACATAAGGTAGCCACACCTTATCACCCACAAACTAGCGGCTAGGTAGAGGTTTCCAACCGAGAGATCAAGCAAATCCTTGCGAAGACGGTAAATGCTAATAGGAAGGATTGGTCTCGGAAGCTGGACGATGCACTATAGGCGTATAGGACGGCATTCAAAACACCCATTGGCATGTCCCCTTATCAACTAGTTTATGGGAAAGCTTGTCACTTACCCATTGAGCTTGAGCATAAGGAATTATGGGCATTGAAGAAATTGAATTTGAATTGGGATAATGCAATGAATCTGAGATTGGAGCAGCTGAACGAGATGGACGAATTCCGTCTCCATGCTTACGAAAGATCAGACCTATATAAGGAGCGGATGAAGAAGTATCATGATCAGCGGATTGTTCAACGAAACTTTCAAAAGAATGATATGGTACTCCTTTTCAATTCTAGGTTGAAGTTATTCCCAGGTAAGTTAAAATCCAAGTGGTCTGGTCCATACAAAGTTATCCAAGCCTACTCGTCTGGAGTAGTTGAGTTGGAAGACAATAATGGCGTTGTCTTCAAGGAGAATGGCCAACGTGTTAAACCTTATATCGGTCCTCTAGATTCGATAAAATATATGGCCATCACCTATCTCGACGAAGTCTAAGTACTCGAGGTAACCATGTCATGCCACGACCATAAATAAGGCGCTAGATGGGAGGCAACCTATCGTTTATCGTTTTTCATTTTTTTTGTTCTAGTATGTGTTTTGCTTTTGATTAATGAAAATCCAATAAGAAGAGTCGTACCACGACCAAAACTAAGGCGCTCGGTGGGAGGCAACCCATCGTTCTAATCGTTTTTATTGGTTTTGAGCAAATGTAGGTACAAGAGGTATAACACAAGGAGATCGGTTGCAAATTTAAATTTGGACGTTTTGCATGGTAAAGTTGGTAAGTTAGGAATTAAGATGCAAAAGGCTATGGATTGGGCATTGCTCATGAAAATATAGGCATCGAACAAGGCTAGGCCGAGGTAAAACTAGGCCACGAATAAGGCAGGGCCTATACTATGGCCTAAGGTCTCGGAATCTAGTGTGCCATAGCATAGGCGCCGTCCATGGTCAAGTATGCCATAGCATATGTGCAGCCTATGCTAAAGCCTTTTGTCTCTAAATCTCAAATGCAAAGTGAAAGGCGCCGCCTATGGTCACTAAAGGCATTGCACTAGGCGCCACCTATGCCAAGCATAGGCAAAGCTAAAGGCGCCGCCTATGGTCACTTTTTGTCTCCAAATCCGATTTTAAATGGGTCAAAACCCGACCCATTCTTTTCCTATATATAGGAGACTTAGTCTTGAAACACAAACACATTGAAAAACCTTACTAGGTGCCGCACATACTCTCCAAATCATCTCGAAATTTTTCCTTTTGCTCTAACACTTCACAAGAATATCTCCAAAGGCTTGAATCACGTAAGTACTCTTTTATTCTTCATTTATTTTTTTGTAAGTACTATGTTGCTATGCCTACTATGAATTGCTAAATCTTGAAGAAATATTGGTGATGTTAATGTGTTTGAATTGTTGATACACAACCAAGTGAGTGAACATATACGTTGGATGATCTTAACATGTTTCCAACTTGAATTTGACTTTGATACATTGTACTACTTTTGTGGAATCGAATTGGTCCCAAATATTGCATAATCTTGTTACTTGAATACTTACATGTTGGAATGACTTGTTCATTGGAATAAGACTTATGGTTCCCTACCAACATAGGAGGTTGTGATTATTGTTAGATACTATACCTTCTTGTAATCCCTATGTAGTAGTCTTGCTATATCCATCATGAAAGTATTGCAAAGATTACAAGAAGTATGACATCTCTGATTTGATTGTTGGAATATATCACCTACAACGTATGTCGATGAAGTCTAAGTAATCGACCACTTTCACTTCACTAAATTGTATCAATGAACTAAGTGTGGGGTGGTACCCCTATTGCTTGTTTATAGATTGTATCCATCGAGATGATGCTAACATGAACATTGTTTTAAGTCTCAAGTACAATGGCACCCAAAGTAAGACAAGGCAAAGATAAGGCTACCACATTCCAAAAGGGCAAGAAAAGAGGCCGCAAAGAGCAAGGAGAATCATCCTCAATGCAATTACCACGCCGCATGTTTGGAATAAAATGGGTTCTTGAGGAGGAAGCGAAGGAATGGTATAGGAACAACAAGGAAAGAAAATATGTTCATGTGGACTTGATAAACACGGAAAGCCTAGCAAAGAAGGAGCCGCGCATGTTGGCAAAGATCATGGCATTACATCTTGATTTCATCTTCCGCGACATGGGAGAATGCAATCTTGATTTAACAAGAGAATTTTACGCCAACTGGTCGCCGAAAACCACAGGCAGCGAAGTCAAGATTCGGAGCCATGTTTTACAAATCAATGCGGATTTCTTCAACTCCTTTATTGGCTTGCCTTCATTCTATCCATCACCATTCAAAGAGCTGTACAATAGACCTCCATATAGAGCAATTTGACACACACTTTGTGGAAGTAGATCCATGGCAAGGTGGAGCAGACATAAAGACACCGGACGACACAACACCTTTCCCTATGCTCCTTTGAATAGGGAAGCAAGGATATGGTTGCGTATTGTCAACTCTTGCCTCGTACCAGGGACCCAGTACACAAAGATAACAAGAGATAGAGTGTGCCTAGTATACGCTTTGATGACGAATGTCCCTATCAACTTTGGGACAATTATTCGATCCACAATGCGGAAAGCCAGGCTACACAAACGGTCCAACTTCAGCTTCGACAACTTGTTGACTGCAATCTTGAGGAAGGAAGACATCGAAGAGGAACCGGATAATCATAGACTCCCACACAATCCAAAGAAGGTTGACCTCACAAAGGTCAAAGATGCTGAAACCACACATGGCGTCAACCTGACTACGGTGGAGAGACATGCTCGGGATGAGAGTTTATTTCGCCATCCTTATAGCATGACTCGGTTCACAATGATGAGTGGTGGACGTGTTCCAACTGCTACAGAGCTCCAACAGCTGGATCATGAATATCCAATGAATGTGCATGCAAGGGAGATGTGTGGAGTAGGCACATACTTTGAGGAACCTCTTGATGACGATGTGTCGACCGATGATGAGCGACGAATGCTAGACTCCAATGTGGAGGAGAATTCTGATGATGACGACTCCCATGATGATTCCGATGAAGGGGGTATGACTCCCAACATAGAGGACGAGTCCGACTGACCAGGTTCTTCGTATTTATTTTCCATTGAGGGCAGTGTCCCGTTTAAGTGTGGGGTGACGGTATTTGCATGCTTTATTTACTTCTTTATCCGCATTTGCATTTATGTTTGTTTGCTAGTTTTTTTCGTTTTTTTGTTTCATTTTTTTTGTTTTTCATAGTTAAATTTTTTACTTAGCTTCACATGAAATTATTCTAATAGGCAGCATGAGATTATAACAAGAGTTTGTGCCAAAATCATGACTATTGAGACGTTTAGGCTCTAATTGTGACTCACTACGTGATATTGTGTGGTATAATTCCTTCAGTTGTTGGGTCAAGAGTCTAAAATACTCCCAATAAAGTCGACCATGTGCCTTGTGTGTGTGAGGATATTGCATATTCGATGTTTATGGCTGATGCTAGAACTTGCCTGGTATGTATGTAAAGCGAAAATAAAGAGTGCAAATTTAGGAGATGATTTAGGCATTTCTTTGGCAACCTTTAATTGTTTACCTTCATTCTAACCTACCCATGGACATCATCCTAGGTAATCCCTTTTTAGCCTTTAGCCTATGTTCTTTGACAGCCTCATATGTAAGCCTAATCCATTTTTTTTTCAAGACCATAATTTGATCCAAATTCCTAAGTGCTTTAAAGTGTAAAGTCATGTGACAAAATAAGAGGAAGTTGGGTAAGTATGATGCTTTAGAATGTAATGGTTCTTGACTTTGTTATGAAAAAGAATTGCTATCATAAGAGGTATGTTATGAAAAGAAAAAGGAAAGGAAAGCTGAAAAGTTGCTTAAAATTGAAAAAACAAAAGAGGAGAAAAAGGGTGGTAGAATAAAAGAAGGTAGAAAAGTTGTTTGAAAGAAAGGTGTTAATGATACAATGTGATGTATTAAAGGGCTTAGGAACATAGTCACTGTTTCTGGCCAAAATAGTCTTACCCGTCCCTTAGCTTACATTACAACCATCAAAAGACCTATTTGATCCTAAGCTTAGTATTCTGACATTTAGTGGAGCATTACACTAAGGGCAAGCCTATGGTCATCAGTTGCTGCATATGAATTCTTTGAGAGAGCGAGAGAAAGGATACTTTTATACCCATGTTTGAAAAAAATGCTATACCTATGAGTGATTATGGGTAATATATTGTGAGACACACATGGTTGATGAGTTTTGGGTAGTGGTGTATGATTCTTTGTACCTTAACTTCTGAATATGAGTTGACTACCATCACGAGTCTATATTAGAGGTTGAATTATTTCTACTAATGATCAGAAAACTACTCTTTCCTAATAATTGCTATGCATGTCTTGAAAAATATTTTGTGTTGATACTGTGAAACCCTAAGTTGATGTTTAGACGGACATGATATTTTGTTCGAGGACGAACAAAGCTTCATCTGTGGGGTGTTGATGATAGGCGAATTTACACGCCTATAGCACTAGATTTTGCCCATATTTTAGCCTAGTTTTGAGAACAAATTATATATTTCATGCACTTTTAGTCCTTTTTCCTGTAAGTGAGCTAACGAACATGATTAGCAAAGTTTCAAGTATAAATGAGGAAGAATTCAGCATTTTATGGATAACTTGATGCCAAAGAAAGCTTCACGAAAGGATAAAAGGGAGTCTTGGACGCCAAGGACCAAAAGTGGCGCATGGAAAATCTGTCCCGGTCAAAAACAACATTTCTGAAGACTTTGGGGACTAGCAGTAACCTATTAGGATTAGGATAATAATGCAGTAATTTATTAGGATTAGGATAATGATACATTAACCAAGTACAATTGGGTTAAGCATTTCATTAGCTTAGTAGGATTTGGTTAAGTATTTCATTAGCTTAGTAGGAATAGGATATGGGTATTATAAATACCTTATTTTGCTAGAGATTTTTAATGCATTCTACTTAACAACAATTCCCATCTTTCTATTCAACAATCAATTCTTCTTCCATCAATTACAATACATTCTACTTCTAATTCTTCTTCTATTCATCTATTCAATTCTTAATTTTCGCAACAAGAGCAACGTTACTTTGCCAGGAATTCACGCCTAACGCCTACCACACTACTACTACACGAAATCTTTATTGTGGTATAATAACAATGTCAATTGTGATTTCCTTCACACTCTTGGGTAACTAAACTTCTCTGTTGGGGTTATGCAAGCCGAATGAGATACTATCTATTGCTATGGGTTTGTGAGTTTGTGACACGTACTCTGCTTATATCATTATTCTCTTCATCTTAACCTAAATTCTTTGTCGTTGCAAATGCAAGAATACGCTAGTATAACATTTAACTTGTTCGAAAGAAAGGTTATATGTCTGGAAAAGAGATGATGTCAAGGTAGTAGGGTCTCATCCCCTATTAAAAAGTTAGTGCCGTAACTGGATTAACCTCTTGGAGAATTTGTACCGTTAGATACGCTTTAAGCTCGAAAGAGTTAAAGTGAAATAGTCCTTGTTTAGGTCGAAAAACGCTTGGATTTACCTTAGAATACAATTCTCTATAAGCACATGCATGTCTGAATTCCGCATAACTCATAGCCAATAGAGACGTATAACTCATAAGGTGGACATAACCCCAACTTCTCAATTCTCATTGTTTTACAGCTTACCAAGCAAACCATTTTTACTCTTCTATTTTCTGCTTTTACTTTATTATTTTGTTTACATTACTTGAACGAAAAAAGTCCCCCCTTTTTACGAGACTTGCACTAAAAGTTTAGTAATCTTTGCTTACTTGTTGACCAAGCTATTCCCTGAGGGATCGATACCCAACCCAGTTGGGTTCTATATTTGACTACGATCGCTTTACACTCCTACGAGAGCTGTAGATTGAGCGTTATCAAACAGTATGATGTTTTAACATGAATTTGATGCATGGGTTATTAAGCTCTAATTGGATATTGTTATTTCAAGTTTAATTGTTCTATAAGCACCTTATGACTAGATAATTTTCAGATTTTTGATAAAGATTTGGTATTTTGATGTCAGCTTAGATATGACATCCACTCTACAGTTTCAGATTATAGTTTAACTTAGTAATTATACAGTTCATTTTTGCAACAAACCATTATACTAGATTTTAAAGTGGATTTTCAATAGAATGAGCATACGGATTAAATAGAGTAGTATTTAGCATTGAGTTGGGTATTCTGTATGCCCCAAATCTATGAGCTAATATAGGTTCAGATTATCAAATTATTCCCATTTCAATATGGATGACAAATACAGATATTATAACTTAGATTAAGTTGTACTCCTTAGTATGAGTTTTTTCCATAAGGGAGCTAGACGTTGAACTCCATGATAGCCCACATGGCTTATGTTAATTAGAAGAACCTCCCTAATAGTAAAAGTAAATAAATAAATTTTGAGTGAATTTTCCTGTAGCTTACAGAAAAGAGTAAAGAATAACAAAAAAACTTTTAGAAACTAAGTATAAAGGCTCACAACTTCACTTAGATATTGCTTTAAACAAAGACATTAGCTATAGACTTCAATTTCCAGATTTCAAATATAAAAATGAGTCCTTTCTACACTTATACATCATGATTTACTAATAGAACACTAGTAAATATTATAGAACTAAATGTTATGACTCACTAGATTTATAAAATATGATTTACTACTTATGATTATGATCCTCTGTTTTTCAGATATTGTAGCTTATGTGAGTCATCTATATTTAGCATGTATTATTTTACAGATTATGATGTTGTTGAGACATTGTTTAACTTATACATTCACCATCATATACTCAGTACATTCTCAAAGTATTGATCCACATATACGTCTATGTGCTACATTGTCACATAATGTAGATTCAGGTGCTCACTTCCACCAACATGAGTGATTTTGAGCATCTCCATCTATGTCCCGACAGTTTGTGAGTCCTCATAATTTGGGGACTTAGTATTTCAATTTTTTCGCTTATTAGTATAGATAATTCTGTATTTTCAGACAGTTTGAGTCAACTAGGGGCTTGTCCTAGTATAACGCCCTGATTTTTCTGAACATGAATGCTACGTGATGCTTATGACCCCGAAGGACGACAATCCAACCCATGACTGATATCTATACTTGTACACTACATAATATATATGTAAAATGTGGAAAACATAAAAAACAGGCCATGAGGTTCAACTGAATGAAGTATCTGACTAACCAAAACATCCATATAGGGTAATGAATACCCAAAACAACTGAAGTTTGAATCTAAAATCTGAAAGCCACTAAACATTGTCTAAGTAAGGATTTGAAGGAACAAGTCTCCAAATACCTCCGTAAACTGAGAGATAACTGAAATAATAAATAAAGTCAAATCATATCATCCTTAAATGAAGGAGACTTACTGCAACTCTATATGCTAAAATGAGACTGCTACTATTGATCTGGAACTCATGTCTCTAAGCCTATGGTGTAACATAAAAAGAAAGCACCATAGCGCGAATGCGTTAGTACAACTGAAAGTACTGAGTATACAGGTGAGGTAGGCTAAATGTAAAGGGTTACATGCATGATCAATACTAATTGACTGACGAATATGGATATGAGAGTGCAAGCATGCATACATAGTAACTGAGATCGTGAATACGTGATAGCTGGATTTGTACGCTAATACATAGTTTATTGATATCTAACATGACTAACACTGAAATTATGATAACACGGGCTACTATTTTTGAGAATCCTAAATCTGATAGAACTATCTGAGTTTCGTACTGTAACTGAATTGACTGTATCTGACAATCCTAGTATACTAAAGTCTGAAGAAATATCTGAGTTCTTTTACTAAGACTGAGACTGAAACTATGGGAGGTTGTTGTTTAACTGATATGCCCCATGTATGCCATTATATCTAAGCTGAGGTCCAATCTCTGCCCTAACTATAAGGGTGTCAATACCGCGCCACTAGTTAAGACAGGCTGTGAGAACCCTCTACTGGTAGTTACTCAAAATGAGAATGGTGGGAACCCTCTACTGATAGGTAGGACCCCTCATCTACCATTAACTAGAAGGTATGATGTCTTAACCTACACTGGCTACATAGTTCTGGAATGCAAGAATTGCCTCTAGAAATCACACCCTCTACTGGAAGGTAAGTTCCCATCCTTGGGTTCACTCGAGGCTAACTTCTAATCCCAACTGAAGAGACTGAACATGATTAACTGACTGGGCATGGACTGAGCTTACTGAATTCTATTGACTGATGGAATACTACTGATATCTGATAACAATCCGAGATCATAATGTTTCCTGAGTCACATGACTGACTGAATTCTACTGAATCATGGCTTGATTTCGGATATCGTGAAAACATGACATAGATCTAGACACACAACTATATTTTTTAGGTATGAGTATCCCTAGGATTCGAAGAAAGGAAACTGACACAACATAACTTACTTGATCATGAGTATAGAGTTCACAATTTATAACATTATAAGTAGGGGATATCATACGACATTTAGTTCTCAACATCTTATGCATGGTAGGGAGTGAATATATATCATGTACACATTGCATAACTCCATTAGCATGAATGCTTCATACCACAACAATAACAACACAACAATAGCATGGAATTTATATTGAATCATAATGGTTAACATTGACTTGCCATTTAGATACTATTGAGCCATGGAAACATAATTTCTAGCATTCTAGGAATTTTACCAAACACCTTACATGCACTATTTAAGGCATAGGTGTATTCATAAATTTCACCACATTAAGCCACCTAAATTCATGGGTTCCAACTAGCATGATCATAACCTCCATGAAAATACATCAAAATATTACTCTATACCACAAATAACAACCACCAGCATGAATATGATCATATCACCACAAATAAATCAAAATTTAGTATTTAATGATTGATTCTTGAACTCCATTGATGAAAGGGCTCCATGGATGAAGACTATGCATACCTTAGATTGAAAATCCGTCAAAGTTAACGGTGAAATAGGCTTGAATCTTCATGTTCCCAATTGAACCCTAGATTTGTTCTTGATGATTTTGTAGAGGATTTCAACAAAAGGAGTATATTTTCGTGTTTAGGAAATTAAACCACGTGTTTTGGGGTTTATATATGGCTAAAATTTTCTAAGTCTTGGACCTTATATTAAGCTTCAAAGAGCTAAATGAGCTGAATGTGAAAGCAATGTTTTTTCGGGGTCTTATAATATCTCCCCCTTGGTAATATTCATCCTCGATTGAGACTGACTAAGAGGGGAAATAATTGACTGTACAAGAACTAAATATGAATGATTGAAATATGATCTCACGACTGATATATATATGCATGACTGAATATACAATGGTACTTGATTCCAAGTTTACACTGGGAACATGATCATGAAATTGATTACTAAGTTTGTACTGAATATTGAGCTGAAAACTAAATAAGCTTAAGGAGAACTGTCACCTTGAGCTTGATCTAGATTGGCGGAGAAGATGTGAGGATACTTGGTACGCATTTTTGCTTCTATTTCCCAAGTAGCTCCCTCAACGGACTGATTTCGCCAGAGCACTTTGACTAGAGGGACTTCTTTGTTCCTCGTCTACGATTCTGATAGTCTAGAATTTTGACCAAAATTTCCTCATAAAAGAGACTGTTCTGAACATCAATACTTTGAATAAGGACTACAATTTATAGGTCACCTATGAACTTCTTAACCAAAGAGACATAAAAGACAGAATAAACTGAAGCTCGATCTGAAGGAAACTCAAGCTCATAAGCTAACTTGCTGAAACAACTGAGAATCTTGAAGGGACTGACATATCGAGGACTAATCTTTCCCTTATTGCCGAATCTCTTTACTCCCTTCATGGGAGAGATCTTAAGATAGATATAATCACTAATCTTGAACTTGATATCCTTTCTGCATACATCTGAATAGGACTTTTATCGGCTCTGAGCATCCCAAAGTATTTCTCTGATCAACTGGACTTTTTCTAAGGTATAGAATACTAAGTCAGGCCCTATGACTGAGGCCTCACTAGCTTTAAACGTCCCAAATGGAGATCTACACCTCCTACCATAGAGAAATTTAAGTGGAGCCATCTGAATACTAGAATAATAGCTATTGTTGTATGCAAACTCAATCAAAGGCAAGTGGTCATCCCAACATACCTTGAAATCAATTGCACATGCCATTAGAATATCTTCCAGGGTCTAAATGGTCCTTTCTACCTGACCATCTATCTGAGGATGAAACATTTTACTAAGATAGACTTGGTTGCCAAAACTCTTTTGGAATGCTTTCTAAAGGTAAGAGGTGAACTAGGTATCTCTGTTTGAGATAATATATAACAGAACACCATGTAATCTGACCAACTCCCTGATGTAGAGTTTGGCATAATCCTTGGCTAAATAAAAGGTATGGACTAGAAAAAAATAAGTTGACTTGGTCATCCTGTCTACAATGACCCAAACTGAATCATGTTGATGACAAGTTTGAGGTAAACCCATCACAAAATCTATGTTCTCTTCTTCCCACTTCCAATTACGAATGGTGAACTCCTGCATGGAACCACTAGGATTTTGATGCTCTATCTTAACTTGCTGACATGTAGAGCACTTAGCCACAAAAGCTGAAACATCTCTCTTTATTCCACTCCTCCAATAGATCTCTCGCAAGTCGTGGTACATCTTAGTGGCCCCTGTATGAATAGAATATCGCACACCATGCGCCGCTACAAGAATTCGCTGCCACAAGTCATCCACATCTAGAACACTGAGGCGACCCTAAAAACGAAGGACACCATCTCCCCCTTAGGAGAAAACCTCAACCTTCTGACCTCTGACTGACTCTTTCAACTTGACTAGGCTAGGATCTCTATCTTAGTTTTCTTTCACCTTAGAAACTAGAGATGATTCTGAACTACTCTAAACACATACACCACCCTTTGAAGAATCAACTAAGCGAATGCCTAGTATGGTAAGATGATGGACTTTCTAAGCTATCTTGTTCTTGCTATCCTCAACGTGAGAAACACTACCCATGGAGAGTCTATTGAGAGCATCGGCCACAATGTTGGCCTTGCCCAAATGGTAAAGGACACTCATATCATAATCTTTCAAAAGCTCTAACTACCTTCTCTAACAAAGATTGAGATCTTTTTAGGAAAAGACATACTGGAGACTATTATGATCTGTGAAGACATCTACATGAACTCCATAGAGATAATTCCTTCAAATCTTCAAAGTAAATCTATGGTTCCTAACTCAAGATCATGAGTTGAATAATTCTTAACATGGAGCTTTAACTGTCTGGATGTGTAGGACACAACCTAAACCCACTTTGTTTGAGATAATATATAACGGAACACCATGTAATATGACCAACTCCTTCATGTAGAGTTTGGCATAATCCTCGGCTGAATAAGAGGTATGGACTAGAAGGAAATAAGCTAAATTGGTCATCCTGTCTACAATGAACCAAACAGAATCATGTTGATGATGAGTTCGAGGCAAACCCATTACAAAATCTGTGTTTACTTCTTCCCACTTCCAAGTAGGAATGGTGAACTCCTGCATAGAACCACTAGGCTTTTGATGCTCTATCTTAACCAGTTGACATGTAGAGAACTTATCTACAAAAGCTGCAACATCTCTCTTTATTCCACCCCTCTAATAGATCTCTTAAAATTCACGGTACATCTTAGTGTCCCCTGTATGAATAGAGTATCGCACACCATGAGCCTCTACAAGAATTTGCTGCCTCAAGTCATCCACATATAGAACACTGAGGTGACCCTGGAAATAAAGGATACCATCTCCCCCTTAGGAGAAAACCTCAACCTTCTGACCTCTGACTAACTCTTTCAACTTGACTAGGCTGGGATCTCTATCTTATTTTTCTTTCACCTCAGAAACTACAGATGATTCTGAACTACTCTGAACACATACACCACCCTCTGAAGAATCACTAAGCGAATGCCTAGTATGGTAAGATGATGGACTTTCTAAGCTATCTTCTTCTTGATATCCTCAACGTGAGAAACACTACCCATGGAGAGTCTATTGAGAGCATCGACCACAATGTTGGCCTTGCCCAAATGGTAAAGGACACTCATATCATAATCTTTCACAAGATCTAACTACCTTCTCTGACAAAGATTGAGATATTTATAGGAAAAGACATACTGGAGACTCTTATGATCTGTGAAGACATCTACATGAACTCCATAAACATAATTCCTTCAAATCTTCAAGGCAAATCTATGGTTGCTAACTCAAGATCATGAGTAAAATAATTCTTCTCATAGGGCTTTAACTGTCTGGAGGTGTAGGACACAACCTAAACCCACTCTAGATGCATCACAATACACCACAAACCCATCTAAACCATCTGGTAATGCTTGAACTAGGGCTGTGGTGAGTCGAGTGTTCAAATCCTAAAAACTCTTCTCAAAAGGATGCAACCACTGAAACTTGACCATCTTCAGAGTTAATGTAGACATAGGGGATGCAATAGAAGAAAATCCTTCAACAAACCGCCTGTAATATCCAGCCAAACCCAAGAAACTCCTGATATTTAATGGATATACGGGGTGTGGCCAGTTTCTTACCACTTCAGTCTTCCAAGGATCTACTCTAATGCCAGCACCGAAAATGATATGGCCAAGGAATTCTATTGACCTTAGCAAAAATTTACACTTACTGAATTTGGAGAATAACTGATGATCTCTGAGAGTTTGAAGAATAATTCTGAGATGGTCTAAATGATCATGCTCAGTACGGGAATAGATCAGAATATCATCTATGAAGACTATGACAAACATGTCTAAGTACTACTTGAACACACGGTTCATCAAGTCCATGAAAGCTGCAGGGACATTGGTAATACCAAATAACATGACTAAGAATTCAAAGAGACTATATTGAGTATGGAAAGTTGTCTTCAAAATGTCATATTCTCTAATTCTAAGCTGATGGTAGCCTGATCTGAGGTCTATCTTGGAGAAATAACTAGCACTATAAAGTTGGTCAAACAAGTCATCTATTCTTGGAAGTGGATACCTATTCTTGATCATGACTTTATTGAGATGATGGTAATCAATGCACATCCTGAGAGAACCGTCTTTCTTGTGCATGGATAAGATTAGTGCGCCCCATGGGGAAGAACTAGATCTAATAGATCCTTCAGCTGTTCTTTTAGTTCCCTGAGTTTTTCTGGTGCCATTCTGTATGGTGGAATGGAAATAAACTGAGTATCTAGAAAGTGATCTATACCGAAGTCTATTTCCCTTTCGGGAGAAATGCCTAGGAGATCTTCGGGAAACATATCTAAATACTCATTAACCACCGGGACTAATTAAAATCTTGGACATTATGAACTAGATTCCCTAACCTGCACGAGATGATAAACACACCCCTTAGATATTATTTTCCTTTCCCGAAGGTCGAAAATAAACTGACCCCTAAAAAATGAAGTACTACCCTTCCACTCTAGGATGGTCACATTCGGGAACTAAAACTTAACTATCCTATTTCTACAGTCGATTGTTGCATAGCAGAAATAATGCCAATCCATACCAAGAATGACATCAAAATCAGTCATCTCTAACTTGACTAGATCTGCTAAAGTGACTTTCTGAAATATCATAATCGAGCAGTTCCTATATACTCGTCGAGCTATAATGATTTTACCCACTGGGGTAGAACTGAAAAAGGCTCTGCTAAAATTTTGAGGTTGACTCTAAAAGAGCCTGCTATATATGGAGTAACAAAAGACAAGGATGCACCTGGATCTATCACAGCAAAAACATAAACATGAAAGATCTGTAATGTACCAGTAACGATATTAGGAGAATTTTCCTGATCCTATTGGGTCTGAAAAGCATAGAGTCTATTTGGGCGTTGTCCACTAGAAGCACTGGAAGTGGCACCCTACTATTTTGGGTGACCGGACTGAGTGGTAGAGCAGTTCTGCTAACCTTGAGGAACCAACTTGGACAATCTCTAATCCTGTGTCCTGGCTTGCCACATCCAAAGTAAGTATCACTGCCTGCTCTGCAAGTACCCTGATGGTTCTTGCCACAAGTCTGACAACAACGATAAGTGCGGGCATTGCTAACACTGCCCTGAGACTTAGATCCTGGTGCCCTATCTCTATTTCCATTTCTAAAGTTCAACACTGGGGCACTGATGGAGAAAGGAGATGGAACTTCTGGTTTAGGATGAAACTGCAAATGGTTTCCTCCTTCTAATTTAGGTTGAGCAAAACAAAAACTGTCTGACCTTGATCTCTTGTTCTTCCTCTCCCTAGTCCTAATCTTCTGCTTCTCTATTTGCTGAGCATGGGTCATGATCCTGGCTAATGTCATATCACTATTTAGAATCACAGACCTGCACTCGTTTACCACGCTCTCATTTACCCCTGACATGAAAATGCTCATCTTAGACCTACTGTCTGCAACCACATGAGGGGCATATCTAGATAACTGAGTTAATCTGAGAGATTACTCTTTAACCATCATATTTTCCTGCCTGAGGTTGATGAACTCTAGAACTTTTGCCTCCCTCAGCTCTTGGGGAAAGAATCTATCTAAGAAAACCATGACAAATTCCTCCCACTCTATAGGACCTGTACCATCTAGCCTTCTGGGCTTCCACTGCTTGTACCAAGTATAAGTCGCATCTTACAACTGGTATGCAACTTACTCATCATTCTCAATAGAAGTAACACCCATGATGTCTATGACCTTCTGTACACGATCAATGAATTATTGAGGGTCTTCGTCATACATAGACCTGAAGAAAGATGGAGAGTTCATTTGGGTAAAGTCCCGAATCCTAGCTGCTGTTGAGTTAGCCATTGGATTGGCTGGAACGACTGCTGGCCGTTCAATTTGGGCAGCCACAAACTAATAAAGTGCGGTGAATGCGGCTCTAAACTCCGCATGAGAAACTTCTTCTCCCAAAGGATCTTTGGGCCGAGGAGCTAGTTGGTTTCTTCGCTTTGGAGGCATGTTTTGAAATAAGAAAAGAATGGATTAGACTGAGAATTTAACTTGAGATTATGATTACTAGCACGACATGAATATTGAAAGAAGGGAAACTATTCCTAAAATATCTCATAGCCTCCTGTACATAAATGTGGCACGCAACACACCCATGTACAAGACTCTACTAGATGCGGCTTTCAGACTTCGTAGGACTCTATTGAACCTTAGGCTCTGATACCAAGTTTGTATCGCCCTGATATTTCTAAACTGGAACACTACATAGTGCTTATGACCTCGAAGGACCATAAGATAACCTATGACTGATATCTGTACCTGTACACTTCATAATATACATTTAAAATATAGAAAACATGAACAATAGGCCATAAGGTTCAACTAAATAAAGTATCTAACTAATCATACATCTATATGTGGTAACAAATACCCAAAACAACTGAAGTCTGAATCTAAAATCTGAAAGCCCCTTAACACTATCTGAGTAAGGAGTTGAAGGAACATGTCTCCAACTAACTCCGTAAATTGAGAGATAACTGAAATAATAAATAAATTTAAATCATATCATCCTCGAATGAAGGGGACTCACTGTAACTCTGTATGCTGAAATGAGACTTCTACTGCTGATCTGGAACTCGTGTCTCTGAACCTATAGTGTAACATAAAAAGAAAGCACCATAGCGCAAATGTGTCAGTACAACTGAAAGTACTGAGTATACAAGTGAGGTAGGCTAAATGAAAAGGGTTACATATATGAGTAATGCTAACTGGCTGACTAATATGGACGTGAGAGTGCAAGCCTACATATATAGTAACTGAAATCATAAATATGTAATAGCTGGATATGTACACTTATACATGGTTTACTAATATCTAACATGACTGATACTGCAATTTAGATAACATGGGCAACTGTGTCTGAAAGTCCTGAATCTGATGGAACTATCTGAGTTTCGTACTATAACTGAATTGACTATATCTGGTAGTCTTGGTATACTGAAGTCTAAAGAAATATCTGAGTTCTTTTACTAAGACAGAGACTGAAACTGTGGGAGGTAGTTGTTTAATTGACAGGCCCTATTATGCCATTATAGCTAAGCTGGGGTCTAATCTCTTCCCTGACTGGAAGGGTGTCAATACCGCACCACTAGTTAAGACAGGCTGTGGGAACCCTCTACTGGCAGGTACTCAAAATAAGAACGGTGGGAACCCTCTACTGGTATGTAGGCAACCTCATGTACCCTCAACTAGCAGGTACGATATCTCAACCTACGCTGGCTACATAGTTCTAGAACGCAACAATTACCTATAGAAATCACACCCTCTACTGGCAAGTGAGTTACCATCCTTGGGTTCATTCGATGCTAACTTCTACTCCCAACTGTAGAGACTAAACATGATTAGCTGACTAGGCATGGACTGAGCTTACTGAATTACGTTGACTGATGGAATACTACTGATAGCTGATAACTGTCTGAGATCATGAGTTTCCTGAGTCACATGACTGACTAAATTC
Organism: Capsicum baccatum var. pendulum; assembly: GCA_030864225.1. Lineage (NCBI taxonomy): Eukaryota > Viridiplantae > Streptophyta > Magnoliopsida > Solanales > Solanaceae > Capsicum > Capsicum baccatum. The sequence continues at coordinate 79,892,631 of CM061550.1, forward strand.
TACTTAATCATGGCTTGATTTTGGATATCGTGAAAACATGACATGGATCTAGGCACACAACTATATTTTTCAGGTACGAGTACCCCCAGGACTCGATGGAAGGAAACTGACACAACATGACTTACTTGATCAGGAGAACAGAGTTCATAATTGATAACATTATAAGTAGGGGATAGTATACGACATGTAGTTCTCAACATCTTATGCATGGTAGGGAGTGAATATATATCATGTACATATTGTATAACTCCATTATCATGAACGCTTCATACCACAACAATAACAACACAACAATAGCATGGAATTTATATTGTATCATAATGGTTAACATCAACTTGCCATTTAGATACTATTGATCCATGGAAACATAATTTCTAGCATTCTAGGCATTTTGACAAACACCTTGCATGCACTCTTTAAGGCATAGGCGTATTCATTAATTTCACCATATTAAGCCACCCAAATTCATGGGTTCTAACTACCATGATCATAACCTCCGAGAAATACATCAAAATACTGCTCTATACCACAAATAACAACCACCAACATGAATATGATCATATCACCACAAAACAATAAAAATTTAGTATTTAAAGATTGATTCTTGAACTCCACGGATGAAAGGGATCCGTGGATGAATACTACGCATACCTTAGATTAAAAATCCGTCAAAGTTAACGGCCAAATAGCCTCGACCCTTGATGTTCCCAATTGAACCCTAGGTTTGTTCTTGATGAGTTTTTTGAGGATTTCAACAAAAGGAGTATATTTTGGTGTTTAGTAACCTTAACCATGTGTTTTGGGGTTTATATTTGGGTGGAAAAAGACCAAAATACCCTTAGAAACACGGAGGTAGAAATGTTGAAAACTGGGCACCCTATCGGAGTTACAAGCCAACGCCCAGCTTGTCTCAGGCTTTAGCCAGGGCAACGCCTTTCTTAGAGCGGTGCTCTAGCTTGGGTAACACGGGACTATCGCCCTGAGCTACTAGTTTAGGCACCCAAACGTGCCCTTACGCTACTCCAAAAATTCTTAAACTCACTCGGGATGTAATACGACCTTGCCCTATCGTAACACAACTTGAAAATCATAAAATGAAGTTTGGGAAGGTCATCAAATAAATCCCTGAAGTTTAGAGGTCTAAAATAAGACTAAGTGTTAAACACTTAGCTAAAATTTTCTAAGTATTGGACCTTATATTGAGCTTCAAAGAGATAAACAAGATGAATATTAACGTAACATTTTTGTGGGGTCTTATACCCAGTGGTTCTCTAGTATTAGTAGCAGAGGCTTGTCACACTGCTAGATATGATTTAGATTATTTAGTATCGATTGTTCAAACTATTAAGTTTAGTTTTTTCAAAGATTATATTCAGATATTCTTAGTTATCTCAAATAGATTTCCGCATTTAGTATTATTTTTATACCAATATTCCCTTGCTATGAGATTCAGACTTAGTAGAAGGCAGGAAAGGTTAGCTTAAGACCACTTGTAATCTTGCGCATCGTGTGATATCTCGGGACCTCTTTTTGGGGCGTTACACCCTACCCTACCCATTTGGTCTCCACTTTCCTAACAAACCCACTAGATTCACTCCATTAAAAGATACAATAGTCACATACACCACTAGAACATAACAATAATACACACACAATTACACACCATTATCATATTTGGACTCTTACAAGAAAATACACATACCACATAGGGGGATTTTCACACATACTCACGAATTTACACACAAATGTCCAAATACACACACATAGCTTCACAAAATGAGGAGGAGGATACACTCTCATGGCCGGAAAAAACTGGAAAATGAATACCAACTGTCACGACACGAGCCGGGGCCCTAGTCGTAATGATCATCCCAAACCATGAGGCCTGGACGCTCTTCTAAATCTGGTAATGACGCATAATATTCACATAATATAAGAAAATTTATGGAAAACATCATATGATAGAACCATGGTCAATCTAATAACTTGAACAATTTGAAAAGGAATTTCTAAATATTTTAAACATGTGACAACCATCTGCGAAATCTGTAACATTACAATATCTATCATAAATTTGAAACATAAATGAGACAAGGCACCCAGTAGACCATAAAAATAATGAAGCAATAAAATATGAAAATAAGGCCTTCTAAAATAGAGAAGGCTCACTAACTGCAACTTCTACACATACGAATCTACTACTGAATAGAACCGCGCTATAGTGCCTCAGATCCTGAGATATAAGGGGTCATTACATATGTACTGGTTCGTAGAGCAATCCAAAATAATGTATGTATATGTATAATATAGATGAGAGCAATTCTGAAACATTATCCATAAAATAGTTAAAAATACATGGGCAATTTCAATGACTTTAAAACAATCTTGTCAATGCAAGTCTAATCTTTGTGTTACTTCTGAGTTAGGTAGTACACCCCTACAAGTCTAATATTTCACGGGCTATTTGGAATCCGCCATTAACTCGGCAGGAAATCCCCCAACTTATGATTGCTGCAAGATTTAGAGTTATTGATTCTGATACACCACAGGGCACTAGGCTAGCGTATAATCCCTCTTAGGAAAATAACAACCCGTATCGATAAAACACAATTTTGGGTAAAGAGTTATCTGAAATAGTGCGTTCTTTGGGTAACCACCTAACATCTCTTGAGGTTATTTTTAGCCTTTTCTAAACAAACATCTTTCTAAAATAAATTTCTGAAAAATCTAAATAAAACCTGACTTATGTTCTACTCAGAGTTTGTTATGGCATTATCTGTTTTGGTATCATCATACCAAGACTTTCAAGTCATATTTATGAGCCATAAAATATTATGTTACAGTCTCTTCATTCTAAGTATAAAGTTTGGACCACCATATCATTCAAACAGTTCAAGAGAATTCATACTTCAAAACATATGTCAAATTATGCATAGAATCCTTCTTTCTAACATTTCAACAAACATTTGGTGGTCATGTATTTTTGACAAACCATGCAAATCATTCATTATATGTCTTCAACATTTATCTAAATGTAAAGCCCTCTCTCATCAATTTAAAATCAATCTTAAATCATTTAAAAATAGTCAAGAACATTGATACCATGCTTCTAAATATAACATTCTTCAATTCGTAACATGAGAAAATCAAAAGATGTTGCTACCTGAGAGGGAGTGTAAATAGTCATGCTCTCAATTTAATTATTAACTTTAAATGCATACATACATATATATATAAACAAAAATCAATTTTTTTTAAAGGAAAGGCCTCAAGACCAAAATAATAGATCAAAAGGATTCACAATGCATAATTTTTAAATTTAGATCATGTAGTTTAGGAAAACCCACGTACCTTAGATTACAAAGTTTAATGAGTATAATTCGAATCTTAATTTGTTCCTGGAAATTTTGGACTTAAAGATTGATTTATTGATTTCTTGTTATCGGAGGAAACCCTAGTTTGATCTTGTTTTTGAAAGTGAAGAGGGAGTTTTAATGTTGTATAACTGATGATAATATACAAATAACATTTTTAGAAAGCCATTAAATCAATTACGGAGGTTATCGGAAGAGGAAAAGTACCAAATAGATTCCCACACTACATAATTTATCAACACACTAAATTTGAATAGGATTTATTGACTTTTGTAAGCTTTACACATAGAGTTGACAGCTTACATTCTAGCTCAAAAGTTTGGGAAGTTACATTATCTCCCCTTTGGGATCATTCGTCCACGAATGATGAGTAAGGACACGTCAAATCTTAAAAGTTATGGAATAAGGAAAGTAACCTCGCATTGAACATTTTTCCTCAACAAAGTATGCAAAGGCATCGAAAGTGCTTCATGATAACCCACAGTGAAACGCATAAGCACGAAGCATGAGGTAGTGAAAGCTTTCATATGGATGACCTTGCACATGAGTTCTATGAATAATTCTGATCATAACATACGGCATGAGTTTATTTGGTGATCATAGGCCCTATTTACATCAGTACTAATCATGAAATGAGATTTCGCGGGAAACAGGATTTAGAAGCATTTTCCACCTTACAAGATACAACAAATGTATCTTAAGTTTAGAGATACTATTCATTTATTCCCCAACATTAATCAACATACTTTATCATTTCCCACCTACGATTCTACCATAACACATCTAATCACTTGAATTTTGTGTCTCGACATTTCCCAGTATATTTTCACAAAACGGGGTTTGGGGAGGGTAAACTGTACGTAGTCTGTACCACTACCTCAGAGATGATCTAGAGAGTTGTTTCCAAAAGACCCTCGGCTCAAGACAAAAATATTCTAGAGAAGGACATATTATAAGAACAAGAAATAATAGGTAAAAATAAACAAATAATAACAAAAAAAATAAGCCTACCACCATGGGCGGACCCACATAGGGACCTCCGGTTGCTCAAGCACCCACTAAGCTCGTATCAACTTTATATCTCTATATAGAAATTAGGAAGAATGCTAGACAATCTAACAGTGAGCACCCATAGATACAAATGATTGGTTGGTCTAGTGGTTGTTTGGGTGTGCTCAAGGTTGTTTGTTTTTTTTGGTCTTGAGTTCGATTCTCACTCAGTACATATTTTATTTTAATTTTAATAATCAATTCTTCTCTCCTTATTTTCTGCTTATTTACTTTAAACTTTCTTGTAGTTTTTTCTCCCTTACCCGGTGTATTATTGTTCCTTTTCCCCTTTCACTCAATGTTCTTGTACTTTTTTTTTTCTTGAAAAAAATGTTTTATACAAAAAAAAAGTCTTTTCCTTTTTCCTTTATCAAGTATAGTATTTGTTGCTGTTTTTTTTTATTGATTTTTCTTGCTATGAGTTCCAATGTTATTGTCCTTTTTATAACAAGTATTAAATATATGCATTTATATTTTGTAATTGATAGCTAAGTTAGGGTAGAGTTCGGTAAAGTCATTCATTCAAATTTCTTTGGTAGAAATATTATGCTATTTGTTCATACTATATATATTGGACACTATTTGACTTCTTCATGTATTTGCTTTTTGTATCCTGAAGTCCTTAGTAAATAGTCGTGCTTTTTGCATTTTGAATCCCTTAGTGAATAGTTGACCCACCATTTTTATGTTAACAAAGCATCCACTATCTTTAAATCCTGGATCGGCCACTGCCTACCACAAATTAAAGTAATACCACACTCACCTCATTAAACCAACAAACATTCCCAAAATTCAAAGACCAAGACACTACAAACAAAATTCCACAACAACTGAAACAGATAACAAGACATACTACACCAACTAAAACAGATGACAAGACAAAACACACCAATGTACTATCAGAATCACACTCTAACTACTACCCATCCAACTTATTAGAGTCATATACTTGATAAGCTGTAACTTCTCCATTTCATGTCTAACCACTTCCTTCAATATTTCTTTGGTCTACTTGTATCATGTCTGAATCTATCCATAGCCAACCTCTCACACCTCCGCACTTTGGAATCTCCTCATCATATGCCCAAGCCATCCCATATCAACTTCACTTCCAGTATCTTTTCTTCCACCGAAGTCATCCCTATCTTATGTTAGAATCTTATTTCTGATCCTATCTTGCTTAGTAAATCCACACATTTAATACAACATCCTCATCATCGTCATCTTCATCTTTTTGATATGAGTATTCTTGATTGACTATCACTCTACCCCATACAAGATAACATGTTTAATATCCACTCTGTAGAAGTTCCCTTTTAAGTTTAGAGACACCTTCTATCACATAAAATTACAAAAGAGAGCCTCTATTTCATCGATATTACACCAATATAGTGGGTGGCATCCTCATCAATTTCACTATATACTTGGATGATAGACTTAAGATACTTGGAACTATCTCTTTTTTGAATGGCCTGGGTATCGAGCTTCCTACCTTATCAGCCTTTTGGGTTCCCTCACTAAACTTGCACTCTAAATGTTCAATCTGGGTCCTGCTTAACCTAAATAATTCAGCCTCTAGGATCTACCTCCAGACCTCCAACTTAGCAATAACTCATCTACTACTCTCGTTAATCAAAACTACATGATCCTCATATAACACACACTATGACACCTAATTTACCCCATCAGTACATCGGTTTGTCTCCAAACATCAAATTTAGGATTAAATCCTCTACGACTTTCATAAATCAAAACTACATGATCCTCAAATAATACACATTGTGACACCTAATTTGCCATATTAGTATATCCATCACCAAGGAAAATAAATATAGACTTAGATTCTATTTCGGATACAACCCCGTCAGTGCAAGAAAGTGATCTAAGTCAACTCGTGCAGTTCTGTCCGAAGTCTTAGTCTCATCATGCAAGTCCTTTATTGACCCAGTGTATGTCATACGAACACCGTTAGCCTCCAAGAAGCTCTATAGAACGCCTTTAGGACCCGGTCATAAGCCTTCTCTAGATCGATAAACACCATGTGTAATACAATTCAACCAATCTCCGCATTAGATTAATGTCTTCTATTGTTGAATAACCTGACATAAATCTAAACTGATTCTCAAAAATAGTCATGCTCCTCATCAACCTCAAATCAACTATCCTTTCTCAAACATCATAGTTTGGTTCAACAACTTGATATCCCTTTAGTTGTTACAATTGAATGTCACCCTTTTTCTTATACAATGGAATAATTATACTCCATCTCCAAGGTTGTGGTATCTTTGCTATCCTGAAAATAACATTAAATAACTCGATCAACCACTCAATACTTGTTCTGTTTCAAAAATCCACTAAAATCTTACTTTGCCAAATATCTGTATCCCTACACATCCTATGAATAACACCCTTAACCTACTTGACCTTAATACGCCTACAATAACCGTAATCGTAATGCCTCTCAGAGTGCTCCAACTCCACCACTATAATTCATTTGTCCCTTTTTTGGTTTAAGAGTTTGTAGAAGTATGGTTGTTATCTCTTTTTAATGAGAACCTTTTCCACCAATACATTGTCATCCATACCATTGGTGCACTTTACTTGGTCAAGATCACATGTCCTCCGCTCCCTAGCCTTGTCTAGCCTTTGTAACCTTTTATCACTGCCTTTATCTTTTATTATGCATACAAGCTTTTGAAAGTCGTTGTCTTAGCTGTCGTAACCAATAAATTAGCCTCTTTCCTATCCATCTTATCCTAGACTTCTTATACTTTTTCTTATTTTTTTGTATCTCCTCCTCGATTGTATTTTTCATCAACTTATTATAAGCCTCCTTCTTGCCTCCACATTCCCCTGCACTATTTAATTTCACCAATAATTCCCTTGATGCCTTCCAAATAGACCTTTTGAGAAACCCAACACCTCTTTGGTGATCTCCCTGATGTAACTGCCAGCCTTATTCACATTTTGTGTGTAGCCCTACTTCTCTCTCAGGCCCCTTATATCTATTAGCTTCTACCGATCTCTAAAGCACTAGCCATAGTTATGTTACCCCATTTATCCTAGGTCAATCATTAATAACCCTCTTTTTCTTAATCTCTAAATCCATCATCAAAAGCCACTATTAAGTCAAAATATTCTAACTTGTGATAACCTTACAATCTTTACAAAAACCTTTATACCCGTTTCTAAGAAGTAAAAGTGGTATATGTGTCTTGGCCACCAAAATAAGAAAGGTAACCAAGTATTCCAACTTCTAATCAGAAGATCGAATTCACACCATCAACCTAAAAGAACTAGAAAAATCAAAAAGTGAAACTCCATTTTTGATATTTTTCAAAAATCAAAGCCTTCATGTACATTATCATAACCCTATAATGATGACTTGATGTGCCCATTAAAATCATATCATATGAAAAGCTTCTCAGTGATTGGACATCTCTCACTACCTCATCTAAATCCTCTTAAAACCTCTTCTTTACCTCTTCATCCAAGCCTACCTGCAGTTGCATATGCACTAACAATATTTAAAGTAGACTCTCCAATGACCAACTTAGTTGACATAATCCAATTATTAACCCGCCTAACCTCTACCACATACTCTTTATGCTCTTCATCTACGAAGATTTCTACCTCATTCCTATTGTCATGCTTCTCGAGAATGATAAATTATACCCATCTTCATCTCATTCCTTAAAACTAATCCATTTGGTCTCTTGAAAATAAGCTATATTAATCCTTCTTTTCACTAGTTCTATAAACTTCCCTTGCAAAGTCACTATGTTCCAATGCCCTAATCTCAACCTATAATCTCTCTTAAACTACTTACTCCTCATGCCCCCATCCCCACTCCAACCTTATACTCAACCTTAGACCTAACCTCACTTGGAACCTGACCCCAATCATAACCTGGGCATATGACATGACCCTAGTCTACCAACATCCACTAAAGCCACCAAAACCAGAATTAACAGTAATATTTACAACATGTTATATCAGAAAAATATTTTCACCCTCGAAAGGAAGGATTTTTTTTTGTTCATCAGAAAAGCAATAGATGTCTAAAGGGAATCAATGGTATAGCAATTATCAGGAAAAACAAAAAAATGGTGTAGTATTTCGTACATACGAGATATTTTGCTTTCCACACAAAGACTGTACACTAAGATATCTTGGAATACTTAGCTGTAAACTAACAAGTAGAACTCATATAAAAAAATAGGAGCTAATATAGGTTCAGAATTCGAGTTGGGTATTCCAAATGCTCCAAAACTACGAGCTAATATAGGTTCAGATTATCAACTTATTCCCATTTTAATATGGATGACAGATATAGATATGATCACTTAGATTAAGTTGTACTCCTTAGTAAGAGTATGACACCTCTCCCTAATATGAGTTTTTTCCATAAGGGAACTAGATGTTGAACTCCATGATAGCTCACATGGCTTATGTTAATTAGAAGAACCTCCCTAATAGTAAAAGTAAATAAGTAACTTTTGAGTGAATTTTCCTGCAGCTTACAGAAAAGAGTAAAGAATAACAAAACAACTTTTAGAAACTAAGTATAAAGTCTCACAACTTCACTTAGATATTGCTTTAAAGAAAGACCTTAGCTACAGACTTCAATTTCTAGATTTCAAATATAAAAATGAGTCCTTTCTACACTTATACATCATGATTTACTAATAGAACACTAGTAAATATTATAGAACTAAATGTTATGACTCACTAGATTTATAAAATATGATTTACTACTTATGATTATGATCCTCTGTTTTTGAGATATTCCAGCTTATGTGAGTTATCTATATTTAGCATGCATTGTTTTATAGATTATGATATTGTTGAGACATTGTTTAAATTATATATTCACCATCCTATACTCAGTACATTCTCAAAATATTGATCCACATATATGTCTATGTGCTATATTGTCACATAATGTAGGTTCAGGTGCTCACTTCCAGCAACATGAGTGATTTTGAGCATCTCCATTTATATCCCGACAGTTTGTGAGTCCTCATAGTTTGGAAACTTAGTATTTTAATTTTTTATCTTATTAGTAAAGATAATTCATTATTTTCAGACAGTTTGAGTTAGCTAGGGGCTTGTCCTAGTGTAACCCCCTAATTTTTCTGAACCAGAATGCTACATGATGCTTATGACCCCAAAGGATAATAAGCTAACCCATGACTGATATCTATACCTGTACACTACATAATATATATGTAAAATGTGGAAAACATAAACAATAGGCCATAAGGTTCAACATAAAGTATCTGACTAATCAAAATATCCATATGGGGTAACGAATACCCAAAACAACTGAAGTGTGAATCTAAAATCTGAAAGCCTCTAAACACTGTCTAAGTAAGGAGTTGAAGGAACAAGTCTCCAAATAACTTCGTAAACTAAGAGCTTACTGAAATAATAAATAAAGTTAAAACATATCGTTCTTAAATGAAGGGGACTCACTGCAACTCTATATGCTAAAATGAGACTGCTACTACTAATCTGGAACTCGTGTCTCTAAGCCTATGGTGTAACATAAAAAGAAAGAACCATAGTGCGAATGTGTCAATACAACTAAAAGTACTGAGTATACGAGTGAGGTAGGCTAAATGTAAAGGGTTACATGCATGAGTGATACTAACCGACTGACTAATGTAGATGTGAGAGTGCAAGTATGCATACATAGTAACTGAGATCGTGAATACATGATAGCTAGATTTGTACACTAATACATGGTTTATTGATATCTAATATGATTGGCACTGAAATTTTTATAACATAAGATACTGTGTCTGAGAGTTCTGAATCTAATGGAACTATCTGAGTTCCGTACAGTAAATGAATTGATTGTATCTGACAGTCTTAGTATACTAAAGTTTGAAGAACTATCTGAGTTTTTTTACTAAGACTGAGATTGAAACTGTGCGAGGAAGTTGTTTAACCGACATGCCCCATGTATGCCATTATAACTAAGCTGGGGTCCATCTCTGCCCTGACTAGAAGGTTGTCAATACCGCGCTACTAGTTAAGATAGGTTGTGAGAACCCTCTACTGGCAGTTACTCAAAATGAGAATGGTGGGAACCCTCTACTGGTAGGTAGGATACCTCATCAACCCTCATCTAGCAGGTATGATGTCTCAACCTACGCTGGATACATAGTTCTGGAATGCAAGAATTGCCTCTAGAAATCACACCCTTTACTGGCAGGTGAGTTCCCATCCTTGAGTTCACTTGGTGCTAACTTCTAATCCCAACTGAAGAGACTGAACATGATTAACTGAATGGGCATAGACTGAGCTTACTGAATTCTATTGACTGATGGAATTCTACTGATATCTGATAACTATCTGAGATCATGAAGTTTCCTGAGTCACATGACTGACTGAATTCTACTGAATCATGGCTTGATTTTGGATATCGTGAAAACATGACATGGATCTAGGCACACAACTATATTTTGCTGGAATGAGTACCCCCACGACTCGATGGAAGGAAACTGACACAATATAACTTACTTGATCATGAGAACAGAGTTCACAATTTATAACATTATAAGTAGGGGATATTATACTACATGTAGTTCTCAACATGTTATGCATGGTAGGGAGTGAATATATATCATGTACCTATTGTATAACTCCATTATCATGAATTCTTCATACCACAACAATAACAACACAGCAATAGCATGGAATTTATATTGAATCATAATGGTTAACATTGACTTGCCATTTATATACTATTGAGCCATAGAAACATAATTTCTAGCATTCTAGGAATTTTATCAAACACCTTGCATGAACTCTTTAAGGCATAGGTGTATTCATAAATTTCACCATATTAAGCAACCAAAATTCATGGGTTCCAACTAGCATGATCATAACCTCCATGAAAATACATCAAAATACTACTCTATACCACAAATAACAACCACCAACATGAATATGATCATATCACCACAAAACAATAAAAATTTAATATTTAAAGATTGATTCTTGAACTCCATGGATGAAAGGGATCCGTGGATGGACACTATGCATACCTTAGATTGAAAATCCATCAAAGTTAACGGTGAAATAGGCTTGAATCTTGATGTTCCCACTTGAAACCTAGGTTTGTTCTTGATGATTTTGTAGAGGATTTCAATAAAAGCAGTATATTTTGGTGTTTAGGTACTTTAACCATGTGTTTTAGGGTTTATATATGGGTGATAAAAGACCAAAATACCCTTAAAAACACGGAGGTGGAAATGTTGAAAATTGGGCACCCCACCGGAGTTACAGAGCGACGCCCAGCTAGTCTCATGCTCTAGCCAGGGCGACGCGTTGCTTAGAGCGGTGCTTTAGCTTGGGAAATGCAGGCCTATCGCCGTGAGCTACTAGTTTGGGCACCTAAATTTGCCCTTTCACTACTCCAAAAATTCTGAAACTCATGCGGGATGTACTACGACTTTCCCCATCGCAACATAACTTGAAAATTAGAAAACGAAGGTTGGGAAAGTCATCAAATAAATCCCTGAAGTTAGGAGGTCTAAAATGAGACTAAATATTGAACACTTGGCTAAAATTTTCTAAGTGTTGGACCTTATATTAAGCTTCAAAGAGCTAAATGAGCTGAATATGAACGCAATGTTTTTGCGGGGTATTATAATATCTCCCCCTTGGTAACATTCATCCTCAATTGAGACTGACTAAGAGGGGAAATAATAGACTGTACAATAACTGGACATGAATGATTGAAATATGATCTCACGACTGACATGAATTATAAACTGAATATATCATACTGAACATGCATATCTGATGCATGATTATATACTGGATTGATACATATATGCATGACTGAATATGCAATGGTACTTGATACCAAGTTTCCACTAGGAACATGATCATAAAATTAATTGCTAAGTTTGTACCTGAATAAGCTTAAGGAGAACTGTCACTTTGAGCTTGATATAGATTGGTGGAGAAGAGGTGCGGATACTTGGTACGCATTTCTGCTTCTATTTCCCAAGTAGCTCCCTCAATGGACTGATTTCTCCAAAGCACTTTGACTAGAGGGACTTCTTTGTTTCTCAGTCTACGAGTCTAATAGTCTAGAATTTTGACCGAAATTTCCTCATAAGAGAGACTGTTCTGAACATCAATACTATGAATAGGGACTACAATTGATAGGTCACCTATGAACTTCTTGAGTAAATAGACATGAAAAACTGGATGAACTGAAGATAGATCCGAAGGCAACTCAAGCTCATAAGCTAACTTGCCGAAACAACTGAGAATCTTAAAGGGACTGATATATCGAGGACTAAGCTTTCCCTTCTTGCCGAATCTCTTCACTCCTTTCATGGGAGAGATCTTAAGATAGACATAATCACTAATCTCGAACTCGATGTCCTTTCTACGTATATCTATATAGGACTTTTATCAGCTCTGAGCAGCCCAAAGTCTTTCTCTGATCAACTAGACTTTTTCTAAGGCGTCGAATACTAAGTCAGGCCCTATGACTGAGGCATCACTAGCTTTAAACCACCCAAATAGAGGTCCGCACCTCCTACTATAGAGAAATTTAAGTGGAGCCATTTGAATACTGGAATGATAGCTATTTTTGTATGCAAGATCAATCAAAGGAAAGTGGTCATCCCAAATTCCCTTGAAATCTATTGCACACGGAGTTAGCATATCTTCTAGAGTCTGAATAGTCCTTTCTTCTTGACCATCTGTCTGGGATGAAACACTGAACTGAGATGGACTTGGGTGTAAAAACTCTTTTTGAATGCTTTCCAGAAGTGAGAGATGAACTAGGTATCTCTATTTGAGATAATAGATAATGGAACACCATGTAATCTGACCAACTCACTGATGCAGAGCTTGGCATAATCCTCGCTTGAATAAGAGGTATGGACTACAAGGAAATAAGCTGACTTGGTCATCTTGTCTACAATGACCCAAACTAAATCATGTTGATGACGAGTTCGAGGAAAACCCATCAAACAATCTATGTTTACTTCTTCCTACTTCCAAGTAGGAATGGTGAACTCCTGTATGGAGCCACTAGGATTTTGATGCTCTATCTTAACCTACTGATATGTAGAGCACTTAGCCACAAAAGCTGAAATATCTCTCTTTGTTCCACTCCTCCAATAGAGCTCTTGCAAGTCACGATACATCTTAGAGTCCCCTGTATGAATAGAGTATCACACACCATGCGCCTCTGCAAGAATTCGCTGCCTCAAGTCATCCACATCTAAAACACAAAGGCAACCCTGAAAATGAAGGACACCATCTACGCCTTAGGAGAAAACCTCAACCTTCTAACCTTTGACTGACTCTTTCAACTTAACTAGGCTAGGATCTCTATCTTATTTTTCTTTCACCTCGGAAACTAGAGATAATTCTGAACCACTTTGAACACATACACCACCCTCTGAAGAATCAACTAAGCGAACGCCTAGTATGGTAAGCTGATGGACTCTCTAAGCTATTTTCTTCTTTCTATCCTCAATGTGAGAAACACTACCCATGGAGAGTCTACTGAGAGCGTCAACCACAATGTTGGCCTTGCCCAAATGGTAGACACTCATATCATAATCTTTCAAAATCTCTAACTACCTTCTCTGATGAAGATTGAGGTCTTTTTAGGAAAAGACATACTGGAGACTCTTATGATCTGTGAAGACATCTACATGAACTCTGTAGAGATAATTCCTTCAAATCTTCAAGGAAAATCTATGGTTGCTAACTCAAGATCATGAGTAGAATAATTTTTCTCATGGGGCTTTAACTGTCTGGAGGCGTAGGCTATGACCATACTATACTGCATTAGGACACAACCTAATCCCACTCTGAATGCATCACAATACACCACGAACCCATCTGAACCATTTGGTAATGCTAGAACTAGGGCTGAGGTGAGTCGAGTATTCAACTCCTAAAAACTCTTCTCAAAAGGATCCGACCATTGAAACTTGACCTTATTTTGAGTTAATCTAGACATAGGGGATGCAATAGAAGAAAATCCATCAACAAACCGCCTGTAATATCCAGCCAAACCCAAGAAACTCCTGATATCTGATGGAGATATGAGGCGTGGCCAGTTTCTTACCACTTCGGTCTTTTGAGGATCTACTCTAATGCCATTACTGGAAATGATATGGACAAGGAATTATACTGACCTTAGCCAAAATTTCCACTTACTAAATTTGGAGAATAACTGATGATCTCTGAGATTCTGAAGAATAATTCTGAGATGGTATGAATGATCATGCTCAGTACGGGAATAGATCAGAATATTATCTATGAAGACTATGACAAACATTTCTAAGTACTGCTTGAATACACGGTTCATCAAGTCCATGAGAGATGCAGGGGCTTTGGTAAGACCAAATTACATAACTAAGAATTCAAAGAGACCATATCGAGTATGAAAAGTTGTCTTCAAAATGTCACATTCTCTAACTCTAAGCTGATGGTAGCCTGATCTGAGGTCTATCTTGGAGAAATAACTGGCACCTAATGTTGGTCAAACAAGTCATCTATTCTAAGAAGTGGATACCTAATCTTGATCGTGACTTTATTGAGATGATGGTAATCAATGGACATCCTGAGAGAATCATCTTTCTTGCACACGAATAAGACTGGTGCGCCCCACGGGGAAGAACTAGGTCAATGAATCCCTTATCCAAGAGATTCTTCAACTGTTCTTTTAGTTCCCTAAGTTTTGCTGGTCCCATTTTGTATGGTGGAATGGAAATAGGCTGAGTATCTAAAAAGTGATCTATACCGAAGTCTATTTCCCTTTTGGGAGAAATGCCTAGGAGATCTTCAGGAAACATATCTAAATACTCATTACCACCGAGGCTAATTCAAATCTTGGACATTCAGAACTAGATTCCCTGACATGTACGAGATGATAAACACACCCCTTAGATATCATTTTCCTTGGATAAAGGTCGAAAACAAGTTGAACCCTAAAAGATGAAGTACTACCCTTCCACTCTAGGACGATCTCATTCGGGAACTAAAACTGAACTATCTTTTTTCTGCAGTCGATTATTGCATAGCAGAAATAATGCCAATCCAAACTAAGAATGACATTAAAATTAGTTATCTCTAACTCAACTAGATCTACTGAAGTGACTTTCTAAAATATCATAACCGGGCAGTTCCTATATACCCGCCGAGCTATAATGATTTTACCAATTGGCGTAGAACTGAAAAGGGCTCTACTAGAATTTTGAGGCTGACTCCGAAAGCGCCTACTATATAAGGAATAACAAAAGACAAGGATGCACCTGGATCTAGCAAATCAAAAACATAAACATGAAAGATCTGTAATGTACCAGTAACGACATCAGGAGAATTTTCCTAATCCTATCTGGTCTGAAAAGCATAGAGTCTATTTGGGCGTTGCCCACTAGAAGCACTAGAAGTGGCACCCTGCTGGTTCGGGTGAATGGACTGAGTGGTAAAGCGGTTCTGCTAACCCTGAGGACCCAACTATGGACAATCTCTAATCCTGTGTCCTGGCTTGCCACATCCAAAGCAAGTATCACTGCCTGATCTACAAGTACCCTAATGGTTCTTGCCATAAGTCTGACAACGAGGATAAGTACGGGCATTGCTATCACTGCCCTGAGACTTAGATCCTGGTGCCCTATCTTTGTTTCTTTTTCTAAAGTTCGATACTAGGGCACTGATGGAGGAAGGAGATGGAACTTCTAGTTTATGATAAAACTGCAAACGGTTTCCTTCTTCTGATTTGGGTTGAGCAAAATAAAAACTGCCTGACCTTGATCTCTTGTTTTTCCTCTCCATAATCCTAATCTTCTGCTTCTCTAGTTGCTGAGCATGGGCCATGAGCCTGGCTAATTTCATATCATTATTTAGAATCACAGAACTGTAATCATTTACCATGCTATCAGTCACCCCTGACTTGAAATTGCTCATCCTAGCCCTGCTGTCTACAACCACATGAGGGACATATCTAGATAACTGAGTAAATCTGAGAGAGTACTCTTTAACCGTCATATTTCCCTACCTGAGGTTGATGAACTCTAGAACATTTGCCTCCCTCAGCTCTTGGGGAAAGAATCTATCTAAGAAAACCATGACAAATTCCTCCTATTCTATAGGACCACACCATCTACCCTTCCAGAATTCCACTTCTTGTACCAAGTATGAGCCGTATCAGACAACTGGTATACAACTAACTCATCACTCTCAACAGAAGTAACTCCCATGATTTCTATGACCTTCTGTACATGGTCAATGAATTCCTGAGGGTCTTCGTCATACTTAGACCCGAAGAAAGATGCAGGGTTCATTCGGGTGAAGTCTTGAATACTAGCTACTACTGAGTTGGCCACTGGATTGGCTGGAACGACTGCTGGTCGTTCAATTTGGGTAGCCACAAACTAAGAAAGTGCGGTGAATGCGACTCTAAACTCTGCATGAGAAACTTGTTCTCTCAAAGGATATTTGGGCTGAGGAGTTGGCTGGTTTATTCTCTTTGGAGGCATGTTTTGAAATAAGAGAAGAATGGATTAGACTAAGAATTCAACTTGAGATTATGCTCACTAGCATGACATGAATACTGAAAGAAGGGAAACTATTTCTAAAACATCTCATAGCCTCTTGTACATAAATGTGGCACGTAACACACCCATGTACAAGACTCTACTAGATGCGGCTTTCAGACTTCCTAGGACTCTATTGAACCTTAGGCTCTGATACCAAGTTTTTATCACCGTGATTTTTCTGAACTGGAACACTACACGGTGCTTATGACCCCGAAGGACCATAAGATAACCCATGACTGATATCTGTACCTGTACACTACATAATATATATTTATAATATAGAAAACATTAACAATAGGCCATAAGGTTCAACTAAATAAAGTATTTGACTAATCATAACATCTATATGGGGTAACAAATACCCAAAATAGCTGAAGTTTGAATCTAAAATCTGAAAGCCTCTAAAAACTGTCTGAGTAAGGAGTTGAAGGAACATGTCTCCAACTAACTCCTTAAACTGAGAGATAACTGAAAAAATAAATAAAGTCAAATCATATCATCCTCGAATGAAGAGGACTCACTGTAACTCTGTATGCTTAAATCAGACTACTACTGCTGATTTGGAACTCGTGTCTCTGAACTTATGGAGTAACATAAAAAGAAAGCACCATAGCGCAAATGCGTCAGTACAACTGAAAGTACTGAGTATATGAGTGAGGTAGGATAAATGAAAAGGGTTACATATATGAGCAATGCTAACTGACTGACTAATATGGACGTGAGAGTGCAAGCCTACATATATAGTAACTGAGATCGTAAATATGTGATAGTTGGATATGTACACTAATACATGGTTTACTAATATCTAACATGACTGATACTAAAATTCAGATAACATGGACGACTATGTTTGACAGTCCTAAATTTGATGGAACTATGTGATTTTCGTACTATAACTGAATTGACTGTATCTGGGAGTCCTGGTATACTGAAGTCTGAAGAAATATCTAAGTTCTTTTACTGAAATAGAGATTGAAACTGTGGGAGGTAGTTGTTTAATTGACAGGCCCCATGTATGCCATTATAGCTAAGCTGGGGTCTAATCTCTTCCCTGACTGGAAGGGTGTCAATATCGCGCCACTAGAAAAGACAGGCTATGAGAACCCTCTACTAGCAGGTTCTCAAAATGAGAAAGGTGGGAACCCTCTACTGGTAGGTAGGCAACCTCATGTACCCTCAAGTAGCTGGTACGATTTCTAAACTTACGCTGGCTACATAGTTCTGCAACGCAAGAATGGCCTCTAGAAATCACACCCTCTACTGGCAGGTGAGTTCCCATCCTTGGGTTCACTCGGTGCTAACTTCTACTCCCAACTGAAGAGACTGAACATGATTAGCTGACTAGGCATAGGCTTAGCTTACTGAATTACGATTACTGATGGAATACTAATGATATCTGATAACTGTCTGAGATCATGAAGTTTCCTGAGTCATATGACTGACTGGATTCTACTGAATCATGGCTTGATTTTGGATATCGTGAAAACCTGACATAGTTCTAGGAACACAACTATATTTTTCGGGTATGAGTACCCCCAGGACTCGATGGAAGGAAACTGACACAACGTAACTTACTTGATCATGAGAACAGAGTTCACAATTCATAACATTATAAGTAGGAGATATTATACTACATGTAGTTCTCAACATCTTATGCATAGTAGGGAGTGAATATATATCATGTAAGTATTGTATAATTCCATTATCATGAATGCTTCATACCACAACAATAACAACACAATAATAGCATGGAATTTACATTGAATCATAATGGTTAACATCAACTTGCCATTTAGTTACTATTGATCCATGGAAACATAATTTCTAGCATTCTAGGCATTTTATCAAACACCTTGCATACACTCTTTAAGGCATAGGCGTATTCATAAATTTCACCATATTAAGCCACCCAAATTCATGGGTTCCAACTAACATGATCATAAACTCCATGAAAATACAACAAAATACTACTCTATACCACAAATAACAACCACCAACATGAATATGATCATATCACCACAAAATATTTAGTGTTTAAAGATTGATTCTTGAACTCCACGGACGAAAGGAATCCGTGGATGAACACTACGCATACCTTAGATTCAAAATCCGTCAAAGTTAATGGTGAAATAGGCTTGAATATTGATGTTCCCAATTGAACCCTAGGTTTTTTATTGATGATTTTGGTGAGGATTTCAACAAAAGGAGTATATTTTGGTGCTTAGTAACCTTACCATGTGTTATGGGGTTTTTATATGGGTGCAAAACGACCAAAATACCTTTAGAAACAGGGAGGTTGAAATGTTGAAAACTGGGCACCCTATCGGAGTTGCAAGCCGTCATCCAGCTAGTCTCACGCTTTAGCCAGGGCGATGCCTTGCTTAGAGCAGTGCTCTAGCTTGGGTGATGCGGGCCTATTGCCCTGAGCTACTGGTTTGGGCACCCAAATATGCCTTTACACTATTCCAAAAATTCTTAAACTCACCCGGTATGTACTACGACCTTTACCTATCGTAACGCAACTTGAAAATTATAAAACGAAGTTTGGGAAGGTCATCAAATAAATCCCCAAAGTTCAGAGGTCTAAAATAAGACTAAGTGTTAAACACTTCGCTAAAATTTTCTAAGTGTTGGATCTTATATTGATCTTCAAAGAGCTAAACGAGATGAATATGAACGTAACATTTTTGCGGGGTCTTACACCCAGTGGCTCTTTAGTATTAGTAGCAGAGGCTTGTCAGATTGCTAGATTTGATTTTGATTATTCAGACTATTAAGTTTAGTTTTTTCAAAGATTATATTCAGATACTCAGTTATCTCAAATAGATTTCCGCATTTAGTATTATTTTTATACCTATATTCCCTTGCTATTAGATTCAGACTTAGTAGAAGGCAGACAGAGTTAGCTTAAGACTACTTGTAGTCTTGAGCATCGTGTGACATCTCGGGACCTCTTTTTGGGGCGTTACTCCTTACCCTACCCATTTGGTCTCAACTTTCCTAACAAACCCACCAGATTCACTCCATTAAAAGATACAATAGTCATATACACCACTAGAACACAATAATAATATTACACACTATTATCATTTTTGGACTCTTACAAGAAAATACACATACCACATAGGGGGATTTTCACACATACACAAGAATTTACACACAAATTTACATATAAATACACACAGCTTCACAAAATGAGGAGGAGGAAACACTCTCATGGCCTGAATAAACTGGAAAATGCATACCAACTATCACGACACGAGTCGGGGCCCTAGCCGTAATGATCATCTCGAATCATGAGGCCTGGACCCTATTTTAAATCTAGTAATCATGCATAATATTCACATAATATAAGAAAATTTGTAGAAAACAACACATAATGTAACCATGGTCAATCTAATAACTTGAACAATTTGAAAAGGAATTTCTAAATATTTTAAACATGTGACAACCATCTGCGAAATCTCTAACATTACAATATCTATCATAAATTTGAAACATAACTGGGACAAGGCACCCAGTAGACCATAAAAAGAATGAAGCAATGAAATATGAAAATATGGCCTTCTAAAATAGATAAGGCTCACCAACTTCAACTTCTGAAACACAAAGATCTACTACTAAATAGAACCGCGGGATGGTGCCTCAGATCCTGAGATATAAGGGGTCATTACATATGTACTGGTTCATAGAGCAATCCAAAAATAATGTATGTATATATATAACATAGATGAGAGAAATTCTAAAACATTATCCATGAAATAGTTAAAAATACATGGGCAATTTCAATGACCTTAAAACAATCTTGTCAATGCAAGACTAATCTTTGTGTTACTTCTGAGTTAGGTAGTACACCCCTACAAGTCTAATATTTCACGGGATATTTGGAATCTACCATTAACTCGACAGGAAATCCTCCAACCCAAGTTTGCTGCAAGAGTTGGAGTTTTTGATTCTGATATGCCACAGGGCACTAGGACAGCGTATAATCCCTCTTGGGAAAATAACAAACCGTATTGGCAAAACTCAATTTTGTATAAAGAGTTATCTAAAATTATGCCTTCTTAGGGTAACCACGTAACATCTCTTAAGGCCATTTTTAGCCTTTTCTAAACAAGCATCTTTCTAAAATAAATTTCTGAAAAATCTGAAAGAAATCTAACTTATGTTCTACTCAGAGTCTGCTATGGCATTATCTGTTTTCGTATCATCATACCAAGACTTTCAAGTCATATTTATGAGCCATAAAATATCATGTTACAGTCTCTTCATTCAAAACATAAAGTTTGGACCACCATATCATTCAAACAGTTCAAGAGAATTCATACTCCAAAACATATGTCAAATTATGCATAGAATCATTTTTTTCAACATTTCAACAAATATTTGGTGGTCATGTATTTTTGAAAAACTATGAAATTCTTTCATTATATGTCTTCAACATTTATCAACATGTAAAAACCCCTCTCATCAATTTAAAATCAATCTTAAATCATTTAAAAATAGTCAAGAACATTGATACCATGCTTCTAAATATAACATTCTTCAATTCGTAACATGAGAAAATCAAAAGATTTTGCTACCTAAGAGGGAGTGTAAATAGTCATGCTCTCAATTTAATTATTAACTTTAAATGCATACATACATATATATATATAAACAAAAATCAATTTTTCTTTAAGGAAAGGCCTCAAGACCAAAATAATAGATCAAAAGGATTCACAATGCATAATTGTAAATTTAGATCATGTAGTTTAGGAAAAGCCACGTACCTTAGATTACAAAGTTTAAAGAGTAGAATTCGAATCTTGATTTGTTCCTGGAAATTTTGGACTTAAAGATTGATTTCTTGTTCTTGGAGGAACCCTAGTTTGATCTTGTTTTTGAAAGTAAAGAGGGAGTTTTAATGTTGTATAACTGATGATAATATACAATAACATTTTTAGAAAGTCATTAAATCAATTGCGGAGGTTATCGGAAGAGGAAAAGTACCAAATAGATTCCCACACTACATAATTTATTAACACACTAAATTTGAATAGGATTTATTAACTTTCGTAACCTTTACACATAGAGTTGACGGTTTACATTCTAGCCCAAAAGTTCGGGGAGTTACATTATCTCCCCTTTGGGATCATTCGTTGACGAATGATGAGTAAGTACATGTTAAAACATAAAAGGTATGGAATGAGGAAAGTAACCTCACATTGAACATTTTTGCTCAACAAAGTATCCAAAGGCATCGAAAGAGCTTCATGATAACCCACAGTGAAACGCATAAGCACGAAGCATGATGTAGTGAAAGTTTTCATATGGATAACCTTTCACATGAGTTCTATGAATAATTGTCATCACAACATAAGGCATGAGTTTATTTGGTGATCATAGGCCCTATTTACATCAGTACTAATCATGAAATGAGATTTCACGTGAGACAGGATTTAGAAACATTTTCTACCTTACAAGATACAACTAATGTACCTTAAGTTTAGAGACACTATTCATTTAATCCCCATCATTAATAAACGTACTTTATCATTTCCCACCTACGATTCTCCCATAACACATCTAACCACTTGAATTTTGTGTCCCGAAGTATAATAATTCTATGCTGAAGCCCAACTCAAAGGAAAGAGGTGCTAACTTAAACTGCGGGACCTACACTCCACATCACATTAAGAAATCACCTTACCCTATCACTATAATATAACAACCTTAAATATTAATTCAAGGAATACTAACCGTACGGCACATTGGTTTGTGTTTTCATCAATCACAAAATTTAAGCCTATCATTACTACACCCACTTTATGGATCTCCCAACTAAGACCATCCAATTCAATCATTCTCATTAATATTTTCACCACATAACTCCTTCTTAACTATCTCACTGAAAACTCATTTATTTCTTCACCCTTCTCCTACAACCTTAGCTCTAGAAGTCAAATCAAAATATTTAGCTTCAAAATCATCTTCCCCTCACCCAAAACACTACCACACTTTCACAACCACCGTCATACTGATATATCAAGGGTCATTGAGGGACCCGAGCCTAAACATCATGAATGGATGTAACACTAGTCAATACATAGCTTATACTTATTACATTACTCAAGGAAGGACATGAAATGAAGAGCGATAGAATAGACACCGAGTGCTTTAGATATCAAGTGTCTGGATCATACGTAAAGGGTTGTTCGGCATAACCATAGCACAACATGATTTCCTAGGACATACTACGGTGAGAAAGATGGGTACACATATCGGATGATTTGTATAAAATAAGGTCGGAATTCAAAAAGTCAACAATTGATACTTGAAACTATTGCTTCTTATTATCAGAGTTAAGATAGTTATAAGTTCGCACAACTTTATCGTTTTGGCTAATTCCGGCTTAAAATGATTCAGTGACATACAAAAACATATTTTCTTAGGACCAAGCATGCTCTGAAACATAAGTTTTGATTATGAGCAACATAACATATGGCTTGGATACTTGAAATATTGAATCACTGAGGGACATTATTTCTCCTTGTATGGATATTGAAACATGACACGAGTTACATAGAGAGCTCAAACTTTAGGTAGAGTCAAGACATGAATACATAATACATTGGTAGAAGTCCATTCAAATCAAAATAGAAGGAGTTTGCTTGAATAAGAATTGATTTAACATGATTCTTACTTGAAACATGAGACCACAAAAAGAATCCGAGAACTACTTTAATCTATCATCTCCCTCTTAGATCAAAGTCACCCTCCTAGACTTGAGAATATAAAATCCCATCAATCTATAACCACATTTCTCAATACAATAGGAGATATTGGTATACACACAAACACAAACTTCCTTCAAGAATTTTACATAAAGACCCTAAATATTTTCTAGTTCATCTCCCTTTAGGGATACTAATCATAACTTATCCTAACCCCAAAGTCACCAACTTATGACAAATATTATTATAGGCATGTCCATCCATGCTTCTAAACATTTAACACTCTATCTTTAACTCCTTAGAATACTCGCATTAAACCTCCCGTCACATAACTTGCTACTTAACAAAATTTGTAAAACCATACCCAAGGCTCATGTTGCCTACCTATATTTCCTCAATTCAACTCTAATGAATACCATACAACAACTCACTAGACTTCTACATACTAAAATTTCAAGAACACAAAACACTTATACATATAAATGCTAAGCCTTCCATTTTTAAGTACACTCTAAATACATTGCTTTCCAAGAACGCTACTCTATTTTTTTTCATTATCATCTATTGTCATCGACCTACAATTTGTAATCTCATTAGCATACACATCCTCACTCCTTATCACATAATAATCCACTATCCACTACTTAATGTTCTAACATTAGACCGTTAATCACATAACTTATATCATAAAATCTTACCAAACACCATACTACCAGGGTGCAACTTATTCTTATATACTTATGCCCTTATCCACTTAGTGACTCACCCATAATTCATCATTTTAACACTAGTCCTCATATACACATATAACTCACAATTATCACTTAACTTTTCACAAATAATCAACCTAAGCTCTTTCACAAATCGCATCAACCCTACTAATTCATTCCCACAAAACATACATCATTAACCTTAAGCTACTACTCTTACCACCACATACTACATCTAAAGTTCAAGCCTATAGTCTAGCAACGATCATGTACCACCGGTGAAGCATGGAACATATTATACTGGTCCATGAAATTGGGAAATCAACTCAAAATACTCATTTCATTTAACTACTGATGATAGGCGAATTTACGCGCCTATATCAATATATTTTGCCCATATTTTAGCCTAGTTTTGAGAACTAATTATCTATTTCATACACTTTTAGTCCTTTTTCCTGTAAATGAGCTAACAAATGTGATTAGGAAAGTTTCAGGTATAAATGATGCAAAATACAGCAATTTATGGCTTACTTGACGCAAAAGAAAGCTCACGAACGAAGTGGAAAGGAGCTGGACGCCTAAAGGACTAAATCTGCTGCATGGAAAATCTGTCCCGGGCTAAAACAGCAATTCTGAAGACTTTGGGGACTTACAGACACAAAGCTGGATTTTTGCCATAATACATTAACCTAGTGCAATTAGGTTATGTGTTTCAATAATCTATTTGGATTATAATTTTGTAACCTTACCCTAGTACATTTGGGTCAAGGATTTCATTAGTATATTAGGATTTGGTTATTTATTTTATTAGTTTAGTAGGAGTAGGATAGGAGTATTATAAATACCCTATCATGCTAGAGATTTTTATTCATCTTCTAACATTCAATATATTCTTCACTTAATTCAACAATTAATTTTCTTCCATCCCTCTCATCTTCCACCACAAACATTCAAACTCTTAAATTCCACAACAAGAGAATCGTTACTTGCTACGGAATCACCAAAACCACACGCCTAACACCTCTTTTACACGCCATCCACCATGCAAAACGTGATATCCTTCGCATTCATGGGTAACTAAATCTCTTAGTTGGGGTTATGGAAGCCGAATGAGTTACTATCTATTGCTATGAGCTTGTGAGTTCAAGACACGTATATTGCTTATATCATTATTCTCTTCATCTTAAATCTACATCCTTTGCGGTTCAAACACAAGAACACGCCATTCTAACATCTAACCTGTTCGAGAGAAAGGTTATTTGTCTAGAAAAGAAGACGCATAGACCAACGCCAGTCTAACATTTAACTTGTTCGAGAGAAAAGTTATTTGTCTGGAAAAGAGATAATGTCAAGGTAGTAGGACACCCTTTCCTATTAAAAAGCTAGTGCCGTACCTGGACTAACCTCTTGGAGAATTCGTACCGTTAGACACGCTTTAAGCTCGAGAGAGTTAAAGTGAAATAGTCCTTGTTTAGGTCGAGAGACGCTTGGATTTACCATCGACTACAATTCTCTATAAGCAATTGCATGTCAAGACTCTACACACTCATAGCCAATAGAGACGTATACCTCAGAAGGTGGACATAACCCCAACGCTTCAATTCTCATTGTTTACAACCAACGTGACAATCTTTCTCTTTTTACTTTATTATTTTCAGCTTTTATTTCATTACTTTGGTTACTTATTACAATCCCCCCATTCTTACGAGACTTGCATCAAAAGTCTAATAATTTCACTTACTTGTTGACCAAGCTATTCTCTGTGGGATCGATACCCAACCCAGTTGGGTTCTATATTTGCTAACGACCGCTTTACACTCTCACGAGAGCTGTAGATTGAGCGTTATCAAAAATTGGCGCCGTTGCCGGGGAATACTAGTGTCAATCAAGTTCGTGATAATTACTAGACCCTTTGGTCAAAGATTCTCGTACTTTTACGTTTAGTTTTTGTTTTTGTTTATTGCAGGTTTTTCTTTTAGTGCATGCCCCATACAAGAAGTTCTGGTCAACCGTTATTACCAATCAATCCTGAACCGCAACGAATTAGAAGAATGGAAGCACAAGCTGAAATCGACAGGATGGCTGCTCAACACGAGCAAGCACGATTAGCTGCTCTTGCCGCTGCTCAAGTCCAACAACAAAACATTGATAATCCTGGACGAGCAACAAATCCTGACGATGAAGATTTAGGAGTTGACGAGTTGATAAACCCAAGGCATGGCGCTGAAATGGCAACACCTGCCAACAGAAGAGGTCGACAAGCTCGGTACAGATATGATCGCCAACCTTTGCAACCAGCTTTCGACGATGATGATGATGATCTTGATGGTGCCGGAGCCACTGGAGCTATAATTCCACCACCATTAGCGCCCGGAGCCAAGTTCAATATCACAAGCACCATGATTCAGTTATTGCAACTCAAGGGATTATTTGGTGGACTAGCAGGCGATGATCCGAATATGCATCTCATCAACTTTATTTCTACATGCAAGTCTTTTGACAATCCTGGTGTTGGTCAGAATGCTATTCGATTACGTCTATTTCCATTGTCTCTGTCTGGGGAGGCAACATTATGGTTGAATGGGCTGACTCCTGATTCTATTACAAATTGGAGGCAATTGAGAGACGCTTTCCTAGAAAGATTCTTTCCGCCATCCAAAAGGGCTCAATTGAGAGATGAAATCAGCAACTTCCGTCAGCTTCCCTCTGAAGCTCTTCACGAAACATGGGAGAGGTTCAAGACAAAGCTAGCGAGATGCCCAAACCATCACATGACCAATGTCCACTTGATGGAGATCTTGTATAGAGCCCTGAATTCAGTAACTAAACCAGTGGTGGACAACGCAGCTGGAGGTTCTTTTATGGACCTCACCTTTGGTCAAGCAAGCAACATGCTAGATCGTATGACGAAACAAAGTAGAGCTTGGAATACCAGGGATTCTGAGATAGCAAGCCCCACTTTATCTATTGGCATGTCTGCAGACCAAAGAAGGAGAGAAGAAGAACGTGATCAAGATATGGCGCACATGAAAACCCAAATGGATCTTCTTACAAAGCATCTATTAGGGAAGACTGAAAAAGTGAAATCTATTGCGTCAAAAGGAAGAGACGAATCTGATTCGGAAGAGGAGGCCAACTACTTGAACAATCAGGGGGGTTTCCGTGGGAATGCCCAAGGAAACCAAGGTCGGAACTATTATGATAAATCTGGAGGTAAAGACCAAGGTAGTTGGAAGAAAAATAATGAAAATAGTGGCTTGTACGTTCCCCCTGGTAGACGTGATACCACCACATCTAATTCTATGGAAGACATGATGGCTAAGTTATTGAAAGGAGTAGAAGCAACGAGCGCGGGAGTTAAGGAGGTAATCGACGATTTAGCCTCCATGAAGCAATTAGTTGATTCTCATTCCACTTCTATAAGACAACTAGAGCAGCGATTCAGTCAACTTTCAGCAGCACTCAACCAAAGAAAAGCCGGCACCTTACCTAGCGATACTGTGCAAAACCCAAGGAATGATGGGTCATGCATGGCCATCACTACCAGAAGTGGTAAGGCGCTGGAAACTTCAGCAAAAGGCAAGAAAGTGATTGACGAAGTTGCAGACATAGATGACAACGCAAAAGGAGAAGATGCCCCAGCTACTACTCTTGACGTTAAGGACGCCACATCCAGCACTGTGCAGCCTGAAAAAGTGGAAAAACGGAAGCAAGAGGAGAAGAAAACCATGGAGAGAACACTTCCATACCCACCACCACCTTTTCCCCAAAGATTGAAGAAGGTGGCGGATGACACAAAGTTCAGCAAGTTCATGAATATGTTAAAACAACTCACCATTAATGTTCCATTGGTGGAGGCACTTGAACAAATGCCTGGGTATGCAAAATTTATGAAGGATCTCTTGACAAAGAAGCGGGCAGCAAGTTATGACTTGGCAGATAATGTTCATCATTGTAGTGCAATTGCTACAAGATCGCTAGTTCAAAAGAAGGCAGACCCTGGAGCTTTCACTATTCCTTGCACAATTGGGTCGTTGGATTTTGCGAAAGCATTGTGCGATTTGGGAGCTAGCATCAATTTGATGCCACTATCCATCTACAAGAAGTTGGGGCTAGGCGATCCGACACCAACCAATATGAGGCTCGTGATGGCTGATAGGTCGGTAAAACGACCTGTGGGTATCTTGAATAATGTGTTGGTGAAAGTTTCTTCATTCATCTTTCCTGCAGACTTCGTTATTCTGGATTGTAAGGAGGATTCTGAAGTTCCCATCATCTTGGGACGTCCCTTCCTTGCAACTGGAAGTGTGCTTATTGACATGAAAGATAATGAGCTTTTGTTTCGAATTAATGACGAAGTGGTACGGTTTGATATACGCAAAACAATGAAGCAGCCCAGCGATATGAATGAGTCATCCATAGCTGATGTTCATTATGAGGATACGAAAGCATTATCTATAGAGAAACAACCTACTGTTGAGCCATTGTCTGCTGCGCCACTGAATGTTGAGCATGATGAAGATTATGAAGAACTTATGGGTGATCTAACAGAAATAGAGTCTTATACTCCTAAGCAACCGGGATGTGATCTCAAGAATCAACCAACGGCAAAGACTCCCATTGATGAGCCACCAGTGCTAGAATCGCAAGAGCTCCCCGATTATCTAAGGTATGTGTTCTTGGAAACTAGAAATATACTTCCGGAGAGCGCAGATGATTTAAGTGAACAGCACGTAGAAGCTCTTATCTCTGCTCTGAAGAGATACAAGAGAGCTATGGGTTGGACTATTGATGATATAATTGGTGACTCTCCAGAGAAACGTATGAGCCAGCTCGAAAAAGATCGCATGACCACAGGTAAGCCTCATTGTCGTCTAAATCCTTTTAGAAAACGATCCATCACTTATCTCGACGAAGTCTAAGTACTCGAGATTACTACGTCGAGCCACGACAATAAATAAGGCGCTAGATGGGAGGCAACCCTTCATTTTATTGCTTTATCGTTTTGTCGTTTTATCGTTTTATCGTTTTGTCGTTTTATCGTTTTATCGTTTCGTCGTTTTAGTATTTTTTCTTTTTGATAAATGAAAATCCAAAAATAAGAGTCGTGCCATGACCAAAACTAAGGCGCTTGGTGGGAGGCAACCCATCTACTAATCGTTTTCATTTGTTTTGAGCAAATATAGGTGCAAGAAGTATGCAACGAGGAGATTGATTTCAATTGACGATTTGGTCGCATTGTATGGTAAAGTCGGTAAGTTAGGAATGGTGATGCATAAGGCTATGAATTGAGCCTTTCTCACGTCATAATAGGCTTCGAGAAAGGCTAGGCCTTGGTAAAAACAGGCCACGAACGATGCACAACCTATTCTATAGCCTAAGGACTCGGAATCTAGTGTGCTATACCCTATGCGCCGCCTATTCCTAGGTGTGCTTTTGACTATGCGCCGCCTATGCTATGGCATTTGAGATACTGAGACCAAATGCCATAGGATATGCGCCGCATATGCCTAGATATGCCATACCATGTGCGGCGCATATGTCCCATTATGCCATGGACAATGCGCCGCATATACATGTGTTATGCCGAGGGATATGTGCCGCATATAGGGTGATTTTGTCCCCAAATCCGATTGTAAATGGGTCATAACCCGACCCATACTCCTCCTATATAAAGGGGACTTGGTTTTTTATCACAAACACATTAGAATCAACCCTAAAGGCGCCTCATATCATCCCAAATCCTCTCAAATTTTTCTTCCTTTGTTCTTCCAATTCACAACAAACTTCTCCACAATCTTCAAGCAAGTAAGTGCTCTCGTATTCTTCATCTATTTATCGTAAGTACTACGTTGCTATGCTTATTATAAAATGCTAAATCATGAGAGATTGGTGGTGATGTTCATGTGCGTGGATAATTGTTGCAAAATCGTGTGATTGAATATATACGTATGGAATTCTTGTCTTGTTTCCGACTTGAATTTTGTTTCAATGGCATTGTTGTGATACTTGCTGAACATATGTGGCCATGAATATTGCTTGAGAGTGTTGTTTGGATGCTTGCATGATTAACCATCCCGGCCATCGGGATAAGGTTATAGTGACTATCGACTTAGGTGGTGGTGTTTGTTGTTCGAATAGCAATTCCATGTGGTAACCCCTATGTTGTAACGTTGCTATATACACCATGCAAGTCGTCCAAATGGCTGCTCATAAGTGATGTAATGCTGATTTTCTTGTCGGAATACAATCCTAAGACGTATGTCGATGACGTCTGAGTACTCGACCACGTTCACTTCACTGATTTGTGCCAACAAGATTAAGTGTGGGGTGGTACCCCTAATGCTTGCATATAGATTGTCTAAAGTGTGATTGTGCTGCATCTAACATTATTTTTAGTCTCAGGTACAATGGCACCGAAAGCAAGGCAAGGCAAGTAGAAGGCTACCACGACCCGGAAGGATAAAAAGAGAAGCCGAAAAGACCAAGGTGAATCATCTTCCGCACACCTACCACGCAGAATGTTCGGAATCAAATGGGTTCTTGAGGAAGAAGCCAAGGCATGGTACAGCAGCAACAAAGAAAAGAAATATGTGCACGTCGACTTAATCAACAAGGAGACCTTAGCAAAGAAGGAGCCGCAACTGTTGGCTAAGATAATGGCTTTGAAGCTGGATTTCATCTTCCGTGACATGGGAGAGTGCAATCTTGACTTGACAAGAGAGTTTTATGCCAACTGGTCGCCAAACACAACAGGCAACGAAGTCAAAATTCGGGGCCAAGTGTTACAGCTTACAGCGGATTGGATCAACTCATTTCTAGGCCTACCTTCGGTCGACACTGCACCATACAAAGAGCTGTACAGCA
Source organism: Capsicum baccatum var. pendulum (assembly GCA_030864225.1). Taxonomy (NCBI): domain Eukaryota; kingdom Viridiplantae; phylum Streptophyta; class Magnoliopsida; order Solanales; family Solanaceae; genus Capsicum; species Capsicum baccatum. Next base: position 79,923,944 of record CM061550.1, read on the forward strand.
GGCCTCCTTACAGAGCTATAAGACACACGCTTTGTGGAAGCAGATCGATGGCAAGATGGGGCAGACATAAGGAAACAGGCCGTCACAACACATTCCCCTATGCTCCACTAAATAGGGAAGCAAGAATCTGGATGCGCATTGTCAACTCATGCCTCATTCCTGGGACGCAATACACAAAGATATCGAGAGATAGAGTGTGTCTGGTTTATGCATTGATGACGAATGTCCCTATCAACTTTGGGGCAAGCATTCGATCTACCATGAGAAAAGCCAGACTCCACAGCAGGTCCCATTTCACATTCGGTAATTTGTTGACAGCAATGTTGCGGAAGGAGGATGTAGAAGAGGAACCAGCTGACCACAAACTCCCACATACCCCAAAGAAGGTTGACCTCACCAAGGTCAAAGATGCTGAAACAACGCATGGAGTCAACCTTACCACTGCGGAGAGACATGCTCGTGACGAGAGTTTCTTCCGTCATCTCTATGGCATGACGAGATTCACTATGATGAGTGGTGGACGTATTCCAACTGCTGTAGAGCTCCAACAGCTGGACCACGACTACCCAATGAACAGACATGCCCGGGAGATGTGTGGAGTGGGAGTATATTTCGAGGAACCTCTTGATGATGACGTGCCAACTGATGATGATAGACGCTTGCCTGATTCTGATGCTGAGGAGAACTCTGACGATGACTCTTACGATGATTCGGACGAAGGGGGTATGACCCCCGACATTGAGGAAGAGTCCGACTAATCAGGTTCTTCGACTTGATTTTCCACTGAGGGCAGTGTCTAGTCTAAGTGTGGGGTGGCAGAATCTGCATGCATGCTATACTTCTTTGTTTGCACCTATGTTTGTATGTTTGCTTGTTTTACTTCGTTTTAGTCCATTTTTTTCGTCCATTTTTTTTCGTTTGACGTTTTTTTTAGTTTTTTAGGAGTAAAAGTTTTCTAGCTACACATGAAATTATTTTGATAGGCAACATGAGATTAGAACAAGAGTATGTGCTACAATTGTGACTATTGAGACATTTAGGCTCTAGTTGTGACTGATTAGGTGATATTGTGTGATTCAATTCCTTCAATCGTTGGGTAGAGAGTCTACATTACTACCAATCAAGTCAACCATGTGCCTTGTGTGTGTGAGATAATAGTATATTCTATGTATGTGGCTGATGCTAGAACTTGCCTCGTATGTATGCAAAGCGAAAATAAGGAATGTAATGTTAGGATATGATTTAGGCATTTCTTTGGCAACCTATACATGTGTACCTTCAGTTTTTCCTACCCATGTAAATCATCCTAGTTAAACCCTTTTGAGCCTTTAGCCTATTTCTTTGACAACCTTGTATGTAAGCCTAATCCATTTTTTTCAAGACCGTAATTTGATCCGAATTCCTAAGTGCTTTAAAGTGAATAAGTCATGTGCCAACATAAGAGGAAATTGGGTGAGTATGATGCTTTAAATTGTAAAGGTTCTTGAATGTGTTATGAAAAAGAAAAAAATGCTATCATAGGAGGTACGTTGTGAAAAGAAAAAGGAAAAGAAAGCTGAAAAGTGAGTTGTGCTTAAAATTGAAAAACAAAAGATGAGAACAAGGGTGGAAGAATAAAATAAAGAAAGGTTGAAAGAAAAAAGTGTCATAGATACAAAGTGATGTATTAAAGTGCTTAGTAACCTAGTCACTATTCTTGGCCAAAATAGTCCTACCCGTCCCTTAGCCTACATTACAACCATCTAAAGACCTACTTGATCCTAATCTTAACATTCCGACATTTAGTAGAGTACTACATTAAAGGCAAGCTTATGGTCACTAGTTGCTACATATGAATTCTTTGTGAGAGTGAGTGCAAGGATATTTTGATACCCATGTTTGAAAATATGCTATACTTGTGAGTGATTATGGGTACTATATTGTGAGACACACATGGTTGATGAGTCTTGGATAGTTGTATATGATTCTATGTACCTTAACGTTTGCATGCGAGTTGATCACCATCACAAGTCTATGCTTGAGGTTAAATTGTTTCTACTTAATCGGAAAGCTACTCTTTGTTGATAATTATTGTGCTTGTCTTGAAAAATGTTTTGTGTTGTTACTGTAAGAACCTTAAGTCAATGCTTAGAAGGACATGATATGTTGTTCGAGGACGAACAAAGCTCTAAGTGTGGGGTGTTGATGATAGGCGAATTTACGCGCCTATATCAATATATTTTGCCCATATTTTAGCCTAGTTTTGAGAACTAATTATCTATTTCATACACTTTTAGTCCTTTTTCCTGTAAATGAGCTAACAAATGTGATTAGGAAAGTTTCAGGTATAAATGATGCAAAATACAGCAATTTATGGCTTACTTGACGCAAAAGAAAGCTCACGAACGAAGTGGAAAGGAGCTGGACGCCTAAAGGACTAAATCTGCTGCATGGAAAATCTGTCCCGGGCTAAAACAGCAATTCTGAAGACTTTGGGGACTTACAGACACAAAGCTGGATTTTTGCCATAATACATTAACCTAGTGCAATTAGGTTATGTGTTTCAATAATCTATTTGGATTATAATTTTGTAACCTTACCCTAGTACATTTGGGTCAAGGATTTCATTAGTATATTAGGATTTGGTTATTTATTTTATTAGTTTAGTAGGAGTAGGATAGGAGTATTATAAATATCCTATCATGCTAGAGATTTTTATTCATCTTCTAACATTCAATACATTCTTCACTTAATTCAACAATTAATTTTCTTCCATCCCTCTCATCTTCCACCACAAACATTCAAACTCTTAAATTCCACAACAAGAGAATCGTTACTTGCTACGGAATCACCAAAACCACACGCCTAACACCTCTTTTACACGCCATCTACCATGCAAAACGTGATATCCTTCGCATTCATGGGTAACTAAATCTCTTAGTTGGGGTTATGGAAGCCGAATGAGTTACTATCTATTGCTATGAGCTTGTGAGTTCAAGACACGTATATTGCTTATATCATTATTCTCTTCATCTTAAATCTACATCCTTTGCGGTTCAAACACAAGAACACGCCATTCTAACATCTAACCTGTTCGAGAGAAAGGTTATTTGTCTAGAAAAGAAGACGCATAGACCAACGCCAGTCTAACATTTAACTTGTTCGAGAGAAAAGTTATTTGTCTGGAAAAGAGATAATGTCAAGGTAGTAGGACACCCTTTCCTATTAAAAAGCTAGTGTCGTACCTGGACTAACCTCTTGGAGAATTCGTACCGTTAGACACGCTTTAAGCTCGAGAGAGTTAAAGTGAAATAGTCCTTGTTTAGGTCGAGAGACGCTTGGATTTACCATCGACTACAATTCTCTATAAGCAATTGCATGTCAAGACTCTACACACTCATAGCCAATAGAGACGTATACCTCAGAAGGTGGACATAACCCCAACGCTTCAATTCTCATTGTTTACAACCAACGTGACAATCTTTCTCTTTTTACTTTATTATTTTCAGCTTTTATTTCATTACTTTGGTTACTTATTACAATCCCCCCATTCTTACGAGACTTGCATCAAAAGTCTAATAATTTCACTTACTTGTTGACCAAGCTATTCTCTGTGGGATCGATACCCAACCCAGTTGGGTTCTATATTTGCTAACGACCGCTTTACACTCTCACGAGAGCTGTAGATTGAGCGTTATCAACTACTACCTACAATCACAATCCCTTCATGACATCACTATTACAACTTAAAATTCACTACATCCCTTCTCATATGAAGTACTAGTTTACAACCACTAAAGAAAAGAAATTCAAGGGGGTAAAGTAACATAATAGACATGGTAAACTTTAATCTCATATTATAATCCAATACGATCTTACATACACATTTTATTTTCTCACATCATACTTACTTACCCAAGCATACATTTAGACTACCTTCAAATTCCACACACAAAAATGAGTCTATACTTATAATTTATTGGCTAATCTAACCGTTTTCATTCACAGACCATAAGGAATTTCTGTAACCACCATAACTATCCACTCTAGACTCTTTCCTATTTTGAATAAATAAAAATAATCACATCCAAACACTTTCTCCACACACCACCATACAATTTACAGGTCTTGCCACAATATTTTCCAACCACCATAAAATAAATAACCACCACTAAATCAAAGGGTTATACAACTAAAACTACTTATTTGTGCAATAGTCACCCTTACTCTGACTACTAACCTAGTGACTTCATGTCACCAACTTTGGACCAACTTACTACCATTAGGTCATAACACTTTAACATATACTACTACTCGGATAGAAATATAGTTCCAATATTCTTCTACATATTATTCCTGCAACAAGAATTTGAAAGGGACTGGATACTTTTAATTACCTCAGGCTAAAAATCACAATTTTATCTAGATCAAAGTTTACACTTGAATCTCTAACAGACTCCTGTCAAGTCCTTGGACAATTTTATAATCTTTTATGACATAATCAGAAAGGATCATACCATATAGATTTATGGCATCTTCACTTAAATCACCTTAATAATGAGATATATCTGAGAACATCAGGGTAAGAAAAGAAGTGGGATAACTTTACTTTCATATGCTGACACCATAGCACAAACTAGAGTATGAAAAAAGAACATTCTGACTCTATAGCATAAACTAGAACATAAAGAAAGAGAGATATTTCTAAACGTCTTGTAGCCTCCTGCTTATAAGTGTGTCACACTACACACCAATAAATAAGACTATACCCAATACAATTTTGCAGACATCCTAGGACCATGAACCGTGCTTTGATACCAAGTTTGTCACAACCCGAGCCAGGGCCCTAGCCGTAACATGCATCCTAAACCATGAGGCCCCGATGCTCTTCTAAATCTAGTAATGATGCAAAATATTCACATAATATAAGAAAATTTGTATAAAACAACACATGATCGAACCATGGTCATTCTTATAACTTGAACAATTTGAAAAAGAATTTTTGAATATTCTAAACATGTGACAACCATCTGCAAAATCTCTAACATTACAATATCCATCATAAATTTGAAACATAACTGGGACAAAGACCCCAGTAGACCATAAAAAGAAAGAAGAAATGTAATCTAAAAATCAGGCCTGCAAAAATTAAGAAGGCTCACCAACTGCAATTTCTGACACACACAGATCTACTACTGGATAGAACCGTAGGACTATGCCTTAGATCCTGAGATATAAGGGGTTAATACATTTTTACTAGTACGCAGAGCTATCCAAAATAAGGTGTGTGTATATGTATAAAGTAGATGAGAGCAAGTTTGAAACATCATGCATAAAATAGTTAAAAATACATGGGCAATTTCAATGACCTTAAAAAAATCTTGTCAATAAAAGTCTAATCTTTGTGTTACTTTTGAGTTAGGTGGTGTACCCCTACAAGTCTGATATTTCACAGGCTATATGGAATGCGCCATTAACTCAAGCAGGGAAGCCCCAACCCAAGTTTGCTGCAAGAGTTGGAGTTTATGATTTTGATAAATCACAGGGAGCTAGGCCAGCGTATAATACCTCTTGGGGAAATAATAACCCATATCGATAAAACACGATTTTGGGTAATGAGTTATTTGAACTCGTACCTTCTTTGGGTAACCTCCTAACATCTCTTAAGCCTATTTTTAGCATTTTATAAACATGCATCTTTCTAAAATCAATTTCTAAAAAATTTGAATAAAATCTTACTTATGTTTTAATCTGAGTTTGTTATGGCATTATCTATTTGGTATCATCATTCTAAAATTTTCAAGTCATATTATGAGACATAAAATATCATATTATAGTCTCTTCATTCTAAACATAAAGTTTGGACCACCATATCATTTAAACAGTTCAAGAGAATTCATATTTCAAAACATATGTCAAATTATGCATAGAATTCCTCTTTTCAATATTTGAACAAACATGTGGTGGTCATTTATTTTTGACAAACCACGGAATCATTTCATTAGATGTCTTCAACATTAATCAACATGTTAAACCCCATCTCATCAATTTAAAATCAATCTTAAATCATTTAACAATATTCAAGAATATTGATACTATGCTTCTAAATATAACATTCTTCAATTCATAACATGAGAAAATCAAAAGATGTTGCAACCTGATAGGGAGTGTAAATAGTCATTCTATCAATTCAATTATCAAATTTAAATGCATGCATACATACATACATATATATATTTACATATGTATATACATATATATATATACATACATATGTATATACATATATATATATACATACATATATATACATATATATATTTATATACATACATATATAAATACATACATACATATATATATATATATATATATATATATATATATATATATATAAACAAAACAAAAATCAATTTTTCTCTAAGCGACGGCCTCAATACCAAAGCACTAAATCAAAAGGATTCACAATGCACAATTGTAAATTTAATTCAAAACCTCTTTAAAAATTCGTTATTTTTAAAACATTAAACCTTATTCAAAGTGTTTTGAGCAATCCCATGTAGTTTAGGAAAACCCCACGTACCTTAGATTACAAAGTTTAAAGAGTAGAACTCGAATCTTGATTTGTTCCTGGAAATCTTGGACTTAAAGATTGATTTCTTGCTTTCTTGTTCTTAGAGGAAACCATAGTTTGATATTGTTTTTGAAAGTGAAGAGGGATTTTTGATGTTTTATAACTGATGATAATAGACTAATAACATTTTTAGGGAGTCATTAAATCATTTGGGGAGGTTTTTGGAAGAGGAAAAGTACTGAAACACCCCTTTTTGAAACCATCGTTTTGATGTTATTTTTGAAAGTGAAGGAGTTTTCATGTTGTGTAACTGATGGTAATAGGCTTGGTTGATGGACCTTGTCAGGAGGGTGATGAAACATCTCCTTGACCATCGGGTCATGTCCCATGACTAAACTCACTACTTTAGGGGTGACGGATGTCTTGACGGTCCGACAGATCGACCGTCGTACCCTTGGTAGATTGATACCTCTCTGTAAAATGGGCATAACTTTTTACTCTGATATTAGATTAAGGAAAAATTGGTGGCCTTGAAGAGAGTGTTGGTGCGCAAACACTATATCCAGCAATAGTAGGTCCCCTAATTAGTTATATATAAGAATTTATGCTCTATTGAAGTTGAATCAAGTTTGGACGCTCACCAAAACTCAATTGATAGGAAAAATTTCAACTCGTCCTTCAGTTAAGGGACCTCTATGATCTCAATTCATGCTCAAATAGATTCCCACACTACATAATTGATTAACATAGTAAATTTGAATCAGATTTCTTAGCTTTTGGAACCTTTACACATAGTGGTGACAGTTTACATTCTAGCCTGAAAGTGCGGGGTGTTACACCAACATACATACAATACACACACGATGAAAAAGAGTAGAAAAAATGAAGATAAGATTGAGAGTGTGAGGGAGAAAAGTGAGAGAGATGTAGACAAATAGAAAGAAGAGTGAAACAAAACTGATCGGAGAGAAATTGGAGCAACAGAAAGAGGAAAACACTCGCTGGGAATTTATGGATTATCCACCAGAAACCACCTCCATCGCTGTCATTACTTCTCTATAATTTCTCATTGTAGAACGTCTTTGTTTGCCCAAATTCATCCGAATCAGACTTTTTTCTGTCAAAACTAACCTAAAGTTCCTAAGTTCTGCCAGAAACGTGTACGAGTCTTGTTTGGTTTTTGCATTCTATGTTTGATCTTAGCGGAAAACAAAGTGATGGGTGTATATCAGAGCTGGTTTCATATTGAGGTTTCATTCAAGACTTCGATTGTGGTTCAATTGGAAAGAATCATCTTCAATTAAAATTGAGGTCCATTTCTCCTACTCATTCTCTATTTTTATTCCAAATTTTGATCATTGTTTATGGATATGAATGACCGACATGCTTATCATGTTAGATTGTTTGTGAAGTGTATGTTTGTTGATGCATGATTTGGATTTTCGAAAACCGAAAGGGAAAAAATATTGACAATCGAAGAGTTGTTAAATCAATTTGGGGCAGGAATTGACAAATTTACAAAAAGGCAAATATTGATTGTTTGATTCATTGATGGTTATTTGATTTGAAATAAATATTGATTATGTTGATTTCGATATTATCACGTTTAGGCCATAAATTAATTAGGAAAATGCTAAGTTTGGTAGGCGAATTGTAGAAATTAATGATTGTGGAATGATTGAATTTTTGTGCTTGAGATTGTTTTATTTTGTCTCTTGAAATTAAAAAATGTATTCATTTTACCGGGAATGACCTAAGCTCACATTGTACTTATTCACCGGGGAGTGCCCTGAAGTATCATGTACGCAAAGGAGGCTCGTGATCAAGGCCTGAGGCATCGAGTAAAGCATTGAAGTGTAGTTTAGGATTAGTGTAGGTTTACTTTTCAGTACCTTTTTATTTTGGTCTATAATAATTAGACTGGGCACTATATTTTTGGACTTATTTTGTTTGTTGTTTGATTGATTGTTTTGTATGTTTTGTGTGATTTATACATTCATAGTGTCAAATTAGCCGATATGCTCCACCAAGAGGCCATGGTTGAACCACAGGATCGAGGGGTGCGTAAGACCTTCCCCTCGATCAACAAAATTCCATAACCAAAATCTCTATTCGTGGATCAATTTAAAAGAATCAAAATCATTTTGAAAAGGGATTTTCAAAGGTGACTTGGCACAACCAATTTATGCCAAGTGAAGACTCTGATTTTTGAATATAAAAAATCCTTTTTGAAACAAATCTTCATTTTTTTCAGCTAATAATAAAAACCCTTTCAAACTTAAAATTAATCTTTTTTTGTTAAAAAAGGGTTGTGATAGATCTCTCGACTCTTCTGGGTATTTTTTAGAATTCAAGCTTATTGTTTTAGAGTTATATCGGCTTAGTTTGACATTATGGATGTATAAACGTTGTTTATTTTATTGTTAGTATTTGTTATATCATTGTTGAGTGCCTATTTGCTACGTGTTTACAGTTTTTCCTCTTATGTATTACCACTTTATATTTGACTTCCTTTGCATAACCCAAGTCAATTTTTTCTGAGACAAATTCTATAGTACACGCTGTGTACACGATCTCTAGTTAAGTCACCCTTATTATAGGAGGGGGATCCATCGGTTGGTATGGAGTAGGTGGAAAGTAATCATAGCTACTATTAACTATACGCTCCCCCGAACAACCTTATTAGTAGACCCCAGCATAGGTCAGCCTTTAGGTCATGCTTATCTGCATCATATTAAGACCTTGCAGGACCCACTTGGTCCTTTGTAGGAGACTCACCCTTAAAGCATCCTTACATGCTAATTGTTGCATCTTTGAGCACAATAGGGTCATTTAACAAACTGATTTGAGGAAAATCATGTGCTAGAATTAAAGGAGCGTGTGTTTAGGCAAGAAAAAAGCAAAGTGAATCCAAAAAAATATAGTTTCATAGTTTTTTTTAGAGTTTTTTATGGTTTTTGTTTCTCATAATCTAAAAATTCAAAAAGATTTTTTTTACATTTTGCACTTATTTACTCAAAAAAACAAATCATCAAAAAGATTTAGCATTTTTTTCCTTTAGTAAGTATTTATAATTCAAAAATTTCAAAAGTTATTTTATTTAATAGGAGATTATAATAAAATAAATTCAAAAAAAGATGGTAGAAGTTTTGTACATTGCATAAGACGAAAATATCAAAAAGATTTTTCCTTTCATAGTTATTGGTGTCATTTTTATATGATGTATCAAACTGCAAACTCAAAAAAGATTTTATTGACATTTTTCATCATCTGTATTTGGTCGTGTCTCTTAAATCAAGGTTTAGTTTGTTTAATCTTTAATTGTCCAATCTAGATAAATTACGCACACCCGATTCTCCTCTCTCGGGAGTGAGATACGTAGGCAGCCCTTTGTGGGTTCGATGATCTTATTTCAAAAATCCCAAAATATGTTTCTTCACTCTTCATTTAGAATAGGTGTCATATAAATCTTTAAAAAGAAAACTACAAAAAATTTCCCTTTAATAGTTTCAAGTTTCTTTTTTGTATGAAATTCAAAATCAAAAATCCAAAAAGATTTTCCTTTGATAATCATAGGTTTCATTTTTTGTATAGAAATCTAAAAAATTCAAAAAGATTTTGTTCACTCTTCATTTAGAGTAGGTGTTTCATATACATCTTTAAAAGAAAACTACAAAAAGATTTTTCTTTAATAGTTTCAAGTTTCATTTTCATATCAAATTCAAAATTGAAAATCCAAAAAGATTTTTCTTTGGTTATCCTAAGTTTCATTTTGTATATGAATTTGAAAAAATCCAAAAAGGATTTTTCTTTTTTTTTCACTCTTCGTTTAGAGTAGGTGTTTCATATACATCTTTAAAAGAAAACTACAGAACGAGTTTCCTTTAATAGTTTCAAGTTTGATTTTCTTATGAAATTCAAAATTGAAAACCTAAAAAGATTTTCTTTGATAATCGTAGGCTTCATTTTGTATAGGGATTTTAAAATTGAAAAATTCAAATAGATTTTCATTAATTCTTTTGACAATTTATTAATTTTTTTTCTACTCAAATTTTCAAAAAAAAAGAAGAAGAAAAATAAAGAGAGTTTGATCGGCCATGTTGTGCCAAAACTTCACGAACTACGCACACCTAATTCTCCTTTTTCAAGAGTGAGATACATCGGATCCTTTTTTTGGATTTAGTGATCTTTTCAAGAAAAATAGAAAAAGATTTTTAGAAAGTGTTGAACTCTAACATGTTTGCTATCTCTTATTAAGTTAGTTTAAGGTGGTTGGTTTGTAGCACTCTGGCGGGTCCTCCATATTACACCAAATCTAAGGTTTAGTTGTGTCCAACAGGGATATAGAGTAACCTCATGGATCAAACAAGGGTCAAGAAAATGAGAGTTTAAAGGAAGAGAATTTGAGACTAAGCAAATGATGAAAATGTATGGAGCTTGGTCCAGTAGGCTGCCTCCTCTATTCCCTAATATTGATCCTACAAATATCTTGAGTTTTCCATCACAATTGAAAAGTTAGTTTTGTATTGTTGTTGAGACACCAAAACATGCCTTGGAATTCATGCCAGGTCAGCTGCATCTCAATATTTTCACCACTCCTTTTCTAGCTCCTCAGTATAAACTCACTACATTCAAAACACCACATATCAGTTGTGATTTTGCTGCTCAACCTTCTACTGAGGCTTCCATATTAGCTATCTTCCCAATGATTGTGGTTTTCCATTCCTATAGTGAACCCATGTTCAATACTTTTGATGATCATTGCTATAATCCTGAGTCAACTTTTAAGTTAACTGGACCACCAAAATTTCTTATAAAAAAGTTTGACATGGCTGAAGAGCAAGAGAAAATGGTTGGAAAAATGAAGAGTGCAGAAAATGCTACGAAAAGTTCCCTAGGACTTATAGGTAAAGAAGATATTTCATATAAAGACTGGCATATCTTCAAGTGTCAACCTTCCTCAAAGCTTTGAGATATCAAAATTTAAGGAACATAATGGACATAAGGAATCCATGAAATATTTGGGACTATATGAAAATCAATTAAGGGAAATTAGAGGGAAGAAGAATGAAAAAGATGCAGTTGCTATTATAGTTGGAAAATGGGAATGTTCAAGAAGACGACATCGTCGTTACCCTCAGTGTCAAGCCCAAGTTCATGCCCAAGCTCTATATAATCACTCCCAAAACCCATTATACTTTATTTCCCTACCCCCCATACCCAACATATGGTGCACAACCATATGTTTAGCTCTCTTTTTACTCACAATGGAACAAACCAACGCCTCAAAGTCACCCTCTAACTTCACCAAAAGATCAAAGCCCTTCTAGGCCCAAGGTTTGATCCATGTCAAACAATGGAAAGAGAAAGAAGCCTCAAGATAGTTTCACACTAATTGGAGAGTTCTATGCCAGTTTATTCTTGAGATTGGTATAGTGGACCATGATCGCTCCTCTCCTTGGGTATACTCCTAACCCACATTCAAAAAGTATTGATCCTAATGTATGATGTGCATATCATTTTGATGTTTATGGTCACAGTATTAAAGATTGTCGTGCTTTGAAAAGAAAAATATAAAAGATGATTCAAGATAAATAGATTTTGGTACAGACCATGGACAATGGTAGAAACTCTAGTCATGCTGATATGCAAATCAGTGGCTAAGATGTCAAGCTTAGCAATTGGGAAGATCCGCCTCTCCTTACTTGGAAGGGGTTTTGAGCCTTAATGTTATTTTCTTTCATATCCCTCTTTTGGAATCAAGATAGAGTCAGCAAAACTAAAAGAAAAGTGTCGAGCAAAAGAATAGAGTAAGAAAAGTTTCAAAAAAAAAGAAAAAGAAAAAAATGTTTCGAAAAAGAAAGAAAAAAGAAGAGTTTCAAGACTAATAGAGTCAAAAAAAATCTCAAAGAGAAAAGAGTCAATAAAAAGAAAAAAAAGAAATTAGAATCAAGCAAAAGAACAAGTTGTTGGAACTACGTGTGACCTGATTCTCCTATTTTGGGGTTAAGATACGTAGGCTTCTCTACTTTGAGATTGGTACATTTAAATAAATAATTTAAAACTACCCAGTCAAAAGAAACTGGGGCATGAGTTAATTTCTATTGTTTGAGTCGATTCCATAAGTTCTAAGTCTCATCCTACTTCAAGTGTCGTTTTGGCCTCATGTCGTCTTTTATTTCTAACCTTATTCAAAAGCCAAGTTACAAACAAAGAAATACCTCCAGATCAATCTTTGGGAATGATAAGTCTAAGCATGCAATGCATAAGATAACGTATTTTAGGAACTACTTGTCTTCCTCAACATAAGGAATCAAGAGAGAAATAAAAATAAGAGATTCTTTTTTGTGAAAACCCTCAAGGGAACCATAAGATAATGGTGAGCTGGGAGAAAAATGAGAGAGGCTTGTTAGTGAAAACCCTTCAAGGTGTCACTAGCCGAATGAGGTCTTAAATGAAATTGACCTAAGAATGAAACTCAGTTTCAAGACCGTTAACTCAACAATAATTTGTGAAAGTTTGGATGAAAAGATCAGACATCTTAATCCTATATGTATGACATAATCATTAGAGTTGACTGTCATTTTTAGATAATTTTTTTGTTCTTTGTTTCAAATGGGGACATTTACTGTATTTTCTTTCTTCTTTTTATTTTTATTTTGATTTTATTTTCTTGAGTCATTTATCCAAATAAAAAAACCATTTTCATTTTTCTCTTATTATTGAGTTAAGTTCAGGTCAAAATAAGTGAGAAAAGATTTCAAAACTGGCTACCAGCTTCTTCAATTACACAAAGCAAGACAAAAGGTCAGCGCATGCAAGAGACTTGATTGTGAGCCAAAATAAGGCATGCAAAATGTTTTGTTAATAGAAAAGTCTGGGAACTCATGGGAGTACCAAGGTTCAAAGGATTTATCTGAGGGGCATGACAAAGCAGAGATACTGTATTTGTTTCAATGTCACTCTTATAACCAGAGTTTGGGTCAATGATGCAGCAAGTCAATGACATATGCTAATGGTTGGAAGCAAGATAAAATATCACAGAGTCAAGAGCAATTTGTATGAAATAGGAACACATGTTACCTTCAAATAAAGGATTTCAAAGCCTAAACATCAAAGGCCGTAATTTCTCACCTCTACAAATGTAAGAGGAAATGTTGCTGCACAGGTTTGGTGATCAAAACTATGGTAAAACTCATAATCCAATATCTCTAAGAGATGCACTTCCTTGTTCTGGTAATTCAGGTTCATTTATTAGGTGATGCACTTTCTAAATTGAACCCTTACTCCTAGAAGTCATACTTTCTAGTTGAGTCCTTCCACTAAACCCTTAGGAGACACACTTCTTTGTTAGGGTAGTTTAAGTTATGTCTTGATAGGTGACATACTTCCTAACTCAATACTTTACTCCTGGAAGATGCAATTTCTGGTCATGTCCTTCCATGCAATCCCTAGGAGATAAACCTCTTTATCTGAGTAATTCAGTTTTCTTTATTAGGTGATGTACTTCCTAAATTGAACCTTCGTCCTAGAAGTCGCATTTTCTAGTTGAGTCATTCCACTTGAACCTTAGGAGACACACTTCCTTGGTGGGTATTTAAGTTTCTCTTATTAGGTGATTCACTTCCTAATTTAAGCCTTTACTCTAAGAAAATGTACTTTCTAGTTGAGTAGCTAACCCGTAGGAGATGATTTTACTTGTCTGGGTTATTTAAGTGGCATTTTTAAGGAGACACACTTTCTTGTTTGGGTAATTCAAATGACATTTATAAGGAGACACACTTCTTTGTTTGGGTAATTCAAGCAAAATTTGTAAGGAGATGCACTTCCCTGTTTGGGAAATTCAAGGGCATTTGTAAGGGGACACATTTTCTTGTCTGGGTAATTTAAGTGGAATTTGTAAGGAGACATACTTTCTTGTTTTGATAACTCAAATGACATTTGCAAGGCACTTCCTTGTTTGGGTAATTCAAGCAACATTTTAAGAAGATACACTTTTTTGAATTTCATGAAATTTTAATACAATTTTGATGATTTTGAGGATGAAAACGAGTAGCTTTAGAATTAAATTGTTGGTTATAAAGAAATTCTAGACCCAAAAGAAATGTTACTCGAGAAAATTTAAGTAAAAGGTGTCTTTTAAGTATTGAATGAAGGATTGATGAAATTGACCAACTTAAAGGGTCAAACATTATTAGGAAACTTGATTAAGTTAATTATGGACTTGATTAAAATTTTCAAAACTTTCTAATCTTTTAAAAAATACAAATCAACCCAACCCACAACCCCCTTCAATCCAAATCAACCAGTCTCTCTCCTCTCTATCTCGATAGCTTCTCTAAACTCTCTCCAAACTAACAGTTCTGCAAATTTCTCTTTTCAATCCTCAACGACTTCAACCTCTGATGAAAAATAGTTGGGATGCGATCTCCTTTTCAACTTCAACCTTCAATTGATGTGAAAGACTTGCTCTCCAGCCACAACAACTTTGAATTTTTCATTATTTCTTTTCTTCTTTCATTGGTAAAAAATTATGGACTTTTAAGTTTTGGAGAAAATGAGAAACTTGAGCCAACTTATCTTATAGTATTGGGTAACAATTTTAATATTTATTGTTTTAATTTGAAATGCGGTCTGAATAAAATTCTAATTTTTAGTATTTCTTCTCTTTTCTTGTCGAACTGAATTTTGATTTTTTGTTGTTTGTTGCATTTTTTTGAAGTTTGATTTTAGTTGTTTGTGTTTATATAAACAAAACAATGATTTGGTTTGATTTATTCTGTTTTTTTTCTTGGTAAAAATGACGATATTGTTGTTTTTCCAGTGGACCAAAATTGTGATACTATTTTTTTCCTCCAACAAATTATCCATCTGGTGCAACATATTAACCATCTGATGCAACAGATAAGCTATCTAATGCAACAGAGGAACCATCAAATTAAAATTCTGATTCAATAGATTAATCATCTGAGGCAATAGCGGAACTATTAAATAAAAAAATTGATGTAATAGATTTAACATATGATACAATAGTTTAACTATCTGATGTAACAAATTAACCATATGTTGAAACAGATGGTAATGCAAAAAATTTACTATCAGATGCAACA
Organism: Capsicum baccatum var. pendulum; assembly: GCA_030864225.1. Taxonomy (NCBI): domain Eukaryota; kingdom Viridiplantae; phylum Streptophyta; class Magnoliopsida; order Solanales; family Solanaceae; genus Capsicum; species Capsicum baccatum. The sequence goes on from CM061550.1 coordinate 79,939,607, forward strand.
GAGGAGCCATCGAATAAAAAAATGTGATGCAACAGATTAACCATTTGATGCAATGGAGGAATCATCAGATTAAAGATCTGATGCAATAGATGAACCTCCTATTGGATAAAATCCTATCAACTCTTCCAATAGGACATCTCCAAGACTTGATTTTTCCAACTGCTCATTCATCTGCCGCGATAAATGACCCTTCTATTTGATGAAATCTAAACAATATTGATCATTGATAACTGTTGTAATAGATCACTCATGTGTTGCAACAGATGTGTGACCTATTGCACAAACCATTCATCTTTCTCAATAGATGAGTGATATGTTTTGTATTGTCACAACAGACTACTCAGTTGTTGCTGTAGGTTAGTTAACTGCTCCAAAAGATCACTCATATGTTATAATAGATGTATGATCTATTACACTGACTATTCATCTTTCTTAATAGATGAGTAATATGTTTTATATTGTCATAATAGATTACTCATCTATTGCTCAAGTTATTTAACTTTTCCAACATATCACTCGTATGTTGCAACAAATAATATTGAAATAGATGTGTCATCTACTACACAGACCATTTGTTTTTCTTAGATAAGTGATATATTTTTTATTATTGCAACAGATTACTCATCCGTTACAATAGATTATTTAACTGTTCCAATAGATCACTCAGATATTTCAATAATGTTTGATCTATTGTACAGACCATTCATATGTCTTAAAAGATGAGTAATATACTTTGTATTATTGTAATAGAATACTCATCCACTACAACAGGTTGGTTATACACTGTAATAGATATACTACCTAGTGTAATAGATCAGTGATTTGTTGAAGCTGTTATTTTATTGTTTTGCTTGTTAGATTTACTATTATGCTTTTTAATGATGCATTAATCAATTATAATATATTTTTTATATTCCTATTAATTTTAGATAATATGTCTCCCAAAAGAACAGAAACTGAATCAAGTCCAAGTAAAGAAACAATTGAAGCAACTAGACTACATCCACTACTCTATGAGCTTGCTTTACAAGCGTTATCTCAATTAGGAGTAGAATATGATGAACATGAGGAGGAGGAATTATTTGAAAAATATAATACAAATGCTAATAGCCCTTCCACCAAAGAGTTTGTCAAAACCTTCAGCATTGATCGTTATCCTGTGAGAATGTAGTGTGATGGTGTCATAATTTAATGAGTGATTTAGTGGTTAAGTTAGCCATAGGAAATATTTTGACGCCTTCAGAAAAATACTTTGAGAACAAAAATTGGATGCTTATTTCAGGGACAACTGCTTTGGGAAATATCTTGAATTGCCGGAGGACAACAATGATCGTTTCCAAATAAAAAAGGTATATGAACTTCTCAAGCATAGGTTTACACATGAAAACAAAGATAAAATAGATGATGTGTGGATAAATTACTGTGGCATGCCTGTTTGTTTTGGTTGGAAAGAGTTTGCCATAGTTACTGAACTAAAATGTTATCCTCCTTCTCCTTCTTAAGTTATACCTAATCTAACCCTAAATAAGTACCCCTCATACCCCAAAAAGGTAAAGGCAAGTCATGTGATCATGATGACCTGGTGTCCATTGCTATTCCAAGCTTCAAAAACAAAAATTTAATAGAAACGTTGAAAGGTAAAGGACTTTCAAAGAAGCACAAGCAGTGATTGTGCTTGGTTTGGTTTGTACATAATTTTATTTGGGCGAGAGACATTAATAACATAAGTATTGGTTTAATAAATCTCTCTGAGGATCTTGAGGCATTTAACAGCTATCCTTGGGGTTATGAAAGCTTTAAAATAAATGTCAAATATTTATTAACTCCGTTAGCGCCAAAGACAGTCAACTTATATGGCTTTCCATGGGCTTTCCTGGTAAATGTTTCATTCTTTTATTATGATATCATTCATTTTTAACTCAATAAATGGTTTTGATTTATTGGTGTTATTTGATAGGCTTGGGTGTTTTAAGTCATTCCTTATTTGGGACAACAAGTGAACTACATGAAGAAGTTTCCTGTCTAAGAATCTTGAGATGGTTGCCGGCCAAAACTGTTAAAAAAGTAATAATTTTGGATCTATTCAACCCCCCAAAGGATGAAGTAGAATTATAATTAAAATTTTTGTTTTAATTAATGATTTTTTTGAATGATCTAATCATCATTCTAATATATCTAATGATTTATGTTAGATTGTGCATCGTCGCTTGTTCTGACCAATTGAGAGTTGAAGATTCCAATTTTTCTTATGTTACGATCTGTGCAAACTTGATTGGACCATAAGGTCTTTGACAGAATAAAAATAGAATTGTTTGGAGCAATTGTCATTACAAGAAAAATAATTTTGGAGGGTGGGTATGTTGTTGATTATGGTCTTGGTGGTGATGGAGCTGTTGGTGAATTCACTTATGTTGCATTTTGTCTTAGAAGCTTGGGTTTTTTAGGAGATTGATTTCCTCTTAGGTTCAAGTAAGAGTGTGCTATTTCTATTGTGAGTCTTAGGGGTTCTAGTGTTTGATACACACTTTAGTTCCTAAATCTTGTAATAGTTTATGTCTCACTATCTATCCTTTACTTTCTTTCTTTAGTTTGGTGTTTTGTTGCTAGTTATCTTTAGTTTTGAATTTGTGCTTGCTTTTTTAGGTTAGTCTTCATCTATTCTTGTGTTTTCTACTTTGATCTTATATTATTTGGTATCAGAGCCAGTTTTGATTTTGTTCCAACAAAATCAATCTTGGGTTTGTTATCTAGAAAATTGTAACCCCTCAAAAATAGGTCCCAAGATGTCACACGGTACTCAAGACTACAAGTAGTCTTAAGCTAACCCTGTAAGCCTTATTCTAAATCTAAAACTAATATCAAAGAGATTTAATAATCAATCATCACTGAAATACTGAATCTGAACTAATCTAGAAATTACTGAACATAATGTCTAAACATGTTTGAGTTAAAAGTCTAAACAAATCATACTATAAGTCTGAAACACACCTAATAATCAGACAAGCCTCAACTACTAACAACGCGAGAGTCGCTGGGATAGACCCTTAGTTGACTCAAACTGACTGAAAATAACTGAACAAGCTACTGTAATAAACTGAAAGTCTGAATAACTCAGTCCCTAAACTATGAGGACTCACCAACTATCAAAATGTAGGTGTAGATGCTCGAAATCACTCACGCTACTAAAACTGATCACCTGAACCTACCTTATTAAACAATGTAACACATAGACGTATATATGGGTTAGTACTTTTGGAATGTACTGAGCATGTGAGGATGAATTCATAAGTGAAACAATATTTTGATATAAATAAAAATTCATGAAAGAATGCATGTTGAGTGTAATGACTCACATACGCTATAATAACTGAAAGACAAAAGTCATAAATAATTAAACATACTATATAGATCTTGTGAGCCATTACTTTTATTTCTAAAAACTGTACTTGTATTCTATTTTTAAATCATGCAAGCTAAGTGTGGAAAGGATTTATTTTTAAATCTATAATTTGAGAGCTGAAATTCATGACTAATATCTGATGTAAAATAATATTTGAATGAGACTGTGAGCCTTCACACTTAGTTTCTAAAGCTTTTTTATTATTCTTTTCTGTTAGGGGTTTACTGAAGAGAATTCTTTTAAAAACTATCTGCAAGGCTTTAGGGAGGTTCTTCTAACCAACATAAACCATGTGAGCTATCATAGAGTCCAACATCTAGCTACCGTACCTCAGATTAGGGAGAGGTGTCATACCCTTTTCAAGGAGTATAACTTGAGCTAGGTGATCACACTCTGTATTTGTTATCCATATAAATGGGAATAATCTGAATTTGAACCTATGTTGGCTCGTAGTTATGGGAAAGTAGGAAGGGCTAAACCCACACTTTCCACTCATTACTAAATACTACTCCTTTTATTATGTATGCTCATTCTGTAGGAAATCCACTTTAAAACTAGCATAAGGGTTTGAAATGAAAAACCTGTTGTGCAATTATTTTTTTAAAAATAATATCAAACTAACTAAGTGAATTCTAAATCTTAGCTGAGCATCAAAGATCAAATCTTATTCAGAATCTGAGTCGGATTTTATCATAGGATGCTTAAAAGCAAAAATCTGCTTGAAATATCAATACTCAACTTAGGGCTTAAATCCCATACTTTAACTCATGTCAAATCATCACAGTGTTCAAGCTTAATAAATAAGATCTTGAAATTTCTTTAACAATTCTAGTCAAGGCAAAGCAATTTAAATTCTCAATATATGTAAAACAAGTCAAACATATGGACATGGAAAAATATAAATACAATTCATCATTCATGTCACTTGTGATATCATAGTCTCTAAATAATAATCATAGGGTATAAGCCCTAAATCAAAATTCATGTGAACTCATATAAAATCATGTAAATTAGTAATTAAAAACTAGTTTTAGGCACAAGGATGAAAGAATTATCCTGTTCATTCCCCTCACATACCTTAACTGATTAAATTGAGGAAGACACTTGACTTTGAATCTCTATTGATGTTCTTGAAGATTATTTCTTGGAGTTCTTGAATAGGGAACCTTGAATTTTTAATTATCTTGGAAAAGGAATGGTGAAATTTTGGGTTTATTGAAGTTTAAAATTGAAGCTCCAGGGTTTTCTTTGAGAGCAATTTGATGAAAATGGGTATAATATGCTTATAATAGGTTTAATATTTTGTTTTTCATGATTTGCGGGCTTGGAAAAGACTAAATTTCCATGAAAATTTAAAATGCAGAACTGGAACACAGAATGAGACCTCACCAGGACGCGCCAAATGGGCCATCGCGATACCTACAACGACGCAGTGGAATTGTGGTGGCTCATTGGAAATAAACCACTGCAAATTTAGGAGTCACCCCAATATGGTGATTGGGTTATCATGATACCCACCACGATGTATTGCAATAGTTGTGACTTACTGGATTTTGACAAATTCTGAATTGGCCTCCACAGTACCATTACTTTGCAATTTAAAATGTGATCCAAACCTTGTTTGAAAAATTCACAACTTACCCGAGACATGCTACTTACACCCCCGAATATAATTCAACTCAAAAATTATCATCTCGGAGCTCGAAAGGTTAACTGAAAAATCCTCAAAGTTTAAAGAGAGTCAAAAATGACTAAACCCCTTAACACTTACCTTTATTTCAAGTTCTAAGTCCTATAGACACATACTAGGGGCTGAACTGAGCTAGGAACCTATGGGGTATTACAATATCTTCCCCTTGGAAACATTCATCCTCAAATGAGACTAATTAAGCTGAGGATACTGAGGAACTAAGACTATAACTGGCATGGACAATTGAAAACATGACTAAAATAATTTACAAATGCAAGAATTATCAAGAAAGTGGCTATATAAATCTAAAACATAAAATGAAAAAAGACATAATCTGAGGAAACTTGTTACCTTGTGTTGAATTTGAACTTACAAAAAAAAATGAGGTTACTTTGTTTGCATATCTGTTTCCTCTTCATAAGTGGCTCCCTCAATGGACTGATTCCGCCAAAGAACTTTGACCAAGGAAAATTCTTTGTTCCTTAGTATACAAATCTAGTGATCAATAATATCCAATGAAATCTCTTCATAAAAGAGGCTATCGTGAATGTCTGTTCTTTCTAAGAGTACTACAACAGCTGGATCACCAATACACTTCTTTAATAAGGAGATCTGAAACACAGGGTGAATGGATGACAAGTTTGCAGGTAACTCAAACTCATATGCTACTTTTCCAATGCGACTCAATATTTTGCAAGGGCCAACATATCGGGGAATAACCTTTCCTTTTTTGCCAAATCTCTTCACCCCTTTCATGGGTGAAACTTTCAAATAAATAAGTCATTAACTTTAAACTCACGATATCTTCTCCTCATATCTGTATAAGATTTTGGACAACCCTGCACTATTTTCAACCTTTCTCGAATGAACTGGACCTTCTCCATAGATTCAAACACAACATATATACCTATTAAAGTGACCTCACCCACTTCGAACCAACGAATACGTGCCCTACATCTCCTCCTTACAAAGAGCCTCAAATAGGGCCATCTGGATACTAGCATGGTAACTGTTATTATTGGTGAACTGAATTAATAGCAAGTGTTTATCCCAACTACCCTTGAAGTCAAGAACACATGCCCTCAACATATCCTCTAGGGTCTTCCTGACCATCTGCCTGAGGATAAAAAGTTGAACGAAGATTAACCTAGGTACCACCAAGACACGATGGCTCATTAGAAATGGACCACTGCTGATCCGAAATTACCGTGGTGCAAAAAGTGGGTCATCATAATATTCACTGCGACACAATGCAATCTTTGTAACTTACTGTATTTTTATGAATGTCGAATTAGCTCCACTGCAATTAGGTGGCCTCCTCATTGTAATACTCATCGCGATGCGACCTAATTGTACTGAGCTGCTTATTTACAATTTCAAATATGATCTAAACCTTGTCTAAAAAAATTAAATCTTACCCGAGACATGCTACTTACACCCTCAAATATAATTCAACTCAAAAATCATCATCTCAGAGCCTGGAAGGTCAACTTAAGAATCATCAAAGTTTAACAGGATTCAAAAATGACTAAACCCTTTTACATGTAGCTTTATTTTCAAGTTCTAAGTCCTATATGCACATACTTGGAACTGAGTTGAGCTATGAATGTATGAGGTATTAAATTATCTCCCCCTTAGAAACATTCATCCTCGAGTGAGACTAATTAAGCTAAGGATACAGAGGAACTAAGACTATAGTCGTCATACACAACTGAAAGCATGACTAAAATAATTTACAAATGTAAGAATTATCAAGAAAGAGGCTATATAAAGATGGAACTTAGAATGAAAAAAGAGATGATATGAGAAAAATTATTACCTTACACTGAATCTGAACTTGTGGCAAAAATATGGGGGTACTTGGTTTGCATATCTGCTTCTACTTCCCAAGTGGCTCCCTCAATGGACTGATTTCTCCAAAGAACTTTGACCCAGGAAATTTCTTTGTTCCTTAGTCTACGAAGCTAGTGATCAAGAATCTCTATTGGAATCTCTTAATAAGAGAGGCTATCATGAATGTATGTTATTTATAAAAGTACTACAATAGCTGGATCACTAATATACTTCTTTAATAAGGAGATAGGAAACATAAGGTAAATGGATGACAAGTCTGTAGGCAACTCAAACTCAAATGCTACTTTTCTAACACAACTTAATATTCTATAAGGGCCAACATATTGGGGACTAATCTTCCTCTTTTTGACAAATCACTTCACCCCCTTCATGGGTGAAACTTTTAAATAAACTAAGTCATCGACGTCAAACTAATGATCTTTTCTCCTCTTATCTCCATAAGATTTATGATGACACTATGCTATTTTCAACCTTTCTCGTATGAACTAGACCTTCTCTATAGCTTCTAACACCATCTCTATCCCTATCAAAGTGGCCTCACCCATTTTGAACCAACCGATAGGTGACCTTCATCTCCTCCCATAAAGAACCTCAAATGGTGCCATCTGGATTCTAGCATGGTAATTTTTAATAGACAAAATCAACCAACTACAATTGCTCATCCCAACTACCCTTAAAGTGAAGAACACATTTCCTCAACATATCCTCTAGGGTATGAATGGTCCTCTCTACCTGACCATCTGTCTGAGGATGAAATGCTAAACTAATATGAACCTCGGTACCAAGACCCTTCTAAAATTCTTTCCAAAAGTGAGGTAAACTGAGTAGCCCTATCTAAAATGATAGATAAAGAAACTTTGTGCAATCTAACCAACTTATCACTGCGACTTACCAAATAGGCCATCAAGATACCCACTGCGATGTTGTGGAATCACGGTGGCTCATTAGAAATAAACTACTACTGATTTGGGCATCACTGCAATGCAGTGAGTGGGTCATCACAGTACCCTCTTAGATTTATTTTCAAGTTCTAAGTGTTATAGGCGCATACTAGGGGCTGAACTAAGCTAGGAATGTACGTGCTATTGCAATATCTCCCCCTTAGAAACATTCATCCTCAAATAAGATAATTAAGCTGAGGATACTAAGGAACTAAAACTATAACTGGCATACAAACTGAAAGCATGACTAAACTAATTTACAAATACAAAAATTATCAATAGAATGTCTAAATAAATCTAAAACTTAGAATGAAAAAAGAGATGATCTGAGTAACCTTATTACCTTATTTTGAATCTGAACTTGCTGTGACAAAATGAAGGTACTTGGTTGATAACGCTCAATCTATAGCTCTTGTGTGTGTAAAGCAGTCGTTAGCAAATATAGAACCCAACCTGGGTTGGGTGTCGATCCCACAGGGAATAGCTTGGCCAACAAGTAAGTAAAATTACTAAACTTTTGGTGCAAGTCTCGTAAGAAGGGGGGATTCTTGTCGTGCAAGTAATGTAAAGAAAAGCTGAAAATAATAAAGTAAAGAGAGAGAGAGATTGTTACGTGAGTTGTAAACAATGAGAATTGAAGCGTTGGGGTTATGTCCACCTTCTGAGGTATACGTCTCTATTGGCTATGAGTGTGTAGAGTCTTGACATGCAATTGCTTATAGAGAATTGTAGTCGATGGGAAATCCAAGCGTCTCTCGACCTAAACAAGGACTATTTCACTTTAACTGTCTCGAGCTTAAAGTGTGTCTAACGGTACGAATTCTCCAAGAGGTTAGTTCAGTTACGGCACTAGCTTTTTAATAGGAAAGGGTGTCCTACTACCTTGACATTATCTCTTTTCTAGACAAATAACCTTTCTCTCGAACAAGTTAAATGTTAGACTGGCGTATTCTTGCGTTTGCAACCGCAAAGAATGTGGATTAAGATGAAGAGAATAATGATATAAGCAATATACGTGTCTTGAACTCACAAACTCACAGCAATAGATAGTATCTCATTTGGCTTCCATAACCCCAACAGAGAAGTTTAGTTACCCATAAATGCGAAGGAGATCATGATTGGCATTGTTATTATATCACAATATTGGTTAATGGCGTATAGCTTAGGTGATAGGTGTGTGGCGTGTTTTCTTATCTTGGTAACGATTCTCTTGTTGTGGAATTTAAGAATAGAAGAAGAATAGAATTAATGGAAAGATTAGAAGAGTTGTAGAATTGTTAAGTGAAGAATTAATAAAAATCTCTAGCATGATAGGGTATTTATAATACCCATATCCTACTCCTACTAAGCTAATGAAATAAATAACCAAATCCTAATAGGCTAATGGAATACTTAACCCAATAGTATTAGGTTAATGTAGCATTGTCAAAATCCAGCTTTGTGTCTGTAAGTCCCCAAAGTCTTCAGAATTACTGTTTTATCCCGGGACAGATTTTCCATGCAGCAGATTTGGTCCTTTAGGCGTCCAACTTCCTTCTCCTTCGTTCATGATCTTTCTTTTGCGTCAAGTAAGCCATAAAATGTTGTATTTTGCATCATTTATACCTGAAATTTTCCTAATCATGTTCGTTAGCTCATTTACAGGAAAAAGACTAAAAGTGCATGAAATAGATAATTTGTTCTCAAAACTAGGCTAAAATATGGGCAAAATATATTGATATAGGCGTGTAAATTCACCTATTATCAACACCCCACACTTAGAGCTTTATTCGTCCTCGAACAACCTATCATGTCCTTCTAAACATCAACTTAGGGTTTTTACAGCAACAACACAAAACATTTATCAAGGCAAACACAACAATTATCAACAAAGAGTAGCTTTTCGATTATAAGTAGAAACAGTTTAACCTCAAGCATAGACTCGTGATGGTGATCAACTCGCATGCAAACGTTAAGGTACATAGAATCATATACAACTATCCAAAACTCATCAACCATGTGTGTCTCACAATATAGTACCCATAATCACTCACAAATATAGCATATTTTTCAAACATGGGTATCAAAATATCCTTGCTCTCACTCTCGCAAAGAATTCATATGTAGCAACTGATGACCATAGGCTTGCCCTTAGTGTAGTACTCCACTAAATGTCGGAATGTTAAGATTAGGATCAAGTAGGTCTTTTGATGGTTGTAATGTAGGCTAAGGGACGGATAGGACTATTTTGGCCAGAAATAGTGACTAAGTTCCTAAGAGCTTTAATACATCACATTGTATCATTGACACTTTTTTTCTTTAAACCTTTCTTCTTTCTTTCTTTTTTCTACCACCCTTGTTCTCCTCTTTTGTTTTTCAATTTTAAGCACAACTCACTTTTCAGCTTTCTTTTCCTTTTTTGTTTTCACAACATACCTCTTATGATAGCACTTTCTTTTTCATAACACATTCAAGCACCATTGCAATTTATAGCATTATATTCACCCAATTTCCTCTTATGTTGTCACATGACTTTTTCACTTTAAAGCACTTAGGAATTTGGATCAAATTGTGGTCTTGAAAGAAATGGATCAGGCTTACATACGAGGTTGTCAAAGAAATAGGCTAAAGACTCAAAAGGGTTTAATTAGGATGATATCATGGGTAGGTAAAACTGAAGGTAAACAAATATAGGTTGCCAAAGAAATGCCTAAATCATATCCTAACTTACACTCCTTATTTTCGCTTTGCATACATACCAGGCAAGTTCTAGCATCAGCCACACACATAGAATATACTATTAATCTCACACACACAAGGCACATGGTCGACTTTATTGGATGTAATATAGACTCTTGACCCAACAAGTGAAGGAATTGAACCACACAATCTCACATAATGAGTCACAACTGGAGCCTAAACGTCTCAATAGTCACAATTGTAACACATACTCTTGTTATAATCTCATGTTGCCTGTCAAAATAATTTCATGCGAAGCTAGAAAAAATTTACTCTTAAAAAAACTAAAAAAAACGTCAAACAAAAAAAAAAACAAAAAAAACGGACTCACAAAAACATAGTAAACAAACAAACATACAAACATAGGTGCAAACAGAGAAGTATAGCATGCAATACCGCCACCCCACACTTAAACGGGACACTGCCCTCAGTGGAAAATAAATTCGAAGAACCTGGTCAGTAGGACTCTTTCTCAATGTCGGAGGTCAGACCCCCTTCGTTGGAATCATCCTAAGAGTCGTCGTCAGAGTTCTTCTCCTCGTCGGAATCAGGCAAGCGTCTATCATAATCAGTCGGCACATCATCATCTAGAGGTTGCTCAAAGTATATGCCCACTCCACACATCTCCCGTGCATGCATGTTCATTGGGTAGTCATGGTCCAGCTGTTGGAGCTCTTCAGCAGTTGGAATACGTCCACCACTCATCATAGTGAATCGTGTCATGCCATAGAGATGACGGAAGAAACTCTCATCACGAGCATGTCTCTCCACAGTAGTAAGGTTGAATCCATGAGTTGTTTCAGCATCTTTGACCTTGGTGAGGTCAACCTTCTTTGGGTTATGTGGGAGTTTGTGGTCAGCTGGTTTTTTCTTAGATATCCTCCTTCCGCAACATTGCTGTCAACAAATTGCCGAATGTGAAATGGGACCTTTTGTGGAGTCTGACCTTCCTCAAGGTAGATCGAATGATTGCCCCAAAGTTGATAGGGACATTCGTCATCAAATCATAGACCAAACACACTTTATCTCTCGATATCTTGGAGTATTGAGTCCCAGGAATAAGACATGAGTTGACAATACGCATCCAGATTCTTGCTTCCCTATTTAGTGGAGCATAGGGGAAGGTGTTGTGTCGACCTGTTTCTTTATGTCTGCCCCACCTTGCCATTGATCTACTTCCACAAAGCGTGTGTCGTATCTCTCTATAAGGAGGCCTGCTGTACAACTCTTTGAATGGTGCTGTGTCGACCGAAGGTAAGACAAGAAAAGAGTTGATCCAATCCGCGGTGAGCTGTAACACTTGGCCCCGAATTTTGACTTCATTGCCTGTTGTGTTCGGCGACCAGTTGGCATAAAACTCTCTTGTCAAGTCAAGATTGCACTCTCCCATGTCGCAGAAGATGAAATCCATCTTCAAAACCATTATTTTTGCCAACATTCGTGGCTCCTTCTTTGCTAAGGTCTCGTTGTTGATCAAGTCGACGTGCACATACTTTCTTTCTTTGTTGCTGCTTTACCATGATTTGGCTTCTTCCTCAAGAACCCATTTTATTCTGAACATTCTGCGTGGTAGGTGTGCTGAGGAAGATTCTCCTTGGTCTTTTTGACTTCTCTTATTGCCTTTTTGGGACGTGGTAGCCTTCTCCTTGGCTTACCTTGATTTAGGTGCCATTGTACCTGAGACTAGAAGTAATGTAAGTTACAAAAAAATCTCACTTGATACGATCTATATGCAAGCACTAGGGGTACCACCCCACACTTAATGTTGTTACGCAAATCAGTGAGGTGAAAGTAGTCGAGTACTCAGATTTCGTCGACATACGTTTTAGGATTGTGTTCCGACAAGAAAATTAGCATTGCATCACTTATTTGCAGCCATTGGACTACTTTCATGGTAGATGTAGCAACACTACGACATAGGGGTTACGACATGGAATCGTTATTCTTACAACAAGCACAACCTCCTAAGTCGATAGGCACTATAATCTTATCCCGAAGGCTGGGATAGTCTAACATTTAAGCATCCAAACAACAATCTTAAGCAATATTCATAGCTATATCAATTCAGTAATTATCATAACAATGCTATTGAAACCAAATTCAAGTCGGAAACAAGTCAAGAATTCCCTACGTTCATGTTCACTCACATGATTTTGCAACAACAATTCAACCACATGAACATCACCAACAATCTTATATGATTTAGCAATTCATAACAAACATGGAAACGTAGTACTTACGATAAATAAATGAAGTGTCAGAGAGTACTTACTTGCTTGAAACTTGTGGAGATGGTTTTGTGAATTGGAGGAGCAAAAGAAGAAAATTTTGAGAGGATTTGGGAGGTTATGCGGCGCCCTTAGGGTATTTTATAATGTGGTTGTGTTATGAAACTAAGTCCCCTTTATATAGTAAGAGTATGGGTCGGGATATGACCCATTTACAATCGGATTTGGAGACAAAAACACCACATATGCGGCGCATAATACTCAGCATATCAATGACATATGCGGCGCATTGCCTATGGCATAATGGGACATATGCGCCGCATAGTCTATGGCATTTGTAGACATATGCGCCGCATAGTCTATGACATATGAGATACTGAGACCAAATGCCATAGCATAGGCGGCGCATATTCAAAAGCATACCTAGGAATAGGTGGCGCATAGTGTATAGCACACTAGATTCCGAGACCTTAGGCTATAGGATAGGTCGTGCATCGTTCGTGGCCTAGTTTTACCAAGGCCTAGCCTTCCTCGAAGCCTATTTTGACAAGGAAAAGGCTCAATCCATAGCCTTATGCATCACCGCTCCTAACTTACCGACTTTACCATACAATGTGTCCAAATCGTCAATTGAAATCGATCTCCTCGTTGAATACTTCTTGCACCTATTTTTGCTCAAAACCAAACAAAAACGATTAGTACGATGGGTTGCCTCCCACCAAGCGCCTTAGTTTTGGTCGTTGCACGATTCTTATTTTTGGATTTTTCATTTAGCAAAACAAAACAAGTACTAGAATGAAAGGAAAAACGATAAACGATAAAACGATAAAACGATAAAATGATGGGTTGCCTCCCATCCAGCGCCTTATTTATTGTCGTGGCTCGACGTAGTAATCTCGAGTACTTAGACTTTGTCGAGATAAGTGATGGCCATGTAATTCATTGAGTCAAGAGGACTGATATATGGCTTAACGCGTTGGCCATTCACTTTGAAGACAACACCCTTATTGCCTTCCAATTCGACTACTCCAGACGAGTAGACTTGGATAACCTTAAATGGACCAGACCACTTCGATCTTAACTTACCTGGGAAGAGCTGGAATCTGGAGTTAAAGAGTAGTACCATGTCACCCTTTTGGAAGTTTCGTCGAACAATCCGCTGATCATGATACTTCTTCATCCGCTCCTTGTATAAATCTGATATTTCATATGCATGGAGACAGAATTCATCTAGTTCGTTCAGCTGCTCCAACCTCAGATTCTTCACATCATCCGAATTCAAGTTCAATTGCTTTAATGCCCACAATGCCTTGTGCTCGAGTTTGATGGATAGATGACAAGCCTTCCCATAAACTAGCTGATAAGGTGACATACCAATAGGTGTCTTGAATGCAGTCCTATACGCCCATAGTGCATCATCTAGCTTTCGAGACCAATCCTTCCTATTTGCATTAACCGTCTTGGCAAGGATTTGCTTGATCTCACGGTTGGAAACCTCAACTTGTCCACTAGTTTGGGGATGATAAGGCGTAGCTACCTTGTGTTGTTTGACACCATACTTGGCCAATACAGATTAGAATAACTTGTTGCAAAAGTGAGATCCTCCATCACTTATGATAGTACGAGCTACTCTAAAGCGAGAGAAAATATTCTTCTTTAAGAACGCTACAACACGCTTTCCTTCGTTGTCGGCCAATGCTACAGCTTCAACCCATTTCGAAACATAATCCACAGCAACCAAGATGTACTTCATTCCAAATGAATTCACGAATGGTCCCATGAAATCAATACCCCACACATCAAAGAGTTCTACCTCAAGAATTTTGGACATGGGCATTTCATGGTGTTTTGAAATAGCACCTTGTCGTTGGCATTGGTCACACCTTCTCACATAGTTGTATGCGTCTCTGAATATCGAAGGCCAATAATATCCACTTTGCAATACTTTTCTTGCCGTTCGATTGCCTGTATGATGTCCTCCAACTTGCGAAGTGTGGCATGCTTCCAATATAGTAGGCACTTCTTCATGGGATATACATCGTCGAATGATACCATCAACGCATCTTCGAAACAAATAAGGCTCATCCTAATAGTAGTGTTGAACGTCATGCATAAACTTCCTCCTTTGGTGGTAAGATAAATTGACGGGTAGCACATTACTCACCACAAAATTTGCAAAGTCGGCATACCATGGTAATTTCTCCATTGTTGTCGCTAATATCTCCTCGTCAGGGAATGCATCATCAATCTGAATTTCACGTTGCGCCACTTGCTTACTCTCAAGTCTAGATAGGTGATCAGCCATATGGTTCTCGCAACCCCTTCTACCTTTGACTTTGAAATCAAACTCTTGCAGCAGCAACACCCATCGAATCAGCCTTGGTTTTGCATCCTTCTTCGTCATTAGATACCTAAGAGCTTTATGGTCTGTATGAACGATCACCTTAGTACCCAATAGATAGGCGTGAAACTTCTCAAACGCATACACAACCGCTAGGAGCTCTTGTTCAGTAACAGTGTAGTTCCTTTGGGCTTCATTTAGGACCTTACTCGCATAGTAGATAGGATGAAATAGTTTCTCCTTTTTCTTTCCAAGAACAGCACCAACGGCTACACCACTAGCATCACACATGACTTCGAACGGGAGCGTCAAATCTGGTGCTACCATGATTGGGGCTTCAATGAGTTTTCCTTTAAGGCATTCCAATGCTTTTAAGCAATCGTCATTAAAGTCAAACTTTGCATCTTTCTCCAATAGTTTGCATAATGGACTAGAAATTTTGGAGAAGTCTTTGATGAATCTACGATAGAACCCAGCATGGCCAAGAAAACTACGAACTCCCTTCACTGAAATTGGAGGCGGTAGCTTCTCAATTACCTCTATTTTTGCGCGATCAACCTCTATTCCTCTTTCGGAGATCTTGTGCCCAAGAACGATTCCTTCTTTTACCATGAAGTGGCACTTCTCCCAATTCAGAACAAGGTTAAACTCTACACATCTTTGCAATGCCATGCTCAAGTTTGCCAAGCACGCCTCAAAGGACTCACCAACAACTGAAAATTCATCCATAAATACCTCCAAAGTGTCTTCAACCATATCAGAGAAAATAGACATCATACAACGTTGAAAGGTGGCTGGGGCGTTACATTGTCCAAATGGCATGCGTTTGAAGGCAAACGTACCATATGGGCATGTAAACGTTGTCTTCTCTTGGTCTTCGGGAGCAATACAAATCTGATTATAACCTGAATAACCATCCAAGAAGAAAAACCATCCTTTCCCCGCTAATCGATCTAACATTTGGTCCATAAATGGCATGGGGAAGTGATCCTTGAGCGTCCAAGAATTCATCTTGCGGTAGTCCATGCATACTCTCCATCCAGTAACGGGCCTGAGTGGAATAAGCTCATTCTTTACATTCACGACCACCGTCATACCTCCTTTCTTGGGAACACATTGTACAGGACTTACCCATGTACTATCAGAGATAGGATATACAACTCCTGCGTCTAACCACTTGATAATCTCGTTCTTCACCACTTCTTGCATTGGTGGGTTTAAACGCCTTTGATGTTCAATGGTGGGTGTGCACTTTTCTTGAAGCTGAATTTTATGTGTGCAAATCCCAGGTGGAATACCAATAATATCCGCAATGGTCCATCCAATAGCTCTAATATACTTGCGTAAGATTGCAATAAGAGCTGCAACTTGTTGTTCACCCAAATCGGCTGCCACTATGACTGGAAGAGTGTTTCCGCTTCCTAAGCATGCGTACTTCAAATGGCTTGGCAGCTCCTTCAATTCTAACGTGGGTGGTTCTTCAATAGATGGCTTAGCTGGTGGTGTGGGTCGATTCTTGAGAACAATATCCAGCTTCTTGGGAGTGTAGCGATATGTCCCTAATCCCGATAGATCACAAATATCATCATCAGAAATTTTAGCATCATCATTCTCTCCTTTCATGAGTAAAACCTCCAAAGGATCTTCAAGAATTTGCTCTTCTGTAAGTAACTCTTTCTCATCATCAAAGACAACATCAGGCACAGAAAATACACTCAGATCTTTGGGTTGCTTCATTGATTTGCAAACATCAAAGCGAACCACTTCGTCGTTTATTCGGAATGAAAGCTCATTAGCTCTCAAATCTATGAGCACACTTCCCGTAGCAAGGAAAGGGCATCCCAAGATTATGGGAACCTCTGAATCTGCTTCACAATCCAAGATGACAAAGTCTGCTGGAAAGATAAATGAAGAAACCTTTACCAAGACATCGCATAGAATACCAACCGGTCGTTTTACCGACCTATCTGCCATAACAAGCCTCATATTAGTTGGTGTAGGATCTCCTAACCCCAAATTCTTGTAGATCGATAATGGCATCAAGTTGATGCTGGCTACTAAGTCACACAATGCTTTGGAAAAGTTCAAAGATCCGACGGTGCAAGGAATAGTGAAAGCTCCGGGGTCGGCCTTCTTCTGAACTATCGATCGGGTAGCAATTGCACTACAATGATGCACATCATCCTTCAGCTCATAACTTGCTGCCCTCTTTTTAGTCAAAAGATCTTTCATAAACTTTGCATACCCAGACATTTGTTCAAGTGCCTCTACCAATGGAACATTAATGGTCAGCTGCTTCAACATAGTCATAAATTTGCTGAACTTAGTGTCATCGGCCACCTTCTTCAATCTTTGGGGAAAAGGTGGTGGTGGGTATAGAAGTGTTCTCTCCACGGCTTTCTTCTCCTCTTGCTTTTGTTTTTCCGCTTTTTTAGGCTGCACATCACTAGGTGAAACGTCCTTGACGTTGGGAGTAGTTGTTGCGGCTTCTTCTCATTTTGTAACATCAGTAAGTGTGGCATCCATGTCCGCAACTTCGTCAACCACTTGCTTTCCTTTTGCTGAAGTTTCCAACACCTTACTACTTCTGGTAGTGATGGCCATGCATGACCCGTCATTCTTTGGGTTTTGCACAGTATCGCTTGGTAAGGTGCCAGCCTTTCTTTGATTAAATGCTGCTGAAAGTTGGCTCAATTGCTGCTCTATTTGCTTGATAGAAGTGGAATGAGAATCAACTAGTTGCTTCATGGAGGACAAATCATCAATCACCTCCTTAACTCCCGCGCTCGTTGCTTCCACTCCTTTTAATAACTTAGCCATCATGTCTTCCATACTCCCAGAATTAGATGTGGTGGTATCACGTCTACCAGGGGGAACGTACAAACCACTCTTTTCATTATTTTTCTTCCAACTACCTTGGTCTTTGCTTCCAGATTTATCATAATAGTTCCGACCTTGGTTTCCTTGGGCATTCCCACGGAAACACCCCTGATTGTTCAAGTAGTTGGCCTCCTCTTCAGAATCAGATTCGTCTCTTCCTTTCAGCGCCACAGCTTCTACTTTTTCGGTCTTCCCTGATAATAAATGCTTTGTTAGAAGATCCACTTGTGTTTTCATGTGCGCCATGTCTTTATAACGTTCTTCTTCTCTTTTTCTTTGGTCTGCAGACATGCCAATAGATAAAGTGGGGCTTGCTACCTCAGAATCCCTGGTATGCCAATCTCTACTTTGCTTTGTCATGCGATCTAGCATATTGCTTGCTTGACGAAAGGTGAGGTCCATGAAATAACCTCCAGCTGCTTTATCCACCACTGGCTTAGTTATTGAATTCAAGGCTCTATACAAGATCTCCATTAGGTGAACATTGGTCATGTGATGGTTTGGGCATCTCGCTAGCTTTGTCTTGAACCTCTGCCATGTTTCATGAAGAGCTTCAGAGGGAAGCTGACGAAAGTTGTTGATTTCATCTCTCAATTGAGCCCTTTTGGATGGCGGAAAGAATCTTTCTAGGAAAGCGTCTCTCAATTGCCTCCAATTTGTAATTGAATCAGGAGTCAGCCCATTCAACCATAGTGTTGCCTCCCCAGACAGAGACAATGGAAATAGACATAATCGAATAGCTTTCTGACCAACACCAGGATTGTCAAAGGACTTGCATGTAGAAATAAAGTTGATGAGATGCATATTCGGATCATCGCCTGCTAGTCCACCAAACAATCCCTTGAGTTGCAATAATTGAATCATGGTGCTTGTGATGTTGAAATTGGCTCCGGGAGCTAATGGTGGTGGAATTATAGCTCCAGTGTCTCCGGCACCATCAAGATCATCATCATCATCGTCGAAAGCTGGCTGCAAAGGTTGGCGATCATATCTATACCGAGCTTGTCGACCTCTTCTGTTGGCAGGTGTTGCAGTTTCAGCGATATGCCTTGGGTTTATCAACTCGTCATCACCTAAATCTTCATCGTCAGGATTTGTTGCTCGCCCAGGATTATCAATGTTTTGTTGTTTGACTTGAGCAGCGGCAAGAGAAGCTAATCTTGCTTGCTCGTGATGAGCAGCCATCCTGTCGATTTCAGCTTGTGCTTCCATTCTTCTAATTCGTTGTGGTTCAGGATTGATTGGTAATAACGGTTGACCAGAACTTCTAGTATGGGGCATGCACTAAAGTAAAAACCTGCAAGAAAAAAAAACAAAAACTAAAAGTAAAAGTACGAGAATCTTTGACCAAAGGGTCTAGTAATTATCACGAACTTGATTGACACTCGTATTCCCCGGCAACGGCGCCAATTTTTGATAACGCTCAATCTACAGCTCTTGTGAGTGTAAAGCGGTCGTTAGCAAATATAGAACCCAACCTGGGTTGGGTGTCGATCCCACAGGGAATAGCTTGGCCAACAAGTAAGTAAAATTACTAAACTTTTGGTGCAAGTCTCGTAAGAAGGGGGGATTTTTGTCCTGCAAGTAATGTAAACAAAAGCTGAAAATAATAAAGTAAAGAGAGAGAGATTGTTATGTGAGTTGTAAACAATGAGAATTGAAGCGTTAGGGTTATGTCCACCTTCTGTGGTATACGTCTCTATTGGCTATGAGTGTGTAGAGTCTTGACATGCAATTGCTTATAGAGAATTGTAGTCGATGGTAAATCCAAGCGTCTCTCGACCTAAACAAGGACTATTTCACTTTAACTCTCTCGAGCTTAAAGCGTGACTAACGGTATGAATTCTCCAAGAGGTTAGTCCAGTTACGGCACTAGCTTTTTAATAGGAAAGGGTGTCCTACTACCTTGACATTATCTCTTTTCCAGACAAATAACCTTTCTCTCGAACAAGTTAAATGTTAGACTGGCGTATTCTTGCGTTTGCAACCGCAAAGAATGTGGATTAAGATGAAGAGAATAATGATATAAGCAATATACGTGTCTTGAACTCACAAACTCACAGCAATAGATAGTATCTCATTCGGCTTCCATAACCCCAACAGAGAAGTTTAGTTACCCATGAATGCGAAGGAGATCACGATTGGCATTGTTATTATATCACAATATTGGTTAATGGCGTGTAGCTTAGGTGATAGGCGTGTGGCGTGTTTCCTTATCTTGGTAACGATTCTCTTGTTGTGGAATTTAAGAATAGAAGAAGAATAGAATTAATGGAAAGATTAGAAGAGTTGTAGAATTGTTAAGTAAAGAATTGATAAAAATCTCTAGCATGATAGGGTATTTATAATACCCATATCCTACTCCTACTAAGCTAATGAAATAAATAACCAAATCCTAATAGGCTAATGGAATACTTAACCCAATTGTATTAGGTTAATGTATCATTGTCAAAATCCACCTTTGTGTCTGTAAGTCCCCAAAGTCTTCAGAATTACTGTTTTAGCCCGGGACAGATTTTCCATGCAGCAGATTTGGTCCTTTAGGCGTCCAACTTCCTTCTCCTTCGTTCATGAGCTTTCTTTTGCGTCAAGTAAGCCATAAAATTCTGTATTTTGAATCATTTATACCTAAAACTTTCCTAATCATGTTCGTTAGCTCATTTACAGGAAAAAGGACTAAAAGTTCATGAAATAGATAATTTGTTCTGAAAACTAGGCTAAAATATGGGCAAAATATATTTATATAGGCGTGTAAATTAGCCTATTATCATTGGTTCACATATCTTCTTCCGCTTCCCAAGTGGCTTCCTTAACGGACTGATTCTGCCAAAGAACTTTGACCAAAGGAACTTGTTTGTTCCTTAGTCTGTAAATCTGGTGATCAAGAATCTCTAATGGAATCTCTTCATAAGAGAGGCTATTGTGAATGTATGTGCTTTCTAAGGGTACTACAATAAATGGATCACTAATACACTTCTTTAATAAGGAGATATGAAACACAAGGTGAACGAATGATAAGTCTGCAGGAAATTCAAACTCATATGCTACTTTTCTAACACGACTTAATTTTTGTAAGGGCCAACATATCAGGGACTAAGATTATCCTTTTTGACAAATCTCTTCACCCCCTTCATAGGTGAAACTTTCAAATAAACTAAGTCATCAACTTTAAACTCATGATCTATTCTACTTACATCTGCATAAGAATTCTGATGACACTGTTCTATTTTTAACCAAATCAAATCATGCTGATGAAGCGAATGTGATAACCCTATTACAAAATCCATGTTCACCACTTCTCACTTCTTGATGGGAATACTAAACTCCTACAAGGCGCCACCAGGCTTTTGGAGTGTACTGAGCAAGTGGGGTGAATGGATAAGTGAAACTATATTTCAATGTTCATAAAAATCCATAAAAGAATAAATTTTGAATATAATGACTCACATACACTAGAATAACTGAAAGATGAAAGTCATAAATCATAAATAATGAAACATATTGTATAGATCTTGTGAGCTATCACATTTAGTTCTAAAAACTGTACTTGTATTCTATCTGTAAATCATGCAGGCAAAGTGTCGAAAGGACTCACTTTTGTATCTGTAATTTGAAAGCTGAAATTCATGACTAATATCTAATATAAATTAATATTTGAATAAGACTGTGAACCTTCACACTTAGTTTCTAAAGAACTTTTGTTAGGGCTTTACTAAAGGGAATTCTTTTAAAACTATTCTGCAAGGCTTTAGGGAGGTTTTTCTAACCGTCATAAACCATGTGAGTTATCATGGATTCCAATGTCTAGTTTCCCTAACCCATGTTATGGAGAGGTTTGCTACTCTTATCAAGGCATATAACTTGATCTAAGAGATTATAATCTATATCTGTCATCATATAAATGAGAATAACTTGAATCTTTACCTCTATTGGCTCATAGTTCTGGGAAAGTAGGATGTGCAAAACCCACACTTCCCACTCGGTGCTAAATACTACTCCCTTTAATCTGTATGCTTATTTTGTACAAAATTGACTTCAAAACTAGCATAAGGGTTGTAATGAAAACCAGTTATTTCTTTATCTATTTAAAACTGAAATCAAACTAACTGAGTGGATTCCAGATCTTAGTTGAGGATCAAAAATCAAATATTATTAAGAAACCGAGACTGAACTTATCCTAGGATGCTTAAAAGAAAAAATCTTCTTGAAATATAAATACTCAACTTAGGGCTTAAAACCTATACATTAACTCATGTCAAATCATCACAGTGTTCATGCTTGATAAATAAGATCTTGAAATTTCTTTAACAACTCTTGTCAAGGAAATGCAATTTAAATTCTCAATATATGTAAAATAATCCAAACGTATGGACATAGAAAAATAGAAATATAATTCATCATTCAAGTCACTTGTGATATCATAATCTCCAAATAATAATCATTTGGTATAATCCCTAAATTCAAATTCATGTGAACTCATGTCAAATCATGTAAATTTGTAATCAAAAACTAGTTTTTGGTACATGGATGAACGAATTATCCTTGTTCATAACCCCACATACCTTAAGTGATTAAATTGAGGAAGACACTTGACTTTGAATATCTATTAATGTTCTTGAAGATTGTTTATTTGATTTATGGAATTGGAAAAATTGAATTTTGAATTATCTTGGAAAAGGAATGGTAAAATTTTAGATTTATTGAAGTTTAAAATTGAAGCTCTAGGGTTTTATTTGAGAGGAATTCAATGAAAATGGGTATAATATGCTTATAATGGGTTTAATATTTTGTTTTTCACAATTTAGGGGATTGAAAAAAAGACTAAATTTTCCTGGGAATTTAAAATGTGGAACTAGAACGCTGAATGAAACCTCACCACTATGTACCAAATGAGCCATCGCGCTACCCACTGCAACGTGGTGGAATCGCGGTGGCTCACTAGAAATGGACCATTACTTATTTTGGTGTCACCGTGGCGTGGTGAGTGGGTCATCGCGATACCCACCATGATGTGGTGCAATCTCGGTGACTCACTAGATTTTGATGAATGGTAAATTAGCCTCCACCGCAATGCGGTGGACTGCTCATCTTGATACTCACTGTGACACGACCTAATTGCGGTGAGCTACTGATAGCATCCAAGTTCACATGAAAGTGTACGTGATCTACCAAGGAATAAAGTGGCCTTCAAGAAAGCCGAATTTCCCACAAGGACTTGTAAACTATTGAGATAAAGTAACTGAGAAAGTTTTTGAATTGTATAAATTAAACTAATGCAAAAAATTAAATGACTTTGGAAAATAAAAGGATAGAGACCTAGGGTTAAGGCTTACGAGCAATCATATTCTGTTATTGAACTTCATTGTTAAATATATTATTTTGGTTGTTGATTCGTAGGGTTAATCATATGATCATGGTCTTTAAACCTTTAATTGTTTACCTAATATGGACATTACAACTACATCGTTGAGAAGGGATGTAATAATCCAATTAAGTGTTTTAAAGCTATCATCCTAAGTGTGAATCAAGTAAGGCTTCTACATACATCCCTGTCCTAGATGCTAATTCGAAATCCTTATTTTATAAAAGACTATGAACCTTACCATGCTTATCCCCATTTTCTATCTTCCTATTCCCCCTCCCCCCGAGATCACAAGGTCGACATGGAATATATTCTAAGGGTAGTTAATCCTTAAAATAGTTAAAACAAGGATTAACAAACAACCATAATAATAGCGAATACGAAAGTATTAATGATCTTGGACTTAACCCCAAAATGGAAGTTTAGCCTTTAATGAAAATATTCATCAACCATTCCCTTGGATTTATGATACAAATCATAAATAAACTAAATTAAAGAATGATAAAACCTAAAAATAAGTTATAGAAGCCCCCTTGATATTCCAAGGATGTCCAAAAGTGTATAATAATGTTTCCAAATATGTATTTATAGTATCCAAGTAGTACTAAGAAAAATAAGAGTTGTAGTGAAAATTTTGGCCGTATTTTGAGGTGGTTCACAACGCACAATCTAGAAACGGGAGTGGAAGTTGCATCGTACAAGTTGGAAATAGGAATGTAGGTCGCATCGCGAGGCCTAAAAGCATGTTTGGAGGTCTCAACGTTCCCTAGTCACAAGGGATTACTATTTTGGGTCCCTTATGAAGCCTGTTTTCCATAGAACGTGCCAATTTTCCTTCCATATGATCTACATATGCCCTGGACATTGCAGGGGTCCAAATTGTGTCCAAGTTATGTATTGTGCTTTCGTTGATCCATTCTAAGACTTTTTGTGTTGTTTCCACTTAATTTGAAATTTGTATATCCTTCATATATCATAATAGTCCATTCAACAAGAATCCTATAGAATTAAACACAATAAATTAGAGCTTAAAACAACAAAACATCCAAAACGGTGAACTAGAAACATGAGCTAAGCATAGGCTTCATTCACTTTGATTTATAACTTATTGTTTTGACTCTTGTCTTATCCAATTGAACCTTGAAAATTATAAAAAAGTTTTTTCACATATAAATACAAAATAAAAACCTTATTATCTCATTAAAACACATTATAACCTAACACGATAGACTAGACAAACACCTAGCTCAAGCTAGTAACACTAGTTTTCTCAATTGAACTCTAAATGATCAATTTGAATCAAAACTTGTATGAGAACTCCATTAAACATTGCAAAAATATACATTCACACTTAAAAATACATTTATATCTATAATACCCCAGGAAATATTTTGTTAAGATTTTGTGCGTAAACGTGTTAGGTTCTATCTTCTAGAATGAACTATAAATTTTCTGTGCGGAATGTCTTAGATTATGACCCACCATTGAGTAGAGTATCAAATAATATTTCCAAAGATTTATATATCATCCAAAATGGACACCCGAGCGACGAGTTATGAACATTTTGATCGAACTGTGAATAGTAGTGAACAGTAAAACGTGCAGGAAAAAGTATTGAGGCCTAGCGTATTCTTGCTCCAACTTTAAACAAACATAAATCCTTGTACATAATGATCTGGGTGATCTACTATATATAAATGGAAAGCTCTGTGAGTCCTCTTTCTGATGAAATTGGTTTCATCCAATTTGTCTATCGGAGCAAAAGGTTATGGTCAATCTACTTAAGCCTACCAAAATTGAATTTTTTGGTCAATTTCAAATGATCATAAATAATTGTATACAATAATCTGGGTGAGATACTATATATTAATAGAAGTATATGAGATTCCTCTTTTTAATGAAATTGGTTTCATCCAATTTGGATATCGGAGTAAAATGTTATGGTTGATCTACTTCAGACTATTAAAACAGTCCACCACAGGACAGATTCAAGATTTTATTTGATTTTTGGGGGCGTTTTGGTCATACCCCCTTACCCAAAATCCATCCAAATCCTATTTTAAATCCTATTAGAAGCATTATATGTTATATTTCATCAAATTCGCTCAAAAAGAAAACCCTAAGCTCCTACATCCAACTTTAACAACCTCTAAAGTTCACCATTTATTTCTTCAAATTTATTCAAGATTCCAAGTTCCTAGTTCAAGAACTCCAAGAACCATCATTCAAAGGCATAATTAACATCTCAAAATGGAGTATCGATCTAAAGTTTATCATTCAAGGTATGTGGAGTTTTTCAATAAGAACTCTCTTTCATTCTTGTGCCCAAAAGTAATTTTCTTTATAAAGACATGATTTTTATTTGATTTTTATGAATTTTCAAGTATGAACCTATATATTATGATGATTATTATAAAATCTTGATGTTTATGATTTTGAAAGAAGAATTTACATGTGTGGTCATATAAAGCATGAATCTTGAACAATATTTATCATGATTTTGATATTTGGGTCGTGATTCTCCATTGGAAATTGTGTTTTGTTTTTGAGAAAGTGTGTGTTATAAGCACGTTGATGTTGAATATTTGAGATATTTTTAATGATTTGACCTTTTGGTCTTAATGGAGTTGTTTTGAACTCTAGTGTGAAAGAAATCCACAACGTGGTTGATTTTGATAGATGAGAAGAATGATGGCTTCCGATGTATATTTATATATTACTGAAATTGTTTTATTATGGATTGTATTTCAAATGATCTGAGCTACGTCTGGGAGAAATCTTTAGCACCGAGTAGGAGGTATAAAGCGACCTTACTTCCCTAAAACTATGTTCCCCCATAGGAGTGAGCCTGAGGCTAATTTATATAGTGATCACTAGTTTGTGTGGATTTGATATCGAGAGTCCTACTCTGATGGCAAGGATAGGACAGTTCTCCCCAACATGGGTTGTACGTTGGACTCTATGTAGCTTACATGGTTTATGTCGGTTATAGGATCTCCAAGTGTGTGTGTGTTTCCTATTGTCTATGGTGAATGGTGAAGTGATTTCAAAGTGGAATTGTGAAAGTTATTCTTTCAAAAGATTTAGATGATATTTACATTATGAGAATTGATATTCTAGATGAACTAAAAGTGATTATCAAATTATATGATGACTCACATGTGTTATTATACTTATTTTATCCTCTCATGATTATGATGATTTTCTTCAGGCTATGTGAGTCTTTCATAAATCCTGCATATTTCTTATAAATATTTATGATGATAATGTTTATACAACTGCGTATACCCCCATATACTCGGTACCTTTCCATGGTACTGACTCACATCTTCATATATGGGTTGCATTTTCTCGAAATGTAGGTTCAGGTGCTCAGTCCCAGGTTCGATAGTGGTTCTTCGGGCAAGCTGTTCTTCATCCTCTGTTGTGGTGAGTCCTCATGTTTCTAGGATGTGATGTCTAATATTGGTTTCACGGAATTATTTACATTTGATAACTGAGTATGAGTCAGTTAGGGAATGTCTCAATGGCTTGCTAGTTTTATTGATTTTCTTAGAGGCTTGTCAGACTAGTATAGATGTTGGGAGTTACTAATAAGTCGTATTTTGTTATCTTTTTGAAATTCTTTTATTTTTTGATGATGATTACTCTGTTGATATTTGAGGGTTATTTATGAAAACCTCATTGGTTTGTGTTGAACTGAATGAAAATGGCTCAAAGGGTTAGCTTGGGGTTATTCATAGCCTCAAGCACCATGTGACACTTCGGGACCCATTTTTGGGTAGTTACAAACTTTGTATCAGAGCCTAAGCTTGTAAGGTGTCCAAGGGAGTCGGACAAGCCGCATTAAGTAGAGTCTTGACCATCGGTGTGTAGTGCGCCACATCTATGAGCAAGAGGCTACAAGATGTTTTAGGAAAAAAAGTGTGATTATTTTTTTTAGAAGTTTATAATGCTTAAAGTGTCTCTCTCTACTATTGATTCATGCTCTCCTATTTTAGAAGTATCACTCCATGTTGAGCGAGAAGAAATAATAATGGTCAGCAACCTCAACCCGATGAACCATTGAATGAAAATATGTCTCATGCTGAATTTCGGGCAGACTTTCAGGCGTTGGCCCAAGCTGTTACTGCAAATGTTTAGGACAACCTGTCCTTAGATCCACAACAGCAGGGAGGTGATTCAACTTCTTCCAGGATCCATAACTTCATGAGGAAGAATCCACCGGAATTCAATGAATGTAAGTTTGATGAGGATCCACGGTTGTTTTTAGAGGAGGTGCGGAAGATTACTCAGGTGATGTATGTATCTGAGGAACATAGTGTGGAGTGGACTGCATATAGGTTTAAAGACCTTGCTTATAACTGGGTTTTTTCTTGGAGGAAAGATAGAGGTGAGGTAGCTGTGCCTATGACTTGGCAAGAGTTCTATGATGCATTCTTGGATAAGTTATTCCCTTTGGAGATGAGAGAGGTAAAGGTGGAAGATTTTATGAACCTATGACAGGGCTCTATAACTATTACGGAGTACTGTCTAAAGTTCAATCAGTTGGCCAAGTATGCTCCTGAATTAGTGGCTGATAATCGAGCTAGTAAGAGTAAGTTTGTGACTGGAGTATCTAGTTATGTGGTTAAGGAGTGTAGGACTGCTATGCTGAATAGTAGATGAATATTTCTAGGCTGATGAATCATGCACAACAGATAGAGGAAGACAAAATTAAGGAGAAAGATAGAATGAGAGGGTATAACAGAGCTAGGTTCCAGCAGCACAGACAGGGTCAAACTAGATTGCAAGAAGGGAGTCACCCTTCGTATCAGGATCATTTGTCTATGCTAGCACCATCATCTGCTAGTGCTTCCATTCCTAGAGGTAGGCAGGAGCAAGGTAGCAGGTCATATGCATCCAGGTCCCAGTACAGTGCTGGCAGTAAGCCAAATTATCCCTTGTGTCCTGAGTATGGTAGGGCTCATTCGGGTGAGTGTTGGGGTGGGAAGAGGGTTTGTTTCTGGTGTGGTAACATGGGTCACAGAGTTAAAAATTGTCCACAGGATGGACAAGGGCGTCGTGACTATCGCCCTCAGACCCAAACATAGACTGTTAGTGCTCCAGTTCTAGTGACTCGCCCAGCCCCAGCTAAGGGAGCCTCTTCTAGCAATACTGGTGGGTAGCGCCAGAATAGATTCTATGCTTTACATTCCCACTAGGAACAGAAGGACTCTCCCGATGTTCTTAGTTGTATGCTTCATATATTTCACTTTGATGTATATGCTTTGTTGGATCCTGGATCCATTTTCTCATATATTACACCTTTGATTGCTGTGAATTTTGAAATGAGTCCTGAGATTATTCCTGAGCCTATCTTAATTTCTACCCAGTGGGTGATTCGATTGTTTCCCAGAAAGAGTATAAAAAGTGTCCTGTTACCGTTCTTCATAGAGTCTTGTTGGCTGATCTGATTGAGTTAGACATGGTATATTTTGATGTGATTCTGGGTATGGACTGGCTGTATTCTTCTTATACTTCTATTGATTATCGTACCCGAATGGTCAAGTTTTAGTTTTGGGGTGCATACGTGTTTGAGTGGTCTGGGAATTCTGTGTCACCCAAGAGTCATTTTATCTCTTACCTCAAAGCTAGAAAGCTTATTTCCAATGGGTGTATTTACCATTTGGTTAGATTCAAAGACACTAAGTCTGAGACTCCAACTCTCCAATCTATTAACGTCGTCAATGAGTTTTCTGATGTCTTTCCGGATGATCTCCCAGGGATACCTTCTAATAGAGACATAAAGTTTAGGATTGATCTTCTTCCCGATAGTCAGCCCATTTCTATTTCTCCTTACCGTATGGCCCCTGCTAAACTTAAGGAGCTGAAAGAGCCACTCAAAGATCTACTAGATAAGGATTTCATAAGGCCCAGTATTTCTCCTTGGGGTGCTCCTGTGTTGTTTGTGAGAATGAAAGATGGCTCTTTGCATATGTGCATTGATTACTGCTAACTGAATAAAGTCACCATAAAAAATAAGTACCCCCTTCTGAGAATAGATGATTTGTTTGACCAATTGTAAGGTGCAAGTTATTTCTCAAAGATAGACCTTCGTTCCAACTATCATCAACTCAAAGTTAGGGAGTGTGACATCCCAAAAACCGCTTTCTGAACTCATTATGGCAATTTTGAGTTTCTTGTTATGTTTTTTTGGTTAAATAATGCCCCAGCAGCTTTCATGGATAAGGTTGAACACCAAAGACCTAGTGGTATGATGCAAGAGTTTAGCATTCCCACCTGGAAGTGGGAAGAGATAAATATGGACTTCGTGATTGGTTTACCTCCTTCATGACTCCATCAAGATTCCATTTGGGTTGTGGTTGATAGATTGACTAAGTCTGCTCCTTTCTTGCCTGTTCATACTTCATATACTACTGAGGATTACACTATATTGTATATCTAAGAGCTAGTCAGACTGCATGGAATTCCTTTATCTATCATTTTGGATAACGGTACTCAGTTCACTTCGCAATTTTGGAAAGCTTTTCAGAAGGGTCTTGGTACCCAATTGCTTTTGAGTTCTGATTTTCATCCACAGACTGATGGTCAGGCTAAGTGGACCATCCAGACCTTAGAGTATATGTTGAGAACTTGTGCACTTGACTTTAATGGAAGTTGGGATGATCACTTACCGTTGATAGAGTTTGCTTACAATAACAGTTTTCACTCTAGTATTGGCATGGGTTTATTTGAAGCCTTATAAGAAGGAAGTGTAGATCACCCATAGGTTGGTTTGAGGTGGGTGAAGCGACTGTGAGTGTTCCTGATTCAGTATTTGAGGCTGTGGACAAAGTTAAGTTGATTAGGGAAAGGTTGAAAACTGCACAGAGTCGTCAGAAGTCATATGCGGATGTTAGAAGGAGAGATCTTGAGTTTGAAGTTGGTGACCTAGTGTATCTAAAAATTTCACCCATGAGGGGGGTGAATAGATTCGGAAAGAAAGGGAAGCTTAGTCCCTGTTATGTTGGTCCTTACAAAATTCTTGGTCATGTTGGTAAGGTAGCTTATGAGGTCGAGTTGCCTTTTGAGTTGTCCTCTTTTCATCTAATATTCCATGTCTCAATGCTTAGAAAGCATATTAGCAATGCTGTGGTAGTGGATTCCTCTGTGAGTGCTGACATTCAAGAAAATCTTTCTTTTGATGAAATTCCTATTGAGATTCTTGATTTCAGTGTCTGAAGACTAAGGAACAAAGAATTTACATTGGTCAAGGTGTTGTGGCGAAACAAATCCGTTAAGGGTGCAACTTTGGAAGCTGAGGCGGATATGCGATCCAAGTACCCGCACCTATTTTCTGCGAACTCCGATTAAGCCGAAGGTACCGTTCTTTCCTAAATCATGCACTTTTGATAAAAGTTGCAGCACTTCAGCTGTCATTTATTATGTGTTCAACTGTAGTTTCTTGAATTTATGCATTCTATGTTTCATTCGGAGTGAGAAACGATGTGGTGATGAGTCTAACAAATGGTTTCATCTGTATGCTCTATTCCCTATCTAATCTGGGCATGTCTATCATCATTCGAGGATGAATGTTTCAAAGGAGGGGATGGTGTAATACCCCAGGAGACTTTTTGTTAAAATTTTGTGCATAAACGTGTTGGGTTCTATCTTCTAGAATGAACTTTAAATTTTTCGTGCGGAATACCTTAGATTATGACCCACCATTGCGTAGAGTATCAAATAATATTTCCAAAGATATATGGATCATCCAATATGGACACCCGAGTGACGAGTTATGAACATTTCGATCGAACCATGAATAGTAGTGAATAGTAAAACGTGCAGGAAAAATTATTGAGGCCTAGCGTATTTTTGCTCCATATTAAAACTATCATAACTCCTTGTACATAATGATCTGAGTGATCTACTATATATAAATGGAAAGCTCTGCAAGTCCTCTTTCCGATGAAATTGGTTTCATCCAATTTGTCTATCGGAGCAAAAAGTTATGGTCGATCTACTTCAACCTATCAAAATTGAATTTTTTGGTCAATTTCAAATGATCATAACTCCTCGTATACAATGATCTGGGTGAGATACAATATATCAACAGAAATATATGAGATTTCTCTTTTTTATGAAATTGGTTTCATCCAATTTAGATATCGGAGCAAAACGTTATGGTTGATCTACTTCAGACTATCAAAATAGTCCACCAAAGGACAGATTCAAGAATTTATTTAATTTTTGGGGGCATTTTGGTCATTCCCCCTCGCCTAAAATTCATCCAAATCCTATATTAAAGCCTATTAGAAGCATCCTATATTAAAGCCTATTAGAAGCATTAAGTGTTATATTTCATCAAATTCGCTCAAAAAGAAAACCCTAAGCTCTTACATCCAACTTCAAAAACCTCCAAAGTTCACCATTTATTTCTGCAAATTTATTCAAGATTCCAAGTTCCTAGTTCAAGAACTCCAAGAACCATCATTCAAAGGCACGATTAACATCTCAAAAAGGAGTATCGATCTAAAGTTTATCATTCAAGGTATGTAGAGTTTTTCAACAAGAACTCTCTTTCTTTCTTGTGCCCAAAAGTAATTTTCTTTACAGAGGCATGATTTTATTTGATTTTTATGAATTTTCAAGCATGAACCCATATCTTATGATGATTATTATGAAATCTTGATGTTTAATATTTTGAAAGATGAATTTATATGTGTGGTGATATAAAGCATTACTCTTGAACAATATTTATCATGATTTTAATATTTGTGTCGTGAATCCCCATTGGAAATTGTATTTTTTTTGAGAAAATCTGTGTTATAAGCACGTTGATGTTAAATATTTGAGATATTTTAAATGATTTGACCTTTTGGTCTTAACGGAGTTGTTTTGAACTCGAGTGTGAAAGAAATCCACAACGTGGTTGATTTTGATAGATGGGAAGCATGATGGATGCCGATGTATATTTATATATTAATTAACTTGTTTTGTTATAGATTGTCTTTGAAATGATCTGAGCTAAGTCAAGGACAAATCTTTAGCACCGAGTGGGAGGTATAAAGCGACCTTACTTCCCTAGAACTACGTTCTCCTGTAGGAGTGAGCCTAAGGCTGATTTATATAGTGATCACTAGTTTGTGTGGATTTGATATCGAGAGTCCTACTCAAATGGAAAGGATAGGACGGATCTACCCAACGTGGGTTGTACGTTTGACTTCATGTAGCTCACATGATTTATGTTGGTTATAGGATCTACCAGTGTGTGTGTTTTGTTGTGTCTATGGTGAACGGTGAAGTGATTTGAAGGTGGAATTGTGAAAGTTATTCTTTCAAAAGATTTAGTTGATATTTACATTATGAGAATTGATATTCTTGATGAAGTGAAAATGATTGACAAATTATATGATCACTCACATATGTTATTATACTTATTTAATCCTCTCATGATTATGATGATTTTCTTCGGGCTATGCGAGTCTTTCATACATCCTGCATAGTTCTTATAAATATTTATGATGATGATGTTTATACAACTGCATACACCACCATATACTCGGTTCCTTTCCATTGTACTGACCTACATCTTCAGATGTGGGCTGCATTTTCTTAGAATATAGGTTCAGGTGCTCAGTCCCAGATTCAACAGTGATTCTACGGGAACGTTGTTCTACATCCTCTGTTGTGGTGAATCCTCATGTTCCGAGGATGTGATGTTTGATATTGGTTTCATGGAATTGTTTACATTTGATAACTGAGTATGAGTCAGTTGGGGCATGTCTCAATGGCTTGCTGGTTTTATTGATTTTCTTAGAGGCTTGTTAGACTAGAATAGATGTTGGAAGTTGACTGATAAGTCGTATTTTGTTATCTTTCTAAAATTCTTTTATTCTTGGATGATGATTACTCTGTTGATATTTGAGGGTTATTTATGAAAACCCCATTGATTTGTGTTGAACGGAATGAAAATGGCTCAAAGGGTTAGCTTGGGGCTACTCGTAGCCTTAAGCACCGTGTGATGCTTCGAGACCCATTTTTGGGGCTTTACAATATCATTATAAAAACATTAATCACATGAATCATCCTCAAAACAAGGCTAAATAGGCCAGAACAGTAACACTAGAATGCATAAATACACCCAACATCAGTTGTTTCTTTGTAATTTTAAATATGATCCAAACATTGTCTGAAAATTTTGAAACTTACCTAAGACATTCTAATTACACCCCTAATTATAATTCAACTCAAAATCATCATCTTAATGCTCGAAAGGTCAACTTAAAAATCCTTAAAGTTTAAAGAGGGTCAAAAATGACTAAACCCCTTAACACTTAACTTTATTTTCAAGTTCTAAGTGCTATAATGTAAGACCCAACAAAATCTTAGCTTAGCTCAGTTTTTTAGAGCATGAAAAGATGTTCGGGACTTAGAAAATTTCAGTATGCAATGACACTTAGTCTCATTTTAGGACCTAGGTATTTTCATAATTTTATTAACAACCCTTATGACCTTAAAATATCAATTTTAAAATTGATTCATGATCGGGAATATCAATAGGTGTCGGTCTGCACATCGCTGGGAACGTTTTCAGTAATTAAAAGTCTACATCAAGAAGGGTAGTCAAGTTATTTTCCTAATCTTATTCAACCCTAAAACATGTAATTAAGCCATCCAAAAGGCAAAAATTCATTATTTCTTTCAATTTATCTCAAGAACAAAACCCCAGGGCATTCAATTTTAAGTCCAAGCTTCGAGAACACACCATCAATCATCACGGATTTGGTTATCAATATATGTCAGGTGTTCATCCAAGGGTTTCCTTCCACTTTTGGAGTTATAGAACCTCTTTTAAAACTACAATTTGATTATGTTTAGGAATTTCATGTTGAATTTGATTGTATTCATGTTCATGATATTATTTGGGTTTCAATCTATGATTTACTACAAGTTTAATGAAATTAAAATAGCATGTGTGGTGTATCTGTAACTGTTCAGTCAATCTTAGTACATTTTAGTGATCAGTGCAGTGTCTACTCTGTTGGGAGTAGGATTAAACACTGAGAAAATCTAGGGATTAAGGGAATCCTGTCAGTAAAGGGTTTGACCCTTAGTAGCAATCCTTGTATTATAGAACTACGTAGCCAGCATAGGTTGAGATATTTTCTTGCCAGATAGGGGTTGAACATCTTGTACAAGTTTTCTTGACAGTGAGGGTTAACGAAATGTCTTCCTGCCAAATAGGATTAACTCACAACCATTGTTAGTATCCCTTGGCAAGGTGCTAATACCCTTTCAAACGGGGTTACAAGTTGGAGCCCAACTCAGTTTATACTTGAGGTATGTTGGTTAGATGAACACTCCCACAGTTACAGTTTTAGTTTTAGATTCAGTATTGAACTCAATTTAGTTCTATATAATCAGGACTATCAGACACAGTGACCCAGCTAAGTATAGAACTCAGTTCAGTTCTACAGGATCAGGACTGTAAAAAATAGTCACTCAGTATCCGTAATTTAATTATCAATTACTCAGTTATTAGAGCTTAGTACTCAGTTTTAGTAAAAGCTCTAATACAGTGTATATATGTATATGCACAGTATTGCATACTTAGTATTTTACAGTTGTTCCACTTATCCATGTACACTTATTTAGTTACTTCTTATCATTTAGTTAGTTACTGTTCATCCATATGAACCTTTGCATTCAGCCTTAACTCATCTAGCATACCAGTACATTTTACGTACTGACACATACTTTCTCTTTGTGCTATGATGTCTCATATCACAGGTTCGGATGCTCAGGGTCCCAACCATGCTTAGACAGATTCAGATAGCAGCAGCAGATTCAGTAGTAAGACCTCATATCTCAAGGATATTCTTTTATTTTAGTATTACAGTAGTTTTAATATTGAAGTAGTCAGAGTTAGTTGGCGGCTTATCCCATCAACTCCATATTCATAAAGATTAGTTAGAGGATTTTCAGACTAGACTTGTTCAACCAGTATTTAGCTTTCAAATTTTATTTCAGTACTACATTTATCAGTTGTTAGATTATTAACCTTATGGAATTTTAGCTTAATTTTATGCATTATTTCAGTATGATTATTTAGTGTTCACAGCAGGTACCAGTTTTGGGTTAACTTATGTTCCTTTGAGGTCGTGAGCATTGTGTGATGACCGAGATGCAAACTCAGGGCGGTACAAACTTGGTATCAAAGCCTATGGTTCAAAAGAGTCCTAAGGAGTCTAAAATCCATGTCTAGTAGAGTTTTGTGCATGGGTGTTTAACACGCCACACTTATGGACAAGAGGCTATGAGGCATTTTTAGGTAAAGTTTCCCATCTTTCAGTGTTCATATCAAGTGAGTGAGCATGAGATCAAGTTAAACTCTATGTATAATCCTTTTATTACTTCCATTTACAGAACATACGACCCAAAAAAATGGAAGAAGAACAGGAAACCAGCCAACACCTCCATTCGTTCAGGAAGATCCCCTAGACGAGAATATTTTCAATGCAGAATTTAGTGCAGTTTTCACCACTCTAGCTCATTCTGCGGTAGCCTAGAATGAATGCTCAAATACTATTCAGTTAACCCAGTGTCCAATACTATAGCATCTAGAATTGGAGACTTCACGTGAATGAATCCTCCATCCTTTGCAGGGTCTAAGTTTGAGAAGGACCCACAGAAATTCCTTGACATGGTATAGAAAGTCACAGATATAATGGGGGTGAATTCCAGTGAAAGTACTGAGTTAGCTATATATAAATTACAGGATATGGCATATACATGGTTTAAGAAATGGAAGGAAGATAGGGGCACAAATATAGGTCCAATAGAATGGGATGAGTTTACTACTGCTTTTCTTAATAGGTTCTTTCCATTGGAGTTGAGGGTAACTAAGGTTTTGGAGTTTATTAATATGAAATGGGGAAACATGAAAGTGAAAGAGTATTCCCTCAAGTTTACTCAGTTAGCTAGATATTTCCCTCATGTGGTAGAAGATAGCAGATCTAAAATGACTAAGTTAGTGTTGGGTGTATCTAATATTATGGTCAAGAAGCATAGGTCCAAAATGTTGATTAAGGAGATGGACATATCTAGGATCATGGTCCATGATCAATAGGTAGAGGAGGCTAAGAATAAGGAGAAGGAGAGGGAGAACAAGATAGATAGAATAGGTAGGTTCAACTTCACTCCTAAGTCAGAGGGTGGTAGTCATTCTCAATTCCACCTAAAATCTTTAATTCCAAATTTGTCCTTAGCCAGTGCTCTAGTGCTTAAATTCAGAGATAGAATTAAAGATAGGGCACCAGGACATAAATCCGATGGCAGTGTTAGAAGTGCCCGAATAAATCCTCTTTGCGAAAAGTGTGGTAGAAACTATCAAGGTATTTGCCGAGCTGGTAGTGATGTATGTTTTAGATATGTAAATCTAGGCTATAGGGTTAGAGAGTATCCTTAGATGGGTTCGCAGAGTCAGCATAATCATCCCTCATCGCTTGATTCAGCAAGGTGCCACTTCTTGTTCCACCAGTGGGTAGTGCCCAAACAAACTCTATGCACTTCAGTCCTAACAGGATCAGGAAAATTCTCCTGATGTCGTCACTTGTATGTTACAAATTTATCATTTACTTATTTATACTTTTCTACATCCAGGAGATTCTTTATCCTTTGTAACACGTTATATAGCTATTGACTTCGGAGTCAGTTCTGAAATCCTAGTAGAGCCCTTCTTAGTTTCTACCCTAGTAGGTAAGTCTATTATAGCCTGATGAGTATATAGGAACTATCCGATTATGGTATCTCAAAATTTTACATCAGCATACTTAGTAGAGCTAGATATGATAGATTTTCACATTATTATCAGCATGGATTGGCTTCATTTATTCTATGATTTAGTTGACTACAGAAACAGATTAGTCTATTTTAGTTTCCTAATGAACCTATCCTATAATGGAGGAGTAGTACTTCAACACTTAGGGGTCAGCTTGTTTCCTACCTAAGGGCGAGGAAAATGGTATCCAAAGGATGCATCTATCATATTGTTTGAGCTAAAGATTCTAGTTCTAAGACTCCTAGTCTTGAGTCAGTCCCAGTAGCCTATGAATTTCCAGATGTGATTCCCAAAGATCTTCCTGGAGTTCCTCCCAAGAAGGAAATTGACTTTGGAATAGACCTTTCTCCTAATACTCAACCTATCTCTATCCTGCTTTATAGAATGGGTCTAGCAGAACTCAAAAAGTTAAAAGAACAATTGAAAGATCTATTAGATAAGGGATTCATTAGGCCGAGTGTCTCCCTATAGGGTACAACAGTTCTATTTATGTGTAAAAAAGGTGGTTCTCTCAGAATGTGTATTGACTACTGTCAATTGAACAAAGTCACAGTCAATAACAAGTATCCACTTCCCAGAATCGATGACTTGTTTGACCAACTTCAGGGTGCCAGTTACTTTTACAACATAGACCTCAGATCAAGCTATCATTAGCTTAGAGTCAGAAAATGTGATAATTTGAAAATAGCTTTCAGAACTCGGTATGGTCTCTTTAAATCCTAGTCATATAATTTGGTCTTACCAATGTCCAAATATATTTTATGGACTTGATGAATCATGTGTTCAAGCAGTACTTTGACATGTTAATCTTAGTCTTCATTGATGACATTTTGGTCTACTCCCACAGTGAATATGATCATGCAGACCATCCCAGAATAGTATTACAGTCCCTCAGAGCCCATCAGTTGTTTGCCAAATTTAGTAAATGTGAATTTAGTCTAAGGTCAGTGTCTTTCCTTAGTTATATCATTTCTGGTAATGGCATTAGAGTTGACCCTCAAAAGTCTTAAGAAGTAATAGACTGGCCTAGATCCATCTCTCCATTAGATATCAGAATTTTCTTGGGTTTTGCCTGCTATTACTGACAGTTTGTGGAAGGTTTTCTTCTATTGTATCCCCCATGTCCAGATTGACTCAGAAGAAAGTCAAGTTCTAGTGGTCAGATTCTTTTGAGAAGAGTTTTCAGGAGCTAAGACTCGACTTACTACAACCGTAGTTTTGACTTTACCAGATAGTTCAGATAGGTTTGTGGTATATTGTTATGCTTCAAGAGTTGGTTTGGGCTATGTTTTCATACAGAGAGGTAAGGTCATACCCTATGCCTCTAGATAACTTACTCCCCATGAAAACAACTATCCCACTTATGATCTTGAGTTAGAATCTATAGTGTTTGCCATAAAGATTTGGAGACGTTATTTGTATGGAGTACATATTGATGTGTTCACACATGATAAAATCCTATAGTATAATTTTTCTCATAAATATCTAAATCTCATCAGA
This sequence comes from Capsicum baccatum var. pendulum, assembly GCA_030864225.1. Taxonomy (NCBI): domain Eukaryota; kingdom Viridiplantae; phylum Streptophyta; class Magnoliopsida; order Solanales; family Solanaceae; genus Capsicum; species Capsicum baccatum. The sequence continues at coordinate 79,978,346 of CM061550.1, forward strand.
GAAGTTGGTTAGAGTTTTTGAAAGACTATAACATAAGTGTTCTATATCATTCGAGCAAAGACAATGTCATAGCTGATGCTATCAGTAGGATGTCGATGGGTAGTGTTGTACATGTGGAGGATGGTAAGAGAAAGTTAGTTCAGGAAGTTCATCAGCTTGCCCGACTAGGTGTCCGCTTAGTCATTCAGTAGAGGGTAGCATATGGGTTTAGAATAGTTTGGAATCATCTCTGGTTCTGAAGTAAAAGAAAAGCAGGATAGGGATTCCAATATAGTTAAACTAAAGAAGTCAGTCAGAGATCAAAAGTAGAGGTTTTCTCCCAAAGGGGAGATAGTATGTTATGTTGCCATGGTAGAATATGTGTGGCATGTGTGGATGGCATGAGACAGTGGATTATTATAGAAACGCATGGTGCACTTTACTCGATTCACTCAAGGGGAAACCAAAATGTTATGCGACATGTGGGAAGTCTATTGGTAGGGTGGGATGAAGAGAGACATTGCAGATTTGGTAGCAAAGTGCTCAACATATCAATAGGTTAATATTGAGCATCAGAAGCCTAGTGGATCTGTGCAGGAGATCATTATTCCCACTTGATACAATACTAAATGTGTATCAAGATATTCCAACAAACACAGGAACAATAACATGTAAAACAATGTGCTGGTGAATTAGAAATGGCCGTACACGGCTTCACTAGGCTTGCAATACTTGTTTGAGATAGAAAAGTGAGTTTAAAAACAAGAACAACAAAGACAATATTGCTAGTGAATCAAAAGAGCCCCACACATTTTCACTAGACTTTTATATTCAACAACACAATGCTAACAAGATATACAAAGAAAGAGAGAGAAACTTGACACACGATATTCATTAATCTAAGAACCTTAACAAGAGAAAGGACCTAAGACTAATAAATATCAATCCCAAGTTCTTACTTGGACCAAGAGGAACTCAAAGAACCTCAATAACCTAGTTTCTAGCCAAGATATAACACTAGTATCACTTTACTAGTGAGAATTCAGTTTTGGCCTCTCCAAATGAGAAAGAGAAGTCAAAAACTTACAAGTCTTTTGTTTCTTGAATAATTGGAATGAACTAAAGCAAGACTACACCTATTACATGGATTATATAGTCACTTAGAAAGAAGTGACAAAGACCAAAATACCCTTGGTATTTAAGTGGGGTGTCTTGGTGGGCCTCTTCACATTTTATTAAATATAGGCCCTTAGATGGGCTCACAAAGGCCGCACACATGGCCAAGAATGTGAACAAAGCTTGAAGTCATTGCAACTCAAATACTTGGATTCATGTGAAAGGTCTGAAGATAGGAATTCTCGTATCATCCTCTCCATCTTGAAGGGAATTTGTCCTCAAATTTGGATCATTTCCATCCTCCACCCGAGAGAGATCACACACGTTTAAAGGGGTGGAAAATAGGGTGTACAACCCATAGGTTGGAGCCGTGACTTGGATCCTTTGCACTCAACACACTGGCCACAAATTTGGGCCACATCCTTGTGCATTCTAGGCCAATAAAATTGTTCTTCCAAAATTATGAGGGTTTTCTCGACCCCAAAATGGTCCATTAGACCGACATTATGTGCTTTCCTCACAAATAATTCTCTCTACGAACTTGGGAGAACACACAATTATCTACATTTAAACAAGTATCCATCAACTTAGATGACAATGTAGACACAAGCACATGTTTTCAGGACAAAGCATCGGCAACCACATTGTCTTTACCCTTCTTGTATTCAATAACATAAGGGAAAGTTTCCAGAAAATCAATCCATTTGGCATGCCATCGATTAAGCTTGTCTTGTTCCCGTAGATGCTTCAAGGATTCATGATACATTCAGATAATGAATTCTTTAGGCCACAAATAAAGTTTCAAAGTGGACAAGGCTCTAATAAAGGCATACAACTCTAAATCGTACATACAGAAGTTTAGAGTTGCTATTTTTGAGCTTTTCTCTAAAGTTGGAAATAGGCTTCAATGCTTACATTAAAATCGCGCCTATGCCAACTTTGCTAGCATCACATTCGACCTCAAAAGTCTTGTCCAAATTTGGCAATTGTAGCAAAGGGGCCGAGATGGGCATAGCTTTCAAGTCCTCAAAGACCTTAGCTTGTTCATCTCCGCACTTGAAAGGCATATCTTTTTTAATTACTTCGGTCAAGGGGGTGTAAATGGTTCTAAATCCTTTAAAAAAACATCTATAAAAACTATCCAACCCGTGGAAGATTCTCACTTCACCTACAGTTTTGGGAGTTGGCCAATTTTTAATGGCGTCAATCTTAGATTCATCCACACAAATCCAAGAAATACAACCTCAGGGACACCAAAAGAACAATTTTCTACATTAGCATATAACTTCTTCTTTCAGAGGACATCAAACACACATTGTAAATGCTTTACATTCTCATCTAAGGACTTAATATAGCCCAACACATCATCAAAGTAAACAACAAACTTTCCAATAAATGGCTTCATCACATGATTCATTAGCCTCTTGAAAGTTCTTGGAGCATTTGTTAGGACGAATGGCTTAACTATTCATTCATAGAGACTGAATTTAGTCTTGAAGGAAGTTTTCCATTCATCACCCAGTTACATATGAATTTATTGATAGCCACTCCTCAAATGAGTTTTAGAAAACAAACACGAACCACTCAATTCATCAAGCATTTCATCTAACCTAGAAATAGGGTGACAATATTTTACCTTTATCTTGTTGATGGCTTGGCAATCAACGCACATAGCCAAGTCCTATCTTTCTTGGGAACTAGTATCCCCAGGACCACACAAGGGCTCATATTCTCCTTGATTTACCTTTTGTTGAGGAGTTCCTCAACTTGGCATTGTAATTCCTTGGAATCCATTGGGTTACTCCTATAAACCGGTTTGTTGGGAAATTGTGAACCCAACATAAAATCTATTTGATGTTTAATTCACCGAAGTGGGGGCCACACTTACGGTAATTCATTTGGTAAGACATCTTTGTAATCCTACAAAACATGAGAAATATGAGGACAAATGGAAATGTTAGTGGCGTTAGTATTAAAACAATGATCCAAGAGGAGCATCGGAGTGTCCTCGTCATGATCCACAAATAATTCTTTCTACCTATCCATCATCACAACACTCTCTTGCCCTTAGAAATTAGGAGCCCCTCGATTTCCCCTCCTACCTCACTCTCGAGTTCCTCTTTTTTTCCCTTACTCTCGGCCTTTTTTCTCTTTGCCCTCAATTCTTTCATCTTTTGGTGTAATTCATTCACTTGGGAAGGAAATAATGGATAAAGAGCGACCTTGCATCCATCCTTGTCAAGTGTATATCGATTGGACCTTCCATCATGCTTGGTTGACCTATCGTATTGCCAAGGCCTTCCTAACAACAAGTGATAAGCTTGCATTGGTATCACATCACAAAGAACCTCGTCATGGTAGTTGGCTACCTTAAAGTGTATCACACATTACCTTGTGACCTTTACCTCACCTCATTCATTGAACCATAACAACTTGTAAGGACTAGTGTGAGGAATATTCTACAATTTCAAGAAGTTCACCATTGCAAAACTAACCACATTTGCACAAAACATCCACTATCTATCACCATAGTGAACACACTTTCCTTCACAAGACATTTAGTATGGAATAGATACTCCCCTTGGCTAGGATCATCTATTGCCTTACTAATCATGGAACGCCTCACTAAAAAGTTTGGAACCTCCCACTACCCTTCATACAGATGAGAATACTCACAATCATCATCATTATCATGCAGATCATTTTAGGGTTCCTCTCTATCTTGAGGCTTGGCCTCACTCTCTTCTTTCTCAAGACCTACTTCCTCACCAAGGTAATACAATATCCCTTCCCTTAGGATAACATTACGCTGATTTGGGCATTCATTAGATTTATGTCCCAAACCTTGGCACTTGAAACATTAGAACCATTTTGGATTAGGATAATCATGAGCTTCTTGCCGGGGAGGAAATTTGTGGACTATTTTAGTCTTGGAAAGCCTTGTAGTGGAAGATTGGTTCTTTTTTTGGGCCAACCCAAAGATGGTTGAACTATATCCTTGCTCCTCGGCCAACCCGAGGTTGATGGTCTCCTTGCCTTGAACGACGACCTTTCTTTAATCTCCCTTTCAAACTCAAAATCCACTAGGAAAATCCCTTCAATGGTATCAAACTTGTGAAGCATCAAATAGGTGGAGATCTCTTTGTTCAACCCACACTTGAACCGAATAATGTCATGGCCAATTTGTTCTCCTCGATGATCAATCTTCAACATGAGTTGTTGAAGCTCATCATAGTATGCCATAACACTTTGATTCCCTTGTTGGAAATTGTACAACCTATCAAGCAACTCATGATGATAACTTTCAGGAAGATACCGTTGCCTCATTAGGTACCTAAACCAAAACCATGGTGATGGTTGTATCTCAACCAACTCGTTGCCGAACCACTTGACGTATTCCCACTAAGTGTTAGCATAGCCTTCAAATTGAGCTATGGCATAACAACTCTTCTTATCCTCTAAGATATTATTCACTTGAAACACTTTATCACACGCCGACTCCCAAGCAAGATATACCTCGGGTTCACTTTCACCTTTTAAGATAGGTAGGCTCAATTTGATGGTATTGATGCCTACGTCTCTCTCTAGGTGTCGGTTTCCCCTTTCTCTATACCCTCGGTATCTCTTTGGATTCATACGATGCCCTCTCATCTCTTACTCCCTCGTGTAGGCATCATCAAAGATCTACACCCTTCATAATACTCTCTACCATATTCCTCAAGGTGGACGGGATAGTTTTGGACATTTGAAACTTAATTCAGAGAAATTAGATTTTGTGGAGGTGGTGGTCTTTGATTTAGTGAAGTGTGGAAGGAAGGGTTTAGATTTAGTGGAGGCATTTGACGTCTGAGTACCTCTTACAGAACTTAAGGCATCTGGGAATGGGTTGTTCAATTGGATTCTCATTTTAGAGGGTTATAAGTGGTTTGGCTTACGACATTTAGTGGATCTAGTGAAGGATTTGGCAATTGTGGTCATGTTTGGGGAGTAACGGTGGCGGAGGAATTTCTATCATGTCCACTTGATGAAACATGTCAAGGAGTAGAAGGAAGAGAGTTCCTTTGACTCTCCACTTGTTCTAACCTCCCACAGATAGTCGTCACTTCTCCCCTTATGTCTCCCACTTCCGTACTCAACCTTTCAAGATCTCGAGTCATAGCCTCAAGAGCGAACCTCATATTCTCCATTTCATTAGAATCAACGGTTTGAGATGTGGTTGCCTCCATTATTAAGGTATCACCTACACAATAAACAAACAAGTTAATTTAAAATCCCTCTCCTCACTCACACTCTCTTGGTTCACTCACACTCAAGTTCCACAAGTGTTGTAGATTGGGTAGGAACTCGGGAATTCGTAAGGTATGAGTATGCTCTTGCCCCAAATAAATTCTTGTTTGAAACTCAAAGAATTCTCGTTCGACTTGTACCAAGAGTTAAAATGAATTAAAATGACAAAAGAACACAAACAAACAACGTTAACACAAAGAGCATACACAAAACTAACGCACAACCTAGTAGGGTATTACTAGGTTGTCAATTAGTGTCGAGCAAACAAATGATACTAGGAAACAATAAAATGAAACTGAGAAATCTAAAATTTGAACTCAAAAATATTTCGTGAACAATACTTTAGTGACGTGACAGTACACTATTGGCCTCGAGTTTTATCCAAATTTTATTTCCCAATTTCAAGTCTTGATCAATATACAATTTGGAATTGGTGGATTTAGTTAATGGAGGGAAAAGTGGTCTTGGAGCATTTTTGTTTAAAATTCAAAAGAAAAACTTCACTTCTTTGAAATTTCTCCTTGAAAGGTCCTTAAATCAAGGAAAATTAGATGAAAAGTCTTTGAAGTGATAGGGACAAGTCTTTCACTAACAACTTCTACAAGCTTGTCTTTCACCTTTTTAGATCTAGTTTGCACTTTCACGATTAACAAGATGATGAAAGGGTGAAGAACCTTAAGAACACAACAACAACAATTTTAGTTTCCAAATCCACTACAATAAGACCATCAAACCGTCCATGGTTTAGGTAACAATAACGTCCAACTCGGCCACACCTTGTTCACATCTACAACTTCAACAAGTTCAAGTTCAATCTTAGATTTGGACACTTTTTAGTATTGATAAGAAAGAAACCAACACTATAAAAACTCTAAACAAACAAAATACTACAAGTTATAGAAACACAAAAAAAAATCATGGCAAAGATAACAACAACACAATATTCGGCCAAGAACACAAAATGGACAGATTTGCACTTTTCTTGAATTTTTTTTAGTTTTCAGCTTTTTTTTTCCTTAGCAAGAAATCCCAATATTGGTATTGTAAGAACAATATCAAATATTTATTTTATACCAAATGATACAATACTAAGTGTGTATCAAGAGATTCCAACCAACACAAGAACAACAACATGAACAACAAAGTGCTAGTGAATCGAAAATGGCCACACACAGCTTCACTAGGCTTGCAACACTTGTTTGAGCTAGAAAAGTGAGTTTAACCACAAGAAAATTAAAGACAATATTTCTAGTGAATTGAAAGAGCTCCACACGGCTTCACTAGACTTTTATATTCAAAAACACAATGTTAACAAGATTTACAAAGAAAGAGATAGAAACTTGACACACAATATTCATTAATCTAAGAACCCTAACAAGAGAAAGGACCCTAAGACTAATAAATATCAATACCAAGTTCTTACTTGGACCAAGAGGAACTCAAAGAAACCTAAGAACCTAGTTTCTAGCAAAGATACAACACTAGTATCACTCTACCAGTGAGAATTCAGTTTCGGCCTCTCCAAATTAGTAAGAGAAGTCAAAAATTTATAAGTATTTTGTTTATTGAATAATTGGAATGAACTAAAGAAATACTATCCCTATAACATGGCTTATATAGTCACTTATAAAGGAGGAACAAAGACCAAAATACCCTTGATATTTAAGTGGGTGGGTTTGGGGTGTCTTGGTGGGCCTCTTCACATTTTATTAAATATAGCCCCTTAGATGGGCTCACAAGGGACTTACACATGGCCAAGAATGTGAAAAAGGCATGGAGTCATTACAATTCACATGCTTGGGTTTGTGTGAAATGTCTCGTGCTAGGAATTCCCATATCACCACTTGGAAGTGGGGGGAGGTGAACATGGATTTTATGACGGGTTTGCCCCGTACTCGTCGCCAGCATAATTCGATTTGGGTCATTGTGGATAGGATCACCAAATCATCCCATTTATTTCTAGTTCATACATCTTATTCAGACAAGGATTATGCCAAGCTCTATGTCAGAGAGTTGGTCAGATTGCATGGAGTTTCATTTTCCATCATTTCATATAGAGGTACGCAGTTTACTTTTCATTTCTAGAAAGCCTTCCTAAAGGGTCTTAGTACCCAAGTTCACTTTATTACAACCTTCCACCCTCAGACAGATGGTCAAATAGAAAGAACCATCCAGACTTTAGAGGATATGTTAAAAGTGTTTGCCATTGACATTAAGGGTAGTTGGGATGACCACTTGCCTTTGATTGAGTTTGTGTATTATAACAACTACCATTCCAATATTTAGATGGCTCCGTTTGAGGCACTGTATGGGAAGAGATATAGATCTCTCATCGGTTGGTTTGAAGTGGGTGAGTCTATAGTAGTAGGGCCTGACTTGGTGTTTGACGCCTTAGAAAAAGTTTAGTTGATTAGGGAACGTCTCAAGATAGCTCAGAAATGACAAAAAGTATATGCAGATGTGCAAAGAAAAGATCTTGAGCTTAAGACTGGTGATTATGTGTATTTAAAAATCTCTCCTATGAAGGGAGTGAAGATATTTGGCAAGAAGGGGAATCTTAGTCCTCGATATGTCGAAATTTACCAAATCCTCAGCTATTTTTGAAAGGTAGCTTACGAGCTTGAGTTGTCTTCAGACTTAGCTTCAGTGCACTCAATGCTTCATATCTTCTTGCTTAAGAAATGCATTGGTGACCCAGTAATTCTAATCCCTATAGAAGGTATAGATGTTTAGAACAATATCTCTTATGAGCAATTTCCAGTTGAAATTCTTGATCATCATATTCGTAGACTGAGGAACAAAGAAGTTTCTCTAGTCAAAGTTCTTTGGCAAAATTAGTCCGTTGAGGGAGCCACTTGTAAAGCAGAAGTAGATATGGAGACCAAGTATCCTCACCTCTTCTCTGCAAACTTAAACTCATCCCAAGGTAACATTTTTCCTTAAAATTACTCATTTCCATGCTTAGATTAACATTACAAACTCGGTATCGATCTCTGTTGCATGACATTCTCATATCATGCATACCTTCATAAAATAGCTCAGTTATGTGTCATGTCTTAGAATTCAATCATTCTTTAGTTATGCATGTTCAGTATAAAAACTCAGTATATCAATAGTTTCGGTCATTTAAGCATGCTTCAGTTATGCATGTTTAGTATATAAACTAAGTTTATTAGTATTCTCGGCTTAGTCAGTCTCATTCGAGGATGAATATTGCCAAGGGAGAGATATTATAAGACAACACAAAATTCTTAACTTCATCCTTTAGAGCATGAAAAGAGGTCCCAAACTTAGAAAATTTCAGCGAAGTAATGACACTTAGTCTCATTTTAGGACCTCAGTATTCCCATGATTTTATTTACCACCCTTATGACCTTAAAATGTCAATTTTTAAATTGATTCATGATCAGGAATATTAATAGGTGTTCCCAAATGAGTTTCAGATTTTTTGAACCTTATTAGAAGCTTATTTAGATGTCTAAAATAGTGAGACGATGTGATCTCGATGTGTCGCATCACCTACCGCATCGATGGATATTATCCCTAGCATTCAATGCAAATTCCAGTGAGCCAATATGATATTGATGGATTGCATTGACCCCATTGATATGGCACATCGGTCTGCGCATCGCTGGGCACGTTTTCAGTAATTAAAAGTCTGCATCCATAGGGGTATTTGGATCATTTTTCCACTCTTATTCAGCCCCAAAACATGTAATAAAGCCATTCAAAAGGCAAAAGTTCATTATTTCTCTCAAATTCTCTTAAGAACAAAACCCTTGGGCAGTCAATTTAAAGTCCAAGCTTCCAGAACACACCATCAATCTTACGGATTTGGTTACCAAGGTATGTTAAGTGTTTATCCAAGGGTTTCCTTCCACTCTTAGAGTTCAATAACTACTTTTAAAACTATAAGTTGATTATTTTCATGAATTTCATGTTGAATTTGATTGTATTCATGTCCATGGTATTTTTTATGTTTCAACCCATGATTTATGACAAGTTTCATGAAATTAAAATAGCATGTGTGGTGTATTATCTAATTTGCATATTAAATCCTTGAAATTGTAATTGATTATTGTATCCATGATGTTCATGTGTCGATTATTATTATGTGAAATAACCATGCTCCCCAAATATTGATAGAATGCCTATGTGAATTGAATAGTGAAGTCATGACATGTCATCATGAGGTTCCATTCATGTACAAGTTCATGTACCTCAAGTGTTTGATAAATGACTAGGTGAATGTAATGTTAATAAGTATCTATTGTTACGCTTTTCAAGATCATGCCATGCTTTAATTTCCATGCTTTTGAGTCCTGGGGATATTCAATACCAAAAATTTAGATGTTTACATAGAATTCCAGTAGTTTCAGAATAGTCTCAGTGATGTCACAAATAGTAGTATTCAGTCGGTTAATAGAACTCAGTAAACACAGTCTACTTCAGTCAGTTAACTCGATTAGTAACTGTTCAATCAAGCTTAGTACATTTTAGTAATCAGTTCAGTGTTTATTCAGTTAGGAGTAGGATTCAACATCGAGCAAACCCAGGAATAGGGGCATTCTTATTAGTAAAGGTTTTGACCCTTAGTAGCAATCCCTGCATTACAGAACTATGTAGCTAGCGTAGGTTGAGATATCTTCCTGTCAGATAAAGGTTGATACATCTCGTATGAGTTTTCCTGCCAATGAGGGTTGACAAAATGTCTTCCTGGCAAATAGGTTTAACTCACAGCCATTGTCAGTATCCCTCAGTAAGGTGCTAACACCCTTTCAAATATGATCACAGGTTTGTAAGACCCCACAAAATCTTAAGCTTAACTCAGTCCTTTAAATATTCTTAAGGGGTCCTAGACTTAAAAAGATTTAGCTAAGTATTCAGACTTAGTGTCATTTTAGCCTTCAAAAGTTGTCAAATCTATTTCACAACCTCTATGACCTTAAAATGTCAACCTTTAGGTTGAATCATGATTAGGAGTGTCAGTAGGTGTCCTTAGAAAAGTTTTGAATTTTTTGAACTTCATTTGAGGCACGTTTGGAAGTCCAAACCAGTGTATCGACGCGATCTCGACGTGCCACATTACCTATCACTTATTTTTCTCCAGCTCCCCTATGCAAATTCCAATAAACCGACGTGGAATCAATGCGGCGCGTTGGCCATTGAGTCGATGCCAAGGATGTGGTGTGTTGGTTTGCGCATCATTAAATTAGTTTTTAGTAATTAAAAGTCGCATTCCTCAGGGGTATTTGGGTCTTTTACCCACAGTTATCAGCCCCAAAACACAAAATTAAGCCCTTTTAGAGGCAAAATTCATTCTCTATTAAGAAATTACTAAAGAACAAAAACACTAGTAGATAAAAATTTAAACTAAAGGATTAAGATTTCACCATCATTCTTTAAGAATTTAGCAACAAAGGTATTTAAAGTGTTCACCCAAGGGTTTTCTTCCACCCTTACAGTTCAAGCACCCTTTTCAATTACAAGTTAATGAGTTTGATGAATTTTATGGTTGGATTTGAATGTGGATTACCATGTTTATGGGGTTTCTAATTCAAGATTTAATTGCAAAATGCATATGAAATTATTTTTTGTATGTGTTATACAATGTTAATTCATGCTAAAACCCTCCAAATTGTAAATTTGGTATTTGAAATTATGATGCTCGCATATAGTTTAGAATTATGTGCACATAATATGTCCTCCAAGTGTTTGTTGAATTGCTTATGTGAGTTGAATATTTAAAATATATCATGTTACCATGTATTCAAGTCCATGTCATTCAAGTGTTTTCTAGAATGTCCCAATTAATGAATGATGATCAAGCAATTTTTTATCATATTTTAGGGTTGTGCCATGTCTTATAATTTATACTATTTAGTCCTGGGGGTATTCAATACCCGAAAATTTACTTGTTTACCTAGATCCATAGCAAGTCATTAAATAGTATGAGTCATGTCACGATCAGTAGAATTCGATCAGTTATAAAACTCAAGAAAACTCAATAGTACTTAAAAAATTAGTCATAGTATTTAGTTCAGACCTCAGTAGTACTCAGTCAATTAACAAAATTTAGTAGTTTTCCATCAGTCCATAGAACCCAGTGAAATCAATTTAGTTCAATCATACAGTACGATCAGTAAAAGTTTTGTCTAGCCTAGAATGGTTTAGAATTTAGTTCAGTGTCTATTTGGTTAGGGGTAGGATTTAGCATCGAGTGAACCCAAGGATGGTGACTCACCTGCCAGTAGAGGGTGTAATCCTTAGTAGCAGTCCTCGAATTCCAGAACTACGTAGCCATCATAGGTTGAGACATCGACTTGCTAGTTGAGGGTTGATGAGGTGATTTAACCTACTAGTTAAGGGTTCCACTGTTATCATTCAGAGCACCTGCCATATGATGGTGACTCAATGTGCCTTTAACTATGGCACGGTATTGACACCCTTTCAGCTGGGGTTACAGGTTGGACCCCTATTAGTTTAGAGAGGGGTATGTCAGTTAGATGATGACTTCCCATAGTCTTAGTTTCAGTTTCAGTCTCAGTATAGAACTCAGTACAGTTTTATTGGACTAGGACTGTCAGATATAGTCACTTAGTTTAGTACGAAACTCAATACAGTTCCATAGAATCAGGACTTTCAGATATAGTCATTCAGTTACCAGTAATCTAATATCAGTATACTCAAATATCAATTAATCAATATTCAGAACTCTATATCCAGTGCTATCGCGATCTCTGTCATAGTTTACGTGTTCATGCATGTACTCTCATTCAGTTTTACTTATGTCATTAAGTTAGTATTTTTCATACATATGAATCCATATATTTTGGCCAATCTCACTTTTCATACTTGTACATTCAAAGTACTGACGCATACTTTTCTTTTGCGCTATGATATATTATATCATAGGTTCAGATACACGGGCTCCCGATCATATTTAGTAGTTCAGATACTCAGTAGTCATAGTTAGTGGTGAGTTCTCATAGTCCGAGGACATGATTACTATTTCAGCATTTCAGTTTATTTTAGTAGTTCGGAGTTAATTAGGGACTTGACCCATCAAATCCATATTCAACTAGTAGAGGCTTTTACACTAGAGTTTTTTGTCAGATATTCAATTTTGGTATTGATATACCGCATTTAGTATTTATTTACAGTATTGAACCTTATGGCCAGTGTTTGCCTAATTTTTGAATTTACAGTGTTATTATTCAGTTACTGCAATAGGTACCAATCATAGGTTAGTCTGTGGTCCTTCAAGATTATAAGCACTGTATAGCGTCTAGGGTATAAAATATAAGCGTTACAAATAGGGCATTAGAGCCTAAGGTTCAACAGAGTCATAAGAAGTTTGAAAACCGCATCTGATAGAGTCTGGTGCATGGATGTGTAGCACGCCAAACTTATGGACAGGAGGCTACGAGATGTTTTTGGAAAAGTTTCCCTTCTTTCAGTAATCATGTTATTCGAGTGAGCACAAGCTTAATTTAAAATCCCTGTCTAATATAAGTTTCTCTTCCATTTACAAAATATGCCTCTAAAGAGGACTAAGGGAAGAGAAATAGAAGATCATCCATCACCTCAGCCCATCCAACCAGATCCCCTTGGTGAACATGTCTCCCACATTGGATTCAGAGCAACTTTAACTACCCTAGCTCATTTTATGGAAGCTTAGAATGAATGCCCAGTTGCCATTCCATCAAACCCAGTGGATAATAATGTTGCATCCAGAATTTAAGACTTCACCGGAATGAACCCACCATCTTTTACTGGGTCTAAGTCAGATGAGGACCTATAGGAATTTCTTGATCAGGTGAAGAAGGTTATAGATATCATGTGGGTGACAGCTAGTGAGAGTGCTAATCTAGCTACATATCAGTTGCAGGATGTGGCTCACTCATGGTTTAAATATTGAAAGGTAGAAAGGGTTGTAGATAAAGAAGCCATAGAATAGAAGGAGTTTGCCCCTGCTTTCTTGTACAGGTCCTTCCCACTGGAGTTAAGGGAAGAAAAGGTTCTAGAATTTATTAATCTAACTCAGGGTAACATAATAGTAAAAGATTATTCTCTTAAGTTTACTCAATAGCTAGATGTGCTTCATATATGGTTGCAGATAGAAGAAAAAATATGAGTAATTTTATGTCTGGGGTATCTAGCAGTATGGTCAAGGAGTGTAAGACCACAATGCTGATTAAGGAGATGGACATATCCAAGCTCATGGTCTTTCCTCAACATATTGAGAAGGACAAGAATAGAAAGAAGGAAAGGGACACCAAAAGAGTGAGAATAGGTAGTTTCCACTTCGCTCAACCTAAGTCAGAGGGTGGAAATCATTCTTAGTTTCACTCAAAATTCTTAGTTCCAGTTCCATTCTTAGCCAGTCCTCTAGTGCCGAAATTTAGAGATGACAATAGAGATTGGGCACCAGGCCCTAAACCTCAAAGTAGTGTCAGTAGCGCCCAAACCAATCCCCTTTGTCAGAAATATGGCAGAAATCACCAGAGTATCTACAAATATGGTAGTGATGTGTGTTTCATATATGGAAAGACAAGTCACAGATTTAGAGATTGTCCCCAGTCAGGTTCCCAGGGTCGGCATAATCAGCCCCCAACTTAGTTCAATTGCCCGAATCAGCATGGTGCCACATCCAGTGCCACCAGTGGGAAACGCCTAAATAGAATCTATGCTCTTCAGTCCCGACAAGATCAGGAAATTTCTCCTGATGTGTTCACTGGTACATTACAAGTTTTCAATTTACATGTTTATGCTTTGCTAGATCGATGAGCTTCTTTATCCTTTGTTACTCCTTATATAGCTGTTGACTTTGGAGTCAGTCTTAAAATCCTAGAAGATCCTTTTTTCAGTCTCTACCCCAGTGGGTAAATATATCATAGCCCAGTGAGTATAAAAGAACTGTCTAGTTATAATATCTTAGAAAGTCACTTCAACAGACTTAGTCAAATTAGAAATAATCAATTTTGATGTCATTCTCTACATGGATTGGCTTTATTCTTACTATGCCTCAGTCAACTGCAGAAACAAAATTATCTATTTTTAGTTTACGTATAAGCCTTCCCTAGAGTGGAGGGGTAGTACTTTTGCACTTAGGGGTCAGCTTGTTTCCTACCTAAGGGCAAGGAAAATAATATCTAAGAATGTGTCTACTATCTCATTTGATTCTAAGGTTCTAGTTTAGAAACCCCTACTCTTGAGTCAGTATCAGTAGCATGTGAATTTCTAGATGTGTTTCCTAAAGATCTTCCTAGAGTCCCTCCCAAGAGGGAAATTAATGTTGGAATCGATCTTCTTCCAGATACACAACTCATCTCTATTCCACCATATAGGATGGAACCTAGAAAACTCAAGGAGTGAAAAGAACAATTGAAGGATCTCTAATATAAGGGATTTATCAGACCCAATTTATCCCCGTATGTTGCAGCAGTTCTATTCATGATTAAGAAAAATGGTTCACTCAAAATATGTATTGACTACCGTAATCTAAATAAAGTCACGATTAAGAACAAGTATCCACTTCCCTGAATAATTGACTTAGTTGACCAACTTTAGGGTGCTAGTTATTTTTCTAAGATAGACATCAGATCAAGCTATCGTCAGCTCAGAGTCAGGGAATGTGACATTCTAAAAATAGCTTTCAGAAATGGTATGGTCACATCAAATTCTTAGTCATGTCATTTGGTCTTACCAATGCCCCAACATCTTTCATGGACTTGATGAACCATGCGTTCAAGCAGCACTTGGACATGTTCATCATAGTTTTCATAGATGGCATTCTTGTCTACTCCCGCAGTGAGCATGATCATGCAGACCATCTCAGAATAGTATTATAGACTCTAAAAAACCACCAGTTATTCATTAAATTTAGTTAGTGCAAATTTTGGCTAAGGTCAGTAGCTTTCCCTAGCTATTTTATTTTCGGTTCTGGCATTAAAGTGGATCCCCAAAAGATTGCAGTAGTGAGAAATTGGCCCAGACCTATCTCTCCATCAGATATCCAGAGTTTCTTAGACTTGGCTGGATATTACCAATGATTTATAGAGGGATTTTCATCTAGTGCATCCCCTATGTCCGGATTGACTCAAAAAAGGTCAAATTCCAATGGTCAGATTCTTGTGAAAAGAGTTTTAAGGAGTTGAAGGCTCAACTCACTACAGCCCTAATTTTGACCCTGCCAGATAGTTAGGATGGATTTATTATGTATTTTAATGCTTCGAGAGTTGGTTTAGGGTGTGTTTTGATGTAGAGAGGTAAGGTCATAGACTATGCCTGTAGACATCTCAAATCCCATGAAAAGAACTATCTTACTCAAGACCTTGAGTTAGTAGAAGTATTATTTACCTTAAGTATTTAGAGGAACTATTTGTATGGTGTGTAAGTTGATGTGTTCACAGACCATAAGAGCCTTTAGTATGTATTTTCTTAGAAATATCTAAACCTCCATTAGAGAAGGAGGTTGGAGTTGTTAAAGAACTATGACATAAGCGTCCTGTATCATCTGGGTAAAGCCAATACTTAGTAAGATGTGTATGAGGAGTGTTGCTTACGTGGAGGATGGTAAGAAGAATTTAGATCAGGAAGTTCATCAGGTTGCCCGACTAGGTGTCCTCTTAGTCGATTTATCAGAAGGTAGCATATGTGTGCAGAGTATTTCAAAATCATCCCTATTTTCCAAGGTGAAAGAAAAACATTATAGGGATCGCAGTCTAGTCAATTTGAAAGAATTAGTCAGAGATCAGAAGGTAGAGGTTTTATCCCAAGGGGGAGATGGTGTATTGCATTTCTAGGTTTAGTTATGTATGCTAGGTGTGATTACTTAAGACAGCGAATTCTAGAAGAAGCGCATGGTGCGCGCCACTCTATTCATCTAGGGGACACTAAGATTTACTATAATTTGTGGAAGATCTATTGGTGGAGTGTGATGAAGAGAGACATTGTAGAATTTGTGGCTATGTGCTCAACATGTTAATAGGTTAAGAATGAGCATTAGAAACCTAGTGGGTCCATACAGGAGTTTAGTATTCCCACCTAGAAATGGGATGAGGTGAACATGGACTTTATGACGGGTTTTCCTTGTACTCATTGTTAGCACAATTCAATTTGGATCATTTTAGACAAAATGACCAAATCAACTCATTTTATACCAATCTATACCTCTTATTCAGCCGAGAATTATGCCAAGATCTATGTTAGAGATTTGTCTAGATTTTATGGTGTTCCATTATCCATTATTTTAGATAGAGGTACGTAGAAGCCTTCCAAAAGGGTCTTGGTACTCGAGTTCATCTTAGTACAGCCTTTCACCCCCAGACAGATGGTCAGGCAGAGAGGACCATTTAGACTTTAGAAAATATGTTGTGAGCATGTGCGATTGACTTTAAAGGTAGTTGGGATGACCACTTGCCTTTTATTGAGTTCATGTATAACAACAACTATCATTCCAACATTCAAATAGCCCCATTTCAGGCATTTTATGGTAGAAGGTGCATGTCTCCCATCAGTTGGTTTGAAGTGGGTGAGGCCGCAGTGGTAAGGCCTAACTTTGTATATGATACCTTAGAGAAAGTTTAGTTGAGCAGAAAAAGGCTTAAGATAGCTCTGAGCTGGCAGAAATCATACGTAGATATGCATAGAAAGGTTCTCAAGTTCAAGATTAGTGATTATGTGTACTTAAAAATATCTTCTATGAAAGGAGTGAGGATGTTTGGCAAGAAAGGAAAGCTCAGTACTCGATATGTTGTTCCTAATCCAATTCTCAGCTATTTTGGAAACATAGCCTACTAGCTTGAGTTACCTTTAGACTTAGATTCAGTACGTCTAGTGTTCCATGTCTCCTTGCTTAAGAAACTCATAGGTTACCTAGCAGCCGTAGTCCCTACAGATGGCATAGATATTCAGAATAGCCTCTCTTGTGAAGAGATTCCAGTCGAAATCCTTGATTTTTAGATCCATAAACTGAGGAATAAGTAAATCCATCTAGTCAAAGTTCTTTGGAGGAATCAGTCCATTGAGGGAGCTACTTAGGAAGAAGAAGAAGAAACGCGGACAAGGTATCCTCACCTCTTCTCCAAAAACTCAAACTCCGCCTAAACTAACAGTTTTCTTTAAACTTACTCAGTTGCATGCTCAGATTTCCTCTATAAGTTTGGTATCAGTTCCCATTGCTTATCCAGTCATAAATTCATGAGTTTGTTCCATCAGATATTCATGCATCATATATGCATGTTCAGTATAAGAGACTCAGCTTATCAGCAATTCCAGTCATGCATTCATGCATCAAATGTGCATACTTAGTATGGAATCTTAGTATGTCAGTAATATCAGTCATGAAATCATATTTCAATTATGCATGATTGGTACATGAATTCAGTCTATTAGTAGTCTCATTATTCTCAGCTCAGTTATCCTTATTCGAGAGTGAATATTTCCAAGGGAGAGATATTGTAAAACCTCGCAAATCCTTAGCTCAACTCAGTCCTTTACAGCTTGTTAAGGGGTTCTAGACTTAAAAAGTTTTATCTAAGTATTTATACTTAGTGTCATTTTAGCCTTCGAAAGTTGGCAACTCTATTTCACGACCTCTATGATCTTAAAATGTCAACCTTTAGGTTGAATCATAATCAGGAGTATCAGTAGGTGTCCTCAAAAAAGTTTTAGATTTTTTGAACTTTTTTTAGGCATGTTTGAAAGTCCAAACCAGCGGATCGACCCGATCTCAATGCGTCGCGTCACCTATTGCGTCGATGAATATTTTCCTCTATCTCCCCAGTGGAAATTTTAATGAACCAGTGCGAACTCGACATGGTGCGTTGGCCATCACATCGATGCCAATAATACAATGCATCGTTCTGTGCATTGCTAAATCAGTTTCCTATAATTAAAAGTCATATTCCTTAGGGGTATTTGGGTCTTTTACCCTCGATTATCAGCCCCAAAACATGAAATTAAGACCCTTTAAAGGCAAAATTCATTCCCTATTCAGAAATTACTCAAGAACTAAAACCTAGGAGATCAAATTTCAAACTCAAGGCTTAAGATTTTAGAATCATTCTTAAAGACTTTAGCAATCAAGGTATGTCAAGTATTCATCCAAGGATTTTCTTCCACCCTTGGAGTTTAAGCACCCTTTTCAACTACAAGATAATGAGTTTGCTGAATTTCATGGTAGGATTTGAATGTGGATTACCATGTTAATGGGGTTTCTAATTCATGATTTAATTGCCAGCTGCATATGAAATTATTTGTTATATGTGTTTTACAATGTTAATCAATGCTAAAACCCTCAAATTGTGAAACTGGTATATGAAATTATGATGCTTGCATGTTTTTTAGTATTATATGCACATCCTAGGTCCTCCAAGTGTTTGTTCATGTAAGTTGAATAGTGAAATTATATCATGTTAGCATGTATTCAATTTCATGTCATGCAAGTGTATGCTAGAATGTCCTAATGAATGAATGATGATCAACTAATTAGCTATCATGTTTTGGGATTGTGCCATGTCTTATAATTTATGCTATTGAGTCCTAGGTGTATTCAATAGCCAAAAATTTAGCTATTTACCTAGAGCCATGGTCAGTCACAAAATAGTACCAGTCATGTCATGATCAGTAGAATTTGGTCGGTTATAAAACTCAGGAAAACTCAATAGTACTAAAAAAATTAGTCACAGTATTCATTTCAGACCTCAGTAGTACTCAGTTGTTTAAAAGAATTCAGTAGTATTCCATCAGTCCATGGAACCCAGTGAAATCAATTTAGTTCAGTTATATAATACGATCAGTAACAGTTCAGTCCAACCTAGAACGGTTTAGAATTCAGTCCAGTGTCTATTCAATTGGGAGTAGGATTCAGCACCGAGTGAACCCAAGGATGTGGACTCACCTTCCAGTAGAGGGTGTGATCCTTAGTCGCAGTCCTCACATTCCATAACTACGTAGCCAGCATAAGTTGAGACATCAACCTACCAGTTAGGGTTGATCAGGTACTTTAACTTGCAAATTGAGGGTTCCACCATTCTCATTTAGAGCCCTTGCCAGACGAGGGTGACTCAATTTTTCTTTACCCACGACAGGATATTGATACCCATCCAGCTGGGGTTATAGGTAAGACCCTAATCTGTTTAGAAAGGGGAATATCAATTAGATGATCACTTCCCACAGTCTCAGTTTCAGTTCCAGTCTCGGTATAGAATTCAGTCCAGTTCTACAGGACCTGGACTATCAGATATAGTCACTCAGTTAAGTATGTAACTCAGCACAGTTCTATAGAATCAGGACTTTCAGACATAGTCATTGAGTTCATAGTAATCCAGTACCAGTAAACTCAGATATCAGTTAATCAGTATTCAGAACTCTGTATCCAGTGCTATCAAGATCTCAGTCACATTTTACGTGTTCATGTATGTACTCTCATTCAGTTATACTTATGTCATTCAGTCAGTATTGTTCATGCATTGAAACGCCCCGTAAAAGTCATGCATGTATTAGACTGTAATTTCTGAGCTTTAGACTTAAGTTTTAAAATTTTTCTAAGTGTTGAAATGACTTAGACTCATTCTTAGATGGCAACCTTCGGGATACAACGTATCGACCTTCCCGACCTTCATTTTTAGATTTCCAAGTTGCGTTGCGATCGTGAAATCTCATAGTACATCTCGGATAAGTTTTGATATTTTTCGGAATGCATAAGGCTGCGTTTGGATTTCAAAACAGTAGCAAAACGCATAGCCTATTGCCCAGTTTTTTCAGCATTTAAGGGTCAAGTTCAAACAAACATATATCCCTGTATATAATGAACAGTTTGAGCTATAATATATCATATGAAATATCTTTGAGTCCTCTTTCAAATTCAGTTGGTTTCATCCAATTTTAATATATGAGTAAAAAGTTATAATCGATTTACTCCAGCCTATCAAACTGTCAACGGAGGGAGAGATTTGACCTTAATTGTTCTTTAGGGGTATTTTGGTCATCCTCCACCCCTATATATACCACCAACACGGGATTTAATCCCTCAAACACCATAATACACATGATTTCCTCAAAATTGCTCAAGCATTCTCCTTAGGGTTTCAAAATAAAAACCCAAATAGTTCAACATTCGACCGTAAGTTTTCAAAAATAATTACATATTTGGAATCACCAATCCGCAAGCTTCAAGAAACATCTATTATACTTGGAAATAGAGGTACACGGGGTTTTTCCTAAAATCTCATGGGCATAGAAATCATGTTTCAAGTATCGGGTTTTCGAATTCATGTGCATACTCATGTTTTAGAAGCTTTAATGATATTGTTTTGGCCTTTTGGCTTTCCCCCAAAGTTGTTTGAATATTATATGTATATGTAT
The DNA here is from genome assembly GCA_030864225.1 of Capsicum baccatum var. pendulum. Taxonomy (NCBI): domain Eukaryota; kingdom Viridiplantae; phylum Streptophyta; class Magnoliopsida; order Solanales; family Solanaceae; genus Capsicum; species Capsicum baccatum. The sequence goes on from CM061550.1 coordinate 79,999,100, forward strand.
ATATGTGTTTGTCCTGAAATATATGAATTTAAAGCATGATTTTCATGGAACCCCTCTCTTAATGTAAATTCTTCCATGTTTCACTTAATATAAATTGTTTTGAAAGACATCTTGAAGAAAAGAAATTATGATATGAAGTGCTTTGACTTTTCCTATGTTTGGAATACGATTCTTGAACACGAAAGAGAGGGTTGTGAATGTTGAATATGCATGTAATAAAAGAATGCATGGTTTTGCCAAAATGCACATGACCACCATATGTTTGATGAAATTTCTGCATGAATTGAACTTTAAGTTCGGAATATGAAATCCTTTACATCAGTTGCATGTTTTGGGTGGTATAAACTATGTTTTGAATGAAATCTTTTTCTTAGTACCTTATGGCTCAGAAAAATCATGACTTGCAAGGTCTTGGTATGGCGATACCAATTCAGACTAATGCCATATCAGACTCAGACTTACAGACATTTCAAACTTTCATCATTTAGAAATTTCATAATGATGCATGTTCAGAAAAGGTTAAAAATGGGCATACAGAGATGTTAGGTGGTTCCCCGAAGAGGGCTTGAGTTCAAGTGACTCATTGCCTAAAACTGTGGTTTACCGACCCGGGTATATTATTATACGCTGACTTAAATGTCCCGTGGCATATCAGACTCAGAGACTCCAACCCTTGCGGCACACTTGGGTTGGGGGCTTCCCCGCCGAGTCAATGGCGGATTTCATACAGCTCATGGAATATTCAGACTTGTAGGGGAACACCACCTAACTCAAAAGTAAAACACAGATCATGATTTGAAATGAACAGACAGGTTGCATGTTTTCAAAAAGTGCCCATGAATTTTTCAGAAATAGTTTTATACATGATGTCTTGATGAAAAATTTGTTTTCACTTAATATATATATATATATATGTATGTTCCATTAAACTATTTTTGGAGTACTTCGCGTGCCAGTACTTTTGTGCTGACCCCCCCTCCTTCCAGGTTCTAAGGCACAGTGTAGGGGTCCACCTAATCTGTAGACTTTCTCGACTTTTCAGATTTGATCTTAAAGTGGTGAGCCTTCTATTATTCGGAAGGCCTAATTATGTCAGACATTATCTTATTTATTTTGTTTTTGGTTTACTAGGGGCTTTGTCCCAGTTTTTTTCAGACACTTGTTTATGTTCTTAGTAGAGATTTCGCAGACTGATGTCAGATTATATTATTTAGAAATGTTGCAGAATTTGACCATGTTTTCCGTACTCAGTTTCAATTCTGTATTCTATTATGATTATGAATGTTGTGCATGATAACCAGACAGAGAATGGGTGTTCTAGGCCTTCATGGTTCGGGATGCTCATCACGGCCAGGGCCTAGGCTCGGGTCATAACAAACTTAGTATCAGAGCACGGTTCATGGTCCCAGGATGTCTGCGAATTCACGTCGAGTAGAGTTCTGTTTATGGGTGTGTAGCACACCACAGTTATAAACAGGAGGCTACTAGGCGTTTAGGAATGTTTCCCTTCTTTGTGATTTAGTTCGTGCTTCAGAGTCAGAATATTCCTCCTTCATACTCTAATTCTTGCTATGGTGACGTCTATACGAAAGTAAAATCATCCCAAATTCTTTTCTTACTCCGATGTTCTTAGACCCATCAAATTTTTGGGGTGAATCAAGTGCAGAAGCTTAGAGTCTAAATGGTATTGTCCCTTCAGATCACGTCATATAAGATCTTAAAATTGTGCAAGGACTTGAGAAGAGTCTGTTATTGCTTCAGAGAGTATGGGTTCTAGTGTGAACCTTGATCTTGATGAAATCGTGCTTTTCAGCCTTCTGTATTCAGTATATTCGTCCTTTTTCAGAAATTTATGATGCAGATGTCATGCTTAAGGGAAAAGATGTGTAGTAGAAGTGTTGGAATTGTATTTCCACCTAAATAGTAGTATAAGTTAAAGTGTCGGTGTCATGACCTATTGGTAACAAGTAACGTGTGTGGATTGTATGATAATCTGTGGGGGAAATATTTGACTCAGATGTTTTTTTTATCTATACAAAGTAACATGTGTATTCTAAGATTATGGAATGTTGTGTGACAAGTTTCTATCTCTTGAAAATATTTTATCATCGTGTTGGTGAAACTAAAAAGTCTAGTGAAGCCGTGTGGGGCTCTTTCGATTCACTAGCATAGTTGCCTTGTCATTCTTCTTATTTTCTCGTTCAAACTACAAAAAAATCAAAGTCTAGTGAAGCCGTGTGAGGCCTATTTCGATTTACTAGCAATTTGTCATTCAACGTGTGGTTCTTGTATTGGTTGAATATATGTATAGCTGAATGTTTTTGCATGAGATAGAGTTGGTAATAAAGCGATTCGTCCTTGTGTGTTACTTTATTTGTAGAAGACAGAGGAGAAGTTATTAGGCGAGGTGAATTATCCTTGCTTGAAGTATGAAAATGGCCCGATTAGCCAGTAGGTTATAAGTATAGACTCATGGTTGTTGTAGATTTTGAAGGTAGTGTAAATGTACGCTTGGGTAAGCAATTGTGATGTGAGAAAGAAGTATAAGTAGATACGATTGTACGGGGTTATAATATAATGATAAGGTTGACCATGTCTATTATGAGGCTTTAACCCCCTTGACCCTCTTTTCATTGGTAGTTGTAAACTAGTGCTACTTGTGAGAAGGTATGTAGTAGATTTTTGAGATATTTGGGTAGAATATCCCAATTTGATGGATTAGTATATTTATATTATGTTGCATTTTTCATTGGTGGTAAATGATTGATACTAAACTATAGGATTGAATTTAAATGGTGTGGTGGTAAATAGTGGCACGAGTTTGATGATGCATGTTTTGTGGGATAAAATTAGTAGGCTTGATGTTCTGAAATAGTACATGCTAATGGATTATGATAAGGAAACACCGTTAGGTCATGATCGATTATTGTGGTTATGAAATTCTAGTTCACTAGTGTCTTGTGATGTTTATTTCATAGTTTCCAAGTGAAAATTTCATGTAAGGTTGGGTTGTAAATCATGCATAGCACTAGATATTAAGTTTGAACAGTTGATGTCCATAAAGGTGGATGTGAAGATTTCTTGGTTAATGAATACTAGTTGTATAGAAGTGATCTAATAGACTTAAACGGTGCATACAATAGAGTAAGTTTATTTGATTCGTAGTGGTGTATGATATTGCATGTATGATGTAGAAGTATGCCTAAGGTGACATGAGGTTGCGGCATTTTTCTAAGGCTATTACTTGTTGTGCGTGGCTAGTGGTACCGTGGAATTGTTAAGTGGAGAAAGACTAGTTATATGGTACATGGTGATCTAAATAGCCATGTTAAGGTGTTTTGATTGATAGTGTTGGGCCTTTTGCGGTGATCTTGATTCTCATAGTAGAGGGATATAAAATTGGAGTCTCAATAGTGGTATGCTCTATCGAAAGAGATATGGTTCATCAAAAGCTTGGTGATACCACGGAAGGTAGTCATTCGGTCTAAGTTCTATCATATGCATGTATTGTTATATTTTTTTTCAGACCCTAGAGTGTAGTAAGTGTAGTTCAGTTAGAATCTGGTAAAGGATCTCCCAAACTCTAGATGATGACTTGAAGCTAAGGGGGAGATGACTGGACGGATGACCAAGTAAGGCTCTCAGATTCTAGTAGTGATTCAGTATGATTTAGAACATTAGAAAGTGAGGGTGAGACTCAACCCATTCTTATCGTAGTATTTTTTTTTTAGTTATCCCAATATCTACTCATGACTTACACTTCAGTCCAATGATCAAATTTCATGTTCATGCTTATGATAGAGAATCAGGTACTCTTCAAGTTCCAAAATGAGAAGTTTCAGTTCATTCAGTAGTCGGAATCCCATTCCATAAGTTATGAACTCCAAATTGAGGTCATGTAGCTCATGACTCATGTACTCCCGCTTTATAGTATGCTTGTTTTAGATAAGACCATAAGTGTGAAGTAAGATCTGGGGCCAAGTTTTTTATATATGTGAGTTTTAGTGGAAATTTGTATGGGTATGTTCTTGGGGTAACGCGTGGGAGTTATATTAATAGTGGTTTAGAGAATATGTGAAGTGCTTCTTCATGGGTATTTGCCTTGAAGTTCATATGAGGTTATAAGGAGAGGCTTGAATAACATGTTGGTATTTTAGTGAAGGGACGCAATATGCACTAGTGAATCTATAGTAAGAGTTCAGAGTTAGTCATTAATGTGGGAAGGCATGATATGCTTAGGGTATGAACTTTAAAAGGATGTGAAATTGAATCATATTGTTTAGACTAGTATCATGGTATGACATGTATTTTTGTGACTTGGAGTTAGGCTTGATCGCAGTGAAAGGATTTAAGCTACTATAGACATTGTAGAAAGAGCTATCAATGCCCATATGAGAGTTATAAGTTGAATGGAATGAATATGGTAATTAAGGGAAATAGTATAGTTAAGGGAGTATTAAAGAAGTCTGCTAAGCTTGAAAAAAAAACAAGAAGTTGTATTGTCCAAGATCTTTTGCTCCATAATGCCACTAGAATTTCTTTAGACAGAGTGTTGAAGAGATACTCCAGTTGAATATAAGTTTCCGGTGTGTTTCAGTTTAGCAGTCAGGCAGACAAGTTACGGTGGTTTTCCACCTTTTCACCCAATCCTGCTATCCGAAGTCTCATGCGTATGACCATCCCAATATATTTCATCCTAAGTTGCGAATTCAGTTCAGTCAAAGCATCATGTTTCAGATTCAGCTATTAAGTCGTGACTCAGTTCATGAGTGTTCGGTGCATAATCTCAAATACTTCCAAGTATTTTAGCCCAGTTAATATAATACCCTGGTACGATCTAAGTTTTGATGCCTCATGATTCATAATTGCATAAGTTATCACTTCTCAATTCAACATGTATGATTGGATCATGAACACTTCAAGGGAATCCTAAACTCTTTGCATGAATCAGCGTCTTGAAGCAAGTAAGGGCAAGCCAACTCAAAATTCAGTTTCGTGATAAAGTTTAAATGTTTCAGATCAGTTATATACTTAGTTATATACTTTCTTAGAAGATACATCTTGTCAATGTTATTCCATACCTTTAAGGCTTCAACAAGTTCCTATCCATCATTCGGGGACGAATGATCCCAAGGGGGGGATAATGTAACTCCCCGTAAAAGTCATGCATGTATTAGACTGTAATTTCTGAGCTTTAGACTTCAGTTTTAAAATTTTTCTAAGTGTTGAAATGATAGACTCATTCTTAGCTGGCAACCTTCGGGATACAACTTCTCGACCTTTCCGACCTTCATTTTTAGATTTTCAAGTTGCTTTACGATCGTTCAATCTCATAGTACATCTCGGACAAGTTTTGGAATTTTTCGGAATGCATAAGGCTGCATTTGGATTTCAAAACAGTAGCAAAACGCATAGCCTATTGCCCAGTTTTTTCAGCATTTCAGGGTCAACTTCAAACGATCATAACTTCCTGTATATACTGAACTGTGTGAGCTATAATATATCAAACGAAATATATTTGAGTCCTATTTCAAATGCAGTTGGTTTCATCCAATTTTAATATATGAGTAAAAAGTTATAATCGATTTACTCCAGCCTATCAAACTGTCAACTGAGGGACAGATTTGACCTTAATTGTTCTTTAGGGGTAATTTGGTCATCCTCCACCCCTATATATACTACCAACACGGGATTTAATCCCTAAAACACCATAATACACATGATTTCCTCAAAATTGCTCAAGAATTCTCCTTAGGGTTTCAAAATAAAAACCCAAATAGTTCAAGATTCGACCGCAAGTTTTCAAAAATAATTACATATTCGGAATCACCAATCCGCAAGCTTCCAGAAACATCTATTATCCTTGGAAATAGAGGTACGAGGGGTTTTCCCTAAAATATCATGGGCATAGAAATCATGTTTTATGTATCGGGTTTTCGAATTCATGTGCATACTCATGTTTTAAAAGCTTTAATGATATTGTTTTGGCCTTTTGGCTTTCCCCCAAAGTGGTTTGAAAATTATATGTATATGTATATATGTGTTTGTCCTGAAATATATGAATTTAAAGCATGATTTTCATGGAACCCCTCTCTTAATGTAAATTCTTCCATGTTTCACGTAATATAAATTGTTTTGAAAGACATCTTGAAGAAAAGAAATTATGATATGAAGTGCTTTGACTTTTGCTATGTTTGGAATACGATTCTTGAACACGAAAGAGAGGGTTGTGAATGTTGAATATGCATGTAATGAAAGAATGCATGGTTTTACTAAAATGCTCATGACCACCATATGTTTGATGAAATTTCTGCATGAATTGAACTTTAAGTTTGGAATATGAAATCCTTTACATCAGTTGCATGTTTTGGGTGGTCTAAACTATGTTTTGAATGAAATCTTTTGCTTAGTACCTTATGGCTCAGAAAAATCATGACTTGCAAGGTCTTGGTATGACGATACCAATTCAGACTAATGTCATATCAGACTCAAACTAACAGATATTTCAGACTTTCATAATTTAGAAATTTCAGAATGATGCATGTTCAGAAAAGGTTAAAAATGGGCATACAGAGATGTTAGGTGGTTCCTCAAAGAGGGCTTGAGTTCAAGCCACTTATTTCCTAAAACCGTTGTTTGTTGACCCGGGTATATTATTATGCGCTGACTTAAATGTCCCGTGGCGTATCAGACTCAGAGACTCTAACCCTTGCGGCATACTTGGGTTGGGGGCTTCCCCGCGGGGTCAATGGCGGATTCCATACAGCCCGTGGAATATTCATACTTGTAGGGGAACACCACCTAACTCCAAAGTAAAACACAGATCATGATTTGAAATGAACAAACAGGTTTCATGTTTTCAGAAAGTGCCCATGTATTTTTCAGAAATAGTTTTATACATGATGTCTTGATGAAAAATTTGTTTTCACTTAATATATATATATATATATATATGTATGTTCCATTATACTATTTTTGGAGTGCTTCGCGTGCCAGTACTTTTGTGCTGACCCCCCTCCTTCCAGGTTCTGAGGCACAGTCTAGGGGTCATCAGTAGACATTCTTGGGTTTGAAGACTTGATCTCACAGTGGTGAGCCTTCTATTATTCGGAAGGCCTAATTATGTCAGACATTATCTTATTTATTTTGTTTTTGGTTTACTGGGGGCCTTATCCCAGTTTCTTTTTCAGACAATTGTTTATGTTCTTAGTAGAGATTTCGCAGACTGATGTCAGATAGTATTATTCAGAAATGTTGCAGAACTTGACCATGTTTTCCGTACTCAGTTTCAATTCTGCATTTTATTATGATTATGAATGTTGTGCATGATAACCAGACAGAGAATGGGTGTTCCGGGCCTTCATGGTTCGGGATGCTCGTCATGGCCAGGGCCTAGGCTCGGGTCGTGACATGCATATTAGCCCATGTATTTCAACCTACTTCATTTTGCATACCAGTACATTCAAAGTACTGACGCATACTTTTCTTTTATGCTATAATGTCTTATATCATAGGTTCAGATACATGGGCTCCTAGTTTTATTTAGCAGTTCAGATATTCAGAAGTCAAACTTAGTGTTGAGTCCTCATATTCTGAGGATATGATTATTATTTCAGCATTTCAGTTTATTTCAATAGTTCAAAGTTAGTTGGGGACTTGTCCAATCAACTCTATGTTTAGATAGTAGAGTCTTTTATACTAGACTATTTTTAGTCAGATGTTCAGTTTTGTTATTGATAAACCACATTCAGTATTTATTTATAGTATTGAACCTTATGGCCAGTTTCCACCTAATTTTTGCATTTTTATGGTGTTATTATTTAGTTATTGTAGAAGGTACCAATTATGGGTTAGCTTGTCGTCCTTCGAGATTATGAGCATCGTGTAGCATCCATGGTACAAACTTAGGGCTTTACAATATTGGACCCCAACTCAATTTATAATCTTGGTATGCTAGTTAGATAAACACTCTTATAGTTACAGTTATAGTTTCAAATTTAGTATAGAACTCAATTCAGTTTTATAGAATCAGTACTGTTAGACACAGTCACCCAGCTTAATACAAAACTTAGTTTAGTTCTACAAGATCAGTATTGTCATAAATAGTCACAGTATTTGTAATTCAGTTATCAGTTACTTAGTTATCATAACTCAGTACTCAGTTTCAGTTAAAGCTCTAATATATATATATGTACATATATATATATATATAGTATTGCCTACTCAATATTTTACAGTAGTTACAATTATCTATGTACTCTTATTCAGTTACTTCATATCATTCAGTCAGTTATTGTTTATGCATCTGAACCCTTGCATTCAGTCTTACCTCATCTAGCATAACAGTACATTCCACGTACTGATACATACTTTCTCTTTGTGCTATGATGTCTCATATCATAGGTTCGGATGCTTAGTGTCCCAACATCACTTAAACAAATTCAAATAGCAGCAGCAGATTTAGTAGTAAGTCCTCATCTATCAAAGATATGCTTTTATTTCAGTAGTTTTAGTATTTTAGTAGTCTGAGTTAGTTGGAAACTTATCCCATCAACTCCATATTAGACAGATCAGTTAGAGTCTTTTTAGACTAGACTAGTTCAGCCATATTCAGTTTTCATATGTTATTTCAGTACTATATTTATCAGTATTCAGATTATGAACATTATGGCATTTCAACCTAATTTTCTATAATATTTCAATATTATTATTCAGTGTTTACAACAGGTACTAGTCATGGGTTAGCATGTGGTCCTTTGGGGTTGTGAGAACCGTATGACATCCGAGGTACAGACTAGAGGTATTACATATAAGCACATACTAGGGGATGAACTGAGTTAGGAACGTACGGGATATTACAAACACTAACAAAAAAGAGTGTCAAAAATAAAAAAAAAATTGCTTGTTCACATTTTTGTACTTTAGTAGAAATTTGAGACTTAGATCTAGAAGTTTTGTGTGTGTTTTTTTAGTTTCTAGTGCTAGATCCTTGTTCCTTAGCACTAATAGAGTCCAGATCTAAACTTTAAGCTAAACCTGGGTTGGTTTGAGTCATCCACTATTATTGAGCTTGAGTTTGAAAAAACTTGAAGGTGGATATCATTTTTGGTAAAGGTGGCTATGTCATTTTGGACTTGACATTGTGGTATTTGTTCTTAGTTTGTTAACGTGACCTTTGATTTCAAGAATCATCAAATTTGGAGGTCATTTTCTTAAGGATCAACTTGGGTCAAACTTTGAATATTCTTGTTGTTCTTCTTCATCTTCATATCTTGTTGAAGAAGAATATTCAAAAGTGGTTGTTTTATCTTGATAAAGGAAGAAAGAGGGTGTAGTAATTGTTTGTTCTCAAAATATTCCAAACATATTCCATGTCTTCTAAGAAAAGAAAGCAACAAAAGGAATATTTAAGTATAAGGGGAAGTACAAGGGGGGACCATTTCAAATTCAAACTCTTTTGTGCTTGAAAAAAGCTCTAATTCTTGAATTTTCACCCTCAAAACCGAATTGCTACCCTCTAGAGTAAATATTGATCAAAAATTCAAAGTTGGAAAATAAGAAATTTTTAAAAATCTTGACCAACCACAAGCTATCATGTAATCATTTCTATACAACTCATTTTAGGCTCAAATTTTGGATTCTCGATTTCATTTCTTGTCTCTTTAGTTTCATTTTCTTTGATTCTAGTATTAATTAAGAAACTAGTAATCACCTACTAGGTTGTGGGTTAGTTTTGAGTCCATTTCTTTCTTGTTACCTTTATTTGTATGCTTTTATTTTTTGTAATTCATTGTAGTTCCTTGGCTCAATTCAGAACAAGGTTTCTTTGAGTCTTTCAAAGTAAAATCTATTTCGGGCAAGAGTAGAAATCAACACTCAACTTCCCACAGATTATGAGCCAACTTTCAACACTTGTGAAACCTATTGTGAAGTAACAAAAGAGTTTAGAGTGTGACCCTTTTTCTTTAACACTAATTTGTTTGTTGTTACCTTGACAATGGAAGGAACAACATCATCAACCCTGGATAGTTATGGTATTTATGCTACCTCAGATTCTTTTGAAGATTTCTAGTAGAACCTTGAAAGGCTACACCAATTGCTTAATCTACCAAAGCCTCCACAAACTGGCACCACCCAAACTACCATATACCCTCAAAGTTGAATCTCCACTAACCAAGATGCTAGAATTTTGCCTAGTATCAATTCTTTTTATGTGTAGGTTTAAGATAATATACTTTCATCGGAAGATTCAAGAAGGGTTCCTCAAGAACACATGGCTGATGATCAAATGGAGTTCTTGGCTAAGAATTCCAACTTTGGGAAAAATGATGAAGAGATGATCCAAGGGAAAAGTCTAGACGAACTCCCTTGTATTGAGAGCTTCCCAAAAGAACAAGTGGGCTTCCATGATATACACCAAGGTGAAGACCTTACCTCATGTGAGCTACAAGATAAAAATGCTATCTCCCACACTCCTATAAAATTAGAATATTGTGATGTGGCTAGTAGTATCCAAGTGAATATAATTGGTGGTTTCCTAAAGGATTTTCATAAGCCTTCCCTTTGTGATACTCTTGGTATTGCTAGGTTTCATGAAGATCAAACTCTTGTTATAAGTAAGCAAGCACTAATTTACCCTATAGATGATAGAATTAATTATTCTCGTGAGATCAATTTGTGTCCACCTATTTCTAGCACTTTTAAATTAAATGAGGTCCTATTGCCAAGTGATAAGAGTAGTCACACACTAGTTGACAATGTGAAAACCAAGTTGAGTCTACATTGGTAGGTGAGTTGCCAAAAACTATTGAAGGTATGAACAATGATCAACTTACTCATAAATGTAGTCTACTACTTGAGCATGTATGTGGAGTGCTTGATGAATCTCAAGTTAATGATAATGTTGATAGAGTTGATCATGAGGATGGAAATGATTCTTTGAGCATACTGTGTGATGAAAGTATTATTATTAGTTTTGCTCATAGAATTCATGAAAATGAAAATGTTGTGAAGAATGACATATGTCTTTGTGAGAGTGAAATTCCATGCTTTAAATCCTGACCTTTAGATAGTAATTCTTTCTCAAAGAAAGACGTCATGTGTGAAAATAGTGAGATCAGTCCTTGTATGATACCTAGTGACATGCAATGTGATGTGCTTAAAGGAAAAGGTGGTAAGCTTAAGATTTACATATTGTCCTATTTCTTGAAATCCATTAAAAATATAGAATAAAGTGAAGATTATTCTAACCATTCAATTCTTGATAGTGATCTCCTACTTTTGGAAAAAAATGATCACTTGGGTAAGAATAGCTTCAGTTTGCTTGTATGTTTAGGAAACACGATTAGTGATTATTCTTGTGAAAATGGTTTTAATTATGAATACTCTGATGATCACGGTGGTTTGTATCTATGTGAAAATTACTGTAACAACCCGAGACTACCCCTAGTCATTACATAGTGCTTACAGTCTTGAGGAACCACAAGCTAACCCATGAGCTGGTACCTGCTGTGAGCATTGAATAATAACATCATAAATGCAGAAAAATACTGATATTGCCATAAGGTTTCATCAACTAGATTCAAAACGAAATTATAAATCTAGAAAGGTAACAACTATCTAAATCTGAGAAAATACTGATAAATTGAATAACTAACTGACATAGTGTTTGAAAAGCCTTTAAGACTGGCTGACTGAGAGTTGATAGGACAGGTCCCCAACTAACTCTACTAACTACTGAAATAAAGATATGAAGTAAAGTAATTTGTCCTCAGTTGATAAGGACTTACCACTGCTAATGTGCCGCTGATGATCTAAAAATCTAGGAGTGATTTAGGAACTCAGTGTCAGCACCTATGATATAAGACATCATAGCGCAAAATAAAAAGTAAGTGATCAGTACTTTGAATGTACTAATATGCTAAATGAGGTAGGTTCATATGCAAGGTTTTATGAATGGAAGTAATAAACTATCTGAATATACATGTAGAACATGAAGTGCTGAGTAGAGGACATAAAATCTATAGGTACTGAAGATAAGTAAAACATGTAAATACTGTGTATGCATGAGAGTCTGAGAATGCTAAAAAATATATTAAAATTTGTATACACTGAGGATTGATGACACCAAAACTTGGGGAACATGACTTGAAGGCTTTCATAAAACATTTACTCTTATAAGGATTTTATCAGACACTTGTGGTTCATAGTTTAGTCAAATCATGGAAATACTAAAGGACTAGTATAATTGACATGAAAGTAACAGGGAAAACACTAAGTTAGGGTTTAATTCAATAAATGATAACACTAAAACATGGGGAATCAAATAAAATCAATAATCTCATTGAAACATAGTATGAAATCATAGTTCATGGGAAGTCATGGATGAAATCGTAATTTAAAACATAGAAAATCTTGAAAAGATCAAAATTTTATAATTTAAAAGGGTTGCTTTGACTCCATGGATGAAATAGATCCATGGAAGAACATCTGATATACCTGAGTTACTGAATTTGGAAGGATTGATGGAGACTTCTTGAGATTTGACCTTGATTCTTGAGAGCTAGAGTTTCTTGTTCTTGAAAGAGGAGATTTATAAATTTAGAGAAAGTGAATAATGATGAGTATTTAGGTCAATTAGGGGATAAATTTTGTATTTAGGACGAGGTTAGGGCTTGAGGAAAAGACCCTAATACCCCTAAACGAATTTTAAAATGTAAGCTAGAAATTGAAATCTGGATTTTTGGCCTTGGCGTGATGCACCACTTTCGCTACAAGCCATTGGAAATTGGAAAATTAGGACCTATAAAAATGCCATGATGGTCCACTATCGTGGTAAGCCTTGGGATGGTATTTTTTCCACCTCCGCGATGCGCCAACATCACGAAGTCCCAATGGAAATTAACAAACAAGAAATTGGCCTACTCCATAATGCGCCATAATCATGGAGTCACACTGGAAATTGACAATGGTCATTTGGGTTGTCTACATGACGCGCTAAGAGTTAAAATGATGGTTTTAACGACTGGAACTTAAAATCGCCATAACTTCTTACTTTGTTATCAGATTTAGGGGAATTTTAAATAGCTGGAAAGATAATTGAATTTCCTATGAAATGGTAGGATCTAAACTGAAAAGTAATGAGTTTTTCAAAAATTTCATATGCGAATACTTATGTATAATAACTTAAATTATGCTAGGGAAATGCGGGGTGTTATAGTTACCCTTTTGAAAGATGAGGCAGTGCATGTTTAGAAAGTCCATCTACTTTTCCTTTGTGTGTTTCCTATGTTAGTCATACTCATAGTGATGAACTTGAAACTACTAGTAGTACATATATAAGGAAACTATAGTTAAAGTTGATTTGTGTGACACCTTTCCCTACCCCCTCTTTTCTCATGATATTTACAATGGTAATATAAGGGGTATGTCTAATTATAAAGATGGAATCTTATAGAAAAGTGAGTATAGCCTTGACCCATGTTCTTGGCTTCTTCTCCCATTTAACCCTGGTGACTTATTGGGTTGATAAAATTGCAATACAACCAATTTGGTGCTTGGTCAAGACAACAAGAAAAGTTTGATTGTGGATGTTGGTATCCTTACCTATGATGAAAAGTTTTTCTTGGGGATTTACAATACACTTGATAGACCCAAGTTGTACATGGAAGGAATTTCCAACAATGCTAAGTTCTCATTAAAAAGGGGAGTAGCAAAATAAACCTAAAGAGTTCACCATTGAGTTTTTCCACTCTTGCCCAAGGTATCACTACTTGTAGGTCAACAAAAGAATTCCCTCTTGAAGACACTTTGGATGAATTCCGTTCTCGCGACACCCTTCTTTGTGACTTGGTTTTTATTGGAAACCCCATTCTCAAAGGTGGTAACCTTATGTAAAATGTGTCATTACCTCTTTAGGGTATTGCTTATATACTTGCATCCATGTTTGACACACTTTTAATTAAGTTATGTGATTTACAACTTGTTGATGCCGAGTTGAATTCATGTTTGAGGAAGATTCCAAGGAGGTTAAATACTTCTTGTTAAGGTTGGACACTATGAAGTATCTTGTGGGACTCTTGAGAGCATGGTTTCATTCATTAATAGAGGGAAACAAAATTCTTGGGAGAACTACTTGTCTTGGATTGGCTTGTTTAGTAGGTACTCAGTTCTTTATTTTCCCTAATTGCATGGCTCCATTGATAAAATTCCTTCCCTCGGGAAGATGTTTGAAAAGGAAAGGTCCTATGTGCTTGCAATATTTCTTTCTCTCTTTGTGTGTTCCTACTTTAGGATACATCTTTGATGAGAATAGAGTCTTTAGTACCTTTCTTCATTACATTTATGCATATGATTTGTTCCTAATCTTGTTTAATCTACATCGTATGTTGGCATGAATTTCTTAGAAAGGAAATTTGTAGTGTGCCTAAAACTCTTGTGGCCAATGGCACCCCTTTTGATAAAAGCACCTTAGAGGAGACATTCATGTTCAATTCATTTCAATACTACCTCTTTGCTTCTGATGATGTCCATGCTAGTCATGGATTTATCTTATTTATAGGTAGAAAGTGTCTCAAATGGTCCACTTGATTGAGCAATAATGCTACAAGGATCACTCATATTCTTATGGTTTTTAAGAGGAAAGTATTCTTACCTTTGGAGATTGTTGATTCCATTATGTCCTTTGTAGTTTCATTATCTCTTGGTGATGTTCATAGCCACTCCCTTTGTGATATTCTTATTAAGCTTTTTAAGAATAAAACAAGGGATTCACGATTATATTTCAAGTGTATACCATCTTAACATGATGATGTTATTTAATATACTAATCCTAACCCCCATTCCACGATGATATTGTGCTTGTTTGTCCTTTCTTTAGTTTGGCAAGGTATAGATTCAACGTAGAATACTTTTTAGAAGGAGAGAATGATATGAGTCAAATGTCCATCATAGCTTTTGATGACATCATTTGAGGACAACAAATAAAGACTTAAGCCTTGGTCATCTCGAGATACCATTTTGAGCACCCAATAGAACAATGTATTGAGTGGATGATTGCTTGGTGATACAAGCATGAGGAGTTCTAATTTGTTTACAAGGTGCCTTTTGAAATATGAAGAACCCAAGGCCACTTTTAAAGCTTGAAGAACCCGAGGACTTGGAGTGTTAAGAAGAAACCATGGCTTGGAGTACTAAGGAGGTGTAAGACCCCGCAAAATCCTAGTTATTTCTATCCTAGGCAACTGTAATACCTCAATTTTCTAAACTGGAATGCTACATGGTGCTTATGACCCCGAAGGACCACAAGCTAACCCATGACTAATATATATACCTATGCACTACAATATATAATGTAATAATGCAGAAAACATGAACATGTAGGCCATAAGGTTCAACTGAATAAAGAATCTATAAAATAGTAACATCTGTGTGGGTGAAAGATACCCAAAACAACTAAAAAATGAATCAAATCTGAACTAAATCTGAAAGCCTCTAAATACTATCTGAATAGGGAGTTGAAGGAATATGTCTCCAACTAACTCTGGGCAGCAAAATTGAGTTAAAATAATAAATGAAATAAAATAATATCATATCATCCTTGAATGAAGAGGACTCACTGTAACTCTGTCTACTGGAATGCAGCTGTTATTCCTAGTCGGAAACTAGTGTCTCTGAACCTATGGTGTAATATAAAAATAAAGCACCATAGCACAAATGAATCAGTACAACTAGAGTACTGAGTATACAAGTGAGGTAGGCTAATGCAAAGGGTTTACATGCATGAATAATGTTAACTGACTAAATGATATAAACGTAAGAATACAAACATACATACATAGTAACTGAGATCATGAGTACATGATAGCTAAATCTGTACGCTAACACATGGTTTAGTAATAACTGACATGGCTTAAATTGTCGTTCTAATAACATGGGCAACTGGGTCTGACATGGATCTAGGCACACAGCTATATTTTTCGGGTACAAATACCCCCAGGACTTGATAGAAGGAAACTGACACACATGACATGACTTAATCACAATATTGGAGTCCATAATTCATAATATCATAAGTAGGGGATCTTATACTTCATGTAGTTATTCAACATCTTAAACATTGTAGGTATTGCATGGATATATTTTGTGTATATATTATACATATCCATTATCATACATGCTTCATACTGCAACAATAGCAATACATCAATAGCATGGAATTCATATTTAAGTATATAGCTAACACAAACTTGTCATTTAGATATCATGGAACCATATAAACATAAATTCCTAACATCCTAAGAATTTTATCTAACACTTGACATGCATTCTTTAAGGTATAGGTGTGTTTCATAACTTGCACCATATTACACCACCTAAAGTTCATAGTTTTCAACAAACAACCATATATATATATTCCATGAAAACACCTTTAGATATCATCTTAAAACTTAAACAACAATCATCAACATGTACATGCTCGTATCACTACAAAAAGTTCAGAAAATAGTATTTAAAACATGGTTCTTGAGCTCTATGAAAGGATTGGATCCATAGATAAACACTACGCATACCTTAGATTAATGATCCATGAAGATAGTAGTGAAATAAGCTTGGAATTGGAAACCCCCAATTGAACCCTAGACTTGTTCTTGGTTGTTCTTGAGAGAATTTTGATAAAAAGTAATGTAAAGAGCTGATTTGGGGCCTCAATCCCGTGTTTGGGAATTATATAGGGGGGAAAGATGACCCAAATACCCCTCTATATGTGTCCTTTAATTTCTATGAAAATTACCCGATTTGGGCCCCCGGCACGATGCGGAGACATCGCATTTCCACCCATTTGTGACCTGGAAACTCACCGTGATGTGATGGAATTATGGAGAGACACTGGAAATTGATGAACGTCATCTTGGCTTATGGCGTGACGCGCCACTAACTGAAATGATGCTGCTAAAAGTTTAAATCGCCATAACTTCTTCACCAGGTGTCCGTTTTAGGCGAATTTGATATCAATGAATTAGAGGGTATAAATATTCCAAAATACCACCTATAAACTAAGTTATGCTCATTCAAAGATGATCTATGTGAAATCACACACGAAAACTTGATGGATTCAAAAGTTCTTAGCATGGCTTATTCTAAGTGACTCTTATGAACATGCTTAACACATCATAAGCTCCATTCTCACTAGGATACTCATTGTAATTCATGTACTGAAATATGAATCATAGGATAGGAGGTTTCATGTGTAGGAACAACGGTTCATTTTCTAGCTTAGAAATATATGGAGTATTACAATATCTCCCCCTTGGAAAAATTTGTCCTCTAATGAGACTGACTAAAATGAGGAGAGATGATAAACTGGAGTACATACAAGACATATACTACTAAAACATGATCTCCTGATGGACATGACTGATAAGCTAAACATATCATGCTGGACATGCATATCAGATGCATGAGTAACTAATTCATGAATGCATAACTGAGACTTCTGATAACTGAGTTCTCCCAATGAGAATGCATATTTGATGCATGATTATACACTGTACTGATACATGAATGCATGACTGAATATGCAACGGTAATAGATATCAAGTTTATGATGGGAACATGAACATGAAACTGAGTATGCTTAAGGAGAATTGCTACCTTGAGCTTGATCTAAATTGGCGGAGAAAAGGTGAGGATACTTGGTATGCATATCTACTTATAATTCCCAAGTATCTCCCTCATGAGACTGATTTATCCAAAGAACCTTGACTAAAGGGACTTCTTCGTTCCTCAATCTACGAGTACGATAGTCTATGATTTTGACTTGCATCTCTTCATAAGAGAGATTGTTATGAACGTCAATGCTCTGAATAGGGACTCATCTGTTGGGTAACCTATGCATTTGTTGAGAAAAGAGACATGGAATACTGGATGAGCTGTGACTAGATCTAAAGGCAATTTGAGCTTATAAGCTACCTCGCCGAAGCGACTGAGAATCCTGAAGGGACTGATATTTCGAGGACTGAGTTTCTCTTTCTTGCCAAACCTCTTCACTCCCTTCATGGGAGAGATACTAAGGTAGACATAGTCATTGACCTAAAAATCGATATACTTTCTACAAATAATTTCATAAGACTTCTGTCAGCTCTGAGCAGCCCAGAGTATCTCGGATCAACTGAACTTTCTCTAAGGCATTGAATACTAAGTCAGTACCTATAACTGAGGCCTTACGAACTTCGAACCAACCGATTAGAAATCTACATCTCCTACCATAGAGATCTTCGAATGGAGCCATCTAAATATGGGAATGATAGCTATTATTTTATGCAAACTCAATCAAAGGCAAGTGGTCATCCCAACTTCCCTTGAAATCAATTGCACACGCCCTTATCATATCTTCGAGAGTCTGAATGGTGTTTTTAGCTTAACCATCTATCTGAGGATGAAATGTTGTACTGAGATGAACTTGGGTACCAAGACCCTTTTGGAATGCTTTCCAGAAGTGAGAGGTGAATCGGGTTCCTCTTTCTAAAATAATAGATAGTGGAATACCGTGTAATCTAACCAACTCCCTGATATAAAGTTTGGCATAATTCCTCGGCTGAATAAGAAGTACGAATAGGAAGAAAATGAGTTGACTTGGTCATTTTGTCTACAATGACCTAAACTGAATCATGCTGATGACGAGTTCTAGGCAAACCCATCATGAAGTCCATGTTCACTTATTCCCACTTCCAAGTAGGAATGGTGAACTCTTGCATGGAACCACAAGGTTTCTAATGCTCTATCTTAACCTGCTAATATCTAGAGAACTTAGATACAAACTTTGCAACATCTCTTTTCATCCCACTCCACCAATAAATCTCCCGCAAGTCGAGGTACATCTTAGTGGCCCATGGATGAATAGAGTATCGCGCACTATGCACTTCTGCAAGAATTCTCTGCCTCAAGCCATCTATACCTGGAACACACAAACGACCCTGACAATGAACAACACCATCTCCCCCTTAGGAGAAAACCTCAACTTTCTGATTCTGAACTGACTCTTTCAGCTTGACAAGGCTAGGATCCCTATCTTGCTTTTATTTCACATCAGAAACTATAAATGACTCTAAACTACTCTGAACAGATACACCACCCTCGAAAGAGTCAACTAAGCGAAATCCTAGTCTGGCTGGTGGATGGATTTCCTGAGCTATTTTTTCTTGCTATCCTCAACATGAGAAACACTACCCATGGAGAGTCTACTAAGAGCGTTGGCCATAAAATTGGCCATGCCCAGATGATAAAGAACACTCATGTCATAATTTTTGAAAAGCTCTAACCACCTTCACTGACGAAGATTGAGATATTACTGAGAAAAGACATACTGGAGAATCTTATGATCTGTAAAGACATCTACATGAACTTCGTAAAGATAATGCCTTCAAATATTCAAGGAAAATACTACGGGTGCTAAGTCAAGATGATGAATAGGATAATTCTTCTCATGGGGATTTAGCTATCTGGAGGCGTAGGAAATGACCTTACTATGATAAATGAGGACACAACCTAAACCCACTCTGGATGTATCAAAATAGAATACGAAACCATCTAAGCCATCTGGAAGAGCTAGAACTAGAGCTGAGGTGACTCGAGTCTTCAACTCTTGACACCTCTTTTTTCTTGAATCTGACCATTCAAACTTAACCTTCTTCTGAGTCAATCTGTATATAGGACATGCAATAGAAGAAAATCCCTCTACAAACCATCTATAATATTCGGCCAAAACTAAAAAACTCCTGATATCTGATAAAGATATAGGGAAAGGCTAGTTTCTTACCACTTCGGTCTTCTGAGGATCTACTCTAATGCCATCATCGAAAATAATATGGCCGAGGAATTCTACTGATCTTAGCCAAAATTTGTACTTAATAAACTTGGCGAATAACTGATGATCCCTGAGAGTCTGAAGAACAATTCTGAGATGGTATGAGTGATCACTCACAGTGTAAGAATAGACCATAATATCATCTATGAAGACTATGATAAACATGTCCAAGTATTACTTGAACACCTGGTTCATCAAGTCCATGAAATCTGCAGGGGCATTGGTAAGACCAAAAGACATGACAAGAAATATGAAGTTACCATATCGCGTATGGAAAGTTATCTTCGAGATGTCATATTCTCTAACTCTGAGCTGATGATATCCTGATCTGAGGTCTATCTTAGAGAAGTAACTGTCACCCTAAAGTTGGTCAAACAATTCATCTATTCTAGGAAGTGGATACTTGTCCTTGATCGTAAATTTATTGAGCTGACGATAATCGATACACATCCTGAGAGACCTGTCTTTCTTGCACATGAATAAGACCGGTGCACCCCATGGGGATACACTGGGCCTGATAAATCCCTTATCTGAGAGATCCTTCAACTAATCTTTCAGTTCCTTGAGTTCTGCTGGTGTCATTCTATACGGCGGAATAGAAATAGGCTGAGTATCTGGGAGAAGGTCTACGCCAAAGTCTATTTCCCCTTTGGGGAGAATGCCTAGAAGATCTTTAGGAAAGATATCTAAATATTCATTAGCCACTAGGACTGATTTGAGACTGGGAAATTTAAAACTACAATCCTTAACATGTATGAGATGGTACACACACCCCTTAGAAATCATTTTCCTTGCCCAAAAGTAGGAAACAATCTGACCCCTAAACGCTGAAGTACTACCCTTCCACTCTAGGACGGGCTTATTTGGGAACAGAAGCTGAACTATCCTATTTTTGCAGTTGACGGTAGCATAGTAGGAATAAAGCTAAGCCATGCTGAGAATGACATCAAAGTCAGTCATCTATAACTCGACTAAATTTGCCGACGTGGATTTATGAAATATCATAATCGGGCAGTTCCTGTGTACCCGTCGAGCTATGATGGTTTTACCCACTGGGTAGAGACTGAAAAGGGCTCTATTAAAATTTTAGGATTGATTCTAAAATTGCCTGGTATGTATGGAGTGACAAAAGACAAGGATGCACCTGGGTCTAGCAAATCATAAACATGAACATGGAAAATCTTCAACATACCAGTAACAATATCAGGGGGATTTTCCTGATCCTGTCGGGTCTGAAGAGCATAGAGTCTATTTGGGCGTTTCCCACTAGTAGCACTGGAAGTGGCACCCTGTTGGTTCGGGGGACCGAACTAAACTGTGGAATGGTTCTTCTGACCCTGAGGACTTGGCTGAGGACACGCTCTAATCATATGGCCTGTCTTTCCATAACCAAAAAAGACATCACTACCGGCTCTGCAAATACCCTTGTGGTTCTTACCACAAATCTGACATAGGGGATTTGTTCGGGCACTTCTAACACTTCCCTGAGATTTAGGGCCTGGTGCTCTATCTCTATTGCCGTCTCTAAATCTCAGCACTGGGGTACTGGCAGAGGAAGGAGCTGGAACACTAGCGGAAGAATGAGATGGAGCTAATGACTTGGGACAAAACTGTGAATGATTTTCTCTCTTTGATTTCTGTTGAGAAAAACTAAAACTACCTGACCTTGCTCTCTTGTTATATCTCTCCCTAGTCCTAAACTTGTACTTCTCTATTTGCTGAGCATGGTTCATGACTCTGGCTAAAGTCATATTGTTTTTAAACATGGCAGATCTACACTTGTTTACCACGATATCATTCACCCCTAAAACAAACTTGCTCATCTTAGCCCTGATGTCTGCAACCACGTAAGGGGCATATCTGGATAACTTGGTAAATCTAAGAGAATACTCTCTAACCCTCATATTTAACTACCTGAGGTTGACAAACTCAAGAACTTTGGCCTCTCTCAGCTCTTGGGGAAAGAATCTATCTAATAAAACCATGACAAATTTCTCCCACTCAATCTGACCTGCATCGTCTACCCTCTTGAACTTCCACTGTTTGTACCAAGTATGAGCGATATCCTGTAATTGGTATGTAGCTAACTCAGCACTATGAACAGAAGTAACTCCCATGATATCAATGACCTTCTAGACTTTGTTAATCAATTTCTGAGGGTCTTCATTGGACTTAGACCCAAGGAAATATGGAGGGTTCATTTGGGTGAAGTCCCGAATCCTAGCTATTGCAGAATTAGCCACTGGATTGGCCGGAATAACTGGTGTTCATTCATTTTGGGTAGCCACCCACTGAGCAAGTTTGGTAAATATGGTCCTGAACTCTTCATGAGAAACATGATCGCCCAAAGGTTCTTCGGACTGAGGGGCTGACTTATTTCTTCTCATATGAGGCATGTTCAAAAATATAGAGAAGAAGTGAATTAAACTAAGAGACTAACTTATGATTATGTTCACTGGCACGACATGAATACTGAAAGAAGGGAAACTATTCCTAAAACATCTCATAGCCTCCTGTACATAAATATGGTGTGCAACACACCCATGCACAAGACTCTACTAGATGTGGATTTCAGATTTCTTAGGATTCTATTTAACCTTAGGCTCTGATACCAAGTTTGTAACATCTCGATTTTCTGAACCAAAATGCTACACGGTTCTTATGACCCCAAAGGACCACAAGCTAACCCATGAATGATATTTGTACCTGTGCACTACAATATATAATAAAATAATACAGAAAATAAGAACATGTAGGACAAAAGGTTCAACTAAATAAATAATCTATAAAATTGTAACATCTGTGTGGTTGAAAGATAGCCAAAACAATTGAAAATTGAATTAAATCTGAACTAAATGTGAAAGTCTCTAAATACTATCTGAATAAGGAGTTGAAGTAACATGTCTCCAACTAACTCCGTGTAGCAAAACTGATCTAACATAATAAATGAAATAAAATAATATCGTATCATCCTCAAATGAAGAGGACTAACTGCAGCTCTGTATACTAGAATACAGCTGCTACTTCTGGTCTAGAACTCAAGCCTTTGAACTTATGGTGTAACATGAAAAGAAAGCACCATAGCGCAAATACGTCAGTACAACTGGAGTACTGAGTATACGAGTGAGGTAGGCTAATGCAAAGGGTTTACATACATGAATAATGTTAATTGACTGACTGATATGAACATAAGAGTACAAATATACATACATAGTAACTGAGTCGTGAGTATGTGATAGCTAAATCTATACACTAATACATTGTTTACTGATAATTGACATGGTTGAGACTGTAATTTTGATAACATGGGCGACTGGGTCTGATAGTCTTGAATCTGATGGAACTTTCTGAGTCCCTTGCTATAACTGAATTTGACTGTATCTAAAAGTCCTGGCATACTGATATCTAAAGAACTGTCTGAGTTATTTTACTGAGACTGAGTCTGAAACTGTGGGAGGTAGTTATTTAACTGACATGCCCCATGTGTCCCATTATGGCTAAGCTGGGGTCCAATCTCTGCCCAGACTGAAGGGGTGTCAATACCGCAGCACTGGTAAGGACAGTTATGAGTGACCCTTAGCTGGTAGGTACTCGAAACGAGAGTGATGGGAACCCTGAACTGACAGGTTAAGCCACCTCATCAACCCTAATCTAACAGTTTATGATGTCTCAACCTATGTTGGCTACATAGTTCTGGAACACAAGGATGACTTCATGTAGTTATTCAACATCTTAAACATTGTAGGGATTGCATGGACATATTTCGTGTACATATTACACAAATCCATTATCATACATGTTTCATACCACAACTATAGCAACATATCAATAGCATGGAATTCATATTTAAGTATATAGCTAACACAGACTTGTCATTTAGATATCATGGAACCATGTAAACCTAAATTCATAACATCCCAAGCATTTTATCAAACACCTAACATGCATTCTTTTAAGGTATAGGTGTGTTTCATAACTTCCACCATATTAAACAACCTAAAGTTCATAGTTTTCAACTAGCAACCATATATATATTCCATGAAAACACCTTTACATATCATCTTAAAACTTAAACAATAATCATCAATATGTACATGATTGTATCACCACAAAAAGTTCACAAAATAGTATTTAAAACATGTGTCTTGAGCTCTATGAATGGATTGGATCCATAGATGAACACTGCGCATACCTTAGATTAATGATGCGTAAAGATAGTAGTGAAATAAACTTCGAATTTGAAACCCCCAATTGAACCCTAGACTTGTTCTTGGTTGTTCTTGAGAGAATTTAGATAAAAATTAATGTAAAGAGATGATTTAGTGCCTCAATTCCATGTTTGGGACTTGTATGGGGGGGAGAAGATGACCCAAATACCCCTCTAGATGCGTCATTTAATTTCTATGAAAATTACCCGATTTGGACCCCTAAGGCGATGCGGAGACATCATGTTTCCCCCTGTTTGCGACCTGGAAACTCACCGATATATGCTATAATCACAGAGAGACACTGGAAATTGATGAACGTCATTTTGGCTTACGGCACGACGCGCCACTAACTGAAATGACGCTGCTGAAAATTTAAATCGCCATAACTTCTTTACCTGGTGTCCGTTTTAGGCGAATTTGGTATCAATGGAAAGCTTATTCAATTCTATACGATTTGGAGGGTATAAATCTTCAGAAATACCTCCTATAAACAAAGTTATGCTCGTTCAAAGATGAGCTATGTGAAATCACACATGAAAACTTGGTGGATTCAAAAGTTCTTAGCTTGGCTTACTCTAAGTGACTCTTATGAACATTCTTAACACATAATAAACACTATTATCACTATGATACTCATCCTAATTCATGTACTCAAATATGAATAATAGGACAGGAGGTTTCATGTATAGGAAAAACGGTTTATTTTCTAGCTTAGAAATATAGAGGGTATTATAGCAGCATGCCAAAAAAGGCCTCAAACTAAGAAAATTTAAGCTAAATGTCAACGCTTAGAATCATTTTTATCCTTCAATATTAAATAATCTTATTTTTTACCTTTCCAACCTTAGTATGTCGATTTTCAAATTGATTCATGATTAAGGTCACTTGTAGGTCATCTTAGGCGAGTTTCGGATTTTTTGGACTAGCATAAGGTTGAGTTTGGATGTCCAAAATAGGAATGGGTCGCAACAGGACCACATCGCAAGGGCCAGTTGACCCAAGAAGGGGTCACACCACGAGGTCTGCTAGGCGCGAGAACGGGGCGCGACACGATGGAGGACCCTATCCAGCATTATTTTATTCGTGTTTGTGGGGGAAAATGGGTCATTTTCCCCTTACATTATTCAGTCTTAACAGAAAATTTAATATCCCAAAGGGATAAATACACTCATTGTTCTCAAAATCATCCCAAGAGTAAGCCCTAGTTTCATTAAGCTCAAGAATCAAGTCTCAAGAACTCACCATAATCTTCAAAAAATTAATAGTCGAGGTATCACCCTCGGAGTTCAAGAACCCTTTTCAAGTTATAAGTTGGGTTCTTTCATAAATTTTATGTTGAATTTGATTATATTCATGATTAGGATGTAGTTAGGGTATAATTCATGCGGAATTATGAGTTTTCATGCAAATTAATTAACATGTGTGTAATGTGATGTGGATTCATATTAAAAGCCCCTTGAATGTGTAAATTGGTATTTGTGATCATGATACCTACATGTTGTTCATCACTTTATGCATAGACTATGCTCCCCAAGTGTTTGATATAATTCCCATGTTAGTTGCGTAGTGAAATCGTATCATAGTAGTATGTGCATAAGTTATTAATTGTTTTGACAAAATGTCAAAATGAAAGCATTGTTGACAATCTACTATTGATATGCTATTATGACCATGCCATGTTTTACTTTCAATGCTATCGAGTCCTGGGGGTATTCCATACTCGAAATCTAGTTGTTTCCCTAGAATTACAGTAGCTTCAATATTGTATCAGTGATGTTACATACATAGTACTAAGTCAATTTTAGAACTTAGTATGCTCATTCAGTTAACAGAACTCAGTGAACTAACCCCAGTTCAATCAGTTAGCACGGTCAATAATAGTTCACTCAAGCCTAGAACAGTCTAGAACTCAGTTTAGTATCAATTCGGTTGGGAGTAGGAACCAGCACCGAGCTAACCCAGAGATGGGGGCATTTCTATCAGCAAAGGGTTTGACTCATAGTAACAATCCCTACATTACAGAACTACGTAGACAGCGTAGGTTGAGATATCTTTCTTCTAGGTAAGGTTTGATACATCTCATATGAGTTTTTATGCCAGTGAGGGTTGACAATATGTCTTCCTGCCAGATAAGGTTAACTCACATCCATTGTTAGTATCTCTTAGCAAGATGCTAACACCCTTCCAACTGGGTCACTGGTTGGACCCCAGCTCAATTTATAATTGGGGTATTCGGTTAGATGAACACTCCCACAGTCATAAGTTCAGTTTCAGACTCAGTATAAATCCTCAGTTCAGTTCTCAAAATCAGGACTATCAGACATAGTCACCCAGCTCAGTACAGAATTTAGTTCAGTTCCACAAAATTAGAACTATCAAAAATAGTCACCCAATTATCAGTAATTTAATTATCAATGATCTCAGTGTAGTAAATTAGATTTTCACGTAACATTACATAATCAGTAATTATAGTAGTTTCAGATATACATGTACTCTCATTCATTTATATTCATATTACCCAGCCAGTTATTATTCATGCATATGAACCCTTGCATATCAGCCTACCTTGCTTAGCATACTAGTATATTCAAAGTACTGACACATACTCTTTCTTTGCGGTATGATGTCTTATATCATAGGTTCAGATGCACGGGCCCGTAACCATACCTAGCAGCCCAGACTTTCAGCAGTAGTAGATTTAGTGGGGAGTCCTTTTAGTCTGAGGATTGAGTTATTATTTCAATATTTTAGTATTTAGTAGTTGGAGTTAGTTGGGGACTTGTCCCATCAACTCTATATTCAGAAAGTTAAAGGCTTTTAGACTAGTCTATTTCAGATAGATATTCAGTTTTTAGTATTTAATTATCATTATTTGATTTCAGTTATGAACCTTATGGAATATTCAGCCTAACTTCCATATTTATTTCAGTATTATTATTCAATGTTCAGAAGAAGTACCAGTCATAGGTTAGCTTGTGGTCCTTTGGGGTTGCAAGCATTGTGTGACATCCAAGTAAAAACTCAAGACATTCCAAACTTGGTATCAAAGCCTAAGGTTCTAAGAAATACTAGGAAGTCTAAAAATTGCATCAAGTAGGGTCTTGTGAATGGTGTATAGCCTGCCACACTTATTAACAATAGGCTATGAGGCATTTTTAGAAAATTTTTCCCTTCTTTCAGTGTTTATATAGTGAGAGTGAGCATAAGCTCGAGTTAAACTCTCTGTCTAATCCAACGTTTCCTTCCATTTACAAAATATGCCTCCAAAAAGGACTAATAAAAAAAGAACTAGAAATCAGCCAGCTCCTCTGCCCATTCAGGCGGATCCCCTACATAAGCATGCATCCCACACAAAATTTAGATTAGCTTTCACCACCCTAGCTCATTCTGTGGTAGCCCAAAATGAATGCCCATCTCCTGTTCAGGCCAACCCAGTGGCCAATACTGTTACATCTAGAATTTGGTACTTCAACCAAATGAATCCTCTATTATTTATAGGGTCTAACTCAGATGAAGACCCACAAGAATTCCTTGATCAGGTGCAAAAAGTCACAGACATTATAGGAGTGACTGCTAGTGAGAGTTTCATTCCTTTGTGGTTGCTTTTTCAATGTATTTGACTTTTGGAGTGTATTAGTAGTTCTTACACCATTGGCACCTAGTTTTGGGTATGATTGCTATTTTGGATAAGTTCTTTCTGTATTGTTATGATTACTTATGTGGTTTGGCTTTGTTCTAGAAGCCTTACCTTGGTATATGATACCAAACAGTCCAAACAAGCCTCAAAATTGTCCCCCAAAATGCAACAACAACACAAGAGAACAAGAACACAAATGTCTACAAAAAGCAAACAAAAGAACTAATGATTTGCAATAGATAAATGGATAGATAGTGAGATATAATGCACTACACGTTATAGGAACTAAGATGTACATTAAACATCAAAACACAAACAACATGAATACCAGACACCTACACTCTTACGTAGACCTCAATGGAATTGGAGCTCCCAAGCAACCAGCATTTCTAAGCAAGCTATCTACACAAGGATTCCACTTTGCCACAAGGATTCCACCTTACAAGACACTCTCAAAGATTATTCAAACTATATCATCGAATTTCTAAACTGACCTAAATGTTCTATTTATAGACTAGGGCAACACTTAATTACAAAAATGACTAAAAGGCCCATAATGAGCCCAAACAAAGGGGCATCCTTGTAGTATACTCCTTGGATGGTTTTGGAGTGTTGGAACTTGTTCCCAAAACTTCAAATCTTTTTCCTTGGATGGTCAGCCCCACAAGGCATTTCTATTCATCCTTACATTCTATCCATTATTCTTTCCATTCTTTTCATTCGTCCTTTTATTTTCTCCATTTTTCCTTTAAAAGATCTCAAACGGCTTTCCATGGCATCAACTTTTGCCATGATGGATTTAAAGCAACTAGGCATTTCACCTCCATCCGCCATTGTACCTATCTAGAACTACTAAACAAACAACACAAAAATAGCAAACACATTAAAGGTTAGCAAAAATCAGTCCACAATTCATCTCAAAACAGTCCGTAATATCTCAAGCTCACACTTTTGAAGTATTCACTCTATTGGCCTCACAAGTGTTGATAACTCGCTTATACTCCAATTAGGTTACTTGATCCCAATTGTGGATCGAGGTCAGAGTAGATTCTTGTTTGAAACAACTCAAGAAATAATGTTTGAACTTGGACCAAAGAAAATACTATGAATTAAAAATGAGAAAAGCACACAATACAATGCTTAACACGAAAGAAAACGTACTCATAAACTAATCTACAACCTAGTAGGTATTTACTAATTTGCTAATTAGCATGAGAATCAAAAAAATTGAAACTAATGGAAACAAGAAAGTGAAAATATAATATCCAATGTTATTGAGCTCTTTGATGATGTGGCACTTAACTATTGGACGTTGGAATGTGGTTGAAGTTGAAATTTTTTTGTTTTCAAGAAACTAGTTGTTCAATTTCATGTATGGAAGAGGAGAATTTCGGAAAAAGTATGGGACAAACAAGGTCTAGACTCCACTTTCAAGACTCATAAAGTCTTTCACCTACTTGCACCAAAATGGCAAGACAACCTTTTGGAAGTCTTGTCCCCCTTTCCTCTTTTGGCTTGTCTAGAAAAAAATGAATTTACTCCCTTTTGGTATGAAGACTTTTGGTAGGTCTTTTGTTCTTTTTCCCCTTTGGTAATGTCTTGAAAGTTGTTTCAAGACTAACAAAACCCACACTTTCTTTCCTTTGAATTTGGATCAAACAACAACCTTTTACAAGACTTCTTTAACACAACACAGGAACTCCAACAACCAAAAAAAAAAAACGTCCACTCTTCCTACAACAAGTTGCAATTTTTTTTTGCTTAAGAACTTGGGTTAGACTCAAGTAGTATTAGATAGAAAGAAAACCAACACAATAAACAACAAATACAATACAAAAAACACCTAAATCTACACACAAATTCGGTCAAACAACAACAACACTTCAGCCAAGACACCAAACACGTAGAATAACTTCTTTTTGTGAGATTTTTTACCTTGGATACCTCTTCTAATGTTAGGAAATAAAGAACTAACACTAGACCACAAAAAATACACAAAAATTACAAGAAAACTAGGCTTAAACTTTTGTCCTAAACACAAAAACATGGACAGATTACTATTTTTGAGTTTTCAACTTTTCAACACTTTCTTTTTTTAAATTTTGAGTGAACAAATCCAAGATTGATCTCATGGGAACGAAATTAATGATGGATTTGATACCAAATAATAACAAACATTCCAAATAAGCCTCAAAACAGTCCCAAAAAATGTAACAACAACATAAGACAACAAGAACACAAAATGGCTACAAGAGGCAAACACAAGAACTAACGATTTGCAATAGATAAATGGATAGATAGTGAGATATAATGTACTACATGTTATAGGCACTAAGATGTACATTAAAAATCAAAATACAAACAACATGAATAAAAGACACCTACACTCTTACGTAGACCTTAAGGAAATCGGAGCTCCCAAGCAACCACTGTTTCTAAGCAAGCTATCAACATAAAGATTCCACCTTGCAAGACACTCTCAAAGAGTATCAAAATATATCATCAAATTTATAAAATGAAAAAATGACCTAAATGTTCTATTTATAGATTAGGGCAAAACTTAATTACAAAAATAACCAAAAGGCCCTTAATGAGCCCAAACAAAGGGGCAACCTTGTAGTGTACTCCTTAGATGGTTTTGGAGTGTTGGGACTTGTTCTCAATACTTCAAAACTTGTTCCTTGGATGGGAAGCCACACAACCTCGGGTCTTTACTCACGTCTTCATGTCCTCGAGTACTAAGATGTTTTTTTGACCCGTATCAGGATATTTCTGTCCTTTTCTCTTTTCGTATTAGTTTGGGTGATAGGCTTAATTGTCAAGGTACGCTGCGACAAGTGCCATCATATCCTTCATTTTTGGATCGTGATAGTGTCCAACTAAAATAAGATGGTGGAAGCATGATTTTAAATTAAAGTATATTAAATTTACTAAAATATTTTTACTTTTGTAGATAACATGACTTGACACGAAGTCTTAGAAAATAAATATCCTTATGACCTTTAATTAAAATATATTAAATGTCAAATATCTTTGTTTATATAGGTGTGTGTTTAACGTGACCTAACACAAAACTAAATTAAAGTACATTAAATTTATTAAAATTTCTTCAATTATTAAAATATTTTTAATTTTGTGAATTAAATCTGATTTGACCTAGAATTTAATAAAATAAAAAAATTATAATTTTAAATTAGAGTATGTTAAAATTATTAATTTTCATTAATTATTAAAATACTTTTAATTTTGTTGGTCATATGTGTCAAATGAAAAATAGTTGAAACAAATTAAAACAGCGGTGGCGAGTATATATAGCCTCATAAAGACTCATGGAAGAGACTCTACAGGAAAAAAGAAAATCTTAGAGAGAGAATGGCCTACTCAAGCATTTCATCGAACACCGACAACTCCGCCCGCGACATCCGTGAGTTCGGTTTAATCGGACAAGATGTTGAGGATCATCAACCTTCTAAAGATGTCATCACCGAAGACAGTGAGGAAGAGCCGATGCCTCTGATGGTTAGAGAAGAAGAAGAATCTGAAAAGGAGAAGTGAACAGTCGGAGGAGATTCCGATGAAAGAAGGAAGTTCCGATGGCAATGGAGACTTTGAAGGTTTTTTTAAAATTAAACCTACTGAGTCGAATAAATATTCTAAAGATGTTGATGACGTTGAGGATAAAGATAAGGAGGAGTCGCTGTCTCTGATGGCCGGAGAAGAAGAGATGAATGAAGTCCTTCATCAATCGAAATATCCTCAGACTCTTCATTCATCTCTTTTTCTCTGACCATCGAAGACAGAAACTCCTCCTCAAACTCATCCTCATCACCACTATCATCGGCGTCGTTAGAATCTTTATGCTCTGCAGGTTCAACTTTAAAAAATCCTTCAGAATCTCCATCGCCATCGAACCTTTCTTCCTCCATTGAAATCTCCTCAAACTCTTCATTATTCTCTTCAGATTCATCTTCTTCTCTGATCACCATAGGCATCGGCTCCTCCTCACCATCGACAGCGACGGTGTCTTCAAAAGTTGATGATCCTCAACAGATTCTCCAACTAAATCAAACTCACAAATGTTGTCGGCCGAGTTTTCGGTGTTCGATGAAACACTTGAGTAGGCCATTCTCTCACTAAGATTTTATTTTTCACCGTAGAGTCTCTGTCTCTTAAATGAGTTTCTTTGTGAGGCTATATATACTCGTCGTCGTCGTTTCAATTTGTTTCAACTATTTTTCATTTGACACATATGACCAACAAAATTAAAAGTATTTTAATAATTAAATAAAATTAATAAATGTAACATACTTTAATTTAAAATTATAAATTTTCTTATTTTCTTAAATTCAGGACCAAATCAGATTTAATTCACAAAATTAAAAATATTTTAATAATTAAAGAAATTTTAATAAATTTAATGTACTTTAATTTAGTGTTTTGTTTAGTCACGTTAAAGCCACACCCACATAATTAAAGATATTTTGAGACATTTAATATATTTTAATTTAAGATCATAAGGATATTTTTTAAGACTTTGTGTCAAGTCACATTACCCACAAAATTAAAGATTTTTAATTAATTTAATATACTTTAACTTGAAATCATGCTCCTTCCATCTTATTTTAGTTGGACACAGTTTATTTTATATAGTGATTAAGATATTTTACACTTTACTGGCATTAGTGATATTCATTAGGCATCGGAATGAATATTGACATGGTAATTATTCACATTTAATGTATACCATTAATTGTAAAGTAAAATGAAAAAAATATTAATTAATTATATCTTGATTTAGTAAGTGATCAACTAGTATGAGACATTTATTTTTTGTAAGATGACCAACTAAAATTAGATAAGGGAGCAAGATTTTTTAGTTTCTTAAATTTTGTGCCAAGTCGCATTAATCCACAAAATTAAAAATATTTTCATACATTTAATATATTTTAATTTAAGATAAGAAGATTTTTTATTTTTCCAAATTTCGTATCAAGTCGTTTAACACACAAAATTAACATACTTTGATTTACTCCTAAGACCGTAAAATTCTTTATTATCTCAAATTTCGTGTCAAATACGGTTAATCTACAAAATTAAAAATATTGATATCCTCAATGTACTTTAATTAAGATCATAAGATTTTTTATTTTCTTCAACTTTATCTTAAGTCAAAACAAGTGAATCAATTAAAAATTAAGTGGGCAAACCTATTTTCGTTGTGATTTGTATTTGTTTGTTGAGAAAGTGCCACAAATAACTATAATTTAGAATATAATTATGAATGTAGTTACATATCGTGTATCTATAAACATAATTACATTTTACTGTATGAAGCGAATAAAAATCGAATCAATAAAAAAAATTATATTTAAGTGGTGAATGTTAATTGCATTATGGGGTATCAGTTAAAACGCATAAAACATTTATTTTTTTCGCATTGTTAAAGGGTATATATTATGTATATGCTATAAAATTTAAATATAACACATTTCATAATTTTTTGAAATTGCAACTATATATTATAACTTTAGTCATATATGTCAAATCGCCTCTGAAATAAATTTATGATTAAAAATTTCAAATGAATTTTCCTATTATATTGAATTTTTTGGATTTAATGAGGATAAGATTGAATTCAATTACTTACAAGTTACAATTTAAAGTATTTAGCCAAATTAAGCATGTTTTTGTCCAATTTATTCATTATATTTATTCTCTCTAATCAGTCTCATTTTTAGCTGGTCAACTTAGTAAAAATAAATGTTCTAAATTAATTGATTACTTACTAAATCAAGATAAAATTAATTAAATATTTTTTTCCATGTAATTAATATAATTAAACTTTGGAGGTTTAAACAAATTCTCTTTATCTTCATTCATACGGATAAATGGTGTAATATTAAAGTTGATTATTCCATTAATAATTTTTGAAATACCGTGCAAAATAAAAAATGTTCAAAAAATATGAGATGATGAAAATATTTAAATTATTATTAACCTTAAATATATCTATTAATACGATTAAATTGATCAAATTTAGTTAATCAATCTGCTAATTTCAATACTTTTGAAAGTCTAGAATAATTATCTATTATTCTGATTTTTTTTCCATGTCATCATTGGTTACATTAAGCTATATCTTTCTTGACTATAATCGAATGTTTCATTTATTTAAACGTTTCAATGTTTCATTTATTTAAACGTTTTTCTCTTAATAATTCTAAAAAAAAATTAGGATTTTCCATTTTAATTGTTTAAGAAAATAATTGAAAAGGAGAAACAAAACGAGGAAACTTACATTTTTTTGTTAATTATGACTTTTATATTGTAATTTTGGTTTAAATACTTGTCACATCGTGTTTGACATAAATTTATGATTAAAAATTTAAGTGAATTATTTACAACAACAACATACCCAGTGTATTCCCGCCTAGTGGGGTTTTTGGGTGGGTAGAGTGTACGTAAACCATACCACTACCTCAGGAGACGTAGAGAGGTTGTTTCCGATAGACCCCCGACTTAGGACCGATAACAGTATAACAAACATAAAAGATAAGTGCATATAAACTAGTATGGTACCCAAGACAAACTAACAGTATAACAAACAAAAAAGATAAGTGCATATAAACTAGTACGATATGCAAAATAAACTACCACTGCTAGCCACAAACAAGAAACTCCAGACACAGAGGAGCGCTCCCATACTATTATCGACGCAATCCCACCCACTAACCCTCTACCCTAATTTGAGTCATCCATAC
Source organism: Capsicum baccatum var. pendulum (assembly GCA_030864225.1). Taxonomy (NCBI): domain Eukaryota; kingdom Viridiplantae; phylum Streptophyta; class Magnoliopsida; order Solanales; family Solanaceae; genus Capsicum; species Capsicum baccatum. The sequence continues at coordinate 80,033,570 of CM061550.1, forward strand.
CTTCCTATCAAGGGTCATGTCCTCCGTAAACTGTAACTACTCTATATCATGCCTAATCACCTTTCTCTAATATTTCTTCGGTCTATCTGTACCCTGCCTAAATCCATTCATAGCCATTGTCTCACACCTCCACACTGGAGCATCATAGCCCCTCCTCATCATGTGCCTTAACCAACGTAACCTCACTTCTCGCATCTTATCCTCCACTGAGGAAACTCCCACCTTCTCCCGAATAATCTTATTCCTTACCCTATATTCCTTGGTATGTCCACACATCCATTTCAACATTTTCATATCCACCACCTTCAACTTTTAGATGTGGGAGTTCTTAACTGGCCAACACTCCGCTCCATATAACATAGCTGGCCGGATTATCACTGTGTAAAACTTACCTTTAAGCTTGGGTGGCACCTTTTTATCACATAGAACTCCCGAAACGAGCCTCTATTTCAACCACCCTTCCCCAATACGATACGTGACATCCTTGTCAGTCTCACCATTGCCCTGAATCATAGACCCCAAATACATGAAACTCTCCCTATTCTAAATGGCTTGAGATTCCAACTTCACAACCACTCCAGCCTCCTATGACACATCGCTGAACTTACACTCTAAGTACTTCATCTTGGTTATACTTAACTAAAATCCTTTAGACTCAAGCGTCTATCTCCAAATCTCCACCTTATCATTAACTCCACCCTGAGTCTCATCAATAAGTACCACATCATCTTCAAATAACATACACCAAAGCACCTCTCCTTGAATATGTTGCGTCAAAACATCCATCACCAAAGCAAATAAAAACAGGCTAAGAATTGATCCCTGGTGCAACCTTATCAAAACTGGGAAGTTGCTTCGAATCTTCACCTACAATTCTCACACAAATTTTTGCACCTTCATACATATCCTGAATTGACCTAGTGTACTCTACGAGCGCCCCTCTAACCTCCAAGAATCTCCACAAAATTTCCCTGGAAACTTTGTCATATGTCTTCTAAGTCAAATGATTCTTTCTAGGTATGACTTTACAGTCTTTACAAAGCACTCTATTGTAACATCCCGTAAATTTTTTTCGTACACTTATCGCGATTATATGGAGTCCTAAAGACTTGCGTATGGGTTAAATTAAGTTTATGGTGTTCGGAAGTATCCCGTCAATAGTTGTATGAGTAGGTATTGGAATAAGCTTTCCAACGATATAAAGTTTGCCCAAAACAGAGGAGTATTTCATATAAGCGAGCACGTTCGAAATTTCAAAACGGTGGCCGGAAAGCCTGTGAACAGTGATTCTGCAGGAAAATTTCTGCAGCTAGGCACACCAACTTGAGATGATCATAACTCCTTGTGCAAACGGAACTGTGTGGGCTGCTATATATAGACGAAAAGCTCCGAGAGTCTTCTTTCTAATGAAATTGGTTTCATTCAAATCCAACATCTGAGTAAGGAGTTATAGTCGTTTTACTTCAGCCTCTCAAAACAGATTTTTGTGAACAGTAAATTAGCAGGAAAATACTGAGGCCTGCCAGTTTTTGGGTCAACTTTGAACGATCATAACTTCCTCAATATAATGAACTGGGCGAGCTACCATATATCAAAAGAAATATCTTTGAGTCATCTTTCTAATGCAATTGGTTTCATCCAAATCCAACATCTGAGTAAGGAGTTATACTCGTTTTACTTCAGCCTCGCAAAACAGATTTTTGTGAACAGTAAATTAGCAGGAAAATACTGAGGCCTGCCAGTTTTTAGGGTCAACTTCAAACGATCATAACTCCTTGTATAGGACGAACTGGGTGGCCTAATTTACATGAAATGATAGCCCTTTTAATTATCTTTACAATGATACCAATTTCACCCAAATCCGATATCGGAGCAAAGAGTTATGATCGATTTACTTCAGCCTGTCAAAACTGTCCACTAAGGACAGATTCAGGATTTATTTAAATTTTGAGGGCACAATGGTCATTTTCTATTACCTTTGGACGAAAATTGGTCTTAAAAACCTGCACTTAGCCTCATTTATCCCAGAAATTATCCAAATTATTAAGAGAGGTGAAACCCTAGCCAATTTCAACCTCAAATATTTTGTGATTCAACCGCAGAAAATTCAAATTGGTTCCGTAGTTGTGTTCACCATCTCGAAAGCTTCGAGAAGCACCCCATGGTTATGTAAGGAGGATTCTAAATACAAGAGTTCATTGTTAAGGTATGAATATTGTTTATTCTTGATTCTTATCCATGAATAAGTATTTATAAAGGATTATGAGTATTGTCTTGATGTTGGAAGATAACTAGAAACATAGTTATGCATTGTTGTGTATAAATTGTTAGTAGTAAATTATGAAAGTTGTTGTATTGGATTATGGAGGATTAATTGTGGTGATATAACATTATATTAGTGGTTATGTATGCCTAGTGATCATGTTGGTATTGGATGGTGATTAAGAAGGGAAATAAAGGCTAAGAGTGATGTTGAGGGATATTTCATGAAAATGCATGATATGTGAATGTAATAAGAGTATAAGAGGATGTATGTAGTACTCCTATTGATGAGCTAAAGGATTACTTCCTAGACATTATTTGGTGAAGTTAATACCTAAATGGTAAGGTTTGGTTGCTAATACTAGTTTGCCACAAATGACTTATTGTAGATAAGTGTTCGAAGAGTACGGGAAGTCACTTGTATTGAAGTGGTTATATCAAGGTATGTAAGACATACTCTATCTATTCTTTGGCATGAATAATGACCCATGGCACTCTCAAGTAAGCTTCCAACATTGTCCTACGACACATGACACATAATAACATCATATGATCTTCGACACTACCTATTGAACTTGTTTTCACTTTTAAGATGTCCGGCTAGTCAAAAACGTCCATATACTATTGTTGACTCCGAAATGGTTTAATGAGGTATCCATGATTCCCTACTTCATTTTAATGATATTGATTACCTATTTACATGTTTTTCCTATTGAGGTATCATGGTTTCAAGTTCCATAAAGTGTGACCACAAAGTAACCAATCTCAAAGATTAATTGAATTATGAAATGGAATGTCTATATTTTAAATTGATGATTTGATGTATTGTATTAGTACTACTGATCAGTTGGCCATCGTATTATAAAGATTATCTATATATGCTATTCCAGGGGTGGTCCCTGATGTATTGTATTAGTACCACTGATCAGTTGGCCATTGTATGACTATGTTATGTATTGATAAGGATTACGAGAAGTAATGATATGCAAGTAATGTGCAGGTATCCCATCAGTTCTTTTAAGTGTGGTCTACTCATACTGTTTATTCACTCGTATCTGGTTTCTGTTGACCTTTTGTATATCATCTTGATACTCACTGCCTTACATACTCAGTACATATTTCCGTACTGACGTCCCTCATGGGGGACCTGCATTCATGCCTGCAGGAACAGGTACTTCAGGTCGTACACCTCCGCAGTAAGAGCCAGGACGTTCTGTTGTTAGTGGTGAGCTCCAGTTGTTTCGGGGCATCCCAAGTCATCTCTATATGTACTTTTGGTATTTGCATAAAAGTCTTTTGTGGGCGGGAGTTTGTCCCGACCCCAACTCAGTTGTGTATCTATGTAAAGGCTTTTGTAGACATATTGTACAGCCATAGGAGTGTTTGGTTGATAGACGTGATGGCTCTGACGGCCAATTACTATTTATATATATATATATATGTGTGTCTGCTGGGCTGATACAGGTACTGTTTTCTTCTATTTACAACGAAGTGCTGCCCAAATTTCTAATTTTCATAAGTAATGTGAATGTGAAAGTATAGGTTATGAACGGGTTCTCCCGGGCCTCCTCGGCTACGGGTGCCAGTCTGCTCCAATGGGATTTGGGGTGTGACAGAAGTGGTATCAGAGAAGTTCGTCCTAGTGAGTCTACAAAGCCGTGTCTACGTAGAATCTCGTTTATCGGTGTGTTGTGCACCACATCTATAAACAGGAGGCTATTGGACATTTAGGGATTGTTTCCACTCTTCATTTCTTAGATCGTGCAATAGATCCCATATTAGAGATAAAGTCATAATCAATCGCTTAATCCAATTGTTTCTTTTTTATTTATTATAGTGACGATGCCGGTTACAAGGAGAAAGAATAAGTGGAAGCGAGTAGATACAGTGGTCGGAGAAGGTACTAGTAAGTCACCACCGGCACAAGTTGAGCAAAGTGAGTCTCAAGCTGAGCATATATCAGGCGCTTCTTCTCCTCCGGAAGGGCCGTCTATTAATGCTGTTGATCGATATTTGAGGGATGCAGTACAACTTCTGACGCGTATAGTTGCCGGTCAAGTTTAAGGGCAAGCTATTCCTACCACGGGTTCTAGTGGTATGGATAGAGCAGCTAGCCTTCGGACTCAGGATTTTCTGAAACTGGATCCTCCTACTTTTACCGGATCAGATATTAATGAAGACCCGCAGGACTTTGTCGATCAAACCCAAAGGGTTCTAGATGTTATGCATGTATCCGGTAAAGAGATGGTTGAGCTAGCAGCATATAGACTGAAAGGAGAGGCTATATTGTGGTACGAGTATTGGAAACGATCTAGGGGTATTGATGCACCTCCAACTACGTGGGGAGAGTTCAAAAATGCATTTATTGATCATTATCTTCCATTTGAGACTCGTCAGGCCCGTGCAGATCAATTCTTGAATCTTCGTCAGGGTAATATGAGTGTAAGAGAGTATAGTCTTCGATTTAACTCCTTGTCTCGATATGCTTCTAATATGGTAGCTACTATGGACGATAGAGTTCATCACTATGTGAATACATTGGAACCATAATTGGTTAGAGATTGTACCATTGCTGCTTTGAACAAGGACATGGATATAGCGAGGATACAAGCTTTCGCTCAGAAGATGGAAGAGCAGAGGCAAAGAAGAAGAACCCAGGAATCAGAAAAAGGATATTCTAAGCGGCCCAGAGCTATAGGGCAGTTTGTGGCATCTCAGGGAGGTTTTAGGCCTTCGTTCTCTCATAGATTGCCTAGCCCGTTATCTTCTTATCCTGCAATTAGTGCTCCACCACAATTTCAAAGGTTCAGAGGTAATCAGTTCGGGCAAAGCAGTGAAAATCAGAGTTCGCGAACAGTGGGGTATCAAGGGCAAGGGAGTATGAGTCAATTGAGACCTCCACGACACCCGTGCCCTATTTGTAGAAAATTTCACTTTGGCGAATGTCGGCTTGGGATGAATAATTGCTTTTGGTGCGGTAAGCCGGGGCATATGGCTAGAGATTGCCCACGCAGGACCACAGGTAGTATAACACGACCTACCGGATCAGCTGTTGCATCATCTTCGGTGCCTCCTTTGAGTAGGGGTGCACAACCTATGGGTCACGGTAGAGGTGATAGAGGAGTAGCTAGTGCTAGCGGAGCTCAGAACCGTGTGTATGCCCTAGCAGATCGGCAGAATTTAGAGGCTTCTCCAGACGTGGTTACAGGTACGTTGTCCATCTTTGCATTTGATGTGTATGCCTTAATTGATCCTGGTTCTACATTATCGTATGCTACTCCTTTGGTTGCGGGAAGGTTCGGAAGAACACCCGAATTATTAGCCAAGCCATTTGAAGTATCAACGCCAGTGGGGGAATCTCTTATAGCTAGGAATGTTTATCGAAATTGTGTTGTGAATATTTGTGGTCGTGATACTTTGGCCGATCTTGTTGAGTTGGAAATGGTAGATTTTGATGTTATTATGGGCATGGATTGGTTAGCGTCTTGTTATGCTACAGTAGATTGCCGTTCTAAGAAGGTATATTTCCATTTCCCAAATGAGGCAGTCCTTGAATGGAAGGGTAATGTTGGCGCGCCGAGAGGTAGATTTATTTCTTACTTTAAGGCAAGAAAAATGATTTCCAAGGGGTACATATACCATCTGGTTAGAGTAAGGGATGTAGAGGCAGAGCCGCCAACTTTTCAGACCATTCCGGTTGTGAATGAATTTCCTGATGTATTTCCTGAAGAACTACCAGGTTTACCTCCTGAACGAGAAGTGGAGTTTGGTATTGATTTGTTGCCAGACACACAGCCAATCTCAATTCCTCCTTATAGAATGGCACCAGCAGAGTTGCGAGAATTGAAAGAGCAACTGAAAGACTTGCTAGAGAAGGGATTCATCAGGCCTAGTATGTCCCCTTGGGGAGCACCAGTATTGTTTGTGCGTAAGAAAGATAGTTCGCTGAGGATGTGTATTGACTATCGGCAATTGAATAAGGTGACTATTAAGAATAAGTACCCCCTTCCCCGAATTGATGATTTATTTGACCAGTTGCAGGGTGCCCAGTGTTTTTCCAAGATTGACTTGAGATCAGGCTATCATCAAGTGAGGGTCAAGGATAAAGATATACCCAAGACAGCTTTTCGAACATGGTATGGTCATTATGAATTCCTGGTTATGTCATTTGGGCTGACAATTGCACCCGCAGTTTTTATGGATCTGATGAATAGGTTGTTTAAGCCGTTTCTAGATGTGTTCGTGATAGTTTTCATAGATGATATTCTGGTCTACTCTAGATCAGAAGAGGACCATGTTAATCACTTAAGGCAGGCATTGCAGATTCTTCGTGATCGTAAGCTGTATGCGAAGTTTTCTAAATGTGAGTTTTGGCTCAAGTCAGTGGCATTTTTGGGCCATATTGTATCCAGTGAAGGCATAAAAGTTGACACTCAGAAGATTGAGGCTGTGAAGAATTGGCCAAGACCCACGACGCCTACGGAGATTCGTAGTTTCCTCGGGTTGGCAGGTTATTATAGAAGGTTTGTTGAAGGTTTTTCTTCTATTTCTGCACCTTTGACTAAGTTGACACATAAAGCCTCCAAGTTTCAATGGAATGATGCCTGTGAAAAGAGTTTCCAGGATCTGAAGAGCAAGTTGACTTCTACACCGGTATTGGTACTTCCTGAAGGCACAAAAGGGTATGCAGTGTACTGTGATGCTTCGAGAATTGGCTTAGGATGCGTACTAATGCAACATGGTAGAGTAATAGCCTATGGCTCTAGACAGTTGCGACCTCATGAGAGGAATTATCCCACGCATGATCTTGAGCTAGCTGCAGTTGTATTTGCTTTGAAGATATGGCGCCACTACTTATATGGGGTTCATGTTGACATATATACCGATCATAAGAGCCTGCAATATATCTTCAGTCAGAAAGATCTAAACTTGAGGCAGCGGAGATGGCTTGAATTGTTGAAAGATTATGATGTTGATATCTTGTATCATCCAGGAAAGGCGAATGTGGTAGCGGATGCACTGAGTCGTAAGTCTAACATGGCATCTATAGAAAAGCAGGGGATTATTAAGGATCTTCACCAACTAGCTAATTTGGGAGTTCGACTTCTCGAAACTCCAGATGAAGAGGTTATTGTACGTAATGCAGCGGAATCTTCATTGATAGCTGAAGTGAAAGAGAAGCAGTATGCAGATCCAATTTTATTGCAGCTTAAGGAGGATGTGCAGAGTGGCACGACAAAGGCATTTGAGCTTACGCGAGAAGGAGTGCTTCAGTGTCAGAATCGTTTATGTGTACCTGATGTAGTTGAGCTAAGAAAGAGAATTATGATAGAAGCACACTGTTCAAGGTATTCCATCCATCCAGGGTCGACTAAGATGTATCAAGATTTGAAAGCAATATATTGGTTGAATGACATGAAGAGGAATATTGCCGAATTTGTAGCTGAATGTCCAAATTTTCAAAGAGTCAAAGTAGAACACCAGAAACCCGGTGGTTACATGCAATGTATAGATCTTCCAGTCTGGAAGTGGGACAAGATCAATATGGATTTCATCACGGGTTTGCCTCGTACATATCGGAAGTTTGATTCCATATGGGTGATCATTGATAGGCTTACCAAATTTGCGCACTTCTTACCAGTTAAGACAACTTATACGGCGGAAGAGTATGCGAAGTTGTATATTAAGGAGATCGTTCGGTTACATGGAGTTCCAATTTCCATTATATCCGATCGAGGAACCCAATTTACCGCGAATTTCTGGAAGTCTTTTCAAAGGAGTTTGGGGACACAAGTAAATCTAAGTACGGCTTTTCATCCTCAAACGGACGGACAAGCGGAACGTACCATCCAGACACTTGAAGACATGCTACGAGCATGTGTATTAGATTTCAAAGGCAACTGGGATGATCACCTACCTCTTATCAAGTTTGCCTACAATAATAGCTATCATTCAAGTATCAAAATGGCACCATATGAAGCATTGTATGGAAGAAAGTGTAGATCGCCAATAGGATGGTTTGAAGCAGGTGATGCGGTCTTATTTGGACCGGATCTTGTTTATCAAGCAATGGAGAAGGTTAAAGTGATCCAACAACGGCTTGCAACAGCTCAAAGTCGACACAAATCTTATGCGGATGTTAGAAGAAGAGGACTTGAGTTTTCTATCGATTATTGGGTATTCTTGAAAGTATCACCAATGAAAGGAGTGATGAGGTTTGGCAAGAAAGGAAAGTTAAGTCCACGATACATAGGTCCGTATAAGATCATTCAAAGATTTGGACAAGTTGCTTATGAGTTAGAGCTACCTCAAGAGCTCTCAGCAGTTCATCCTGTATTTCATGTTTCGATGCTTCGCAAGTACATCGGAGATCCATCGCACATCGCTACTACGGAAGATGTACAAATTACAAAAGATCTCACTTTTGAATAAATGCCTATTGCTATTCTTGATCGCCAAATTAAAAAGATAAGGAATAAAGAGATAGCATCGGTAAAAGTACTTTGGAGGAATCAACAAGTTGAGGAGATCACATGGGAATCTGAGGAAGCGATGAAGATTAAGTACCCTTACCTATTCAACGATGAGGAGGAAGTTCATGAGACGGAAGAAGTACAATAACAAGTAAGTGTTTGTTTTTATGCAAGGATGTTATGATGATGAATGTGTTAATTGTAAGCTTGGACATGTCTTAACTGAGTAACTATGCTAACATTCGAGGACGAATGTTCTTAAGGGGGGGATAATGTAACACCCCGTAAATTTTTTTCGTACACTTATCGCGATTATATGGAGTCCTAAAGACTTGCGTATGGGTTAAATTAAGTTTATGGTGTTCGGAAGTATCCCGTCAATAGTTGTATGAGTAGGTATTGGAATAAGCTTTTCAACGATATAAAGTTTGCCCAAAACAGAGGAGTATTTTATATAAGCGAGCACGTTCGAAATTTCAAAACGGTGGCCGGGAAGCCTGTGAACAGTGATTCTGCAGGAAAATTTCTGCAGCTAGGCACACCAACTTGAGACGATCATAACTCCTTGTGCAAACGGACTTGTGTGGGCTGCTATATATAGACGAAAAGCTCCGAGAGTCTTCTTTCTAATGAAATTGGTTTCATTCAAATCCAACATCTGAGTAAGGAGTTATACTCGTTTTACTTCAGCCTCTCAAAACAGATTTTTGTGAACAGTAAATTAGCAGGAAAATACTGAGGCCTGCCAGTTTTTGGGTCAACTTTGAACGATCATAACTTCCTCAATATAATGAACTTGGCGAGATACCATATATCAAAAGAAAGATCTTGGAGTCGTCTTTCTAATGCAATTGGTTTCATCCAAATCCAACATCTGAGTAAGGAGTTATACTCGTTTTACTTCAGCCTCGCAAAACAGATTTTTGTGAACAGTAAATTAGCAGGAAAATACTGAGGCCTGCCAGTTTTTAGGGTCAACTTCAAACTATCATAACTCCTTGTACAGGACGAACTGGGTGGCCTAATTTATATGAAATGATAGCCCTTTTAATTATCTTTACAATGATACCAATTTCACCCAAATCCGATATCGGAGCAAAGAGTTATGATCGATTTACTTCAGCCTGTCAAAACTGTCCACTGGGGACAGATTCGGGATTTATTTAAATTTTGAGGGCACAATGGTCATTTTCTATTACCTTTGGACGAAAATTGGTCTTAAAAACCTGCACTTAGCCTCATTTATCCCAGAAATTATCCAAATTATTAAGAGAGGTGAAACCCTAGCCAATTTCAACCTCAAATATTTTGTGATTCAACCGCAGAAAATTCAAATTGGTTCCGTAGTTGTGTTCACCATCTCGAAAGCTTCGAGAAGCACCCCATGGTTATGTAAGGAGGATTCTAAATACAAGAGTTCATTGTTAAGGTATGAATATTGTTTATTCTTGATTCTTATCCAAGAATAAGTATTTATAAAGGATTATGAGTATTGTCTTGATGTTGGAAGATAACTAGAAACATAGTTATGAATTGTTGTGTATAAATTGTTAGTAGTAAATTATGAAAGTTGCTGTATTGGATTATGGAGGATTAATTGTGGTGATATAACATTATATTAGTGGTTATGTATGCCTAGTGATCATGTTGGTATTGGATGGTGATTAAGAAGGGAAATAAAGGCTAAGAGTGATGTTGAGGGATATTTCATGAAAATGCATGATATGTGAATGTAATAAGAGTATAAGAGGATGTATGTAGTACTCCTATTGATGAGCTAAAGGATTACTTCCTAGACATTATTTGGTGAAGTTAATACCTAAATGGTAAGGTTTGGTTGCTAATACTAGTTTGCCACAAATGACTTATTGTAGATAAGTGTTCGAAGAGTATGGGAAGTCACTTGTATTGAAGTGGTTATATCAAGGTATGTAAGACATACTCTATCTATTCTTTGGCATGAATAATGACCCATGGCACTCTCAAGTAAGCTTCCAACATTGTCCTACGACACATGACACATAATAACATCATATGATCTTCGACACTACCTATTGAACTTGTTTTCACTTTTAAGATGTCCGGCTAGTCAAAAACGTCCATATACTATTGTTGACTCCGAAATGGTTTAATGAGGTATCCATGATTCCCTACTTCATCTTAATGATATTGATTACCTATTTACATGTTTTTCCTATTGAGGTATCATGGTTTCAAGTTCCATAAAGTGTGACCACAAAGTAACCAATCTCAAAGATTAATTGAATTATGAAATGGAATGTCTATATTTTAAATTGATGATTTGATGTATTGTATTAGTACCACTGATCAGTTGGCCATCGTATTATAAAGATTATCTATATATGCTATTCCAGGGGTGGTCCCTGATGTATTGTATTAGTACCACTGATCAGTTGGCCATTGTATGACATATGTTATGTATTGATAAGGATTACGGGAAGTAATGATATGCAAGTAATGTGCAGGTATCCCATCAGTTCTTTTAAGTGTGGTCTACTCATATTGTTTATTCACTCGTATCTGGTTTCTGTTGACCTTTTGTATATCATCTTGATACTCACTGCCTTACATACTCAGTACATATTTCCGTACTGACGTCCCTCATGGGGGACCGGCATTCATGCCTGCAGGAACAGGTACTTCAGGTCGTACACCTCCGCAGTAAGAGCCAGGACGTTCTGTTGTTAGTGGTGAGCTCCAGTTGTTTTGGGGCATCCCAAGTCGTCTCTATATGTACTTTTGGTATTTGCATAAAAGTCTTTTGTGGGCGGGAGTTTGTCCCGACCCCAAATCAGTTGTGTATCTATGTAGAGGCTTTTGTAGACATATTGTACAGCCATAGGAGTGTTTGGTTGATAGACGTGATGGCTCTGACGGCCAATTACTGTTTATATATATATATATGCGTGTCTGCTGGGCTGATACGGGTACTGTTTTCTTCTATTTACAACGAAGTGCTGCCCAAATTTCTAATTTTCATAAGTAATGTGAATGTGAAAGTATAGGTTATGAACGGGTTCTCCCGGGCCTCCTCGGCTACTGGTGCCAGTCTGCTCCAATGGGATTTGGGGTGTGACATCTATTCTCTTTCCTAAGAAGCAAAAATTTTATCTGAGTCTTGGCCACTGAACTACGAAACATAATAAGGTTTTCCTCCTACTTCCAAAAGCTCGAATTCACTATCCACAACCCAAAAGCCCTAGAAAAATCCAAAAGAGAAACTCCCCCTTCATTTCGCTTCCCAAAATCAAAACCGCCATGCACATCGTCATAACCTCTCGACAAAGACCCAATATGCCCATTGAAATCACCTCCCACAAAAATCTTCTCAGTGCTCGGGATGCTCCTCACCAACTCATTTAAAACCTCCCAAAATTCCTTCTTCTTCTCCTCATCCAAACCTACTTACAGGGCGTACGCACTAATAACATTAACTGTAGACCCTCCAGTGACCAACTTAATAGATATCAACCTATCACTAACTCTCTTTACCTCTACCATTTGCTCCCTAAGTTCTTTATCTACTAAGATACCTACCTCATTTCTATGTCTTATGCTACCCGAGTACCATAACCTATAACTATCCACATCTCTCACCTTAGTGCCTACCTATTTAGGTTCCTAGACATACGCTATACTAACCCTTCCTTTTCTAAGAATCTTCACCAACTCTATAGACGTACCCTGCAAAGTTCCTATGTTCCAAGACCCAACTCGCAACCTAGAAGCTCTCTTATCCTAACTAACCTTACTACCCCTTGCCCCTAACACTAAAATCGATCCTAGACCTAACCCTGGCCTAACCCCCAACCCCAATCCAGAGCCAATACCTCCTAACCCTAACCCTAACCCTTACCTATGACATGACCCTAGTTTATCATTGCCAATCACATCCACAACACAAATAGGGGAAAAAGAATTAAAAAAAGAAAGATAACAGAGAGAGATAAAGATAAGGCTAAAAGGACACACTGGTTATAATAAAATCAGTAAAGGAGCTTGAATCTGTGCCAACTATATACTAAAGACATAGACAACAATCAATAATATAAAGAAAGAAACAAAACCAATAATATAACACAAGTTTTGATAAACAATAGTTAATATCAAGAACTATACTACCACAACTAATAGATATACTTGTAAATCAAGTAATAGTAATCAAACAAGGGAACACACTTCAAAACTATGAAGAACAATAAAAAGCCAAAAATACAAATAGGATTAACAAGTAAAACACTATTATGAAGTAACAAAATCAACTAGTAAGTCGTCATCCACAATCCAGATAATCGACCAAGAGGCTCAGAAAAAGGAATCAAAACAGGAATAGTAAGCAAAACAACTAGTAGCAGCCCCTAGAATCAAGAAAACTATACATACAACTAGAAAGAATGGAGCAAGTGCACCTGATCGAAGCTAGGTTGGGTCCGTTTACTTGATGGAGTCGCTGGATTCCGAAAATTTATGGTAGAATTTGGTCACCCAAATAGTGTTGTTATCGCTGGAATAGTGTTGTTGTCACCGGAATTATGTTGTCATTGCTGGAATAGTGTTGCTGTCACAAAAATAGTGTTGTTGTCACTGGAATAGTTTTGTTGTCACCGAAATAGTGTTGTCATTGCTAGAATCTTCACTTGTAGTACCTACAAAAGGGTTCAAAAGAAATAAAATAAAGAGAGAAACAATGAGAAAGAGTTGAAAAGACAGAGGTCATCAAAGTCAGATTACAAGAACTGCACCAGCATCGATGGCGGTGCAAGAAAGAGTCACCGACCAAAAAGATGAAAGATTTGAGGCAGATCGGCCTTCTGGTATTCAGGATTTACTGATGGACAGCGAAGTGCTAGCCAACGGCTGAGAGCCTGCTTAAAAAGTATTCGTCGGAGAAGGAGATCGGGGAAAGTTCGCCAATAAGAGAAATTATATTCCTCGACAAGATCGTAATGTGACGACGCTCCGATTAGTGCTCTGTCGTGTACGTTAGGCGGTGGAGAGGTCCGGCCGTCGTGCTAATGATGTGAGAGTGGTGGTGGTGAGCAAGTATTTAATTTATCAAAAGTTACACCGAGACGTTCTGATGACGTGAGTACTTTCATCTACCATACTATTACATTAAATTTGCCGGATTCTATGAGAATAAAACTAAATCTATTTTCTTATTTATAGTGTTTAGTCAAATTAAACATGTTCTTCCCAATCTATTCATTATATATTTATAGTGAACAAATCTAAAGTATCATCACTCTTAAATGCATCTATTAAAGAGGTTTATTTGGACAAATTTAGTTAATCAATTTCTTATTTCAATGCTTTTCATTGTCTAGTATAATTTTCTATAATTTTAATACTTATTTTTTACTCATCTATCATTGGGTACATCAAGCTATATATCTTCTTGACTAATATTCTTGTGTATACCTACCAACATTCAAATATAATGTGTTAGTCATTTATTTATACATTTTTCTATTATTAACTCTAAAACAGACATTAGAATTTTTCATTATCAATTATTTAAGAAACAAATTGAAAAAGAGAAACAAAAAGAATTATATATCATAGAAAATTAAAACGACTAGTTTTAGTATAGGGATTAAGTAAAACAAAAGGGAGGAAGTACGTAAAACAAAACGGAGGAAGTATGTCCTTTTTATTTGAATATCATTAAGATTTTAATAAATACATAAAGTGTTAATCCTATTCAATATCTTTAAGATTTTAATAAATACATAAGGTGTTAATCCTATTCATAAAACTGATATTGCTAAGTTGTTTGAACTCCCTACATGAATTTTGTGATTATCAATGATATAAGACTTGGTATCTAATGCTTAACCAATTTATTACATAGTTCAAATTGGTTCACTTCATTTACGTCTTCTCATTTTTAGATTTCATAAATCTCTTTAGAAGGATTGCAGCAGTGCCGGCAAAGAAAAGGCGAGAAGCCATTGCACCACCCATTACGCTGGTACCTATCCAACCTATTTGGTTTTGGGTTAATGGGTGTTGAAAAATATGTTTCATAAACAAAAAATATACAAAGAAGAACACGAGATGAAGGGTTAATAATATGAACATCAAACACAGATTTGAGGCTTGAAACACATGCGAAATATTTTTTTAAAAATGATATTTGCTCCCTCTTCTCTGTGAGATTTCTATGAGACTGTATGCAAGGAGTTCTAGTGGATATGACAAGACTATTGAATTATGCACTATTTTATTTATGGTTTCTCATCTGATATCTAGTGCCCGTATTGGAGCCCTGACTAATTCGAATCGCGCGTTGCAGGGCCCATTAAGGTGGAAGCGCTTCCAACAGAGTTTTTTACATACTTAGGGTCAAACCCTCGACCTCTGTTTAAGGGTGGAGCAGACCCATCCACTGCACCACAACTCATGTTGGTATGCACTAAGTAACTAGTGAAGAAATTCTTTTAGAAAACAAGAAATCAGAACTTAATATTTTTGGAGAAGAAAAGACTTTGTAAAAGTTTTATCTAAAAAAGTTACGTTAGAAATAAGTAATTGGATTTAAATAGGGATGTTGAAAATCAAATAATAAAAACACACACTTTTTTAAAAAAAGATACAAATTAAAATGATAAACCCTTTAATTTAAAAGACATATCTTACAAAAGCTTATAATTATTAATTTAATTTAAATAAAAATTCCCACTGGATAGGAAATCATTGTTATAGTTCTAATACTGCAAGAAGAAAAAGTTGTAAAGAGAAGAAGGAACTTTTTTTTCTACTGTTGGGTTTAACTGGTGTAACTTTTAGGCAGGCGAATAAAGATAAACCAATTAAAAATAAAAGAATGAATGAAGAGTTAAAGAACGAATAATGGATCTTGGGACGGGTCAATTTCGTAGCAGAAGAGTTGGGTGGATTTATATTTTGTGATGTGGTAAGTATTTTATTTATGTGGCAATTAATATTTTTTTTTTAAAAAGGAAAGGGGTTTTGTAAATTTCCAACACATCATTTAACCATCAAAGGGTATAATATGCTCCTAAACTCTAACAACAGGGAAATTAGTGAACTAAATTTGTAATGGAGGGTATATTTAAACCTTTTTGCAAAGTTCAGAGGCATATTTGATCCTTTTTCCTTTAATGTATACTATTAATTGTAGAGGTAAAATAAAAAGAAACTAATTAAATCTATCCTGATTTAGTAAGTGATCAATTAATATGAGACATTTCTTTTTAATAAGATGACCAATTAAAATTGAACGGAAGAATAGATTTTTTATTTTCTTAAATTTTGTGTCAAGTC
Organism: Capsicum baccatum var. pendulum; assembly: GCA_030864225.1. NCBI lineage: Eukaryota > Viridiplantae > Streptophyta > Magnoliopsida > Solanales > Solanaceae > Capsicum > Capsicum baccatum. The sequence continues at coordinate 80,049,616 of CM061550.1, forward strand.
ACATTAAACTCACAAAATTGAAGGTATTTTGATACATTTAATAAATTTTAATTTAAGATTATAAATTTTTTATTTTCTCAAACAAGTCACTTTAATTTAAAAAAAAAAAAAGATTAAGAATTTTTAATACACTTAAAGATACTTTATTTTACTCCTAAGACCATAAGATTAGGGGTGCAAAAATAGAACCATCCAATAAATCAAATCGATAAAAATATTATTGGTTTATTATTATTGGGTTATTGGGTTAACGATTTTTTAATGGTTTTATTAAAAAAATTATTGGGTTATTGATTAGATTTTGATTTTTTTGATTGAGTTATTGAGTTAACCGATAACCCAATAAAAATATTCCAAATTACACTTTACCCCTACTTATATATATATATATATATATATATATATATATATATATATATATTCTGCTATTTGTATTTTGTGCATATTTTCTTATCGTTTAAACCGAAAATTGAACTGTTAATGACTAAAAATTGACAAATCAAAATTGATAAAATATATCTTATTGGTTTGGTTATTGGTTTAGCATATTTAAAAATTTATAAATAATAAATAAAATTGATAATATATAAAATCGAACCGAACCGACCGAAGCACACTCCTACATAAGATTCTTCATTTTCTCAATTTTCTTGCCAAATCACATTTAATTCACAAAATTTTGTGAATATTTTCTTATCGGTTAAACCGAAAAATGAACTATTAAGGACTAAAAATTGACAAATCAAAAATCGATAAAAAAATATCTTATTAGTTTGGTTATTGATTTAGCATATTTAAAAATCGATAAACAAAATCGATAATACATAAAATCGAATCGAACCAACCGAAGCACACTCCTACATAAGATTCTTCATTTTCTCAATTTTCTTGCCAAATCACATTTAATTCACAAAATTAAAGATATTTTGATATATTCAATATAGTTTAATTAAATCATGTGATTCTTTATTTTCTTAAACTCTATATCAAGTCAAAAGAGATTAATCAATTTAAAACTAAGGAAGTGAGAGAATCTATTTCCAATGTGCGGTAACCATAGTCCACACTATGGTGGGGAGGTTTAGGGTAATGAAACTATGGCGGGTGGGTGGGTGGGTGGGGGTGTATAAATAAGAAAGGAGTGGCTTTTATTTAAATTATTTTTAGTTAAAAATTGTGCGCATATGCGCTTTATATGCGTGAAAGCACACATTTTGTTCCAATTCACCAATTAAGTGCCACCTAAACTTAGTCAACAGCCAGAGGGGTTCAAAATATTGTGATACATTGAGTTCAAAGGTTCAGACAAAGGTCTAAGTAAAGGCGTTCACATTACAAACTCAGACAAATACAATGGTAAATTGATCATTCTTTTTTTAGCAGTCTCTTTGTCAGGTTATATATAGTCGTAGCCGTTTCAGTTTATTTTGACCTATTTCTCAACGGGCACATTTAAACTATAAAATTAAAAAAAAAAATTAATAATTACAGAAAATTAATACGATTTTTTAATTTTGTTTTAAATCATGTTTAATTCACAAAATTAATATATTTTAATAAATTTAATGTACTTTAATTTTAAATCATAAGATTCTTTTTTTTCTTTGTCGAGTCACATTAAACTCACAACAATAAAGATAATTTAATACATTTGATATATTTTAATTTAAAGTCATAAGAAATTTGTGTCAAGTCACGTTTACAAAGAAAATTAATAATATTTTAATACTTCTTCTATTTAGTTTTACTTGTCATATTTTTAGTTGACACACCTATTAAGTAAATTAATAATATGATTATTTTACCATAGTATCCCTATTAAATTATGCTTAAATTGTAACTTAAAACTAATTTAGAAAAAAAAAATTAATGTTAATGGTAAGATAGAAAAAAAGAAGTTGTCTTCTTTTGAATATCTTAAAAATGACAAGCAAAAGTAGAAATTCAATTAAGAAATTAGTGGCAGGTAAAAGTGAACGGTGGGATTATACTTTAATTTAATTCTCTCCGTTCTATTTTAGTTGGCACATTTCATTTATACACGGTGATTAAGAAATTATAAATTAAATGATCAATTTTATTATTTTACCTTTTATCTGTACTAATGATATTCATTGGGCGTAGTAATGAACATTGAAATTGTAATTGCTCACATTGAATGTATGTTATTAATTGTTGGGCTAAAATATAAAATAATAATTAACTCTATCCGAATTTAGTAAATGATCAACTAATATGAAACATTTAGTTTTAGTAAGATGACCAACTAAAATAGAATGAGAAAAGTAAGATTATTTAATCTCTTAAATCTAGTGTCAAATCATGTTAAACCCATAAAATTAAAGATATTTTGATACATTTAACATATTTTAATTAAAGATCATAAGATTTTTTATTTTCTCAAACTCCTTATCAAGTCATATTTAACGCACAAAATTAAAGATTTTTAATACAATTACTTTAATTTACTCCTAAGACCATAAGATTCTTTATTTTCTCAAATTTCGTGTCAAATCCCGTTTAACCGATAAAAATAAAGATATTTTGATATATTCAATATACTTTAATTAAAATCATTCGATTTTTTATTTTCTTAAACTCCATGTTAAGTCAAAACAAGTCAATTAATTTGAAACTAAGAAAGTGGGAGAATTTATTTTCATTGTGTACACACCAAATTTTGTCCCTCCCAAATCTAATTTTATTCATTTTTACCTCACATTACCGCACACCCTCATCCATGTGATTATACCCCATAAAAATACAATAAATAACAACCCTTAACATAATCCCTAACAAATTCTATCTCTTCTTTCTTTAATTTTTACGTAATTGTGAATGATTTGTGTGTTTGTTATGTTTGAATCCTTGTTGTGAGTTGGTTGATGTTGGTTTCAGACTTTGAAAAGTGAATTGATAATCGAAGCATGTGTTAATCATTGATTGAGCATGAAATTAGTGGGTTGGGAATTGAAAGATTGATTTGGTGAATGTTGTTTATTTTGTTAATTGTTGAACACGATAGTATCATGTTTAGGCCAAAATTGATAGGCAAATTCTAAGTTTTAGAGTAGGCAACTTGTAGGATTCTAATCATTGAATGTGTAAATGTTTGTGTTGAGTGATTTTCTCCATTTTTATCGTATTTTATTAAATGTATTCATTTAGCCGGGGAATGCCCCGAGTCTCATTGTATTTATTCACCGAGGAATTCCCTGACATATTATGTCTTCAAAGGAGGTTTGCGATCAAGGCTCGAGGCATCGGGTAAAGCACGGGAGCGTAGTTCAGTATTAGGGTAGTTTAGAATAGGATTTATTTTTCGTATTATTTTTATTTTTGGACTGTATAGTTGGACTGAACACTATATTTTGGATTTGTTTTGTTTCATATGGTTGATTGATTGCTTTATGTGTTTTTTTGTGTGTGTAGTTTATACATTTGTAATGTCAAATTAGCCGATATGCTCCACCAAGCGACCATGGTCGAACCACGGGATCGAGGGGTGCCTAAAACCTTCCCCTCGATCAACAGAATTTCTTAACTGGAATCTCTATTCGCAGATCAGTTATAGAGTCAAAACCACTTTGAAAAGGATTTCCAAAGGTGACTTGGCACACCGAATTATGCCAAGTGGCGACTCTTAGTTTTGAATATAAAAAGTATTTTTCAAAACAAATCTCCATTTTGTCACTTAATAATGAAAATCCTTCAAAACTTCAAATTAATCTTCTTTTTTTGGAGTTAAAAATGGGGGTGTGATAGCTCTGGCGACTCTGCTGGGGAACCTTTTTAGAATTCGAGATTATTTTTGCAGTTATATCGCTTTAGTTTTGACATTATGAGTATATAAACATTATTTGTGTTATTGTTTGTATTTGTTTATTGTTGTCGAGTGCTAGCATGCTACGTGTTTATAGCTTTTCTCTTATGTGTTATCGCTTTATATCTGGCATCATTTGCATAACCCGAGTCAATTCTTTCTACAACAAGTTCTATAGTACACGTTGTGTACACAACCTATAGTTGAGTCACCCTTATTTTTAGGAGGGGAAGCCGCCGTCTGGTATGGAGTGGGTGGAAAGCTAGCGCAGCCACTATCTATCATACGCTCCCCCGAACAGTCTTGTTTGTGAACCCTAACATAGGTTAGCCATTAGGTCATGCTTATTTGTATCATATTGAGATCTAGTGGGACCCACCTAGACCTTTGTAGGAGAATCGCCTCTAAAGCATCCCTACGTACTAAATGTTGCATCTTTGAGGGTTACAAGGTCATTTGACAGACTGATTTGGGCAAAAGCGTGAGTTAGAATCAAAGTGTGTAGGGAAGAAATTGTTGGGAAAAAAAGGAGAAAAAAAAGAAAGTGAAAAAAAAAGAAAGAGATTTGGTAGTTTTTAGGGTTCTTTATGGCTTTTATTTTTCACAATTCAAAAAAAAAATATTTTTTTTTACTTTTTGCACTCATTTCCCAAAAAATCAACAACGTTAAAAAGATTTTCCTTTTATTTCTTTAGTAAGTATTCACAATTCAAAAAATCCAAAAATATTTTTTCCTTTCAATAGGAGCTTTGTACATTTTTATATAACGAAAATATCAAAAAGATTTTGTTTTTGTTTCATAGTTGTTGGTGTTAGTTTCTAATTAAATATTCAAAAAGATTTTATTCGTCTGTCTTTAGTCGTGTCTCTCAATTCAGGATTTATTTTGTCATTTAATCCTTAATTATCCAATCTGGACGAACTACGCACCCCTGATTCTCCTCTCTCGGGAGTGAGATACGTAGGCAGCCTATTGTGGGTTCGGGGATCTTATTTAAAAAATCCAAAAAGATTTTCTTCACTCTTCTTTTAGAGTACGTGTTTCATACATGTCTTGAAAAGAAAAATTAAAAAAAAATGAATTTCCTCAATACTCATAGGTTTCATTTTTGGTTTATCTTATCTCAAAAATTCAAAAAGATTTTCTTCACTCTTTATTTAGAGTAAGTGTTTCATATACATCTTTAAAACAAAACTACAAAAAGATTTTTCTTTAATAGGTTCAAGTTTCATTTTCATATGAAATTCAAAATTGAAAATCCAAAAAGATTTTTCTTTGGTAATCATAGGTGTCATTTTGTATAGAAATTTTAAACGTGAAGAATGCAAAAAAGAGTCTATTCTTTTTATAATTTGTTATTTTCTTCTCTTTTAAAGTTTCAAGAAAAGAAAAAAGAAAGGGAAAAAGTTTAATTGGCCATTTTGGCAAAACTTCACAAACTACGCACACCTGATTCTCTACTTTCAGGGGTGAGATACGTAGACGTCCTTCTTGGGTTCGGTGATCTTTTCTAAAAGAAAAAAAAAGTGTTGAATAAAATGTTGAACTCTAACATATTTGTTGCCTCTTGTTCAGCTAGTTTAACGTGGTTGGTTTGTGGCATCGTAGTTGGTCCTCCATATCGCACCAAATCTAAATAAAGTTTAGCTATGTTCAACAAGGATATGATAAGTGACCTCATGGATCAAACAAAGAGGCAGGAAAATGAGAGTTTAAAGGAAGAGAATTTGAGACTACGACAACAAATGATGGAAATGTATAGAGCTTGGGCTAGTAGGCTACCTTCTCCTCTATTCCCCACTATCGATCCTGCCAATATCTTGAGTTTTCCATCACAATTGCAAAAGTCAATTCCCTATTGTTGATTGACGCACCACAATATACCTCAAAATTCATGCCATGTTAGCTACATCTCAATACATCCACCACTTATTCTCTAGCTCCTCGGGCCACAGTGTTGAAGGTTGTAGTTCTTTGAAAAGAGAAATGGAAAGGTTGATTCAAGAAAATTTGATCCTAGTGCAAAACATTGACACTATGAAGGTCACATATAATCCTTCACCCACACATGGTAATGCATGATATGATATGTGGGAAGCAATGAGTCAAGCATGGAGATCCAGAACTTATTTGTTGAAGAAAATGCGTCTGACAGTGGTGGAAGCTCTAGTAATATTGATATACAAACCAGTGGCTAATTTTTCAGGCTGAGCAATTGAGAAGTCACCATCTCCCTACTAGGAAGAGGTCTGGTAGTTTGTTTTGTTTTATTTTCTGTTATCCAAATTATTTTAGGATTGTAGTTCGGAATCTATACTGTTTTGTTTCTCTATAGTTTTTGTTTAAGCCCTTCTATCTTTTCTTTCAATGAAATATGGTGTCCCTTGTCGTTTTGTCTCATTTTAAGTCATTTGTTTGTTTTCTTTACATAGTACATTTTTATGTTAGATCTAGTGATATGACATACTAACAGAACTTTCAGCTAGATCTTAAAATCCAATTTGAGCATGAACTTTGAATCAGAGGGCTAAAGTTAAAAAAAAGCATCCAAGAAAATATGTAGAGTGCTGAGACATTTGGTGACAAGTTGAAGCATTCTTCAAAAATTAAGGCAATTATTTTGAGAATCACAAGAATCACTTGGTTATCAATTGAAAGACATGTCTCAATTAGGTCAAATAGTATCTGTGTGAATAGAAATAAATTTAGCTCCACGAAATCATAAGTCATTCAATGTGAGGAATGTACAACGAAAGTGGAGTTATATGCTAGAAAAATACAGAAGAAGTAGTGATGCACAAACTCAGTCAAAGTTAATGCTTAAAAGATGTCACAAATTATCTTCATCTTTCATTTTCATATTACATGATGTGTATTGGCATTTCAAGGATTGATATGACGAAGGCATTTCATTTTGCTATCCAAACATTGGGTCATCCTTTGTTTACCACATTTGAGCCTTAGTGTTATTTTCTTTCATACCCCTCTTTTGGAATCAAGATAGAGTCAGCAAAGCTCAAAAGAAAAGTGTCGAGCAAAACAATAGTCAGAAAAAAATAAAAAAAATAAAAAAAATATGTCCAAACAGAAAAAAAGAGAAGAATGTCAAGAAAAATAAAGTCAGAAAAATCCCAAAGAGAAAGAGTTAACAAAAGATTTTTTTTTGAATCAAGTGAAAGAACAAGCTGCCAGAACTACGCATGACCTGATTCTCCTCTCTCGGGGGTGAGATATGTAGGCGGCCCTACTAAGGGCTCGTTCCAACCAAATAAATAATTTAGAATTGCCCAGTCAAAGAAATTGGGGCATGAATTAATCCTTATTGTTTGAGTCGATTCCAAAAGTTGTAAGTCCTACACCACTTCAAGTGTCGTTTGGGCCCCATGCCATTCTTTCTTTCTAACCCTATCAAAAATCCAAGCTACAACCAAAGAAAGACCTTCAGATCAATATTCGAGGATGTTAAGGCTAAGTATGCAAGAGATATGATGATGCATTTGGGAAATACTTATCTTCCTTAGCATGAGAAATCAAGAACAAAATAAAAATAAGAGAGTCTTATTGGTGAAAACTCTCACGGCACCATAAGATGATAGTAAGTTGAGAGAGAAAAAAAAATGAGAGAGTCTTATCGATGAAAACTCTCACGGGCACTGTAAGATGACTGTGAGTTAAGGGAAATAAAGATAAGAGATATCATTAGTGGAAAACCCTTCAAAAATTCAAATTAATCTCTTTTTTAGAGTTAAAGAAAAGAGGTGTGAAAACTCTGGCAACTCTGCTGGGGATTGAACTATGAAAAAAACAATGGTGAACTGAGAAAAAAAGAATGAGAGAGGCTTGTTGGTAAAAATCCATCAAGGTGTCACTAGCCGAATGGGGTCTTAAAGGCAATGGACCTAAAGAATTGGTACAAAGTTTGGATGGAAAGATCAGACATCTTAATCCAAATGCATGGCATAATCATTAGAGTTGATTGTCATTTTTAGATAAATTTTTTGTTTTTTTTGTTTCAAATGGAGACATTTATTATCTTTCTTTCTTCTCTTTATCTTTATTTTTATTTTCTTGAGTCAGTTATCCAAATAATAAAAAGATCACTGTCATTTTTCCTGTTTGGGTATTTCTAGCAACATTTGTAAGAACACGCACTTCCTTGTTTGCGTAATTCAAGCAGCATTGGTAAAGACACACACTTCTTTGTTTTGATAATTTAAGCAACATTTGTAAGGAGGCACACTTTCTTGTTTTAGTAATTCAAGCAACATTTGTAAGGAAAAGCACTTCCTTGTTTGGTAATTCAAGCAGTATTTGTAACGAAACACAATTTCTTATTTGGTAATTCAAGCGGTATTTGTAAGAATATTCACTTTCTTGTTTGGGAAATTCAAGCAACATTTGTATGAAGACGCACTTCCTTGTTTGGAAAATTTAAGCAACATCTGTAAGGAGACGCACTTCCTTATTTGTGTAATTCAAGCAACATTGGTAAGGAGACACACTTTATTGTTTTGGTAATTTAAGCGGCATTGGTACGGAGATGAGCTTCCTTGTTTTGGTAATTTAAGAGGCATTGATAAGGAGACACACTTTCCTTTTTGGGTATTTCTAGCAATATTTGTAAGGAGATGCACTTCCTTGTTTGGGTAATTCAATCAGCATTGGTAAGGAGACACACTTCTTTATTTTGGTAATTTAAGCGGCATTGGTAAGGAGACGCACTTCCTTGTTTTGGTAATTCAAGAGGCATTGGTAAGGATACGCACTTTCCTATTTGGGTATTTCTAGTAACATTTATAAGGAGACACATTTCTTTGATTGGGTAATTCAAGCGGCATTTGTAAGGAGACGCACTTTCTTGTTTGGTTAATTCAACCGGCATTTGTAAGGAGATGCACTTCTTTATTTTTGTAATTCAAGCAACATCTGTAAGGAGACGTACTTCCTTGCTTGGGTAATTCGAGCAACATCTGTAAGGAGACACACTTCCTTGTTTGGGTAATTCAAACGAGATTTATAAGGAGATGCACTTCCTTGTTTTGATAACTCAAACAAAATTGGATCCCACCCGAAGCACAAAGCGAATAAATGGAAATTAAAGCAACAAGGTGAAACAATTGAAAGCCAAGTAACAAATTGACAAATTGTAAGTCAGGAGCCCGCCTGAAGAATAGGGTGATTAAACTCAAGTCAAGAGTTCAAAAGAAGCTGCATAGATAGGACTTTTGTAATTTTATTTATCTTTTTAACTCTTGTAATTTTTCATTTTTTGATGTAATGATAGACCGCGACCGAAACCTCGATGGGACCTCACTCGACTCTCCAACTCGGTATAGTCCATTTCCCTCCAATCCTTCGAGATACCTGTCACTTGATTCCCTCATAACTTGGGTAGGTAGTATGTCCTAAGTCAAGACTTGGTGTCCCTCTTTCCTTCTGTTTCATTCTTTTAATTATGGTCGAGATAAAATTCTGTCTCGTTGTCTACTTTTTTTTCTAAAATCACTTTGTGTTTACATTCAAAGGGGGCATGTTATAGACACCTAATTTTTTCCCTTCCAAATCTAATTTTATTCATTTTTACGTCACATTACCGCACACCCTCATATATGTGATTAGACACCACAAAAATACAAAAAATAACAACCCTTAACATAATCCCTAACAAATTCTATCCCTTCTTTCTTTAATTTTTACGTAATTGTGAATGATTTGTGTTTGTTATGTTTGAATCCTTGTTGTGAGTTGGTTGATGTTGGTTTCAGACTTTGAAAAGTGAATTGATAATCGAAGCATGTGTTAATCATTGATTGCGCATGAAATTAGGGGGTTGGGAATTGAAAGATTGATTTGGTGAATGTTGATTATTTTGTTAATTGTTGAACATGATAGTATCATGTTTAGGCCAAAATTGATAGGCAAATTCTAAGTTTTGGAGTAGGCAACTTGTAGGATTCTAATCATCGAATGTGTAATTGTTTGTGTTGAGTGATTTTCTCCATTTTTATCGCATTTTATTAAATGTATTCATTTAGCCGGGGATGCCCCGAGGCTCATTGTATTTAATCACCGAGGAATGCCCTGACATATTATGCCTTCAAAGGAGGTTTGCGATAAAGGCCCGAGGCATCGGGTAAAGCACGGGAGCGTAGTTCAGGATTAGGGTAGTTTAGAATAGGATTTATTTTTCACATTATTTTTATTTTTGGACTGTATAATTGGACTGAACACTATATTTTGGATTTGTTTTGTTTCATGTGTTTGATTGATTACTTTATGTGTTTTTCTGTGTGTGTGGTTTATATATTTGTAATGTCAAATTAGCCGATATGCTCCACCAAGCGACCGTCGTCGAGCCACAGGATCGAGGGGTTCCTAACACCTTTCCCTCGGTCAACAGAATTCCTTAACCAAAATCTCTGTTCGCAGATCAGTTATAGAGTCAAAAGCGTTTTTAAAAGGATTTCCAAAGGTGACTTGGCAGACCGGATTATGCGAAGTGGCGACTCTGAGTTTTGAATATAAAAAGTCCCTTTTGAAACAAATCTCTATTTTGTCACTTAATAATGAAAACTCTTCGAAACTTCAAATTAATCTTTTTTTTTGGAGTTAACAAAAGGGGTGAGACACATTGTGCTTTGTATTTGTTTTTGAGAAAGTGTCATAAATAACTATAATTTAGAATATAATTACGAATGTAGTTACATTTCGTGTATCTATAAACATAATTATATTTTACTATATGAGATGCATATAAGTTGTACCAATAGAAAAGTAATATTTAAGTGGTGAAAATTAATTATAATATGTGGGTATCAGCTAAAATGCACAAAATATTTATTTTGTCACCATATTAGAGCGTATATATTATGTATTTGCTGTAAAATCTAAATGTAACACATTTCATAATATTTTTGAAATTGTAACTATATATTGTAGTTTTAGTCAAGATATTTGTCACTTCGCCTTAGACGTAAATTTATGATTATAAATTTAAGTGAGTTTTTCAATTATATTGAATTAGTTTGAGGATAAGACCGAATTCAATTATTCACTATTAAAAGCATTTAGCCAAATTAAGCGTGTTATTGTACAATCTATTCTTTATATTTATTCTTTCTTCATTTTATTTTAATTGGTTATCTTATCAAAAATAAATATTCTAAATTATTTGTTCACTTACCAATATAGAAGTAATTAAATTTTTTTCATTCTATCCATATAATTAATATACTCTTTGGATATTTAACTAAATTATGTTTATGTTCGTTAAATTGGATAAAAAGTTGTTGTAGTAAAATTAACCATTCCATTAATGATTTCTCAAACACCGAAAAATATTTAACTAATATGAGATGGCGGAGTGTTAAACAGATCTAAAATATTATTAATATTAAATACATCTTTTAATGAAATTCATTTGGTCAAATTTAGTCAATCAGTCTACCAATTTCAATACTTTTCAAAGTCCAGAAGAATTTTATATTATTTTGTTAATTATTATTTTCACATGTCATCATTGGGTACCTTAAGCTATATTTATTTTGGCTTATACTTACCAATATTCAGATATAATGCAATGTGTCAATTATTGAAACGTGTTTCCCTAAATAATTATGAAAAAGCATAAGGATTTTCCTTTATTAATTATTTAAGAAAATAACTGAAAAGGATTAACACAAAAAACAAGAAAATTATATTAGTGAAAGAAAGAGTTGAGACAAAGAAAATATTTTAAGTGTTTAACTTTATTCACCACACAAAGAAGGTAAATATATGTTTAAGAAAGGTGTTCTTATGGTGGAGCTTTGAACTTTTCAACTAATCCGGAGTTGCTTGAGTTGTGCATCGTTGATGGACTGTTGTATCCTGGAGGGGACTAGTCAGGAGATATACTGCTGGATTGGTGTAGATTATGCCGCAATGTGCTTGAATCTTCTTAAATAGAACGAGATATCTGCACCTCAGCCAAAAAGAAGATTATTTTATTTTCTTCATTTTTGTACATTTTATCTTCAACTATAATCATTTATTGTAATTGTGGTATATTACACCAACAAAAAGTTCTTCTTTCCTTGTCTAGTCCTACAAATAAATAGGGAGAAGTTACATTGTACTCCCTCTATCTCAAATTATGTGTCATCATTTTCTTCTTAATCCGTCCCAAAATAAGTGTCACATTTCCTTATTTGGCAACTTTTTAAAGGCACAATTACTCTTTTACCAAAGATATTGACACATTTTTTGATAAAGGATAATTTGGTAAACTTTACCAAGTTTTTCCTTATTTCTTAAACTCCGTGCCCGATCAAATGACGACACATAAAATGGAACGAAGGGAGTATTTGTTTCTTGCTTAAACTTATACCAACTTTTGGTTTTTCTTCGTATCATGTTTTGACTTACTTTTTCCGTCTTAGTTCATATCATTGGGTTTGATTGAACAATGAGTTCAGGAATTTATAGACTTAATTTTTTTAAAAAAGAAAAAAAATATTCTCTTAAACAAGTTGTAGATATTTGTATAAGTTATAAATGATTTCATTAAGTGGTCATTTGATAGAGTGTAATAGAAAATATAATGCATGTATTATACTTTTATATTACTCATACCTTATTTGATACATTTTTTTAGTTTATGTATAACTAATACTTGCATTAGTTTGTACACTATTGTGTATTAAAGTGTGTATTATTAATACCGTTATTTTTCATATATTAGTAGTACAAAGGATTTCAATACGTACATTAACTTGGTTAATGACATTATTACCCCTCAAAATATTTTAAGTTCCTCTTTCCACCATTTTTTCCAATTCCCAATTCATTTTTGCATCATATTATTTTGTAAAAGATGCTTCTTTCTTTTCTGTATTTTGCCATGTTAATTATAAGGTTAGTCCTCACTGAAATTTTGAGGCCACAGGTTCACAACGGTGATGTTAAAAATTCTCAAATTGGCTAGCATCACCACTAGAGTCATGATGGCTCATGGCCTGCAGAAAAATTTGGTGGCAGAAGAATGGGAAAAATCCATTGCTAACAACTAATTAATTTTATTTTTGTGGATTTTTTCGATTTTAAAGACAAAAGAATTTGTTAAAAAGAGAGAATACAAAGGTAAGGGAGGATATTTCGTAAATAAACATTATTTTATAAAATTATGTAGTGCATATTATTTCTAATACATCACATCAAACAATATATAAGAAATAGTGTCAGCATATTATGGATGTCTTGTCGGTCAGCCCGGGTTAATCCAGAACCGGCCCGTGATTTTTATCCGGATTGTGGGCTGGTCCAGATCCGAGCCAAGTTAAACAGGTCGGTTTCATGAACATCACCTATATGTCTCATTAGTGTACCCATACCCCCTTGCTTGCCTCCTCTTTTATTCTTATATATTTGTTGACAAATATTGCATTGTACCTCAGTATCTGATATACGTTCAAAAAATTGCCATGCAATACTAGTTGTTTTATGAACTTTTGGGGCACGGGTAGGACGAGGAGGGAGATTAACCAATTTAGATTTAATGTTAGCATTTTCGACTGCGGGTGTCTCATCAATATTTTCATCATCTTTGTCTAAATTAACCGCATCTACTTCATTTTCGTCTTCTATACTGTAATTTTTTTGAGCTTCTACATAATCTATATCGTGGGCACCTACACCTAAAGGTACACCTACTTCTTCCTCAAAAGGTTGACTAAGCAGTGTCGGAGGCACACAGATATATCTACTACTTGAAGTACCTCTACCGCTAGTAATTCGCTTTTTACTACCGCTACTGATTCTGGGACAAAAAATTTTAACATCTTTGGTGGCGAGGTTTCTTAATTTATCCAAAATATAAATTAAACTAAAAAAATCAAAATACACAAATATAATAAAATTAAATATTCAACAATTAATACACAAATTAAAAATTAAACGCAAGAGATGGAACGACAATACCAAATTTTGAAAGTATCCAAAGGTTGCGACTTTAGAAACTTCCACTCGTACTTTGTAATCGCAAAATTAAAAAATTAAAGTGAGCACTTTAGGAAATTAAATATATAGAATATTTGAGAATTGAGAGTTGAGAGAATGAGATTTGAGAAAGTGAAAATTGTGTGGAAAATAATTTGAAAGTGTACGGTATTTATAGGAATTTTTTTGGGGTTAAAAAATAATTTTAAATGTAATTTTTTTTTTAATTAAAAGGGCCAAACTAGCCGCTTGGACCCAAAAACGGCTATATAGCCGTTGGGCCAATGGCTAGTTTGTCCCAATCTCCAAAAAAAAATGAAACCTAGCCGGGCCAGGACTGTTAACCGGCGGGCCTTGAACGACTTTGGTCCGGGACGATTTAACCGGGACCAAAAAAAATTAAACTGGCCCAGGACCCGATCCCCTACAGCCCGTGGCCTGACCGGACCGGGTCAAACTGGGCCGGTTTTTGTAAGTGGGCAGGGTCGGGCCGAGTCAACCCCACCCGTTTGACAGGTTTAGCATAATTAATACAAGCATTATTAGTGCAAACATTACTAATACACCATATTCGACACTATTACACTCTACCAAACAACCCTAAGAGTAAAATAAAATTTAAAATGAATTTGTATAGGAAGATATTACTACCTCTCTCAATTTATATGATACAATTTGGATTTGGATAATCAAAAGAATTAATTTTGATCGTGAATTTGAGCATGAAATTTTCAAGTGGTTTGCACAAAATTTATATAGTTGAAAACTACGTAAAAATACTATTAGCCATAATAATTGAAAATTCAAAATACTGAAAAAATATATGAAAAAACTTCAATAAAAAGTAGACCTGTTTAAATATCAAAATTTGAAAAATAACACATGAATTGAGACGAAGAGAGTATCATTTTTACCACTACATATAAATGTTACATAAACAAAGATAGAAAAGGGTATATTATATATGAGTCCAACGGTGTTGAAATTTAGTGCTTTAGGCCCTATTTGCTTGCACTTCATGGATGTCTGACTATGAATGGTTCAGAGTTCAGCCCATTAATGGATCAGATATGAAAAGCAGTCTGAATAACATTCAGACTTTTTTAAAAATATAATCTCTAACTCTATCACTTCATTATTTCCTCTCTCTTTTCACGTTATCTCTCACCCTCTCTTTTCACGTTATCTCTCTCCCTCTTTTTACGTTATCTCTCCCTCTCTTCATGTTTCGCTCTCTCTTCCTCTTCACTTGCTTTCCTTCTCTTTTAGGTATGATTCACCAAATTTTTTAATAAATATTTTAGTTATCGATTTTTGTATTCATTATTTGCTAAACTTTAAATTTCTTCTTGCAATTTTTTATTTTGATTATAAAATTTGTAGTTCTTTGTATAATAGAATCTTATGCGTGCCTATTCATAACGTAACATTAAACTTACTAATGATATTTTTACTCAAATTTCATGGTTAAAAAATAAACATGTGTCTGTTCTTGTATTAATTAGATATTCAAATACTTTAATATTTATGCATCTAAGTCAAAATTATATCTGATTAATTATTTTAGTTTGTTGGGTCAATTTAATTGACAGATTACTTTATGTTGAATTTAATTTTTTTATCAATACATCATATCACAATAATTTTTAATCGATATATTTTTTTAATAATTTAAATAATTCAATAATTATATTTAACATAATATATTTATCTTTAAATATTTTAATTATCACTCAAATAATAATTTTGTTGTTTAAGCTAATAATTTATGTAATATTTTTTTATATATAATATAATATTTTATTACTTTTAAAATTTGAATTGCATATTTATTACAAATAAATAAATTACGTATATTCAGATGTTAAAAAACAAACAGTCTTAATCATTTAGTATTCAGATCTAGATACAACATCTTTATCATTCAGATATCCATTCAGATTCAGACGTCTTAATCTTAAAAAAAAACAAATGCACCCTTAGTGATGTAGGATTCTAATACTAACTATTATCCCCAACCCCCATATCCCGGTCTTGTGCACAAACGGCCATCTAGGGCATTCTCGGTAAATGTATGCGTACAAATTACTATGCGACATTCACCCCCCCTCCCCCTAAACCCAACTCCCCAACACACATAGAGGAAATAATAATTTCAATTATTTAAAAACAATTTAACTTAATTGCATCAAACTTGCACTACTAAAAACTTGGCTATTAGCTACCAAGATTAGTGAGGGACAAATTGTATGTTGTTATTGTGAGAGACTTTGCGACGTTGTCCCTCATACAAATTAAATAATTTAATTTTCTTTTTTTTTTATAAATAAAGGCAAAGAGAGACATCTCTCACTAAAATATGATGATAATAAAAAGTAAATATCAAATTTGTTATAGCAAGGGATTTCCCTCGCTAAATAATAACAAATAAATTCATATTTCAAAGAAAATTTAAATATAATTTCTAATAAATTAATTTTTATTTTTTAAAAAAGGCAAAGAGGGACATCCCTCACAAAAATATGATGATAATAAAAAGATAATATTAAATTTGTTATAGCGAGGGATTTCCCTCGCTAAATAATAACAAATAAATTCATATTTCAAAGAAAATTTAAACATAATTTTTATTTGTTTCTTGAGCTATAAACAATGCATTAATAAAATAAAAATGAAAATGAAATTTATGTTATCCAAGGAGTCCTCAATAAGATACATATAATTATTTTATGATTTTTTTTCATTTTAGTGAGGGATGGTTCTCACTAGATTAAATATGTAAAAATTAAGTATTTAATAAATAACCATACGGAGTAACAGATTTGAAGAAAAAACAATAGCAATGATATCAATTGTTTGATCCCTCAATAATTGCTTTAATTTTTTTTACTTTTCATACTATTAAATTACATTAGTTTTCTAAACATAACCAAAGTTTTTTATGTTTATATACATATATATTTATATATATATATACATATATACATATATATATTAGTCTAACCGTATGTGCCTCACACGTGTAATGTTTGATGCTTAAAGTTAAATCATTTTATATATTGCGGAAAGTTTAATCAAGTGTAAAAAGTTTAAATCACTTTTCAAAGATCCTTCAGACTTTAATATATTAATGTAAGAACACACACACACACACATATTTTCCACCTGAAGTTCCAAATAGTTGATGGATCATAACATTTGCGTTTGTCATCAATACCTCTTTCCCTTGCTGCCAGAGACTAAGAGAGACTCATCAATTTGAACCACATCTATGATATGATTATTTCCTTTTTTCTATATTTAAAATCTTTCCTTGTTTTTAAAGTTAAATCTTAATAAAATCATTGATTACATTCTTAAAATACTTAAAACTTTTAAAAAATTGATACTTCTTAAATTTTTCTTATTCTAATGCTTTTATATTTATTTCTGAATTTTTCATATGTTCTTAAAATTAAATTTAGTTGATTTAGAATTATTAAACTAATAAAAAAAATATTAGTTGTCATTAATTCTGATGACTTCTAATAAGAACAGGTTTTATCATAAATATATTTAATCAATTTCAACTCTTAAATATTAGGAAAAAATACTGAAAAAATGATTTTGTTTAAAGTAAAAACTTCTAATGAAGGACAAAAAGTTCAAATAACATTTATAAGGTCCTTCGCACTGTTTATATATATATATATATATATATATATATATATATATATTTATATATAAGTAGAAATGTTTTAGTAGTATTCTTAACAAAAATTGATGAATTATATTAGCTTATCATTAATTTGATAATAGGGAAAAAATGTGTATTAGTGGTATATGTAATACTATAAGTAATTGATTAGCATATAGTCGATATTGTAGTAAATAGAAGTGAATTAATGATATTCTTATGTAATGTTACTGACTGATCATCTTATAATTTGATAACTACACTTAGTGGATATACATTACAGAATATTATTAATTGATTAATCTACATAACAATAATTACAGCAAAAAAAGAGAGCATCTTTGTTAAAATAATATTGATTGATTAATTTATACGATAGTTAAACTAAGTAAAGTTTAACAATTGTTACCACGGCTCACAAAATAGTAATTTCTATTATTTAAAAATAATTTGACTGAATTGCATCAAACTAGTTACCACGGCTTATCTAAGGATCTGCCTAGTATTTTCAGAAGCCTAGCTTGTAGTTTTTCATCCCTGGAATGAAACTATGAAAGGTACCACCAGGAAACACTGTCTACATTGCTTAGCTTGGCAGCCCGCTGTAAGACGAAAAGATGATAGAACACTGAAAGAAACTGCAGTTGCTTAGCTTTTTAGGTACCAAAGGACTAATACGAAAACTACTGGTCACGCAGAAGTCCTTGGTGGATACGCCCAAAACAATGACGCTACACCGTTTCAACTACAGTATCACTAAAATGCAGGAAAAGTTGATGAAATATGGTCTGTATCTCATCATGTGAGAAGCTGATGAAAGATAATCAATGTTGAGTTGTATGACATCATGAGGACTCAAGCGTACACTAACTCTTCATTGCCTGTTCAACCATGGCTGACTAAAGTTTTTAATCCCGTCTGATCTCAGAAGAACGGTCATCTTTAGCAGATGATCCTGAACTTCTCAACTTAATATCTCCAGCTTCCTACAGCTGTTGCTCCTGTTGTTGCTGTAAAGGAGATTGCTGCTGCTGAAACGGCTGCCTGTTTCCAATGGATGCCGGGAAGTTCATAGAACCAGCATTTGCTATGCCTTCACCAGTTAGTACTTTGAGATATTGCATCTTCTTCTTTATACTACTAAAAAGTCTTGTCTTAGCCATGTTATTTAGTGAGGATGTACCTCACTAATCAAGATTTAGTGAGGGAAACCATCACTACAAGGTATCTTGCTAATTTGAGCTTTGCTAATTATTAGTGAGGGAGACCCTCGCAAAGTAGTGAAGAATTCGACACTCAATCATCGCTATTTTGATCTCACAATTTTTCAAAAAAATATTATATAGTGAGGGACGTCCCTTGCTATATTTAAAAATATATATAATATTAATTTATTATTTTGTGAGGGGCGTCCCGTGCTATATTAAAAATATTTATAGTATTAATTTATTATTTAGTGAAAGGTGTCCCTCGCTATATTAAAAATATATATAATATTAATTTATTATTTAATGATGGACGACCCTTGGTACACAAAAATTTATACAAATTATAAATTTAAATATATTGAGAGATATCCCTTGCTAAGTTGAATAAAAATTAATTTAATATTTGAATATTTTGAGGGATTTAGCTACATAAGTCCCTTGCCAATCTGGTGTTATTATTAATTTTTTACTGCACTAAAACTCAATATTTAAATAGAAAATCAACATACAACCAATATTAACTAGCAAAACAATAAGAAAAATACTTCCAAAACAATTCAAACATTATCAAAAGGTGATAATGAATCACCAAACTTCGCACATATTCATCCAACTTATGCAATGTACAAACAAGTATCAAAAGGTGTGCAAACAATCACCAAACGAATTCTTTCAAACACTCCAAACTAACAAAATTCAAACCTAAAACAACAATACCACTCAATTCCATCCTCTCCACCATTATCATCATGGTATTTACGTGAGCTTTCAATTCTTTGACGTCTGACTCAAGTGTCCCCCTACGCCACTTCTCCATCTATTTTCGTTCCTCCTCATACTTCCTAGCAAGCTCCCAAACTTCCTGTCGCATCTCCTCAAATTTCTCATATGATGGAAGAACTCCCTATTCCTTGCAATCCACAGTAAAGACGTTAAAAGTTCTTCTCAGAGCAAAGGTCACATGCCCTTCCCTTACACACACTCCCAATTATATCCAACCAGCATGAGAGAGTTTCTTCCCCTTAATGGCATGATTGAATTGCCTTGATCATATGTCGGTTGACTCCTTTTGATCTCTTCAATTACTTGAAAGTATCGATTCTATATTAAAAGTAAAATTAGTATATAATAAATGATATAAAATAAACTCTAATTAAGATATGAACTTACGTAAGTATCTTTTGCCCGTGTATCAACCTAGACTTCTTTTTCATCTTTAATTTTCATATGGGTCTTCTTCCATACCTCTTCACGAGTGGCTGGTCTATCAAGAGATGCTTCCTGCAAATGAAATAAACATAGTGAACCACAATTTCATAAAAAATTTACTACTATCTAAAATGTATAAATAATTACCAGTATCTTTATCCAAAAGGTCTAAAAGGAAAACCCAAAAAGAGTGACATTGAGTCCCTGGTTGTTTTAATTCTAGAGGAGATGAGTGATGCATCAGATGTTGGTTGCAAAACAAGTGTATCTTCGTCTAAAAAGGTCTAAAATTTTTTTTCGAAAGAGTGACATTGGGTCCCTAGACATTCCAACTCCTGATAAGATGAATGATGCATCTGATGTTGGTTGTGAAACAAGCAATGGGAAAAAACTTATGGAGAATGAAGATAACATAACCACAGAAGTCGAGGCCAAGAATTTAGAAGTTGCCTTAGAGAGATGCCAGTGAACTCACAAAGTTGTCATAACAAAGGAAGATAAAATATAAAGATGATAAAGTTTTGTTTGGGAAGAAGACAGTAATCATTATTCATTACTTGTTTAAATTCGAAAGTGTTGTATCATTATTGAATCTCATAGCTCCTCTTAACTTTGATCAACATATTAACTATCAACTATCTTAAGAAAAACACATTTTAAGCAACTGATTTAGAAGATAAGTCCTTATACTTTTTTTGCCAATGTTAGTTTATAGAAAGAAAACAAGAGATATAATTATTTCATATATTGGATGCATCAAAGCTGACATTGTTCGCAAGAGAAACTTTTTTAATATGAAACACTTATCTCATATCCCGTCAGGGACATAGAAAGATATCTACAATTTTGGACTGCGTAATCACATTTTTTCCTATAAGCTTGATTTGACTATTAGTTTACATTCTTAATTTCAATATGCAGCATTTTATAACACTTAATGATATGATTTTAGAACAATTTTGCTGTAGCACTTAGTTTAGACAGGGTTGCAGCATCTCAGGCCCATCTGTTCAAGTTAGCCAACGAGGGCATCTCAAGCCCAGAGCTTAAATAGTTATTTGAACTATCACCACCAATATCTTGTTATGTCTAATTCATTATGATATCTGTGTGTTTATTTAGGATTAACTATTAAGCATTAATGTTTTTTTGTTTGTTTTTATCAAATTTATTATGTTTGCTATTTAATCTTACAAAGAAGATACCAACTTTCATTGTTTTAATAAGTTATCAGTAAAACATTTCTTGTTGTGTTATAAGTGTGAATGTTCCCAATTTCAAAATATTCTTTTTCTGTCTCCTTCATGATAAAGAAAGTATCTTTCCAAATAAAAACAAAGTATTCTATTTTTTTATATAAAATAATCTAGCTTCAGAAATCAGGAACAAATAGATGACTACCTCCTTTATTAGTTGAAAACCAACAGTTATGTCAAGAGTAACTGAGTTTCTTCACACTCATGAGGGTGTTGATGACTACCTGCAAGTATAACTATTATTCAAAGCAATGGATCTCACCCATTTTGCTCTCTTAATGACTCAAACCACATCATAGGGCTGGAGGTGGAGGATACTTACCATCCGTACAACCTCTCCTGTCAGAGATACTTAAGAATGCACTTGAATATAATAATACTTCCAATACTTTTATTTTAACTTAGCTATAGCTATTCAACACTGTAACAGTGTACTATTATCTAATTCCTAGCATATTCTTACGCCTAATGGTAACAAAACATTGAGTAAGAATGTTGGCACAACGTCATGATATTGAGTTAAACCATCTTCCAGGTTGGAAGCACCTATTTGTGTCTGGAATGGAAGCAAGAGCTAATCACATTCTCTGAATTTCTTGAGAGAATTCAGTCTAATAATGCTACCTATGTGGAAATTATGTACTAAGCCTAGCATCAATTATTTGATATGGTAATTGTTTTCCTTTCTATTAATTGCAACTAGTCCTGTTAAGTTACCTAGCTAAACTAGGAGTAATCTTAAAGGATCAAAATGAGAGAGTAGTTGTGGATCTTTTCATGTTGTGTTGGTAACAACAAGCTTTTCTTTTCTTCCTCAAAAGGGATAGTTTCAATCCCATAAGAACCCGATGCACTAAAATATTTGTTGCAAATGGTTTTTATGGAGCAAAATTCTCCAACAACTATGTCCTGAGTTAGTAGAAACAAATTCTGACTTTTAGCTTTAAAGCAGAAGTCTATAAGAGAAAATACTAGCTAAAATCCATGACATTTTGGCTTTTAAAAATCTTTGTAATTTCAAAGCTAAACTTGTAGTTGTTTCAATCGGATGTGAACACCAAATATGTTCAACTTGTACTTGGCAACATCACAGTCATAATGACCACCAATCATGTACAGAAAACAAACAATAACACTAATTATAAAGTTCAAATTATGCCTTGATCAAAACAGAGGAAGTTGCACATATTTGCCCCTTAACTATCCTGATGTACAACTTATAGATATCACAGGATACATCATATCACAAAGAGGAAATAGAATACACGAGACTAGATACAATAGAATATGAAAAGTTGTGGAAAAATCTAAAAAACATTAGATTGACGACAAAGAATAAGCGTATCTACCGTTACTAAAAATACCCAAAATAAAAATTGGGTAAAATATATTTCCAAACAAAAAGGCACATAGTTACTCAATCAAAAAAGGTGAAAATTACGGTTATTGTGAAAAAAGAGTCTCAATTAGCAAGGAGAGGTTATTGAAATCCAACCCAACGACCATCACGGTGACGTCGAATCTTCTGCCTAGTCCAACCAACACCTAAATTAGAATGTAGGGTTTACTTATAATTTCACCCAAACTCTGTTGTGAAACACATTTTTAAAAACATGGTGTGAAATAATGGGAGGAAGAGGGGGAACGAAATCCTTACAATTTTAATTTTTAGTAAATTGATTAACTTTACATAGGGAAAAAATGGTGGAAAATAATGTCTGGGAAGGAGTTGGAGGAACAAGATAAGCCATATTTTTTTTATTTGGAGAATTAATTTAACCCAAACCCTTGTCATTTTAAGCCACGTTTTTTTAATTTGTTTGGAGGGTTAATTTAATTCAAATCCTTCCCATTTTAATTTTTACTAAAATATGATTCATTTTATATGTTGATTCACCCATAATCCTTACACACCGACTTGATATATAATTATTTCTATATTCAGGTTTTGACGTGTCTGCTTCAGTTATTTTCTTCAATCGTGATTTTACTATATCACTCCTAATTAATTATTATAAGTTATTTATATATTAATAATTAATAATATTTAATAAAAAAGTAAAATAAATATTTATTACGGCACCGGTTGAACCAGCTAGCTTTGACGCATATGCTTCAGTTGCCTGCTTCAACCATGATTTTATTATATCACCCAAATTAATAAAAAAGATAAAATAGATATAAAATGATTTTTAGTTAATTAATTCGGTAATTAACTCTTTATGTTTTAAATAAACTTATCAACCCTAAATATCAGTTTATTTAAAACATCAATAGTTAATTTATCCTTTTATGTCAGTTTTATCTTTTTTCATTAAATATTATTAATTTTTTAATGTTACATGACTTAAAATAATTAATTAGAGGTGATATGGTAAAATTACGGTTCAACCCTAATTAATAAAAAATTTTATCTTTAAATAAATTTATGCTTTAACTATTAATTAATTAATTAACTAAATATCAACCCTAATTAATAAAAAAGATAAAATAGATATAAAATGATAATTAACTCTTGATGTTTTAAATAAACTTGACGCCTTATATGAAGCACATTTTAATCTTTTCAGAAGTATTTTCTTATAGTAATTTTGTTATATTACTTCTAACTAATTGTTGTAAGTCATTTATGACATGTATGCTTCGTTGTTTCAATCACGATTTTACTATATCACCCATAATTAATTATTATGGTCATCTAAGCACTGTGCTACTTAAATTAGAATAGAAGAAAAAGTATTGTAAATCATAATAATTAAGAACTTAAATTATTTTAAAGAATATAATTGGCTTTCAATGCCACAAAAATTTGGACAAGAAGAGTGATATATATTATTTGAAAAGTACATAAAAAGTATTATAAATTATAGTAGTTAACAAAATATCTAAAAATTAATTATTTTTTATATATTTCAAAAAAATACGTAAAAAATCTATAAATCAAAATTATTAATAACTTAAAAAATTTAAAGATTTATTTGTCCTTTTCCTTGGCTTCATTTTTTTCCTCCATTTTAATTTATTATTTTTTATCTATTACATATTTCCAAAAACAACGTAAAAATTCTTAAAAATTACAATAATTAACAACTTAAAAAATTTAAGATATATAAAATATTTGGTTGACTCTTGAAATTATATCAGTGGCACTTAAATTAGATTAAAGAAAAGGTATTATAAATCACAATAATTAAAAAGTTAAATTATTTTTAAAATATAATTAACTATAATGCTACAACAGTTTGGGCAAGGAGAGTAATGTATATTATTTGAAAATTACATAAAAAGTATTATACATTACAATAGTTAATAATTTAAAATATCCCCAAAAATTAATTCGTTATATATTTTAAAAAGTACGTAAAAAATACTATAAATCATAATAATTAACAACTTAAAAATTTTAAAGATATAAAATATTTGATTGACTCTTGATAATTCTTTCTCATTATCATAATAAACATCAGCTACAGAGAACACATTCATATCTTTGGGCTGCTTCATTGATTTACATACATCAAAATGGACCACTTCGTCATTCATCCGAAATAAAATCTCATTAGCTCTTAAATCAATAAGCACGCTTCCTCTTGCAAGGAAGGGACGCCCTAAGTTTATGGGAACTTCAGAGTCCACCTCACAATCAAAAATAACAAAGTCTGCAGGAAAGATGAAGGAAGAAACCTTCACCATTATGAGCCTCATATTGGTTGGTGTAGGATCACCCTACCCCAACTTCCCAAATCGGATAATGCCTTGGAAAAATTTAAAGATCCAACAGTGCAAGGAATAGTGAAAGTACCAGGGTCGGCCTTCTTCTGAACTAGCAATTTGGTAGCAATTGCACTGCAATGATGAACATTATCTGTCAACTCATAACTTGCTGCCCACTTCTTTGTCAAAAGATCCTTCATAAATTTTGCTTACCCAGGCATCTGTTCTAGCGCCTCTACCAAAGGAACGTTAATAGTCAGCTGCTTTAATATAGTCATGAATTTATTGAACCTGGTATAGTCAGCTTTCTTCTTCAGTCTTTGAGGAAAAGTTGGTGGTGGAAGGGGAATAGTTTTTTCCACCACTTCTTTTTTTATCTTTCTTCTGATTATCAACCTTTTCAGGCTGCAGACGTCTAGGAGTGACGTCATGTACATACTCATCAGCTTCTTCGTCCTCTTCACCTTCTGCATCAATAACGTTATCTGTGATATCATCAACCACTTGCTTGTCTTTGGACAGGTTTTCCAACACCTTACCACTCCTGGTAGTAATAGTCATACATGATCCGTCGTTCCTTGGATTTTGCACAGTGTCACTAGGTAAAGTGCCAGCCTTTCTTTGATTCAATGCCACTGAAAGTTGACTCAATTGTTGTTCCAGCTATTTTATTGAAGTGGAATGTGAGTCAACCAACTGATTTATTGATGAAAAATCATTATTCACCTCATTAACTCCCGTATTAGTCGCCTCTACTCCTTTCAAAAGCTTAGCCATCATATCTTCCATTGACATCTTCCCCGAACCAGATGCTGCGGCCTCATGATTTCCTGGAAGAATATACAAACCACTCCTGTCAGTTTTATTCTTCCAACTACTTTGATCACAGTCCTTGTTTCCAGATTTATCATAATAGTTCCGACCTTGGTTTCCTTGGGCATTGCCTCGGAAACCCCCCTGATTATTCAAGTAGTTAGCTTCTTCTTCAGAGTCGGATTCATATCTTACTTTTGATGCAACCGCTTTGACTTTTTTAGTCTTTCCTGATAATAAATGCTTGGTAAGAAGATCCATCTACATTTTCATGTGCGCCATATCTTGATCACGTTCCTCCTCTTTTCGCCTTTGTTCTGCAGTCATGCCAATAGATATTGTAGAGCTTGCTACCTCAGAATCCCTGATATGCCAAGCTCTACTATGATTTGACATACGATCTATAATATCACTTGCCTGAATAAAAGTAAGGTCCATGAATGACCCTCCTGCAGCATTATCTACCACTGGATTAGTCACCAAATTCGAAGACCTGTATAATATCTCCATCAAGTGGACATTGGTCATATGATGATTTGGGCACCGCATAAGCTTCTTCTTGAACCTCTCCCATGTTTCGTGGAGAGCTTCAGTTGGAAGCTGTCGAAAATTGCTGATCTCATCTCTCAACCGTGCTCTTTTGGATAGCGGAAAGAATCTTTCTAGGAAAGCGTCTTTCAATTGCCTCCAATTAGTAATATAATCAGGAGTTAGCCTATTCAACCATAGAGTTGCCTCCCCAGATAGAGACAATGGAAATAAGCGCAGCCAAAATTCATTCTGTCCAATGCCTGGATTGTCGAATGACTTGCACGTAGAGATAAAATTGATCAGATACATATTTGGATCATCGCCTGCAATAGCTGAATCATGGTGCTAGTGATATTGAACTTGGCTCTAGGTTCCAAAGCTTGAGGAATAATAGCCCCCACCAGCACCATCTAGATCGTCATCATCATCATCAAAAGGAATCTACACAGCACGGTGTTCAGGACTCAATCTAGCTTGATGATCTCTTCTGTTCATAGGTGCCGCTACCTCATCAGCATGCCTTGGGTTTAGTAACTCATCATCACCCAGGTCCTCATCATCAGGATTTGTTGCTCGCCCTGGGTTATCAATATTCTGTTGATGCACTTGAGCAGCGGCCAATGCAACTAATCTAGCCTGCTCCTGTTGAGCAGCCCTTCTTTCAATTTCTCATTGCGCCTCTATCCTGCCAATAAGTTGCGGTTCAGGGTTTATGGGTAATAATGGTTGACCCAAACTTTGAGTATTTGGCATGCACTGAACAAAACTTAAATAAAACAAAAACAACAGACAAAAAGTAAAATTCGATAATCTTTGACCAAAGGGTCTATTAACTATCACAAACTTAGTTGGCAACCGTATTCCCCAGCAACGGCGCCAAAATTTGATAACGCCCAAACTACAGGTCTCGTAAGAGTGTAAGCAGTTGCTGTCAAATATAGAACCCAACTAGTTTGGGTGTCGAATCCCACAGGGAATACTCGGTCACTAAGTGTTGCAACTATTAGTAGACTGTTGGTCGAAAACTTTACGGAAAGGGGGGCTTTGAATTATGGCATGAATTAATGTAAACGAAGTAACGAATGAAATGATTAATGTAGTAAGATTTAATCACAGAGAATAATAAGCTAGGGTTATGTCCACCTTATGAGTTCTACGTATCTATTAACTATGAGTAATGCAGAATTTAGACATGCATGCACTTATAGAGATTCGTATTCTAATGGTAAATCCTAGTTAAAGTGTATAACTAACAATAGAAACTCTTCAAGAGGTTAATCTGGTTAAGGCATTAACGTGTAAACATGTGTTGGTAGCCCTATTTCCTTGTCACACTCTCTTTTCCAAACATGTAAATTTTCTCTCGAACAAGTTAATTTTATGCTGGCGTATTCTATATGTTTGCAACCACAAGAATTCAATTAAAACGAAGAGAGTAATGATATAAGTAGCATACGCATCAAGAATTCACAAACTCATAGTAATAGATAGTAAATCAAAAGGCTTTCATAACCCTGACAGAGAAGTTTAGCTACTCATGAGTGTAACGGAAATCAACGAAGACATCATCATCATACCAAAACTATAGCAATCTCACGATGAAGATGAGTGTGGCGTCAAAACAAGGTTGACATTTTTGCCCTCTTGACGTTTCCCAGAAGTTAGCGTTTTTCTCTGTTAAGACTTGCAGAATCTGTAAATTGAATAATACTAGAAGTGTCGAATGAAAGAAAGTCAAATGATAATAAGAATGATTGCTGAAAAATTCAGCAAATAGGGTTTTTATAACATCCTTGTCCTAGTTCTACTCGGTTACTGCATCCTTGTCATAGTCCTACTAGGCTACTGCTGCACCCCTAAGTATTAAGAAATACTGATTCTTCCTGGGACAATTTCTCCATGCATCACATTCAGTCCACAAGCTTCCAAAAGCTGCCTTCCTTCGTACATGAAGTTTTCCTTTGCTGCCCAAGGGTCCACAAAGTGCTGAAATCTTCATCATTAATATTTGAAACCATGCTTATCACATTGGTTAGCTCACTTACAGGAAGATGGACTAAAAGTGCAGGAATTATATATCTTATCCTCAAAACTTTAGCTATAACATGGGTAAATTATGGTGTTTAGGCGTGTAAATACGCCCAAAATCAGTAAATAGTCGTGCTTTTTGTATTCTGAATCCCTTAGTGAATAGTTGACCCACCATTTTTAAGCTAAGAAAGCATCCACTATCTTTAAATCCTGGATCGATCACTACCTACCACAAATTAAAGTAATACCACACTCACCTCATTAAAACAACAAACATCACCAAAATTCAAAGACCAAGACACTACAAGCAAAATACTACAACAACTGAAACAGATAACAAGACAAAACACACCATTGTACTATCAGAATCACACTCTAACTACTACCCATCCAACTTATTCGCATTTCTATCTAGAGTCATATACTTAATAAGCTGTAACTTCTCCATTTCATGTCTAACCATTTCCTTCAATATTTCTTTGGTCTACCTATATCATGCCTGAATCTATCCATAGCCAACCCCTCATACCTCCGCACTTTGGCATCTCCTCATCACATGCCCAAGCCATCTCAACTTCACTTCGAGTATCTTTTGTTCCACCGAATTCACCCCTATCTTATGTCAAAATCTTATTTTTGATCCTATCTTGCTTAGTAAATCCACACATTTAATACAACATCCTCATCATCGTCATCTTTATCTTTTTGATATGAGTATTCTTGATTGACTATGACTCTACCCCATACAAGATAACATGTTTAATAGCTACTCTGTAGAAATTCCCTTTTAAGTTTAAAGACACCTTCAATCACATAAAATTACAAAAGAGAGCCTCCATTTCATCGATCTTTTACCAATATAGTGGGTGGCCTCCTCATTAATTTCACTATATACTTAGATGATAGACTTAAGATACTTGGAACTATCTCTTTTTTGAATGGCCTGGGTATCGAGCATTCTATCGTATCAGCCTTTTGTGTTCCCTCACTAAAATTGCACTCCAAATGTTCAATCTTGGTCCTGCTTAACCTAAATACCTTACCCTCTAGGGTCTGCCTCCAGACATCCAACTTAGCAGTAACTCATCTACGACTCTCGTCAATCAAAACTACATGATCCTCATATAACACACACTATGACACCTAATTTACAACATCAGTACATCGATTTGTCTCTAAACATCAAATTTAGCATTAAGTCCTCTACGACTTTCATAAATCAAAACTACATGATCCTCAAATAATACACATTATGGCAAATAAATATAGACTTAGATTCTATTTTGGATTCAACCCTATCAGTGCAAGAAAGTGATCTAAGTCAACTCATACAGTTCTGTCCCAAGTCTTAGTCCCATCATACAAGTCCTTTATCGACCCAGTGTATGCCATATGAAATCCTTTAGCCTCTAAGCACCTCTATAGAACTTCTCTAGGACCCTGTCATAAGCCTTCTCTAGATCGATAAACACCATGTATAATATAATTCAACCAGTCTCCGCATGAGATTAATGTCTTATATTATTGAATAACCTAACATGAATCTAAACCGATTCTTAAAAATAGTCATGATCCTTATCAACCTCAACTCAACTATCCTTTCCCAAACATTCATAGTTTGGTTCAAGAACTTGATATCCCTATATTTGTTACAATTGAATGTCCCCTTTTTTCTTATACAATGGAATAATTGTACTCCATCTCCAAGGTTGGGGTATCTTTGCTATCCTAAAAATAACATTAAATAACTCGATCAACCACTCTATACTTAAATAGGATCCACTAAAATCTTACTTTGCCCAATATCTCTATCCCTACACATCCTATGAATAACACCCTTAACCTACTTGACCTTAATACACCTACAATAACCATAATCATAGTGCCTCTCAGAGTGCTCCAACTCCACCACTATAATTTATTTGTCCCTTTTTTTGTTTAAGAGTTTATAGAAGTATGACTGTTATCTCTTTTTAATGAGAACCTTTTCCACCAATACATTGTCATCCACACCATTGATGCACTTTACTTGGTCAAGATCACAATTCCTCCGCTCCCTAGCCTTGTCTAGCCTATGTAACCTTTTATCACTGCCTTTATCTTTTTAGTATGCATACAAGCTTTTGAAATTCGTTGTCTTAGCTGTCATAACAAATAAATTAGCCTCTTTCCTAGCCATCTTATCCTAGACTTCTTATACTTTTTCCTATTTTTTTATCTCCCCCTCGATTGTATTTTTCATCAACTTCTTGTAAGCCTCCTTATTGCCTCCACATTAACCTACACAATTTCATTCTACTAATAATTACCTTGATGCCTTCCAGATCGACCTTTTGAGAAACCTAACACCTCTTTGGTAACCTCCTTAATATAACTGGCAGCCTTATTCATATATTGTATGTATACCTACTTCTCTCTCAGGCCCCCTATATCTATTAGCTTCTATCGATCTCTAAAGCATTAGCCATAGTTAAGTTACCCCATTTATCATAGGTCAATCATCAATAACCCTCTTCTTTTATCTCTAAATCCATCACCAAAAGCCACTGTTAAGTCAAAACATTCTCACTTGGGATAACCTTACAATCTTTACAAAAACCTTTATACCTTTTTCTAAGAAGTAAAAGTGGTATATGTGTCTTAGCCACCAAAATAAGAAAGGTAACCAAGTATTCCCACTTCTAATCAGAAGATCGAATTCACACCATCAACCTAAAAGCACTAGAAAAATCAAGAAGTGAAACTCTATCTTTGATCTTTTTCACAAAATCAAAGCCTTCATGTACATTATTATAACCCTATGATGATGACTAGATGTGCCCACTAAAATCATATCATATGAAAAGATTTTCGGTGATTGGACATCTCTCACTACCTCATCTAAAACCTCTTAAAAGCTCTTCTTCACCTCTTTGTCCAAGCCTACCTGCAGTTGCATATGTACTAACAATATTTAAAGTAGACTCTCCAATGACCAACTTAGTTGACATCATCCCATTATTAACCCGCCTAACCTCTACCACCTTCTCTTTATTCTCTTTATCTATGAATATTTCTACCTCATTCCTATTTTCAAATTCTCAAGAACCATAAATTATACCCATCTTCATCTCATTCCTTAAAACTAATCCATTTGGTCTCTTGAACATAAGCTATATTAATCCTTCTTTTCACTAGTTCTATAAACTTCCCTTGCAAAGTCACTATGTTCCAAGACCCTAATCTCAACCTATAATCTCTCTTAAACTACTTACTCCTCATGCTCCCATCCCCACTCCAACCTTATACTCGACCTTATCCCTAACCTCACTTGGAACCTGACCCCAATCCTAACCCAGGTATATGACATGACCCTAGTCTACCAACATTTACAATATGTTATATCAAGAAAATATTTTTACCCTCGAAAGGAAGGATTTCTTTTTGTTCATCAGAAAAGCAACAGATGTCCAAAGAGAATCAATGGTATAGCAATTATCAGGAAAAAGGAAACAAATGGTGTAGTATTCCGTACATACGAGATATTTTTCTTTCCACACAAGGACTGTACAAAATTCTAAGATATCTTGGAATACTTAGCTGTACTAACAAGTAGAACTAATATAAAATATAGGATATCATTCTGAAATGGATATTAGATAACCTAGTATACTTTATGAAATTCTCTCTCAAGAAAACCCTAGAACCTCAAAACTTAACCTCCAAGTAATCAAATTTCCTTCATTCTTTTTCCAAGATATCTCAATATTAAGGATTTCCAATTCAAGAACTTCAAGGGCTCATCTTTAAAAGATCCAATAGGAATTCAAGATCAAGCTTTTTATTCAACTTCATCAATTAAGGTATGTGGGGTTTATGAACAAGGATATTCTTTCATCCTTGTGCCCAAAAAATAGTTTTTAATTACAAATTTACATGATTTTGTATGAATATACATGAGTTTCAAATTGGGGTTCATACCCATTATTCTTATTTGCAAGATTATGAGATTTCAAGTGATTTAGAAGTTGAATTGCATGTCTATTTTTGTATTTTCATATTTATTATAGTAAATTCCAGATTTTGAGTTCAATTTTCAATAGTTACCTTATCAAGCATGAACATTGACTAGATTTTGCCCATATTTTAGCCTAGTTTTGAGAACAAATTATATATTTCATGCACTTTTAGTCTTTTTTCCTGTAAGTGAGCTAACGAACATGATTAGCAAAGTTTCAGGTATAAATGAGGCAGAATTCAGCATTTTATGGATAACTTGATGCCAAAGAAAGCTTCACGAAAGGAGAAAAGGGAGTCTTGGACGCCAAGGACCAAAAGTGGCGCATGGAAAATCTATCCCGGGCAAAAACAACATTTCTGAAGACTTTGGGGACCAGCAGTAACCTATTAAGATTAGGATAATAATGCAACAATTTATTAGGATTAGGATAATGATACATTAACCTAGTACAATTGGGTTAAGTATTTCATTAGCTTAGTAGGATTTGGTTAAGTATTTCATTAGCTTAGTAGGAATAGGATATGGGTATTATAAATACCCTATTTTGCTAGAGATTTTTAATGCATTCTACTTAACGAAAATTCCCATCTTTCTATTCTACAATCAATTCTTCTTCCATCAATTACAATACATTCTACTTCTAATTCTTCTTCTATTCATCTATTCAATTCTTAATTTTCGCAACAAGAAAAATGTTACTTTGCTAGGAATTCACGCCTAACGCCTACCACACTACTACTGCACGAAATCTTTATTGTGGTATAATAACAATGTCAATTGTGATTTCCTTCGCACTCATGGGTAACTAAACTTCTCTGTTGGGGTTATGGAAGCCGAATGAGATACTATCTATTGCTATGAGTTTGTGAGTTTGTGACACGTACACTGCTTATATCATTATTCTCTTCATCTTAACCTAAATTCTTTGTGGTTGCAAACGCAAGAATACGCCAGTATAACATTTAACTTGTTCGAAAGAAAGGTTATATGTCTGGAAAAGAGATGATGTCAAGGTAGTAGGGTCCCATCCCCTATTAAAAAGTTAGTGCCATAACTGGATCAACCTCTTGGAGAATTTGTACCGTTAGATACGCTTTAAGCTCGAAAGAGTTAAAGTGAAATAGTCCTTATTTAGGTCAAAAGACGCTTGGATTTTCCTTAGAATACAATTCTCTATAAGCACATGTATGTCTGAATTCCGCACAACTCATAGCCAATAGAGACGTATAACTCATAAGGTGGACATAACCCCAACTTCTCAATTCTCATTGTTTTACAGCTTACCAAGCAAACCGTTTTTACTCTTCTATTTTCTACTTTTACTTTTTTATTTTTTTTACATTACTTGCACGACAAAACTCCCCCCTTTTTACGAGACTTGAACTAAAAGTTTAGTAATCTTTGCTTACTTGTTGACCAAGCTATTCCCTGAGGGATCGATAGCCAACCCAGTTGGGTTCTATATTTAACTACGACCGCTTTACACTCCTACAAGAGCTGTAGATTGAGCGTTATCAAAAATTGGCGCCGTTGCCGGGGAATACGTGTGTCAATTAAGTTTGTGATAATTACTAGACCCTTTGGTCAAAGATTCTCGTACTTTTACTTTTAGTTTTTGTTTTTGTTTACTGCAGGTTTTTATTTAGTGCATTCCCCATACTCGAAGTTCTGGTCAATCGTTATTACCTATCAATCCTGAACCATAACGAATTGGCAGAATGGAGGCACAAACGGAAATCAAAAGAATGGCTACTCAACATGAGCAGGTGAGATTAGCTGCTCTTGCCGCCACCCAAGTACACCAACCTAACATTGATAACCCTGGGCGAGCAACAAATCCTGAAGATGAGGATTTAGGTGATGACGAGTTACTAAACCTAAGGCATGCTGCTGAAATTGCAACACCTGCCAACAGAAGAGGTCGTCAAGCTCAGTTTAGGTATGATCGCCAACCCATGCAACCAGCTTACGACGATGATAATGATGATCTTGATGGAGCTGGAGCCACAAGAGCCATTATTCCTCCACCATTAGCGCCCGAAGCCATGTCAACATCACAAGCACCATGATTCAGTTATTGCAACTCAAGGGATTATTTGGTGGACTAGCAGGCGATGATCCGAATATGCATCTCATCAACTTTATTTCTACATGCAAGTAGTTTGACAATCCTGGTGTTGGTCAGAATGCAATTCGATTACGTCTGTTTCCATTGTCTCTGTCTAGGGAGGCAACTCTATGATTGAATAGGCTGACTCCTGATTCTATTAATTGGAGGCAATTGAGAGACGCTTTCCTAGAAAGATTATTTCCACTATCCAAAAGAGCACAATTGAGAGATGAAATCAGCAACTTTTGTCAGCTTCCAACTGAAGCCCTTCATGAAACATGGGAGAGGTTCAAGACAAAGCTAGCGAGATCCCCAAACCATCATATGACTAATGTTCACCTAATGGAGATACTATACAGAGCCTTGAATTCAATAACTAAAACAGTGGTGGATAATGCGGCCGGAGGATCTTTTATGGACCTCACCTTTGGTCAAACAAGTAATATGCTAGATCGTATGACGAAACAAAGTAGAGCTTGGCATACCAGGGATTCTGAGGTAGCAAGCCCCACTTTATCTATTAGCATGACTGTAGACCAAATAAGAAGACAAGAAGAACGTGATCAAGATATGGAGAACATGAAAACACAAATGGAACTTCTTAGAAAGCATTTATTATCAAGGAAGACCATAAAAATCAAGGCTATTGCGTCAAAAGAAAGAGACGAATCTGATTCGGAAGAAGAGGCCAACTACTTGAACAATCAGGGGGGTTTCCGTGGGAATACCCAAGGAAACCAAGGTCGGAACTATTATGATAAATCTGGAAACAAAGACCAAGGTAGTTGGAAGAACAAGAATGAAAAGAGTGGGTTGTATGTTCCCCCTGGAAGACGTGACGCCACCACATCTAGTTCTGGAAGTATGGAAGACATGCTGGCTAAAATATTGAAAGGAGTGGAAGCAACAAGCACTGAAGTAACAGAGGTAGTAAATGATTTGTCCTCTATCAAACAAATAGTTGATTCTCATTCCATTTCAATCAAGCAAATAGATCAGTAATTGAGCCAACTTTCAGGAGCACTCAATCAAAGGAAGGCTGGCACTTTACCTAGTGATACTATGCAAAACCCAAGGAATGATGGGTCATGCATGGACATTGATACCCGAAGTGGTAAGGTGCTGGAAACTTCAGCAAAAAGTAAGCAAGTGGTTGACGAAGCAGCGGGTATTGATGATAAAGCGAAAGGAGAAGCATCCGCCGAACAAGGCCACGACGTCCATGACGTCAACCCCAATGATTTGCAATTTGAAATAGCTGAAAAATGGAAGAAAGAGGAGAATAAAGCCGTGGAGAGAACAATTCCATACCCACCACCACCTTTCCCTCAAAGATTGAAGAAGGTGGCGGATGACACGAAGCTCAGCAAATTCATGACTATGTTAAAGCAGCTGACCATTAATGTTCCATTGGTGGAGGAACTTGAACAAATGCCTGGGTATGCGAAATTTGTGAAGGATCTTTTGACAAAAAAACGGGCAGCAAGTTATGAGTTGAAAGATGATGTTCATCACTGCAGTGTAATCGTTACCCGATCAATAGTTTAGAAGAAGGCTGACCCCGGTGCTTTCACTATTCCTTGCACTGTTGGATCTTTGAATTTTGCCAAAGCATTATGTGATTTAGGAGCTAGCATCAATTTGATGCCACTATCTATCTATAAAAAGTTGGGGTTAGGTGATCCTACTCCAACCAATATGAGGCTCGTAATGGCAGATAGGTCGGTAAAACGACCTATTTGTATTCTATGTGATGTATTGGTAAAGGTTTCTTCATTCATCTTTCCGGCAGACTTTGTTATTTTTGATTGTGAGGCAGATTCAGAAGTTCCCATAATCTTGGGGCGCCCTTTCCTTGCTATGGGAAGTGTGCTTATTGATTTGAGAGCTAATGAGCTTTCATTCCGAATAAATGACGAAGTGGTTCGCTTTGATGTGTGCAAATCAATGAAGCAACCCAAAGATCTGATTGTATTCTCGGTGGATGATGTTTACTTTGACGAGAAAGAATTACTTGAAGAGGAGCAGTTGATTGATGACCCATTGGCAACTTTGCTTATGAATGGTGAGAGAATAGATGCTGAAAATTATGAAGAAGCTATTTGTGCTCTATCAGGATTTGGGATGTATCGGTATGCTCCCAAGAAGCTGGAACTTGATCTCAAAAATCGACCCACACCACCAGCTAAACCATCTATTGAAGAGCCACCCACATTAGAATTAAAGGAGCTGCCAAGTCATTTGAAGTACGCATTCTTAGGAAGCGGAAACACACTTCCAGTCATTGTGGTAGCAGATTTGGGTGAGCAACAAGTTGCAGCTCTCATTGCTATTCTACAGAAGTACATTAGAGCCATTGGATGGACCATTGCGGATACTATTAGGATTCCACCTGGGATTTGTACACATAAGATTCAGCTTGAAGAAAATTGCACACCCACCATTAAGCATCAAAGGCGTCTAAACCCACCTATGCAAGAAATGGTGAAGAAAGAAATAATTAAGTGGTTAGATGCAGGAGTTGTGTATCCAATCTTTGCTAGTACATGGGTAAGCCCGGTACAATGTGTTCCCAAGAAAGGAGGCATGACGGTGGTCGCAAATGAAAAGAATGAGCTTATTCCACTTATACCCGTCACCGGATGGAGAGTATGCATGGACTACCGAAAGCTAAATTCTTGGACACTCAAAGATCAGTTTCCAATGCCATTCATGGACCAAATGCTAGATCGATTAGCAGGGAAAAGATGGTTTTGTTTCATAGATGGTTATTTAGGCTATAATCAGATTTGTATTGCCCCCGAAGACCAAGAGAATACAATGTTTACATGCCCATATGGTACGTTTGCCTTCAAACGTATGCCATTCGGGCTATGTAACGCACTAGCCACCTTTCAACGATGTATGCTGTCCATTTTTTCTGATATGGTTGAAGACACTTTGGAGGTATTTATGGATGATTTTTCAGTTGTTGGTGAGTCCTTTGAAGCATGCTTGGCAAACCTAAGCATGACATTGGAAAGATGTGTAGAATTCAACCTAGTGCTGAATTGGGAAAAATGCCACTTTATGGTAAAAGAAGGTATCATTCTTGGGTATTAAATCTCCGAAAGAGGAATTGAGGTTGATCAAGTGAAAATTGAAGTTATTGAGAAGCTACTACCCCCAATCTCGGTGAAGGGTGTTCGTAGTTTCTTCGGTCATGCAGGTTTCTATCGGCTGTTCATCAAAGACTTCTCCAAAATTGCTAGTCCATTGTGCAAACTCTTGGATAAAGATGCAAAGTTTGACTTCAATGAAGATTGTTTGAATGCATTCGAATGCCTCAAAGGAAAACTAATTGAAGCCCCTATCATGGTAGCACCAGATTGGTCTCTCCCGTTCGAAGTTATGTGTGATGCTAGTGGTGTAGCCGTTGGTGCTGTACTTGGTCAGAGAAAGGAGAAGCTATTTCATCCTATCTACTATGCGAGTAAGGTCCTAAATGAAGCCCAAAAGAACTACACTGTCACAGAACAATAGCTCCTAGCGGTTGTGTATGCGTTTGAGAAGTTTCATGCTTATTTATTGTGTACCAAAGTGATCTTTCACACAGACCATGCAGCTCTAAGGTATCTAATGACAAAGAAGGATGCAAAACCAAGACTAATTCGATGGGTTTTTCTATAGCAAGAATTTGATTTTGAGGTTAAAGATAGAAGAGGTTGCGAGAACCAAGTGGCCGATCATCTATCTAGACTCAAGAATGAGCTTGTGGTGCAGCCTCAAATCGAGATTGATGATGCATTCCCTGATGAGGAGATCTTAGCAATAATAACGGAAAGGTTACCATGGTATACCGACTTTGCAAATTTCGTGGTGAGTAATGTGATACCTGCAAACTTATCTTACCATCAAAAGAGGAATTTTATACATGATGTACAACACTACTATTGGGATGAGCCACATTTGTTTCGACGATGTGCGGATGGTGTTATCCGACGATGTATATCCCATGAAGAGGTGCCTAATATTTTGGAAGCATGCCACACTTCCAAAGTTGGAGGACATCACGCAGGTAATCGAACAGCAAGAAAGGTATTGCAAAGTGGATATTATTGGCCTTTGATATTTAGAGATGCCTACGACTTTGTTAGAATATGCGACCAATGCCAGCGCCAAGGCTCTATTTCAAAACACCATGAGATGCCTCTGTCGAAAATTCTTGAAGTAGAGCTATTTGATTTATGGGGTATTGATTTCATGGGACCATTCGTGAATTCGTTTGGAATGAAGTACATCCTAGTTGCTGTAGATTATGTCTCAAAAAGGATTAAAGCTGTAGCATTGGATGAAAATGAGGGAAAACGTGTTGTAGCATTCTTAAAGAGGAATATCTTCTCTTGCTTTGGAGTACCTCGTACTATCATAAGCGATGGAGGGTCTCACTTCTGCAACAAGCTATTCAACTCCGTGTTGGCCAAATATGGTGTCAAGCAACATAAAGTATCCACACCTTATCACCCACAAACTAGCGGCTAGGTAGAGGTTTCCAACTGAGAGATCAAGCAAATCCTTGCGAAGACGGTAAATGATAATAGGAAGGATTGGTCTCGGAAGCTGGACGATGCACTATGGGCGTATAGGACGACATTCAAAACACCCATTGGCATGTCCCCTTATCAACTAGTTTATGGGAAGGCTTGTCACTTACCCATTTAGCTTGAGCATAAGGAATTATGGGCATTGAAGCAATTGAATTTGAATTGGGATGATGCAATGAATCTGAGATTGGAGAAGCTGAACGAGATGGACGAATTCCATCTCCATGCTTATGAAAGAACAGACCTATACAAGGAGCGGATGAAGAAGTATCATGATCAACGGATTGTTCGACGAAACTTTCAAAAGAATGATATGGTACTCCTTTGCAATTCTAGGTTGAAGTTATTCCCAGGTAAGTTAAAATCCAAGTGGTCTGGTCCATACAAAGTTATCCAAGCCTACTCGTCTGGAGTAGTTGAGTTGGAAGACAATAATGGCGTTGTCTTCAAGGAGAATGGCCAACATGTTAAGCCTTATATCGGTCCTCTAGATTCGATAAAGTATATGGCCATCACCTATCTTGACGAAGTCTAAGTACTCGAGGTAACCATGTCGTGCCACGATAATAAATAAGGCGCTAGATGGGAGGCAACCTATCGTTTATCATTTATCGTTTATCGTTTATCATTTTTCATTTTTTTTTGTTCTAGTATGTGTTTTGATTTTGATTAATTAAAATCCAATAAGAAGAGTCGTGCCACGACCAAAACTAAGGCTCTTGCTGGGAGGCAACCCATCGTTCTAATCGTTTTTATTTGTTTTGAGCAAATGTAGGTACAAGAGGTATAAAACAAGGAGATCGGTTGCAAATTTCAATTTGGATGTATTGCATGGTAAAGTTGGTAAGTTAGGAATTAAGATGCAAAAGGCTATGGATTGGGCATTGCTCATGAAACTATAGGCATCGAACAAGGCTAGGCCGAGGTAAAACTAGGCCACGAATAAGGCAAGGCCTATACTATGGCCTAAGGTCTCGGAATCTAGTGTGCCATAGCATAGGCGCCGCCCATGCTCAAGTATGCCATAGCATAGGCGCCGCCTATGCTAAAGCCTTTTGTATCTGAATCTCAAATGCAAAGTGAAAGGCGCCGCCTATGGTCACTAAAGGCATTGCACTAGGCGCCACCTATGCCAAGCATAGGCAAAGCTAATGGCGCCGCCTATGGTCACTTTTTGTCTCCAAATCCGATTTTAAATGGGTCAAAACCCGACCCATTCTTTTCCTATATATAGGAGACTTAGTCTTGAAACACAAACACATTGAAAAACCTAACTAGGTGCCGCACATACTCTCTAAATCATCTCAAAATTTTTCCTTTTGCTCTAACACTTCACAAGAATATCTCCAAAGGCTTCAATCACGTAAGTACTCTTTTATTCTTCATTTATTTTTTTGTAAGTACTACGTTGCTATGCCTAATATGAATTGATAAATCTTGAAGAAATATTGGTGATGTGAATTTGTTTGAATTGTTGATACACAACCAAGTGAGTGAACATATACGTTGGATGATCTTAACATGTTTCCAACTTGAATTTGACTTTGATACATTGTACTACTTTTGTGGAATCTAATTGGTCCCAAATATTGCATAATCTTGTTACTTGAATACTTACATGTTGGAATGACTTGTTCATTGGAATAAGACTTATGGTTCCTTACCAACATAGGAGGTTGTGATTATTGTTAGATACTATACCTTCTTGTAATCCCTATGTAGTAGTCTTGCTATATCCATCATGAAAGTATTGCAAAGATTACAAGAAGTGTGACATCTTTGATTTGATGGTTGGAATGTAGCACCTACAACGTATGTCGATGAAGTCTAAGTAATCGACCATTTTCACTTCACTAATTTGTATCAACGAACTAAGTGTGGGGTGGTACCCCTATTGCTTGTTTATAGATTGTATCCATCGAGATGATGCTAACATGAACATTGTTTTAAGTCTCAAGTACAATGGCACCCAAAGCAAGACAAGGCAAAGATAAGGCTACCACATTCCAAAAGGGCAAGAAAAGAGGCCGCAAAGAGCAAGGAGAATCATCCTCAATGCAATTACCACGCCGCATGTTTGGAATAAAATGGGTTCTTGAGGAGGAAGCGAAAGAATGGTATAGGAACAACAAGGAAAGAAAATATGTTCATGTGGACTTGATAAACAAGGAAAGCCTAGCAAAGAAGGAGCCGCGCATGTTGGCAAAGATCATGACATTACATCTTGATTTCATCTTCCGCGACATGGGAGAATACAATCTTGATTTAACAAGAGAATTTTACTCCAACTGGTCACCGAAAACCACAGGCAGCGAAGTCAAGATTCAGGGCCAAGTTTTACAAATCAATGCGGATTTCTTCAACTTCTTTCTTGGCTTGCCTTCAGTCGATCCATCACCATTCAAAGATATGTACAGTAGACCTCCATATAGAGCAATTCGACACACACTTTGTGGAAGTAGATCCATGGCAAGGTGGAGCAGACATAAAGACACCGGACGACACAACACCTTCCCCTATGCTCCTTTGAATAGGGAAGCAAGGATATGGTTGCATATTGTCAACTTTTGCCTCGTACCAGGGACCTAGTACACCAAGATAACAAGAGATAGAGTGTGCCTGGTATATGCTTTGATGACGAATGTCCCTATTAACTTTGGGGCAATTATTCGATCCACAATGCGAAAAGCCAGGCTATACAAACGGTCCCACTTTAGCTTCGGCAACTTGTTGACTGCAATCTTGAGGAAGGAAGACATCGAAGAGAAACCGGCTAATCATAGACTCCCACACAATCCAAAGAAGGTTGACCTTACAAAGGTCAAAGATGCTGAAACCACACATGGCGTCAACCTGACTACGGTGGAGAGACATGCTCAGGATGAGGTTTCTTTAGCCATCCTTATAGCATGACTCGGTTCACAATGATGAGTGGTGGATGTGTTCCAATTGCTGCAGAGCTCCAACAGCTGGATCATGACTATCCAATGAATGTGCATGCAAGGTAGATGTGTGGAGTAGGCACATACTTTGAGGAACCTCTTGATGACGATGTGTCGACCGATGATGAGCGACGAATGCCAGACTCCAACGTGGAGGAGAATTCTGATGACGACGACTCCCATGATGATTCCAAAGAAGGGGGTATGACTCCCGACATAGAGGAGGAGTCCGACTGACCAGGTTCTTCGTATTTATTTTCCACTGAGGGCAGTGTGCCGTTTAAGTGTGGGGTGACGGTATTTGCATGCTTTATTTACTTCTTTATCCGCATTTGCATTTATGTTTGTTTGCTAGTTTTTTTCATTTTTTTGTTTCATTTTTTTTGTTTTTCATAGTTAAATTTTTTACTTAGCTTCGCATGAAATTATTCTGATAGGCAGCATGAGATTATAACAAGAGTTTGTGCCAAAATCATGACTATTGAGACGTTTAGGCTCTAATTGTGTCTCACTACGTGATATTGTGTGGTATAATTCCTTCAGTTGTTGGGTCAAGAGTCTAAAATACTCCCAATAAAGTCGACCATGTGCCTTGTGTGTGTGAGGATATTGTATATTCGATGCTTGCGGCTGATGCTAGAACTTGCCTGGTATGTGTGTACAGCAAAAATAAAGAGTGCACGTTTAGGAGATGATTTAGGCATTTCTTTGGCAACCTGTAATTGTTTACCTTCATTCTAACCTACCCATGGACATCATCCTAGGTAACCCCTTTTGAGCCTTTAGCCTATGTTCTTTGACAGCCTCATATGTAAGCCTAATCCATTTTTTTTCAAGACCATAATTTGATCCAAATTCCTAAGTGCTTTAAAGTGTAAAGTCATGTGACAAAATAAGAGGAAGTTGGGTAAGTATGATGCTTTATAATGTAATGGTGCTTGACTTTGTTATGAAAAAGAATTGTTATCATAAGAGGTATGTTATGAAAAGAAAAAGGAAAGGAAAGCTGAAAAGTTGCTTAAAATTGAAAAAACAAAAGAGGAGAAAAAGGGTGGTAAAATAAAAGAAGGTAGAAAAGTTGTTTGAAAGAAAGGTGTTAATGATACAATGTGATGTATTAAAGGGCTTAGGAACATAGTCACTATTTCGGGAAAAAATAGTCCTACCCGTCCCTTAGCTTACATTACAACCATCAAAAGACCTATTTGATCCTAAGCTTAGTATTCTGACATTTAGTGGAGCATTACACTAAGGGCAAGCCTATGGTCATCAGTTGCTGCATATGAATTCTTTGAGAGAGCGAGAGAAAGGATACTTTTATACCTATGTTTGAAAAATATGCTATACTTGTGAGTGATTATGGGTAATATATTGTGAGACACACATGGTTGATGAGTTTTGGGTAGTGGTGTATGATTCTTTGTACCTTAACTTGTGAATATGAGATGACTACCATCACGAGTCTATATTAGAGGTTGAATTATTTCTACTAATGATCGGAAAACTACTCTTTCCTAATAATTGCTATGCCTGTCTTGACAAATATTTTGTGTTGATACTGTGAAACCCTAAGTTGATGTTTAGACGGACATGATATTTTGTTCGAGGACGAACAAAGCTTCAAGTGTGGGGTGTTCATGATAGGCGAATTTATACGCCTATAGCACTAGATTTTGCCCATATTTTAGCCTAGTTTTGAGAACAAATTATATATTTCATGCACTTTTAGTCCTTTTTTCCTGTAAGTGAGCTAACGAACATGATTAGCAAAGTTTCTGGTATAAATGAGGCAGAATTCAGCATTTTATGGATAACTTGACGCCAAAGAAAGCTTCACGAAAGGATAAAAGGGAGTCTTGGACGCCAAGGACCAAAAGTGGCGCATGGAAAATCTGTCCCGGGCAAAAACAACATTTCTGAAGACTTTGGGGACCAGCAGTAACCTATTAGGATTAGGATAATAATGCAACAATTTATTAGGATTAGGATAATGATACATTAACCTAGTACAATTGGGTTAAGTATTTCATTAGCTTAGTAGGATTAGGTTAAGTATTTCATTAGCTTAGTAGGAATAGGATATGGGTATTATAAATACCTTATTTTGCTAGAGATTTTTAATGCATTCTACTTAACAACAATTCCCATCTTTCTATTCTACAATCAATTCTTCTTCCATCAATTACAATACATTCTACTTCTAATTCTTCTTCTATTCATCTAATCAATTCTTAATTTTTGCAACAAGATAAACGTTACTTTGCCAGGAATTCACGCCTAACGCCTACCACACTACTACTACACGAAATCTTTATTGTGGTATAATAACAATGTCAATTGTGATTTCCTTCGCACTCATGGGTAACTAAACTTCTCAATTGGGGTTATGCAAGCCGAATGATATAGTATCTATTGCTATGGGTTTGTGAGTTAGTGACACGTACACTGCTTATATCATTATTCTCTTCATCTTAACCTAAATTCTTTGTCTTTGCAAACGCAAGAATACGCCAGTATAACATTTAACTTGTTCGAAAGAAAGGTTATATGTCTGGAAAAGAGATGATGTCAAGGTAGTAGGGTCCCATCCCCTATTAAAAGGTTAGT
The DNA here is from genome assembly GCA_030864225.1 of Capsicum baccatum var. pendulum. Lineage (NCBI taxonomy): Eukaryota > Viridiplantae > Streptophyta > Magnoliopsida > Solanales > Solanaceae > Capsicum > Capsicum baccatum. Next base: position 80,094,095 of record CM061550.1, read on the forward strand.
GCCGTAACTGGATTAACCTCTTGGAGAATTTGTACCGTTAGATACGCTTTAAGCTCGAAAGAGTTAAAGTGAAATAGTCCTTGTTTAGGTCGAAAGATGCTTGGATTTACCTTAGAATACAATTCTCTATAAGCACATGCATGTCCGAATTCCGCACAACTCATAGCCAATAGAGACGTATAACTCATAAGGTGGACATAACCCCAACTTCTCAATTCTCATTGTTTTACAGCTTACCAAGCAAACCATTTTTACTCTTCTATTTTTTGCTTTTACTTTATTATTTTGTTTACATTACTTGCACGAAAAAACTCCCCCCTTTTTACGAGACTTGCACTAAAAGTTTAGTAATCTTGGCTTACTTGTTGACCAAGCTATTCCCTGAGGTATCGATAGCCAACCCAGTTGGGTTCTATATTTGACTACGACCACTTTACACTCCTACGAGAGCTGTAGATTGAGCGTTGTCAAACATTATAATGTTTTAACATGAATTTGATGCATGGGTTATTAAGCTCTAATTGGATATTGTTATTTCAAGTTTAATTGTTCTATAAGCACCTTATGACTAGATAATTTTCAGATTTTTGATAAAGATTTGGTATTTTGATGTCAGCTTAGATATGACATCCACTCTACAGTTTCAGATTATAGTTTAACTTAGCAATTATACATTTGGTTTTTGCAACAAACCATTATACTAGATTTTAAAGTGGATTTTCAACAGAATGAGCATACGGATTAAATAGAGTAGTATTTAGCATTGAGTTGGGTATTCTTTATGCCCCAAAACTATGAGCTAATATAGGTTCAGATTATCAAATTATTCCCATTTCAATATGGATGACAGATACAGATATTATAACTTAGATTAAGTTGTACTCCTTAGTAAGAGTATGACACCTCTCCCTAATATGAGTTTTTTCCATAAGGGAGCTAGACGTTGAACTCCATGATAGCTCACATGGCTTATGTTAATTAGAAGAACCTCCCTAATAGTAAAAGTAAATAAATAAATTTTGAGTGAATTTTCCTGCAGCTTACAGAAAAGAGTAAAGAATAACAAAAAAACTTTTAGAAACTAAGTATAAAGGCTTACAACTTCACTTAGATATTGCTTTAAAGAAAGACATTAGCTATAGACTTCAATTTCCAGATTTCAAATATAAAAATGAGTCCTCTCTACACTTATACATCATGATTTACTAATAGAACACTAGTAAATATTATAGAACTAAATGTTATGACTCACTAGATTTATAAAATATGATTTACTACTTATGATTATGATCCTCTGTTTTTCAGATATTCTAGCTTATGTGAGTCATCTATATTTAGCATGTATTATTTTACAGATTATGATGTTGTTGAGACATTGTTTAACTTATACATTCACCATCATATACTCAGTACATTCTCAAAGTATTGATCCACATATATGTCTATGTGCTACATTGTCACATAATGTAGGTTCAGGTGCTCACTTCCACCAACATGAGTGATTTTGAGCATCTCCATCTATGTCCCGACAGTTTGTGAGTCCTCATAATTTGGGGACTTAGTCTTTCAATTTTGTCGCTTATTAGTATAGATAATTCTGTATTTTCAGACAGTTTGAGTCAACTAGGGGCTTGTCCTAGTATAACACCCTGATTTTTCTGAACATGAATGTACATGATGCTTATGACCCCGAAGGACGACAATCCAACCCATGACTGATATCTATACCTGTACACTACATAATATATATGTAAAATGTGGAAAACATAAAAAACCGGCCATGAGGTTCAACTGAATGAAGTATCTGACTAATCAAAACATCCATATAGGGTAATGAATACCCAAAACAACTGAAGTTTGAATCTAAAATCTGAAAGCCTCTAAACACTGTCTAAGTAAGGATTTGAAGGAACAAGTCTCCAAATAACTCCGTAAACTGAGAGATAACTGAAATAATAAATAAAGTCAAATCATATCATCCTTAAATGAAGGAGACTCACTGCAACTCTATATGCTAAAATGAGACTGCTACTATTGATCTGGAACTCGTGTCTCTAAGTCGATGGTGTAACATAAAAAGAAAGCACCATAGTGCGAATGCGTTAGTACAACTGAAAGTACTGAGTATACGTGTGAGGTAGGCTAAATATAAAGGGTTACATGCATGAGCAATACTAACTGACTGACTAATATGGATATGAGAGTTCAAGCATGCATACATAGTAACTGAGATCGTGAATACGTGATAGCTGGATTTGTATGCTAATACATGGTTTATTGATATCTAACATGACTAACACTGAAATTCTGATAACATGGGCTTCTGTTTCTGAGAATCCTAAATCTGATAGAACTATCTGAGTTTCGTACTGTAACTGAATTGACTGTATCTGACAATCCTAGTATACTAAAGTCTGAAGAACTATCTGAGTTCTTTTACTAAGACTGAGACTGAAACTGTGGGAGGTAGTTGTTTAACCGATATGCCCCATGTATGCCATTATATCTAAGCTGAGGTCCAATCTCTGCCCTAACTATAAGGGTTTCAATACCGCGCCACTAGTTAAGACAGACTGTGAGAACCCTCTACTGGCAGTTACTCAAAATGAGAATGGTGGGAACCCTCTACTGATAGGTAGGACACCTCTTGTACCATTAACTAGCAGGTATGATGTCTCAACCTACACTGGCTACATAGTTCTGGAATGCAAGAATTGCCTCTAGAAATCACACCCTCTACTGGAAGGTGAGTTCCCGTCCTTGGGTTCACTCGATACTAACTTCTAATCCCAACTGAAGAGACTGAACATGATTAAATGACTGGGCATGGACTGAGCTTACTGAATTCTGTTGACTGATGGAATACTACTGATATCTGATAACAATCCGAGATCATAATATTTCCTGAGTCACATGACTGATTGAATTCTACTGAATCATGTCTTGATTTCGAACATCGTGAAAACATAACATAGATCTAGGCACACAACTATATTTTTTGGGTATGAGTATCCCTAGGATTCGATGGAAGGAAACTGACACAACATAACTTACTTGATCATGAGTATAGAGTTCACAATTCATAACATTATAAGTAGGGGATATCATACGACATTTAGTTCTCAACATCTTATGCATGGTAGGGAGTGAATATATATCATGTACACATTGCATAACTCCATTATCATGAATGCTTCATACCACAACAATAACAACACAACAATAGCATGGAATTTATATTGAATCATAATGGTTAACATTGACTTGCCATTTAGATACTATTGAGCCATGGAAACATAATTTCTAGCATTCTAGGAATTTTACCAAACACCTTGCATGCACTCTTTAAGGCATAGGTGTATTCATAAATTTCACCACATTAATCCACCCAAATTCATGGGTTCCAACTAGCATGATCATAACCTCCATGAAAATACATCAAAATACTACTCTATACCACAAATAACAACCACCAGCATGAATATGATCATATCACCACAAAACAATCAAAATTTAGTATTTAATGATTGATTTTTGAACTCCATTGATGAAAGGGGTCCGTGGATGAACACTATGCATACCTTAGATTGAAAATCCTTCAAAGTTAACGATGAAATAGGCTTGAATCTTCATGTTCCCAATTGAACCCTAGATTTGTTCTTGATGATTTTGTAGAGGATTTCAAGAAAAGGAGTATATTTTGGTGTTTAGGAATTTAAACCACGTGTTTTGGGGTTTATATATGGCTAAAAGTTTCTAAGTGTTGGACCTTATATTAAGCTTCAAAGAGCTAAATGAGCTGAATATGAAAGAAATGTTTTTTCGGGGTCTTATAATATCTCCCCCTTGGAAATATTCATCCTCGATTGAGACTGACTAAGAGGGGAAATAATTGATTGTACAAGAACTAAATATGAATGATTGAAATATGATCTCACAACTGATACATATATGCATGACTGAATATACAATGGTACTTGATACCAAGTTTACACTGGGAACATGATCATGAAATTGATTACTAAGTTTGTACTGAATACTGAGCTTAAAACTAAATAAGCTTAAGGAGAACTGTCACCTTGAGCTTGATCTAGATTGGCGGAGAAGAAGTGAGGATACTTGGTACGCATTTTTGCTTCTATTTCCCAAGTAGCTCCCTCAACGGACTGATTTCGCCAGAGCACTGTGACTAGAGGGACTTCTTTGTTCCTCGTCTACGAGTCTGATAGTCTAGAATTTTGACCGAAATTTCCTCATAAAAGAGACTGTTATGAACATCAATACTTTGAATAGGGACTACAATTGATAGGTCACCTATGAACTTCTTAAGCAAAGAGACATAAAAGACTGAATAAACTGAAGCTCGATCTGAAGGAAACTCAAGCTCATAAGCTAACTTGCTGAAACAACTGAGAATCTTGAAGGGACTGAGATATCGAGGACTAATCTTTCCCTTCTTGCCGAATCTCTTCACTCCCTTCATGGGAGAGATCTTAAGATAGATATAATCACTAATCTTGAACTTGATAGCTTTTCTGCATACATCTAAATAGGACTTTTATCGGCTCTGAGCATCCCAAAGTATTTGTCTGATCAACTGGACTTTTTCTAAGGTATCGAATACTAAGTCAGGCCCTATGACTGAGGCCTCACTAGCTTTAAACGTCCCAAATGGATATCTACACCTCCTACCATAGAGAAATTTAAGTGGAGCCATCTGAATACTGGAATAATAGCTATTGTTGTATGCAAACTCAATCAAAGGCAAGTGGTCATCCCAACATCCATTGAAATCAATTGCACATGCCATTAGAATATCTTCCAGAGCCTGAATGGTCCTTTCTGCTTGACCATCTATCTGAGGATGAAACATTTTACTGAGATAGACTTGGTTGCCAAAAGTCTTTTGGAATGCTTTCTAAAAGTAAGAGGTGAACTAGGTATCTCTGTTTGAGATAATATATAACAGAACACCATGTAATCTGACCAACTCCCTGATGTAGAGTTTGGCATAATCCTTGGTTGAATAAAAGGTATGGACTAGAAGAAAATAAGTTGACTTGGTCATCCTATCTACAATGACCCAAACTGAATCATGTTGATGACGAGTTCGAGGCAAACCCATCAGAAAATCTATGTTCTCTTCTTCCCACTTCCAATTAGGAATGGTGAACTCCTGCATGGAACCACTAGAATTTTGATGCTCTATCTTAACTTGCTGACATATAGAGCACATAGCCACAAAAGCTGAAACATCTCTGTTTATTCCACTCCTCCAATAGATCTCTCGCACGTCGCGGTACATCTTAGTGGCCCCTGTATGAATAGAATATCGCACACCATGCGCTGCTACAAGAATTCGCTGCCTCAATTCATCCACATCTAGAACACAGAGGCGACCCTAAAAATGAAGGACACCATCTCCCTCTTAGGAGAAAACCTCAACCTTCTGACCTCTGATTGACTCTTTCAGCTTGACTAGGCTAGGATCTCTATCTTATTTTTCTTTCACCTCAGAAACTAAAGATGATTCTGAACTACTCTGAACACATACACCACCATTTCAAGAATCAACTAAGCGAACGCCTAGTATGGTAAGCTAATGTACTTTCTAAGCTATCTTCTTCTTGCTATCCTCAACATGAGAAACACTACCCATGGAGAGTCTACTGAGAGCATCGTCCACAATGTTGTCCTTGAACAAATGGTAAAGGACACTTATATCATTATCTTTCAAAAGCTCTAACTACCTTATCTGACAAAGATTGAGATCTTTTTAGGAAAAGACATACTGGAGACTCTTATGATCTGTGAAGACATCTACATAAACTCCGTAGAGATAATTCCTTCAAATCTTCAAAGTAAATCTATGGTTCCTAACTCAAGATCATGAGTAGAATAATTCTTCACATGGAGCTTTAACTATTTGGAGGTGTAGGACACAACCTAAACCCACTTTGTTTGAGATAATATATAACAGGACACCATGTAATCTGACTAACTCCTTGATGTAGAGTTTGGCATAATCCTCGGCTGAATAATAGGTATGGACTAGAAGGAAATAAGCTAAATTGGTCATCCTGTCTACAATGACCCAAACTGAATCATGTTGAAGACGAGTTCGAGGCAAACCCATCACAAAATCTATGTTTACTTCTTCCCACTTCTAAGTAGGAATGGTGAACTCCTTCATAGAACCACTAGGCTTTTGATGCTCTATCTTAACCAGTTGACATGTAGAGCACTTATCTACAAAATCTGCAACATCTCTCTTTATTCCACTCCTCTAATAGATCTCTTGCAATTCACGGTACATCTTAGTATCCCCTGTATGAATAGAGTATCGCACACCATGAGCCTCTACAAGAATTAGCTGCCTCAAGTCATCCACATCTAGAACACTGAGGTGACCCTGGAAATGAAGGACACCATCTCCCCCTTAGGAGAAAACTTCAACCTTCTGACCTTTGACTAACTCTTTCAACTTGACTTGGCTGGGATCTCTATCTTATTTTTCTTTCACCTCAGAAACTAGAGATGATTCTGAACTACTCTGAATACATACACCACCCTCTGAAGAATCAACTAAGCGAATGCCTAGTATGGTAAGATGATGGACTTTCTAAGCTATCTTCTTCTTGCTATCCTCAATGTGAGAAACACTACCCATGGAGAGTCTATAGAGAGCATCGGCCACAATGTTGGCCTTGCCCAAATGGTAAAGGACACTCATATCATAATCTTTCAAAAGATCTAACTACCTTCTCTGACAAAGATTGAGATATTTTTAGGAAAAGACATACTGGAGACTCTTATGATCTGTGAAGACATCTACATGAACTCTATAGAGATAATCCCTTCAAATCTTCAAGGCAAATCTATAGTTGCTAACTCAAGATCATGAGTAGAATAATTCTTCGCATGGGTCTTTAACTGTCTGGAGGTGTAGGACACAACCTAAACCCACTTTAGATGCATCACAGTACACCACAAACCCATCTAAATCATCTGGTAATGCTTGAACTAGGGCTGTGGTGAGTCGAGTGTTCAAATCCTAAAAACTCTTCTCAAAAGGATGCAACCACTGAAACTTGACCATCTTCTGAGTTAATCTAGATATAGGGGATGCAATAGAAGAAAATCCTTTCATAAACCGCCTGTAATATCCAGCCAAACCCAAGAAACTCCTGATATCTAATGGATATACGGGGTGTGGCCAGTTTCTTACCACTTCAGTCTTCCAAGGATCTACTCTAATGCCAGCACCGGAAATGATATGGCCAAGGAATTCTATTGACCATAGCAAAAATTTACACTTAATGAATTTGGAGAATAACTGATGATCTCTGAGAGTTTGAAGAATAATTCTGAGATGGTCTAAATGATCATGCTCAGTACGGGAATAGATCAGAATATCATCTATGAAAACTATGACAAACATGTCTAAGTACTACTTGAACACACGGTTCATCAAGTCCTTGAAAGATGCAGGGACATTGGTAATACCAAATAACATGACTAAGAATTCAAAGAGACCATATTGAGTATGGAAAGCTGTCTTCAAAATGTCACATTCTCTAATTCTAAGCTGATGGTAGCCTGATCTGAGGTCTATCTTGGAGAAATAACTAGCACTATAAAGTTGGTCAAACAAGTCATCTATTCTTAGAAGTGGATACCTATTCTTGATCATGACTTTATTGAGATGATGGTAATCAATGCACATCCTGAGAGAACCGTCTTTCTTGTTCATGGATAAGATTAGTGCGCCCCACGGGGAAGAACTAGGTCTAATAGATCCTTCAGCTGTTCTTTTAGTTCCCTGAGTTTTTCTGGTGCCATTCTGTACGGTGGAATGGAAATAAGCTGAGTATCTAGAAAGTTATCTATACCGAAGTCTATTTCCCTTTCGGGAGAAATGCCTAGGAGATCTTCGGGAAACATATCTAAATACTCATTAACCACCAAGACTAATTAAAATCTTGGACATTATGAACTAGATTCCCTAACATGCACGAGATGATAAACACATCCCTTAGATATCATTTTTCTTTCCCAAAGGTCGAAAATAAATTGACCCCTAAAAAATGAAGTACTACCCTTCCACTCTAGGACGGTCACATTCGGGAACTAAAACTGAACTATCCTATTTCTACAGTCGATTGTTGCATAGCAGAAATAATGCCAATCCATACCAAGAATGACATCAAAATCAGTCATCTCTAACTTGACTAGATCTGCTAAAGTGACTTTCTGAAATATCATAATCGAGCAGTTCCTATATACTCGTCGAGCTATAATGATTTTACCCACTGGGGTAGAACTGAAAAGGGCTCTGCTAAAATTTTGAGGTTGACTCCAAAAGAGCCTGCTATATATGGAGTAACAAAAGACAAGGATGCACCTGGATCTATCAAAGCAAAAACATAAACATGAAAGATCTGTAATGTACCAGTAACGATATTAGGAGAATTTTCCTGATCCTATTGGGTCTGAAAAGCATAGAGTCTGTTTGGGCGTTGTCCACTAGATGCACTGGAAGTAGCACCCTACTGTTTTGGGTGACCGGACTGAGTGGTAGAGCGGTTCTGCTAACCTTGAGGACCCAACTGTGGACAATCTCTAATCCTGTTTCCTGGCTTGCCACATCCAAAGTAAGTATCACTGCCTGCTCTGCAAGTACCCTGATGGTTCTTGCCACAAGTCTGACAACGAGGTAAAGTGCGGGCATTGCTAACACTGCCCTGAGACTTAGATCCTGGTGCCCTATCTCTATTTCCATTTCTAAAGTTCAACACTGGGGCACTGATGGAGAAAGGAGATGGAACTTCTGGTTTAGGATGAAACTGCAAATGGTTTCCTCCTTCTAATTTAGGTTGAGCAAAACAAAAACTGTCTGACCTTGATCTCTTGTTCTTTCTCTCCCTAGTCCTAATCTTCTGCTTCTCTATTTGCTGAGCATGGGTCATGATCCGGGGTAATGTCATATCACTATTTAGAATCACAGACCTGCACTCATTTACCACGCTCTCATTTACCCCTGACATGAAAATGCTCATCTTAGACCTGCTGTCTGTAACCACATGAGGGGCATATCTAGATAACTGAGTTAATCTGAGAGAGTACTCTTTAACCATCATATTTGCCTGCCTGAGGTTGATGAACTCTAGAACTTTTGCCTCCCTCAGCTCTTGGGGAAAGAATCTATCTAAGAAAACCAAGACAAATTCCTCCCACTCTATAGGACCTGTACCATCTACCCTTCCGGGCTTCCACTGCTTGTACCAAGTATAAGTCGCATCTTACAACTGGTATGCAACTTACTCATCATTCTCAATAGAAGTAACACCCATGATGTCTATGACCTTCTGCACATGATCAATGAATTATTGAGGGTCTTTGTCATACCTAGACCTGAAGAAAGATGCAGAGTTCATTTGGGTAAAGTCCCGAATCCTAGCTGCTGTTGAGTTGGCCACTGGATTGGCTGGAACGACTGCTGGCCGTTTATTTTGGGCAGCCACAAACGAATAAAGTGCGGTGAATGCGGCTCTAAACTCCGCATGAGAAACTTGTTCTCCCAAAGGATCTTTGGGCTGAGGAGCTAGTTGGTTTCTTCGCTTTGGAGGCATGTTTTGAAATAAGAAAAGAATGGATTAGACTGAGAATTTAACTTGAGATTATGATTACTAGCACGACATGAATACTGAAAGAAGGGAAACTATTCCTAAAATATATCATAGTCTCCTGTACATAAATGTGGCACGCAACACACCCATGTACAAGACTCTACTAGATGCGGCTTTCAGACTTCCTAGGACTCTATTGAACCTTAGGCTCTGATACCAAGTTTGTATCGCCCTGATATTTCTAAACTGGAACACTACATAGTGCTTATGACCCCGAAGGACCATAAGATAACCTATGACTGATATCTGTACCTGTACACTTCATAATATACATTTAAAATATAGAAAACATGAACAACAGGCCATAAGGTTCAACTAAATAAAGTATCTGACTAATCATACATCTATATGTGGTAACAAATACCCAAAACAGCTGAACTCTGAATCTAAAATCTGAAATCCCCTTAACACTGTCTGAGTAAGGAGTTGAAGGAACATGTCTCCAACTAACTCCGTAAATTGAGAGATAACTGAAATAATAAATAAAGTTAAATCATATCATCCTCGAATGAAGGGGACTCACTGTAACTCTGTATGCTGAAATGAGACTGCTATTGCTGATCTGGAACTCGTGTCTCTGAACCTATAGTGTAACATAAAAAGAAAGCACCATAGCGCGAATGTGTCAGTACAACTGAAAGTACTGAGTATACGAGTGAGGTAGGCTAAATGAAAAGGGTTACATATATGAGCAAGACTAACTGACTGACTAATATGGACGTGAGAGTGCAAGCCAACATATATAGTAACTGAAATCGTAAATATGTAATAGCTGGATATGTACACTAATACATGGTTTGCTAATATCTAACATGTCTGATACTGAAATTTAGATAACATGGGCAACTGTGTCTGACAGTCCTGAATCTGATGGAACTATCTGAGTTTCGTACTATAACTGAATTCACTATATCTGGTAGTCCTGGTATACTGAAATCTAAAGAAATATCTGAGTTCTTTTACTAAGATAGAGACTGAAACTGTGGGAGGTAGTTGTTTAATTGGCAGGCCCTATTATGCCATTATAGCTAAGCTGGGGTCTAATCTCTTCCCTGACTGGAAGGGTGTCAATACCGCACCACCAGTTAAGACAGGCTGTGGGAACCCTCTACTTGCAGGTACTCAAAATAAGAATGGTGGGAACCCTCTACTGGTATGTAGGTAACCTCATGTACCCTCAACTAGCAGGTACGATATCTCAACCTACGCTGGCTACATAGTTCTAGAACGTAAGAATTGCCTATAAAAATCACACCCTCTACTGGCAGGTGAGTTACCATCCTTGGGTTTATTCGATGCTAACTTCTACTCCCAACTGTAGAGACTGAACATGATTAGCTGACTAGGCATGGACTGAGCTTACTGAATTACATTGACTGATGGAATACTACTGATAGCTGATAACTGTCTGAGATCATGAGTTTCCTGAGTCACATGACTGACTAAATTCTACTGAATCATGGATTGATTTTGGATATCATGAAAACATGACATGGCTCTAGGAACACAACTATATTTTTCAGGTACGAGTACTCCCAGGACTCGATGGAAGGAAACTGACACAACATGACTTACTTGATCAGTAGAACAGAGTTCATAATTGATAACATTATAAGTAGGGGATAGTATACGACATGTAGTTCTCAACATCTTATGCATGGCAGGGAGTGAATATATATCATGTACATATTGTATAACTCCATTATCATGAACGCTTCATACCACAACAATAACAACACAACAATAGCATGGAATTTATATTGAATCATAATGGTTAACATCAACTTGCCATTTAGATACTATTGATCCATGGAAACATAATTTCTAGCATTCTAGGCATTTTGTCAAACACCTTGCATGCACTCTTTAAGGCATAGGCGTATTCATTAATTTCACCATATTAAGCCACCCAAATTCATGGGTTCTTACTACCATGATCATAACCTCCATGAAAATACATCAAAATACTACTCTATACCACAAATAACAACCACCAACATGAATATGATCATATCACCACAAAACAATCAAAATTTAGTATTTAAAGATTGATTCTTGAACTCCACGGACGAAAGGGATCCGTGGATGAATACTATGCATACCTTAGATTAAAAATCCGTCAAAGTTAACGGCCAAATAGGCTCGACCATTGATGTTCCCAATTGAACCCTAGGTTTGTTCTTGATGATTTTGGTGAGGATTTCAACAAAAGGAGTATATTTTTGTGTTTAGTAACCTTAACCATGTGTTTTGGGGTTTATATATGGGTGGAAAAAGACCAAAATACCCTTAGAAACACGGAGGTAGAAATGTTGAAAATTGGGCACCCTATCGGAGTTACAAGCCAATGCCCAGCTTGTCTCAGGCTTTAGCCAGGGCAACGCCTTTCGTAGAGCGGTGCTCTAGCTTGGGTAACGCGGGCCTATCGCCCTGATCTACTGGTTTAGGCACCCAAACGTGCCCTTACGCTACTCCAAAAATTCTTAAACTCACTCGGGATGTACTACGACCTTGCCCTATCGTAACACAACTAGAAAATTATAAAATAAAGTTTGGGAAGGTTATCAAATAAATCCCTGAAGTTTAGAGGTCTAAAATAAGACTAAGTGTTAAACACTTAGCTAAAATTTTCTAAGTATTGGAACTTATATTGAGCTTCAAAGAGCTAAACGAGATGAATATGAACGTAACGTTTTTGTGGGGTCTTATACCCAGTGGTTCTCTAGTATTAGTAGCAGAGGCTTGTCAGACTGCTAGATATGATTTAGATTATTTAATATCGATAGTTCAAACTATTAAGTTTCGTTTTTTCAAAGATTATATTCAGATATTCTCAGTTATCTCAAATAGATTTCCCCATTTAGTATTATTTTTATACCAATATTCCCTTGCTATGAGATTCAGACTTAGTAGAAGGCAGGCAAGGTTAGCTTAAGACTACTTGTAATCTTGAGCATCGTGTGACATCTCGGGACCTCTTTTTGGGGCATTACACCCTACCCTACCCATTTGGTCTCCACTTTCCTAACAAACCCACTAGATTCACGCCATTAAAAGATACAATAGTCATATACACCACTAGAACATAACAATAATACACACACAATTACACGCCATTATCATATTTGGACTCTTACAAGAAAATACACATACCACATAGGGGGATTTTCACACATACTCACGAATTTACACACAAATGTCAGTATACACACACATAGCTTCACAAAATGAGGAGGAGGACACACTCTCATGGCCTGAATAAACTGGAAAATGCATACCAACTATCACGACACGAGCCGAGGCCCTAGCCGTAATGATCATCCCAAACCATGAGGCCTGGACGCTCTTCTAAATCTGGTAATCACGCATAATATTCACATAATATAAGAAAATTTGTGGAAAACAACATATTATAGAACCATGGTCAATCTAATAACTTGAACAATTTGAAAAGGAATTTCTAAATATTTTAAACATGTGACAACCATCTGCGAAATCTGTAACATTACAATATCTATCATAAATTTGAAACATAAATGAGACAAGCCACCCAATAGACCATAAAAATAATGTAGCAATGAAATATGAAAATAATGCCTTCTAAAATAGAGAAGGCTCACTAACTGCAACTTCTACACATACGGATCTACTACTGAATAGAACCGCGCTATAGTGCCTCAGATCCTGAGATATAAGGGGTCATTACATATATACTGGTTTGTAGAGCAATCCAAAATAATGTATGTATATGTATAATATAGATGAGAGCAATTCTGAAACATTATCCATAAAATAGTTAAAAATACATGGGCAATTTCAATGACTTTGAAACAATCTTGTCAATGCAGGTCTAATCTTTGTGTTACTTCTGAGTTAGGTAGTACACCCCTACAAGACTAATATTTCATGGGCTATTTGGAATCCACCATTAACTCGGTAGGAAATCCCCCAACCCAAGATTGCTGCAAGAGTTGGAGTTATTGATTCTGATGCACCACAGGGCACTAGGCTAGCGTATAATCCCTTTTGGGAAAATAACAACCCATATCGGTAAAACACAATTTTGGGTAAAGCGTTATCTGAAATAGTGCGTTATTTGGGTAACCACCTAACATCTCTTGAGGTTATTTTTATCCTTTTCTAAACAAACACCTTTCTAAAATAAATTTCTGAAAAATCTAAATAAAATCTGACTTATGTTCTACTCAGAGTTTGTTATAGCATTATTTGTTTTGGTATCATCATACAAAGACTTTCAAGTCATATTTATGAGCCATAAAATATTATGTTACAGTCTCTTCATTTTAAGAATAAAGTTTGGACCACCATATAATTCAAACAGTTCAAGAGAATTCATACTTCAAAACATATGTCAAATTATGCATAGAATCCTTTTTTTCAACATTTCAACAAACATTTGGTGGTCATGTATTTTTGACAAACCATGCAAATCATTCATTATATGTCTTCAACATTTATCTACATGTAAAACCCTCTCTCATCAATTTAAAATCAATCTTAAATCATTTAAAAATAGTGAAGAACATTGATACCATGCTTCTAAATATAACATTCTTCAATTCGTAACATGAGAAAATCAAAAGATGTTTCTACCTGAGAGGGAGTGTAAATAGTCATGTTCTCAATTTAATTATTAACTTTAAATGCATACATACATATATATATAAACAAAAATCAATTTTTTTAAAGGAAAGGCCTCAAGACCAAAATAATAGATCAAAAGGATTCACAATGCATAATTTTTAAATTTAGATCATGTAGTTTAAGAAAACCCACGTACCTTAGATTACAAAGTTTAAAGAGTAGAATTCGAATCTTAATTTGTTCCTGGAAATTTTGGACTTAAAGATTGATTTATTGATTTCTTGTTCTTGGAGGAAACCCTAGTTTGATCTTGTTTTTGAAAGTGAAGAGGGAGTTTTAATGTTGTATAACTGATGATAATATACAAATAACATTTTTAGAAAGTCATTAAATCAATTGCGGAGGTTATCGGAAGAGTAAAAGTACCAAATAGATTCCCACACTACATGATTTATCAACACACTAAATTTGAATAGGATTTATTGACTTTTGTAAGCTTTACACATAGAGTTGACAGCTTACATTCTAGCCCAAAAGTTCGGGAAGTTACATTATCTCCCCTTTGGGATCATTCGTCCACGAATGATGAGTAAGGACACGTCAAATCTTAAAAGGTATGGAATAAGGAAAGTAACCTCGCACTCAACATTTTTCCTCAACAAAGTATCCAAAGGCATCGAAAGTGCTTCATGATAACCCATAGTGAAATGCATAAGCACGAAGCATGAGGTAGTGAAAGCTTTCATATGGATGACCTTGCACATGAGTTCTATGAATAATTCTGATCATAACATACAACATGAGTTTATTTGGTGATCATAGGCCCTATTTACATCAGTACTAATCATAAAATGAGATTTCGCGGGAGACAGGATTTAGAAGCATTTTCCACCTTACAAGATACAACAAATGTATCTTAAGTTTAGAGATACTATTCATTTATTCCCCAACATTAATCAACATACTTTATCATTTCCCACCTACTATTCTACCATAACACATCTAATCACTTGAATTTTGTGTCTCGACATATAATAATTCTATGATGAAGCCCAACTCGAAGGAAAGAGGTGCTAACTTAAACTGCGGGACCTACACTCTACATCACATTAAGAAATCACCTCACCCTATCACTATAATCCAATAACCTTAAGTCTTAATTCAAGGAATACTAACCGCACGGCACATTGGTTTATGTTTTCATCAATCACAAAATTTAAGTCTATCATTACTATACCCACTTTATGGATCTCCCAACTAAGACCAGCCAATTCAATCATTCTCACTAAGATTTTCACCACATAATTCTTTTTTAACTATCTCACATAATGAAAACTGATTTCTTTCTTCCCCTTTCTCCTATAACCTTAGCTCTGGAAGTCAAATCAAAATATTCATCTTCAAAATCATCTTCCCCTCACCCAAAATACTACCACACTTTCATAACCACCGTCATACTGATATATGAAGGGTCATTGAGGGACCCGAGCCTAAACATCATGAATGGATGTAACAGTAGTCAATACATAGCTTATACTTATTACACTACGCAAGGAGGGACATGAAGTGAAGATGCGATAGAATTGACACGAAATGATTTAGATATCAAGTGCCTAGATCATAAGTAAAGGGTTGTTCGGCATAACCACAACACAACATGATTTCCTAGGACATACTATGGTGAGAAACATGGGTACACATATCTCATGATTTGTATAACATAAGTCGGAATTCATAAAGTAAATTTTTGAAACAGAGATTGATACTTGAAGCTATTGCTTCTCATTTTCCGAGCTGAGATAGTCATAAGTTCGCACAACTTTATTGCTTTGGATAATTCTGGCATAAAATGATTCAGTGAAATATCAAAACATATTTTTTAGGACTAAGCATGTTGTGAGACATAGTTTTAGATCATGAGCAATGTAACATATGTCTTGGATACTTGGAATATTGAATCACTAAGGGAGATTATTACTCCTTGTATTGAAATTTGAACATGTCATGAGTTACATAGAGAGCTCAAACCTTAGGCATAGGCAAGACATGAATACATAAGACATTGGTAGAAGTCCATTCAAATCGAAGTAGGAGGAGCTTGCTTGACTAGGAATTGATTTAACATGATTCTTACTTGAAACTTGACATCACAAAAAGAATTCGGGAACTACTTTAATCCATCATCTCCCCCTTAGATCAAAGTCACCCTCCTAGACTTGAGAATATAACCTCCCATCAATCTATAACCAGATTTCTCAATACAAAAGGGGATATCGGTATACACACGAACACAAACTTCCTTCAAGAATTTTAGATAAAGACAGTCAATTTATTCTAGGTTATCTCCCTTCAGGGATACTAATCATAACTTCCCCTAACCCCAAAGTAACCAACTTATGACTAACATTATTATAGGTATGTCCATCTGTGCTTCTAAATACTTAACACTCTATCTTCAACTCCTTAGAATACTCGCATTACACCTCTAGTTGCATAACTTACAACTTAACAAAATTTGTAAAACCATACCCAAGGATCATGTTGCCTACCTATATTTCCTCAATTCAACTCTAATTAATATCGTACAACAACTTACCAGACTTTTCTATACTAAATTTCAAGAACATAAACTAGGTACGCAAAACACTTATACACATAAATGCTAAGGCTTCCATTTTTAAGTACACTCTAAAAGCATTGCTTTCCAAGAATGCTACTCTGAATTTTATTCACTATCCTCTATTTTCATCAACCTACAATTCAATCTCATGAGCATACACATCCTCACTCCTTATCACATAAAAATCCACTCTCCACTACTTTACGTTCTAATATTAGACCGTTAATCACATAACTTATATCTTGAAATCTTACCGAATGCCACACTACCAGGGGGTGCAACTTATTCTTATATACTTACGCCCTTATCCACTTAGTGACTCACCCACAATTCATAATTTTAACACTAGTCCTCATATACACATATACCTTAAAATTACCATTTAACTTTTCATAAATAATCAACCTAATCTTTTTCACAAATCACATCAATCCTACTAATTCATTCCCACAAAACATATATCATTAACCTTACGCAACTACTCTTACCACTAAAGAAAAGATCGTCAAGGGGGCAAAGTCACATAATAGACATGGTCAACCTTTATCTCATATTATAATACAATGCTATCTTATCTACATATTCAACTTTATCCTATCATACTTACTTACCCAAGCATATATTTAGACTACCTTCAAATTCCACATACAAAAATGAGTCTATACTTATAACTTATTGGCTAATCTAACCGTTTTCATTCACAACCTATAAGGGATTTCTTTAACCACTATAACTACCCACTCTAGGCTCTTTCCTATTTTGGATAAATAAAAAAAATCAAAACCAAACACTTTCTCCACACACCACCATACAATCTATAGGTCTTGCCACAATATTATCCAACCACGATAAAAGAGAGAACCACCCCTAAATCAAAGGGTTATACAAGTAAAACTACTTATTTGCATAATAGTCATCCTCACTTTGACTGCTAACCTAGTGACTTCATGTCACCAACTTTCGGACCAAGTTACTACCATTAGGTCCTGACACTTTAACATATACTACTACTCGGGAAGAAATACAGTTCCAACATTCTACTGCACATTATTTTGTGTAATAAGAATTTGAAAAGGGACTGGATACTCTTAAATACCTCAGTTTAAAAAGCACAATTTCATCAAGGTCAAAGTTTACTCTAGAATCAATATACCATGAACCACTAACAGACTCCTCTTAAGTCCCTGTATAATTTTATAATCTTTTATGACTCAATCAAAACGGATCATACCATTTAGATTCTAAATATCTGCACTTGAATAACCTCAACAATGAGATATATCTAAGAATATCAGAGTAAGAAAAGAATTGGGATAACTTTATTTTCATATGGTGATACCATAACACGAACTAAAGTATGAAAGAGGCACATTCTGACTCCATAGCATGAACTAGAACATGAAGAAAGAGTGTTATTCCTAAACACCGTGTAGCCTCCTACTTATAAGTGTGGCATGCTACAAACCCATAAACAAAACTCTACCTGGTACAATTTCGTAGACACCTTGGTACCATGAACCGTACTTTGGTATCAAGTTTGTCATTGCCCAAGCTAGAGTCGTAGCCATAACAAGCATCCCGAATCATAAGGCTTGAGTGCTCTTCTAAATCTGGTAATCATGCATAATATTCACATAATATAAGAAAATTTATGGAAAATAACATATGACAGAACCATGGTCAATCTCATAACTTGAAAAATTTGAAAAGGAATTTATGAATATTCTAAAAATATGGCAACCATCTACAAAATCTCTAACATTACAATATCTATCATAAATCTGAAATATAACTGGGACAAGGCCCCCAATAGACCATAAAAATAAAGAAGCAATGAAATCTAAAAATTAGGCCTTCTGAAATATAGAAGGCTCACCAACTTCAACTTTTGACACACATGGATCTACTGTTGGATGGAACCGCGGGACTCTGCCTCAAATCTTAAGATATAAGGGGTCAATACATATGTACTGGTATGCAGATCAATCCAAAATAATGTGTGTGTATATATATAACATAGATGAGAGCAAGTATGAAACATCATGCATGAAATAATTAAAAATACATGGGCAATTTCAATGATCTTAAAACAATCTTGTCAATGTAAGTCTAATCTTTGTGCTACTTCTGAGTTAGGTCGTACACTTCTGAGTTAGGTGGTACACCCCTACAAGTGTGATATTCCATGGGCTATATGGAATCCATCATTGACTCGCCAAGGAAGCCCCCAACCTAATTTTGCCGAAATTGTTAGACTTCTGATTCTGATATGCCACAGGGCACAAGGAAAGCATATAATCCCTCTTAGGGAAATAATAACCTGTATTGAAAAAACATAGTTTTGGGCAATGAGTTATCTGAACTCGTGGCTTCTTCGGATAACCACCTAACATCTCTTAAGCCCATTTTTATCCTTTTATAAACATTCATCTTTTTTAAATAAATTTCTGAAAAATTTGAAAGAAATTAGACTTATGTTCTACTTTGAGTCTGTTATAGAACTATTTGTTTTGGTATCGTCTTACCAGGACTTGCATGTCATATTTATGAGCTATAAAATATAATGTTACAGTCTCTTCATCCAAAACATAAATTTTGGAGCACCATATCATTCAAATAGTTCAAGAGAATTCATACTTCAAAACACATGTCAAATTATGCAAAGAATCCCTCTTTTCAATATTTCAACAAATATGTGGTGGTCATGTATTTTTGACAAACCATGCAATATTTTATTAAATATCTTCAAAATTTATCGACATATAAAACCCCCTCCCATCAATTTAAAATCAATCTTAAACCAATTGAATAGTAAAGAACATTGATACTATGCTTCTAAATATAACATTCTTCAATTCATAACATGAGAAAATCAACAGATGTTGCAACCAGAGAGGGAGTGTAAATAGTCATGCTCTCAATTCAACTATCAAATTTAAATGCATATATATATATATATATATATATATATATATATATATAATTTTCTTTAAGGGACGACCTCAAGGACAAAGCAATAAATCAAAAGGATTCACAATGCACAATTGTAAATTTAATTCAAAGCCCATTTAAAAATTCATGATTTCTAAAACATCAAACCTTATTCAAAGTGTTTTGAACAATCCCATGTAGTTTAGGAAAACCCCACGTACCTTATATTACAAAGTTTAAAGAGTAGAACTCGAATCTTGACTTGTTCCTTGAAATCTTGGACTTAAAGATTGATTTCTTGCTTTCTTGTTCTTAGAGTAAAACCTAGTTTCATCTTGTTTTTGACAGTGAAGAGGGAGTTTTGATGTTGTATAACGGATGATAATAGACTAATAACATTTTTATAGAGTCACTAAATCAATTGGGGAGGTTTTCGGAAGAGGAAAAGTACCGAAACACCCCTTTTAAAATATCCCGCCTTCGGAACTTTGAATTTTGCCCGACAGCTTGGTTGACGGACCGTCAGGAGGATGATGGACCATAACCTTGATCGTCGGGTCATGTCCAGGGACTGAACTCACTATTTTAGGGGCGACAGATGGCTTTACGGTCTGTTGGGTCTACCCTCGCACCCTTGGCAGATTAATACCTCTCTATAAAACAGGCATAACTTTTTACTTCGATATTAGATTAACGCAAAACCGGTGGAGTTGAAAAGAGGACTCAAAGAACTTTCGTTGTATATATAGTAGATCCCCTAATTCATTATATACAAGAAGTTATGGTCGACTTAAGTTGACCAAAGTTTTGACCCTCTCCAAAATCAATCAATAGGAAAACTTTCAACTCGTCCTTCAGTTAGGGGACCTCTATGATCTCAATTCATGCTCAAATAGAATCCCACACTACATAATTTATTAAAACACCAATTTTGAATAGTATTTATTGGCTTTTGTAACCTTTAGACATAGAGGTGACGGTTTACATTCTAGCCAAAAAGTGCGGGGTGTTACATTCATTATCTTCCCTTTGGGATCATTCGGCTCTGAATGATGTGTAGGGACTTGTTGAAGCTCTAAAAGGATGAAATGAGGAATGTAACCTCTCATTGAAAATTTTTCATCAACAAAAGTAGGTAAAGGTATTGAGAGAGCTTCATGATAACCTATAGTGAAATGCGTAAGCACGAAGCATGAGGTAGTGAAATTTTTCATATGGACGACCTTACACATGAGATCTATGAATAATTCTCATCACAACATAAGGCATGAGTTTATTTAGTGAATCACAGTCCCTATTTACATCAGTACTAATCATGAAGTGAGATTTCACGGGATACAGGATTTAGAAGCATTTTCTACCTTAGAAGATACAACGAATGGACCTTAAGTTTAGAGACACTACTCATTTATGCCCCAACATTAATCAATGTACTTCATAATTTCCCACCTACAATTCTACCATAACACATCTAACCATGTATAATAATTCTACGCTGAAGCCCAACTCGGAGGAAAGAGGTGCTAACTTAATCTACTGGACATGCACTCTACATCACATTAAGAAAACACCTCACCCTATCACTATAATCCAACAACCTTAAGTCTTAATTCAAGAAAAACGAACCACACGGCACATTGGTTTTTGTTTTAGTCAATCACAAAATTTAAGCCTATCATTACTACACCCACTTTATGGATTTCCCAACTAAGACCAGCCAATTCAATCATTTCACTATGATTTTCACCACATCTCTCACATAACGAAAACTCATTTCCTTCTTCCCCCTTCTCCTATAACCTTAGCTCTAGAAGTCAAATCAAAATATTCGTCTTCAAAATCATCTATTCCCCCACCCAACACACTACCACGCTTTCACAAGCACCTTCATACTGATGATTTGTATAACATTTGAAACATGGGTACATATATATGATGGTTTGTATAACATAAGGTTGGAATTCATAAAGTCAACAATTGAGACAAAGATTGATACTTGAAGCTATTGCTTATTATCATCATAGTTAAGATAGTTATAAGTTCGCACAACTTTATCAGTTTGGATAATTCCGGCTTAAAATGATTCAGTGACATACAAAAACATATTTTATTAAGACCCAACATGCTGTAAGATATAGGTTTTGATCATGAGCAACAAAACTTATGGCTTGGATACTTAAAATATCGAATCACTGAGGGATATTATTTCTCCTTGTATGGATATCAAAACATGACACGAGTTACATAGAGAGCTCAAACTTTAGGCAGAGGTAAGACATGAATACATAAGACATTGGTAGAAGTCCATTCAAATCGAAGTAGAAGGAGTTTGCTTGAATAAGAATTGATCTAACATGATTCTTACTTGAAACTTGACACCACAAAAAGAATCCGACAACTACTTTAATCTATGATCTCCCTCTTAGATCAAAGTCACCCTCCTAGACTTGAGAATATAACCTCCCATCAATCTATAACCACAGTTCTTAATACAATAGGAGATATTGGTATACACACGACACAAACTTCCTTCAAGAATCTTACATAAAGACACTAAATTTTTTCTGGGTCGTCTCCCTTCAGGATACTAATCATAACTTCTCCTAACCCCAAAGTCACCAACTTATGACTAACATTATTATAGGCATGTCCATACATGCTTCTAAACACTTAACACTCTATCTTCAACTCCTTAGAATACTCGCATTACACCTCCCGTCACATAACTTACTACTTAACAAAATTTGTAAAACTATACCCAAGGATCATGTTGCCTACCTATATTTCCTCAATTCAACTCTACTGAATACCATACAACAACTCACCATACTTCTCAATACTAAAATTTCAAGAACACAAACTATGTACACAAAACACTTATACACATAAATGCTAAGCCTTCCATTTTTTAGTACACTCTAAATACATAGCTTTCCAAGAACGCTACTCTTAATTTTTTCATTATCCTATATTGTCAACAACCTACAATTCGTAATCTCATTAGAATACACATCCTCACTCCTTATGACATAATAATCCACTATCCACTAGTTAATGTTCTAACATTAGATCGTTAATCACATAACTTATATGATAAAATCTTACTAAACACCATACTACTAGGGTGCAACTTATTCTTATATACTTATGCCCTTATCCACTTAGTGACTCACCCTTAATTCATCATTTTAACACTAGTCCTCATATACACATATAACTCACAATTACCACTTAACTTTTCACAAATAATCAACCTAAGCTATTTCACAAATCACATCAATCCTACTAATTCATTCCCACAAAATATACATCATTAACCTTAAGCTACTACTCTTACCACCACATTCTACATCTAAAGCCTAAGCCTATAGTCTAGCAACGATCATGTACCACCGGTGAAGCATAGAACATATTATAATGGTCCATCAAATTGGGAAATCAACTAAAAATACTCATTTCATTTAACTATTACCTATAATTGCAATCCATTCATGACATCACTATTACAACTTAAAATTCACTACATCCCTTCTCATATGAAGTACTAGTTTACAACCTCTAAAGAAAACAAATTCAAGGGGGGTAAAGTCACATAATAGACATGGTAAACTTTAATCTCATATTACAATCCAATACGATCTTATCTACATATTTTATTTTCTCACATCATACTTAGTTACACAAGCATACATTTAGACTACCTTTAAATTCCATAAACAAAAATGAGTCTATACTTATAACTTATTGGCTAATCTAACCGTTTTCATTCACAGACCATAAGGGATTTCTGTAACCACCATAACTATCCACTCTAGACTCTTTCCTATTTTGAATAAATAAAAAAAAATCAAATTCAAACACTTTCTCCACACACCACCATACAATTTACAGGTCTTGCCATAGTATTTTTCAACCACCATAAAAGAAAGAACCACAACTAAATCAAAGGGTTATACAACTAAAACTACTTATTTGCACAATAGTCACCCCTACTCTGACTACTAACCTAGTGACTTCATGTAACCAACTTTGGACCAACTTACTACCATTAGGTCATAACACTTTAACATATACTACTACTTGGATAAAAATATAGTTCCAACATTCTTCTACACATTATTCCTACAACAAGAATTTGAAAGGGACTGGATACTCTTAAATACCTCAGGCTAAAAATCACGATTTCATCAAGATCAAAGTTTACACTAGAATCTCTAACAGACTCCTCTCAAGTCCTTGGACAATTTTATAATTTTTTATGACTCAATCAGAAAGGATGATACCATTTAGATTCTGGACATGTCTACTTGAATCACCTCAATAATGAGATATATATCTGAGAACATCAGGGTAAGAAAAGATTTGGGATAACTTTACTTTTATATGGTTACACCATAGCACGAACTAAAGTATTAAAGAAGAACATTCTGACTCTATAGCACAAACTTGAACATGATGAATGACAGACATTCCTAAATGTCTTGTAGCCTCCTTCTTATAAGTGTGGCGTGCTACACACCCATAAACAAGACTCTACCCAATGCAATTTTGCAGACATCTTGGGACTATGAACCGTGCTTTGATACCAAGTTTGTCACAACCCGAGCCAAGGCCCTAGCCGTAACATGCATCCCAAACCATGAGGCCTCGACACTCTTCTAAATCTAGTAATCATGCAAAATATTCACATAATATAAGAAAACTTTTGTAAAACAATACATGACCAAACCATGGTCAATCTCATAACTTGAACAATTTGAAAAGGAATTTCTAGATATTCTAAAGATGTGACAACCATCTGTAAAATCTCTAACATTACAATATCCATCATAAATTTGAAACATAATTGGGACAAAGCCCCCACTAGAACATAAAAAGAAAGAAGAAATGTAATCTGAAAACCAGGTCTGCCAAAGTTGAGAAGGCTCACCAACTGTAACTTCAGACATGCACAGATCTACTATTGGATAAAATCGCAGGACTGTGCCTCAAATCCTGAGATATAAGGGGTTAATACATTTTTACTAGTACGCAGAGCTATCCAAAATAATGTGTGTGTATATATATAACATAGATGAGAGAAAGTTTGAAACATCATGCATAAAATAGTTAAAAATACATGGGCAATTTAAATGACCTTAAAAAAATCTTGTCAATGCAAGTCTAATCTTTGTGTTACTTCTGAGTTAGGTGGTACACCCCTACAAGTCTGATATTTCGCGAGCTATATGGAATGCGCTATTAAATCGATAGGGAATCCCCAACCCAAGTTTTCCGCAAGAGTTGGAGTTTATGATTCTGATACATCACAGGACACTAAGCCATCGTATAATACCTCTTGGGGAAATAATAACCCATATCGATAAAACACGATTTTGGGCAACGAGTTATCTGAACTCGTGCCTTCTTTGGGAAACCTCCTAATATCTCTTAAGCCTATTTTTAGCATTTTATAAACATGCATCTTTCTAAAATCAATTTCTAAAAAATCTAAATAAAATCTGACTTATGTTCTACTCTTAGTCTGTTATGGCATTATCTGTTTTGGTATCATCATTCCAAGATTTTTAAGTCATATTATGAGACATAAAATATCATGTTATAGTCTCTTCATTCGAAACATAAAGTTTGGACCACCATATCATTCAAACATTTCAAGAGAATTCATACTTCAAAACATATTTCAAATTATGCATAGAATTCATCTTTTCAATATTTCAACAAAGATGTGGTGGTCATGTATTTTTGACAAACCATGGAATCCTTTCATTATATGTCTTCAGCATTTATCAACATGTAAAACCCCACCTTATAAATTTAAAATCAATCTTAAACCATTTAACAATAGTCAAGAACATTGATACCATGCTTCTAAATATAACATTCTTCAATTCATAACATGAGAAAATCAAAAGATGTTGCAACCTGAAAGGGAGTGTAAATAGTCATGCTCTCTATTCAATTATCAAATTTAAATGCATACATATATATATTTATACATATATAAACAAAAATCAATCTTTCTTAAAGGGACGGCCTCAAGACCAAAGCAATAAATCAAAAGGATTCACAATTGTAAATTTAATTCAAAACCCCTTTAAAAATTCATGATTTCTAAAACTTTAAACCTTATTCAAAGTGTTTTCAACAATCCCATGTAATTTAGGAAAATCCCACGTACCTTAGATTTCAAAGTTTAAAGAGTAGAACTCGAATCTTGATTTGTTCCTGGAAATCTTGGACTTAAAGATTGATTTCTTGCTTTTTTGTTCTTAGAGGAAACCCTAGTTTGATCTTATTTTTGAAAGTGAAGAGGGATTTTTGATGATGTATAACTGATTATAATAGACTAATAATATTTTTATAGAGTCATTAAATCAATTGGGGAGGTTTTCGGAAGAGGAAAAGTACTAAAACACCCTTTTTTGAAACCATAGTTTTGATGTTATTTTTAAAAGTGAAGGAGTTTTGATGTTGTGTAACTGATGGTAATAGGCTTAGTTGATGGACCTCGTTAGGAGGGTGACGAAACATCACCTTGACCATCGGGTCATGTCCCATGACTAAACTCACTATTTTAGGGGTGACAGATGTCTCGACGGTCCGACAGATTGACCGTCGCACCCTCGGTAGATTGATACCTCTCTGTAAAATTGGCATAACTTTTTACTCCGCTATTACATTAAGAAAAAATTGGTGGACTTGGAAAGAGGAATCAAATTCCTTTTGTTTTATATATAGTAGGTCCCCTAGTTAGTTATATATAAGAATTTATACTCTATTAAAGTTGAATCAAGTTTTGACGCTCACCAAAACTCAATCGATAGGAAAAATTTCAACTCGTCCTTCAGTTAGGGGACCTCTATGATCTCAATTCATGCTCAAATAGATTCCCACACTACATAATTGATTAACACAGTAAATTTGAATTGGATTTCTTAGCTTTTGGAACCTTTACAAATAGAGGTGATAGTTTACATTCTATCCTGAAAGTGCAGGGTGTTACACCAACACAAATACAATACACACACAGTGAACAAAGGTAGAAAAAATGGAGATAAGATCGAGAGTATGAGGGAAAAATGTGAGAGAGAGATAGAAGAGGAGAGAGAAGAGTGAAATAGATTGATTGGAGAGAGACTGGAGTAATAGAAAGAGAAAAACACTCGCTGGAAATTTATGGATTAGCCACCAGAAACCACCTTCGTCGTTGTCGTTACTGCTCTATAATTTATCATTGGAGAACATCTATGTTTGCCCAAATTCATCCGAATCAGACTGTTTTCTGTCAAAACTAACCTAAAATTCCAAAGTTCTGCCAGAAACGTGTACGAGTCTTGTTTGTTTTTTGTATTCTATGTTTGATCTTAGCGGAAAACAAAGTGATGGTTGTATATCGGAGCTGGTTTCATATTGAGGTTTCATTCAAGACTTTGATTGTGGTTCAATTCGAAAGAATCATCTTCAATTAAAATTGAGGTCCATTTCTCCTACTCATTCTCTATTTTTATTCCAAATTTTGATCATTGTTTGTGGATGTGAATGACCGGCATGCTTAGCATGTTAGATTCTTTGTGAAGTGTATGTTTTTTGATGCATGATTTGGATTTTTGAAAATCTAAAGGGAAAAAATATTGACAATCGAAGAGTTGTTAAATCAATTTGGGCCGGGAATTGAAAAATCTATAAAAAGGCAAATATTGATTGTTTGATTCATCGATGGTTATTTGATTTGAAATAAACACGGATTATGTTGATTTCATTATTATCACATTTAGACCATAAATTAATTAGGAAAATACTAAGTTGGGTAGGCGAATTGTAGGAATTGATGATTGTGGGATGATTGAATTTTTGTGCTTGAGATTGTTTTATTTAGTCGCTTGAAATTAAAAAATGTATTTATTTTACAGGGGAATGACCCAAGATCACATTGCACTTATTCACCGCAGAATGCTCCGAAGTATCATGTACGCAAAGAAGGCTCGTGATCTAGGCTTGAGGCATCGGGTAAAGAATTGAAGTGTAGTTTAGGATTAGTGTAGATTTACTTTTCAGAACCTTTTTATTTGGGGCTATAATAATTGGACTGGACACTATATTTTTAGACTTATTTTGTTTGTTGTTTGATTGATTGTTTGCATGTTTTGTGTGATTTATACATTCATATTGTCAAATTTGACGATATGCTCCACCAAGAGGCCATGGTTGAACCACGGGATCGAGGGGTGCCTAACACCTTCCCCTCAATCAACAAAATTCCATAACCAAAATCTTTATTCGTGGATTAGTTTAAAAGAATCAAAATCATTTTGAAAAGGGATTTCCAAAGGTGACTTGGCACACCCAATTTATGCCAAGTGAAGACTCTTATTTTTGAATATGAAAAATCCTTTTTGAAACAAATCTTCATTTTTTTCAGCTAATAATAAAAGCCCTTTCAAACTTAAAATTAATATTTTTTTGGTTAAAAAAGGGTTGTGACAGATCTCTCGACTCTTCTGGGGATTTTTCAGAATTCGAGCTTATTTGTTATATCATTGTTGAGTGCCTATTTGCTACGTGTTTACAGTTTTTCCTCTTATGTATTACCAGTTTATATTTGACTTCCTTTGCATAACCCGAGTCAATTTTTTTTGCAACAAATTCTGTAGTACACGATGTGTACATGATCTCTAGTTGAGTCACCCTTATTTTAGGAGAGGGATCCATCGGTTGGTATGGAGTAGGTGGAAACCAATCGTAGCTACTATCAACCATACGCTCCCCTGAACAACCTTATTAGTAGACTCCAGCATAGGTCAACCTTTAGGTCATGCTTATCTGTATCATATTAAGACCTTGCAGGACCCAGTTGGTCCTTTGTAGGAGGCTCACCCTTAAAGCATCCTTACATGCTAATTGTTGCATCTTTGAGCACAAAAGGGTCATTTAACGAACTGATTTGAGGAAAACCATGTGCTAGAATTAAAGGAGCGTGTGTTTAGGCAAGAAAAAAGCAAAGTGAATCCAAAAAAAATAGAGTTTCACAGTTTTTTTAAAGTTTTTTTATGGTTTTTGTTTCTCATAATCTAAAAATTCAAAAATATTTTTTTTTACATTTTGCACTTATTTACTAAAAAAAAAGCATCAAAAAGATTTTGCATTTTTTCCTTTAGCAAGTATTTATAATTCAAAAATTTCAAAAGATTTATTATTTAATAGGAGATTTTTATAAAAGAAATTCAAAAAAATATGGTAGAATTTTTGTACAATGCATAAGACAAAAATATCAAAAAGATTTTTTTTCATAGTTGTTGGTGTCATTTTTATATGATGTATCAAACTGAAAACTCAAAAAAGATTTTATTGACTTTTTTCATCATCTGTATTTGGTCGTGTCTCTTAAGTCAAGGTTTAGTTTGTTTAATCTTTAATTGTCCAATCTAGATAAATTATGCACACCTAATTCTGCTTTCTCGGGAGTGAGATACGTAGGAAGCCTTTCGTGGGTTCGATGATATTATTTTAAAAATCCCAAAAGATGTTTCTTCACTCTTCATTTAGAATAGGTGTCAGATACATCTTTAACAATAAAACTACAAAAAATTTCCCTTTAATAGTTTCAAGTTTCTTTCTTGTATGAAATTCAAAATCAAAAACCCAAAAAAGATTTTGCTTTGATAATCATAGGTTTCATTTTTTGTATAGAAATCTAAAAAATTCAAAAATATTTTGTTCACTCTTCATTTAGAGTAGGTTTCTACAAAAAGATTTTTCTTTAATAGTTTCAAATTTCATTTTCATATCAAATTCAAAATTGAAAATCCAAAAAGATTTTTCTTTGGTAATCATAAGTTTCATTTTGTATAGGAGTTTGAAAAAATCCAAAAAATATTTTTCTTTTTTTGTTCCACTCTTCATTTAGAGTAGGTGTTTCATATACATGTTTAAAAGGAAACTATAAAACGAGTTTCCTTTATTGTTTCAAGTTTGATTTTCGTATGAAATTCAAAATTGAAAACCTAAAAAGATTTTCTTTGGTAATCGTAGGCTTCATTTTGTATAGGTATTTTAAAATTGAAAAATTCAAAAATATTTTCATTAATTCTTTTGATAATTTGTTAATTTTTTTTCTACTCAAAGTTTCAAAAAAAAAAAAAAGAAGAAAAAGAAAGAGAGTTTGATCGGCCATGTTGTGCCAAAACTTCATGAACTACGCACACCTAATTCTCCTTTTTCAAGAGTGAGATACATAGGCTCCTTTTTTTGGATTCAGTGATATTTTCAAGAAAAATAGAAAAAGATTTTGAGAAAGTGTTGAACTCTAACATGTTTGCTATCTCTTATTCAGTTAGTTTAAGGTGGTTGGTTTTTGGCACTCTGGCGGGTCCTCCATATCACACCAAATATAAGGAAGGTTTAGTTGTGTCCAATAGGGATATAGAGTAACCTCATGGATCAAACAGAGGGTCAAGAAAATGAGAGTTTAAAGGAAGAGAATTTGAGACTAAGACAACAAATGATGAAAATGTATGGAGCTTGTTCCAGTAGACTACCTCCTCTATTCCTCAATATTGATCCTACAAATATCTTGAGTTTTCCATCACAATTGCAAAGT
Source organism: Capsicum baccatum var. pendulum (assembly GCA_030864225.1). Classification (NCBI taxonomy): domain Eukaryota; kingdom Viridiplantae; phylum Streptophyta; class Magnoliopsida; order Solanales; family Solanaceae; genus Capsicum; species Capsicum baccatum. The sequence goes on from CM061550.1 coordinate 80,124,540, forward strand.
TAGTTTTGTATTGTTGTTGACGCACCACAACATGCCTTGGAATTCATGCCACGTCAGCTGCATCTCAGTATTTTCACCACTCCTTCTTTAGCTCTTTAGTATAAAGTTACTACATTCACAACACTACATATCGGTTGTAATTCTGCTGCTCAACCCTCTACTGAGGCTTCCACATTAGCTATCTGCCCAATGATTATGGTTTCTCATTCCTCTAGTGAACCCATGTTCAATACTTTTGATGATCATTGCTATAATCCTAAGTCTACTTTTAAGTTAACTGGACCACCAAAATTTCTTATCAAGAAGTTTGACATGGCTGAAGAGCAAGAGAAAATGGTTGGAAAAATGAAGATTACAGAAAATGCTATGAAAAGTTCCCTAGGACTCGTGGGTGAAGAAGATATTTCATATAAAGACTGGGCATATCTTCAAGTGTCAACCTTCCTTAAAGCTTTGAGATATTAAAATTTAAGGAACATAATGGACATAAGGAATCCATGAAATATTTAGGAAAATATGAAAATCAATTAAGGGAAATTGGAGGGAAGAAGAATGAAAAAGATGCAGTTGCTATTGTAGTTGCACAATAGGAATATCCAAGAAGACGACATTGTCATTACCCTCAGTGTCAATCCCAAGTTCATGCCCAAGCTCTATATAATCACTCCCAACACCCATTATACTCTATTTCCCTACCTCTATACCTAACATATGGTGGACAACCATATGTTTAGCTCTGTTTTTACTCACAATGGCACACACCAACGCCTTAAAGTCACCCTCTAACTTCACCAAAAGATCAAAGCCTTTCTAGCCCCAAGGTTTGATCAAAGTCAAACAATGGAAAGAGAAAGAAGCCTCAAGATAGTTTCACACTAATTGGAGAGTCGTATGCCAGTTTAATCTTGAGATTGGTATAGTAGGGCATGATCACTACTCTCCTTGGGTATACTCCTAACCCACATTCAAGAAGTTTTGATCCTAATGTATGATGTGCATATCATTCTGATGTTTAGGGTCACAATATTGAAGAATATCATGCTTTGAAAAGAAAAATAGAAAAGATGATTCAAGATAAATAGAATTTGGTACAGACCATGGACAATGGTAGAGACTCTAGTCATGCTTATATGCAAATTAGTGGCTAAGATGTCAAGCTTAGCAATTGGTAAGATCCACCTCTCCTTACTTGGAAGGGGTTTTCATATTTTGTTTTGTTTTTCTTTCTATTTTTTAAATTATTTCAGTGTTGTAGTGCGGAATCTATCTTGTTTTATTTCTCTGTCATTTTTGTTTAAACCCTTATATCTTTTCTTTTAATGAAATGTGGTGTCCTTGTTGTTTTGTATTGTTTTCAGTTGTTTGTTTGTTTTCTTTACATAGTTTATTGTATGTTTGTTCTAGCGACATGACATACTAGCGGAATTTTCAGCTAGATCTTAGAATCCAATTTAAGCATAAACTTTGAATCAAAGGGATAAAGTTAGAAAAAGTCATTTGAGAAATAGGTAGAGTGTTGAGACATTTGGTGACCATGCAAAAGTCTTCTTTGAAAATTAAGAAAATTATTTTAAGAATCACAAGAGTAACTTTGTCATTAATTGAAAGATATATCTCGATTAGGTCAAACAGTAGGGCACAATACCATATCAACATGAACGGAAAGAAAATCAATTTCACAAAATCATGAGTCATTCAATGTGAGGAATGTACAGTAAAGGTGGAGTTTGGTAAAAAGTAGAGACGAAAAAGATAAGTTAAAGTTAATGTTGTAAAAAATGTCACAAGTGATCTTCATCTTTCACTTTCATATTGCATGATGTGTATTTGCGTTTTTAAGGATTGATATGACAAAGGCATTTCATTCTGTTATTCAAATATTGTGTCATCCTTTGTTTACCCCATTTGAGCCTTAATGTTATTTTCTTTCATATCCTTCTTTTGGAATCAAGTAGAGTCAGCAAAGCTAAAAAAAAGTGTCGAGCAAAAGAATAGAGTAAGAAAAGTTTCAGAAAAAAAGAAAAAGAAAAAAATGTTTCCAAAAAGAAAGAAAAAAGAAGAGTGTCAAGAATAATAGAGTCAGAAAAAAATCTCAAAGAGAAAAGAGTTAATAAAAATAAAAAAAGATTCAGAATCAAGCAAAAGAACGAGTTGTCGGAACTATGTGTGACTTGATTCTCCTCTTTTGGGGGTGAGATATGTAGGCTTCTCTATTTTAGGATTGGTACAGTTAAATAATTAATTTAAAACTACCCAGTCAAAAGAAATAGGGGCATGAGTGAATTTCCATTGTTTGAGTCGATTCCACAAGTTGTAAGTATCATTCTACTTCAAGTGTCGTTTGGGCCTCATGCCGTCTTTTATTTCTAACCTTATTCAAAAGCCAAGTTACAACCAAAGAAATACCTACAGATCAATATTTGAGAATGATAAGTCTAAGCATGCAATGCATAAGATAATGTATTTTAGGAACTACTTGTCTTCCTCAGCATAAGGAATCAAGAGAGAAATAAAAATAAGAGATCCTTATTGGTGAAAACCCTCAAGGGCACCATAAGACAATGGTGAGCTGAGAGAAAAATGAGAGAGGCTTGTTAGTGAAAATCCCTCAAGGTGTCACTAGCCGAATGAGGTCTTAAATGAAATTGACCTAAGAAAGCAACTCGGTTTCAAGACCATTGACTCAACAACAATTGGTGAAAGTTTGGATGAAAAGATCAGACAGCCTAATCCAAAATGCATGACATAATCATTAAAGTTGACTGTCATTTTTAGATAATTTTTTTGTTCTTTGTTTCAAATGGGGACATTCATTGTCTTTTCTTTCTTCTCTTTATTTTTATTTTATTTTCTTGAGTTGGTTATCAAAATAAAAAAACTATTTTCATTTTTCTCTTGTTAATGAGTTAAGTTGAGGTCAAAATAAGTGAGAAAAGATTTGAAAACTGGATACCAGCTTCTTCAATTACACAAAGCATGATAAAAGTTCAGCACATGAAAGAGACATGATTGTGAGCCGAAATAAGGCATGCAAAAAGTTTTATTAATAGACAAGTCTGGGAACTCATGGAAATACCAAGGTTCAAAGGATTTATCTGAGGGGCATGACAAAGCAGAGATACTGTGTTTGTTTCAATGTCACTCTTATAACCAGAGTTTGGGTCAATGATGCAGTAAGTCAATAACATATGCTAATGGTTGGAAGCAAGATAAAATGTCACAGAATCAAGAGAAATTATCGTAAAAGGTAAAGCCACAAACCAGCCACCATATTTTTAAACTCACAAGTTTTCTTTGTATGAAATAGGAACACATATTACCTTCAAATAAAGTATTTCAAATCCTAAATATCAAAGGCCATAATTTCTCACTTCTACAAATGTAAGAGGAAATGTTGCTGCACAGGTTTGGTGATCAAAACTATGGAAAAACTCATAATCCAATATCTCTAAGAGATGCACTTCCTTGTTCGGGTAATTCAAGTTCATTTATTAGGTGATGCACTTCCTAAATTGAACCTTTACTCCTAGAAGTCATACTTTCTAGTTGAGTCCTTCCACTAAAACCTTAGGAGACACACTTCTTTGTTAGGGTAGTTTAAGTTATGTCTTAATAGGTGATATACTTCCTAACTCAATCCTTTACTCCTGGAAGATGCAATTTCTAGTCGTGTGCTTCCATGCAATCCCTAGGAGATACACCTCTTTATCGGAGTAATTCAGTTTTTATTTATTAGGTGATGTACTTCCTAAATTGAACCTTCGTCCTAGAAGTCCCATTTAATAGTTGATTCATTCCACTTGACCCTTAGGAGACACACTTCCTTGGTGGGTATTCAAGTTTTGCTTATTAGGTGATTCACTTCCTAATTTAAGCCTTTACTCCTACAAAATGTACTTTCTAGTTGAGTAGCTAACCCCTAGGAGATGCATTTCCTTGTCTGGGTAATTTAAGTGGCATTTTTATAGAGATGCACTTTCTTGTTTGGGTAATTCAAATGACATTTATAAGGAGACACACTTCTTTGTTTGGGTAATTCAAGAAACATTTGTAAGGAGATGCACTTCCCTGTGTGGGTAATTCAAGGTCATTTGTAAGGAGACACATATTCTTGTTTGGGTAATTTAAGTGGAATTTATAAGGAGACACACTTTCTTGTTTGGGTAATTCCAATGACATTTACAAGGCACTTCCTTGTTTGGGTAATTCAAGCAACATTTTAAGAAGATGCACTTTTTTGAATTTCATGAAATTTTAATACAATTTCGATGATTTTAAGGATGAAAACAAGTAGCTTTAGAATTAAATTGTTGGTTATAAAGAAATTCTAGACCCAAAAGAAATGTTACTCGAGAAAATTGAAGTAAAAGGTGTCTTTTCAGTATTGAATGAAGGATTGGTGAAATTGACCAACTTAAAGTGTCAAACATAATTAGAAAACTTGATTAAGTTAATTATGGACTTGATTAAAATTTTCAAAACTTTCTAATCTTTTCAAAAATACAAATCAACCAACCCACACCCCTCTTCAATCCAAATCAACCAGTCTCTCTCCTATCTCTCTCGACAGCTTCTCTAAACTCTCTCCCAACTAACAGTTCTACAAATTTCTCCTTTCAATCCTCAACGACTTCAGCCTTCGATGAAAAATAGTTGGGATGCGATCTCATTTTTGACTTTAACCTTCAATTGACGTGAAAGACTTTCTCTCCATCCATAACAACTTTGAATTCTTCATTGTTTCTTTTCTTCTTTCACTAGTAAAAAATTATGGCCTTTTAAGTTTTGAAGAAAACGAGAAACTTGAGACAACTTCTCTTATAGTATTGGGTAACAATTAATATTTATTGTTTTAATTTGAAATGCGGTCTGAATAAAATTCTAATTTTCAGTATTTCTTCTCTTCTCTTTTCGAAGTGAATTTTGATTTTTTGTTGTTTGTTGATTTTTTTTGAATTTTGATTTTAGTTGCTTGTGTTTATATAAACAAAACAATGATTTGGATTGATTTATTCTATTCTTGTTCTTGGTAAAAATAATGATATTGTTGTTTTTCCAGTGGACCAAAATCATGCTACTATTTTTTTCCTCCAACAGATTATCCATCTGGTGCAATATATTAACCATCTGATACAACAGATCAATTATCTAATGCAACAGAGGAACCACCAAATTAAAATTTTGATGCAATAGATTAATCATCTGAGGCAATAGAGGAACCATTAAATAAAAAATCTGATTTAATAGATTTAACATATGATACAATAGTTTAACTATCTAATGTAACAAATTAACCATATATTGTAACAGATGGTAATGCAAAAAATTTACAATCAGATGCAACAGAGGAACCATCGAATAAAAAATCTGATGCAACAGATTAAACATTTGATGCAATGGATAAATCATCAGATTAAAGATATGATATGATGGATGAACCTCCTATTGGATAAAATCCTATCAACTCTTACAACAGGACATGTCCAAGACTTAATTTTTTCAATTGCTCATTCATCTACCGCAATAAATGACCCTTCTATTAGAAAAAATCTAAACAATATTGATTGTTGATAACTGTTCTAATAGATTACTCATGTGTTGCAACAAATGTGTGACCTATTGCACATACCATTTATCTTTCTCAATAGATGAGTGATATATTTTGTATTGTCGCAATAGATTACTCAGTCGTTGCTGCATGTTAGTTAACTGCTCCAACAGATCATTCATATATTATAATAGATGTATGATCTATTGCACAAACTATTCATCTTTCTTAATAGATGAGTAATATGTTTTATATTGTCATAATAGATTACTCATCCATTGCACAGGTTATTTAATTGTTCCAACATATCACTCATATGTTGCAACAAATAATATTGCAATAGATGTGTCATCTGCTGCACAGACCATTTATTTTTCTCAAAAGATAAGTGATATATTTTGTCTTATTACAACAAATTACTCATCCGTTACAATAGATTATGTAACTATTCCAACAGATCACTCAGATATTGCAATAATGTGTGATCTATTGCACGGACCATTTATATGTCTTAAAACATGAGTAATATATTTTGTATTATTGCAATAGAATACTCATCCACCGCAACAGGTTGGCTATATACTGTAATAGATATACTACTTGGTGTAACAGATCAGTGATTTGTTGAAGCTGTTATTTTACTATTTTGCTTGTTAGATTTATGGTTATCCTTTTTAATGATGCATTAATCAATTATAATATATTTTTCTGTATTCATATTAATTTTACATAATATGGCTTCCAAAAGAACAGAAATTGAATCTAGTCCAAGTAAAGAAACAATTGAAGCAGCTAGACTACATCCACTACTCTATGAGCTTGCTTTACAAGCGTTATCACAATTAGGAGTAGAATATGATGAACATGAGGAGGAGGAATGTTTTAAAAAAGAAGATACAAATGCTAATAGCCCTTCCACCAAAGAGTTTGTCAAAACCTTCAGCATTGATCGTTATCCTGTAAGAATGTAGTGTGATGGTGTCATAATTTAATGAGTGATTTCGTCGTTAAGTTGGCCATGGGAAAGTCTTTTGACGCCTTCAGAAAAATACTTTAAGAATAAAAATTGGATGCTTATTGTAGGGACAACTACTTTGGAAAATATCTTGATTTGCCGGAGGACAAGAATGATCATTTCCATATAAAAAAGGTATGTGAACTTCTCAATCATAGGTTTATGTATGAAAACAAAGATAAGATGGATGAGGTGTGGATAAATTACTATGGCATGCCTGTTTGTTTTGGTTGGAAGGAGTTTGCTATAGTTGCTGGACTAAAATGTTATCCTCCTTCTCCTTCTTAAGTTATACCTAATCTAACCCCCCAATAGCACCCCTTATACACCAAAAAGATAAAGGCAAGTCATGTGATCATGATGACTAGGTGTCCATTGCTGGATCAAGCTTCAAAAACAAAAATTTGATAGAAGCGTTGAAAGGTAAAGGACTTTCAAAGAAGCACAAACAGTCATTGTGCTTGGTTTGGTTTGTATATAATTTTATTTGGGATAGAGACACTAACAACCTATGTGTTGGTTTAATAAAGATCTTCGAGGATCTTGAGGTATTTAACAGCTATCTTTGGGGTTATGAAAGCTTTAAAATGAATGTCAAATATTTATTGACTCCGTTAGCACCAAAGACAGTCAACTTATATGGCTTTCCATGGGCTGTCATGGTAAATGTTTCATTCTTTTATTATGACATCATTCATTTTTCACTCAATAAATGGTTTTCATTTATTGGTGTTATTTGTTAGGATTGGGTGTTTGAAGTCATTCCTTATTTGAGACAACAAGTGAACTACAGAAAGAACTTTCCTGTCCAAGAATCTTGAGATGGTTGTCGTCCAAAACTGTTAAAAAAGCAAAAATTTTGGATTTATTCACCCCCCCAAAGGATGAAGTAAGTATAATTATAATTAAAATTTTGGTTTTAATTAATGATTTTTCTAAATGATATAATCATCATTCTAATATATCTAATGACTTATCTTAGATTGTGCATCGTCGCTTGTTCTAACCAATCGAGAGTTGAAGATTCCAATTTTTCTTATGTTACTATCTGTACAAACTTGATTGGACCATAAAGTCGTTGACAGAATAAAAATAGAATTGTTTGGAGCAACAACCATTACAAGAAAAATAATTTTGGAGGGTGGACATGTTGTTGTTTATGGTCTTAGTGGTGATGGAGCTGTTGGTGAATTCACTTATGTTGCATTTTATATTAGAAGCTTGGATTTTTTAGGATATTGATTTCCTCTTAGGTTCAAGTAAGAGTGTGTTGTTGCTATTGTGAGTCTTAGGGTTTCTAGTGTTTGATACACACTTTAGTTCCTAAATATTGTAATAGTTTATGTCTCACTATTTATCCTTTACTTTATTGCTTTAGTTTGGTGTTTTGTTGCTAGTTATCTTTAGTTTTGAATTTGTGCTTGCTTTTTTAGGTTAGTCTTCATCTATTCTTGTGTTTTCTACTTTGATCTTATATTATTTGGTATGAGAGTCAATCTTGGGTTTGTTATCTAGAAAATTGTAACTCCTCAAAAACGGGTCCCAAGATGTCACAAGGTACTCAAGACTACAAGTAGTCTTGAGATAACCCTGTAAGCCTTATTCTAAATCTAAAACTCCTATCAAAGAGATTTAATAATGAATCATCACTAAAATACTAAATCTGCACTAATCTAGAAATTATTAAACATAATGTCTAAATACGTTTGAGTTAAAAGTCTAAACAAATCATACTATAAGTCTGAAACACACCTAATAGTCAGAAAAGCCTCAACTACTAACAACTCGAGAGTCACTGGGATAGACCATTAGTTGACTCAAACTGACTAAAAATAATTGAACAAGCTACTGTAAAAAACTAAAAATCTTAATAACTTAGTCCCTGAACTATGAGGACTCACCAACTATCAAGATGTAGATGTAGATGCTAGAAATCACTCTCGCTGCTAAAACTGAGCACCTGAACCTACATTATTAAACAATGTAGTACATAGACATATATATGGGTTAGTACTTTTGGAATTTACTGAGCATGTGAGGATGAATTCATAAGTGAAACAATATTTTGATATTAATAAAAATTCATGAAAGAATGCATGTTGACTGTAATGACTCACATACTATAGAATAACTGAAAGACAAAAGTCATAAATAATGAAACATACTATATAGATCTTGTGAGACATTACATTTAATTGTGAAAACTGTACTTGTATTCTATTTTTAAATCATGCAGGCAAGTATGGAAAGGATTCACTTTTATATCTGTAATTTGAGAGATGAAATTCATGACTAATATCTGATGTAAAATAATATCTGAATGAGACTGTGCGCCTTCACACTTTGTTTCAAAAGCTTTTCTATTATTCTTTTTTGTTAGGGCTTTACATAAGAGAATTCTTTTAAAAGCTATACTGCAAGGCTTTAGGAAGGTTCTTCTAACCGACATAAACCATGTGAGCTATCATGGAGTCCAACATCTAGCTACCCTACCTCACGTTGGGGAGAGGTGTCATACTTTTGCCAAGGAGTATAACCTGAGCTAGTTGATCACAATGTTTATCTGTCAGCCATATAAATGGGAATAATCTGAATTTGAACCTATGTTGGCTCGTAGTTATGGGAAATTAGGAAGTGCTAAACCCACACTTTCCATTCATTGCTAAATACTACTCCCTTTATTATGTATTCTCATTCTGTAGGATATCCACTTTAAAACTAGCATAAGGGTTTGAAATGAAAACCAGTTGTGCAATTATTTGTTTAAAACTGATATCAAACTAACTGACTGAATTCTATATCTTTGCTGAGGATCAAAGATCAAATCTTATTCAGAAACTAAGTCTGATTTTATCATAGAATGCTTAAAAGCAAAAATCTGCTTGAAATATCAATACTCAACATAGGGCTTAAAGCCCATACTTTAACTCATGTCAAATCATCACAGTGTTCATGCTTAATAAATAAGATCTTGAAATTTCTTTAACAATTCTACTCAAGGCAATGCAATTTAAATTCTCAATATATGTAAAACAAGTCAAACGTATGGACATGAAAAAATATAAATACAATTCATCATTCAAGTCACTTGTGATATCATAGTCTCTAAATAGTAATCATTGGGTATAAACCCTAAATTGAAATTCATGTGAATTCATATAAAATCATGTAAATTCGTAATTATAAACTAGTTTTATGCACAAGGATGAGAGAATTATCCTGTTCACTACCCCCACATACCTTAAGTGATTAAATTGAGGAAGACACTTGACTTTGAATCTCTATTGATGTTGTTGAAGATTATTTCTTGGAGTTCTAGAATAGGGAACCTTGAATTTTTAATTATCTTGGAAAAGGAATGGTGAAATTTTGGGTTTATTAAAGTTTAAAATTAAAGATCTAGGGTTTTCTTTGAGAGTAATTAGATGAAAATGGGTATAATATGCTTATAATGGGTTTAATATTTTGTTTTTCATGATTTGAGGGCTTGGAAAAGACTAAATTTCCATGAAAATTTAAAATGCAGAACTGGAACACAGAATAAGACCTCACCGCGACGCGCCAAATGGGCCATCGCGATACCCACCGTGATGCGGTGGAATTGTGGTGGCTCATTGGAAATAGACCACAACAAATTTAGGAGTCACCGCAATGCGGTGAGTAGTTCATCATGATACCCACCACGACGCATTGCAATCTCTGTGACTCACTGGATTTTTACAAATCCGAATTGGCCTCCACTTCGCTATTGCTTTACAATTTAAAATGTTATCTAAACCTTGTCTGAAAAATTTGCGACTTACCAAAGACATGCTAATTACACCCCTAAATATAATTCAACTCAAAAATTACCATCTCAGAGCTCAAAAGGTTAACTCAAAAATCCTCAAAGTTTAAAGGGAGTCAAAAATGACTAATCCCCTTAACACTTACCTTTATTTCAAGTTCTAAGTCCTATAGATACATACTAAGGGCTGAACTGAGCTAGGAACCTATAGGGTATTACAATATCTCCCCCTTGGAAACATTCATCCTTGAATGAGACTAATTAAGCTAAGGATACTGAGGAACTAAGACTATAACTGGCATGGACAACTGAAAAAATGACTAAACTAATTTACTAATGCAAGAATTATCAAGAAAGTGGTTATATAAATCAAAAACTTAAAATGAAAAAAGACATGATCTGAGGAAACTTGTTACCTTGGTCTGAATCTGAACTTGCGGAAAAAAATGAGGTTACTTTTTTTGTATATTTGTTTCCTCTTCCCAAGTGGCTCCCTCAATGGACTGATTCCGCCAAAGAACTTTGACTAAGGAAACTTCTTTGTTCCTTAGTCTACGAATCTAATGATAAGAATCTCCAATGAAATCTCTTCATAAGAAAGGCTATCGTGAATGTCTGTGCTTTCTAAGGGTACCACAACAGTTTGATCACCAATACACTTCTTTAATAAGGAGATATGAAACACAGGGTGAATGGATGACAAGTTTACAGGTAACTCAAACTCATATGCTAATTTCCCAATGCGACTCAATATTTTGTAAGGTCCAACATATCGGGGACTAAGATTCCCTTTTTTGCCAAATCTCTTCACCACTTTCATGGGTGAAACTTTCAAATAAATAAGTCATTGACTTCAAACTCACGATATCTTGTTCTCATATCTGTATAAGATTTCTATGACCCTTCACTATTTCAAACCTTTCTCGAATCAACTGGACCTTCTCCATATCTTCAAACACCACATATATAGGTGACCTACATCTCCTCCTTACAAAGAGCCTCAAACAGGGCCATTTGGATACTAGCATGGTAACTGTTATTATTGGTGAACTCAATTAATAGAAAGTGCTCATCCCAACTACCCTTTAAGTCAAGAACACATGCCCTCAACATATCCTCTAGGGTCTGAATGTTCCTCTCTGCCTGACCATCTGTCTGAGGATAAAAAGTTGAATGAAAATGAACCTAGGTACCAAGACCCTTCTAAAAGGCTTTCCAAAAGTGAGAGGTAAATAATGTTTCCCTATATAAAATGATATATAAATAACCTCCGTTCAATCTAATCAACCAAGCACCGTGATGCGTCAAGTGATCCATCGCGGTACCCACCTCGACACGATGGCTCATTGGAAATGGACCACTACTGATTCAGAATCACCACAATTCGAAAAGTAGGTCATCACAATATTCATCACGACACAGTGCAATCATTGTAACTTACTTTATTTTTATGAATGCCGAATTAGCTCCACTGCGATGCAGTAGCCTCCTCATTGTAATACTCACTGCGATGCGACCTAATTGTGTTGAACTGCTTCTTTACAATTTTAAATATGATCTAAACCTTGTGCAAATAAAATTAAAACTTACCCGAGACATGCTACTTACACCCCCAAATATAATTCAACTCAAAAATCATCATCTCGGAGCCTGGAAGGTCAACTTAAAAATCCTCAAAGTTTAAAAGGATTCAAAAATGACTAAACCCTTTAACATATTGCTTTATTTTCAAATCTAAGTCCTATAGGCACATTCTTGGAATTGATTTGAGCTATGAATGTACGAGGTATTACATTATCTCCCCCTTGGAAACATTCGTCCTTGAATAAGACTAATTAAGATGAGGATACTGAGGAACTGAGACTATAATCATCATGCACAACTTAAAGCATGACTAAAATAATTTACAAATGCAATAATTATCAAGAAAGAGGCTATATAAAGATGAAACTTAGAATGAAAAAAGAGATGATATGAGAAAACTTATTACCTTACAATGAATCTGAACTTGCGGCAAAAAGTGATAACTCTCAAACTACAACTCTCATAAGAGTGTAAGCGGTCGTTGTCAAATATAGAACCCAACTGGGTTGGGTGTCGAATCCTACAGGGAATACTTGGTCACTAAGTATGCAACGATTAGTAGACCTTCGGTGAAAGTTCTTCGGAAAAATGGGGGATTTTATGCATGAAGTAAAATTATCAAAATAGCAAAGTAAAAACGGAATATTTAGTAAGATTTTAATCAATGAGAATTGTAAGTTAGAGTTATGTCCACCTTATGAGTTCTACGTATCGATTGGCTATGAGTTATGCAGAATTCAGACATGCATGCGCTTATAGAGTTTCGTATTCTATGGTAAATCCTAGCGTCTTTTGGCCATCAAAGATTATCTCACTTTAACTCTTTCGAGCTTAAAGCGTATAACTAATGGTACGAATTCTCCAAGAGGTTAGTCTAGTTACGACACTAACTTCCAAATAGGGGTTGGTAGCCGTATTTCCTTGTCACTCTCTCTTTTCCAGACATATAACTTTTCTTTCGAATAAGTTAATGCTATACTGGCGTATTATATATGTTTGCAACCATAAGAATTCAATTAATATGAAAAGAGTAATGATATAAGTAGCATACATATCAAGAATTCACAAACTCATAGCAATAGATAGTATCTCATAAGGCTTCCATAACCCTAACAGAGAAGTTTAGCTACTCATGAGTGCAACGGAGATCACAATAGATATAATCATCATACCACAACCTAGAATAATCTTGGCGATGGAGATGGTTTAGACGTCAACTAGGGTTGGACAGTTTTTCTCTTGGTTCGTGCCTCTCAAGAAATCCGTGTCCTCTGTCAGAAATTGTAACGTGAATTAGGAGCAAAAGTCGAATGAAAAAGACTTGAATTAATGAATTAGTGAATACTGAAAAATTCAGCAAAATAGGATTTTTATAACATCCTTGTCCTAGTCCTACTGAAATAGGGTTTTTATCCTTGTCCTAGTCCTACTGGGTTACTGCATACTTGTCCTAATCTTACTAAGTTACTTCTGATCCCCAAAGTCTTTAGAAATGTTGTTTTTGCCCGGGAAAAGTTCTCCATGCATCACTTTCAGTCCATCAGTTTCCAGAAGTTGCCTTCCCCCTTACGTTGAAGTTTCCTTTGGCGTCCAACAGTCCACAAAATGCTGAAATCTTCATCATTTATACCTGAAAACATACTAATCAAGTTGGTTAGCTCACTTACAGGAAAAAGGACTAAACTTGCAGGAATTATATATTTTGTCCTCAAAACTTCGCTAAAATATGGGTAAATTAAGGTGCTTTAGGCGTGTAAATACGCCTAACATCAAAAAGATGGGGGTACTTGGTTCGCATATCTACTTCTACTTCCCAAGTGGCTCCCTCAACGAACTGATTCCTCCAAAGAACTTTGATCAAGGAAATTTCTTTGTTCCTTAGTCTATGAAGCAAGTGATCAAGAATCTCTACTGGAATCTCTTCATAAGAGAGGCTATCGTAAATGTATGTTATTTCTAAAAGTACTACAATACCTGGATCACTAATGTACTTCTTTAATAAGGAGATAGAAAACACAAGGTAAACGGATGACAAGTCTATAGGCAACTCAAACTCAAATGCTACTTTTCTAATAGAACTTAATATTCTGTAAGGGCCAACATATTGGGGACTAAGCTTCCCCTTTTTGACAAATCTCTTCACCCACTTCATGAGTGAAACTTTTAAATAAACTAAGTCATTAACTTCAAACTCATGATCTCTTATCCTCTTATTTGCATAATATTTATGATGAGACTGTGCTATTTTCAACCTTTCTCGTATGAACTAGACCTTCTATATAGCTTCTAACACCATATCAGTCCCTATCAAAGAGGCCTCACCCACTTCGAACCAACCAATTGGTGACCTTCATCTCCTCCCATAAAGAACCTCAAATATGGCCATCAGGATTCTAGCATGGTAATTCTTAATAGACAAACTCAACAAACTACAAGTGCTCATCCCAACTACCGTTAAAGTCAAGAACACATTTCCTCAACATATCCTCTAGGGTATGAATGGTCCTCTCTGCCTGACCATCTGACTGAGGATGAAAAGCAAAACTAATATGAACCTAGGTACCAAGACCCTTCTGAAAGGCTTTCCAAAAGTGAGGTAAACTGAGTACCCCTATCTAAAATGATAGATAAAGAAACTTTGTGCAATCTAACCAACCTATCACTGCGACTTTACCAAATAGGCCATCATGATACCTACTGCAATATAGGTAATCACGGTGGCTCATTAGAAATAAACTACTACTGATTTGGGCATCACTACAATGCAGTGAGTGGGTCATCACAATAGCCTCTTAGATTTATTTTCAAGTTCTAAATGTTATAGGCGCATACTAGGGGCTGAACTAAGCTAGGAATGTACGTGCTATTGCAATATCTCCCCCTTGGAAACATTCATCCTCGAATAAGAATAATTAAGCTGAGGATACTGAGGAACTGAAACTATAAATGGCATACAAACTGAAAGCATGGTTAAACTGATTTACAAATGCAAAAATTATCAATAGAGTGGCTATATAAATCTAAAACTTAGAATGAAAAAAGAGATGATCTGAGTAACCTTTTTACCTTATTTTGAATCAGAACTTAAAGTGAAAAGATGAAGGTACTTGGTTCGCATATCTGCTTCCGCTTCCCAAGTGGCTTCCTCAACAGACTGATTCTGCCAAAGAACTTTGACCAAGGGAACTTCTTTGTTCCTTAGTCTATAAATCTGGTGATCAAGAATCTCCACTGGAATCTCTTCATAAAAGAGGCTATCATAAATGTATGTGCTTTCTAAGGGTACTATAATAGATGGATTACTAATAAACTTCTTTAATAAGGAGATATGAAACACAAGGTGAACGAATGATAAGTTTGCAGGAAACTGAAACTCATATGCTACTTTTCTGACACGACTCAATATTTTGTAAGGGCCAACCTATCGGGGACTAAGATTATACATTTTGATAAATCTCTTCATCCCCTTCATAGGTGAAATTTCAAATAAACTAAGTCATTGACTTTAAACTCATGATCTCTTCTCTTTACATCTGCATAATAATTCTGATGACACTATTCTATTTTTAACCTTTATCAAATCAACTGAACCTTCTCCATATATTCAAATACCACATCTATCCTTATAAAAGAGTCCTCACCTACTTAAAACCAATCTATAGGGGACCTACATGTCCTTCCATAAAGAGCCTGAAACGTGGCCATCTAGATACAATTGTGGTAACTGTTATTATAGGCAAACTCAATCGATGGTAAATGCTCATACCAACTACCCTTGAAGTCAAGAACAGATACTCTTAACATATCCTCTAAGGTATGAATGGTCCTCTCTACCTGACCATCTGTCTGAGGATGAAAAGTTGAACTAAGATCAACCTGGGTTCCAAGACCCTTATGAAAGGCTTTCCAAAAGTGAAAGATAAACTGAGTACCCCTATATAAAATGATAGATAAAGGAACTTCATGAAATCTAAAAAACTCTCTAATAGACATCTTAGCATAATCTTCAGCTGAGAAGGACGTATAAACTAGCAGAAAATGGGCTAATTTAGTCAACCTATCTATAATAAACCAAAGCAAATCACGATGATAAAGCGAATGGGGTAACCCTATCACAAAATCCATGTTCACCTCTTCTTACTTCCAGATGGGAATACTAAACTCCTACAAGGTGCCACCAAGCCTTTGGAGTGTACTGAGCAAGTGGGGTGAATGCATAAGTGAAACTATATTTCAATGTTCATAAAAATTCATAAAAGAATGAATGTTGAATGTAATGACTCACATACACTAGAATAACTAAAATATAAAAGTCATAAATAATAAATAATGAAGAATACTGTATAGATCTTGTGAGAAATCACATTTAGTTCTGAAAACTGTACTTGTATTCTATCTTTAAATGATGCAGGCAAGGTGTCAAAAGGACTCACTTTTATATCTGTAATTTGAAAGATGAAATTCATGACTAATATCTAATATAAATTAATATTTGAGTGAGACTGTGAACCTTCACACTTAGTTTCTAAAGAACTTTTGTTAGGGCTTTACTGAAGGGAATTCTTTTAAAACTATTCTGCAAGGCTTTAGGAAGGTTCTTCTAACCGACATACACCATGTGAGTTATCATGGAGTCAACGTCTAGTTCCCCTAACCCACGTTATGGAGAGGTTTCATACTCTTGTCAAGGAATATAACTTGAGCTAAAAGATCATAATCTATATCTGTCATCCATATAAATGAGAATAATTTGAATCTTCACCTCTATTGGTTCATAGTTCTGGGAAAGTAGGATGTGCAAAACCCACACTTCCCACTTGGTGCTAAATACTACTCCATTTAATATGTATGCTTATTTTGTAGAATATTGACTTCAAAACTAGCATAAGGGTTGTAATGAAAACCAGTTATATATTTATCTATTTAAAACTGAAATCAAACTAACTGAGTGGATTCTAGATCTTAGTTGAGGATCAAAGATCAAATCTTATTCAGAAACTGATACTGAACTTATCCTAGGATGCTTAAAAGCAAAAATCTTTTTGAAATATCAATACTCAACTTAGGGCTTAAAACCCAAACATTAACTCATGTCAAATAATCACTGTGTTCATGCTTGATAAATAAGATCTTGAAATTTCTTTAGCAATTTTAGTCAAGGAAATGCAATTTAAATTCTCGATATATATAAAATAAGACAAACGTATGTACATAGAAAAATAGAAATAAAATTCATCATTCAAGTGACTTGTGATATCATAATCTCCAAAAAAATAATCATTAAGTATAATCCCTAAATTGAAATTCATGTGAAAACTCATGCAAAATCATGTAAATTAGTAATCAAAAACTAGTTTTGGGTACAAGGATGAAAGAATTATCCTTGTTCATAACCCCACATACCTTAAGTGATTAAATTGAGGAAGACACTTTACTTTGAATCTCTATTGATGTTCTTGAAGATTGTTTATTGGAGTTATTGAATTGGAAACCTTGAATTTTGAATTATCTTGGAAAAGGAATGGTAAAATTTTGGATTTATTGAAGTTTAAAATTGAAGCTCTGGGGTTTTCTTTGAGAAAAATTCGATGAAAATAGGTATAATATACTTATAATGGGTTTAATATTTTGTTTTTCACAATTTAGGGACTTGAAAAAACGACTAAATTGTCCTGGGAATTTAAAATATGGAACTGGAATGCTGAATGAAACCTCACCACTATGCGCCAAATGAGCTATCATGATACCCACTACAACACTGTGGAATCGCAGTGGCTCACTGGAAATGGACCATTACTTATTTTGGTGTCACAACGACGTGGTGAGTGGGTCATTGTATACCCACCATGATGTGGTGCAATCGCGGCGACTCACTAGATTTTGACTAATGGTAAATTGGCCTCCAGCGTGTTGCGGTGGACTTCTCATCGCAATACTCACTGTGACACGGCCTAATTGCGGTGAGCTACTGATAGCATACAAATTCACATGAAAGTGTATGTGATCTACCAAGGAATAAAGTGGCCTTCAAGAAAGCCGAATATCCCGCAGGGACTTGTCTTAAACAACTATCCAATTCTAGTTAAACTATTGAGATAAAGTAATAGAGAAAGTTTTGAATTGTAACTAGTAAACTAATGCGAAAAAGTAAATGACTTTGGACAATCAAAGGATAGATACGCAGGGTTAAGGCTTACGAACAATCATATTCAATTATTGAACTTCATTGTTAAATAGATTATCTTTGTTGTTGATTCGTAGGGTTAATCACATGATCATCGTCTTTCAACCTTTAACTGTTTACCTAATATGGACATTACAAATACATCATTGAGAAGGGATGTAATAATCCAATTAAGTGTTTTACAGCTATCATCCTACGTGTGAATAAAGTAAGGCTTCTACATACATCTCTATCTAAGATGCTAATTCGAAATCCTTATTTTATAAAAGACTATGAACCTTACCTTGCTTATCCCCATGTTCTATCTTCCTATTTCACCTCCCCCCCAGAGATCACAAGGTCAACATTGAATATATTCTAAGGGTAATTAATCCTTAAAATAGTTAAAACAAGGATTAACAAACAACCATAATAATAAGCGAATCAACAAACTTAACTCAAAACGAAAGTATTCCTGATCTTGGACTTAACCCCGAAATGGGAGTTTAGCCTTTAATGAAAATATTCAACAACCAATCCCTTTGAGTTATGATACAAATCATATATAAAAAAATTAAAGAATGATAAAACCTAAAAATAAGTTATAGAAGCCCCCTTGATGTTCCAAGGATGTCCAAAAGTGTATAATAATGTTTGCAAATATGTATTTATAGTATGCAAGTAGTACTAAGAAAAATAAGAGTTATAGTGCAACGTTTGGCCATATTTGGAAGGGGTTCACAATACGTAATCTAGAAACGGGAGTGGAAGTTGCATTGTACAAGTTGGAAACAGAAATGTAGGTCGCATCGCGAGGCCTAAAAGTGTGTGGAGATCTCAAAGTTCCCTCATCACAAGGGATTACTATTTTGGGTCCCTTATGAAGAATGTTTCCCAGAGAACATGCCAATTTTCCTTCCATATGAGATACACATGCCCTGGACATTCTAGGGGTCCAAATTGTGTCCAAGTTATGTATTGTGCTTTCGCTGATCCATACTGGGCCTTTTTGAGTTGTTTCCACTTAATTTGAAGATTGTGTATCCTTAATATATCATAAGAGTCCATTAACCAAGAATCCTATAGAATTAAACACAATAATTTAGAGCTCAAAACAACACAACATCCAAAACGGTGAACTAGAAACACGAGCTAAGCATAGGCTTCATTCACTTTGATTTATAACTTATTGATTTTACTCTTTTCTTGATCCAATTGACCCTGGAAAATTATAAACAAGTTTTTGAACATATAAATACAAAATAATAACCTTAGTATCTCATTAAAACACATTATAACCGAACACGATAGACTAGACAAACACCTAGCTAAAGCTAGTAACACTGGTTTTCTCAATTGAACTATAAATGATCAATTTGAATAAAAATTGTGTGAGAACACCATTAAACATTGTAAACACATACATTGACACTTAAAATCACATTTATATCTGTAATACCCTAGGAAATTTTTCATAGAAATTTTGTGTGTAAATGTTTTGGGTTCTATCTTCTAGAATAAACTATAAATTTTTGTGCGGAATGTCTTAGATTATGGCCCCCCATTGTGTAGAGTATCGAATAATCTTTCCAACAATATATGGATCATCTAAAATTGACACCCGAGCGACGAGTTATGAACATTCCGATCGAACCGTGAATACTAGTGAACAGTAACATGTGCAGGAAAAAGTATTGAGGCATGGAGTATTTTTGCTCCAAATTTAAGTGATCATAACTCCTTGTACATAATGATCTGGGTGATCTACTATATATAAATGGAAAGCTCTACGAGTCCTCTTTCCGATGATATTGGTTTCATCCAATTTGTCTATCGAAGCAAAAAGTTATGGTCGAATCTACTTCAGCCTATCAAAAGTGAATTTTTGGGTCAATTTCAAATAATCATAACTCTTTGTATACTATAATCTGGGTGAGATACTATATATCAATGTAAATATATGAGATTCCTCTTTTTAATGAAATTGGTTTCATCCAATAGGACGACTCTCCCCAACGTGTGTTGTACATTAGACTCCATGTAGCTCACATGGTTTATGTCAGTTAAAGGATCTCCCAGTGTGTGTGTTTTTCCTATTGTCTATGGTGAATGGTGAAGTGATTTGAAAGTGGAATTGTGAAAGTTATTCTTTCGAAAGATTTAGATGATATTTACATTATGAGAATTGATATTCTTGATGAATTGAAAATAATTGACAAATTATATGATAACTTACATGTGTTATTATACTTATTTCATCCTCTCTTGATTATGATGATTTTCTTCAGGCTATGTGAGTCTTTCATACATCCTTCATATTTTTTATAAATATTTTTGATGATGATGTTTATACAACTGGATACACCCCCATATACTCGATTCCTTTCCATGGTACTAACTCACATCTTCGGATATGGGCTGCATTTTCTCAGAATATAGGTTCAGGTGCTCAGTCCCAGGTTTAACAGTGATTCTTTAGGCACGTTGTTCTATATCCCCTATTGTGGTGAGTCCTCATGTTCCAAGGATTTGATGTCTGATATTGGTTTCACAGAATGTTTATATTTGATAACTGAGTATGAGTCAGTTGGGGCATGTCTCACTGGCTCGCTGGTTTTATTGATTTCCTTAGAGGCTTGTCAAACTAGTATAGATGTTGGGAGTTGACTAATATGTCATATTTTGTTATCTTTCTGAAATTATTTTATTCTTGGATGATGATTACTCTGTTGATATTTGAGGGTTATTTATGGAAACCTCATTGATTTGTGTTGAACTGAATGAAAATGGCTCAAAGGGGTAGCTTGGGGCTACTGGTAGCCTTAAGCATCGTGTGATGCTTTGTGATCCATTTTTGGGGAGTTACAAACATGGTATCAGAGCCTAAGGTTTTAAGGTGTCCTAGGGAGTTTGACAAGCCATGCTAAGTAGAGTCTTGATCATCGGTGTGTAGTGCGCCACATCTATGAGCAAGAGGCTACAAGATGTTTTAGGAAAAAAGGGTGATTCTTTTTTTTAGAAGTCTATCGTGCTTAAAGTGTTTCTCTCTGCTATTGATTCGTGCTCTCCTATTTTAAAAATATGCCTTCACATCGAGCGAGAAGAAATAATGATGGTCAACCACCTCAACCCGCTGAACCATTGAATGAAAATGTGTCTCATGCTGAATTTTGAGCAGCCTTTCAGGCGCCGGCCTAAGCTGTTACTGCAAATGTTCAGGCCAACCCAGCCCCAGATCCACAATAGTAGGGAGGTGATTCAGCTGCTGCCAGGATCCATGACCTCATGATGATGAATGTGCCATAATTCTATGGGTCTAAGTCTGATGAGGATCCACGGTTGTTTTTAGAAGAGGTGCGGAAGACTACTCAGGTGATGCATGTATCTGAGGAACATAGTGTGGAGTTGGCTGCGTATTGGTTGAAAGACCTTACTTATGACTGGGCTGTTTCTTAAAGGAAAGGTAGAGGTAAGGTAGCTGTCCCTACGACTTGGCAAGAGTTCTATGATGCATTCTTGGATAAGTTTTTCCCTTTGGAGATAAGAGAGGCAAAGGTGAAAGAGTTTATGAACCTACGATAGGGCTCTATAACTGTTACGGAGTACTGCCTAAAGTTCAATCAGTTGGCCAAGTATGCTCCTGACTTAGTGGCTGATAATTGGGCTAGTGTGAGTAA
Organism: Capsicum baccatum var. pendulum; assembly: GCA_030864225.1. Lineage (NCBI taxonomy): Eukaryota > Viridiplantae > Streptophyta > Magnoliopsida > Solanales > Solanaceae > Capsicum > Capsicum baccatum. The sequence goes on from CM061550.1 coordinate 80,146,314, forward strand.
GTTTATGACTAGAGTATCTAGTTATGTTGTTAAGGAGTGTAGGTGTGCTATGCTAAATAGTGAGATGAATCTTTCTTGGCTAATAACTTATGCCCAATAGATTGAGGTAGACAAAATTAAGGAGAGAGATAGAATGAGAGAGAATAAGAGAGCTAGGTCTGAGCAGCACAAATAGGGTCAAACTAGACTACAGGAAGGGAGTCACCCTCAGTATCAGGATCGTTCGTCTATGCCAGCATCGTCATCTACTAGTGCTCCCATTCCAGAGATAGGAAGGATTAAGGTAGTAGGCCATATGCATCCAGGTCCCAGTACAGTGCTGGCAGTAAGCCAAATCATCCCCAGTCTCCTAAGTGTGGTAGGGCTCATTCGGGTGACTGTTGGGGTGAGAACAGGGGTTATTTCTGGTGTGGTGACATGGGTCACAGAGTTAGAGATTCTCCACAGGATAGACAAGGGCATCGTGACTATCGCCCTCAGACCCAGACTCAGACTGTTAGTTCTCCAGTTCCAGTGACTCGCCCATCCCCAACTCAGGGCACCTCTTGTAGCAATACTGGCAGGTAGCTCCAGAATAGATTCTATCCTATAACTTCCCACCAAGAATAGAAGGACTCTCCCGATATTGTTAGTAGTATGATTCATATATTTCAGTTTGATGTGTATACTTTGTTGGATCATGGATCCAGTTTCTCATATGTTACACCTTTGATTGCTGTGAATTTTGAAATGAGTCCTAAGATTATTCCTGAGCCTATCCTAGTTTCTACCCCAGTAGGTGATTCGATTGTTGCCTAGAAAGTGTATAAAAATTATCCTGTTACTGTTCTTCATAGAGTCTTGTTGGTTGATCTGATTGAGTTAGACATGGTAGATTTCGATGTGATTCTGGGTATGGACTGGCTGTATTCTTCTTATGCTTCTATTGATTGTCGGACCCAAATGGTCAAGTTTCAGTTTTTGAGTGCATCCGTGTTTGAGTGGTCTGGGAATTTTGTGTCACCTAAGAGTCATTTTATCTCTTACCTTAAAGCTAGAAAGCTTATTTCCAAGGGGTGTATTTACCATTTGGTTTGAGTCCTAGACACTAAGTCTGAGACTCCAACTCTTCAATCTGTTAACGTCGTCAATGAGTGTTCTGATATCTTTCCAGATGATCTCCCAGGGATACCTCCTGATAGAGAGATAAAGTTTGGGATTAATCTTCTTCCCGATACTCAGCCTTTTTCTATTCCTCCTTACCGTATGGCCCATACAGAACTTAAGGAGTTGAAAGAACCACTCAAAGATCTACTAAATAAGGTTTTCATAAGGCCCAGTGTTTCTTCTTGGGGTGCTCTTGTGTTGTTTGTGAGAAATAAAAATGGCTCTTTGCGTATGTGCATTGATTACCGCTAACTGAATAAAGTCACCGTAAAAAATAAGTACCCCCTTCTGAGAATAGATGAGTTGTTTGACCAATTGTAAGGTGCAAGTTATTTCTCAAAGATAGACCTTCATTCCAGCTATCATCAACTCAAAGTTAGGGAGTGTGACATCCCGAAAACCACTTTCCAAACTTATTATGGCCATTTTGAGTTTCTTGTTATTTTTTCCAGGTTAAATAATGCCCCAGCAGCTTTCATGGACCTCATGAATTGAGTGTTTAGACCATATCTGGATATATTTGTCATAGTGTTCATTGATTATATACTGGTGTACTCCTGTAGTGAGGATGAACATTCTGATTATCTCTGAACTATCTTGAAATCCCTTAGACATCACAAGTTGTTTGCCAAGTTCAGTAAGTGTGATTTTTGGATAAGGTCAGTTGCTTTTTTGGGTCATATCATTTCTTCCAAGGGTATTGAAGTTGATCCCCACAAGACTGAAGCTATTAGAAATTAACCTAGACCTATTTCTTTGACTAATATCTGAAGTTTCTTGGGTTTAGCTGGCTATTACCTCTATTTTGTTGAGGGTTTCTCCTCTATAGCATCTTCTATGACTTCGTTGACCCAAAATAAAGTAAAGTTCGTGTGGTTCGAATCTTGTGAGAAGAGTTTTCAAGAGTTGAAGACTCGACTCACTTCAGCCCCTGTTTTTACTTTTAATGATGGTGTTGATGTTTTTGTGGTGTACTGTGATGCTTTGAGAGTTGGGTTAGGTTGCGTATTGATGCATAAGGGTAAGGTGATAACTTATGATTCTAGACAGTTTAAATCCCATGAGAAAAATTACCCCACCCATGACCTTGAGTTGGTTGTTGTTGTGTTTGCTTTGAAAATCAAGAGACACTATTTGTATGGTGTCCATGTTGATGTTTTTACTGATCATAAGAGTCTGCAGCATATGTTTACCCAGAGAGAATTGAATCTTAGGCAGAGACGATGGTTAGAATTGGTAAAGGACTATGATATGAGTGTGTTGTACCATCCGGGCAAGGCCAATGTTGTGGCGGATGCCCTAAGTAGAGTGTCTATGGGTAGTGTTTCTCATGTGGTAGAAGGTAGAAAGAGTTGGCTCATGAAGTACATCGTTTGGCTAGATTGGGGGTTAGGTTGTTTGACTCTGCTGAAGGTAGTATTGGGGTTCAGAGTAGTTCCGAATCCTCTTTGTTTTTGAAAGTGAAGGAAAAGCAATACTTAGATGCTAGTTTGGTCAGACTGAAGGATCCATTCAAGGACTAAAAGTAGAGGTTTTCTCCCAAGGGGAAGATGGTGTATTGCGATTATAGGGTAGATTATGTGTCCCGAATGTTGATGATCTGAGACAGAGGATTATAGATAAAGCGTATGGGGCATGATATTCTATTCATCCTAGTGCCACAAAGATGTATCGAGACTTGAAGGAAATCTATTAGTTGAGTGGCATGAAGAAAGATATAGCAGCATTTGTAGCTAAGTGTGCAACATGACAACAAGTTAAGGTTGAACACCAAAGCCCTGGTGGTATGATGCAAGAGTTTAGTATTCCAACCTGGAAGTGGGAAGAGATAAATATGGACTTTGTGATTGGTTTACCTCCTTCCCGATGCCATCACGATTCCATTTAGGTTTTGGTTGATAGATTGACTAAGTCTGCTAATTTCTTGCCTGTTCATACTTCATATACTGCCGAGGATTACGCTAGATTTTATATCCGAGAGCTAGTCAGACTGTATGGAGTTCCCTTGTGTATCATTTCGGATAGGGTTACTCAGTTCACTTCGCAATTATGGAAAGCTTTTTAGAAGGGTCTTGGTACCCAAGTGCTTTTGAGTTCTGCTTTTCATCCGCAGACCGATGGTTAGGCTGAGTGGACCATCCATACCTTAGAGGATATGTTGAGAGCTTGTACACTTGAATTTAAGGGAAGTTGGGATGATCACTTACCGTTGATAGAGTTTGCTTACAATAACAGTTTCCACTCTAACATTGGCATGGCTCTATTTGAAGCCTTATATTGGAGGAAGTGTAGATCACCCATAGGTTGGTTTGAGGTGGGTGAAGCATCTGTGAGTGGTCCTGATTTGGTATTTGACGCTATGGACAAAGTTAAGTTGATTAGGGAAAGGTTGAAAACTGCGCAGAGTCGTCCGAAGTCATATGCGGATGTTAGAAGGAGAGACCTTGAGTTTGAAGTTAGTGACCTAGTGTATCTAATAATTTCACCCATGAGGGGGGAGGGGAAGAGATTCGGAAAGAACGGGAAGCTTAGTCCCCATTATGTTGGTCCTTACAAAATTCTTGGCCGTATTGGTAAGGTAAGGTAGCTTATGAGGTCGAGTTGCCTTCCAATTTGTCCTTAGTTCATCTAATATTCCATGTCTCAATGCTTAGAAAGCATATTAGCGATGTTGTGGTAGTGGATTCCTCTGTGAGTGCTGACATTCAAGAAAATCTTTCTTTTGATGAAATTTCTATTGAGATTCTTGATTTTAGTGTCCGAAGACTCAGGAACAAAGAATTTCCTTTGGTCGAGGTGTTGTGGCAAAACCAATTTGTTGAGGATGTAACTTGGGAAGCTGAGCTGGATATGTGATCCAAGGACCCGAACCTATTTTCCGTGAACTCTGATCAATCTGAAGGTTCCGTTCTTTCCTAAATCATGCACTTTTGATAAAAGTTGCAGTAGTTCAGCTGTCATTTATTATGTTTTCAGCTGTAGTTTCTTGAATTTATGCATTCTATGTTGCATTCGAAGTGAGAAACGATATGGTGATGAGTCTAACAAATGGTTTTAGTTGTATTCTCTATTCCCTATCTAATCTTGGCATGTCTAGCATCATTTGAGGATGAATGTTTCCAATGGGGGGATGATGGTATACCCCGGGATATTTTTTGTTGGAATTTTGTGCGTAAGCGTGTTGGGTTCTATCTTCTAGAATGAACTAAAACTTTTCTATGTGGAATGTCTTAGATTATGACCCACCATTGCGTAGAGTATCGAATAAGATTTCCAATGATATGTGGATCATCCAAAATGGATATCCGAGTGACGAGTTATGAACATTCCGATCGAATTGTAAATAGTAGTGAACAGTAAAACGTGCAGGAAAAAGTACTGAGGGCTGGTGTATTTTTGCTCCAATTTTAAATGATCATAACTCCTTGTACAAAATGAAATGGGTGATCTACTATATATAAACGGAAAACTATGCGAGTCCTCTTTCCGATGAAATTGGTTTCATCCAATTTGTCTATCGGAGCAAAGAGTTATGGTCGATCTACTTTAGCCTATCAAAAGTGAATTTTTGGGTCAATTTCAAATGATCACAACTCCTCGTACACAATGATCTGGGTGAGATACTATATATCAACAGAAATATATGATATTCCTCTTTCTAATGAAATTGGTTTCATCCAATTTAGATATCGGAGTAAAACGTTACGGTTGATCTACTTCAGACTATCAAAACAGTCCACCAAAGGACAAATTTGAGAATTTATTTGATTTTTTAGGGGCATTTTGGTCATTCCCCCTCACCCAAAATCCGTCCAAACCCTATATTAAATCCTATTAGATGCATTATATGTTATATTTCATCAAATTCCCTCAAAAAGAAAACCCTAAGCTCCTACATCCAACTTCAAGAACCTCCAAAGTTCACAATTTATTTCTGCAAATTTATTCATGATTCCAAGTTTCTAGTTCAAGAACTCCAAGAAACATCATTCAAAGGCACGATTAACATCTCAAAAAGGAGTATCGATCTAAAGTTCATCATTCAAGGTATGTGGGGTTTTTGAACAAGAACTCTCTTTCGTTCTTGTGCCCAAAAGTAATTTTCTTTAGAAATGCATGATTTTTATGAATTTGAAGCATGAACCCATGTCTTATGATGATTATTATGAAATCTTGATGTTTATGATTTTCAAAGATGAATTTATATGTGTGATGATATAAAGCATGAATCTTGAACGATATTTATCATGATTGTGATATTTGGGTCGTGAATCCCCATTGGAAATTGTTTTTTTTTTGAGAAAGTGTGTGTTATAAGCACTTTGATGTTAAATATTTGAGATATTTTAAATTATTTGACCTTTTGGTCTTAACGGAGTTATTTTGAACTCGAGTGTGAAAGAAATCCACCATGTGGTTGATTTTGATAGATGGGAAGCATGATGGCTCCCGATGTAAATTTATATATTACTGAAATTGTTTTGTTGTGGATTGTCTTTGAAATGATCTGAGCCAAGTTTGGGACAAATCTTTAGCACCGAGTAGGAGGTATAAAGTGACCTTACTTCCCTAGAACTATGTGCCCCCGTACGAGTGAGTCTGAGGCTGATTTATATAGTGATCACTAGTTTGTGTGGATTTGATATTGAGAGTCCTACTCGAATGAAAAGGATAGGATGGCTCTCCCCAACGTGGGTTGTATGTTGGACTCCATGTAGCTCACATGGTTTATGTCAGTTATAGGATCTCCTAGTGTGTGTGTTTCCTTATGTCTATGGTGAACAGTGAAGTGATTTGAAAGTGGAATTGTGAAAGTCATTCTTTCGAAAGATTTAGATGATATTTACATTATGAGAATTGATATTCTTGATAAACTGAAAGTGATTGACAAATTATATGACGACTCACATGTATTATTATACTTATTTCATCCTCTCATGATTATGATGATTTTCTTTGGGCTATGTGAGTCTTTCATACATCCTGCATATTTCTTATAAATATTTATGATGATGATTTTTATACAACTGAATATACCCCCATATACTCGGTTCCTTTCCATGGTACCGACCCACATCTTCGGATGTGGGCTGCATTTTCTCGGAATGTAGGTTCAGGTGCTCAGTCCCAGATTCGATAGTGATTTTTTGGGCACGTTGTTCTACATCCTCTGTTGCAGTGAGTACTCTTGTTCCAAGGACGTGATGTCTGATGTTGGTTTCATAGAATTGTTTACATTTGATAACTGAGTATTAGTCAGTTGGGGCATGTCTCAATGGCTCGCTGGTTTTATTGATTTTCTTAGAGGCTTGTCAGACTACTATAGATGTTGGGAGTTGACTAATAAGTCGTATTTTGTTATCATTCTGAAATTCTTTTATTCTTGGAGGATGATTACTCTGTTGATATTTAAGGGTTATTTATGGAAACCCTACTGATTTGTGTTGAACTGTATAAAAATGGCTCAAAGGGTTAGCTTGGGACTACTCGTAGCCTCAAGCACGGTAGTAGCCTCAAGCACCGTGTGATGCTTTGGGACCCATTTTTGAGGTGTTACAATATCATTATAAAAACATTAATCACATGAATCATCCTCAAAACAAGGCTAAATAGTCCAGAACAGTAACTCTAGAATGCATAAATACACCCAAAATCAGTTGTTGCTTTACAATTTCAAATATGATCCAAACCTTGTCTGAAAATTCTGAAACTTACCTATGACATTCTAATTACACCCCTAATTATAATTCAACTCAAAATCATCATTTTAGAGCTCGAAAGGTCAACTTAAAAATCCTCAAAGTTTAAAGAGGGTAAAAAATGACTAAATCCCTTAACACTTAGCTTTATTTTCACGTTCGTAGTGCTATAATGTAAGACCCAACAAAATCTTAGCTTAGCTCAGTTCTTTAGAGCATGAAAAGAGGTCCCGTACTTAGAAAATTTCAGTATGTAATGACACTTAGTCTCATTTTAGGACCTCGGTAGTTTCATAATTTTATTAACGACCCTTATGACCTTAAAATATCAATTTTTAAATTGATTCATGATCAGGAATGTCAATAGGTGTCGGTTTGTACATCGCTGGGAACGTTTTCAGTAATTAAAAGTCCACATCCAAAGGGGTATTTGAGTTATCTTCCCACTCTTATTCAACCTCAAAACATGTAATTAAGCCGTCCACAAGGCAAAAATTCATTATTTCTATCAATTTATCTCAAGAACAAAACCCTAAGGTATTCAATTTTAAGTCCAAGATTCAAGAACACACCATCAATCATCACGGATTTGGTCATCAATGTATGCTAGGTGTTCATCCAAGGGTTTCCTTGCACTCTTGGAGTTCTATAACCTCTTTTAAAACTATAATTTGATTATTTTCATGAACTCCATGTTGAATTTGATTGTATTCATGTTCATGATATTATTTGGGTTTCAGTCTATGATTTACTACAATTTTCATGAAATTAAAATAGCATGCGTGGTGTATTATGTGACTTGCATATTAAACCCTTAAAATTACAATTGATTATTGGATCCATGATATTCATGTTTTGACTATTATTATGTGAAATAACCATGCTCCCCAAGTGTTTGATAGAATGCCTATGTGAATTAAATAGTGAAATCATCACATGTCATCATGTGGTCTCATTTATGTACAAGTTTATGTACCTCAAGTGTTTGACAAATGCCTAGGTGAATGTATTGTTAACAAGTATCTATTGTTATGTTCATTTAGGTACAAGTTTATGTACCTCAAGTGTTTGACAAATGCCTAGGTGAATGTATTGTTAACAAGTATCTATTGTTATGTTTTTCAAATCATGCCATGCTTTAATTTCTATGCTTTCGAGTCCTGGGGGTATTCAATACCCAAAATCTAGCTATTTATCAAGAATTCCAAAAGTTTCAGAATAGTCTCAGTGATGTCACGAAGAGTAGTACTTAGTCAATTAACAAAACTCAGTAAACTCGGTCCAGTTCAGTCAGTTAGCTCGATCAGTAACTGTTCAGTCAATCTTAGTACATTTTATTGATCAGTTTAGTGTCTACTCAGTTGGGAGTAGGATTCAACACTGAGCAAATCTAGGGATTAAGGGAATCCTGTCAATAAAGGGTTTGACCCTTAGTAGCAATCCCTGCATTATAGAACTACGTAGTCAGTGTAGGTTGAGATATTTTCCTGCCAGATAAGGGTTGAACATCTTGTACAAGTTTTCTTGCCAGTGAGGGTTGACGAAATGTCTTCCTGGCAAATAAGGTTAACTCACAACCATTGTTAGTATCCCTTGGCAAGTTGCTAACACCCTTTCAACTGGGGTCACAGGTTGGACCCCAACTCATTTTATAATTGAGGTATGTTTGTTAGATGAACACTCCCACAGTTACAGTTTCAGTTGTAGATTCAGTATTGAACTCAATTTAGTTCTATAGAATCAGGACTATCAGATACAGTCACCCAGCTAAGTATAGAACCCAGCTAAGTATAGAACTCAATTTAGTTCTACAGAATCAGGACTATCAATTTAGTTCTAATACATTATATATATGTATATGCACAGTATTGCATACCCAGTATTTTACAGTAGTTCCACTTATCTATGTACACTTATTTAGTTACTTCATAGCATTCAGTTAGTTACTGTTCATCCATATGAACCCTTACATTAATCCTTACCTCATCTAGCATACCAGTACATTTTATGTACTGACACATACTTTTTCTTTGTGATATGATGTCTCATATCATAGGTTCAGATGATCAGGGTCCCGACCACGCTAAGGAAGATTCAGATAGCAGCAGCAAATTCAGTAGTGAGCTCTCATATATTAAGGATATGCTTTTGTTTCACTATTATAGTAGTTTTAACATATCAGTAGTCAGAGTTAGTTGGCGGCTTATCCCATCAACTTCATATTCAAAAAGATTAGTTAGAGGATTTTCAGACTAGACTAGTTCAACCAGTATTTAGTTTTTAGATGTTATTTCAGTACTACACTTATCAGTTGTCAGATTATGAACCTTATGGAATTTCAGCCTTATTTTATGCATTATTTCAGTATTATTATTCAGTGTTCACAGCAGGTACCAGTTTTGGGTTAACTTGTGTTCCTTCGAGGTCATGAGCATCGTGTGATGTCCGAGATGTAAAATTAGGGTGGTACAAACTTGGTATCAGAGCCTAAGGTTCAAAAGAATCCTAAGGAGTCTGAAAGCCACGTCTAGTAGTGTCTTGTGCATGGGTGTGTAATATGTCACACTTATGGACAAGAGGTTATGAGGTATTTTTAGGAAACGTTTCCCTTCTTTTAGTGTTCATATCATGTGAGTGAGCATGAGATCAAGTTAAACTCTCTGTCTAATCCTTTTCTTCCTTCCATTTATAGAACATACCACCCAAAAAGAACAATGGAAGAAGAACAGGAAACCAGCCAACACCTCCACTTGTTCAGGAAGATCCCCTAGACAAGCATATTGTTCATGCAAAATTTAGAGCAGTTTTCACCACTCTAGCTCATTCTGCGGCAGCCCAAAATGAACACTCAACTACTATTTGGGATAAATCAGTGTCCAATACTATAGAATCTAGAATTCAGGACTTCACCCGAATGAATCCTCTATCATTTGTAGGGTCTAAGTTTGATAAAGACCCACAGGAATTCCTTGACATGGTACAGAAAGTCACAGATATAATGGGGGTGACTTCCAGTGAAAGTACTGAGTTAGCTGTATATCAATTGCTGGATATGGCATATACATGGTTTAAAAATGGAAGGAAGATAGGGGCGCAAATGTAGGTCCCATAGAATGGGATGAGTTTACTACTGCTTTTCTTAATAGGTTCTTTTCATTGGAGTTAAGGGTAACTAAGGTTTTGGAGTTTATTAATATGAAATGGGGAAACATGATAGTTAAAGATTATACCCTTAACTTTACTTAGTTAGCTAAATATTTCCCTCATGTGGTAGCAGATAGAAGATCTAAAATGACTAAGTTAGTGTCGAGTGTGTCTAATATTATGGTCAAGAAGCATAGGTCCGCAATGCTAATTAAGGAGATGGACATATCCAGGATCATGGTCCATGCTCAATATATAGAGGAGGATAAGAATAAGGAGAAGAAAAGGGAGAACAAGAGAGATAAAATAGGCAGGTTTAACTTCACTCAACCTAAGTCAAAGGGTGGTAGTCATTCTCAATTCCACCTGAAATCTTCAATTCCTTCTTTGTCCTTAGCCAGTGCTCTAGTGTCAAAATTTAGAGATAGCATTAAAGATAGGGAACCAGGACATAAATCCCATGGTAGTGTTAGCAGTGCCCGAATAAATCCTCTTTGCCAAAAGTGTGGTAGAAACTATCAAGGTATTTGTCGAGCTGGTAGTGATGTATGTTTCAGATTTGGAAATTCAGGCCATAGGGTTAGAGAGTATCCTCAGTTGTTTTCTCAGAGTTAGCATAATCATCCCCCAGTTTAGTCTGATTGCTTAATTCAGCAGGGTGCCACTTCTTGTGCCACCAGTGGGCAGTGCCCAAACATACTATGCACTTTAGTCCTGATCTTGAAAGTTCTCCTAATATCGTCACTTGTACATTACAAATTTATCATTTACTTATTTATACTTTTCTAGACCCAGGATCTTCTTTATCGTTTGTAACGCCTTATATAACTATTGACGTCGGAGCCAGTTCTGAAATCCTAGCAGAGCCCTTCTCAGTTTCTACCCTAGTAGGTAAGTCTATCATGGCCCGATGGGTATATAGGAACTATCCGATTATGATATCTCAAAAATTTACATCAACAGACTTAGTACAGCTATAGATAAGAGACTTTGACATTATTATCAGCAAGTATTGGCTTCATTTATTCTATGCTTTAGTTGACTACGGAAACAGATTATTCTATTTTTAGTTTCCGAATGAACCTATCCTAGAATGGAGGGTTAGTACTTCAAAACTTAGGGGTCAGCTTGTCCTACCTTAGGGTGAGAAAAATGATATCCAAAGGGTGTATCTATGTTCTTGTTCGAGCTAAGGATTCTAGTTCTAAGACTCCTAGTCTTGAGTCAGTTCCAGAAGCATGTGAATTTCCAGATGTGATTCCCAAAGATCTTCCTGGAGTTCCTATCAAGAGGGAAATTGACTTTGGAATAGACCTTCTTCCTGATACTGATGATAGGCGATATTACGCGCCTATATCAATATATTTTGCCCATATTTGTGCCATGTTTTGAGAACAAATTACAAATTTCATGCACTTTTAGTCCTTTTTCCTGTAAGTGAGCTAACAAACATGATTAGAAAAGTTTCAGGTATAAATGATGCAGAATTCAGCATTTTATGGATAACTTGACGCCAAAGAAAGCTTCACGGAAGGAGAAAAGCAAGCTGGGATACCTAAGGACCAAAAGTGATGCATGGAAAATCTGTCCCGGGCTAAAACAGCATTTTTGAAGTCTTTGGGGACTAGCAGTAACTTATTTGGATTAGGATAATGATGCATTAACCTAGTACAATTGTGTTAAGTATTTCATTAGATTATTAGGATTTGGATAATGATACATTAACCTAGTACAATTGGGTTAAGTATTTCATTAGCTTAGTGGGATTTGGTTAGATATTTCATTAGCCTAGTAGGATTAGGATATGGGTATTATAAAGACCCTATCTTGCTAGAGATTTTTATTCATTCCTCATATATTCTATTACTCTACAACTCTTCTTCTAATTCTCCCATTAATTCTATTTTTATTCTTCTCTTAAATTCTTAAGTTCCACAACAAGAGAGACGTTACTTTGCAAAGGACTTCACGCCATTCCCCTTACACCTAACGTGCAATATTTATTGGGGTACAATGATCTTGTTTATTGTGATTTCCTTCGCACTCATGGGTAACTAACCCTCTCTGTTGGGGTTATGGAAGACGAATGAGATACTATATATTGCTGTGAGTTTGTGAATTCGTGACACGTATGCTGCTTATATCATTAATCTCTTCATCTTAATGCAAATTCTTGTGGCTGCAGACGCATAGAATAACGCCAGTCTAACATTTAACTTGTTCGAAAGAAAGGTTATATGTCTGGAAAAGAGATAATGTCAAGGTAGTAGGGTCCCATCCCCTATTAAAAAGTTAGTGCCGTAACTGGATTAACCTCTTGGAGAATTCGTACCGTTAGACACGCTTTAAGCTCGAAAGAGTTAAAGTGAAATAATCCTCGAATAGGTCGAAAGACGCTTGGATTTACCATCGAATACAATTCTCTATAAGCATATGCATGTCTGAATTCTACACACTCATAGGCAATAGAGACGTATAACTCAGAAGGTGGACATAACCCCAACGCCTCAATTCTCATTGTTTACAACTTACGTAATATTCTTTCTTTTTATTTTCAGCTTTTACTTTAATACTTTGTTTACATTACTTGCACTACAATCCCCCCTTTTACGAGACTTGCACCACAAGTTTAGTAATCTTTGCTTACTTATTGGCCAAGCTATTCCCTGTGGGATCGACACCCAACCCAGGTTGGGTTCTATATTTGCTAACGACCACTTTACACTCCTACGAGAGCTGTAGATTGAGCGTTATCAGATAATCAGCCTATCTCTATCCTGCCTTATAGAATAGGTCAAGCAGAACTCAAAAAGTTAAAAGAACAATTGAAAGATCTCTTAGATAAGGGATTCATCAGGCCGAGTGTCTCCCTGTAGGGCACACCAGTTCTATTCATGTGTAAAAAAGGTGGTTCTCTTAGAATGTGTATTGACTACTATCAGTTGAAAAAAGTCACAGTCAAGAACAAGTGTCCACTTCCCAGAATCAATGACTTGTTTGACCAACTTCAGGGTGCCAGTTAATTTTATAAGATAGACCTCAGATCAAGCTATCATTAGCTTAGAGTTAGAAAATATGATATTTTGAAAGTAGGTTTCAGAACTTGGTATGGTCACTTTAAATCCTAGTCATGTCATTTGGTCTTACTAATGTCCCAACAAGTTTTATGGACTTGATAAATCATGTGTTCAATCATTAATTTGACATATTCATCTTAGTCTTCATTCATTACATTTTGGTCTACTGCCACAGTGAATATGATCATGAAGACCATCTCAGAATAGTATTACAGACCCTCAGAGCCCATATGTTGTTTTCCAAATTCAGTAAATGTGAATTTTGACTAAGGTCAGTATCTTTACTTAGTTATATCATTTCTGGTGATGGCATTAGAGTTGACCGTCAAAAGACTTAAGCAGTGAGAAACTGGCTTAGATCCATCTCCATCAGATATCAGAAGTTTCTTGGGTTTGGCCCGCTATTACTGACAGTTTGTGGAAGGTTTTTTTCTATGGCATCCTCCGAGTCCAGATTGACTCAGAAGAAAGTCAAGTTCTATTGGTCAGATTCCTATGAGAACAGTTTTCAGGAGCTAAAGACCCGACTTACTACAACCATAGTTTTGACTTTACCAGATGGTTCAGACAGGTTTGTGGTATATTGTGATACTTGTAGAGTTAGTTTAGGGTGTGTTTCAATACAGAGAGGTAAGGTCATTACCTATTCCTCTATGCAACTTAATCCCCGTGAAAAAAACTATCCCACTTATGATCTTGAGTTAGCAACTATAGGGTTTTCCTTAAAGATTTGTAGGCGTTATTTGTATGGAGCACATATTGATATGTTCATACACGATAGAAGCCAACAGTATATGTTTTCTCAAAAATATCTAAATCTCAAAATAGAAGATGGTTAGAGTTGTTGAAAGACTATGACATGAGTGTTCTATATCATTCGGGCAAAGACAATGTTGTGGTTGATGCTCTCAGTAGGATGTCTATGGGTAGCATTGTTCATGTGGAGGATGGTAAGAGAAAGTTAGTTCAGGAAGTTCATCATCTTGCTCGAATAGGTGTCTGCTTATTCGATTCAGTAAAGGGTAGCATATGGGTTTAGAATAGATTGGAATTATCTCTGGTTCTGAAGTAAAAGAAAAGCAGGATAGGGATTCCAATATAGTTAAATTATAGAAGTCAGTCAGAGATCAAAGTAGAGGTTTTCTCCCAAAGGGGAGATAGTGTGTTATGTTGCCATGGTAAACTACGTGTGACATGTGTGTTGGTAGGGTGGGATGAAGACAGACATTGCAGATTTGGTAGCAAAGTGCTCAACATGTCAATAGGTTAATATTGGGCATCATAAGCCTAATGGGTCTATGCAGGAGATCAGTATTCCCAATTTATACAATACTAAGTGTGTATCAAGATATTCCAACCAACACAGGAACAACAACATGAAAGGCAATGTGCTAGTGAATTGGAAATGGCCACACACGGCTTCACTAGGCTTGCAATACTTGTTTGAGCAAGAAAAGTGAGTTTAAAATCAAGAAAAACAAAGACAATATTGCTAGTTAATCAAAAGAGCCCCACACATCTTCACTAAACTTTTATATTCAACAACACAATGCAAACAAGATTTACAAAAAAAAGAGATAGAAACTTGATACACAATATTCATTAATCTAAGAAACCTAAAAAGAGAAAGGACCTAAGACTAATAAATATCAATACCAAGATCGTACTTAGACCAAGAGGAACTCAAAGAACCCCAAGAACCTACTTTCTAGCCAAGATACAACACTAGTATCACTTTACTAGTGAGAATTCAGTTTTGGCCTCTCCAAATGAGAAAGAGAAGTCAAACATTTACAAGCCTTTTGTTTCTTGAATAATAGGAATGAACTAAAGCAAGAATAGACCTATTACATGGATTATATAGTCACTTAGAAAGGAGTGACAAAGACCAAAATACCCTTCGTATTTAAGCGTGTGTGTTTGGGGTGTCTTGGTGGCATCTTCACATTTTATTAAATATAGGCCCTTAGATGGGCTCACAAAGGCCTCACACATGGCCAAGAATGTGAACAAGGCTTGAAGTCAATAAAACTCACATGGTTGGCTTCGTGTGAAAGGTCTTAAGCTAGGAATTCCCGTATCATCCTCTCCATCTTGAAGGGAATTTGTCCTCAAATTTGGATCATTGCCATCCTCCACCATTTCTACCCGAGAGAGATCACACACGTTGAAAGTGTTGTGCACTTGATATTCCAGGGGTAGATCAATCTTGTAGGAATTGTCATTGATCATTTATAATACTTGGAATGGGACATCACTCCGTGGAATCAACTTATAATTCCTTTGAGATAGGAATCTATCCTTCCTTAGGTGCACCCACACCCAATCTCTTGGTTAAAGAATGATCTTTCTTCTTTCTTTGTCGGCTTGCCTCGTAACTTCTTGTTTTTTATTCTCCAACCGCAACCTCACCTTCTAATGTAGATTTTTCATGGCCTTGTCCCATTTTCTTCCATCTAAGATTATCACAAGATCACTTGGCAAAGGGGTTAAATCCAAATGGGTGAGGGGGTTGATGTCGTATACACACTCAAAGGGTGTCATATAAGCAAACTCAATCAACGGTAAGTGATCTTCCCAAGAAGTCATTTTACCTTTAACATGGACCGTAGCATAGACGCTAAGGTCCTATTTACCACTTCGGTTTGGCCATCGGTTTGTGGGTGGCATAAAGTAGAAAACAACAACTTAGTACCGAGTCTACCCCATATGGACTTTGAAAAGTGGCTTAGGAATTTAGAATCCCTATCACTCACTATGATACTCGAAACACCATGAAGTTTTACAATATTATAAACAAACAAAGAGGCTACACTAGGTTCATCATCACATTTAGAACAAGGAATAAAGTGAGCCATATTGGAAAACTGATCCACCGTGATAAAAAAACTATCCCGCCCCCTTATAGTCCTCGGCAATCCTAACACAAAGTCCATTGATATGTCATGCCAAGGATACAATTGGGTGGACAATAAGGTGTACAACCTTTGGGGTTGGATCCATGACTTGAATCCTTTGCGCTCAAAACATTGGCCGTGAATCTGGGCCATATCCTTATGCATTCTAGGCTAATAAAATTGTTCTTCCAAAATTTGGAGGGTTTTCTCAACCCTAAAATGGTCTATTAGACCGACATTGTGTTCTTTCCTCACAAATAATTCTCTCTATGAACTTGGGGGAACACATAATTATCTACCTTTAAACAAGTATCCATCAAATTTAGTATAGGGATGGGAACCCCTATCCGTAACCCACCTATCCCTATCCAACTTCTCACTTTCCCTATAGATAGGAGCGAAGTGAGGGTCCTCGGGATATAAAAACTTGAAGATTTTAAATCCCATCAACTTAGATGACAAAGTAGACACAATCACATGTTTTCAGGACAAAGCATCGGCAACCACATTGTCTTTACCCTTCTTGTATTCAATAACATAAGGGAAAGTTTCAAGAAATTCAATCCACTTGGCATACTGTCGGTTAAGCTTGTCTTGTGCCCGTAGATGCTTCAAGGATTCATGATCCATTCAGATTATGAATTCTTTGGGCTACAAATAATGCCAAGTGGACAAGGCTCTAATCAAGGCATACAACTCTAAATCGTACGTAGAGAAGTTTAGAGTTGCTCCTTTGAGGTTTTCTCTAAAGTAGGCAATAGACTTCAATTTTTACATTAAAATCGCGTCTATGCCGACTTTGCTAGCATCACATTCGACCTGAAAAGTCTAGTCAAAATTTGGCAATTGTAGCAAAGGGGCCGAGATGAGCATAGCTTTCAAGTCCTCAAAGGCCTTAGCTTGTTCATCTTCACACTTGAAAGGCCGATCTTTTTTAATCACTTCGGTCAAGGGGGCATAAATGGTGATAAATCCTTTGAAAAAAAGTCTATAAAAACTATCCAACTCGTGGAAGATTCTCACTTCACCTACGGATTTGGGAGTTTGCCAATTTTTAATGGCATCAATCTTAGATTCATTCACTTTGACCCCTTTTGGGCTCACCACAAATCCAAGAAATGTAACCTCAAAGACACCAAAAGAACACTTTTATAGATTAGCATACAACTTCTCCTTTCAGAGGACATCAAACACACATTGTAAATGCTTTACATGCTTATCTAAGGACTTACTATACACCAATACATCATTAAAGTAAACAACAACAAACTTTATAATAAATGGTTTCATCACATAATTCATTAGCCTCATGAAAGTTCTTGGAGCATTTGTTAGGATGAATGGATTAACTATTCATTCATAGAGACTGAATTTGGTCTTGAAGACGGTTTTTCATTCATCACCCGGTTGCATACGAATTTGGTGATAGCCACTCCTCAAATCAATTTTAGAAAACAAACACAAACCACTCAATTCATCAAGCATATCATCTAACCTGTAAATAGGGTGATGATATTTTACCTTTATCTTGTTGATGGCTCGGCAATCAACGCACATATGCCAAGTCCCATCTTTCTTGGGAACTAGTAGCATCGTGACCACGCAAGGGCTCATACTCTCCTTGATTTACCCTTTGTTGAGGAGTTCCTCAACTTGGCATTGTAATTCCTTAGAATCCATTGGGTTGCTCCTATAAGCTGGTTTGTTGGGAAATTGTGAACACGACATAAAATCTATTTGATGTTCAATTCCCCAAAGTGGGGGCCATCCTTACAGTAATTAATTTGGGAAGACATCCTTGTAATCCTGCAAAACATGAGAAATAGGAGGAGAAATAGAAATTTTAGTGGCATTAGTATTAAAACAATGAGCCAAGAGGAGCATCAGAGTGTCCTCGTCATGATCCACAAATAATTCTTTCCTTCTATCCATCATCACCATACTTGGTTACCCCTTAGAAATTAGGAGCCGCTAGGTTTCCCCTCCTCCCTGACTCTCGAGTTCCCCTATTTTCCCCTTACTCTCAGTTTTCTTTCCCTTTTCCCTCAATTCTCCTATCTTTCGGTGTAATTCATTCACTTGGGGTGGAAATAACGGATGATGAGCTACCTTGCGGTCATCCCTCTCAAGTGTATACTGATTGGACCTTCCATCATGCTTAGTTGACCTATCGTATTGACAAGGCCTTCCTAACAACAAGTGACAAGGTTGCATTGGTATCACATCATAAAGCACCTTGTGATAGTAGTTGGCTACATTAAAATGTATCACACATTACCTTGTAACCTTTACCTTACCGCATTTATTGAACCATTAAAACTTGTAAGGACTAGTGTGAGGTATAGTGGGCAAGTTCAAGAAGTTCACCATTGCAACACTAACCACATTCGCACAACTTCCACTATCTATCACCATAGTGCACACATATTCCTTCACAAGTCATTTAGTATGGAATAGATTCTCCAGTTGGCTAGGATCATCTATTGCCTTACTAATCATGGCACACCTCACTACAATGTTTGGAACCATGCACTACCCTTCATGTAGATAAGAATCCTCACAATCATCATCATTATCATGTGGATCATTTTAGCATTCCTCTCCATCTTGAGGCTCGACCTCATTCTGTTTTTTTTTCAAGACCCACTTTCTCTCCAAGGTAATACAATATCCCTTCCCTTAGGATCACATTATGCTGGTTTGGACAGTCGTTGACTTTATGTCCCAAGCCTTGGCACTTGAAACATTAGAACCCTTTAGGATTAGGATAGTTATGAACTTCTTGCCGGGGAGGAAATATGTGGACTATTTTAGTATTGGGAAGCCTTGCAGTGGAAGATTGGTCCTTGTTTTTGGGCTAACCCAAATATGGTTGAACCATGTCCTTGCTCCTCAAACAATTCGAGGTTGATGGTCTCCTTGCCTTGAACGGCGGCCTATCTTTAATCTCCCATTCAATATCAAGAGCCGCTTGGAAAATCACTTCAACATTATCAAACTTGTGACGCGTCAAATGGGTGGAGATCTCTTTGTTCTACCCACACTTGAACTAAATAATGTCATGGCCAATTGGTTCTCCCTGATGATCAAGCTTCAAGATAAGTTGTTGAAACTCATCATAGTATGCCATAATACTTTGATTCCCTTATTGGAAATTGTACAACCTAGCAAGCAACTCATAACGATAACTTTTGAGAAGATACCGTTGCCTCATTAGGTACCTAAACCAAAACCATGGAGGTGGTTATCCCTCTACCAACTCGTTTCTGAACCACTTGATGGATTCCCACCAAGTGTTAGCATAGCCTTCAAAATGAGCTATGGTATAACAACTCTTCTTCTCCTCCAAGATATTATTCAGTTGAAACACTTTATCATACGCCGACTCCCAAGCAAGATACACCTCGGGGTAACTTTCACCCTTAAATATAGGTACCTTAATTTGATGGTATTGATGCCTACGTCTTTCTCTAGGTGTCGGTTTCCCCTTTCTCTATACCCTAGGTATCTCTTTGGATCCACATGATGCCCTCTCATCTCTTCCTCCCTCATGTAGGTATCGTCAAAGTATATATACCCTTCATAATCCTCTCTACCATATTCCTCAAGGTGGACAGGATAGTTTTGGACATTTGGAACTTGATTCGGAGAAATTAGATTTTGTGGAGGTGGTGGTCTTTGGTTTAGTAGAGCTTGGAAGGGAGTTTAGGATTTTGTGGAGGCATTTGACGTCCGAGTACCTCTTACAGAACTTGAGGCATCTAGGAATGGGTTGGTATATTGGATTTTCTTTTTAGAGGGTTATAAGTGGTTTGGCTTACGACATTTAGTGGAGCTAGTGAAGGATTTGGTAATTGTGGCCATGTTTCATGAGTAACGGTGGCGGAGGAATTTCTATCATGTCCACTTGACGAAACATGTCAAGTAGTAGAAGGAAGAGAGTTCCTTTGACTCTTCACTTGTTCTAACCTCCCACTAATAGTCCTCACTTCTCCCCTTATGTCTCCCAGTTCCGTACTCAACCTTTCAAGAGCTCGGTTCATAGCCTCAAGAGTGACCCCCATATTCTTCATTTCATTAGAATCCATGGTTTGAGATGTGGTTCCCTCCATTATTAAGGTATAACCTACACAAGCAACAAACAAGTTATTTTAAAATCCCTCTCCTCACTCACACTTTCCTGGTTCACTCACACTCAAGTTCCACAAGTGTTGTAGATTGGCTAGGAACCCGGGAATTTGTAAGGTATGAGTATGCTCTTGCCCAAACTAAATTCTTGGTTGAAACTCAAAGTATTCTCTTCGGACTAGTGCCAAGATTTAAAATGTATTAAAATGACAAAAACACACAAACAAACAATGTTAAGACGAAGAACGTACACAAACTAACTTACAAGCTAGTAAGATATTACTAGGTTGTCAATTAGTGTCGAGCGAACAAACGAAACTAGGAAACAATAAAATGAAACTAAGAAATGTAAAATTTGAACTCCAAAATATTGCATGAACAATACTTTAGTGACGTGATAGTACACTATTGGCCTCGAGTTTTATCAAAATTTTATTTCCCAATTTCAAGTCTTGATCAACATACAATTTGGAATTGGTGGATTTGGTTAATGGAGGGAAAAGTGGTCTTGGAGCCTTTTTGTTCAAAATTCAAAAGCAAAACTTCACTTATTTGAACTTTATCCTTGAAGAAAGGTCTTTAAATCAAGGAAAAGTAGATGAAAAGTCTTTGAAGTGATAGGAACAAGTCTTTCACTAACAACTACTACAAGCTTGTCTTTCACCTTTTTAGATCTAGTTTGCACTTTAAGGATTAATAAGATGATGAAAGGGTGAAGAACGTTAAGAACACAACAACAACTCCAAGAACAACAACAATTTCAGTTTCCAAATCCACTACAATAAGACCATCAAATAGGCCATGGTTTAGGTAACAACAACATCCAACTCGGCCACACCTTGTTCACATCTACAACTTCAACAAGTTCAAGTTCAATCTTAGATTTTGACACTTTATAGTATTGATGAGAAAGAAACAAAAACTATAAACACTCTAAACAAACAAATACTAAAAGTTCTAGACACACAACAAAAAAATCTTGGCCTAGATAACAACAACACAATTTTCGGCCAACAACACAAAATGAACAGATTTGCACTTTTCTTGATTTTTTTTTCAGTTTTCAGCTTTTTTTTTCCTAGAATGAAATCCCTATGTTGGTATTGTAAGAACAATATCAAATATGTCTTTGATACCAAATTATACAATACTAAGTGTGTATCAAGAGATTCCAACAAACACAAGAACCACAACATGAACAACAAAGTGCTAGTGAATCGAAAATGGCCACACACGGCTTCACTAGGCTTGCAACACTTGTTTGAGCTAGAAAAGTGAGTTTAACAACAAGAAAATCAAAGAAAATATTGCTAGCGAATTGAAATAGCCGCACACAGCCTCACTAGATTTTTATATTCAAAAACACAATGTTAACAAGATTGACGAAGAAAGAGATAGAAACTTGACACACAATATTCATTAATCTTAGAACCCTAACAAGAGAAAGGACCCTAAGACTAATAAATATCAATACCAAGTTCTTACTTGGAACAAGAGGAACTCAAAGAAACCCAAGAACCTAGTTTTTAGCCAAGATACAACACTAGTATCACTCTACCAGTGAGAATTCTGTTTTGGCCTCTCCAAATGAGTAAGAGAAGTCAAAAATTTATAAGTATTTTGTTTCTTGAATAATAGGAATGAACTAAAGCAAGACTATCCCTATTACATGGCTTATACAGTCACTTAGAAAGGAGGGACAAAGACCAAAATACCCTTGATATTTAAGTAGGTGGGTTTGGGGTGTCTTAGTGGGCCTCATCACATTTTATTAAATATAGGCCCTTAGATGGGCTCACAAGGGCCTCACACATGTCCAAGAATATGAAAAAGGTTTGGAGTCATTACAACTCACATGCTTGGCTTCGTGTGAAATGTCTCAAGCTAGGAATTCCAGTATTTCCACATGGAAGTGGGGGGGAGGTAAACATGGATTTTGTGATGGGTTTGCCCCGTACTCATCCCTAAAATGATTCAATTTGGGCCATTATGGATAGGATCACCAAATCATCCCATCTATTTTCAGTTCATACCTCTTATTCAGACGAGGATTATGCCAAGATCTATGTCAGAGTGTTGGTTAGATTGCATGGAGTTTCATTTTTCATCATTTCATATAGAGGTATACAGTTTACCTTTTATTTCTAGAAATTCTTCCAAAAGGGTCTTGGTACCCAAATTTACTTTAGAACAACCTTCCATCCTCAGACAGATGGTCAAACAGAAAGAACCATTCAGACTTTAGAGGATATGTTAAAAGTGTGTGCCATTAACATTAAAGGTAGTTGGCATGACCACTTGCATTTGATTGAGTTTTCATACTATAACAACTACCATTCTAATATTTAGATGGCTCCGTTTGAGGTACTTTATGGGAGTATATGTTGATCTCCCATCGGTTGGTTTAAAGTGGGTGAGGCCACAGTAGTAGGGCCTGACTTGGTGTTTGACGCCTTAGAAAAAGTTTAGTTGATCAGGGAATGTCTCAAGATAGCTCATAACCAACAAAAATCAAATGCAAATGTGCGAAGAAAAGATGTCGAGTTTAAGATTAGTGATTATGTGTATTTGAAAATATCTCCTATGAAGGGAGTGAAGGTATTTGACAAGAAGGGGAATCTTAGTCCTTCATATGTGGAACCTTACCAAATCCTCTATTATTTTTGAAAGGTAGCTTACGAGCTTGGGTTGTCTTCAGACTTAGCTTCAGTTCACTCAGAGCTTCATGTCTTCCTTCTTAAGAAATAGATTGGTGACCCAACAATTCTAATCCCTATAGAAGGTATAGATTTTTAGAACAATCTCTCTTATGAGGAATTTCTAGTTGAAATTCTTGATCATCATATTCGTAGACTGAGGAACAAAGAAGTTTCTCTAGTAAAAGTTGTTTGGCAAAAATAGTTCGTTGAGGGAGCCACTTGGGAAGCAGAAGCAGATATGGATACCAAGTATCCTCACCTCTTCTCCGTAAACTCAGAATCATCCCAAGGTAACATTTTTCCTTAAAATTACTCATTTCCATGCTTAGATTAACATTACAAACTCGGTATCAGTCTCTATTGCATGACATTCTCTTATCATGCATACCTTCATGACTCAGTTATGTGTCATGTCTTCTGTCATGCTTCAGTTATGCATGTTCAGTATAAAAACTCAGTATATCAGTAGTTTCAGTTATGTAATCATGCTTCAGTTGTGCATGTTTAGTATGTAAACTAAGTCTATTAGTATTCTCAGCTTAGTCAGTCTCATTCAAGGACGCATGTTGCCAAGGGGGAGCTATTATAAGACAACGCAAAATTCTGGACTTCATCCTTTAGAGCATGAAAAGAGGTCCCAGACTTAGAAAATTTCAGCTGAGTAATAACACTTAGTCTCATTTTAGGACCTCAGTATTCTCATGATTTTATTTACGACCCTTATGACCTTAAAATGTCAATTTTTAAATTGATTCATGATCAGGAATGTTAATAGGTGTTCTCGAATGAGTTTTAAATTTTTGTACCTTATTAGAAGCTGGTTTAGATGTCAAAAATAGTGAGTCGATGTGACCTTAACGCGTCGCATCACCTACCGTATCGATCGATATTATCCCTAGCATTCAGTGCAAATTCTAGTGAGCTGATATGATATTGATGCATCTCTTTGACACCATTGATGTGGCACATCGGTCTACGCATCGCTGGGCACATTTTCAATAGTTAAAAGTCCGCATCCAGAGGGGTATTTGGATCATTTTTCCACACTTATTCAGCCCCAAAACACGTAATAAAGCCATCCAAAATTAAAAAATTCATTATTTATCTATATTTCTCTTAAGAAAAAAACCCTAGGGCATTCAATTTCAAGTCCAAGCATACAGAACACACCATCAATCTTCACAGATTTGGTTACCAAGGTATGTTAGGTGTTCATCCAAGGGTTTCCTTCCACTCTTAGAGTTTAATAACTACTTTCAAAACTATAAGTTGATTGTTTTCATGAATTTCATGTTGAATTTTATTGTATTCATGTAGATGGTATTTTTTAGGTTTCAACCCATGATTTATTACAAGTTTTATGAAATTAAAATAGCATGTATGGTGTATTATCTAATTTGCATATTAAACCCTTGAAATTGCAATTGATTATTGTATACATGATGTTCATGTGTTGATTATTATTATGTGAAATAACCATGCTCCCCAAGTCTTGATAGAATACCTATGTGAATTGAATATTAAAATCATGACATGTCATCATGTGGTTCCATTCATGTACAAGTTCATGTAACTCAAGTGTTTGACAAATGCCTAGGTGAATGTATTGTTAATAATTATTTACTGTTATGCTTTTCAAGATCATGCCATGCTTTAATTTCCATGCTTTCGAGTCCTGGGGATATTCAATACCCAAAATTTAGATGTTTACCTAGAATTCCAATAGTTTCAGAATAGTCTCAATGATGTCACAAATAGTAGTATTCAGTCGTTTAACAGAACTCAGTAAACTTAGTCCACTTCAGTTAGTTAGATCGATCAGTAACTGTTCAATCAAGCTTAGTACATTTTAGTGATCAGTTCAGTGTCTATTCAGTTGGGAGTAGGATTCTACACTGAGCAAACCCAGGGATAGGGGCATTCTTATTAGTAAAAGTTTTGACCCTTAGTAGCAATCCCTGCATTACAGAACTACATAGCCAGTGTAGGTTGAGATATCTTCCTGTCAGATAAAGGTTGATACATCTCGTATGAGTGTTCCTTCCAGTGAGGGTTGACAAAATGTCTTCCTACCAAATAGGTTTAACTAACAGCCATGGTTAGTATCCCTTGGCAAGGTGGTAACACCCTTTCAGCTGTGATCATAGGTTTGAAAGACCCCGCAAAATCCTAAGCTCAACCCAGTACTTTAAATATTCTTAAGGGGTCCTAGACTTAAAAAAATTTAGCTAAGTATTCAGACCTAGTGTCATTTTAGCCTTCAAAAGTTGTCAACTCTATTTCACGACCTCTATGACCTTAAAATGGCAACCTTTAGGTTCAATCATGATTGGGAGTGTCAGTAGGTGTCCTCAAACAAGTTTTGAATTTTTGAACTTTATTTGAGGCACGTTTGGAAGTCCAAACCAGGGCATCGACGCGATCTCGATGTGCCGCATTACCTATTGCATATTTTTCTCTAGCTCCCCTGTGCAAATTCAAATGAACTGACGTGGACTCAACACGGTGCGTTGGCTATCGCGTCATTGCCAAGGACTCGATGCATCGGTTTGTGCATCATTAAATTAGTTTTTAGTAATTAAAAGTCGCATTATTCAAGGGTATTTGGGTCTTTTACCCACGATTATCATCCCCAAAACACAAAATTAAGCCCCTTTAGAGGCAAAATTCATTCTCTATTCAAAAATAACTAAAGAACAAAAACACTAGTAGATAAAAATTTAAACTAAAGGATTAAGATTTCACCATCATTCTTTAAGAATTTAGCAACCAAGGTATTTAAAGTGTTCATCCAAAGGTTTTCTTCCACCCTTACAGTTTAGGCACCCTATTCAACTACAAGTTAATGAGTTTGATGAATTTTATGGTTGGATTTGAATGTGGATTACCATGTTTATGGGGTTTCTAATTCAAGATTTAATTGCAAGAAGCATATGAAATTATTTGTTGTATGTGTTGTACAATGTTAATTCATCCGAAAACCCTCCAAATTGTAAATTTGGTATTTGAAATTATGATTCTCGCATGTTGTTTAGAGTTATGTGCACATACTATGTCCTCTAAGTGTTTGTTGAATTGCTTATGTGAGTTGAATAGTTAAAATATATCATATTACCATGTATTCAAGTCCATTTCATTCAAGTGTTTTCTAGAAGGTCCCAATTAATGAATGATGATCAAGTAATTAGTTATCATATTTTGGGATTGTGCCATGTCTTATAATTTATACTATTGAGTCCTGGGGGTATTCAATACCAGACAATTTAGTTATTTACCTAGAGCCATAGCAAGTCACTAAATAGTTTTAGTCATGTCACGATTAGTAGAATTCGATAAGTTACAAAACTCAAGAAAACTCAGTAGTACTCAAAAAATCAGTCACAGTATTTAGTTCAGACCTCAGTAGTACTCAGTTAGTTAACAAAATTCAGTAGTTTTCCATTAGTCCATGGAACCCAGTGAAATCAATTTAGTTCAATAATACAGTACGATCAGTAACAGTTCCATCTATCCTAGAATGGTTTAGAATTCAGTTCAGTGTTTATTCTGTTGGGGGTAGGATTTAGCATTGAGTAAACCCAAGGATGGTGATTCACCTACCGGTAGAGGGTGTAATCCTTAGTAGCAGTCCTCGCATACCAGAACTATGTACTAAGCATAGGTTGAGACATCGACCTTCCAGTTGAGGGTTGATGAGGTGATTTAACCTGCTAGTTGAGGGTTCCACCGTTATCATTCAGAGCACCTGCCAAATGAGGGTGACTCAATTTGTCTTTAACTATGGCACGGTATTGACACCTTTCCAGCTGGGGTTATAGGTTGGACCCCTATTAGTTCAGAGAGGGGTATGTCAGTTAGATGATTACTTACCACAATCTTAGTTTTAGTTCCAGTCTCAGTATAGAACTTAGTCCAGTTTTATTGGACTAGGACTGTCAGATATAGTCACTTGGTTCAGTTTGAAACTCAATACAGTTCCATAGAATTAGGACTTTCAGATATAGTCATTCAGTTATCAGTAATCTAATATCAGTAAACTCAAATATCAGCTAATCAATATTCAGAACTCTATATCCAGTGCTATCACGATCTCTGTCATAGTTTACGTGTTCATGCATGTACTCTCATTTAGTTATACTTATGTCATTTAGTTAGTACTATTCATTCATATGAACCTATACATTTCAGCCAACCTTACTTTTCATACTAGTATATTTAAAGTACTGACGCATACTTTTCTTTTGCGCTATGATGTATTATATCATATGTTGAGATGCACGGTCTCTCGATCATATTTAGTAGTTCAGATACTCAGCATTTCAGTTTATTTTAGTAGTTTGGAGTTAGTTAGGGACTTGTCCCATCAACTCCATATTCAACTAGTAGAGGATTTTACACTAGAGCATTTTTTTTTTCAAATATTCAATTTTGGTATTGATATACCGCATTCAGTATTTATTTACAGTATTGAACCTTATGGCCAATTTTTGCCTAATTTTTACAGTGTTATTATTCAGTTACTGGGGTAGGTACCAATCATGGGTTAGCTTATGGTCCTTTAGGATTATGAGCATCATGTAGAGTCTAGGGTATAAACTCTAAGCGTTAAAAACATGGTATTAGAGCCTAAGGTTTAACAGAGTCCTAGGAAGTTTGAAAAACACATCTGGTAGAGTCTGGTGCATGGGTGTGTAGCACGCCAAATTTATGGACAGGAGGACACGAGATGTTTTAGAAAAAGTTTCCCTTCTTTCAGTAATCATGTTATCTGAGTGAGCACAAGATCAATTTAAAATCCCTGTCTAATCTAAGTTTCTCTTTCGTCAAAAAATGTGCCTCCAAAGAGGACTAAGGGAAGATAAATAGGTGATTATCCAGCACCTCAGCCCTTCTAACCAGGTCCCCTGGGTGAACATGTCTCCCACATTATATTCAGAGCAACTTTCACTACCCTAGCTCATTTTGTGGCAGCTTAGAATGAATGCCCAACTGTCGTTCTATCCAACCCAATGGCTAATAATGCTTCATCCAGAATTTGAATCTTCATCGGAATGAATCCTCCATCTTTTACTGGATCTAAGTCAGATGAGGACCCATAGGAATTTTTTGACCAGGTGCAGAAGGTTACAAACATCATGGGGGTGACAGGTAGCAAAAGTGCTGATCTAGATGCATATTAGTTGCAGGATGTGGCTCACTCATGGTATAAATAGTGAAAGGTAGAAAGGGCTGCAGATAAAGGACCCATATAATAGAAGGAGTTTACAACTGCTTTTCTGGATAGGTTCTTCCCTCTGGATTTAATGGAAGAAAAGGTTCTAGAAATTATTAATCTAAATCACGGTAACATAATAGTAAAAGAGTATTCTCTTAAGTTTACTTAACTAGTTAGATGTGCTTCTCATATGGTAGCAGATAGAAGAGCAAAGATGAGTAATTTCATGTCTAGGTTATCTAGCAGTATGGTCAAGGAGTGTCAGACCACAATCTTGATTAAAGAGATGGACATATCCAGGCTCATGGTCTTTCCTCAGCAGATTGAGAAGGACAAGAATAGAAAGAAGGAAAGGGACACCAAGACAGTGAGAATAGGTAGTTTCAACTTTGCTCAGCCTAATTCAGAGGGTGGAAATCATTCTTAGTTCTAATAAAAATCCTTAGTTCCAATTCCATTCTCAACTAGTCCTCTAGTGCTAAAATTTAGAGACGACAATAGAGATAGGGCACCATGCCCTAAACCTCAGGGTAGTTTCAACAGTGCCTAAACCAATTCCCTTTATCAGAAATATGGCATAAATCACCAGGGTATCTACAGATATGGCAGTAATGTGTGTTACAGATATGGTACCATATTGCCACTAGTGGGAAACACCCAAATAGAATCTATGCTCTTCAGTCCTGACAAGATCATGAAAGTTCTCCTGATGTGGTCACTGGTACGTTACAAGTTTTCAATTTACATGTTTATGCTTTGCTAGATCGATGAGCTTATTTGTTTTTTTTTACTCCTTATATACCTGTTGACTTTGGAGTTAGTCTTAAAATCCTAGAAGATCCTTTCTCAATCTCTACCCCAGTGGGTAAATATATCATAGCCGGTGAGTATACAAGAACTGTCCAATTATGATATCTTAGAAAGTCACTTCAGCAGACTTAGTCAAATTATAAATAATCAATTTTGATGTCATTCTCTACGTGGATTGGCTTTATTCCTACTATGCCTTATTCGACTATAGGAACAAAATTATCTATTTTCAGTTTACGAATAAGCCTACCCTAGAGTGGAGGGGTAGTACTTCCGCACTTAGGGGTCAACTTGTTTCCTACCTAAGGGTAAGGAAAATAATATCTAAGAATGTGTCTACCATTTTATTTGAGTCTAAGGTTCTAGTCTAGAAACCCCTACTCTTGAGTCTGTATCAGTAGCATGTGAATTTCCATATGTGTTTCCCGAAGATCTTCCCAGAGTTCCTCCCGAGAGGGAAATTGATTTTGGAATCAATCTTCTTCCAGATACACATCTCATCTCTATTCCACCATATAGGATGGCACCTACATAACTCAAGGAGTGAAAAGAACAGTTGAAGGATCTTTAATATAAGGGATTCATTAGACCCGATTTATCCTCGTGGGGTGCAATAGTTCTATTCATGAATAAGAAAAATGGTTCCCTTAAAATATGTATTGACTATCATCGTCTAAATAAATTTTCGATTAAGAACAAGTATCCACTTCTATGAATTGTTGACTTATTTTACCAACTTTAGGGTTCTAGTTATTTTTCTAAGATAGACCTCAGATCAGGCTATCGTCACCTTAGAGTCATTGAATGTGACATTCCAAAAATAGCTTTCAGAACTTGGTATGGTCACATTAAATTCTTAGTCATGTCATTTGGTCTTACCAATGCCCCAACATCTTTCATGGACTTGATGAACTGTGTGTTCAAGAAGTACTTAGACATATTTATCATGGTTTTCATAGATGACATTCTTGTCTCCTCCCGCAGTGAGCATGCTCATGCAAACCATCTCAGAATAGTATTATAGACTCTAAAAAAATATCAGTAATTCATTAAATTTAGTTAGTGTGAATTTTGGCTAAGGTCGTAGCTTTTCCTAGCCTTATCATTTTTGGTTCTAGCATTAAAGTTGATCCCCAAAAGATCACATCAGTGAGAAACTATCCCAGACCCATCTCTCCATAAGATGTCCAGAGTTTCTTAGGCTTGGCCAGCTATTACCAATGATTTATGGGGGGATTTTCATCTATTGCATCCCCTATGTCCAGATTGACTCAGAAAAAGGTCAAATTCTATTGGTCAGATTCTTGTGAAAAGAGTTTTCAGGAGTTGAAGGCTAAACTCACTACAGCTCCAGTTTGACCCTACCAGATGGTTAGGATGACTTTGTTATGTATTTTAATGCTTCCAGAGTTTTTTTTTAGGGTGTGTTTTGATGTAGACAGGTAAGGTCATAGACTATGCTTGTAGACATCTCAAATCCTATGAAAAGAACTATCTTACTTATGACCTTGAGTTAGTAGCAGTATTATTTGCCTTAAATATTTGGAGGAACTATTTGTATGGTGTGTAAGTTGACGTGTTCACAGACCATAAGAGCCTGCAGTATGTAGTTTCTTAAAAAGATCTAAACCTCTATTAGAGAAGGTGGTTGGAGTTGTTAAAGAACTATGACATGAGCGTCCTGTATCATCCAGGTAAAGCCAATAAAGTTGTTGATGCTCTTTGTAAGAAGTGTATGGGGAGTGTTGCTCATGTAGAGGATTGTAAGAAGAATTTAGATCAGGAAGTTCATCAAGTTGCCCGACTAGGTGTCCTCTTAGTCGTTTCATCAGAAGGTAGCGTATAGGTACAGAGTAGTTTAAAATCATCCCTAGTTTCCAAGGTGAAAGAAAAGCTGGATAGGGATTGTAGTCTAGTCAATTTGAAAGAACCAATCAGAGATCAGAAGGTAGAGGTTTTCTCCTAAGGGGAAGATGGTGTATTGAGTTTCTAGGGTCGGTTATGTATGCTAGGTGTAGATTACTTAAGGCAGCGAATTCTAGAAGAATTGTATGGTGTGCGCCACTTTATTCATCCAGGATACACTAAGATGTACTATAATTTGTGGGAGATCTATTGGTGGAGTGTGATGAAGAGAGTCATTGTAGAATTTATGGCTAAGTGCTCAACATGTCAACAGGCTAAGAATGAGCATTAGAAAACTAGTGGGTCTATACAAGAGTTTAGTATTCCCACCTAGAAATGGGATAAGGTGAACATGGACTTTATGA
Source organism: Capsicum baccatum var. pendulum (assembly GCA_030864225.1). Lineage (NCBI taxonomy): Eukaryota > Viridiplantae > Streptophyta > Magnoliopsida > Solanales > Solanaceae > Capsicum > Capsicum baccatum. The sequence continues at coordinate 80,177,399 of CM061550.1, forward strand.
CAGGTTTTCCTTGTACTTATTGTTAGCATGATTCAATTTGGGTAATTTTAGACAAAATGACCAAATCAACTAATTTTATACCAATCTATACCTCTTATTCAGCCAAGAATTATGCCAAGCTCTATGTTAGAGAGTTGGCTAGATTTCATGGTGTTCCATTATCTATTATTTCAGATAGAGGTATATAGAAGCCTTCTAAAAGGGTCTTGGTACCCAAGTTCATCTCAGTACAGTCTTTCACCCCCAAACAGATGGTCACGCAGAGAGGACCATTTAGACTTTAGAAAATATGTTGTGAGCATGTGCGATTGACTTTTAAGGTAGTTGGGATGACCACTTGCCTTTGATTGAGTTCATGTACAACAACAACTATCATTCCAGTATTCAGATGGCCCCATTTCAGATGCTTTATGGTAGAAGGTACAGGTCTCCCATCAGTTGATTTGAAGTGGGTAAGGCCACAGTGGTAGGTCCTGACTTTATATGTGATACCTTAGAGAATGTTTAGTTGATCGGATAAAGGCTTAAGACAGATCAGAGCTGGTAGATATCATACGTAGATATGCATAAAAAGGATCTTGAGTTCAATATTGTTGATTATATGTACTTAAAAATATATTCTATGAATGGAGTGAGGAGGTTTGGCAAGAAAGGAAAGCTCAGTACTCGATATGTCGGTCCTTATTGAATTCTCAGCTGTTTTGGAAAGGTAGCTTACGAGCTTGTGTTACCTTTAGACTTAACTTCAGTACATCTAGTGTTCTATGTCTTCTTTCTTAAGAAAATCATAGGTGACCCAGCAGCTGTAGTCCCTACAGAGGGCATAGATATTTAGAATAGCCTCTCTTACGAAGAGATTCCAATCAAAATCCTTGATTTTTAGATCCACAAACTGAGCAATAAAGTAATTCATCTAGTCAAATTTCCTTGGAGGAATCAGTCCATTGAGGGAGATACTTGGGAAGAAGAATAAGATATACGGACAAGGTATCTTCACCTCTTCTCCTCAAACTCAGACTCAGCCTAAGCTAACAGTTCTCTTTAAACTTACTCAGTTTCATGCTTAGATTTCCTTTATAAGATTGGTATCAGTTTCCATTGCTTATCCAGTCATACATTCATGAGTCAATTCCATCAGATATTCATGCATCATATATGCATGTTCAGTATAAGAGACTCAGCTTATCAGCAATTCCAGTCATGCATTCATGCATCAAATATGCATACTTAGTATGGAATTTTAGTATCTTAGTAATGTCAGTCATGAAATCATATTTTAGTTATGCATGATTGGTACATGAATTTAGTCTATCAGTAGTCTCATTATTCTCAGCTCAGTTATCCTCATTCAAGAATGAATATTTCCAAGGGGGAGAAATTGTAAAACCTCACAAAATCTTTAGACTCAGTCCTTTAAATCTTGTTAAGGGGTTATAGACTTAGAAAATTTTAGCTAAGTATTCAGACTTAGTGTTATTTTAGCCTTCGAAAGTTGGCAACACTATTTCACGACCTCTATAACCTTAAAATATCAACCTTTAGGTTGAATCATGATCAGGATATTAGTAGGTGTCCTCGAATAAGTTTTAGATTTATTTGACCTTTTTTTAAGCACGTTTAAAAGTCCAAACCAGTGGATCAACACGATCTCAATACACCGTGTCACCTATTGCGTCGATGAATATTTTTCTCCATCTCCCTAGTGCAAATTTTAATGAACCAGTACGAACTCAACACGGTGTGTTGGACATCACATCGATGCCAATGATCCAATGTATCGTTCTGCACATTTCTAAATCAATTTTCTATAATTAAAAGTCACATTCCTTGTGGGTATTTAGGTCTTTTACCCTCAATTATCAGCCCTAAAACATGAAATTAAGACACTTAGAGGCAAAATTCATTCTCTTTTCGGAAATTACTCAAGAACAAAAACCTAGGAGATCAAATTTCAAACTCAATCCTTAAGATTTCAGCATCATTCTTAAAGACTTTAGCAATAAAGGTATGTCAAGTATTCATCCAAGGATTTCCTTCCACCCTTGGAGTTTAAGCACCCTTTTCAACTACAAGATAATCATTTTGATGAATTTCATGGTAGGATTTGAATATGGATTACCATATTAATGGGGTTTCCAATTCATGATTTAATTGCTAGATGCATATAAAATTATTTGTTATATGTGTTTTACAATGTTAATTCATGCTAAAACCCTTAAATTGTGAAACTGCTATATGAAATTATGATGCTTGCATGTTGTTTAGTATTATATGCACATCCTATGTCCTCCAAGTGTTTGTTGAATTGATCATGTAAGTTGAATAGTGAAATTATATCATGTTAGCATGTATTCAATTTCATGTCCTGCAAATGTTTGCTAGAATGTCTTAATGAATGAATGATGATCAACTAATTAGCTATCATGTTTTGGGATTGTGCCATGTCTTATAATTTATGCTATTGAGCCCTGGGTGTATTCAATACCCAAAAATTTAGATATTTACCTAGAGCCATGGTCAGTCACAAAATAATACCAGTCATGTCATGATCAGTAGAATTTGGTCAGTTACAAAACTCAGGAAAACTCAATAGTACTCAAAAAATTAGTCATAGTATTCAGTTCAGAACTCAGTAGTACTCAGTCATTTAAAAGAATTCAGTAGTATTCTGTCAGTTCACGAAACCCAGTGAACTCAATTTAGTTCAGTTATACAGTACAATCAGTAACATTTCAGTACAGCCTAGAACGATTTAGAATTTAGTCCAGTGTCTATTCAATTGGGTGTAGGATTCAGCACCGAATAAACCCAAGGATGGGGACTCACGTTCAAGTAGAGGGTGTGATCCTTAGTAGCAGTCCTGATATTCTAGAACTACATAGCCAGCATAGGTTGAGACATCAACCTGCTAGTTAGGGTTAATGAGGTACTTTAACCTGCTAGTTGAGGGTTCCATCATTCTTATTTAGAGCACCTGTCAGACGAGGGTGACTCAGTTTGTCTTTACCTGTGACATGATACTGATACCCTTCCAGCTGGGGTTACAAGTTAGACCCTAATCAGTTCAGAGAGGGGCATATCGATTAGATGATTACTTCCCACTTCTCAGTTTCAGTTCCAGTCTCAGTATAGAACTCAGTCCTATTCTACAGGACCAGGACTATTAGATATAGTCACTCAATTTAGTATAAAACTCATCATAGTTCCATAGAATCAGGACTTTTAGACATAGTCAGTACGTTCTTAGTAATCCAGTACCAGTAAACTTAGATATTAGTTACTCAGTATTCAGAACTCTATATCCAGTGCTATCAAGATCTCAGTAATATTTTATGTGTTCATGCGTGTACTTTCATTCAGTTATATTTATGTCATTCAGTCAGTATTGTACATGCCTATTAACCCATGCATTTCAGCCTACCTCATTTTGCATACCAGTATATTCAAAGTACTGACGTATACTTTTCTGTTACGCTATAATGTCTTATATCATAGGTTCAGATGCATGGGCTCCCAATTTTATTTAGCAGTTCAGATAATCAGAAGTCATACTTAGTGGTGAGTCCTCATAGTATGAGGATGTGATTATTATTTCAGCACTTCAATTTATTTCAGTAGTTCAGCGTTAGTTGGGGACTTTTCCAATCAACTCTATGTTTAGATAGTAGAGTCTTTTGGACTAGAGTATTTTCAGTCTGATGTTCAGTTTTGTTATTGATAAACCGCATTCAATATTTATTTATAGTATTGAACCGTACGACCAGTTTCCACCTAATTTTTGGATTTTTACGGTGTTATTATTCAATTATTCTAGAAGGTACCAATTATGGGTTAGCTTATGGTCCTTTGAGATTATGAGCATCATGTAGTGTCCGTGGTACAAACTCGGGGCATTACAAGATTGGACCCTAACTCATTTTATAATCTTGGTATTCTAGTTAGATAAACACTCTTATAGTTATAGTTACAATTTCAGATTTAGTATAGAACTCAGTTCAGTTCTATTGAATCAGTACTGTCAGACATAGTCATCTAGCTTAATACAGAACTTAGTTTAGTTCTATAGGATCAGGACTGTCAGAAATAGTCACTCAGTATTTGTAATTCAGTTATCAGTAATCTCATGTATCAGTTACTCAGTTATCATAACTCAATACTCAGTTTCAGTAAAAGCTCATATATATATATATATGTACATAGTATTGCATACTCAATATTTTACAGTAGTTACAATTATCTATGTACTCTTATTCAGTTACTTCATATCATTCAGTCAGTTATTGTTTATGCATATAAACCCTTGCATTCAGTCTTACCTCATATACCATACCATTACATTCCACGTACTGATACATACTTTCTCTTTGTGCTATGATGTCTCATATCATAGGTTCAGAGGCTTAGTGTCCCAACTGAACTTACACAAATTTAGATAGCAGTAGCAGATTTAGTAGTGAGTCCTCATCTATCAAGGATATGCTTTTATTTCAGTAGTTCCAGTATTGCAGTAGTCTGAGTTAGTTGGGAACTTGTCCCATCAACTCCTTATTAGATAGATCAGTTAGAGGCTTTTTAGACTAGACTAGTTCAGCCATATTTAGTTTTCATATGTTATTTCAGTACTATATTTATCAGTATTCAGATTATGAACCTTATGGCATTTCAGCCTAATTTTCTGTAATATTTTAGTATTATTATTTAGTCATGGGTTAGCATGTGTTCCTTTGGGGTTATGAGAACCGTATGACATCCGAGGTACAGATCCGGGGTATTACATATAAGCACATACTAGGGGCTAAACTGAGTTAGGAACGTACGGGATATTACAAACACCAACAAAAAAGAGTGTCAAAAATAAAAAAATTGTTTGTTCACATTTTTGTACTTTAGTAGAAATTTGAGACTTAGATCTAGAAGTTTTGTGCGTGTGTGTTTTAGTTTCTAGTGCTAGATCCTTGTTCCCTAGCACTAATAGAGTCTAGATCTAAACTTTGAGCTAAACCCGGGTTGTTTTGAGCCATCCACTATTATTGAGCTTGAGTTTGAAGAAACTTAAAGGTGGATCTCATTTTTGGTAAAGGTGGTTGTGGCATTTTGGACTTGACGTTGTGGTATTTGTTCCTATTTTGTCAACGTGACCTTTAATCTTCAAGAATCATCAAATTTATAGGTCATTTACTTAAGGGTCAACTTGGGTCAAACTTGGAATATTCTTGTTGTTCTTCTTCATCTTCATATCTTCTTGAAGAAGAATATTCAAAAGTGGATGTTTGATCTTGAAAAAGGAAGTAAGAGGGGTAGTACTTATTTGTTCTAAGAATATTCCAAGCATATTCCAAGTATTCTAATAAAAGAAAGCAACAAAAGGAATATTTAAGAATAAGGGGAAGTACAAGGGGGGACCATTTCAAATTCAAACTCTTTTGTTCTTGAAAAAGTCTCCAATTCTTGAATTTTCACCATCAAAAACGAATTTCTACCCTCTAGAGTAAATATTGATAAAAAATTCAACGTTGGAAAATAAGAAATTTTTAAAAATCTTGACTAACACCAAGCTGTCATGTCATCATTTCTATACAACTCATTTTAGGCTCAAATTTTGGATTCTCGATTTCATTTCTTGTGTCTTTAGTTTCATTTTCTTTGATTCTAGTATTAATTAACAAACTAGTAATCACCTACTAGGTTGTGGGTTAGTTTTGAGTCCATTTCTTTCTTGTTACCTTTCTTTGTGTGCTTTTATCTTTTGTGATTCATTATACTTCCTTGGCTCAAGTCAGAACAAGGTTTCTTTGAGTCTTTCAAATGAAAATCTATTTTGGGTAAGAGTTGAAATCAACACTCAACTTCCCACAGATTATGAGCCATCTTTCAACACTTGTGAAACCAATTGTGAAGTAACAAAACAGTTGAGAGTGTGACTTTTTTTCATTAACACTAATTTTTTTATTGTTTTTATTTTTGTTTTCTCTTAGGTACCTTGACAATGGAAGGAACAACATCACCAACCCTGGATAGTTATGGTATTTATGCTACCTCAGATCCTTTTGAAGATTTCTACCAGAACCTTGAAAGGTTACACCAATTGCTTAATCTACCAAAGCCTCCATAAATTGTCACCACTCAAACTACCATATACCCTCAAAGTCGAATCTCCACAAACCAAGATACTAGAATTTTACCTAGTATCAATTCTTCTTATGTGCAGGTTTAAGATAATATACTTCCATCGGAGGATTCAAGGAGGGTTCCTCAAGAACACATGGTTGATGATCAAATGGAGTTCTTTGCTAAGAATTCCAACTTTGGGAAAAATGATAAACAAATGATCTAAGGGAAAAGTCTAGACAAACTCCCTTGTATTGAGAGATTCTCAAAAGAACAAGTGGGATTCCATGATATACACCAAGGTAAAGACCTTACCTCATGTGAGATATAAGGTAACAATGCTATCTCCTACACTCCTATAAAATTAGAATATTGTAATGTGGATAGTAGTATCCATGTAAATGTAGTTGGTGGTTTACCAAAGGATTTTCATAAGCCTTCCCTTTGTGATACTCTTGGCATTGTTAGGTTTCATAAAGATCAAATTCTTATTGTAAGTAAGCAAGCACTAATTGATCCTATAGATGACTGAATTAATTATTCTTGTGAGATCAATTTGTGTCCACCTATTTCTAGCACTTGTAACTTGAATGAGGTCCTATTTCCAAGTGATGAGAGTAGTTACACACTAGTTGACGATGTGAGGACCAAGGTGAGTCTACATTAGTAGGTGAGTTGCCAAAAAACTAGTGAAGGTGTGAACAATGATCAACTTACTCATAAATGTAGTACACTACTTGAGCATGTATGTGGAGTGCTTGATGAATCTCAAGTTAATGATAATGTTGATAGAGTTGATCATGAGGATGGAAATGATTGTTTGAGCATATTGTGTGATGAAAGTATTATTATTAGTTTTGCTCTTAGAATTCATGAAAATAAAAATGTTGTGAAGAATGACATATGTCTTTGTGAGAGTGATATTGCATGCTTTAAATCCTAACCTTTGGATAGTAATTCTCTCTCAAAAAAAGATGTCATGTGTGAAAATAGTGAGATTTGTCCTTGTATGACACCTAGTGATGCAATGTGATGTGTTTAAAGGAAAAGGTGGTAAGCTTAAGATTCACTTGTTGTCCTATTTCATGAAATCCACTAAAAATATAGAATAAAGTGAAGATTATGCTAACCATTAAATTCTTGATAGTGATCTCCTACCATTGGAAACAAATGATCACTTGGGTAAGGATAGCTTCAGTTTGCTTGTATGTTTAGGAAACCAGATTAGTGATTATTCTTGTGAAAATGGTTTTAATTATGAATACTCTGATGCTCATGGTGGTTTGTATCTATGTGAAAATTACTATAACAACCCGAGATTACCCCTAGTCATTACACGGTGCTTACGGTCTTGAGGGACCACAAGCTAACCCATGAGTTGGTACCTGATGTGAGCACTGAATAAAAACATCATAAATATAGAAAAATACTGACATTGCCATAAGGTTTTATCAACTGGATTTAAAACTAAATTATAAATCTAGAAAGGGAAAAACTGTCTAAATCTGAGAAAATACTAATAAATTGAATAACTAACTGACTATAGCATCTGAAAAGCCTCTAAGACTGACTGACTGAGAGTTGATGGGATAGATCCCCAACTAACTCTATTAACTACTGAAATAAGGATATGAAGTAAAGTAATTTGTCCTCAGATAATAAGGACTCACCACTGCTAATGTGTTGTTGATAATCTAAAAATCTAGGTGTGATTCATGAACTCAGCGTCACCACCTATGATTAGAGACATCATAGCGCAAAAGCAAAGGTAAGCGATCGGTATTTTGAATGTACTAATATGCTAAATAAGGTAGGCTGATATGCAAGGTTTCATGAATGGAAGTAATAAACTATCTAAATATACATGTAGAGCATGAAGTACTGAGTAGAGGACATGAAATATATAGGTACTAAAGATAAGTAAAATATGAAAATACTGTGTATGCATGAGAGTCTGAAAATGCTAAAAAATATATGAAAATTTGTAGACACTGAGGATGCATGACTAAGCATATAACATGGATTGAGTAAAATCTGTAATTTGAAATACTAAAAATACTGATATCTATATGCCTTGGCCAGACAACACTAAGATTGAATGACTGAACTGGAACTATAACTGAGACCATATCTGAGACTGTGGAAGGTATCATCTAAATGACATGCCCCAATCTGAGCCAATCATGGTCCAACCGATAACCCCAGCTGGAAGGGTGTTAATATTGTTCCATGGGTACTAACGTTGGCTGTGTGGATCCACTAAACTATTATAATGTCCAAAGGACTAAGGGTGTCAACCCTGAATTGGCGGGTGACCCCTGTGAGATAGTCAAGCCTAATTTGATGGTTGACTACTTATATCCTATGTTGTCTATGTGGTTCTAGAGCATAGGTACTGCTACTAACGAATCTACCTATCTAACGGGGAAGTTTCCATCCCTACACTTGCTCGGTGCTAATTCCTACTCCCAACTGAATGACACTAAAATCTGAACTATTCTGAGTTTAACTGGTTGTTTTGATCATGCTCATGATATAATCTGAAGTTATTCTGTAATATACTGAGAGTAGACTAAATAGAAATCTTTGTTTTTTGGGTGTTCAATACCACTAGGACTCAAAACAATGATATTAATATGACACCTAAACTTGGGGAACATGACATGAATGCTTTCATAAAACATTTACTCTTATAAGCATTTCATCAAACACTTGTGGTTCATAGTTTAGTCAAATCATGGAAATACTAAAGGACTGGTATAATTCACATGAAAGTAACATGGAAAACACTAAGTCAGGGTTTAATTCAAAAAATGATAACACTAAAACATGGGGAATCAAATAATATCAATAATCTTATTGAAACATAGTATGAAATCATAGTTCATGAGAAGTCATGGATGAAATCATAATTTGAAACATAGTAAATCTTGAAAAGAGCAAAATTTTATAATTTAAAAGGGTTGCTTTGACTCCATGGATGAAAAAAATCCATGGAATAACATCTAATATACCTGAGTTACTGAATTTGGAAGGATTGATGGAGAGTTCTTGAGATTTGACCTTGATTCTTGAGAGCTAGAGTTTCTTGTTCTTGAAAGAGGAGATTTATAATTTGAGAGAAAGTGAATAATGATGAGTATTTAGGTCAATTAGGGGTTAAATTTTGTATTTAGTACAAGGTTGGGGCTTGAGGAAAAGACCTAAATACCCTTAAACGAATTTTAAAATGTAAGCTAGAAATTGAAATCCTGAATTTTGGCCTTAGCGTGACGCACCACATCTCTACAATCCACTAGAAAATTGTAAAATTAGGACCTATAAAAATACGGTGAAGGTCCATTATCGTGGTAAGCCTTGAGATGCCATTTTGTCCACCTCTGCGATGCGCCAACATCACGGAGTCCCAATGGAAATTAACAAACAAGAAATTGGCCTACTCGGCAATGCACCATAATCAGGGAGTCACAATGGAAATTGACAATGGTAATTTGGGTTGTCTACATGACGTACTAAGAGTTAAAATGATGGTATTTAATGACTAGAACTTAAAATCGCCATAACTTCTTAATCGGTTATCAGATTTAGGTGAATTTTAAATCATTGGAAAGATAATTAAATTTCCTATGAAATGGTAGGATCTAAACAGAAAAGTAATGAGTTTTTCAAAAATTTCATATACGAATAATTATGTATAAGGACTTAAATTATGCTAGGGAAATGTGGGGTGTTACAATTACCCTTTTGAAAGATGAGGCAGTGCATGTTTAGAAAGTCCATCTACTTTTCCTTTGTGTGTTTCCTATGTTAGTCATACTCATAGTGATGAACTTGAAACTACTTGTAGTACATATATGAGGACATCATAGTTAAAGTTGATTTGTGTGACACCTTTCCCTACCCCCTCTTTTCTCAGGATATTGACAATAGTAATATAGGCGGTATGTCTAATTATAAGGATGGAATCTTATGGAAAAGTGAGTATAGCGTTGACCCATGTTCTTGGCTTCTACTCCCTTTTGACCCCAGTGACTTATTGGGTTGATAAAATTGCAATACAACCAATTTGGTGCTTGGTCAAGACAACAAGAAAAGATTGATTGTGGTTATTGGTATCCTTACCTATGATGGAAAGTCTTTCTTGGGGATTTACAATCCATTTGATAGACCCAAGTTGTACATGGGAGGAATTTCCAACAATGTTAAGTTCTCATTAAAAAAGGGGAGAAATAAAAGAAACCTAAAGAGTTCACCATTGAGTGTTTCTACTATTGACCAAGGTATCACTACTTGTAGGTCAACAAAAGAATTCCCTCTTGAAGACACTTTGGATGAATTCCCCTCTAGTGACACCCTTCTTTGTGTCTTGGTTTTGATTGGAAACCCCATTCTCAAAGGTGGTAACCTTAAGTAAAATGTGTTATTACCTCTTTAGGGTATTTCATATATACTTGCATCCATGTTTGACACACTTTTACTTAAGTTATATGATTTACAACTTGTTGATGCCAAGTTAAATTCATGTTTGAGGAAGAGTCCAAGGGGGTTAAATACTTCTTGTTAAGGTTGGACACTACAAAGTATCTTGTGGGACTCTTGAGAGCATGCTTGCATTCATTAATAGAGGGAAACAAAATTCTTGCGAGAACTACTTGTCTTGGATTGGATTGTTGAGTAGGTACTCATTTCTCTATTTTCCCTAATTGCATGTCTCCATTGATAAAATTCCTTCCCTTGGGAAGATGTTTGAAAAGGAGAGGTCCTATGTGCTTGCAATATTTCTTTCTCTCTTTGTGTGTTCCTACTTTCGGATATATATTTGGTGAGAATAGAGTCTTTAGTACCTTTCTTCATTACATTTATGCATATGATGTTGTTACTAATCTTGTTTAATCTACATTGTATGCTGGCATGAATTTCTTAGAAAGGAAATTTGTAGTGTGCCTAAAAATCTTGTGGCCAATGGCACCCCTTTTGATAAAAGAACCTTAGAAGAGACTTTTATGTCCAATTCCTTTTAATACTACCTCGTTGCTTATGATGATGTCCATGCTAGTCATGGATTTATCTTATTTATAGGTAGGAAGTGTCTCGAATGGTCCACTTGATTGAGAAATAATGCTACAAGGATCACTCATATTCTTATGGATTTTAAGAGGAAAGTATTCTTACCTTTGGAGATTGTTGATGCCATTATGACCTTTGTAGTTTCATTATCTCTTGGTGATGTTCATATCCACTCCCTTTGTGATATTCGTATTAAGATTTTTAAGAATAAAACAAGGGATTCACGATTATATTTCAAGTGTATACCATCTTAACATGATGATGTTATTTGATATACTAACCCTAACCCTCATTCCATGAGGATATTGCGCTTATTTGTCCTTTCTTTAGTTTTGCAAGTTATACATTCAAGGTCGAATCGTTCTTAAGAAGGAGAGAATGATATGAGCCAAATGTCCTTGTTATTTCTATCCTAGGTTGCTGTAATACCTCGATTTTCTAAACTGGAATACTACACAGTGCTTATGATTGCGAAGGACCACAAGCTAACCCATGACAAATATCTGTACCTATGCACCTCAACTGAATAAAGAATCTATAAAATAGTAACATCTGTGTTGGTGAAAGATACCCAAAACAACTAAAAAATGAATCAAATCTGAACTAAATCTGAAAGCATCTAAATACTATCTGAATAAGGATTTGAAGGAATATGTCTCCAACTAACTCTGGGCAGTAAAACTGAGTTGAAATAATAAATGAAATAAAATAATATCATATCATCCTCGAATGAAGAGGACTCACTGCAACTCTGTATACTGGAATGCAGCTGTTATTGCTAGTCTGGAACTCCTGTCTCTGAACCTATGGTGTAATATGAAAAGAAACTATCATAGCGCAACTGCGTCAGCACACCTGGAGTACCGAGTATACAAGTGAGGTAGGCTAATGAAAAGGGTTTACATGCATGAATAATGTTAACTGACTAAATGATATGAATGTAAGAGTACAAACATACATTCATAGTAACTGAGATCATAAGTACATGATATCGAAATATGTACGCTAACACATGGTTTACTGATAACTAACATGGCTTAAATTGTAGTTCTAATAACATAGGTGACTGGGTCTGAAGGTCTTGAATCTGAGGGAACTTTCTGATTCCTATGCTATAACTAAATTTGACTGTATCGAACAGTCCTAGCATACTAATATTTGAAGAACTGTCTGAGTTCTTTTACTGAGACTGAGTTTGAAACTGTGGGAGGTAGTTGTTTAACTGATATGCCCAATGTGTCCCATTATGGTTAAGTTGGGGTCCAATCTCTGCCCCCACTGGAGGGGTGTCAATACCACGCCACTAGCAAGGACAGTTGTAAGTGACCCTTAGATAGAAGGTACTCAAAATGAGAGGGTGGGAACCTTGAACTAACAGGTTAAGCCACCTCATCAACCCTAATCTAACAGGTGAAGATTTCTCAACCTATGCTGGTTACATAGTTCTGGAATGCAAGGATGACTGCTAAGAATTACACCCTAAACTGGTAGGTGATTTCCCATCCTTGGGTTCACTCGGTGCAAACTTATACTCCCATCTAAAAAGACTGAACAAGATTCAACTGACTGTACATGGACTGATTAACTGACTTCTATTGACTGACGGAGTAGTACTACTATCTGAGAGTTAACTAAGATCATGAGATTTTTGAGGTTTCCTGAGTCACATGACTGACTGAGTTTTATAGATTATAGATTGACTGAGATTATCTTGACAACATGACATGGCTCTAGGCACACAACTATATTTTTCGGGTACAAATACCCCTAGGACTCGATAGAAGGAAACTGACACATATGACATGACTTGATCACAAGATTGGAGTCTGTAATTCATAATATCATAAGTAGGGGATCTTATAATTCATGTACTTATTCAACATCTTAAACATTGTAGGGTTTGCATGGATATATTTCGTATACATATTATACATATCCATTAGCATACATGCTTCATACCGCAACAATAGCAATACATCAATAGCATGGAATTCATATTTAAGTATATAGCTAACACAGACTTGTCATTTAGATGTCATGGAACCATGTAAACATAAATTCCTAACATCCCAAGCATTTGATCAAACACCTGACAAGCATTCTTTAAGGCATAGGTGTGTTTCATAACTTGCACCATATTACACCACCTAAAGTTCATAGTTTTCAACAAACAACCATATATATATTCCATGAAAACAGCTTTAGATATCATCTTAAAACTTAAACAAAAATCATCAACATGGTTACAGGGTTACAGGGGAAAGAAGGGGAGAAAAAGTTGTTTAGACTAGCTAAGGCTAGGGAAAGGAAGGGTCTTGACCTCGACCAGGGCGAGGTGCATTAAGGGGGATGATGGTACAGTATTGGTAGAGGACGGCCACATTAAGAATAGATAGCAGTCGTACTTTCATAGGCTCTTGAATGACGAAGGGGATAGAGCTATTGTGTTTGGGGAGCTGGATCACTCAAAGGAGTATCGGGATTTTAGTTATTTTAGACGTTTTAAGGTAGAAGAGGTTAGAGAGGTTGTTCGCAGGATGCAAAGGGGTAGGGCGACGGGGCCGGATGACATACCGGTGGATTTTTGGAAGTTCGCTGGAGAGGCTAGTGTAAGGTGGTTGACTGGATTGTTTAACAAAATCTTCAAGACGGCAAAAATGCCCGAGGCTTGGAGGTGGAGTACCATGATCCAAATCTATAAGAATAAGGGTGACATCCAGAGTTGCAATAACTATAGGGGGATTAAGTTATTGAGTCACTCTATGAAGATTTAGGAGAGAGTGGTAGAGGTGAGGCTGAGACAAATAGTGTCTATTTCAGAAAACCAGTTTGGATTTATGCCTGGCCGCTCGATGACGGAAGCAATTCACCTGGTACGGAGGCTGGTGGTATAACATAGGGAAAGGAAGAAGGACCTGTACATGGTGTTTATCGACCTGGAGAAGGCATATGACAAAGTCTCCAGGAAGGTGCTTTGGAGATGCTTGAAGGTGAGTGGAGTCCCGCTGGCATATATCAAAGCAATTAAGGACATCTATGATGGAGCGAAAACTCAGGTGAGGACGGTGGGAGGAGACTCAAAGCATTTCACTATCTTGACAGGATTGCATCAGGGATCTACTCTTAGTCCCTTTTTATTTACTTTGGTGATGGATGTGTTGACGCGGTGTATTCAAGGGGAGGTGCCTTGGTGTATGCTTTGTGCAGATGATGTAGTTTTGATTGATGAGATGCGAGAGGGTGTAAATAACAAATTAGAGGTGTGGAGACAAACTCTCGAGTCTAAAGGGTTCAGGTTGAGCAGAAGCAAGACAGAGTATTGGGAATGCAAGTTTAATGACGTAAGGCAGGAGAATGAGGTGGTAGTGAAGTTGGAATCACAGGAGGTATGTAAGAGGGATAGTTTCAAGTATCTCAGGTCCGTGATTCAGGGTAACGGTGAGATCGACAAAGATGTCTCACACCGTATTGGGGTGGGATGGATGAAGTGGAAGCTCGCATCGGGGGTGTTATGTGATAAAAAGGTGCCGCCCGAGCTTAAAGGAAAATTCTACAGGGTGGTAGTCCATCCGTCCATGTTGTATGGAGCGGAGTGTTGGCCAATTAAGAACTCCCACATCAAAAATATGAAGGTGGCAGAAATGCGAATGTTGCGTTGGATGTGTGGTCTGACTAGAGGGGATAGAGTTCGGAATAAGACTATCAGGGAGAATGTTGGTGTGACTCCAGTGGAGTATAAGATGCAGGAAGTCCGACTGAGATGGTTCGAACACGTGATGAGGAGGGGCATGGATGCCCCGGTTAGTAGGTGTGAGAGGCTAGCATTGGATGGTTTTAGGCAGGGTAGGGGTAGGCTGAAGAAGTACTGGGGTGAGGTGATTAGGCTAGATATAGAGCAGTTACAGCTCACCGAGGACATGGCCCTAGATAGGAAGATCTGGAGGACGCGAATTAGGGCAGAAGGCTAGGGCCAGTTTGGGTCGCTAGTGTAGGGAATTACTTGGTGGGGGTATTATTCTTGTTATGATACCTTGTTTCATGTTTTATTACTAATCTGTGTGCTTTTCTCTATTTTTTATTACTTATGGGTGTCGTATCTATGTTATGAAATCTTGTTCTATGCTTTACTATGTATTTGTGTGGTGTCTTGTGTTTCGAGCCGGGGGTCTATTGGAAACAACCTTTCTACTTCTTTAAAGGTAAAGGTATGGACTGCGTACATCTTATCCCCCCCCACCTCAAACCCCATTATGTGGGAATACACTAGGTTTGTTGTTGTTGTTGTTACATGCTCGTATCACTACAAAAATTTAAGAAAATAGTATTTAAAACATGGTTCTTGAGCTCTATGAACGTAATGGATCCATAGATGAACACTACGCATTCCTTAGATTAATGATCCGTGAAGATAGTACTGAAATAAGCTTGGAATTTGAAACCCCCGATTGAACCCTAGACTTGTTCTTGGTTGTTCTTGAGAGAATTTTGATAAAAAGTAATGTAAAGAGATGATTTGGGGCCGCAATCCCATGTTTGGGAATTACATAGGGGGGAAAGATGACCCAAATACCCCTCTAGATGTGTCCTTTAATTTCTATGAAAATTACCCGATTTGAGCCCCCGGAACGATGCGGAGACATCACATTTCCACCCATTCGTGACCTGGAAACTCACCGCGATGTGCTGGAATTGTTGAGAGACACTGGAAATTGATGAACGTCATTTTGGCTTATGGCCCGACGCTCCACTAACTGTATTGATGCTGCTAAAAATTTTTATCGCCATAACTTCTTCACCGGGTGTCCGTTTTAGGCTAATTTGATATCGACGGAAAGCTTATTTAATTATCTAAAATTTGAAGGGTATAAATCTTCACAATACCACCTATAAAGTAAGTTATGTTCGTTCAAAGATGAGGTATGTGAAATCACACGCGAAAACTTGATGGATTCAAAAGTTCTTAGCATGGCTTACTCTAAGTGACTCTTATAAACATGCTTAACACATCATAAGATCTATTCTCACTAGGATACTCATCCTAATTCATTTACTCAAATATGAATCATAGGATAGGAGGTTTCATGTGTAGGAACAACGGTTCATTTTCGCTTAGAAATATATGGGGTATTATAATATCTCCCCTTTGGAAACATTCGTCCTCAAATGAGACTGACTAAAATAAGGAGAGACGATAAACTGGAGTACATACAATACATATACTACTGGAACATGATCTCCTGACGGAGATGACTCATAAGGTAAACATATAATGCTGGACATGCATATCAGATGCATGAGTAACTGATTCATGCATGCATAATTGAGACTTCTGATAACTGAGCTTTCCCAATGAGAATGCATATTTGATGCATGATTATACACTGTACTGATACATGAATGCATGACAGAATATGCAACGGTAATAGATATCAAGTTTATAATGCGAACATGAACATGAAACTGAGTATGCTTAAGGAGAACTGTTAACTTGAGCTTGATCTGAATTGGCGGAGAAAAGGTGAGGATACTTGGTATGCATATCTACTTATAATTCCAAAGTATCTCCCTCATGATACTGATTTATCCAAAGAACCTTGACTAAAGGGACTTCTTTGTTCCTCAATCTATGAGTATGATAGTATAAGATTTTGACTGGTATCTCTTCATAAGAAAGATTATTCTGAACGTCAATGCTCTGAATAGGGACTCATCTGTTGGGTAACCTATGCATTTCTTAAGAAAAGAGACATGGAATATTGGATGAACTGAGACTAGATCTGAAGGAAATTTGAGCTCATAAGCTACCTTGCTGAAGCGACTGAGAATCCTGAAGGGACGGATATATAGGGGACTGAGTTTCCCTTTCTTGCAGAACCTCGTCACTCCCTTCATGGGAGATATATTAAGGTAGACATAGTCATTGACCTCGAACTCGAGATCCTGTCTACAAATATTTCCATAAGAATTTTGTCAGCTCTGTGCAGCCTAGAGTTTCTCTCAGATTAACTAAACTTTCTCTAAGGCGTCAAATACTAAGTCAGGACCTATAACTGAGGCCTTACGAACTTCGAACCAACCGATTAGAGATCTATATCTCCTACCATATAGATATTAGAATGGATCCATCTAAATACTGGAATGATAGCTATTGTTGTATGCAAACTCAATCAAAGGCCAGTCGCCATCCCAACTTCCCTTGAAATCAATTGCACACGCCCTTAGCATATATTCGAGAGTTTGAATGGTCCTTTCTACTTAACCATCTGTCTAAGGATGAAATGTTGTACTGAGATGAACTTGGGTACCAAGACCCTTTTGGAATGCTTTTTAGAAGTGAGAGGTGAAAAGAGTTCCTCTGTCTGAAATAATAGATAGTGGAATACCGTGTAATCTAACCAACTCCCTGATATAAAGTTTTGCATAATTCCTCGACTGAATAAGAAGTACGAACAGGAATAAAATGAGTTGACTTGGTCAATCTGTCTACAATGACCCAAACTAAATCATGCTGATGACGAGTTCTAGGCAAACCCATCACGAAGTCCATGTTCACCTCTTGTCACTTCCAAGTAGGAATGGTGAACTCCTGCATGGAACTACTAGGTTTCTGATGCTCTATCTTAACCTGCTAATATGTAGAGCACTTAGATACAAACTCTGCAATATATCTCTTCATCCTACTCCACCAATAGATCTCCCACAAGTCGTGGTGCATCTTATTGACCCCTAGATGAATAGAGTATCGCGCACCATGCACTTCTGCAAGAATTCTCTGCCTCAAGCCATCTACACCTAGAACACACAAACGAACCTGACAAGGAAGAACACCATCTCCCTCTTGGGAGAAAACCTCAACTTTTGCTTTTCTTTCACCTCAAAAACTATAAATGACTCTAAACTAATCTGAACACATACACCACCTTCGGAAGAGTCAACTAAGAGAATGCCTAGTTTTGATAGCTAATGGATTTCCTGAGCTATTTTCTTCTTTCTATCCTCAACATGAGAAACACTACCCATGGAGAGTCTATTGAGAGTGTTGGCCATAACATTAGCCTTGCTCGGATGATAAAGAACACTCATGTCATAATCTTTCAAAAGCTCTAACTACCTTCTCTGATGAAGATTTAGATCTTACTGAGAAAAGACATACTGGATACTCTTATGATCTGTAAAGACATCTACATGAACTCTGTAAAGATAATACCTTCAAATCTTCAAGGAAACTACTATGGCTGCTAACTAAAGATGATGAATAGGATAATTCTTCTCATAGGGATTTAGCGGTATGGAGGCGTAGCTATGACCTTACCATGATACATGAGGACACAACCTAAACCCACTCTGTATGTATCAAAATAGACTACAAAACCATCTGAGCCATCTGGAAGAGCTAGAACTGGAGCTGAGGTGAGGCGAGTCTTCAAATCTTGAAACCTCTTCTCACATGAATCTGACCATTGAAAATTAACCTTCTTGTGAGTCAATACATAGGATATGCAATAGAAGAAAATACCTCGACAAATCATCTGTAATAGCTGGCCAAACCTAATAAACTCCTGATATCTGATGGAGATATAGGGCAAGGCTAGTTTCTTACCACTTTGGTCTTTCGAGGATCTACTCTAATGCCATCATCAGAAAAAATATGGATAAGGAATGCTACTGATCTTAGCCAAAATTTGTACTTACTAAACTTGGGGAATAACTGATAATCCTTGAGAGTCTGAAGAACAATTCTGAGATGGTATGAATGATCACGCTCAGTGCAAGAATAGACCAGAATATAATCTATGAAGACTATGACGAACATGTCCAAGTATTTCTTGAACACCTAGTTCATCAAGTCCATGAAATCTGCAGGGGCATTGGTACGACCAAAAGACATGACAAGAAATATGAAGTGAACATACCGCGTATGGAAAGTTGTGTACGGCACCCTGATCTGAGGTCTATCTTAGAGAAGTAATTGGCACCCTGAAGTTGGTCAAACAAGTCATCTATTCTAGTAAGTGGATATTTGTTCTTGTTTGTAATTTTATTGAGCTGACGATAATCGACACACATCCTAAGAGAAATATCTTTATTGCACATGAATAAGACTAGTGCACCCCATGGGGATACAATGGGCCTGATAAATCTCTTATCTATGAGATCCTTCAACTGATTTTTCAGTTCCTTGAGTTCTGTTGGTCCATTCTATACGGCGGAATAAAAATTGTCTGAGTATCTGGGAGAAGGTCTATGCCAAAGTCTATTTCCCTTTTGGAAGGAATGCCTAGAAGATCTTTGGGAAATATATCTAAATATTCATTAACCACTAGGACTGATTTGAGACTGGGAGATTCAAAACTAGAATCCTTAACATGCACAAGATGGTACACACACCCCTTAGAAATCATTTTCCTTGCTCGAAAGTAGGAAACAAGATGACCCCTAAACGCTGAAGTGCTACCCTTCTACTCTAGGATGGGCTCATTTAGGAAGTGAAACTAAACTATCCTATTTCTACAGTTGACTATAGCATAGCAGGAATAAAGCCAAGCCATGCTGAGAATGATATCAAAGTCAGTCATCTCTAACTCGACTAAATCTGCCAATGTGGATTTATGAAATATCATAACCGGGCAGTTCCTGTGTACCCATCGAGCTATGATGGTTTTGCCCACTGGGGTAGAGACTGAAAAAGGCGCTATTAATATTTCAGGATTGATTCCAAAATTGTCTGCTATATATGGAGTGACAAAAGACAAAGATGAACCTGGGTCTATCAAAGCATAAACATGAACATGGAAAATCTTCAACATACCAGTAACGATATTAGGGGAATTTTCCTGATCCTATCGGGTCTAAAGAGCATAGAGTCTATTTGTGCATTGCCCACTAGTAGCACTGAAAGTGGCACACTGTTGGTTTGGGGGACCGGACTGAGCTGTGGAATGCTTCTGCTTACCTTGAGGACTTGGCTGAGGACACTCTCTAATCCTATGTCCTGGTTTTCCACAACCAAAAAAGAAATCACTACCGACTCTGCAAATACCCTTGTGGTTTTTACCACAAGTCTGACACAGGGGATTTGTTCGGGCACTGCTAACACTGCCCTGAGATTTAGAGCCTAGTTCTCTATGTCTAATGCCATCTCTGAATTTCAGCACTGGGGCACTGGCAGAGGAAGGAGCTGGAACACTGGCAGAAGAATGAGCTGGAGCTAATGACTTGGGACGAAACTGTGAACGATTTTCTCTCTCTGATTTGGGTTGAGCAAAACTAAAACTGCCTGACCTTGCTATCTTGTTCTGTATCTCCCTAGTTCTAACCTTCTGCTCCTCTATTTGTTGAGCATGGTTCATGAGTCTGGCTAAAGTCATATCGTTGTTCAGCAGTGTATATCTACACTTATTTACCACGATATCATTCACCCCTAAAATAAACTTGCTCATCTTAGCCCTGATGTCTGCAACCATGTGAGGGGCATATCTGGACAACTGGGTAAATCTAAGAGAATACTCTTTAACTATTATATTTCCCTGCTTGAGGTTGATGAACTCAAGAACTTTGGCCTCTCTCAGCCCTTGGGGAAAGAATCTGTCTAAGAAAGCCATGAGAAATTCCTCCCTCTCAATAGGACCTGCATCATCTACCCTTTCAAACTTTTACTGTTTGTACCAAGTATGAGCAACATCCTATAATTGGTATGTGACTAACTTAGCACTATGAATAGAAGTAACTCCCATGATATCAATGACCTTCTAGACTTGGTCAATGAATTACTGAGGGTCTTCATTAGACTTAGACCCGAGGAAATATGGAGGGTTCATTCGGGTGAAGTCTCGAATCCTAGTTGCTGCGGAATTAGCCACTGGATTGGCCAAAATAACTGGTGGTCATTTATTTTGGGTAGACACACACTGAGCAAGTTTGGTAAATGTGGTCCTGAACTCCGCATGAGAAACATGATCACCCAAAGGTTCTTTGGACTGAGGGGCTGACTTATTTCTTCTCTTAGGAGGCATGTTCTGAAATAAAAAGAAGAAGTGAATTAGACTGAGAGACTGACTTGTGATTATGCTCGCTGGCACGACATGAATACTGAAAGAAAGGAAATTGTTCCTAAAACATCTCATAGCCTCCTATACATAAATGTGGTATGCAACACACCCATGCACAAGACTCTACTAGATGTGGCTTTCAGATTTCCTAGGATTCTATTTAACCTTCGGCTCTGATACCAAGTTTGTAACACCTCAATTTTCTGAACCAAAATGTTAAACAGTTATTATGACCCCGAAGGACCACAAGCTAACCCATGACTAAAATTTGTACCTGTGCACTGCAATATATAATGAAATAATATGGAAAACAAGAACATGTAGGACAAAAGGTTCAACTAAATAATGAATCTATAAAATAGTAACATTTGTGTGGGTGAAAGATAGCCAAAACAATTGCAAATTGAATCAAATCTGAACTAAATTTGAAAGTCTCTAAATACTATCTGAATAAGGAGTAGAAGGAATATGTCTCCAACTAACTCCTTGTAGCAAAACTGAGCTGAAATAGTAAATAAAATAAAATAATATCATATTATCCTCGAATGAAGATGACTCACTGTAACTCTGTATACTGGAATGCAGCTGCTACTTCTGGTCTGGAACTTCTGTCTCTAAACTTATGGTGTAACATGAAAAGAAACCACCATAGCACAAATGTGTCAGTACAACTGGAGTACTGAGTCTACGAGTGAGGTAGGCTAATGCAAAGGGTTTACATACATGAATAATGTTAACTGACTGACTGATAGGAATATAAGTGTACAAATATACATACATAGTAACTGAGATCATGAGTACATGATAGCTAAATCTATACGCTAATACATGGTTTACTGATAACTAACATGGTTGAGACTGTAATTCTGATAACATGGGCGAATGGGTCTGACAGTCTTGAATCTGATGGAACTTTCTGAGTCACTTGCTATAACTGAATTTGACTATATCTAACAGTCCTGGCATACTGATATATGAAAAACTGTCTGAGTTCATTTACTGAGACTGAGTCCAAAATTATGGGAGGTATTTATTTAATTGACATGCCCCATGTGTCCTATTATGGCTAAGCTGGGGTCCAATCTCTACCCTGACTGGAGGGGTGTCAATACCGAGCCACTGGTAAGGACAGTTGTGAGTGACCCTTAGATGGCAGGTACTTGAAACGAAAGCGATGGGAACCCTGAACTGATAGGTTAAGCCACCTCATTAACCCTAATCTAACAGGTTAAGATGTCTCAACCTATGTTGCCTACATAGTTCTAAAACACAAGGATGACTGCTAAGAATCATACCCTAAACTGGTAGGTGAGTTCCCATACTTGGGTTCACTCGATACTAACTTCTACTCCCATAGGAAGAGACTAAACATAATTCAACTGACTATACATGGACTGATTAACTAACTTCCATTGACTGATGGAATATTACTACTATCTGAGAGTTAACTGAGATCATGAGATTTCTGAGATTTCCTGAGTCACATAACTGGCTGAGTTCTATAGATTATAGATTGACTGAGATTATCTTGACAACATGACATGGCTCTAGGCACACAGCTATATTTTTCGGGTACAAATACCCCCAGGACTCGATAGAAGGAAACTGCCACACATAACATGACTTGATCACAACATTGGAGTCCACAATTCATAATATCATAAGTAGAGGATCTTATACTTCATGTAGTTATTCAACATCTTAAACATTCTAGGGATTGCATGGACATATTTCGTGTACATATTATACATATCCATTATCATACATGTTTCATACCACAACAATAGCAACATATCAATAGCATGGAATTCATATTTAAGTATATAGCTAACACAGACTTGTCATTTAGATATCATGGAACCACGTAAACATAAATTCCTGACATCCCAAGCATTTTATCAAACAACTATCATGAATTCTGTAAGGTATAAGTATGTTTCCTAACTTGCACCATATTACACCACCTAAAGTTCATAGTTTTCAACAAACAACCATATATATATTCCATGAAAACACCTTTAGATATCATCTTAAAACTTAAACAACAATCATCAATATGTACATGCTCATATCACCACAAAAAGTTCACAAAATAGTATTCAAAACATTATTCTTGATCTCTATGAATGGATTGGATTCATAGATGAACACTACGCATACATTAGATTAATGATCCGTAAAGATAGTAGTGAAATAAGCTTGGAATTTTAAACCCCAATTGAACCCTAGACTTATTCTTGGTTGTTCTTGAGAGAATTTAGATAAAAATTAATGTAAAGAGATGATTTAGGGCCTCAATTCCATTTGTGGGACTTATATGGTGAGGGGGGGGGAGAAGATGACCCAAATACCCCTTTAGATGTGTCATTTAATTTCTATGAAAATTACCCGATTTGGACCCCTGAGGCGACGCGGAGATATCGTGTTTCCCCCCGTTTGTGACCTGTAAACTCACCGCGATGTGCTAGAATCATGGACAGACACTGGAAATAGATTAACATTATTTTGGCTTACAGCACGACGCGCCACTGACTGAAATAACGATGCTGAAAATTTAAATCGCCATAACTTCTTTACTGAGTGTCCGTTTTAGGTTAATTTGGTATCGATGGAAAGCTTATTCAATTCTATACAATTTGGAGGGTATAAATCTTCAAAAATACCTCCGATAAACCAAGTTATGCTCGTTCAAATATGAGCTATGTGAAATCACACATGAAAACTTGGTGGATTCAAAAGTTCTTAGCTTGGCTTACTCTAAGTGACTCTTATGAACATTCTTAACACATCATAAACTCTATTATCACTAGGATACTCATCCTAATTCATGTACTAAAATATGAATCATAGTATAGGAGGTTTCATGTATAAGAACAACGGTTTATTGTTTATCTTAGAAATATACAGGGTATTACAGCAGCATGCCAAAAAAGGCCTCAAACTAAGAAAATTTAAGCTAAATGTCAAGTCTTAGAATCATTTTTATCCTTCGAGATTGAATAATTTTATTTTTGAACTTTCCAACCTTAGTATGTCGATTTCCAACCTTAGCAAGGAGTCACAATAATCATGTGTTGTAAGGGCCAATTAACCCGAGCAGGGGTCGCTCCACGAGGGCTACTTGACTTGAGTAGGGGTTTCTCCACGAGGGCCGATTGACCCAAGAAATGGTTGTGACGTGATGGGGGACCCCATCCAGCATTATTTTATCCAGGTTTGTGCAGGAAAATGGGTCATTTTCCCCTTACACAACATGAAATTTAATATCCTAAAGGGCTAAATACACTCATTGTTTTCAAAATCATCCGAAGAGCAAGCCCTATTTATATCAAGATCAAGAATCAAGTCTTAAGAACTCACTATAATCTTCACGAAATTAATATTCAAGGTATGTTAGGTGTTTATCCAAGGGTTTCCTTCCACCCTTGGAGTTCAAGAACCCTTTTTAAATTACAGGTTGGATTCTTTCATGAATTTTATGCTGAATTTGATTGTATTCATGATTATGATATAGTTGGGGAATGCGAATTAATTAACATGCATGTAATGCTATGTGGATTCATGTTAAAAGCCTATTAAATGTGTAAGTTTGTATTTGTAATCATGATACCTACATATTGTTCATCGCCATATGAATAGACTATGCTGCCCAAGTGTTTGATATAATTCCCATGTGAGTTGTATAGTGAAATCATGTCATAGTAGTATGTGAATAAGTTCATGCCTATTAAGTGTTTTGACAAAATATCTAAATGAAAGCATTGTTGACAAGCTACTATTGTTATGCTATTATGACTATGTTGTATTTTACTTTCAATGATAGCAAGTCCTGGGGGTATTCCATACCTAAAATTTAGTTGTTTCCCTAGAATTACAGTAGCTTCAGTATAGTCTCAGTGATGTCACGTACAGTAGTACTCAGTCAATTACTGAACTCGGTGTACTTAGTCAGTTAATAGAACTCAGTGAATTCAGTCTAGTTCAGTTAGTTAGCATGATCAATAATAGTTCAGTCAATCCTTGAACAGTCTAGAAATCAATTCAGTATCTATTTAGTTGGGAGTAGGAATCAGCACCAAGTGAACCCAGGGATGGGGCATTTTTATCGGCAAAGGGTTTGACCCTTAGCAGCAATCCCTGCACTACAAAACAACATAGCCAGCGTAGGTTGAGATATCTTCTTCCATATAAGGGTTAATACATCTCATACAAGTTTTCCTACCAGTGAGGGTTGACGATATGCCTTTCTGCTAGATAGGGTTAAATCATAGCCATTGTTAGTATCCCTTGGAAAGGTGCTAACACCCTTCTAACTAGGTTACAGGTTAGACCCCAACTCAGTTTATAATGGGGGTATGTCGGTTAGATAAATACTTCCACTGTTACAGTATCACCTTCAGACTCAATATAAATCCTCATCTTAGTTCTCATAATCAAGACTGTTAGACACATTCACCCAGCTCAGTATGAAACTAAGTTCAGTTCCACAAAATTAGGACTGTCGAAACAGTCACCCAATTATCAGTAATTCAGTTATCAGTGATCTCAGTGCAGTAAAGTAGATTTTCATGCAACATTACATAATCAATAATTACAGTAGTTTCAGATATACATGTACTCTCATTCAGTTATATTCATGTTACTCAGCTAGTTATTGTTCATGTATATAAACCCTTCCATATCAACCTACCTCGCTTAGCATATCAGTACATTCAAAGTACTGACGCATACTCTTTCTTTGCGAATGAGGTCTTATATTATAGGTTCGGACGCACGGGCTCCTGACCGTACCTAGAAGCCCAGACTTTTAGCAATATCAGATTTAGTGGTGGGTCCTCATAGTTTGAGGATAGAGTTGTCATTTCAGTATTTAGTAGATTTAGTAGTCAGAGTTAGTTGGGGACTTGTCCTATCAACTCCATATTCAGACAATTAGAGGCTTTTAGACTAGACTATTTCAAATAGATATTTAGTTTACAGTATTTATTTATCATTATTTGATTTCAGCTATGAACCTTATGGAACATTCAACCTAAATTCCACATTTATTTCAGTATTATTATTCCGTGCTCATAATAGGTACCAGTCATGGGTTACGTCCTTTCTATTCGTCCTTCCATTCTATCCATTATTCTTTCCATTCTTTCAATTTTTCCTTTCATTTTCTCCATTTTTCCTTTAAAAGATCTCAATCGGCTTTCCGTGGCATCAAGTTTTGTCATGATGGATTTAAAGCAACTAGGCATTTCACCTTCATCCGCCATTGTACCTATCCAGGACTACTAAACAAACAACACAAAAATAGAAAACACATTAAAGGTTAGCAAAAATCAATCCACAATTCGTCTCAAAACAGTTCGTAATCTCTCAAGCTCACACTTTTGAAGTATTCACTCTATTGGCCTCACTAGTGTTGATAACTCGATTATACTCCAATGAGGTTACTTGATCGCAATTGTGGATCGAGGTCTGAGTAGATTTTTGTTTGAAACAACTCAAGAAATAATGTTTGAACTTGGACCAAAGAAAATACTACGACTTAAAAATGAGAAAAGCACACAATACCATGCTTAACACGAAAGAAAACATACTCATAAACTAATCTACAACCTAGTAGGTATTTACTAGTTTTCTAATTAGCATGAGAATCAACAAAATTGAAACTAATGGAAACAATAAAGTGAAACTATAATATCCAATGTTAATGAGATCTTTGATGATGTGGCACTTAACTATTGGACGTTGGAATGTGGTTGAAGTTGAAAATTTTTTGTTTCAAGAAACTAGTTGTTCAATTTCATGTATGGAAGAGGAGAATTTCGGCCAAAGTATGGGACAAACAAGGTCTAGACTCCACTTTCAAAACTCATAAAGTCTTTCACCTACTTTCACCAAAATGGCAAGACAACCTTTTGGAGGTCTTGTCCCCCTTTCCTTTGTTGGCTTATCTAGCAAAAAATGAATTTACTCTCTTTTGGTATGAAGACTTTTGGGAGGTCTTTTGTTATTTTTACCCTTTGGTAATGTCTTGAAAGATGTATCAAGACTAACAAAACCCACACTCTCTTTCTTTTGAATTTGGATCAAACAACAACCTTTTACAAGACTTCTTTAACACAACACAAGAACTCCAACAACAAAAAAAAAACCGTCCACTCTTCCCACAACAACTTGCAATTTTTTTTTCTCAAGAACTTGGGTTAGACTCAAGTAGTGTTAGATAGAAAGAAAAACAACACAATAAACAACAAAGACAATCAAAACAACACCTAAATCTAGACACAAATTCGGTCAAACAATAACAACACTTCAGCCAAGACACCAAACAAGTAGAATAACTTCTTTTTGTTAGATTTTCGACCTTGGATACCTCTTATAATGTTAGGAAACAAAGACCTAACACTAGAACACAAAAAAATACACAAAAATTACAAGAAAACTAGGTTTTAAACTTTTGTCCTAAACACAAAAACGTGGATAGATTACTATTTTTGAGTTTTCAGCTTTTCAACACTTTCTTTTTTTAATTTTTGAGTGAACAAACCCAAGATTGATCTCATGGGAATGAAATTAATGAAGGATTTGATACCAAATGATACCAAACAGTCCAAATAAGCCTCAAAACAGTCCCCAAAAAAGTAACAACAACATAAGACAACAAGAACACAAAATGGCAACAAGAGGCAAACACAAGAACTAACGATTTGCAATAGATAAATGGATAGATGGTGGGATATAATGTACTACATGTTATAGGCACTAAGATTTACATTAAATATCAAAATACAAACAACATGAATACAAGACACCTACACTCTTACGTAGACCTCAAGGAAATCGGAGCTCCCACGCAACCACTGTTTCTAAGCAAGCTATCAACACAAAGATTCCACCTTGCAAGACACTCTCAAAGAGTATTCCAAATATATCATCAAAGTTATAAAATGAAAAAATGACCTAAATGTTCTATTTATAGATTAGGGCGACACTTAATTACAAAAATAAACAAAAGGCCCTTAATGAGCCCAAACAAAGGGGAAACCTTGTAGTGTACCCTTTGGACGGTTTTGGAGTGTTGGGACTTGTTCTAAATACTTCAAAACTTGTTCCTTGGATGGGAAGCCACACAAGCTCGGGTCTTTACTCACGTCTTCATGTCCTCGAGTACTAAGATGCTTCTTTGACCCGTATCAGGATATTTCTATCTTTTTCTCTTCTCATATTAGTTTGGGTGATAGGCTTACTTGTCAAGGTACACTGCGACAAGTGTCATCATATCCCTCATTTTTGGATCGTGACAGTGTCCAACTAAAATAAGACAGTGGAAGCATGATTTTAAATTAAAGTATATTAAATTTATTAAAATATTTTTAATTTTATAGGTAACATGACTTGACACGAAATCTTAGAAAATAAATATCCTTATGACCTTTAATTAAAATATATTAAATGTCAAATATCTTTGTTTATATAGGTGTGGGTTTAACGTTACCTAACACAAAACTAAATTAAAGTACATTAAATTTATTAAAATTTCATCAATTATTAAAATATTTTTAATTTTGTGAATTAAATATGATTTGACCTAGAATTTAATAAAATAAAAAAATTATAATTTTAAATTAAAGTATCTTAAATTTATTAATTTTATTTAATTATTAAAATACTTTTAATTTTGTTGGTCATATGTGTCAAATGAAAAATAGATGAAACAAATTGAAACGGCGGTGGCGAGTATATATAGCCTCACAAAGACTCATGGAAGAGGCTCTACAGGGAAAAAAAAAATCTTAGAGAGAGAATGGCCTACTCAAGCCTTTCATCGAACACCAACAACTCTTCCCGCGACATCCATGAGTTCGATTTAATCGGAGAAGATATTGAGGATCATCAACCTTCTGAAGACGTCATCACCGAAGACGGTGAGAAAGATACGATGCCTCAGGTGGTTAGAGAAGAAGAAGAATCTGAAGAGGAGAAGTGAACAGTCGGAGGTGATTCGATGAAAGAAGGAAGTTCCGATGGCAATGGAGACTCTGAAGGTTTTTCTGAAATTAAGTCTACTGAGCAGAATAAAGATTCTGAAGACGCAGATGACGTCGAGGATGAAGATAAGGAGGAGCTTCTGTCTCTGATGGTCGTAGAAGAAGAGATGAATGAAGTCCTTCGTAAATCGAAATATCCCCAGACTCTTCATTCATCTCTTCTTCTCTGACTATCGAAGAAAGCGACTCCTCTTCATCCTCATCCTCATCACCACTGTCATCGGTGTCTTTAGAATCTTTATGCAGCTCTGCAGGTTCAACTTCAAAAACTCCTTCAGAATCTCCATCGTCATCGAACCTTTCTTCCTCCATCAGAATTTCCTCAAACTCTTCATTATTCTCTTCAGATTCATATTCTTCTCTAATCACCAGAGGCATCGTCTCCTCCTCACCATCGACAGTGGTGGTGTCTTCAGACGTCGATGATCCTCAACAGATTCTCCAACTAAATTGAACTCACGAATGTCGTCGGCCGAGTTTTCGGTGTTCGATGAAACACTTGAGTAGGCCATTCTCTCACTAAGATTTTATTTTTCACTATAGAGTCTTTGTCTCTTAAATGAGTTTCTTTGTGAGGCTATATATACTCGTAGTCGCCGTTTCAATTTGTTTCAACTATTTTTCATTTGACACATATGACCAACAAAATTTAAAGTATTTTAATAATTAAAGAAAATTAATAAATTTAACATACTTTAATTTAAAATTATAAATTTTCTTATTTTCTTAAATTAGGACCAAATCAGATTTAATTCACAAAATTAAAAATATTTTAATAATTAAAAAAATTTTAATAAATTTAATGTACTTTAATTTAGTGTTGTGTTTAGTCACTTAAAGACACACCCACATAATTAAAGATATTTTGAGACATTTAATATATTTTAATTTAAGATCATAAGGATATTTTTTTAAGACTTTGTGTCAAGTCACATTACCCACAAAATTAAAGATTTTTAATTAATTTAATATACTTTAGCTTTAAATCATACTTCCTCCGTATTATTTTAGTTGGACACAATTTATTTTATATAGTGGTTAAGATATTTTACCCTTTACAGGCATTAATGATATTCATTAAGCATCAGAATGAATATTGAAATGGTAATTATTCACATTTAATGTATACCATTAATTGTAAAGTAAAATGAGAAAAATATGATTGATTATATCTTGATTTAGTAAGTGATCAAATAATATGAGATATTTATTTTTAGTAAGATGACCAACTAAAATTAGATAGGGGAGTAAGATTTTTTAGCTTCTTAAATTTTGTGCCAAGTCGCATTAATCCACACAATTAAAAATATTTTCATACATTTAATAAATTTTAATTTAAGATAAGAAGATTTTTTATTTTTCCAAATTTCGTATCAAGTCGTTTAACACACAAAATTAACATACTTTGATTTACTCCTAAGACAATAAGATTCTTTATTATCTCAAATTTCGTGTCAAATACGTTTAATATACAAAATTAAAGATATTTTGATATCCTTAATATACTTTAATTAAGATCATAAGATTTTTTATTTTCTTAAACTTTATGTTAAGTCAAAACAAGTCAATCAATTTAAAATTAAGGAAGTGGGCAAACCTATTTTCATTGTGATTTGTATTTGTTTGTTGAGAAAGTGCCACAAATAACTATAATTTAGAATTTAATTATGAATGTAGTTACATTTCGTGTATTTATAAACATAATTACATTTTACTGTATGAAGCGAATAAAAATCGAATCAATAAAAAAAATTATATTTAAGTGGTAAATGTTAATTGCGTTATGGGGTATCAGTTAAAACCCATAAAACATTTATTTTTTTGCATTGTTAAAGGGTATATATTACGTATATGCTATATAATTTAAATGTGACACATTTCATAATTTTTTGAAATTGCAACTATATATTATAACTTTAGTCATATTTGTCACATCGCTTCTGAAATAGATTTATGATTAAAAATTTCAAATGAATTTTCCTATTATATTGAATTTGTTGGATTTAATGAGGATAAGATTGAATTCAATTACTTACAAGTTACAATTTAAAGTATTTAGTCAAATTAAGCATGTTTTTGTCCAATTTATTCATTATATTTATTCTCTCTAATCAGTCTCATTTTTAGATGGTCAACTTAGTAAAAATAAATGTCCTAAATTAATTGATTACTTACTAAATCAAGATAAAATTAATTAAATATTTGTTTTGTGTAATTAATATAATTAAACTTTGGAGGTTCAAACAAATTCTCTTTATCTTCATTCATATGGATAAATGGTGTAATATTAAAATTGATTATTCCATTAATAATTTTTTAAATACCGTGCAAAATAAAAAATGTTCAACAAATATGAGATGATGAAAATATTTAAATTATTATTAACCTTAAATACATCTATTAATACAATTAAATTGATCAAATTTAGTTTATCAATCTACTAATTTCAATACTTTTGAAAGTCTAGAATAATTATCTATTATTCTGATATTTTTTTCCATGTCATCATTGGTTACATTAAGCTATATCTTTCTTGACTATAATCCAATGTTTCATTTATTTAAACGTTTCAATGTTTCATTTATTTAAACGTTTTTCTCTTAATAATTCTAAAAAAAAAATTAGGATTTTCCATTTTAATTGTTTAAGAAAATAATTGAAAAGGAGAAATAAAATGAGGAAACTTACATTTTTTTGTTAATTATATTATAATTTTGGTTTAAATACTTGTCACATCGTGTTTGACGTAAATTTATGATTAAAAATTTAAGTGAATTATTTACAACAACAACATACCCAATGTATTCCCGCCTAGTGGGGTTTGGGGTGGGTAGAGTGTACGCAAACCATACCACTACCTCAGGAGACGTAGAGAGGTTGTTTCCGATAGACCCCCGACTTAGAACCGATAACAGTATAACTAACATAAAAGATAAGTGCATATAAACTAGTATGGTACCCAAGACAAACTAACAATATAAGAAACACAAAAGATAAGTGCATATAAACTAGTACGGTATGCAAAATAAACTAACACTGCTAGCCACGAACAAGAAACTCCAGACACAGAGGAGCGCTACCATACTATTATTGACGCACTCCCACCCCCTAACCCTCTACCCTAATTTGCGTCATCCACACATTCCTATTAAGGGTCATGTCCTCTGTAAGCTGTAACTGCTCCATATCATGCCTAATCACCTTTCTCTAATATTTCTTCGGTCTATCTCTACCCTGCCTAAATCCATTCGTAGCCATTGTCTCATACCTCCACACTGGAGTATCAGAGCCCCTCCTCATCACGTGCCTTAACCAAGGTAACCTCACTTCTCACATCTTATCCTCCACTGAGGCAACTCCCACCTTCTCCCGAATAATCGTATTCCTTACCCTATCTTTCCTGGTATGTCCACATATCCATCGCAACATTCTCATCTCCACCACCTTCAAATTTTGGATGTGGGAGTTCTTAACTGGCCAACACTCCGCTCTATATAACATAGCCGGCTGGATTACCACTCTGTAAAACTTACCTTTAAGCTTGGGTGGCACCTTTTTATCACATAGAACTCCCGAAGCGAGCCCCTATTTCAACCACCCTGCCCCAATATGATACGTGACATCCTTGTCAATCTCACCATTGCCCTGAATCATAGACCCCAAATACTTGAAACTCTCCCTCTTCTGAATGGCTTGAGAGTAAAACTTCACAACCACTCCAGCCTCCTATGACACATCGTTGAACTTACACTCTAAGTACTTCGTCTTGGTTATACTTAACTGAAATCCTTTAGACTCAAGCATCTGTCTCCAAATATCCACGTTATCATTAACTCCACCCTGAGTCTCATCAATAAGTACCACATCATCTTCAAATAACATACACTAAATCACCTCTCCTTGAATATGTTGTGTCAAAACATCCATGACCAAAGCAAATAAAAATAGGCTAAGAATTGATCCCTGGTACAACCCTATTAAAACTGGGAAGTTTCTCCGAATCTTCACCTACAGTTCTCACACGAATTTTCGCACGTTCATACATATCCTGAATTGACCTAGTGTACTCTACGAGCGCCCCTCTAACCTCCAAGCACCTCCACAGAATTTCCCTGGGAACGTTGTCATATGTCTTCTGAGTCAAAAGATTCTCGCTAGGTATGACTTTACAGTCTTGACAAAGCATTTTATTCTCTTTCCTAAGATGAAAAAAGTCTATCTGAGTCTTGGCCACTGAAGTACGAAACATAATAAGGTGTTCCTCCTTCTTCCAAAAGCTCGAATTCACTATCTACAACCCAAAAGCCCTAGAAAAATCCAAAAGAGAAGCTCCCCCTTCATTCCATTTCCCAAAATCAAAACCGCCATGCACATCATCATAACCTTTCGACAAATACCCAATATGCCCATTGAAATCACCTCCCACGAAAAGTTTCTCAGTGCTCGGGATGCTCCTCACCACCTTATTTAAACCCTCCTAAAATTCCTTTTTATTCTCCTCGTCCAAACCTACTTACAGGTCTTAGGCACTAATAACATTCACCGTAGACCCTTAAGTGACCAACTTAATAGACATCAACCTATCACCAACTTCCTTTACCTCTACCACCTGCTCCCTAAGTTATTTATCTACTAAGATACCTACCTCATTCTATGTCTCATGCTACCCGAGTACCATAACTTATAACTATCCACATCTCTCGCCTTAGTGCCTACTTATTTAGTTTCCTAGATATACGCTATACTAATCCTTCTCTTTCTAAGAATCTTCACCAACTCTATAGACTTACCCTGCAAAGTTCCTATGTTCCAAGACCCAACTCGTAACCTAGAAGCTCTCTTATCCTAACTAACCTTACTACCCCTTGCCCCTAACACTAAACTCCATCCTAGACCCAACCCTGGCCCAACCCCCAACCCCGACCCAGACCCAATACCTCCTAACCCCAACCCTAACCCCGACCTATGACATGACTCTAGTCTATCATTGGCAATCACATCCACAACACAAATAGGGGAAAGAAAATTAAAAAAAGAGAGAAAGATAACAGAGAGAGATAAAGTTAAGGCTAAAAGGATACACTGGTTATAATGAAATCAGTAAAGGAGCTTGAATCTGTGCCAAATATATACTAAGGACATAAACAACAATCTATAATAGAAAGAAAGCAACAAAACCAATAATATAACACAAGTTTTGATAAACAATAGTCAATAACGAGAACTATACTACCACAACTAATAGATATACTTGTAAATCAAGTAATAGTAATCAGACAAGGGAACACACTTCAAAACTATAAAGAAAAATAAAAAGCCAAAAATGCAAATAGGATTAACAAGTAAAACACTATTATGAAGTACCAAAATCAACAAGTAAGTCGTCACCCACAATCCAGATAGTTGACCAAGATGCTCAGAAAAAGGAATCAAAATAGGAATAGTAAGCAAAACAACTAGTAGCAGCCCCTAGAATCAAGAAAACTATACATACAACTAGAAAGAATGGAGCGAGTGCACCTGATCGAAGCTGGGTTGGGTCCGTTTACTTGATGGAGTCGCTGGATTCCAGCAATTTGTGGTAGAAATTGGTCACCCAAATAGTGTTGTTATTGCTGGAATAGTGTTGTTGTCACCGGAATTGTGTTGTCATTGCTGGAATAGTGTTGTTGTCACAAAAATAGTGTTGTTGTCGTTGGAATAGTTTTGCTGTCATTGGAATAGTGTTGTCATTGCTGGAATCTACACTTGTAGTACCTACAAAAGGGTTCTAAAGAAAGAAAAGAAAGAGAGAAACAATGAGAAAGAGGTGAAAAGACAGAGGTCATCAAAGTGAGATTGCAAGAACTGCACTAGCATCGATGGCGGTGCAAGAAAGAGTCACCAACCAAAAAGATGAAAGATTTAAGGCAGATCGGCCTTCTGGTGTTAAAGATTTGTTGATGGCCAGCGAAGTGATAGCCAACGGCCGAGAGCCTACTTAAAAAGTATTCGCCGGAGAAGGAGATCAGGGAAAGTTCGCCAATGAGAGAAATTAAAATCCTCGACAAGATCGTAACGTGATGACGCTCCAGTCAGTGCTCTGCCGTGTACATCAGGCGGTTGAGAGGTCCGGCCATCGTGGTAATGACGTGAGAGTTGTGGCGGTGAGCAAGTATTTAATTTATCAAAAGTCATTCCGAGACGTGCTGATGACGTGAGTACTTTTCTCTACCATACTATTACATTAAATTTCTTGATTCTATAAGAATAAAACTAAATCTATTTTCTTATTTATAGTGTTTAGCCAAATTAAACATGTTCTTCCAAATCTATTCATTATATATTTATAGTGAACAAATCTAAAGTATCATCACTCTTAAATGCATCTATTAAAGACATTTATTTGGTCAAATTTAGTTCATCAATTTTCTTATTTCAATGCTTTTATTGTCTAGTACAAGTTTCTATAATTTTAATATTTATTTTTACTCGTCTATCATTGGGTACATCAAGCTATATATCTTCTTGACGAATATTCTTGCGTATACCTACCAACATTCAAATATAATGTGTTAGTCATTTATTTATACATTTTTCTCTTATTAACTCTAAAATAGATATTAGAATTTTTCATTATCAATTATTTAAGAAACAAATTGAAAAGGAGAAACAAAAAAATTTATATATCATAGAAAATTAAAACGACTAGTTTTAGTATAGGGATTAAGTAAAACAAAAGGGAGGAAGTGTGTAAAACAAAAGGGAGAAAGTATGTCCTTTTTATTTGAATGTCTTTAAGATTTTAATAAATACATAAGGTGTTAATTCTATTCATAAAACTGATATTGCTAAGTTGTTTGAACTCCCTACATGAATTTTGTGATTATCAATGATATAAGATTTGATATCTAATGCTTAACCAATTTATTACGTAGTTCAAATTTGTTCACTTCATTTACTTCTTCTCATTTTTAGATTTTGTAAATCTCTTTAGAAGGATGGCTCTGGCTCAGCGGTAAGCTTGCTTACCGTGGTGTGCCAGGGTCGGGGGTTCGAAACGCCCCTCCAGCAAAGCTAGGGTGAGGTAACGTAGGTGAGGCCAGGTGGTCCCCCCCTCCCCGTCACCTACAGAGTAGGTATGAATCGGGTCATCCCTTTTTTTTTCTTTAGAAGGACCGCGGCAGTATTGTGACAAAATAGCCGGCAAAGAGAAGGCGAGAAGCCATTGCACCACCCATTACGCTGGTACCTATCCAACCTATTCGGTTTTGGGTTAATGGGTGTTGAAAAATATGTTTCATAAACAAAAAAAAACATGAGATGAAAGGTTAATAATATGAACATTAAACACAGATTTGAGGCTTGAAACACATGCAAAATATTTTTCTAAAATTGATTTTTGCTCCCTCTTCTCTGTGAGATTTCTATGAGACTGTATGCAAAGAGTTCTAGTGGATATGACAAGACTATGGAATTATGCACTATTTTATTTTTGGTTTCTCATCCGGTATTCAGTGCCCGTATAGGAGCCCTGACTAATTCGGATCGCGCGTTGCAGGGCCTACTAAGGTGGAAGTGCTTCCAACAGAGTTTTTTCCATACTTAGGGTCAAACCCTCGACCTCTGGTTAAGGGTGGAGCAGACCCATCCACTGCACCACAACTCATGTTGGTATGCACTAAGTCAATAGTGAAGAAATTTCTTTAGAAAACAAGAAATCAGAACTTAATATTTTTGGAGAAGAAAAGACTCTGTAAAAGTTTTATGTAAAAAAGTTACGTTAGAAATAAGTTATTGGGTTTAAATAGGGATGTTGAAAATCAAATAATAAAAACACACACTTTTTTAAAACAGATACAAATTAAAAGGATACACCATTTAATTTAAAAGACACCTCTTACAAAAACTTATAATTATTAATTTAATTTAAATAAAAATTCAATAATTTCCCACTGGATAGGAAATCATTGTTATAGTTCTAATACTGCAAGAAGAAAAAGTTGTAAAGAGAAGAAGGAACTTTTTTTTCTACTGTTGGGTTTAACTGATGTAACTTTTAGGCCGGCGAATGAATATAAACCAATTGAAAATAAAAGAATGAATGAAGAGTTAAAGAACGAATAATGGATCTTAGGACGGGTCAATTTCGGGGCAGAAGAGTTGGGTGGATTTATATTTTGTGATGTGGTAAGTATTTTATTTATGTGGCAATTAATATTTAAAAAAAAAAAGAAAAAGAAAAGGGGTTTTGTAAATTTCCAACACATTATTTAACCATCAAAGGGTATAATATGCTCCTACACTCTAACAGTAGGGCATTCGTGAACTAAATTTGTAATGCAGGGTATATTTAAACCTTTTTGCAAAGTTCAGAGGCATATTTGATCCTTTTTCCTTTAATGTATACTATTAATTGTAGAGGTAAAATAAAAAGAAACTAATTAATTCTATCC
Organism: Capsicum baccatum var. pendulum; assembly: GCA_030864225.1. Lineage (NCBI taxonomy): Eukaryota > Viridiplantae > Streptophyta > Magnoliopsida > Solanales > Solanaceae > Capsicum > Capsicum baccatum. The sequence goes on from CM061550.1 coordinate 80,215,103, forward strand.
TAATTTAGTAAGTGATCAATTAATATAAGACATTTCATTTTAATAAGATGACCAATTAAAAATGAACAGAAGAATAGATTTTTTATTTGATTAAATTTTGTGTCAAGACACAATAAACTCACAAAATTAAAGATATTTTAATACATTTAATAAATTTTAATTTAAGATTATAAATTTTTTATTTTCTCAAACAAGTCACTTTAATTTTACCAAAAAAAAAAATTAAGAATTTATAATACACTTAAAGATACTTTATTTTACTCCTAAGACCACAAGATTAGGGGTGTGCAAAAATTGAACCATCCAATAAATCGAATCGATAAAAATGTTATTGGTTTATTATATTGGGTTATTGGGTTAACGATTTTATAATGATTTTATTAAAAAAAAATTATTGGGTTATTGATTCGGTTTTAATTTTTTTAATTGAGTTATTGAGTAAACTGATAACCCAATAAAAATATTAAAAATTACTATTTGTATTTTGTGCATATTTTCTTATCGTTTAAACCGAAAATCGAACTGTTAAGGACTAAAAATTGACAAATCAAAATTGATAAAATATATCTTATTGGTTTGGTTATTGGTTTAGCATATTTAAAAATTGATAATTAATAAATAAAATCGATAATATATAAAATCGAACCGAACCGATTGAAGCACACTCCTGAATAAGATTCTTCATTTTCTCAATTTTCTTTCCAAATCACATTTAATTCACAAAATTTTGTGCATATTTTCTTATCGGTTAAACCGAAAAATGAACTGTTAAGGACTAAAAATTGACAAATCAAAAATTGATAAAAAATATCTTATTAGTTTGATTATTGATTTAGAATATTTAAAAATTGATAAACAAAATCGATAATACATAAAATCGAATCGAACCAACCGAAGCACACTACTACATAAGATTCTTCATTTTATCAATTTTCTTACCAAATCACATTTAATTCACAAAATTAAAGATATTTTCATATATTCAATATAGTTTGATTTAAATCATGTGATTCTTTATTTTCTTAAACTCTATATTAAGGAAAAACAGATTAATCAATTTAAAACTAAGGAAGTGAGAGAATCTATTTCCAATTTCCGGTAACCATAGTCCACACTATGGTGGGGAGGTTTAGGGTAATGAAACTATGGCGTGTGGGTGGGTGGGGTGGGGATGTATAAAGAAGAAAGGAGTGACTTTTATTTAAATTACTTTTAGTTAAAAATTGTTCGTATACGCGCTTTATATGCGTGAAAGCACACATTTTGTTCCAATTCACCAATTAAGTGCCACCTAAACTTAGTCAACAGTCAGAAGGGTTCAAAATATTGTGATTCATTGAGTTCAAGGGTTCAGACAATGGTCTACGTAAAGGCCTTCACATTACAAACTCAGACAAATACAATGGTAAATTGATCATTCTTTTTTTAGCAGTCTCTTTGTCAGGTTATAAATAGCCGTAGCCGATTCAGTTTATTTTGACCTATTTCTTAGCGGGCACATTTAAACTATAAAATTAAAAATATTTTAATAATTACAGAAAATTAATAAGATTCTTTAATTTTGTGTTAAATCATGTTTAATTCAAAAAATTAAGATATTTTAATAAATTTAATGTACTTTAATTTTAAATCATAAGATTCTTTATTTTTGTTTATTTCTTTGTCGAGTCACATTAAACTCACAACATTAAAGATATTTTAATACATTTGATATATTTTAATTTAAAGTCATAAGAAATTGGTGTCAAGTCACGTTTACAAACAAAATTGATAATATTTTAATACTTCTTCTATTTAGCTTTACTTGTCATATTTTTAGTTGACACACCTATTAAGTAAAATAATTAATAATATGATTATTTTACCATAGTATCCCTATTAAATTGTGCTTAAATTGTAACTTAAAACTAATTTAGAAAAAAAACAATTAATGTTAATCGTAAGATAGAAAAAAAGAAGTTGTCTTCTTTTGAATATCTTAATAATGACAAGCAAAAGTAGAAATTCAATTAAGAAATTAGTGGCAGGTAAAAGTGAACGGTGGGATTATACTTTAATTTAATTCTCTTCGTTCTATTTTAGTTGTCACATTTCATTTTTACACGGTGATTAAGAAATTATAAATTAAATTATCAATTTTATTATTTTACCTTTTATCCGTACTAATGATATTCATTGGGCGTAGTAATGAATATTGAAATTGTAATTGCTCGCATTGAATGTATGTTATTAATTGTTGGGCTAAAATATAAAATAATAATTAACTCTATCCGAGTTTAGAAAATGATCAACTAATATGAAACATTTAGTTTTAGTAAGATGACCAACTAAATAGAATGAGAGAAGTAAGATTATTTAATCTCTTAAATCTTGTGTCAAGTCATGTACCCCTAAAATTAAAGATATTTTGATACATTTAACATATTTTAATTAAAGATCATAAGATTTTTTATTTTCTCAAACTCCTTATCAAGTCATATTTAACGCACAAAATTAAAGATTTTTAATGCAATTACTTTAATTTACTCCTAAGACCATAAGTTTCTTTATTTTCTCAAATTTCGTATCAAATCGCGTTTAACCCATAAAAATAAAGATATTTTGATATATTCAATATACTTTAATTAAAATCATACGATTTTTTATTTTCTTAAACTCCTTGTTAAGTCAAAACAAGTCAATCAATTTGAAACTAAGAAAGTGGGAGAATCTATTTTCATTGTGTGGACACCTAATTTTGTCCCCCCCCCCAAACCTAATTTTATTTATTTTTAGCTCACATTACCACACACCCTCATCCGTATGATTATACCCCACAAAAATACAAAAATAACAACCCTTAACATAATCCCTAACAAATTCTATCTCTTCTTTCTTTAATTTTTACGTAATTGTGAATGATTTGTGTGTTTGTTATGTTTGAATCCTTGTTGTGAGTTGGTTGATGTTGGTTTCAAACTTTGAAAAGTGAATTGATAATCGAAGCATGTGTTAATCATTGATTGAGCATGAAATTAGGGGGTTGGGAATTGAAAGATTGATTTGGTGAATGTTGATTATTTTGTTAATTGTTGAACATGATAGTATCATGTTTAGGCCAAAATTAATAGGCAAATTCTAAGTTTTGGAGTATGTAACTTGTAGGATTCTAATCATCGATTGTGTAAATGTTTGTGTTGAGTGATTTTCTCCATTTTTATCGCATTTTATTAAATGTATTCATTTAGCCGGGGAATGCCCCGAGGCTCATTGTATTTATTCACCGAGGAATGCCCCGTCATATTGTGTCTTCAAAGGAGGTTTGCGATCAAGGGTCGAGGCATCGGGTAAAGCACGGGAGCATAGTTCAGGATTAGGGTAGTTTAGAATAGGATTTATTTTTCGCATTATTTTTATTTTTGGACTATATAATTGGACTGAACACTATATTTTGGATTTGTTTTGTTTCGTGTGTTTGATTGATTGCTTTATGTGTTTTTTTGTGTGGTTTATACTTTTTCCTTGGTCAATAGAATTCCTTAACCGAAATCTCTGTTCACAGATCAGTTATAGAGTCAAAACCATTTTGAAAAGGATTTCCAAAGGTGACTTGGCACACCGAATTATGCCAAGTGGCGACTCTGATTTCTGAATATAAAAAGTCTCTTTCGAAACAAATCTCCATTTTATCAGTTAATGATGAAATCCTTTGAAACTTCAAATTAATCTTTTTTCCTGGAGTTAAAAAAAGGGGTGTGACATCTCTGGCGACTCTGCCGGGGAACCTTTTTAGAATTTGAGGTTATTTTTGCAGTTATATCAGCTTAGTTTTGACATTATGAGTATATAGACATTATTTGTGTTATTGTTTGTATTTGTTTATCGTTGTTGAGTGCTTACGTGCTACGTGTTTACAGTTTTTCTCTTATGTGTTACCGCTTTATATCTGGCATCATTTGCATAACCCGATTCAATTCTTTCTGCAACAAGTTCTATAGTACACGTTGTGTACACGACCTATAGTTGAGTCACCCTTATTTTTAGGAGGGGGAGCCACCGGCTGGTATGGAGTGGGTGGAAAGCTAGCGCAGCCACTATCGACCATACATTCGCCCGAACAGCCTTGTTAGTGAACCCCAACATAAGTCAGCCTTTAGGTCAGGCTTATTTGTATCATATTGAGATCTAGCGAGACCCACGTGGACCTTTGTAGGAGACTCACCTCTAAAGCATTCCTACGTGCTAAATGTTGTATCTTTGAGGGTAATAAGGTCATTTGACAGATTGATTTGGGCAAAATCATGAGTTAGAAGCAAAGTGTGTACGCAAGAAATTGTTGGAAAAAGAAGGAAGGAAAAAAGAGAGTGAAAAAAAAAGAGATTTAGTAATTTTTAGGGTTCTTTATGGCTTTTGTTTTTCGCAATTCAAAAAAAAAATTTACTTTTTGCACTCATTTCCCAAAAAATCAAAAACATTAAAAAGATTTTCCTTTTATTTCTTTAGTAAGTATTCACAATTTGAAAAATCCAAAAATACTTTTTCCTTTCAATAGGAGCTTTGTACATTTTTATATAACGAAAATATCAAAAAGATTTTTTTTCTTTAATAGTTGTTGGTGTTAGTTTCTAATTAAAAATCCAAAAAGATTTTATTCGTCTATCTTTAGTCGTGTCTGTCAATTCAGGATTTAGTTTGTCATTGAATCCTTAATTGTCCAATTTGGACGAACTACGCACCCTGATTCTACTCTCTCGGGAGTGAGATATGTAGGCAGCCTATTGTGGGTTTGGAGATCTTATTTAAAAAATCCAAAAAGATTTTCTTCACTCTTCATTTAGAGTAGGTGTTTCATACATGTCTTGAAAAGAAAAATACAAAAAAAAAAGAAAAAAATGAATTTCCTCAATACTCATAGGTTTCATTTTTGGTTTATCTTATCTCAAAAATTCAAAAAGATTTTCTTCACTCTTTATTTAGAGTAAGTGTTTTATATACATCTTTAAAAGAAAACTACAAAAAGATTTTTCTTTAATAGGTTCAAGTTTCATTTTCATATGAAATTCAAAATTGAAAATCCAAAAAGATTTTTCTTTGGTAATCATAGGTGTCATTTTGTATAGAAATTTTAAACGTGAAAAATGCAAAATGAGTCTATTCTTTTGATAAATTTGTTATTTTCTTCTCTTTTAAAGTTTCAAGAAAAGAAAAAAAGACAGGAAAAAAGTTTAAACTCTAACATATTTGTTACCTCCTGTTCAGTTAGTTTAAGGTGGTTGGTTTGTGGCATCCTAGTTGGTCCTCCACATCGCACCAAATCTAAAGAAAGTTTAGTTGTGTTCAACAAGGATATGATGAGTGACCTCATTGATCAAACAAAGAGGAAGGAAAATGAGAGTTTAAAGGAAGAGAATTTGAGAATACGACAACAAATATTGGAAATGTATCGAGCTTGGGCTAGTGGGCTACCTTCTCCTCCATTACCCACTATTGATCCTGTCAATATCTTGAGTTTTTCATCACAATTGCACAAGTAAATTCCCTATTGTTGATTGACGCACCACAACATGCCTCAAAATTTATGCCATCTCAGCTACATCTCAATACATCCACCACTCATTGTCTAGCTCCTCGGGTCACAGTGTTAAAGGTTGTAGTGCTTTGAAAAGAGAAATGGAAAGGTTGATTCAAGAAAATTTGATCATAGTACAAACCATTGACACTATGAAGGTCACACAGAATCCTTCACCCACACACGGTAATGCATGATATGATATGAGGGAAGCAATGAGTCAAGCACGGAGATCCAAAACTTATTTGTTGAAGAGAATGTGTCTGACAGTGGTAGAAGCTCTAGTCATGTTGATATACAAACCACTGGATAATTTGTCAGGCTTAGCAATTGAGAAGTCACCCCTCTCCCTACTAGGAAGAGGTCTGGTAGTTTGTTTTGTTTTATTTTCTTTTATCCAAATTAATTTAGGGTTATAGTTTGGGATCTATATTGTTTTATTTCTCTATAGTTTTTGTTTAAACCCTTCTATTTTTTATTTCAATGAAATGTGGTGTCCCTTGTCGTTTTGTCTCATTTTAAGTCATTTGTTTGTTTTCTTTACATAGTACATTTTTATGTTAGATCTAGTGATATGACATACTAACGGAACTTTCAGCTAGATCTTAAAATCCAATTTGAGCATGAACTTTGAATCAGAGGGCTAACGTTAGAAAAAGCATCCAAGAAAATATGTAGATTGCTGAGACATTTGGTGACAAGTTGAAGCCTTCTTCAAAAATTAAGGAAATTGTTTTGAGAATCACAAGAATCACTTGGTCATCAATTGAAAGACATGTCTCAATTAGATCAAATAGTGTCTATGTGAACAGAAAGAAATTCAGCTCCACGAAATCATAAGTCATTCAATGTGAGAAATGTACAACGAAAGTGGAGTTGTATGCTAGAAAAATACAGAGAAAGCAGTGATGCACAGACTCAGTCCAAGTTAATGCTTAAAAGATGTCACAAATTATCTTCATCTTTCATTTTCTATTACATGATGTGTATTGGCATTTTCAAGGATTGATATGACGATGGCATTTCTTTATGCTATCCAAACATTGTGTCATCCTTTGTTTACCCCATTTGAGCCTTAGTGTTATTTTCTTTCATACTCCTCTTTTGGAATCAAGATAGAGTCAGCAAAGCTCAAAAGAAAAGTGTCGATCAAAACAATAGAGTCAGAAAAAAAAAATGTCCAAACAGAAAAAAAGAGAAAAATGTAAAGAAAAATAAAGTCAGAAAAATCCCAAAGAGAAAGGGTTAACAAAAGAAAATTTTTTGAATCAAGTGAAAGAACAAGTTGCCAGAACTACGCATGACTTGATTCTCCTCTCTCGGGGTGAGATACGTCAGCCCTACTAAGGGCTCGTTCCAACCAAATAAATAATTTAGAATTTTCCAATCAAAGAAACTGGGGCATTAGTTAATGCTCATTGTTTGAGTCGATTCCAAAAGTTGTAAGTCCTACCCCACTTCAAGTGTCGTGTGGGCCCCATGCTAATCTTTCTTTCTAATCCTATCAAAAAGTCAAGTTACAACCAAAGAAAGACCTTTAGATCAATCTTCGAGGATGTTAAGGCTAAGTATGCAAGGGATATGATGATGCATTTGGGAACTACCTATCTTCATTAGCATAAGAAATTAGGAGAAAAATAAAAATGAGAGAGTCTTATTGGTGAAAACTCTCATGGGCACCATAATATGATGGTAAGTTGAGAGAGATGAAAATAAGAGAGTCTTATCGGTGAAAACTCTCACGAGCACCGTAAGACGACTGTGAGTTATGGAAAATAAAGATAAGAGAGTCTCATTAGTGGAAAACCCTTTGAAACTTTAAATTAATCTTTTGTTAGAGTTAAAAAAAAAGGGTGTGTGACAGCTCTGGTGACTCTGCTGGGGATCGAACTGAGAAAAAAATAATGGTGAACTGAGAAAAAAAGAATAAGAGAGGCTTGTTGGTAAAAATCCATCAAGGTGCCACTAGCTGAATGAGGTCTTAAAGGTAATTGACCTAAAGAAACAAGTCTGTTTCATGTCCATTAACTCAACAACAATTGGTACAAAGTTTGGATGGAAAGATCAGGCAGCTTAATCTAAATGCATGGCATAATCATTACAGTTGATTGTCATTTCTAGATAAATTTTTTGTTTTTTTGTTTGAAATGGGGACATTTATTATCTTTTGTTTCTTCTCTTTATCTTTATTTTTATTTTCTTGAGTCATTTATCCAACTAATAAAAAAAATCATTGTCATTTTTTCTCTAGTCTTTGAGTCAAATCCATAACAAAAAAAGTGAGAAAAGATTTTAAAAATGTCTACCAGTTTCTCTAATTGCACAAAGCAAGACAAAAGCTAGCACATAAAAGAGACATGATTGTGAGCCAAAATAAGGCATGCAAAAAGTTTTGTCAAACAGATAAGTTTGAAAACTTATGACAATACCAAGGTTCAAGGGGTTTATCTGAGGAGCATGGAAAAGCAGAGATACTGTAATTGTTTCAGATTCACTCTTAATAATCTGAGTTTAGTCAATGGTGCAGCAAGTCGATGACATATGCTAATGGTTGGAAGCAAGGTTAAATGTTACAGGAGAAAGAGAAATTGCTGCGAAATCTAAAGCCACAAACCATCCACTATATTTTAAACTCACAATTTTTCTTAGTATGAAACAGGAACACATGTTACATTTAGATCAACGATTTTGGAGCCTAAACATAAAAGACCATAATTTCTCACTTCTACAAATGCAAGAGGCAATGTTATTGCATAAGTTTGGTAATCAAAACCATGGTAAAACTCATAATTCAAGATCTCTAAGAGACACACTTCCTTGTTAAGGAGACGCATTTCCTTGGAAAATTCAAGTGGCATTTGTAAAGAGGTGCACTTTCTTGTTTGGGTAATTCAAGCAGAATTGGTAAGGAGACACTTTCTTATTTTGGTAATTTAAGCAACATTTGTAAAGATACGCACTTCCTTGTTTGATAATTCAAGCAACATTTGTAAGAAAATGCACTTCCTTGTTTGGTAATTCAAGTGGTATTTGTAAGGAGACGCAATTCCTTATTTGGTAATTCAAGCGGTATTTGTAAGGATATGCACTACCTTGTTTGATAAATTCAAGAAATATTTTTAAGGAGACGTACTTTCTTATTTGAATAATTCAAGCAACATCGGTATGGAGACGCACTTTCTTATTTGGGTAATTCAAGAAGCATTGGTAAGGAGAAACACTTCCTTATTTTGGTAATTTAAGAGGCATTGGTAAGGATACGCATTTCCTTGTTTTGGTAATTTAAGAGGCATTGGTAAGGAGACGCACCTTCCTGTTTGGATATTTCTAGCGGTATTTGTAAGGAGACGCACTTCCTTGTATGGGAAATTGAAGCAACATTTGTAGGGTGATGCACTTCCTTGTTTGGGTAATTCAAGCATTTGTAAGGAGACGCATTTCCTTGGAAAATTCAAGTGACATTTGTAAGGAAACATACTTCCTTGTTTAGGTAATTTAAGCAATATTTGTAGAGAGACTCACTTTCATATTTGGTCAATTCAAGTGGTATTTGTAAGGAGATGCACTGCTTTGTTTGGGTAGTTCAAGCAATATTTGTAAGGAGACGCATTTCCTTGTTTGGTAATTCAAGCAGTATTTGTAAGGAGACGCATTTCCTAGTTTGGTAATTCAAGTGATATTTGTAAGAAGACGCACTTTCTTGTTTGGGTAATTCAAACAGGATTTGTAGAGAGACGCACTTTCATATTTGGGTAATTCAAGTGGTATTTGTAAGGAGATACACTTCCTTGTTGAGAAATTCAAGCAACATTTGTAAGGATACGCACTTCCTTGTTTGGACAATTTAAGCAACATGTGTAAGGATACGCACTTCCTTGTTTAGGTAATTCAAGCAGCATCGGTAAGGAGACACACTTCCTTGTTTTGGTAATTTAAGCGGCATTGGTAAAGAGACACACTTCCTTGTTTGGGTAATTTAAGAGGCATTGGTAAGGAGACGCACTTTCCTGTTTGGGTATTGTTAGCAACATTTGTAAGAAGACACACTTCCTTATTTGGGTAATTCAAGCAGCATTGGTAAGGACACACTTCTTTGTTTTGGTAATTTAAGCAACATTTGTAAAGAGATGCACTTTCTTATTTTGGTAATTCAAGCAACATTTGTAAGGAAACACACGTCGTTGTTTGGTAATTCAAGCAGTATTTGTAACGAGATGCTATTCCTTGTTTGGTAATTCAAGCGGTATTTGTAAGGATATTCACTTTCTTGTTTGGGAAATTCGAGCAACATCTGTAAGGAGACGCGCTTCCTTGTTTTGGTAATTTAAGAGGCATTGGTAAGGAGATGCACTTTCTTGTTTGGGTATTTCTAGCAACATTTGTAAGAAGATGAACCTCTTTGTTTGGGTAATTCAAGAAGCATTGGTAAGGATACACACTTCCTTATTTGGTAACTTAAGCGGCATTGATAAGGAGACACACTTCCTTGTTTTGGTAATTCAAGAGGCAATGGAAAGGAGACGCACTTTCCTGTTTGGGTATTTCTCACAACATTTGTAAGGAGACACACTTCCTTGTTTGGGTAATTCAACCGACATTTGTAAGGAGATACACTTCTTTATTTTGGTAATTCAAGCAATATCTGTAAGGAGACGTACTTCATTGTTTGGGCAATTGTCACGGCCCAAAATCCCATCGGGCCGGTCTGGCACCCGAAGCCGAGAAGGCCCGGGAGGACCCGTTCAAATAGCTATACTTTCACTTACATGTCACCAAATATTTGAGCAGCACTTCGCTGCCTATAAAAGGGTCTAATTACCTGTATCAGGATAACACGCACAAATATATATATATATATATATATATATATATATATATATAATACTTGGCCGTCGGGGCTACCCCATATATGAATATAACATCACTATATAAACTTCCATGACTTTACCCTTCCTTATGTCTACAAAGCCTCTGGGATATACATGACATAACTAGGGTAGGGACAAACCCCCGCCCACACATGACTCCTGTACAATAACAAAATATAAGGAACTGACTCTGAAAGCTCCGAAGAAAACTGGAGCTCACCAACAGTAGCTGTATGACCTGGCTCCTACTGGTGCGGTGTATGAGCTGAGGTACCTGTGCCTGCAGCATGAAATGCAGGTCCCCCGTACGGGACGTCAGTACGAAATATGTACTAAGTATGTAAAGCTGTAAATAATCATATGTGATATGGGGGATCAAGAAAATCAGACACAAGTGAATAAATCATAATAGAAGTGAACCACACTTCATAAACATTTTTAGGATCATGAACATTATCATTAATGTGAATTGGGTTCTTGAATTCAAACACATTTGTGGAACGGTATACATTCGTTCATTTCATTCTTTACAATTATTATTCTCCATTACCTCCTCCTCCCGAACCTCCAACCACCTAACAATAATCAATACTGCACCGTACTCTGACCATTAGGCTGCCCCAGTACATATCAATTGGGATGGACCCATGCTAGGCTTATGCCCCTGGGATACCACCCATAAACACATAAATAGGGATCGACCCATGCTAGGCTTATGCCCCTGGGATACCACCCACACGTATATCAAGTAACACATAAGAGATTTTTCTAATAACTTAGTTCAAAAGCTTTTGAGATTACTACATTAGTGTTCATGCCAATATAGTACCTTTGGAACAATGATACATCTATAGTAATCAAGTAATAGACCTTCTATACAATAACGATGTAATAAGGACTCATTGGTACATCAACAATATGTTTCAGAATCATCAATATCACAACAATGAAATAGGAGCCTTTTGGTATATCAATGAAACATTTTGACACTTTATATAATGGAAACAACTTCATTAGTAATGTAGAACATTACATGTGTTTGGATAACCTCGGAATCTTACTTGATGGAACATTGGTGTTTTCATGCCAAAGAACATCGTTAGAGTATGCTTTACATACCTCGTTGTAGATTCGAATACCAATTCAACACAACTTCCCGCCTTTACAAATAACTTATCTACAATGAAATATTTGGCATCTAGTATTAGCAACCCAACACCACAATTCTCTTCCATAATTCCATACAACCAATATTTGCAAAGCATTCCAAAAACCAACTTGAACAATAGGTTTATGTGTGTATATATATATATATATAATCATCATTTCAATACCACATCATCAATACCACATCATCCCTTCACAATTCAACATAATCCAACCATGCACAAGAATGATCCAACATCATTTCCAATCATCTTTCAACAACAATCAAATAACATATTTCTTATGCTCACAAGCATATATATATATATATATATATATATATATATATATACATATCCATATAAATAACACCAACATAATTTACATCCTTACCATAGAATGGCCCTTTGGGTTTTGAAGTCCTGTTGGCACAAATAAGGGGTGTTTCTCGACTCCCTTGAGACGATGAACACAACTACGGAATCAATTTGGACTTTCCACGGTTGAATCACAAGATAATTAGAGTTGAAAATTAGGCTAGGGTTTGTTCTTTCCTGTAATTGATGATGAATATGAGTTTTTGAACTCATATACATGTATATATACACATATTCCCGTCCATAATATCATAGAAAATGACCAAAGTGCCCTTAAAATTTAAATAATGTCAAATATGTCCTCCGGTGGACTGTTTTGACAAGCTGAAGTAGATAGACCATAACTCTTTGCTCCGATATTGGATTTGGGTGAAATTGGTATCATTGTAAATATAATTCAAAGGTATTTCATTTCATATAAATTAGGCCACGTAGTTCGTCCAGTACAAGGAGTTATGATCGTTTGAAGTTTACCCTAAAAATCTATTTTGAGAGGCTGAAGTAAAACGCGTATAACTCCTTTCGCAGATGTTGGATTTGGATGAAACCAATTTTATTAGAAAGAAGACTCAAAGATTTTTCTTTTGATATGTGGTATCTCTCCCAGTTAATTATATTGAGGTAGTTATGATCGTTCAAAGTTGACCCAAAAACTGGCAGGCCTCAGTATTTTCCTGCAAATTTACTGTTCACATCCCGGCCATTGTTTTAAAGTTTCGAACGTGCTCGCTTATATCCAAAACTTATCCGTTTTTTTAAATCTTTATATCGTCGGAAAGCTTATTCAATAACCTTCGTATGGAACCATCAACGGGAAAATTCCGGTATAAATAAGGTCGATTCCTATACACATATAATCAAACTATACACTTGAAAACATCTCAAAATAATCAATACTCATACTTAAACTCATATATACTTAACTTAGGATCAATACATATACTCCAAAACATATAATAATGGCTAATGCACATAATTAAGTATGGGTGTTACATCCTTCCCCCCTTAAGGACATTCGTCCTCGAATGTGAATGTAGTTATTTAGCCGAAACAAGTTCGAATTCATAATTGATATTCACGTCATCATATAGATATTATGCATATGTAAAAACTTACTTGTTAGTGTCCCAGTTCCACTCCTTGCACTTCTTTTTCACCTTTGAACAAATAAGGGTATTTCGATTTCATTGCTTCCTCCGCTTCCCGTGTAATCTCTTCCCTTTGTTGATTTCTCCAAAGTACTTTCACCGATACTGCTTCTTTATTTCTCAATTTCTTAACTTGACGATCTAATATAGTAATAGGCATCTCCTCATAGGTAAGATCTTCTGTTACTTGCACATCTTCAGTTGAAGTAATAAGGGATGGATCTCCGATGCACTTTCGAAGCATCGATACATGAAATACTGGATGCACTGATGAGAGTTCCTGGGGTAGCTCTAATTCATAAGCAACTTGCGCACATCTTCGAATAATCTTATACGGGCCTATATATCGTGGACTCAACTTTCCTTTCTTGCCAAATCTCATCACCCCTTTCATTGGCGATACCTTCAAAAATACCCAATCGCCTAACGAAAACTCTAGTCTTCTTCTCCTACTATCCGCATATGACTTGTGTCGACTTTGGGCTATTTTCAACCGTTGCTGAATCACCTTGACTTTTTCTATGGCTTGATATAGAAGATCCGGTCCGAACATAAGAGTTTCACCCGCTTCGAACCATCCTATTGGTGATCTACACTTCCTCCCATATAAAGCTTCATATGGTGCCATTTTGATACTTGAATGATAGCTATTATTGTAGGCAAACTCAATAAGAGGTAAATGATCATCCCAGCTGCCTTTAAAATCTATAACACATGCTCGTAGCATATCTTCAATTGTTTGAATGGTGCGCTCTGCTTGTCCATCCGTCTGAGGGTGAAAAGTTGTACTCAGATCCACTTGTGTTCCCAAACTTCGTTGGAAAGACTTCCAAAAGTTTGCAGTAAATTGAGTTCCCCGATCTGATATAATAGAAGTTGGCACTCCATATAATCGGACTATTTCTTTAACATACAGCATCGAATATTCTTTAACTGTGTAAGTGGTCTTAACGGGTAAGAAATGTGCAGATTTAGTAAGCCTATCCACAATCACCCATAAAGAATTAAATTTCTGAGCTGTACGAGGCAAACCTGTAACAAAATCCATGTTGATCATGTCCCACTTCCAAGTTGGAAGATCTATGCATTGCATATAGCCTCTGGGCTTTTGATGTTCCACTTTAACTCGTTGGCAATTTGGACATTCAACTACAAATTCTGCGATGTTCCTTTTCATGTCATTCCACCAATACATATCTTTCAAATATTGATACATTTTGGTTGATCCTGGATGAATGGAATACCTTGAAAAATGTGCCTCTGTCATAATCTTCTTTCTTAGACCGTCGACATCCGGCACACACAATCGGTTTTGGCACTGAAGTACTCCTTCTCGCGTAAGCTCAAATTCCTTGGTTGCACCACTCTGAACGTTCTCCTTAAGCTGTAATAAAATAGGATCTCCATATTTCTTCTCTCTCACTTCAGCTACTAATGAAGATTCCGCAGCATTATGTACGATAAGCTCTTTGTCCGGAGTTTCAAGAAGGCGAACTCCCAAACTAGCGAATTGGTGAAGATCTTTAACCATCCCTTCACTTTCTATAGGCATCATCATAGCCTTACGACTTAACGCATCAGCTACTATATTCGCTTTCCCTTGATGATACAAAATATCGACATCATAATCTTTTAATAGTTCCATCTACCTTCGCTGCCTCAGATTTAGATCCTTCTGACTGAAAATATATTGTAAGCTCTTGTGATCAGTACATATATCAACATGAACCCCATATAATTAGTGGCGCCATATTTTTAAAGCAAAGATAACCGCTGCCAGCTCAAGATCCTATGGAGGATAATCTTTCTCATGTGGCCGCAATTGTCTAGAAACATATGCTATTACCTTACCATTCTGCATCAATACATATCCTAAACTAATTCTAGAAGCATCACAATACACTGTATACCCTTCTGTACCTTCTAGAAGTACCAACACAGGTGTAGAAATCAACTTATTTTTCAATTCTTGGAAACTCTCCTCACACGTATGATTCCATTGGAACTTGGATGCTTTATGCATTAGCTTGGTTAAGGGTGCTGAAATAGAAGAAAAGTCTTTAACAAACCTCCTATAATAACTGGCCAACCCGAGAAAACTACGAATCTCCGTAGCCGTTGTGGGCCTTGGCCAGTTCTTCACAGCTTCTATCTTTTCAGCATCAACCTTTATCCCTTCACTAGATACAATATGACCCAAAAATGCCACCGACTTTAACCAAAACTCACATTTAGAGAACTTTGGATAAAGCTTACAATCACGATGAGTCTGCAATGTGTGTCGTAAGTGATTGGCATGGTCCTCTTTTGATCTAGAATAAACTAGAATATCATCTATAAAAACTATCACAAATACATCCAAGAGTGGCTTAAACACCCTATTCATCAAATCCATAAAAGCTGCAGGTGCATTTGTTAGCCCAAATGACATAACTAGAAACTCATAATGACCATACCTTGTTCGGAAAGTTGTTTTGGGTATATCTTTTTCTTTGACCCTCACTTGGTGGTAACCTGACCTCAAATCAATCTTAGAAAAGCACTTGGCGCCCTGTAACTGATCAAATAAATCATCAATTCTTGGGAGAGGATATTTGTTCTTAATAGTCACCTTATTCAATTGCCGATAATCAACACACATCCTCAGCGAGCCATCCTTTTTGTGCACAAATAACACTGGTTCTCCCCAGGGGGACATACTAGGCCTTATGAATCCCTTCTCTAGCAAATCTTTCAATTGCTCTTTCAATTCTCGCAATTCTGCTGGGGCCATTCTATATGCAAGAATGGAGATTAGTTGGGTGCCTGGTATTACATCAATACCAAACTCTACTTCTCATTCAGGAGGCAAATCTAGAAGATCTTCAGGAAATACATCAGGAAATTCATTTACCACCGGAACAACGTGAAGAGTTGGTGGCTCCGCTTCTGTATCCCTTACTCTAACTAAATGATATAGGTATCCCTTGGAAATCATTTTTCTTTCTTTGAAATAAGAAATAAATCTACCTTTTGGTGCGCCAATCTTACCTTGCCATTCAATAACTGCTTCATTCGGAAAATATAAATACATCTTTTTTGTACAACAGTCAATTTTGGCATAACAAGACGCCAACCAATCCATACCCATTATAACATCAAAATCTACCATTTCTAGTTCCACGATATTGTCCATCGTGTCTCGACCACACACAGTTACTACACAATCTTTATAAACTCTTCTAGCAATAATAGATTCCCCAACCGGGGTAGACACTTCCAACGGATTATCTAACAATTCGAGGGTTCTTTTGAACTTTCCAGCAACCAAAGGAGTAACATATGATAATGTAGAACTGGGATCAATTAGAGCATATACATTAAATGAAAATATGGACAACGTACCCGTAACCACATCTGGGGAAGCCTCTAGATTCTGTCGATCCGCTAAAGCATAAGTGCATTCTGAGTCCCGCTGGAACTGGCGACTCTTGTTCGTTTCTAGCGTGACCCACGGGTCGTGCGCCTCTACCAAAATAAGATACCAGTGATGATGATGCAACAGCTGATCCCAAAGGTCGTGCTACACCACCTGCGCCACTTCATGGGCATTCTCTCATCATATGCCCCGTCATACCGCACCAATAACAAACATTTGTTCCCATTCGACATACGCCCTTATGATACCTTCCACATTTATTGCATGGCTCCCAAGGAGGTCTCAGTTGGATCATATTCCCTTGCCCATGATAACCCACTGATCGCGAACTATGACCCTCACTTCTTTGCCCAATTTGACTGTCTCTGAACCCCTGATGCTGTGGTGGAGCACTAGCTGCAGAATAAGAAAATAATGGCCTAGGTGGTCTAGCAGAAAATTGAGGTCTAAAACCTCCCTGTGGCGCCATAAACTGCCCTGTAGATCTGGCCCTCTTAGAAGACCCGCTTTCAAATTCTTGTGTTCTTCTTCTTTGCCTCTGATCTTCCATTTTCTGTGCAAATGCTTGGATCCTAGCTATATCCATATCTTTATTCAGTGCAGCAATAGTACAATCCCTAACCAAATACGGATCCAATACGTTTACATACCGATGAACTCTATCATCCATAGTAGCTATAACATTAGGAGCATATCTGGACAAGGAATTAAATCAAAGACTATACTCCCTCACACTTGTATTGCCCCGCCAAAGATTTAAGAACTGATCCGCACGGGCCTGACTAGTCTCATATGGAAGATAATGATCAATAAATGCCTCTTTGAACTCTTTCCAAGTAGCTGGGGGTGCATCAATTCCCCTCGACCATTTCCAGTCTTCATACCAATATATAGCCTCACCTTTGAATCTATACGCGGCTAACTCCACTGTCTCTCTGACCGATACATGCATCACCTCTAGGGCCCTTTGGATCTGATCAATAAAGTCCTGTGGATCTTCATTAAGATCGGATCCGGTAAAAGTAGGCGGATCCATCTTAAGAAAATCTTGCGTCCGAAGACTAGCCGCCCTATCAGTACCGCTAGAACCCGCGACAGGAATGGCTTGCCCTTGGACTTGCCCAGCAACTATACGAGTCAAAAGTTGCACTGCATTTCTAAGATCTTGATCAACAACATTAATAGGTGGCTCTGGGGATATAGTTCTCCTCCCCTTTATTTCTTCTAGATTGGGGGAAATTTCTAATGCATGCTCAGCTGGATCCTCACTTTGATTAGCTGGTATAGTGGGTGACTTACTAGTCCCCTCTCCGGCAGCCACATCTACTTGCTTACCGGTATTCTTGCTTCTGGTAACCGGCATCATTACTATAATAAGAGAAACAAACTGATTCAGTGGTCAACTATGACTTCATATACAATATAAGCTCTATCGCACGATCCAAGACATGAAGAAAAGAAACAATTCCTAAATGTCCATAGCCTTCTGTTTATAGATGTGGTGCACAACACACCGATAAACAAGACTCTACGTAGACACGGCTTTGTAGACTCACTAGGACGAACCTCTCTGATACCACTTTTGTCACGACCCAAAATCCCATCGGGCCGGACTGGTACCCTAAGTCGAGAAGGCCCGGGAGGACCCGTTCAAATACCTGTACTTTCACTTACATGTCACCAAAAATTTGGGCAGCACTTCGCTGCATATAAAAGGGTCTAATTACCTGTATCAGCACAACACGCACATATATATATATAATACTTGGTCGTCGGGGCTACCCCATATACGAATATAACATCACTATATAAACTTCCATGACTTTACCCTTCCTTATGTCTACAAAGCCTCTGGGATATACATGATATAACTAGGGTCGGGACAAACCCCCGCCCACACATGACTCCTGTATAATAACAAAATATAAGGAACTGACTCGGAAAGCTCCGAAGTAAAATGGAGCTCACCAACAGTAGTTGTATGACCTGGCTCCTACTGGTGCGGTGTATGAGCTGAGGTACCTGTGCCTGCAGCATGAAATGCAGGTCCCCCGTACGGGACGTCAGTACGAAATATGTACTGAGTATGTAAAGCTGTAAATAATCATATGTGATATGGGGGATCAAGAAAATCAGACACAAGTGAATAAATCATAATAGAAGTGAACCACACTTCATAAACATTTTTAGGATCATGAACATTATCATTAATCTGAATTGGGTTCTTGAATTCAAACACATTTGTGGAACGGTATACATTCGTTCATTTCATTCTTTACAATTATTATTCGCCATTACCTCCTCCTCTCGAACCTCTAACCACCTAACAATAATCAATATTGTACCGTACTGTGACCATTAGGCTGCCCCCAGTACATATCAATTGGGATCGACCCATGCTAGGCTTATGCCCCTGGGATACCACCCATAAACACATAAATAGGGATCGACCCATGCTAGGCTTATGCCCCCGGTATACCACCCAAACGTATATC
The DNA here is from genome assembly GCA_030864225.1 of Capsicum baccatum var. pendulum. Classification (NCBI taxonomy): domain Eukaryota; kingdom Viridiplantae; phylum Streptophyta; class Magnoliopsida; order Solanales; family Solanaceae; genus Capsicum; species Capsicum baccatum. Next base: position 80,234,103 of record CM061550.1, read on the forward strand.
AAGTAACACATAAGAGATTTTTCCAATAACTTAGTTCAAAAGCTTTTGAGATTATTACATTAGTGTTCATGCCAATATAGTACATTTGGAACAATGATACGTCAATAGGAATCAAGTAATAGACCTTCTATACAATAACGATGTAATAAGGACTCATTGGTACATCAACAATATGTTTCAGAATCTTCAATATCACAACAATGAAATATGAGCCTTTTGGTATATCAATGAAACATTTTGACACTTTATAGAATGGAAACAACTTCATTGGTAATGTAGAACATTACATGTGTTTGGATAACCTCGGAATCTTACTTGATGGAACATTGGTGTTTTCATGCCAAAGAACATCGTTAGAGTATGCTTTACATACCTCGTTGTAGATTCGGATACCAATTCAACACAACTTCCCGCCTTTACAAATCACTTATCTACAATGAAATATTTGGCATCTAGTATTAGCAACCCAACACCACAATTCTCTTTCATAATTCCATACAACCAATATTTGCAAAGCATTCCAAAAACCAACTTGAACAATAGGTTTATGTGTATATATATATATATATATATATATATATATATATATATATATATATAATCATCATTTCAATACCACATCATCAATAACACATCATCCCTTCACAATTCAACATAATCCAACCATGCACAAGAATGATCCAACATCATTTCCAATCATCTTTCAACAACAATCAAATAACATATTTCTTATGCTCACAAGCATACATATATATATATATATATATATATATATACCTATCCATATAAATAACACCAACATAATTTACATCCTTACCTTAGAATGGCCCTTTGGGTTTTGAATTCCTGTTGGCACAAATAAGGGGTGCTTCTCGAAGCCCTTGAGACGATGAACACAACTACGGAATCAATTTGGACTTTCCACGGTTGAATCACAAGATAATTAGAGTTGAAAATTAGGCTAGGGTTTGTTCTTTCCTATAATTAATGATGAATATGAGTTTTTGAACTCATATACATGTATTTACACCCATATTGCCGTCCATAATATCATAGAAAACGACCAAAGTGCCCTTAAAATTTAAATAATGTCAAATATGTCCTCCGATGGACTGTTTTGACAAGCTGAAGTAGATAGACCATAACTCTTTGCTCCGATATCGGATTTGGGTGAAATTGGTATCATTGTAAATATAATTCAAAGATATTTCATTTCATATAAATTAGGCCACCCAGTTCGACCTGTACAAGGAGTTATGATCGTTTGAAGTTGACCCTAAAAATCTGTTTTGAGAGGCTGAAGTAAAACACGTATAAATCCTTACGCAGATGTTGGATTTGGATGAAACCAATTTCATTAGAAAGAAGACTCAAAGATGTTTCTTTTGATATGTGGTAGCTCTACCAGTTAATTATATTGAGGGAGTTATGATCGTTCAAAGTTGACCCAAAAACTGGCAGGCCTCAGTATTTTCCTGCAAATTTACTGTTCACATCCCGGCCACCGTTTTATAGTTTCGAACGTGCTCGCTTATATCCGAAACTTATCCGTTGTTGAAAATCTTTATATCGTCGGAAAGCTTATTCAATAACCTTCGTATGGAAACATCGACGGGCAAATTCCGGTATAAATAAGGTCGATTCCTATACACATATAATCAAACTATACACTTGAAACCATCTTAAAATAATCAATACTCATACTTAAACTCATATATACTTAACTTAGGATCAATACATATACTCCAACACATATAACAATGGCTAGTGCACGTAATTAAGTACGGGGTGTTACAGTAATTCAAGCAACATCTGTAAGGAGACACACTTCCTTGTTTGGGTAATTCAAAAGGGATTTGTAAAGAGATGCACTTCCTTGTTTTGATAACTCAAACAACATTGGAGCCCAGCCGAAGCACAAAGCGAATAAATGGAAAGTAAAGCAACAAGGTGAAACAATTGAAAGCCAAGCAACAAATTGAAAAATTGTAAGTCAGGAGCATGCCTAAAGAATAGGGTGATGAAACTCAAGTCAAGAGTTCAAAACAAGATGCATAGATAGGACTTTTTTAATTTTATTTATATTTTTAACTCTTATAATTTTTTATTTTTTGATGTAATGATAGATCGCAACCGGAACCTCGATGGGACCTCACTCGACTCTCCAACTCGGTATAGTCCATTTACTTCCAATCCTTTGAGATACCTGTCACTTGATTCCCTCATAACTTAGGTAGGTAGGATGTCCTATGTCAATACTTGGTGTCCCTCCTTCCTTCTGTTTCATTCTTTTAATAATGGTCGGGATAAAATTCTGTCTCGTTGTCTACTTCTTTTTCTGAAAACACTTTGTGTTTACATTCAAAGGGGGCATGCTGTAGACACCTAATTTTGTCCCCTCCAAATCTAATTTTATTCATTTTTATCTCACATTACCGCACACCCTCATCCATATGATTATACCCCACAAAAATACAAAAAATAACAACCCTTAACATAATCCCTAACAAATTCTATCTCTTCTTTCTTTATTTTTTACGTAATTGTTAATGATTTGTGTGTTTGTTATATTTGAATCCTTGTTGTGAGTTGGTTGATGTCGGTTTCAAACTTTGAAAAATGAATTGATAATCGAAGCATGTGTTAATCATTGATTGAGCATGAATTTAGGGGGTTGGGAATTGAAAGATTGATTTGGTGAATGTTGATTATTTTGTTAATTGTTGAACACGATAGTATCATGTTTAGGCCAAAATTGATAGGCAAATTCTAAGTTTTGGAGTAGGCAACTTGTAGGATTCTAATCATCGAATGTGTAAATGTTTGTTTTGAGTGATTTTCTCCATTTTTATCGCATTTTATTAAATGTATTCATTTAGCCGGAGAATGCCCCGAGGATAATTGTATTTATTCATCGAGGAATGCCCCGACATATTATGTCTTCAAAGGAGGTTTGCGATCAAGGCCCGAGGCATCGGGTAAAGCACGGGAGCGTAGTTCAGGATTAGGGTAGTTTAGAATAGGATTTATTTTTCGAATTATTTTTATTTTTGGGCTGTATGATTGGACTGAACACTATACTTTAGATTTGTTTTGTTTCGTGTGTTTGATTGATTGTTTTATGTGTTTTTTTGTGTGGTTTATACATTTGTAATGTCAAATTAGCCGATATGCTCTACCAAACGACCGTGGTCGAACCACAGGATCGAGGGGTTCCTAACACCTTTCCCTCGGTCAACAGAATTCCTTAACCAAAATCTCTGTTCGCAGATCAGTTATAGAGTCAAAATTGTTTTGAAAAGGATTTTCAAAGGTGACTTGGCACACCAGATTATGCCAAGTGGTGACTCTGAGTTTTGAATATAAAAAGTCTCTTTCGAAACAAATCTCCATTTTATCACTTAAAAATGAAAACCCTTTGAAACTTCAAATTAATCTTTTTTTTTGAGTTAAAAAAAGGGGTGTGATGCATTGTGCTTTGTATTTGTTTTTGAGAAAGTGTCATAAATAACTATAATTTAGAATATAATTACGAATGTAGTTACATTTCGTGTATCTGTAAACATAATTATATTTTACTATATGAGATGCATATAAGTTGTGCCAATAGAAAAGTTATATTTAAGTGGTGAAAATAAATTAGAATATGCGGGTATCAGCTAAAATGCACAAAATATTTATTTTGTCACCATATTAGAGCGTATATATTATGTATTTGCTGTGAAATCTAAATGTAACACATTTCATAATATTTTTTAAATTGTAACTATATATTGTAGTTTTAGTCAAGATATTTGTCACTTCACCTTTGACGTAAATTTATGATTATAAATTTAAGTGAGTTTTTCAATTATATTGAATTAGTTGGATTTAATGAGGATAAGACCGAATTCAATTATTCACTATTAAAAGCATTTAGCCAAATTAAGAGTGTTATTGTACAATCTATTCTTTATATTTATTATTCCTTCGTTTTATTTTAATAGGTCATCTTATCAAAAATAAATATTCTAAATTAGTTGTTCACTTACCAATATAGAAGTAAGTAAATTTTTTTCATTCTATCCATATAATTAATATACTCTTTGAAAATTTAAATAAATTATGTTTATGTTCATTAGTATGGATAAAAAGTTGTTGTAGTAAAATTAACCATTCCATTAATTATTTCTTAAACACCTAAAAATATTTAACTAATATGAGATGGTGGAGTATTAAACAGATCTAAAATATTATTAATCTTAAATACATCTTTTAATACAATTCATTTGGTCAAATTTAGTCAATCAGTCTACCAATTTCAATACTTTTCAAAGTCCAGAATAATTTTATATTATTTTGTTAATTATTATTTTTACATGTCATCATTCGGTACCTTAACCTATATTTTTTCTTGATTAATATTTTGGCTTATACTTACCAATATTCAGATATAATGCAATGTGTCAATTATTGAAACGTGTTTCTCTTAATAATTTTGAAAAGGCATAAGGATTTTCCATTATTAATTATTTAAGAAAATTACTGAAACGGAGAAACACAAAAAATGAGAAAATTATATTAGTGAAAGAAAGAGTTGAGACAAAGAAAATATTTTAAGTCTTTAACTTTATTCATCACACAAAGAAGGTAAATATATGTTGAAGGAAAGTGTTCTTATGTTCGAGTTTTGGACTCTTCAACTAATCTGGAGTTGCTTGAGTTGTACTGTTGTATCCTGGAGGGGACAAGTCACGAGATACACTGCTGGATTGGTGTAGATTATTTCGCAATGTGCTTGAATCTTCTTAAACAGAACGAGATATCTGCACCTCAGCCAAAAAGAAGATTATTTTATTTTCTTCATTTTTATATATTTTATCTTCAACTGTAATCATTTATTGTAATTGTGGTATATTGCACCAACAAAAAGTTCTTCTTTCCTTGTCTATTTCAATAGTCCTACAAATAAACAGGGAGAAGTTACATTGTACTCCCTTCGTCTCAAATTATGTGTCATCATTTCTTTTTTAATCCGTCCTAAAATAAGTGTCGCATTTTCTTACTTGGCAACTTTTTAAAGGCACAATTACCCTTTTACCCTTGTTGGTCCCACTTAATTAAAAAAAAAGATATTGACAAATTTTTTGATAAAGGATAATTTGGTAAACTTTACCAAGTCTTTCCTTATTTCTTAAACTCTGTGTCCGGTCAAATGGCGACACATAAAATGGAACGAAGGGAGTATTTGTTTCTTGCTTAAACTTATACCAACTTTTGTTTTTTCTTCGTATCATGTTTTGACTTACTTCTTCCGTCTTAGTTCATATCATAGGGTTTGATTGAACAATGAGTTCAGAAATTTATAGACTTAATTTACAAAAAAAAAAAATTATTCTCTTAAACAAGTTGTAGATATTTGTATAAGTTATAAATGATTTCATTAAAGGGTCGTTTGATAGAGTGTATTAGAAAATATAATGTATGTATTATACTTTTATATTACTCATACCTAGTTTGATACATTTTTTTAACTTATGTATAACTAATGCTTGCATTAGTTTGTACACTATTATGTATTGAAGTACGTATTATTAATACCGTTATTTTTCATATATTAGTAGTACAAAGTATTTCAATACGTACATAAACTTGGTTAATGACATTATTACCCCTCAAAATATTTCAAGTTCCTCTTTCCACCATTTTTTACAATTCCCAATTCATTTTTGCATCATATTATGTTGTAAAAGATGCTTCTTTCTTTTCTGTATTTTGCCATGTTAATTATAGGGTTAGTCCTCACTGAAATTTTAAGGCCACACGCTCACAACGGTGATGTTAAAAATTCTCAAATTGGCTAGCATCACCACTAGAGTCATGATGGCTCATGGCCTGCAGAAAAATCTGGTGGCAGAAGAATGGGAAAAATCCATTACTAACAACTAATTAATTTTATTTTTGTGGAATACGTACATTAACTTGGTTAATGACATTATTACCCTTCAAAATATTTCAAGTTCCTCTTTCCACCATTTTTTACAATTCCCAATTCATTTTTGCATCATATTATGTTGTAAAAGATGCTTCTTTCTTTTCTGTATTTTGCCATGTTAATTATAGGGTTAGTCCTCACTGAAATTTTGAGGCCACACGCTCACAACGGTGATGTTAAAAATTCTCAAATTGGCTAGCATCACCACTAGAGTCATGATGGCTCATGGCCTGCAGAAAAATCTGGTGGCAGAAGAATGGGAAATATCCATTACTAACAACTAATTAATTTTATTTTTGTGGAATACGTACATTAACTTGGTTAATGACATTATTACCCCTCAAAATATTTCAACTTCCTCTTTCCACCATTTTTTACAATTCCCAATTCATTGTTGCATCATATTATGTTGTAAAAGATGCTTCTTTCTTTTCTGTATTTTTCCATGTTAATTATAGGGTTAGTCCTCACTGAAATTTTGAGGCCACACGCTCACAACGGTGATGTTAAAAATTCTCAAATTGGCTAGCATCACCACTAGAGTCATGATGGCTCATGCCCTGCATAAAAATCTGCTGGCAGAAGAATGGGAAAAATCCATTACTAACGACTAATTAATTTTATTTTTGTGGAATTGTTTGATTTTAAAGGCAAAAGAATTTGTTAAAAAGAGAGAATACAAAGGTAAGGGAGGGTATTTTGTAAATAAACATTATTTTATAAAATTATGTAGTGCATATTCTTTCTAATACATCACATCAAACAATATATAAGAAATAGTGTCAGCATACTATGGATGTCAGGTGGGTCAGGCTGGGTCAATCCGGAACTGGCCCATGATTTTCATCCGGGTTATGGGATGGTCCAGATCCGGGCCAATTTAAACAGGCTGGTTCGATTTCGGGCCCAATAGTAAAATTTTTAAAAACAACCCTGAACCGGCCCAGTTAACCCAGTCGGTCCAACCCACCTAAACCCGGTCAAACCCGGTTAAAAATCCGGTCAAAATCACTAAAAACACACACAAAAATTTTTTTTTTCTCCAATATACACTATATATACCCACATATATACATTTTAAATACGTTAAACAATATATATACACTATATATATAGTATTGACTACATTAGAATTAAAAAAATACATACAGATATACACCATTACACATGTAATCGTGTATACGACTATACGTTAGTTAAATATATATATATATATTACACTAAGTAAAACATATACTACAATATAATGATATATATAATAATTTATAAAACATACACACATGTATACGTTAAATATATACATCTATAGAAGATATATACACATATAAACGTACCATTCAATATATATGTACTACTTTAAATAAAATATATGTATATATACATACAGTTATATACTAATTTATAAAACATATACACATGTTATATACATCTATAGAAGATATGTATACATTTATATACGTACCATTCAATTTATGTACTTCTTTAATAAAACATATACTACAATATATATATGTACATATATATATATATATATATATACTACAATATATATATATATATATAGTTATAATATACTAATTTATAAAACATATACACATGTATACATTAATTACATATGTCTATAAAAGATATATACACATATATACGTTAATATATACGACTATAGAAGATATATACACATATATACGTACCATTCAACATATATGTACTACTTAAAATAAAATATATTGCAATATATTTATACCACAATATATATATATATATATACCCATACATACATACATACATACATACATACATACGCACACATATATATAGTTATATACTAATTTATAAAACATATACATATGTATACGTTAGATAAATACTATGATATATACGCATATATACGTATCATTCAATATATATGTACTACTTTAAATAAAATATACTACAATATATACACTATAATATATACACACACTATATATATAATTATATACTAATTTATAAAATATATATACATGTATACGTTAAATATATACTACGATATATACACATATATAAGTACCATTCAAAATATATGTACTACTTTAAATAAAATATACTACAATATATATTTACTACAAGTTTACAATATACACACACACTATATTTATAGTTATTTACTAATTTATAAAACATATAAACATGTATACGTTAAATATATATGTCTACAGAAGATATATACACATATACGTACCATTCAATATATAAGTACTACTTTAAATAAAACATACTACAATATATACACATTATATATATAGTTATATACTAATTTATAAATCATAGACACTTGTATACGTTACATATATACTACTTTAGAAAATATATATGCATATATACACTATTTTAAATAAAACATATGCTACTTAATACAATAAATTAATAATAGTATTAAAACTAAGTTTTTAATTTAAACTAGAAATTCAATTTAAATCATTAAACGGAGAAAATTACAAAGTAAGGACTAAGGAATGAATGAATGTTGAATTTTATTGATTGCAAAACGATCCAAAAATTATAATTTACATGAATGAAAAATCCACAAATTTTGCATCATTTTTTTCAACTCATTCATGTTACTATTAATGGGAGCTTCGGAAAATAATGCATTGGACTTGATTCTGTTGAGTTCTCCTGTTAAGTCATAGTTTCTTCAAGTCCCTGCTCGTCTTTCGGCTTCGTTTCCATTCCTTGATTTCTTCGTTCAGCTCTAATCCAATCTCTGAGGAAAACTAGAACATTCATTGCATTGTTTCCCAATGAATGATGGTTGTCTCCAAGTTGTTGTCGTCCTTGACTAAAAGCCCTTCCTGATGCAATGGTTGACATTGGAACATTCAAGATATCTCTAGCTAATCTTGAAAGCACAAGCTATTGTGTTTCATTAGTCCTCCATCAATCCAACGCGTTTATCCGATGTCTATGATCCTATAGTGGCGACCGAAGATAATACTTAAGCTCTTCCCGATAAGTTGATGTGTAAGCTCCCTTCTCAACACTGTTCCAACAATTTATATCATTAAAGTGATCAGGAAAATCACTATGTGCTGGCCTTTTAGAAGATGATGGCTCCTCAGGAAGATGAGAAGCGACAATTGGAGTGATATTTATGGGTACGGTTAAATCAACTAAATCAGTATAGTGATTATATAATTTATCTATGTATTCATTTGCATCACCCATAGTCGTCTACAAATCATGTTGTACTTGTTCATAATCATTATTAGTATTTATCTCTAAATTAGAATAAATAAGAGTACTAAAGTGACACATAGTATTATATTTCATACACGGATTTAGCATAGCACCAACCAAGTAAATAGGGGGAATTGAAAAAAAAAATTTAAATTTAGCAAATATGACACCAACAGCTTCTTTGTAACCTTCTTTATTTTTATATTCTTTGAGCAAACCAGAAATATCGGCTATATATGCCAAATTATTACAAACAGTATGATAATAAGCACTGAAAAAATCAACCGTAGATATATAAAAAAATTTCAAAAACTTAACAAGATCATTAATTTCAACCCAATCAGAATCATGTAGCATGCAATCAGTAGAATCAACAAACGAACCACAATTTGGTTAAAAGATAGTGTAATCGGAACTCTATATTTATAACAAATTTTTTAAAAAATCATACATAGTATTCCATCTAGTATCACATTCTTTAGGCATCAATATCGGTGCAAGTCCATTTTGTTTACATTTAAGTTTAAAGTCTCTAATTCTACTTCTACGATTATTTCCTTGAATAAAACCAACGGCAAGCCGAATTTTTTCAATATAAAACTCAAAAAGCTCAAGACAATCTCGGACAATTAAATTATATATATGACATGCACACTTAATATGAAAAATTTTAGGTAACGGCGGAGATAGCTTAGATTTTAATTTTGTTATAGCAGTCTTGTTGTTAGAAGCATTATCAAAAGCAATACATAAATTTTATTTTCTATACCATAAAATTTTCCAAATTTATCTATCGAATCAGCAATAAAATCTCCAGTATGTTTACGATCTTCATCATAAAAAAAGACAAGAATACGCTTTTGCATAACAAAACTACTATCTATCCAGTGACAAGTAATGGTTAAATAATTATTTTTATTTACAGCACATCCAAGATCAGAAGTTAGGGACATTCTACATTGAATATTTTTTAACAATGTTGAGAAATAAAAATAAAATTGTGAATGAAGTCTAAAAATATTGGCCCAACAAGTACTTCTAGGAATACATAGGAGTATAAATTGCTTGAATATAATAAATAAAGGCATCAGACGAAGGAAAACTAAAAGGCAAACAACCCACAACTACTATTTTAGCTATTTCTTGCCGGTCCCTCAATTTATTATACTTCTTCATTACATGGCCGGTTGCTGGGTCCATTCTAGTTTGTGTGGGCCCACCAACAGCCTCACCACCTTGTGCAATTTTAAACTCTCTTTCGTGAATATCACCTATATGTCTCATTAATGTATCCATACCCCCTTGCTTGCCTCCTCTTTTATCCTTATATATTTGTTGACAAATATTGTATTGTACCTCAGTATCTGATATACGTTCAAAAAATTGTCATGCAATACTAGTTGTTTTACGAACTCTTGGGACACGGGGAGGACGAGGAGGGAGATTAACCAATTCAGATCTAATATTAGCATTTTCTACCGCGGGTGTCTCATCAATATTTTCATCATCTTTGTCTAAATTAACCGCATCTACTTCATTTTCTTCTTCTATACCGTAATTTTTTTGAGCTTCTACATAATCCATATCGTGGGCACCTACACCTAAAGGTACACCTACTTCTTCCTCAAAAGGTTAACTAAGCGGTGTCATAGGAACACGGGTATATCTACTACTTGAAGTATCTCTATCGCTAGTAATTCACTTTTTACTACCACTACTGCTTCTGGGACAAAAAATTTTAACACCTATGGTGGCGCAGTTTCTTAATTTATCAATAATATAAATTAAACTTACAAAAAAATCAAAATACACAAATATAATAAAATTAAATATTCAACAATTAATACACAAATTAAAAATTAAACGTAAGAGATGAAACAACAATACCAAATTTTGAAAGTATCCAAAGATTGCGACTTTAGAAACTTCCACTCTTACTTTGTTATCGCAAAATTAAAAAATTAAAGTGAGCACTTTAGGAAATTAAATATATAGAATATTTGAGAATTGAGAGTTGAGAGAGAATGAGATTTGAGAGAGTGAAAATTGTGTGGAAAATGATTTGAAAGTGTACGGTATTTATAGAAATTTTTTTGGGGTTAAAAAATAATTTTAAATGTAATTTTTTTTTTAATTAAAAGGGTCAAACTAGCCGTTTGGACCCCAAAACGGCTATATAGCCATTGGGTCAACGGCTAGTTCGTCTCAATCTCCAAAAAAAATAAAAATGAAACCTGGCCGGGCCGGGCCGGTTAACCGGGTCAAAAAAATTAAACCGGCACAGGACCCGATACCCTACAGCCCATGGCCTGATTGGACCGGGTCAAACTGGGTCGGTTTTTGTAAGTGGGCGGGGTCGGGCCGAGTCAACCCGACCTGTTTGAAAGTTTTAGCATAATTAATACAAGTATTATTAGTGCAAGCATTACTAATACACCATATTCGACATTATTACACTCTACCAAACAACCTTAAGAGTAAAATAAAATTTAAAATTAATTTGTATAGGAAGATATTACTACCTCTCTCAATTTATATGATAAAATTTAGATTTAGATAGTCAAAAAATTTTATTTTGATCGTGAATTTGAGCATGAAATTTTCAAGTGGTTTGCACAAAATTTATATAGTTGAAAACTACGTAAAAATACTATTAGTCATAATAATTGATAATTCAAAATACTGAAAAAATTTATGAAAAATCTACAATAAAAAGTAGACCTGTTTAAATCTCAAAATTTGACAAATAACACATGAATTGAGACGAAGAGAGTATCATTTTTACCACTACATATAAAATGTCACATAAACAAAGATAGAAAAAGGTATATTATATATGAGTCCAACGGTGTTGAAATTTAGTGCTTTAGGCCCTATTTGTTTGCACTTAATGGATGTTTGAATATGAATGGTTCAGACTTCAGCCCATTAAGTTCATTTTTTTTTTCAAAGAGCCTCTTAATGTATCTGAAAACATCTTAATGGATCAGATATGAAAAGAAGTTTGAATAACATTCAGACTCTTTTAAAAATATAATCTCTAACTCTATCATTTCATTATTTCCTCTCTCTCTTTTCACGTTATCTCTCTCCCTCTCTTTTCACGTTATCTCTCTCCCTCTTTTTATGTTATCTCTCCCCCTCTTCATGTTTCTCTCTCTCTTCCTCTTCACTTGCTTTCCTTCTCTTTTAGGTAAGATTCACCAATTTTTTTTATAAATATTTTAGTTATCGATTTCTGTATTCATTATTTGCTAAACTTTAAATTTCTTCTTGCAATTTTTTATTTTAATTATAAAATTTGTAGTTCTTTGGATAATAGAATCTTATGTGTGCCTGTTCATAACGTAACATTAAACTTACTAATGATATTTTCACTCAAATTTCATGGTTAACAAATAAACATGTGTCTGTTCTTGTATTAATTAGTTATTCAAATACTTTAATATTTATGCATCTAAGTCAAAATTATACATGATTAATTATTTTAGTTTGTTGGGTCATTTTAATTGACAAATTACTTTATGTTGAATTTAATTTTTTATAATTAATCATATCACAAAAATTTTTAATCGATATATTTTTTAATAATTTAAATAATTCAATAATTATATTTAACATAATATATTTATCTTTAAATAATTTAATTATCACTCAACTAATAATTTTGTTATTTAAGATAATACTTTATGTAGTATTTTTTTTATATAATATAATAGTTTATTACTTTTTAAATTTGAATTGCATATTTATTACAAATAAATAAATTACGTATATTCAGATGTTAAAAAATAAACAGTCTTAATCATTCAGTATTCAGATCTAGATACAACATCTTAATCATTTAGATATCCATTCAGATTCAGACATCTTAATCTTAAAAAAAAAAACAAATGCACCCTTAGTGATGTAGGATTCAAATACTAACTATTATTCCCAACCCCCATATCCCGGTCTTGTGCACAAACGGCCATCTAGGGCATTCTCGGTAAATGTATGCATACAAATTACTACGCGGCATTCTCCCCCCTCCCCTCTAAACCCAACTCCCCAACACACACACAGAAAATAATAATTTCAATTATTTTAAAATAATTTAACTTAATTGCATCAAACTTGCACTACTAAAAACTTGGCAATTAGCTACCAAGATTAGTGAGGGACAAATTGTATGTTGTTATTGTGAGACTTTGCGACATTGTCCCTCATACAAATTAAATATTTTAATTTTCTTTTTTTTTAAATAAAGGCAAAGAGGGACATCCCTCACTAAAATATGATGATAATAAAAAGTTAATATTAAAGTTGTTATAGCAAGGGATTTCCCTCGTTAAATAATAACAAATAAATTCATATTTCGAAGAAAATTTAAATATAATTTCTAATATATTAATTTTTATTTTTTTTTAAAAGGCGAAGAGGGACATCCCTCACTACAATATGATGATAATAAAAAGATAATATTAAATTTGTTATAGCGAGGGATTTCCCTCGCTAAATAATAACAAATAAATTCATATTTCAAAGAAAATTTAAACATAATTTTTATTTGTTTCTTTAGCTGTAAACAATGCATTAATAAAATAAAAATGAAAATGAAATTTATTTTATCCAAGGAGTCCTCAATAAGATACATATAATTATTTTATAATTTTTTTCATTGTAGTGAGGGAAGTTTCTCACTAAATTAAATATGTAAAAATTGAGTATTTAATAAATAACTATACGGAGTAATAGATTTGAAGAAAAAACAATAGCAATGATATCAATTGTTTGATCCCTCAACGATTGCTTTATTTTTTTTTTCTTTTCATACTATTAAATTAAATTAGTTTTCTACACATAACCAAAAAATTTTATATTTATATACATACACACACACATATATATATATATATATTAGTCTAACAGCACGTGCCTCACACGTGTAATGTTTGATACTTAAAGTTAAATCATTTTATATATTGCAGAAATTTTAATCAAGTTTAAAAAGTTCTAATCACTTTTCAAATATCCTTCAGACTTTAATATATTAATGTAAGAGCACACACACACACACACACACATATTTGCCACTTGAAGTTCCAAGTAGTTGATGGATCATAACTTTTGCGTTTGTCATCAATACCTCTTTCCCTTACTGCCAGAGACTAAGAGAGACTCATCAATTTGAACCACATCTGTGATATGATTATTTTCCCTTGTTTTTAAAGTTAAATCTTAATAAAATCATTGATTACATTCTTAAAATACTTAAAACTTTTAAAAAATTGACACTTCTTAAATTTTTCTTATTCTAATGCTTTTATATTTATTTTTGAATTTTTCAAATGTTCTTATAATCAAATTTAGTTGATTTAGAATTATTAAACTAATGAAAAAAATATTAGTTGTCATTAATTCTGATGACTTCTAATAAGAACAGGTTTTACCATAAATATATTTAATCAATTTTCAACTCTTAAATATTAGGAAAAAAATACTGAAAAAATGATTTTGTGAGGGAAACCATCACTTCTAATGAAGGACAAAAAGTTCAAATAACATTTATAAGGTCCTTCACACTGTTTATATATATATATATATAAATAAATATTATAACTGAATGAGTAACTTAGATAGTGATAATTAGAATAAGTAGAAATGTTTTAGTGGTATTCTTAACAAAAATTAGTCAATTATATTAGCTTATAGTTAATTTGATAATAGGAAAAAAATGTGTATTAGTGGTATATGTAATACTATAAGTAATTGATTAGCATATAGTCGATATTGTAGTAAATAGAAGTGAATCAATGATATTTTTATGTAATTTTACTGACTGATCATTTTATAATTTGATAACTACACTAAGTAGATATACATTACAAAATATTATTGATTGATTAATCTACATAACAATAATTACAGCAAAAAAAGTGAGCATCTTTGTTAAAATAATATTGATTGATTAACTTATACGACAGTTAAGCTAAGTAAAGTTTAATAATTGTTACCAAGGCTCAGAAAATAGTAATTTCTATTATTTAAAAATAATTTGACTTAATTGCATCAAACTAGTTACCACGGCTTATCTAAGGATCTGCCTAGCATTCTCAGAAGCCTAGCTTGTAGTTTTTCATCCCTGGAATGAAACTATGAAAGGTACCACCAGGAAATACTGTCTATATTGCTTAGCTTGGCAGCCCGCTGTAAGACGAAAAGATGATAGAACACTGAAAGAAACTGCAGTTGCTTAGCTTTTTAGGTACCAAAGGACTAATACGAAAAATACTGGTCATGCAGAAGTCCTTGGTGAATACGCGCAAAGCAATGAAGCTACACCGTTTCAACTACAGTATCACTAAGACCCAAGGAAGCACTGAAATGCAGGAAAAGTTGATGAAATATGGTCTGTATCTCATCATGTGAGAAGCTAACGAAAGATAATCAATGATGAGTTGTATGACATCATGAGGACTCAAGCGTACACTAACTCTTCATTGCCTTTTCAACTATGGCTGACTAAAGTTAATATCTCCAGCTTCCTGCAGCTGCTGCTCCTGTTGTTGCTGTAAAGGAGATTGCTGCTGCTGAAACGGCTGCCTGTTTCCAATGGATGCCGGGAAGTTCATAGAACCAGCATTTTCTATGCCTTCACCAGTTAGTTTTTTGAGATATTGTATCTTCTTCTTTATACTACTAAAAAGTATTGTCATAGCCATGTGATTTAGTGAGGATGTACCTCACTAATCAAGATTTAGTGAGGGAAACCATCACTACAAGGTATCTTGCTAATTTGAGCCTTGCTAATTATTAGTGAGGGAGACCCTCGCAAAGTTGTGAAGAATTCGACACTCAATCATCACTATTTTGATCTCACAATTTTTCAAAAAAAATATTATATAGTGAGGGACGTGCCTTGCTATATTTAGAAATATATATAATATTAATTTATTATTTAGTGAGGGGTGTTCCGTGCTATATTAAAAATATTTATAGTATTATTTAGTGAGAGGCGTCCCTCGCTATATTAAAAATATATATAATATTAATTTATTATTTAATGAGGGACGACCCTTGGTACATGAAAATTAATACAAATTATAAATTTAAATATATTGAGAGATATCCCTCGCTAAGTTGAATAAAAAATTAATTTAATATTTGAATATTTTGAGGGATATAGCTACATAAGTCCCTTGCCAATCTGGTGTTATTATTAATTTTTTACTGCACTAAAACTCAATATTTAAATAGAAAATCAACATACAACCAATATTAACCAGCAAAACAATAACAAAAACACTTCCGAAACAATTCAAACATTATCAAAAGGTGATAATGAATCACCAAACTTCGTACATATTCATCCAACTTAAACAATATACAAACAAGTATCAAAAGGTGTGCAAAAAATCACCAAACGAATTATTTCAAACACTCTAAACTAACAAAATTCAAACCTAAAACAACAATACCACCTAATACTCAATTCCATCCTCTCCACCATCATCATCAAGGTATTTACGTGAGCTTTGAATTCTTTGACGTCTAACTCAAGTGTCGCCCTATGCCACTTCTCCATCTTTTTTTGTTCCTGCTCATACTTCCTAGCAAGCTCCCAAACTTCCTGTCGCATCTCCTCAAATTGTTCATATGATGGCAGAACTCCCTTTACCTTGCAATCCACAGTAAAGACGTTAAAAGTTCTTCTCAGAGAAAAGGTCACATGCCTTTCCCTTACACACGCCCCCAATTATATCCAACCAGCATGAGAGAGTTTCTTCCCCTTGATGGCATGATTGAATTGCCTTGATCATATGTCGGTTGACTTCTTTTGATCTTTTTAATTGCTTGAAAGTATCGATTCTATAAAAAGTAAAATTAGTATATAATAAATGATATAAAATAAACTCTACGTAAATATGAACTTATGTAAGTATCCTCTGCCCGTGTTTTAACCTAGATTTCTTTTTCATCTCTAATTTTCATATGGGTTTTTTTCCATACCTCTTCACGAGTGGCTGGTCTATCAAGAGATGCTTCCTGCAAATGAAATAAACATAGTGAACCACAATTGCATAAAAAATTTACTACTATCTAAAATGTATAAATAATTACCAGTATCTTTATCCAAAAGGTCTAAAAGGAAAACCCAAAAAGAGTGACATTGAGTCCCTGATTGTTTTAATTCTAGAGAAGATGAGTGATGAATTAGATGCTGGTTGCAAAACAAGTGTATCTTCATCTAAAAACGTCTAAAAAAATTTATGAAGAAGTGACATTGGGTCCCTAGACATTCCAACTCCTGATAAGATGAATGATGCATCTGATGTTGGTTGTGAAACAAGAAATGGGAAAAAACTTATGGAGAATGAAGATAACATGGCCACAGAAGGGGAGGTCAAGAATTTAGAAGTTGCCTTAGAGAGATGCCAGTGAACTCACAAAGTTGTCATAACAAAGGAAGATAAAATATAAAGATGATAAAGTTTTGTTTGGGAAGAAGACAGTAATCATTATTCATTACTTGTTTAAATTCGAAAGTGTTGTATCATTATTGAATCTCATAGCTCCTCTTAACTTTGATCAACATATTAACTATTAACTATATTAAGAAAAACACATTTTAAGCAACTGATTTAGAAGATAAGTCCTTATACATTGTTTTGCCAATGTTAGTTTATAGAAAGAAAACAAGAGATAGAATTATTTTATATATTGGATGCATCAGAGCTGACATTGTTCGCAAGAGAAACTTTTTTAATATGAAACACTTATCTTATATCCAATCAAGGACATGGAAAGCTAGCTACAATTTTGGACAGCGTAATCACATTTTTTCCTATAAGCTTGATTTGACTATAAGTTTACATTCTTAATTTCAATATGCAGTATTTTATAACACTTAAAGATATGATTTTAGAACAATTTTGCTCCAGCACTCAGTTTAGACAGGGCTACAGCATCTCAGGCTCATCTGTTCAAGTTAGCCAACGAGGGAGGCTCAAGCCTAGAGCTTAAATAGTTATTTGAACTATCACCACCAATATCTTGTTATGTCTAGTTCATTATGATATCTGTGTGTTTATTTAGGATTAACTATTAAGCATTAATATTTTTTTATTTGTCTTTATCAAATTTATTATGTTTGCTATTTAATCTTACAAAGAAGATACCAACTTTCATTGTTTTAATAAGTTATCAGTAAAACATTTCTTGTTGTATTATAAGTGTGAATGTTCCCAATTTCAAAATATTCTTTTTCTATCTCCTTCATGATAAAGAAGGTATCTTTCCAAATAAAAACAAAGTATTCTATTTTTTTCTTATAAAATTATCTAGCTTCTGAAATCAGGAACAAATAGATGACTACCTCTTTTATTAGTTGAAAACCAACAGTTATCTCAAGGCTAACTGAGTTTCTTCACACTCATGAGGGTGTTGATGACTACCCGCAAGTATAACTATTATTCAAAGCAATGGATCTCACCCATTTTGCTCTCTTAATGACTCAAACCACATCTTAGGGCTGGAGGTGGAGGATACTTACCATCCATACAACCTCTCTTGCCAGAGATACTTAAGAATGCACTTGACTATAATAATACTTCTAACACTTTTATTTTAACTTAGCTATAGCTATTCAACACTGTAACAGTGTACTATTATCTAATTCCTAGCATATTCTTATGCCTAATGGTAACAAAACATTGAGTAAGAATGTTGGAGAATGTTGGCACAACATCATGATATTGAGTTAAACCATCTTCCAGGTTGGAAGGACCTATTTGTGTCCGGAATGGAAGCAAGAGCTAATCACATTCTCTGAATTTCTTGAGAGAATTCGGTCTAATGGTGCTACCTCTGTGGAAATTATGTACTAAGCCCAACATCAATTATTTGATCTGGTAATTTTTTTCGTTTCTATTAATTACAACTAGGCCTGTTAAGTTACCTAGGTAAACTAGGAGTAAGCTTAAAGGATCAAAATGAGAGAGTAGTTGTGAATCTTTTCATGTTGTATTGGTAACAACAAGCTTTCCCGTTCTTCCTCAAAAGGGATAGTTTCAATCCCATAAGAACCTGATGCACTAAAATATTTGTTGCAGATGGTTTTTATGGAGCAAAATTCTCCAACGACTATGTGTTGAGTTAGTAGAAACAAATTCTGACTTTTAGATTTAAAGCAGAAGTCTATAAGAGAAAATACTAGCTAAAATCCATGACATTTTGGCTTTTAAAAATCTTTGTAAGTTCAAAGCTAAACTTGTAGTTGTTTCAATCGGATATGAACACCGAATATGTTCAACTTATACTTGGCAACATCACAGTCATAATGACCACCAATTATATACAAAAAACAAACAATAACACTAAATATAAAGTTCAAATTATGTCTTGCTCAAAACAAAGGAAGTTACCCATATTTGACCCTTAACTATCCTGATGTACAACTTATACATTATCACAGGATACATCATATCACAAAGAGGACATAGAATACACGAGACTAGATACAATAGAATATGAAAAGTTGTGGAAAAATCTAAAAAACATTAGATTGACGACAAAGAATAAACATATCTACCGTTTCTAAAAATACCCAAAACAAAAATTGGGTAAAATGTATTTCCAAACAAAAAGGCACGTAGTTACTCAATCAAAAAAGGTGAAAATTATGGTTAATGTGAAAAAAGAGTCTCAATTAGCAAGGAGAGGTTATTGAAATCCAACCCAACGACCAAATTAGCAAGGAGAGGTTATTGAAATCCAACCCAACGACCAGCACGGTGACGTTGGAGCTTCTGCCTAGTCCAACCAACACCTAAATTAGAATGTAGGGTTTACTTATGAAATTATAATTTAACCCAAACTCTGTTGTGAAACACATTTTAAAAAAAAATGGAGGGAAATAATGGGAGAAAGAGGGGGAATGAAATCCTTACAATTTTAATTTTAAGTAAATTGATTAACTTTACTTAGGGAAAAAATGGTGGAAAATAATGTTTGGGAAGGAGTTGGAGGAACAAGCTAAGCCATATTTTTTTTATTTGGAGAATTAATTTAACCCAAACCCTTGTCATTTTAAGCCACGTTTTTTTAATTTGTTTGGAGGGTTAATTTAATTCAAATCCTTGCCATTTTAATTTTTACTAAAATATGATTCATTTTATATGTTGATTCACCCATAATCCTTACACACCGACTTGATATATAATTATTTCTATATTCAGGTTTTGACGTGTTTGCTTCAGCTATTTTCTTCAATCGTGATTTTACTATATCACTCCTAATTAATTATTATAAGTTATTTATATATTAAGAATTAATAATATTTAATAAAAAAGTAAGATAAATATTTATGACGGCACCGGTTGAACCAGCTAGCTTTGCCGCATATGCTTCAGTTGCCTGCTTCAACCATGATTTTTTATATCACCCAAATTAATTATTATAAGTCATTTATATATTAAAATTTAATAATATTTAATTAAAAAAAGTAAAATAGATATTTTTGACATGTTTGCTTCAGCTGCTTCAACCATATTTTTACCATATCACCTCTAATTAATTATTTTAAGTCATGTAACATTAAAAAATTAATAATATTTAATGAAAAAAGATAAAATTGACATAAAAGGATAAATTAACTCTTGATGTTTTAAAATTAACGTGACATCTTATGACATTTATGACATGTCTAGTTCGGCTGCTTCAAGAGTAACTTTACTAAATATCAACCCTAATTAATTATTATAAGTCATATAAATATTAAAAAATTAATCATAATTAATAAAAAAATACAATAGATATAAAATGATAATTAACTCTTGATGTTTTAAATAAACTTGACGCCTTATACGAAGCACATTTTAATTTTTTCAGAAGTATTTTCTTATAGTAATTTTGTTATATTACTTCTAACTAATTGTTGTAAGTCATTTAAGACA
The DNA here is from genome assembly GCA_030864225.1 of Capsicum baccatum var. pendulum. Taxonomy (NCBI): domain Eukaryota; kingdom Viridiplantae; phylum Streptophyta; class Magnoliopsida; order Solanales; family Solanaceae; genus Capsicum; species Capsicum baccatum. Next base: position 80,255,232 of record CM061550.1, read on the forward strand.
TGTATGCTTCGTTGTTTCAATCATGATTTTACTATATCACCCATAATTAATTATTATGGTCATCTAAGCACTGTGCTACTTAAATTAGAATAGAAGAAAAAGTATTGTAAATCATAATAATTAAGAACTTAAATTATTTTAAAAAATATAATTGGATTTCAATGCCACAAAAGTTTGGACAAGAAGAGTGATATATATTGTTTGAAAACTACATAAAAAGTATTATAAATTACAGTAGTTAACAGAATATCTAAAAATAAATTATTTTTTATATATTTCAAAAAAATACATAAAAAAAATCTATAAATGAAAATTATTAATAACTTAAAAAATTTAAATATTTTTTTGTCCTTTTCATAGGCTTTATTTTTTTCCTCCATTTTAATTTATTATTTTTTATCTGTTACATGTTTCCGAAAACAACGTAAAAATTCCTAAAAATCACAATAATTAACAACTTAAAAAATTTAAGATATATAAAATATTTGGTTGACTCTTGAAATTATATCAGTGGCACTTAAATTAGATTAAAGAAAAGGTATTATAAATCACAATAATTAAAAAGTTAAATTATTTTTAAAATATAATTAACTATAATGCTACAACAGTTTGGGCAAGGAGAGTAATGTATATTATTTGAAAATTTCATAAAAAGTATTATACATTACAATAGTTAATAATTTAATATATCCCCAAAAAAATTAATTCGTTATATATTTTAAAAAGTACGTAAAAAATACTATAAATCATAATAATTAACAACTTAAAAATTTTAAAGATATAAAATATTTGATTGACTCTTGAAAATTATATTAGTGCCACTCAACTTGAAATAAAGAAAAGTATTATAAATTATATTAATTAAAAAATTAAATAATTTTATAAATATAATTAACTATCAAAGCCACAAAAGTTTGGACAAGGAGAGTAACACATATTATTTGAAAATTACAAAAAAAATATTATAAATTATAATAGTTAACAACATAAAAAGTCTCCCAAATTATCATATATTCTTATAATTTAGCATCAATTTGGTATCAAATTTTGAATATATACTTTTAAATTTTAAAATAATACTCTAAATATAATCGATGTCGAGCCCATGCTAACACATGCCCCGCCCCCTAGTATTAAAATATGGGTAAATCAATACTAATTTAATTAATGAAATATTTATTAAGAATATCATTAAAAGCTAAATTGATTCTTGACCGATTTCATAAGACCTATTTTTTCATCATATTAATATAAAAATAATCACATTAAACCTTATAGTGTTTTTCTTATAGTTATTTGTCAAATTGACTCTTATAATGTGAATTGTGACAAGTTAAAAAGGAAAGAAGTCGGTATAAGCTGGTACTCCATTTTAATTTTAAATTTTGATTGTAAATCAACCACTGTTACTAAAACCTTTGCTAAGTAAATATAACAATGGAGAGTTGAGATATAAAACTCGTGAACATCCCTATTTGTGAGTTGCAAATTAATGATTGAGTAAATTCATGTAAAAAAAAAATACACTGTTGAGTTAAAGTTATTGAAAAGGCGAATTTTGTAATTTATTTTACCGCTGAAAAATTGATTTCTTGAAAACATTTGTGGATTACGATACACCACTCAAAGTATATTAGGATAATATGTATTATGAGGGGTATTCATTTAATATTTTTTTTTAATCTTTTGGATAATGATTTAGTTTAATTCTTTGACCTTATATTTATTTTTTTGTGAGAATATGAGTTCTTGAAAAAAGTTTTGGATTAGAATACTTCCTAACCAAAGTAAATTAGGATATTACTATTTTACGGTGTTCTTTGGAAAATTTATCTTAATTTAACTTAAATATTTAGAGTATAAAAGTACTTCAATATTTGAAGTATATTTTGGTCAACCAACATTTATATTCATGTTTTTATAATAGTATAGATAAATGGATAGATATGTTGATAAATCAAAAATAATTCTTATAAATATTATTAATACACTAATACTTAGTATAGTTGTCAAAATATATATTAAAATATTATTCGCTAATATTAATTAATGACATCGCTAATATTTACGGTTAGTATAATTGTCAATGTATAACTTAGCAGTCAATAATATTTCTAAAAAATCATTAATAAATTTTACTTAGTTTAACTATCGTATAAGTTAATCAATCAATATTATTTTAATAAAGATATTAAAGATACTCTTTTATTTTGTTGTAGTTATTGATATATAGATTAATCAGTCAATAATATCGTGTGGTATATCTCTACTTAGTGTAGTCATTAAATTATAAGACAATCAGTCAATAACATTACATAAGAATATCACATGTTCACTTCTATTTATACAATATAACTATAAGCTAATCCATTACTTATAGTATTACTTATACCACTAATAGACCATTTTTTTCCATTATCAAATTAATTATAAGTTAATATAATTCATCAAATTTTATTAAGAATACGAGTAAAACATTTCTTCTTATTCTAATTATCACTAAAACATATATACACACGCGCGCGCGCACACACACATATACTTTTGGTTATGTGTAGAAAAATAATGTAAATTTAATAGTATGAAAAGAAAAAAAAGTTTTAAAGCAATTATTGAGAGATCAAATAATTGGTATCATTGCTATTGTTTTTTCTGCAAATCTATACTATGATTATTTATTAAATACTTATAAATTTTACATAATTAATTTAGTGAGAAACTTCCCTCACTACAATGAAAACAAAATCACAAAATAATTATGTGTATCTTATGGAGAATTCTTGGATAACTTATATTTAATTTTCATTTATTTTTTTATTAATGCATTGTCACCAACTAAAAAAATATTTAAAATTGTATTTAAATTTTCTTTGAAATTTGAATTTATTTGTTACTATTTAGTGAGGGAAATCCCTCGCTATAACAAATTTAATATTAGATTTTTATTATCATTATATTTTAGTGAGGGATGTCCCTCTACACCTTTAAAAAAAAAAATATTAAAAATTATATTTAAACTTTCTTCGAAATATGAATTTATTTGTTATTATTTAGCGAGTAAAATCCCTGGCTATAATAAATTTAATATTAGTTTTTTATTATCATCATATTTTAGTGAGTGACGTCCTCTTCGCCTTTTAAAAATATGAAAATGAAAATATTAAAAATTATATTTAAATTTTCTTTGAAATATGAAGGTATTTGTTATTATTTAGCGAGGAAAATCCTTTGCTATAACAAATTTAATATTAGTTTTTTATTATCATTATATTTTAGTGAGGGATGTCCCTCTTTGCCTTTTAAAAAGATGAAAATGAAAATATTAAAAATTATATTTATTTATTTTTTTGAAATATGAATGTATTTGTTATTATTTAGCGAGGGAAATCCCTCGCTATAACACATTTAATATCAGTTTTTTATTATAATCATATTTTAGTGAGGGATGTCCCTCTCCTTATTTTTAAAAAAATAAAAATTAAAATATTTAATTTGTATGAGGGACAATGTTGCAAAGTCCCTCACAATTTCAACGTACAATTTGTTCCTTGCTAACCTTGGTAGCTAATAACGAAGTTTTTAGTAGTAGAGCATCGTTCAATGATACATAGACTGGAGAAAAACAAGAAACGAAGAGAACTTTAGAACAATGTCAAATTATTGTATTGCATCCAAACATCCACAACATAAATATTTCAATTCTAGACTTTACTTTGAATTATTGCCAACAACAACAACAACATACCTAACAACCCCCCCCCCCCCCCAAGTGAGGTAGTAAAAATAGAGTTTATACAAACCTTAGAACCACCTTGTGGAGGTAGAGAGACTGTTTCCGAAAGATCCTCCGCTCAAGTACAACAAATCCAGGAACAAAGAAGGAAACAGTGAAGAAAAAATAACAACCAATACAAAAACAGTGTAAAGTCTACAAGAGAGAAACACGAACAAGAACAAAATTGTACAATAGTCAAAACACAATAAACAACGGACTATGATAGATATCACAAGTAGGGGTTTCAATTTAGCAGCTAGTATAAAGACAAACAACAAGAAGCCTAAACCCTAAAAAGAAAGACAATACTCCTACCAGACTAACATTCTACCCTAATATGCGTCCTCCACACCCTCTTATTTAAGGTCCATGTCCTCAGTAACCTAAAGTTGTGCCATGTCCTGTCTAATCAACTCTGCCCGATACTTCTAAGGCATACCTCTACCTCTCTTCGTACCAATTATCCAACCTCTCACACCTCCTTATTGGGGCGTATGCACCTCGACTCTTCATATGTCCAAATCATCTCAATCTCGCTTCCTTCTTCTTGTCCTGTATGGAGGCCACTTCCATATTTTCTTGAACATTCTCATTCCTAATCTTATCGCACCTAGCATGTCCACACATTCACCTTCACATCCTCATATCCTCAATATGCATCTTCTAAACATGGGTGTTTTTGACTGATCAACACTACCCAACATGCATCTCTGAATCATTGCCATGAATATAATATTTTAATTGCAAAATTCGTATAATTCTTGAGCTAACCAGTCCTAATATATGTTTGGCTTTCAATGTGAAGCTGAAGAAGTATTTCAACTTTGATTTCTCTAAACTTTAATTTCTCCAAAATAAGTAGGTCTGATAACCAACCACATCAAAACTTTTCATGCAATCTAAGTAGTAATCCTTTAAATTAGAATGAATTATCTGAACAATATAGATCTGCAGAGGACTCTGATTGACAATATTATCCAAAAAAATCAGGAATCAGAGATAGCATATTTAGATTCTTACCATCTTGCAAGTGCGCCAGGTGTATCAATGTTTGCAAGCGCAGTTGAAGTTCACTGTTTTCTGCAGCCAGAACATTTGTGTCTCTATTTTATATGGAAAACAAATGCAGATATCTCAAAATCTAGCTTTTAAATGAATGTATTAGACATGAAAGAAATAGAATGAGTTGAATACATATTAATTATGTATGTATACATTCATATGTTGATGTTGCATATACACGACGAAGCAAACAAGGACATGCGTATATACATCTCGTCAATCACACTCAACCCCGTTCCTTTCTTTCTTTTTAGATGGTAACAAATCCTGTTCCTAAAAACTAAAAGAATGCAATACATATAGAAGAGAAGAGGGAACCGTATAGCAAGCTCGCTGACTGCCTGTTTGCCCAAATCCTGTAGCATAGTAAAGCAAAGACAAGGATGTGAGAATGCAGGACATTCGTTTGAGCCATGCCAGAAAATCTTTAAAAATGACAGAGGAAGACTTCAAAGCAGAAAGCTTCAAGCACAATAAAATGTTCCAGCTGAACTAAATATAATTAAGGCATTGAAGACAGATGGGCTGAGTTAACAGTCTGCTTTAAGATCTTGTTTAGTACAAAATTTTAGTCCATACCACTACTTCAGAGATGATCTAAAGAGTTGTTTTCAAAAGACCCTCGGACCAAGAAAAAAATATTCTAGAGAAGGACATATTATAAGAACAAGAAATAATAGGTAAAAATAAACAAATAATAACAAAAAAATAAGCCTACCACCATGGGCGGACCCACATAGGGACCTCCGGGTGCTCAAGCACCCACTAACCTCGTATCAACTTTATATCTCTTTATAGAAATTAGGAAGAATGCTAGACAATCTAAAAGTGAGCACCCATAGATACAAGTGATTGGCTGGTCTAGTGGTTGTTTGGGTGTGCTCAAGGTTGTTTGGATTTTTTGGTCTTTAGTTCGATTCTCACTCAGTACATATTTTATTTTAATTTTAATAATCAATTCTTCTCTCCTTATTTACTACTTATTCACTTTAAACTTTCTTTTAGTTTTCTTCTCCCTTACCTGGTGTATTATTGTTCCTTTTCCCCTTTCACTCAATTTTCTTGTACTTTTTTTTCTTGAAAAAAATGTTTTATACAAAAAAAAAGTCTTTTCCTTTTTCCTTTATCAAGTATAGTATTTGTTGCAATTTTTTTTATTGATTTTTCTTGCTACGAGTTACAATGTGATTGTCCTTTTTATAACAAGTATTAAATATATGCATTTATATTTTGTAATTGATAGCTAAGTTGGGGTAGAGTTGGGTAAAGTCATTCATTCAAATTTTTTTGGTAGAAATATTATGCTATTTGTTCATGCTATATATATTGGACACTATTTGACTTCTTTATGTATTTGCTTTTTGTATCCTGAATTCCTTAGTAAATAGTCGTGCTTTTTGTATTCTGAATCCCTTAGTGAATAGTTGACCCACCATTTTTAAGCTAAGAAAGCATCCCCTATCTTTAAATCCTGGATCGGTCACTGCCTACCATAAATTAAAGTAATACCACACTCACCTCATTAAAACAACAAACATCACCAGAATTCAATGACCAAGACACTACAAGCAAATTACTACAACAACTGAAACAGATAACAAGACAAAACACACCAATGTACTATCAGAATCACACTCTAACTACTACCCATCCAACTTATTCGTATTTCTATCTAGAGTCATATACTTGATAAGCTGTAACTTGTCCATTTCATGTCTAACCATTTCCTTCAATATTTCTTTGGTCTACCTCTATCATTCCTGAATCTATCCATAGCCAACCTCTCACACCTCCGCACTTTGGCATCTCCTCATCACATGCCCAAGCCATCTCAACTTCACTTCGAGTATCTTTTCTTCCACCGAAGTCACCCCTATCTTATGTAGAAATCTTATTTCTGATCCTATCTTGCTTAGTAAATCCACACATTTAATATAACATCCTCATCATCGCCATCTTCATCTTTTTGATATGAGTATTCTTTATTGAATATCACTCTACCCCAGACAAGATAACATGTTTAATAGCCACTCTGTAGAAGTTCCCTTTTAAGTTTAGAGACACCTTTTATCACATAAAATTACAAAAGAGAGCCTCCATTTCATCGATCTTTTACCAATATAGTGGGTGGCCTTCTCATTAATTTCACTATATACTTGGATGATAGACTTAAGATACTTGGAACTATCTCTTTTTTTAATGGCCTGGGTATCGATCTTTCTGCCGTATCAGCCTTTTGTGTTCCCTCACTAAACTTGCACTCTAAATGTTCAATCTTGGTCCTGCTTAACCTAAATACTTTAGCCTCTAGGGTCTGCCTCCAGACCTCCAACTTAGCAGTAACTTATCTACGACTCTCGTCAATCAAAACTACATGATCCTCATATAACACATACTATGACACCTAATTTACCACATCAGTACATCGGTTTGTCTCCAAACATCAAATTTAGCATTAAATCCTCTATGACTTTCATAAATCAAAACTACATGATCCTCAAATAATACACATTATGGTAAATAAATATAGACTTAGATTCTATTTCGGATACAACCTTATTAGTGCAAGAAAGTGATCTAAGTCAACTTATACAGTTCTGTCCCAAGTCTTAGTCCTATAATACAAGTCCTTTATCGACCCAGTGTATGCCATATGAACTCTTTTAGCCTCTAAGCACCTCCATAGAACTTCTGTAAGACCCTGTCATAAGCCTTCCCTAGGTCGATAAACACCATGTGTAAGACAATTCAACCAGTCTCCGCATGAGATTAATGTCTTATATTATTGAATAACCTAACATGAATCTAAACTGATTCTCAAAAATAGTCATGCTCTTCATTAACCACAACTCAACTATCCTTTCCCAAACATTCATAGTTTGGTTCAACAACTTGATAGCCCTATAGTTGTTACAATTGAATGTCCCCCTTTTTCTTATACAATGGAATAATTGTACTCCATTTCCAAGGTTGGGGTATCGTTGCTATCCTAAAAATAACATTAAATAACTCGATCAACCACTCTATACTTAAATAGGATCCACTAAAATCTTACTTTCCCCAATATCTCTATCCCTACACATCCTATGAATAACACCCTTAACCTACTTGACCTTAATACGCCTACAATAACCATAATCATAGTGCCTCTCAGAGTGCTCCAACTCCACCACTATAATTCATTTGTCCTTTTTTTTGTTTAAGAGTTTGTAGAAGTATGACTATTATCTTTTTTTAATGAGAACCTTTTCCACCAATACATTGTCATCCACACCATTGATGCACTTTACTTGGTTAAGATCATATGTCCTCCACTCCCTAGCCTTGTCTAGCCTATGTAACCTTTTGTCACTGCCTTTATCTTCTTATTATGCATACAAGCTTTTGAAATTCGTTGTCTTAGCTATCATAACCAATAAATTAGCCTCTTTCCTAGCCATCTTATCCTAGACTTCTTATACTTTTTCCTATTTTTTTTATCTTCTCCTCGATTGTATTTTTCATCAACTTCTTATAAGCCTCCTTCTTGACTCCACATTCCCCTGCACTATTTCATTCCACCAATAATTACCTTGATGCCTTCCAGATCGACCTTTTAAGAAACCTAACACCTCTTTGGTAATCTCCCTAATGTAACTGATTACTAAGTTTGTACTGAATACTGAGCTTAAAACTAAATAAGCTTAAGGAGAACTGTCACCTTGAGCTTGATCTAGATTGGCGGAGAAGAGGTGAGGATACTTGGTATGCATTTTTGCTTCTGTTTCCCAAGTATCTCCCTCAACGGACTAATTTTGCCAGAGCACTTTGACTAGAGGGACTTCTTTGTTCCTCAGTCTACGGGTCTGATAGTCTAGAATTTTGACCGGAATTTCCTCATAAAAGAGACTGTTCTGAACATCAATACTCTGAATAGGGACTACAATTGATAGGTCACCTATGAACTTCTTGAGAAAAGATACATGAAAGACTGGATGAACTGAAGCTTGATCTGAAGGAAACTCAAGCTCATAAGCTAACTTGCTGAATCAATTGAGAATCTTGAAGGGACTGACATATGGAGGACTAATCTTTCCCTTCTTGCCGAATCTCTTCACTCCCTTCATGGGAGAGATCTTAAGATAGATATAATCACTAATCTTGAACTTGATGTCCTTTCTGCAAACATCTGAATAGGACTTTTATCGGCTCTGAGCAGCCCAAAGTCTTTCTCTGATCAACTGGACTTTTTCTAAGGCATCGAATACTAAGTCAGGCCCTATGACTGAGGCCTCACTAGCTTTAAACCACCCAAATGGAGATCTACACCTCCTACCATAGAGAAATGTAAGTAGAGCCATCTAAATACTGGAATGATAGCTATTGTTGTATGCAAACTCAATCAAAGGCAAGTGGTCATCCCAACTTCCCTTGAAATCAATTGCACATGACATTAGCATATCTTCTAGAGTCTGAATGGTCCTTTCTGCTTGACCATCTATCTGAGGATGAAACGTTGTACTGAGATGGACTTAGGTACCAAGACTCTTTTGGAATGCTTTCTAAAAGTAAGAGCTGAACTAGGTATCTCTATTTGAGATAATATATAACAGAACACCATGTAATCTGACCAACTCCCTGATGTAGAGTTTGGCATAATCCTTGGCTGAATAAGAGGTATGGACTAGAAGGAAATAAGCTGACTTGGTCATCCTATCTACAATAACCCAAACTGAATTATGTTGATGACGAGTTCGAGGCAAACTCATCACAAAATCTATGTTCACTTCTTCCCACTTCCAATTAGGAATGGTGAACTCCTACATGGAACCACTAGGATTTTGATGCTCTATATTAACCTGCTAACATGTAGAGCACTTAGCCACAAAAGATGAAACATCTCTCTTTATTCCACTCCTCCAATAGATCTCTCGCAAGTCGCGGTACATCTTAGTGTCCCCTGTATGAATAGAGTATCCCACATTATACGCCTCTACAAGAATTCGCTGCCTCAAGTCATCCACATCTAGAATACAGAGGCGACCCTGAAAACGAAGGACACCATATCCCCCTTAGGAGAAAACCTCAACCTTCTGACCTCTGACTGACTCTTTCAACTTGACTAGGCTAGGATCTCTATCTTATTTTTCTTTCACCTCAAAAACTAGAGATGATTCTGAACTACTCTGAACACATACACCACCCTCTCAAGAATCAACTAAGCGAACACCTAGTATGGTAAGCTAATGGACTTTCTAAGCTATATTCTTCTTGCTATCCTCAACGTGAGAAACACTATGCATGGAGAGTCTACTAAGAGCGTCGGCCACAATGTTGGCCTTGACCAAAATAATAGATCAAAAGGATTCACAATGCATAATTGTAAATTTAGATCATATAGTTTAGGAAAACCAATGTACCTTAGATTACAAAGTTTAAAGAGTAGAATTCGAATCTTGATTTGTTCCTGGAAATTTTGGACTTAAATATTGATTTCTTGATTTCTTGTTCTTGGACGAAACCCTAGTTTGATCTTGTTTTTGAAAGTGAAGAGGGAGTTTTTATGTTGTATAACTGATGATAATATACAAATAACATTTTTAGAAATCATTAAATCAATTGCGGAGGTTATCGGAAGAGGAAAAGAACCAAATAGATTCCCACACTACATAATTTATCAACACACTAAATTTGAATAGGATTTATTGACTTTTGTAACCTTTACACACAGAGTTGACGGCTTACATTCTAGCCCAAAAGTCCGGGGAGTTACATTATCTCCCCTTTGGGATCATTCGTCCATGAATGATGAGTAAGGACACGTCAAATCTTAAAAGGTATGGAATAAGGAAAGTAACCTCGCATTGAACATTTTTCCTCAACAAAGTATCCAAAGGCATCGATAGAGCTTCATGATAACCCATAGTGAAATGCATAAGCACGAAGCATGAGGTAGTGAAAGCTTTCATATGGATGACCTTTCACATGAGTTCTATGAATAATTCTTATCACAACATAAGGCGTGAGTTTAGTTGGTGATCATAGGCCCTTTTTACATCAGTACTAATCATGAAATGAGATTTCGTGGGAGACAGGATTTAGAAGCATTTTCCACCTTACAAGATACAACGAATGTATCTTAAGTTTAGAGACACTATTCATTTATTCCCCAACACTAATCAACATAGTTTATCATTTCCCTCCTACGATTCTACCATAACACATATAATCACTTGAATTTTGTGTCCGGACATATAATAATTCTATGATGAAGCCCAACTCGGAGGAAAGAGGTGCTAACTTAAACTGCGTGACCTACACTCTACATCACATTAAGAAATCACCTCACCCTATCACTATAATCCAATAACCTTAAGTCTTAATTCAAGGAATACTAACCGCATAGCACATTGGTTTATGTTTTCATCAATCACAAAATTTAAGTCTATCATTACTATACCCACTTTATGGATCTCCCAACTTAAACCAGCCAATTCAATCATTCTCACTAAGATTTTCACCACATAACTCCTTCTTAACTATCTCACATAATGAAAACTCATTTCTTTCTTTCCCTTTCTCCTATAACCTTAGCTCTGGAAGTCAAATAAAAATATTCATCTTCAAAATCATCTTCCCCTCACCCAAAAGACTACCACACTTTCATAACCACCGTCATACTGATCTATGAAGGGTCATTGAGGGACCCGAGCCTAAATATTATGAATGGATGTAACACTAGTCAATACATAGCTTATACTTATTACACTACTCAAGGAGAGACATGAAGTGAAGTAGCGATAGAATAGACATGACGTGATTTAGATATCAAGTGTCTGGATCTTAAGTAAAGGGTTGTTTGGAATAACCACAACACAACATGATTTCCTAGGACATACTACTGTGAGAAACATGATGATTTGTATAACCTAAGTCGGAATTCATGAAGTAAATTTTTTAAACAGAGATTGATACTTGAAGCTATTACTTCTCATTTTCCGAGCTGAGATAGTCATAAGTTCGCACAACTTTATCACTTTGGCTAATTCTGGCATAAAATGATTCAGTGAAATATAAAAACATATTTTTTTAGGACTAAGAATGTTGTTAGACATATTTTTAGATCATGAGCAACACAACATATGTCTTGGATACTTGGAATATTGAATCACTGAGGGAGATTATTACTCCTTGTCTTGAAATCGGAACATGTCATGAGTTACATAGAGAGCTCAAACAGTAGGCATAGGCAAGACATGAATACATAAGACATTGGTAGAAGTCCATTCAAATCGAAGTAGGAGGAGCTTGCATGACTAGGAATTGATTTAACATGATTCTTACTTGAAACTTGACATTACAAAAAGAATTCGGGAACTACTTTAATCCATCATCTCCCCCTTAGATCAAAGTCACCCTCCTAGACTTGAGAATATAACCTACCATCAATCTATAACCAGATTTCTCAATACAAAAGGGGATATCGGTATACACACGAACACAAACTTCCTTCAAGAATTTTAGATAAAGATAGTCAATTTTTTCTAGGTTATCTCCCTTCAGGGATACTAATCATAACTTCCCCTAACCCCAAAGTCACCAACTTATGACTAACATTATTATAGGTATGTCCATCTGTGCTTCTAAATACTTAACACTCTATCTTCAACTCCTTAGAATACTCGCATTACACCTCTAGTTGCATAACTTACAACTTAACAAAATTTGTAAAACCATACCCAAGGATCATATTGCCTACCTATATTTCCTCAATTCAACTCTAATGAATACCGTACAACAACTCACCAGACTTTTCTATACTAAATTTCAAGAACATAAACTAGGTACGCAAAACACTTGTACACATAAATGCTAAGGCATCCATTTTTAAGTACACTCTAAAGGCATTGCTTTCCAAGAATGCTACTCTTAATTTTATTCACTATACTCTATTGTCATCAACCTACAATTCAATCTCATGAGCATACACATCCTCACTCCTTATCACATAAAAATCCACTCTCCACTACTTTACATTCTAATATTAGACCGTTAATCACATAACTTATTTCTTGAAATCTTACCAAATGCCACACTACCAGGGGGTGCAACATATTCTTATATACCTAAGCCCTTATCCACTTAGTGACTCACCCACAATTCATAATTTTAACACTAGTCCTCATATACACATATACCTAAAAATTACCATTTAACTTTTCATAAATAATCAACCTAAGCTCTTTCACAAATCAAATCAATCCTACTAATTCATTCCCACAAAACATATATGATTAACCTTAAGCAACTACTCTTACCACCACATTCTACACCTAAAGTTCAAGCCTATAGCCTAGCAATAATCACGTACCACCGGTGAAACGTGGAGCATATTATACTGGTCCATCAAATTAGGAAATCAACCCAAAATACTTATTTCATTTAACTACTACCTACAATCGCGATCCCTCTATGACATATATTTAGACTACCTTCAAATTCCACATACAAAAATGAGTCTATACTTATAACTTATTGGCTAATCTAACTGTTTTCATTCACAACCTATAAGGGATTTCTATAACCACTATAACTACCCACTTTAGGCTCTTTCCTATTTTGAATAAATAAAAAAAATCAAAGCCAAACACTTTCTCCACACACCACCATACAATCTATAGGTCTTGCCACAATATTATCCAACCACGTTAAAAGAGAGAACCACCCCTAAATCAAAGGATTATACAAGTAAAAAAATTATTTGAGCAATAGTCATCCTCACTTTGACTGCTAACCTAGTGACTTCATGTCACCAACTTTCGGACAAAGTTACTACCATTAGGTCATGACACTTTAACATATACTACTACTCGGGAAGAAATACAGTTCCAACATTCTACTGCACATTATTCTGTGCAATAAGAATTTGAAAAAGGACTGGATACTCTTAAATACCTCAGGCTAAAAAGCACAATTTCATCAAGATCAAAGTTTACTCTAGAATCAATATACCATGAAGCACTAACAGACTCCTCTCAAGTCCCTGTATAATTTTATAATCTTTTATGACTCAATCAGAAAGGATCATACCATTTAGATTCTAAACATATGCACTTGAATAGCCTCAACAATGAGATATATCTAAGAATATCAGAGTAAGAAAAGAACTGGGATAACTTTATTTTCGTATGGCGATACCATAACACAAACTAGAGTATGAAAGAGGAACATTCTGACTCCATAGCACGAACTAGAACATAAAGAAAGAGAGTTATTCCTAAACACTTTGTAGCCTCCTGCTTATAAGTGTGGCATGCTACACACCCATAAAAAAAAACCTACCCGATACAATTTCATAGACACCTTGGTACCATGAACCGTACTTTGATATCAAGTTTGTCATGACCCAAGCCAAAGCCATAGCCATAACAAGCATCCCAAACCATAAGGCCTGAGCGCTCTTCTAAATTTGGTAATCATGCACAATATTCACATGATATAAGAAAATTTATGGAAAACAACATATGACAGAACCATGGTCAATCTCATAACTTGAAAAATTTGAAAAGGAATTTTTGAATATTCTAAAAATATGGCAACCATCTACAAAATCTCTAACATTACAATATCTATCATAAATTTGAAACATAACTGGGACAAGGCCCCCAATAAAAAAGAAAGAAGCAATGAAATCTAAAAATCAGGCCTTCTGAAATATAGAAGGCTCACCAACTTCAACTTTTGACACACATGGATCTACTCCTGGATGGAACCGCGAGACTCTGCCTCAAATCTTGAGATATAAGGGGTCAATACATATGTACTGGTACACAGATCAATCCAAAAAAATATGTGTGTATATATATAACATAGATGAGAGCAAGTATGAAACATCATGCATGAAATAATTAAAAATACATGGGCAATTTGAATGATCTTAAAACAATCTTGTCAATGTAAGTCTAATCTTTGTGTTACTTTTGAGTTAGGTCGTACACTTCTGAGTTAGATGGTACACCCCCACAAGTCTGATATTCCATGGGCTATATGGAATCCGTCATTGACTCGCCCAGGAAGCCCCCAACCCAATTTTGCCAAAATTGTTAGACTTCTGATTCTGATACGCCACAGGGCACAAGGAAAGCATATAATCCCTCTTAGGGAAATAATAACCTGTATTGAAAAAACATAGTTTTGGGCAATGAGTTATCTGAACTCGTGGCTTCTTCGGGTAACCACCTAACATCTCTTAAGCCCATTTTTAGCCTTTTATAAACATTCATCTTTTTTAAATAAATTTCTAAAAAATTTGAATGAAATCAGACTTATGTTCTACTTTGAGTCTATTATAGAATTATTTGTTTTGGTATCGTCTTACCAGGAGTTGCAAGTCATATTTATGAGCTATAAAATATAATGTTACAGTCTATTCATTCAAAACATAAAGTTTGGACCACCATATCATTCAAATAGTTCAAGAGAATTCATACTTTAAAACATATGTCAAATTATGCAAAGAATTCCTTTTTTCAATATTTCAACAAACATGTGGTGGTCATGTATTTTGTACAAACCATGCAATCTTTTATTAAATATCTTCAAAATTTATCGACATATAAAACCCCCTCCCATCAATTTAAAATCAATCTTAAATCATTTGGCAATAGTAAAGAACATTGATACCATGCTTCTAAATATAACATTCTTCAATTCATAACATGAGAAAATCAAAAGATGTTGCAACCTGAGAGGGAGTGTAAATAGTCATGCTCTCAATTCAATTATCAAATTTAAATGCATATATATATATATATATATTTAATTTTCTTTAAGGGACGACCTCAAGACCAAAGCAATAAATCAAAAGGATTCACAATGCACAATTGTAAATTTAATTCAAAACCCCTTTAAAAATTCATGATTTCTAAAACTTTAAACCTTATTCAAAGTGTTTTCAACAAGCCCATGTAGTTTAGGAAAAACCCACGTACCTTAGATTACAAAGTTTAAAGAGTAGAACTCGAATCTTGATTTGTTCCTGGAAATCTTGGACTTAAAGATTGATTTCTTGCTTTCTTGTTCTTAGAGTAAACCCTAGTTTGATCTTGTTTTTTGAAAGTGAAGAGGGAGTTTTGATGTTGTATAACTGATGATAATAGACTAATAACATTTTTAGAGAGTCAACTAATCAATTGGGGAGGTTTTCGAAAGAGGAAAAGTGCTGAAACACCCCTTTAAAATATCCAGCCTTTGGAACTTCGAATTTTTCCCGACAACTTGGTTGACGGACCGTCAGGAGGATGATGGACCATAACCTTGACAGTCAAGTCA
The DNA here is from genome assembly GCA_030864225.1 of Capsicum baccatum var. pendulum. Lineage (NCBI taxonomy): Eukaryota > Viridiplantae > Streptophyta > Magnoliopsida > Solanales > Solanaceae > Capsicum > Capsicum baccatum. The sequence goes on from CM061550.1 coordinate 80,271,379, forward strand.
TGTCCAGTGACTGAACTCACTATTTTAGGGGCGACAGAGGGCTTTATGGTTCGTTGGGTCTGCCCTCGCACCCTCGGCAGATTAATACCTCTCTGTAAAACAGGCATAACTTTTTACTTCGATATCGGATTAAAGCAAAACCGGTGGAGTTGGAAAGAGGACTCAAAGAACTTTCGTTGTATATAAAGTAGATCCCCTAATTTGGTATATACTAGAAGTTATGGTCGACTTAAGTTGACCAAAGTTTGGACGCTCACCAAAATCAATCAATAGAAAAATTTTCAACTCGTCCTTCAGTTAGGGGACCTCTATGATCTCAATTCATGCTCAAATAGAATCCCACACTACATAATTTATTAAAACACCAATTTTGAATAGTATTTATTGTCTTTTGTAACCTTTATACATAGAGGTGACAGTTTACATTCTAGCCAAAAAGTGCGGGGTGTTACATTCATTATCTTCCCTTTGGGATCATTCGGCCCTGAATGATGTGTAGGGACTTGTTGAAGCTCTAAAAGGATGAAATGAGGAATGTAACCTCTCATTGAACATTTTTCATCAACAAAAGTATGTAAAGGTATTGAAAGAGCTTCATGATAACCTATAGTGAAATGCTTAAGCACGAAGCATGAGGTAGTGAAATTTTTCATATGGATGATCTTACACATGAGATCTATGAATTATTCTCATCACAACATAAGGCACGAGTTTATTCAGTGATTATAGTCCTGATTTACATTAGTACTAATCATGAAGTGAGATTTCACGGGATACAGGATTTAGAAGCATTTTCCACCTTAGAAGATACAACAAATGGACCTTAAGTTTAGAGATACTATTTATTTATGCCCCAACATTAATCAATGTACTTCATAATTTCCCACCTACAATTCTCCCATAACACATCCAACCACAAGAATTTTTTGCCCCATCGTATAATAATTCTACGCTGAAGCCCAACTCGGAGGAAAGAGGTTCTAACTTAATCTACTGGGCATGCACTCTACATCACATTAAGAAATCACCTCACCCTATCACTATAATCCAACAACCTTAAGTCTTAATTCAAGAAAAACGAACCACACGGCATATTGATTTGTGTTTTCATCAATCACAAAATTTAAGCCTATCATTACTACATCCACTTTATGGATTTCCCAACTAAGACCAGCCAATTTAATCATTTCACTAAGATTTTCACCACATCACTCCTTCTTAACTCATCACTCCTTCTTCACTATCTCACATAACAAAAAATCATTTCCTTCTTCCCCCTTCTCCTATAACCTTAGCTTTAGAAGTCAAATCAAAATCTTCGTGTTCAAAATCATCTACTCCCCCACCCAACACACTACCACGCTTTCACAACCACCTTTATACTGATGATTTGTATAACATTTGAAACATGGGTACATATATATGATGATTTGTATAACATAAGGTCAGAATTCATAAAGTCAACAATTGAGACAAAGATTGATACTTGAAGCTATTGCTTCTTATTATCAGAGTTAAGATAGTTATAAGTTCGTACAACTTTATCGCTTTGGCTAATTCTGGCTTAAAATGATTCAGTGACATACAAAAACATATTTTCTTAGGACCAAGCATGCTGTGAGACATAGGTTTTGATCATGAGCAACATAACATATGGCTTGGATACTTGAAATATTGAATCACTGAGGGACATTATTTCTCTTTGTATGGATATCAAAACATGACACGAGTTACATAAAGAGATCAAACTTTAGGCAGAGGCAAGACATGAATACATAAGACATTGGTAGAAGTCCATTCAAATCAAAGTAGAAGGAGTTTGCTTGAATAAGAATTGATTTAACATGATTCTTACATGAAACTTGACACCACAAAAAGAATTCGAGAACTACTTTAATCTATGATCTCCCTCTTAGATCAAAGTCACCCTCCTAGACTTGAGAATATAACCTCCCATCAATCTATAACCACAGTTCTCAATACAATAGGAGATATTGGTATACACACAAACACAAAATTCCTTCAAGAATTTTACATAAAGACACTAAATTTTTTCTGGGTCGTCTTCCTTCGGGATACTAATCATAACTTCGCCTAACCCCAAAGTCACTAACTTATGACTAACATTATTATAGGCATGTCCATACATGCTTCTAAACACTTAACACTCTATCTTCAACTCCTTAGAATACTCGCATTACACCTCCAATCACATAACTTACTACTTAAACAAAATTTGTAAAACCATACACAAGGCTCATGTTGCCTACCTATATTTCCTCAATTCAACTCTATTGAATACCATACAACAACTCACTAGACTTTTCCATACTAAAATTTCAAGAACACAAACTATGTACGCAAAACACTTATACACAAAAATGCTAAGCGTTCCATTTTTAAGTACACTCTAAATACATAGCTTTCCAAGAACACTACTCTTAATTTTTTCATTATCATATATTGTCAACAACCTACAATTTGTGATCTCATTAGAATACACATCCTCACTCCTTATCACATAATAATCCACTATCCACTAGTTAATGTTCTAACATTAGACCGTTAATCACATAACTTATATCATAAAATCTTACCAATCACCATACTACTAGGGTGAAACTTATTCTTATATACTTATGCCATTATCCACTTAGTGACTCACCCATAATTCATCATTTTAACACTAGTCCTCATATACACATATAACTCATAATTACCACTTAACTTTTCACAAATAATCAACCTAAGCTCTTTCACAAATCACATCAATCCTACTAATCCATTCCCACAAAACATACATCATTAACCTTAAGCTACTACTCTTACCACCACATTCTACATCTAAAGTTCAGGCCTATAGTCTAGCAACGATCATGTACCACCGGTGAAGCATGGAACATGTTATACTGGTCCATCAAATTGGGAAATCAACTCAAAATACTCATTTAATTTAACTACTACCTACAATTGTAATCCCTTCATGAAATCACTATTACAACTTAAAATTCACTACATCCCTTCTCATATGAAGTACTAGTTTACAACCACTAAAGAAAAGAAATTCAAGGAGGGTAAAGTCACATAATAGACATGGTAAACTTTAATCTCATATTACAATCCAATACGATCTTATCTACATATTTTATTTTCTCACATCATACTTACTTACCCAAGCATACATTTAGACTACCTTCAAATTCCACATATAAAAATGAGTCTGTACTTAGAACTGATTGTCTAATCAAACCGTTTTTATTCACAGACCATAAGGGATTTCTGTAACCACCATAACTATCCACTCTAGACTCTTTCCTATTTTGAATAAATAAAAAAAATCAAATCCAAACACTTTCTCCACACACCACCATACAATTTACTTGTCTTGCCACAATATTTTCCAACCACCATTAAAGAAAGAACCACCACTAAATCAAAGGGTTATATAACTAAAACTACTTATTTGTACAATAATCACCCTCACTCTGACTACTAACCTAGTGACTTCATGTCACCAACTTTGGACCAACTTACTACCATTAGGTCATAACACTTCAACATATACTACTACTCGGATAGAAATATAGTTCCAACATTCTTCTACACATTATTCTTGCAACAAGAATTTGAAAGGGACTGGATACTCTTAAATACCTTAGGGTAAAACTCACGATTTCATCAAGATCAAAGTTTACACTAGAATCTCTAACAGAATCCTCTCAAGTCCTTGGACAATTTTATAATATTTTTTGACTCAATCAGAAAGGATCATACCATTTAGATTCTAGACATCTGCACTTGAATCACCTCAATAATGAGATATATCTGAGAACATCAGGGTAAGAAAAGAATTGGGATAACTTTACTTTTATATGATTACACCATAGCACGAACTAGAGTATGAAAGAAGAACATTCTGAATCTATAGCACAAACTTGAACATGAAGAAAGAGAGACATTCCTAAACGTTTTATAGCCTCCTGCTTATAAGTGTGGTGCGCTACACAACCATAAACAAAACTCTACCAATGCAATTTTACAGACACCTTGGGACAATGAACCATGCTTTGATACCAAGTTTGTCACAACCCGAGCCAGGGCCCTAGCCGTAACATGCATCCCAAACCATGAGGTCCCGACGCTCTTCTAAATCTAGTAATCATGCAAAATATTTGCATAATATAAGAAAATTTGTGTAAAACAACTCATTACCGAACCATGGTCAATCTCATAACTTGAACAATTTGAAAAGGAATTTCTAAATATTCTAAACATGTGACAACCATCTGTTAAATCTCTAACATTACAATATCCATCATAAATTTGAAACATAATTGGGACAAAGCCCCCAGTAGACCATAAAAAGAAAGAAGTAATGTAATCTGAAAATTAGGTCTGCAAAAATTGAGAAGGCTCACCAACTGCAACTTCTGACACACACAGATCTACTATTGGATAGAATCGCAGGACTGTGCCTCAGATCCTGAGATATAATGGGTTAATACATTTTTACTAGTACGCAGAGTAATCCAAAATAATGTGTGTGTATATATATAACATAGATGAGAGCAAGTTTGAAACATCATGCATAAAATAGTTAAAATTTCACGGGCAATTTCAATGACCTTAAAAAATCTTATCAATGCAAGTCTAATCTTTGTGTTACTTCTGAATTAGGTGTTACACCCCTACAAGTCTGATATTTCGCGAGATATATGGAATGCGCTATTAACTCAGCAGGGAAGCCCCAACCCAAGTTTGCCGCAAGGGTTGGAGTTTATGATTCTGATACGTCACAGGACACTAGGCCATCATATAATATCTCTTGGGGAAATAATAACCCATATCGATAAAACACGATTTTGGGCAATGAGTTATCTGAACTCGTGTCTTCTTTGGGTAACCTCCCAACATCTTTTAAGCCTATTTTTAGAAGTTTATAAACATGCATCTTTTTAAAATCAATTTCTAAAAAATCTAAATAAAATCTGACTTATGTTCTACTCTGAGTCTGTTATGGCATTATCTGTTTCGGTATCATCATTCCAAGATTTTTAAGTCATATTATGAGACATAAAATATCATGTTACAGTCTCTTCATTCGAAACATAAAGTTTGGACCACCATATCATTCAAACATTTCAAGAGAATTCATACTTCAAAACATATGTCAAATTATGCATAGAATTCCTCTTTTCAATATTTCAACAAATATGTGCTGGTCATGTATTTTTGATAAACCATGGAATCCTTTCATTATATGTCTTCAACATTTATCAACATGTAAAACCCCATATCATCAATTTAAAATCAATCTTAAATCATTTAACAATAGTCAAGAACATTGATACCATGCTTCTAAATATAACATTCTTCAATTCATAACATGAGAAAATCAAAAGATGTTGCAACCTGAGAAGGAGTGTAAATAGTCATGCTTTCAATTCAATTATCAAATTTAAATGCATACATACATATATTTATATTTATATATATGTATTCAAAAGGATTCACAATGCACAATTGTAAATTTAATTCAAAACCCCTTTAAAAATTCATGATTTCTAAAACTTTAAACCTTATTCAAAGTGTTTTCAAAAATCCCATGTAATTTAGGAAAACCCCAAGTACCTTAGATTATAAAGTTTAAAGAGTAGAACTCGAATCTTGATTTGTTCCTGGAAATCTTAGACTTAAAGATTGATTTCTTGCTTTCTTGTTCTTAGAGGATACCCTAGTTTGATCTTATTTTTGAAAGTGAAGAGGGATTTTTGATGTTGTATAACTGATTATAATAGACTAATAATATTTTTAGAGTCATTAAATCAATTGGGGAGGTTTTCGGAAGAGGAAAAGTACTGAAACACCCCTTTTTGAAACCATAGTTTTGATGTTAGTTTTGAAAGTTAAGGAGTTTTGATGTTGTGTAACTGATGGTAATAGGCTTGGTTTATGGACCTCGTCAGGAGGGTGACGAAACATCACCTTGACCATCGGGTCATGTCCCATGACTGAACTCACTATTTTAGGGGTGACAGATGTCTTGACGGTCCGACAGATCGACCGTCGCACCCTCGGTAGATTGATACCTCTCTGTAAAATGGGCATAACTTTTTACTCTGATATTACATAAAGGAAAAATTGGTGGCCTTGGAAAAAGGACTCAAATTCCCTTTGTTTTATATATAGTAGGTCCCCTAGTTAGTTATATATAAGAATTTATGCTCTATTGAAGTTGAATCAAGTTTGGACACTCACTAAAACTCAATAGATAGGAAAACTTTCAACTCGTCCTTCAGTTAGGGGACTTCTATGATCTCAATTCATGCTCAAATAGATTCCCACACTACATAATTGATTAACACAGTAAATTTTAATTGGATTTCTTAGCTTTTGGAACCTTTACCAATAGAGGTGATAGTTTACATTCTATCCTGAAAGTGCGGGGTATTACACCAACACAAATACAATACACAGTGAACAAGGGTAGAAAAAATGGATATAAGATTGAGAGTGTGAGGGAGAGATGTGAGATAGAGATAGAAGAAGAGAGAGAAGAGTGAAACAGAATTAATTAGAGAGAGACTGGAGCAACAAAAAGAGGAAAACACTCGCTGGAAATTTATGGATTAGCCACCAGAAACCACCTCCATTGCTATCATTACTGCTCTGTAATTTATCATTGGGGAACATCTCCGTTTGCCCAAATTCATCCGAATCAGATTGTTTTCTGTCAAAACTAACCTAAAATTCCAAAGTTCTGCCAGAAACGTGTACGGGTCTTGTTTGTTTTTTGCATTCTATGTTTGATCTTAGCGAAAAACAAAGTGATGGGTGTATATCGGAGTTGGTTTCATATTGAGGTTTCATTCAAGACTTTGATTGTGGTTCAATTTGAAAGAATCATCTTCAATTAAAATTGAGGTCCATTTCTCCTACTCATTCTCTATTTTTATTCCAAATTTTGATCATTGTTTGTGGATGTGAATGACCGGCATGCTTAGCATGTTAGATTCTTTGTGAAGTGTAGGTTTTTTGATGCATGATTTGGATTTTTGAAAATTTAAAGGGAAAAAATATTGACAATCGAAGAGTTGTTAAATTAATTTGGGACGGGAATTGAAAAATCTATAAAAAGGCAAATATTAATTGTTTGATTCATCGATGGTTATTTGATTTGAAATAAACACTGATTATGTTGATTTTGTTATTATCACATTTATACCATAAATTAATTAGGAAAATACTAAGTTGGGTAGGCGAATTGTACGAATTGATCATTGTGGAATGATTGAAGTTTTGTGCTTGAGATTGTTTTATTTGGTTGCTTGAAATTAAAAAATGTATTCATTTTACCGGGGAATGACCGGAGCTCACATTGCACTTATTCACTGGGGAATGCTCTGAAGTATCATGTATGCAAAGAAGGCTCGTGATCAAGGCCTGAGGTATCGGGTAAAGAATTGAAGTGTAGTTTAGTATTAGTGTAGATTTACTTTTCAGTACCTTTTTATTTGGGGCTATAATAATTGGACTGGACACTATATTTTTAGACTTATTTTGTTTGTTGTTTGATTGATTGTTTGCATGTTTTGTGTGATTTATACATTCATATTGTCAAAAAATATGATATGCTCCACCAAGAGGCCATGGTTGAACCAAGGGATCGAGGGGTGCCTAACACCTTCCCCTCAATCAACAAAATTCCATAACAAATCTCTATTCGTGGATCAGTTTAAAAGAATCAAAATCATTTTGAAAAGGGATTTCCAAAGGTGACTTGGCACACCCAATTTATGCGAAGTGAAGACTCTTATTTTTGAATATGAAAAATTCTTTTTGAAACAAATCTTCATTTTTTTTAGCTAATAATAAAAAAACTTTCAAACTTAAAATTAATCTTTTTTTGGTTAAAAAAGGGTTGTGACATATCTCTCGACTCTTCTGGGGATTTTTTAGAATTCTAGATTATTGGTTTAGAGTTGTATCGACTTAGTTTGACATTATGGATGTATAGATGTTGTTTGTGTTGTTGTTATTATTTGTTATATCATTGTTGAGTGCCTATTTGCTACGTGTTTACAGTTTTTCCTCTTATGTATTACCAGTTTATATTTGACTTCCTTTGCATAACCCGAGTCAATTTTTTCTGCAACAAATTCTGTAGTACACGCTGTGTACATGATCTCTAGCGGAGTCACCCTTATTTTAAGAGGGGGATCCATCGGTTGGTATGGAGTAGGTTGAAAGAAATCGTAGCTACTATAAACCATACGCTCTCCTGAATAACCTTATTAGTATACTCCAGCATAGGTCAGCCTTTAGGTCATGCTTATCTGTATCATATTAAGACCTTGCAGGAGCCACTTGGTCCTTTGTAGGAGGCTCACCCTTAAAGCATCCTTACATACTAATTGTTGCATCTTTGAGCACAATAGGGTTATTTAACGAACTGATTTGAGGAAAACCATGTGCTAGAATTAAAGGAGCGTGTATTTAGGCAAGAAAAAAACAAAGTAAATCCAAAAAAAAAATAGAGTTTCATAGTTTTTTTAAAGTTTTTTATGGTTTTTGTTTCTCATAATCTAAAAATTCAAAAAGTTTATTTTTTACATTTTGCACTTATTTACTTAAAAAAAAAGCATCAAAGAAATTTTGCATTTGTTTCCTTTAGCAAGTATTTATAATTCAAAAATTTCAAAAGATTTTTTATTTAATAGGAGATTTTTATAAAATAAATTCAAAAAAATATGGTAGAAGTTTTGTACATTGCATAAGACAAAAATATCAAAAAGATTTTTTCTTTCATAGTTGTTGGTGTCAATTTTATATGATGTATCAAATTGAAAACTCAAAAAAGATTTTATTGACTTTTTTCATCATCTGTATTTGGTCGTGTCTCTTAAGTCAAGGTTTAGTTTGTTTGATCTTTAATTGTCCAATCTAGATAAATTACGCACACCTAATTCTCCTCTCTCAGGAGTGAGATACGTAGGCAGCCTTTCGTGGGTTCGATGATCTTATTTTAAAAATCCCAAAAGATGTTTCTTCACTCTTCATTTAGGTAAGTGTCATTTACATCTTTAACAATAAAACTACGAAAAGTTTCCCTTTAATAGTTTCAAGTTTCTTTTTTGTATGAAATTCAAAATCAAAAACCCAAAAAGATTTTCCTTTGATAATCATAGGTTTCATTTTTTGTATAGAAATCTAAAAAATTCAAAAATATTTTGTTCACTCTTCATTTAGAGTAGGTGTTTTATATACATCTTTAAAAGAAAACTACAAAAGTATTTTTCTTTAATAGTTTCAAATTTCATTTTCATATCAAATTTAAAATCGAAAATCCAAAAAGATTTTTCTTTCGTAATCATAAGTTTCATATTGTATAGGAATTTGAAAAAATCCAAAAAATATTTTTCTTTTTTTGTTTCACTCTTCATTTAGAGTAGGTGTTTCATATACATCTTTAAAAGGAAACTACAAAACGAGTTTCCTTTAATAGTTTCAAGTTTAATTTTCGTATGAAATTCAAATTGAAAACCTAAAAAGATTTTCTTTGGTAATCGTAGGCTTCATTTTGTATAGGGATTTTAAAATTGAAAAATTCAAAAATATTTTCATTAATTATTTTGACAATTTGTTAATCTTTTTTCTACTCAAAGTTTCAAAAAAAAAAAGAAGAAAAAGAAAGAGAGTTTGATCGGCCATGTTGTGCCAAAACTTCACGAACTACGCACAACTAATTCTCCCTTTTCAAGAGTGAGATACATAGGCTCCTTTTTTTGGATTCAGTGATCTTTTCAAGAAAAATAGAAAAAGATTTTGACAAAGTGTTGAACTCTAACATGTTTGCTATCTCTTATTCAGTTAGTTTAAGGTGGTTGGTTAGTGGCACTCTGGCGGGTCCTCCATATTACACCAAATATAAGGAAGGTTTAGTTATGTCAAATGGGGATATAGAGTAACCTCATGGATCAAACAAAGGGTCAAGAAAATAAGAGTTTAAAGAAAGAGAATTTGAGACTAAGACAGCAAATGATTAAAATGTATGGAGCTTGGTCCAGTAGACTACCTCCTCTATTCCTCAATATTGATCCCACAAATATCTTGAGTTTTCCATCACAATTGCAAAGTTAGTTTTGTATTGTTGTTGACGCACCACAACATGCCTTGGAATTCATGCCACGTCAGTTGCATCTCAATTTTTTCATCACTCCTTCTTTAGCTCCTCAGTATAAACTTACTACATTCACAACACTACATATCGGTTGTGATTTTACTTCTCAACCCTCTACTGAGGCTTCCACATTAGCTATCTGCCTATGATTATGGTTTCCCATTCCTTTAGTGAACCCATGTTCAATACTTTTGATGATCATTGCTATAATCCTGAGTTTACTTTTAAGTTAACTGGACCACCAAAATTTCTTATCAAGAAGTTTGACATGGCTGAAAAGCAAGAGAAAATGGTTGGAAAAATTAAGATTACAGAACATGCTATGAAAAGTTCCCTAGGACTCGTGGGTAAAAAAGATATTTCATATAAAGACTGGGCATATCTTCAAGTGTCAACCTTTCTTAAAGCTTTGAGATATTAAAATTTAAGGAACATAATGGACATAAGGAATCCATGAAATATTTGGGACAATATGAAAATTAATTAAGGGAAATTGGAGGGAAGAAGAATAAAAAAGAAGCAGTTGCTATTGTAGTTGGACAATGGGAATTCTAAGAAGACGACATTGTCGTTGCCCTCAGTGTTAAGCCCAAGTTCATGACCAAGCTCTATTTAATCACTCCCAAAACCCATTATACTTTATTTCCCTACCTCTATACCCAACATATGGTGCACAACCATATGTTTAGCTCTCTTTTTACTCACAATGGCACACACCAATGCCTTAAAGTCACCCTCTAACTTCACAAAAATATCAAAGCCCTTCTAGGCCCAAGTTTTGATCCAAGTCAAACAATGGAAAGAGAAAGAAGCCACAAGATAGTTTCACACTCATTGGAGAGTCGTATGCCAGTTTATTCTTAAGATTGGTATAGTGGGGCATGATCGCTACTCTCCTTGGGTATACTCCTAATCCACATTTAAGAAGTTTTAATCCTAATGTATGATGTGCATATCATTCTGATGTTTAGGGTCACAATAATGAAGATTATCATGTTTTGAAAAGAAAAATAAAAAAGATGATTCAAGATAAATAGATTTTTAGTACAGACCATGGACAATGGTAGAAACTCTAGTCATGCTGATATGCAAATTAGTGGCTAAGATGTCAAGCTTAGCAATTGGTAAGATCCGCCTCTCCTTACTTGGAAGGGGTTTTCATATTTTGTTTTGTTTTTCTTTCTGTTTTTTAAATTATTTCAGTGTTGTAGTTCGGAATCTATCGTGTTTTGTTTCTCTGTCATTTTTGTTTAAACCCTTCTATCTGTTCTTTTAATGAAATGTGGTGTCCTTGTTGTTTTGTATTATTTTAAGTTGTTTGTTTGTTCTCTTTACATAGTTTATTTTATGTTTGTTCTAGCGACATGACATGCTAGAGGAATTTTCAGCTAGATCTTAGAATCCAATTTAAGCATAAACTTTGAATCAAAGAGATAAAGTTAGAAAAAGTCATTTGAGAAATAGGTAGAGTGTTGAGACATTTGGTGACCATGCTAAAGTCTTCTTTCAAAATTAAGAAAATTATTTTAAGAATCACAAGAGTAACTTTGTCATTAATTGAAAGACATATCTCAATTAGGTCTAACAGTAGTGCACGATACCATATCAAGAGGAAAAGAAAGAAAATCAATTTCACAATATCATAAGTCATTCAATGTGAGTAATGTAAAATAAAGGTGGAGTTTGCTAAAAAAGTAGAGACGAAAAAGATCAGTTAAAGTTAATGTTGTAAAAAATGTCACAAGTGATCTTCATCTTTCACTTTCATATTGCATGATGTGTATGTGCCTTTTTAAGGATTGATATGACAAAGGCATTTCATTCTGCTATTCAAATATTGTGTCATCCTTTGTTTATCCCATTTGAGTCTTAATGTTATTTTCTTTCATATCCCTCTTTTGGAATCAAGTAGAGTCAGCAAAGCTAAAAAAAAGTGTCGAGAAAAAGAATAGAGTAAGAAAAGTTTCAGAAAAAAAGAAAAAGAAAAAAATGTTTCCAAAAAGAAAGAAAAAAGAAGAGTGTCAAGAATAATAGAGTCAGAAAAAAATCTCAAAGAGAAAAGAGTTAATAAAAATAAAAAAAGATTCAGAATCAAGCAAAAGAACGAGTTTTCAGAACTATGTGTGACTTGATTCTCCTCTTTTGGGGGTGAGATATGTAGGCTTCTCTACTTTGGGATTGGTACAGTTAAATAAATAATTTAAAACTACCCAGTCAAAAGAAACAGGGGCATGAGTTAATTTCCATTGTTTGAGTCGATTCCATAAGTTGTAAGTCTCATTCTCCTTCAAGTGTCGTTTGGGCCTCATGTCGTCTTTTATTTCTAACCTTATTCAGAAGCCAAGTTACAACCAAAGAAATACCTACAGATCAATCTTTGAGAATGATAATTCTAAGCATTCAATGCATAAGATAACGTATTTTAGGAACTACTTGTCTTCCTCAGCATAAGGATTCAAGAGAGATATAAAAATAAAAGATCCTTATTGGTGAAAACCCTCAATGGCACCATAAGACAATGGTGAGCTGAGAGAAAAATGAGTGAGGATTGTTAGTGAAAATCCTTCAAGCTGTCACTAGCCGAATAAGGTCTTAAATAAAATTAACCTAAGAAAGCAACTCAGTTTCAAGACCATTGACTCAACAACAATTGGTGAAAGTTTGGATGAAAAGATCAGACAACCTAATCCAAAATGCATGACATAATCATTAGAGTTGACTGTCATTTTTAGATAATTTTTTTGTTATTTTTTTCAAATGGGGACATTCATTGTATTTTCTTTCTTCTCTTTATTTTTATTTTATTTTCTTGAGTCAGTTATCCAAATAAAAAAATTATTTTCATTTTTCTCTTGTTATTGAGTTAAGTTCAGGTCAAAATAAGTGAGAAAAAGATTTCTTCTTCAATTGCACAAAGCAACATAAAAGGTCAGCACATGAAAGAGACATGATTGTGAACCGAAATAAGGCATGCAAAAAGTTTTATTAATAGACAAGTCTGGGAACTCATGGAAATACCAAGGTTCAAAGGATTTATCTAAGGGGCATGACAAAGCAGAGATACTGTGTTTGTTTAAATGTCACTCTTATAACCAGAGTTTGGGTCAATGATGCAGTAAGTCAATGACATATGCTAATGGTTGGAAGAAAGATAAAATATCAGGGAGTCAAGAGCAATTGTCGCAAAAGGTAAAGCCACAAACCAGCCACCATATTTTTAAACTCACAAGTTTTCTTTGTATGAAATAGGAACACATATTACCTTCAAATAAAGGATTTCAAATCCTAAACATCAAAGGCCGTAATTTCTCACTTCTACAAACGTAAGAAGAAATGTTACTGCACAGGTTTGGTGATCAAAACTATGGAAAAACTCATAATCCAATATCTCTACGAGATGCACTTCCTTGTTCGGGTAATTCAGGTTCATTTATTAGGTGATGCACTTCCTAAATTGAACCTTTAATCCTAGAAGTCATACTTTCTAGTTGAGTCCTTCCACTAAACCCTTAGGATACACACTTCTTTGTTAGGGTAGTTTAAGTTATGTCTTAATAGGTGACATACTTCCGAACTCAATCTTTTAGTCCTGGAAGATGCAATTTCTGGTCGTGTGCTTCCATGCAATCCCTAGGAGATACACCTCTTTATCTTAGTAATTCAGTTTTTATTTATTAGGTGATGTACTTCCTAAATTGAACCTTCGTCCTAGAAGTCCCATTTTCTAGTTGAGTCATTCCACTTTACCCTTAGGAGACACACTTCCTTGGTGGGTATTCAAGTTTCTCTTATTATGTGATTCACTTCCTAATTTAAGCCTTTACTCCTAGAAAATGTACTTTCTAGTTGAGTAGCTAACCCCTAGGAGATGCATTTCCTTGTATGGGTAATTTAAGTGGCATTTTTAAGGAGATGCACTTTCTTGTTTGGGTAATTCAAATGACATTTATAAGGAGACACACTTCTTTGTTTGGGTAATTCAATAAACATTTGTAAGGAGATGCACTTCCCTGTTTGGGTAATTCAAGGGCATTTGTAAGGAGACACATATTTTTGTTTGGGTAATTTAAGTGGCATTTGTAAGGAGACACACTTTCTTGTTTGGGTAATTCCAATGACATTTGCAAGGCACTTCCTTGTTTGGGTAATTCAAGCAACATTTTAAGAAGATGAACTTTTTTAAATTTCATGAAATTTTAAAACAATTTCGATGATTTTGAGGATGAAAACAAGTAGCTTTAGAATTAAATTGTTGGTTATAAAGAAATTCTAGACCCAAAAGAAATGTTACTCGAGAAAATTGAAGTAAAAGGTGTCTTTTAAGTATTGAATGAAGGATTGATGAAATTGACCAACTTAAAGTGTCAGAAATAATTAGGAAACTTGATTAAGTTAATTATGGACTTGATTAAAATTTTCAAAACTTTCTAATCTTTTCAAAAATACAAATCAACCTAACCCACACCCCTCTTCAATCCAAATCAATCAGTCTCTCTCCTATCTCTCTTGACAACTTCTCTAAACTCTCTCCCAACTAACAGTTCTACAAATTTCACTTTTAAATCCTCAACGACTTCAACCTCTGATGAAAAATAGTTGGGATGCGATCTCCTTTTTGACTTTAACCTTCAATTGACATGAAAGACTTTGTCTCCATCCATAACAACTTTGAATTCTTCATTGTTTCTTTTCTTCTTTCACTGGTAAAAAATTATGGCCTTTTAAGTTTTAAAGAAAACGAGAAACTTGAGCCAACTTCTCTTATAGTATTGGGTAACAATTTTAATATTTATTGTTTTAATTTGAAATGTGGTCTGAATAAAATTCTATTTTTAGTATTTCTTCTCTTCTCTTTTCGAAGTGAATTTTGATTTTTTGTTGTTTGTTGAATTTTGATTTTAGTTGTTTGTGTTTATATAAACAAAACAATGATTTGGATTGATTTATTCTATTCTTGTTCTTGGTAAAAATAATGATATTGTTGTTTTTTTCTAGTGGACCAAAATCGTGCTACTATTTTTTTCCTCCAACAGATTATCCATCTGGTGCAATATATTAACCATCTGATGCAACAGATCAACTATCTAATGCAACAGAGGAACCATCAAATTAAAATTTTGATGTAATTGATTAATCATCTGAGGCAGTAGAGGAACCATTAAATAAAAAGCTGATGTAATAGATTTAACATATGATACAATAGTTTAACTATCTGATGTAAAAAATTAACCATATATTGCAACAAATGGTAATGCAAAAAATTTACAATCAGATGCAATAGAGGAACCATAAAATAAAAAAAATCTGATGCAATAGATTAACCATTTGATGCAATGGAGGAATCATCAGATTAAAGATCTGATACAATAGATGGACCTCCTATTGGATAAAATCCTATCAACTCTTCCAACAGGACATGTCCAAGACTTAATTTTTCCAACTGCTCATTCATCTGCTGCAATAAAATACTCTTCTATTAGAAGAAATCTAAATAATATTGATTGTTCATAACTGTTCTAATAGATTACTCATGTGTTGCAACAAATGTGTGACCTATTGCATATACTATTTATCTTTCCCAATATATGAGTGATATGTTTTTTATTGTCGTAATAGATTACTCAATCGTTGCTGCATGTTAGTTAACTGCTCCAACAGATCATTCATATGTTATAATAGATTTATGATCTATTGCACAAACTATTCATCTTTCTTAATAGATGAGTAACATGTTTTATACTATCATAATAGATTAATCATCCATTGCACAGGTTATTTAATTGTTCCAACATATCACTCATATGTTGTAACAAATAATATTGCAATAGATGTGTCATCTGCTACACAGACCATTTATTTTTCTCAAAAGATAAGTGATATATTTTGTATTATTGCAACAGATTACTCATCCGTTACAATAGATTATTTAACTGTTCCAATAGATTACTCAGTTATTGTAATAATGTGTGATCTATTGCACATACCATTTATATATCTTAAAAGATGAGTAATATATTTTGTATTATTGCAATAGAATACTCATCCACTGCAATAGGTTGGTTATATACTGTAATAGATATACAACTTGTTGAAGCTGTTATTTTACTATTTTGCTTGTTAGATTTATGGTTATCCTTTTTAATGATGTATTAATCAATTATAATATATTTTTTATATTCCTATTAATTTTAGATAATATGGCTCCCAAAAGAACAGAAATTGAATCTAGTCCAAGTAAAGAAACAATTGAAGCAGCTAGACTACATCCACTACTCTATGAGCTTGCATTACAATCGTTATCTCAATCAGGAGTAGAATATGATAAACATGAGGAGGAGGAATGTTTTAAAAAAGATGATACAAATGCTAATAGCCCTTCCACCAAAGAGTTTGTCAAAACCTTCAGCATTGATCGTTATCCTATGAGAATGTAGTGCGATGGTGTCATAATTTAATGAGTGATTTCGTGGTTAAGTCAGCCATGGGAAAATCTTTTGACGCCTTTAAAAAAATACTTTGAGAATAAAAATTGGATGCTTATTTCAAGGACAGCTACTTTGGGAAATATCTTGATTTACCGGTGGACAACAATGATCGTTTCCAAATAAAAAAGGTATATGAACTTCTAAAGCATAGGTTTATGTATGAAAACAAAGATAAGATGGATGAGGTGTGGATAAATTACTATGGCATGCCTGTTTGTTTTGGTTGGAAGGAGTTTGCCATAGTTGCTGGACTAAACTGTTATCCTCCTTTTCCTTCTTAAGTTATACCTAATCTAACCCCAAAAAAGCACCCCTTATACCCCAAAAAGGTAAAGGCAAGTCATGTGATCATGATGAACAGGTGTCCATTGCTGGATCAAGCTTCAAAAACAAAAATTTGATAGAAACGTTGAAAGGTAAAGGACTTTCAAAGAAGCACAAGCAGTCATTGTGCTTGGTTTGGTTTGTATATAATTTTATTGGGCGAGAGACATTAACAACCTATGTGTTGATTTAACAAAGCTCTTCGAGGATCTTGAGGCATGTAACAACTATCCTTGGGGTTATGAAAGCTTTAAAATGAATGTCAAATATTTATTGACTCCGTTAGCACCAAAGACAGTCAACTTATATTGCTTTCCATGGGATTTCATATTAAATGTTTCATTCTTTTATTATGATATCATTTATTTTTTACTCAATAAATGGTTTTGATTTATTGGTGTTATTTGTTAGGATTGGGTGTTTGAAGTCATTCCTTATTTGAGACAATAAGTGAACTACATGAAGAACTTTCCTATCCAAGAATCTTGAGATGGTTGTCGGCCAAAACTATTAAAAAAGCAAAAATTTTGGATTTATTCAACCCCCCAAAGGATGAAGTAAGTAGAATTATAATTAAAATTTTGGTTTTAATTAATGATTTTTCTGAATGATATAATCATCATTCTAATATATCTAATTATTTATGTTAGATTGTGCATCGTCGCTTGTTCTAACCAATCAAGAGTTGAAGATTTCAATTTTTCTTATGTTACGATCTGTGCAAACTTGATTGGACCATAAGGTCGTTGACCGAATAAAAATAAAATTGTTTGGAGCAACAACCATTACAAGAAAATTAATTTTGGAGGGTGGGCATGTAGTTGTTTATGGTCTTAGTGGTGATGAAGCTGTTGGTGAATTCACTTATGTTGCATATTATCTTAGAAGCTTGGGTTTTTTAGGAGATTGATTTCCTCTTAGGTTCAAGTAAGAATGTTTTGTTGCTATTGTGAGTCTTAGGGGTTCTAGTGTTTGATACACACTTTAGTTCCTAAATATTGTAATAGTTTATGTCTCACTATTTATCCTTTACTTTCTTTCTTAAGTTTGGTGTTTTGTTGCTAGTTATCTTTAGTTTTGAATTTGTGCTTGCTTTTTTAGGTTAGTCTTCATCTATTCTTGTGTTTTCTACTTTGATCTTATATTATTTGGTATCAGAGTCAGGTTTGATTTTGTTCTAACAAAATCAATCTTGGATTTGTTATGTAGAAAATTAGTAACTCCTCGAAAATGGGTCCCAAGATGTCACAAGGTACTCAAGACTACAAGTAGTCTTGAGATAACCCTATAAGCCTTATTCTAAATCTAAAACTCCTATCAAAGAGATTTAATAATCAATCATCACTAAAATACTAAATCTGAACTAATCTAGAAATTACTGAACATAATGTCTAAATACGTTTGAGTTAAAAATCTAAAAAAATCATACTATAAGTCTGAAACACACCTAATAGTCAAACAAGCCTCAACTACTAACAACTCGAGAGTCACTGGGAAAGATCCTTAGTTGACTCAAACTGACTAAAAATAATTGAACAATATACTGTAATAAACTAAAAGTATGAATAACTCAGTCCCTGAACCATGAGGACTCACCAACTATCAAGATGTAGATGTAGATGCTAGAAATCACTCACGCTGCTAAAACTGAGCACCTGAACCTACATTATTAAACAATATAGTACATAGACATATATATGGGTTAGTACTTTTGAAATTTACTGAGCATGTGAGGATGAATTCAAAAGTGAAACAATATTTTGATCTTAATAAAAATTCATGAAAGAATGCATGTTGACTGTAATGGCTCACATACTCTAGAATAACTGAAAGACAAAAGTCATAAAAAATGAAACATATTATATAGATCTTGTGAGCCATTACATTTAGTTCTGAAAACTGTACTTGTATTCTGTTTTTAAATCATGCAGGCTAAGTATGGAAAGGATTCACTTTTATATCTGTAATTTGAGAGCTGAAATTCATGACTAATATCTGATGTAAAATAATATCTAAATGAGATTGTGCGCCTTCATACTTTGTTTCTAAAGCTTTTCTATTATTCTTTTTTTGTTAGGGCTTTACTGAAGAGAATTCTTTTAAAAACTATACTGCAAGGCTTTAGGGAGGTTCTTCTAACCGACATAAACCATGTGGGCTATCATAGAGTCCAACATCTAGCTAACCTACCTCACGTTGGGGAGAGGTGTCATACTTTTTCCAAGGAGTATAACCTAAGCTAGTTGATCACAATCTGTATCTTTCATCCATATAAATAAGAATAATCTGAATCTGAACCTATGTTGGCTTGCAGTTATGGGAAAGTAGGAAGTGCTAAACCCACACTTTCCACTCATTGCTAAATACTACTCCCTTTAATATGTATTCTCATTCTGTAGGAAATCCACTTTAAAACTAGCATAAGGATTTGAAATGAAAACCAGTTGTGCAATTATTTGTTTAAAACTGATATCAAACTAATTGACTGAATTCTATATCTTAGCTGAGGATCAAAGATCAAATCTTATTCAGAAACTAAGTCTGATTTTATCATAGGATGCTTAAAAGCAAAAATCTGCTTGAAATATCAATACTCAACTTAGGGCTTAAAGCCCATACTTTAACTCATGTCAAATCATCACAATGTTCATTCTTAATAAATAAGATCTTGAAATTTCTTTAACAATTCTACTCAAGGGAATGCAATTTAAATTCTCAATATATGTAAAACAAGTCAAACGTATGGACATGAAATAATATAAATACAATTCATCATTCAAGTCACTTGTGATATCATAGTCTCTAAATAGTAATCATTGGGTATAAACCCTAAATTGAAATTCATGTGAACTCATATAAAATCATGTAAATTCGTAATTATAAACTAGTTTTAGGCACAAGGATGAGAGAATTATCCTGTTCACTACCCCCACATACCTTAAGTGATTAAATTGAGGAAGACACTTGACTTTGAATCTCTATTGATGTTCTTGAAGATTATTTATTGGAGTTCTAGAATAGGGAACCTTGAATTTTTAATTATCTTGGAAAAGGAATGGTGAAATTTTGGGTTTATTGAAGTTTAAAATTGAAGGTCTAGGGTTTTCTTTGAGAGCAATTAGATGAAAATGGGTATGATATGCTTATAATGGGTTTAATATTTTGTATTTCATTATTTGCGGGCTTGGAAAAGACTAAATTGCCATGAAAATTTAAAATGCAGAACTGGAACCCAGAATAAGACCTCACCGCGACGTGCCAAATGGGCCATCGCGATACCCACTGCGATGCGGTGGAATTGTGGTGGCTCATTGGAAATATACCACTGCAAATTTAGGAGTCACCGCAATGCGGTGAGTGGTTCATCGTGATACCCACCATGACACATTGTAATCACTGTGACTCACTGGATTTTTACAAATCCGATTTGGCCTCCACTGCGCTATTGCTTTGCAATTTAAAATATGATCTAAACCTTGTCTGAAAAATTCGCAACTTAACCGAGACATGCTACTTAAACCCCCAAATATAATTCAACTCAAAAATTACCATCTCGGAGCTCAAAAGGTTAACTTAAAAATCCTCAAAGTTTAAAGGGAGTCAAAAATGACTAATCCCCTTAACACTTACCTTTATTTCAAGTTCTAAGTTCTATAGACACATACTAGGGGCTGAACTGAGCTAGGAACCTATGGGGTATTACAATATCTCCCCCTTGGAAACATTCATCCTCGAATGAGACTAATTAAGCTAAGGATACTGAGGAACTAAGACTATAGCTGACATGGACATCTGAAAACATGACTAAACTAATTTACAAATGCAAGAATTATCAAGAAAGTGGCTATATAAATCTAAAACTTAAAATGAAAAAAGACATGATCTGAGGAAACTTGTTACCTTGCGCTGAATCTGAAATTGCGGAAAAAATGAGGTTACTTTGTTTGTATATCTGTTTCCTCTTCCCAAGTGGCTCCCTCAATGGACTGATTCCACTAAAGAACTTTGACCAAGGAAACTTCTTTGTTCCTTAGTCTACGAATCTAATGATCAAGAATCTCCAATGAAATCTCTTCACAAGAAAGGCTATCGTGAATGTCTGTGCTTTCTAAGGGTACTACAACAGTTTGATGACCAATACACTTCTTTAATAAGGAGATATGTAACACAGGGTGAATGGATGACAAGTTTGCAGGTAACTCAAACTCATATGATACTTTCCCAATGAGACTCAATATTTTGTCCGGGCCAACATATCGGGGACTAAGATTTCCTTTTTTGCCAAATCTCTTCACCACTTTCATGGGTGAAACTTTCAAATAAATAAGTCATTGACTTCAAACTCACGATATCTTCTTCTCATAGCTGTATAAGATTTCTATGAACCTTCACTATTTTCAACCTTTCTCGAATCAACTGGACCTTCTCCATATATTCAAACATCACATATATACCTATTAAAGTGACCTCACCCACTTCGAACCAACCAATAGGTGACCTACATCTCCTCCTTACAAAGAGCCTCAACAGGGCCTTTTAGATACTAGCATGGTAACTGTTATTATTTGTCAACTCAATTAATAGCAAGTGCTCATCCCAACTACCCTTGAGGTCAAGAACACTTGCCCTCAACATATCCTCTAGGGTCTGAATGTTCCTCTCTGCCTGACCATCTGTCTGAGGATAAAAAGTTAAATGAAAATGAACCTAGGTACCAAGAACCTTCTAAAAGGCTTTCCAAAAGTGAGAGATAAACTAAGTTTCCCTATATAAAATGATAGATAAATAAACTCCATTCAATCTAATCAACCTAGCACCGTGATCCGCCAAATGATCCATCGCGATACCCACTGCGACACGATGGCTCATTGGAAATGGACCACTACTAATTTGGAATCACCACGATGCGAAAAGTAAGTCATCACAATATTCATCACGACACAGTGCAATCATTGTAACTTACTGTATTTTTATGAATGACGAATTAGCTCCACTACGATGCGGTAGCCTCCTCATTGTAATACTCACCGCTATGCGACCTAATTGTACTGAGCTGCTTCTTTACAATTTTAAATATGATCTAAACCTTGTCCGAAAAAATTAAAACTTACCCGAGACATGCTACTTACACCCCCAAATATAATTCAACTCAAAAATCATCATCTCGGAGCCTGGAAGGTCAACTTAAAAATCCTCAAAGTTTAAAAGGATTCAAAAATAACTAACCCTTTAACATGTAGCTTTATTTTCAAGTTCTAAGTTATATAGGCACATACTTGGAATTGAGTTGAGCCATGAATGTACGAGGTATTACATTATCTCCCCCTTGGAAATATTCATCCTCGAATGAGACTAATTAAGATGAGGATACTGAGGAACTAAGACTATAATCATCATGCACAACTGAAAGCATGACAAAAATAATTTACAAATGCAAGAATTATCAAGAAAGAGTCTATATAAAGATGAAGCTTATAATGAAAAAAGAGATGGTATGAGAAAACCTATTACCTTACAATGAATCTGAACTTGCGGCAAAATGATGGGGGTACTTGGTTCGCATATCTACTTCTACTTCCCAAGTGGCTCACTCAACGAACTGATTCCTCCAAAGAACTTTGACCAAGGAAATTTCTTTTTTCCTTAGTCTATGAAGCTAGTGATCAAGAATCTCTACTGGAATCTCTTCATAAGAGAGGCTATCGTGAATGTATGTTATTTCTAAAAGTACTACAATAGCTGGATCACTAATGTACTTCTTTAATAAGGAGATAGAAAACACAAGGTAAACGGAATGCAAGTCTATAGGCAACTCAAACTCAAACGCTACTTTTCTAACACAACTTAATATTCTATAAGGGCCAACATATTGGGGACTAAGATTCCCCTTTTTGACAAATCTCTTCACCCACTACGTGGGTGACACTTTTAAATAAACTAAGTCATCGACTTCAAACTCATGATCTCTTCTCCTCTTATCCACATAATATTTCTGATGACACTGTGCTATTTTCAACCTTTCTCGTATGAACTAGACCTTTTCCATAGCTTCTAACACCATATCTGTCCCTATCAAAGAGGCCTTACCTACTTCGAACCAACTAATAGGTGACCTTCATCTCCTCCCATAAAGAACCTCAAATGGGGCCATCAGGATTCTAGCATGGTAATTCTTAATAGACAAACTCAACCAACTGCAAGTGCTCATCCCAACTACCCTTAAAGTCAAGAACACATTTCCTCAACATATCCTCTAGGGTATGAATGGTCCTCTCTGCCTGACCATCTGTCTGAGGATGAAAAGCTAAAGTAATATGAACCTAGGTACCAAGACCCTTCTGAAAGGCTTTCTAAAAGTGAGGTAAACTGAGTACCCCTATCTAAAATGATAGATAAAGAAACTTTGTGCAATCTAACCAACCTATTACTGTGACTTACCAAATAGGCCATCATGATACCTACTGCGATGTAGTAGAATCATGGTGGCTCATTAGAAAAGAACTACTACTGTTTTGGGCATCAGTGCAATGCAGTGAGTGGGTCATCACAATACCCTCTTAGATTTATATTCAAGTTCTAAGTGTTATAGGCGCATACTAGGGGATGAACTAAGCTAGGAATGTACGTGTTATTGCAATATCTCCCCCTTGGAAACATTCATCCTCGAATAATACTAATTAAGCTGAGGATACTGAGGAACTGAAACTATAAATGGCATACAAACCGAAAGCATGATTAAACTGATTTACAAATGCAAAAATTATCAATAGAGTGGCTATATAAATCTAAAACTTAGAATGAAAAAAGAGATGATCTGAGTAACCTTATTACCTTATTTTGAATCAGAACTTGTAGTGAAAAGATGAAGGTACTTGGTTCGCATATCTGCTTCCGCTTCCCAAATGGCTTCCACTACAGACTGATTCTGCTAAAGAACTTTGACCAAGGGAACTTCTTTGTTCCTTAGTCCATAAATTTGGTGATCAAGAATCTCCACTGGAATCTCTTCATAAGAGAGGCTATCGTGAATGTATGTACTTTCTAAGGGTACTCTAATAGATGGATCACTAATAAACTTCTTTAAAAAGGAGATATGAAACACACGGTGAACGAATGATAAGTTTGCTGGAAACTGAAACTCATATGCTACTTTTCTGACACGACTCAATATTTTGTAAGGGACAACATATCGGGGACTAAGATTATTCTTTTTGACAAATCACTTCATCCCCTTCATAGGTGAAATTTCAAATAAACTAAGTCATCGACTTCAAACTCATGATCTTTTCTCTTTACATCTACATAAGAATTCTGATAACACTGTTCTATTTTTAACCTTTATCGAATCAACTGGACCATCTACATAGCTTCAAATACCACATCTATCCTTATCAAAGAGTCCTCACCTACTTCAAACCAATATATAGGGGACCTACATCTATTCCATAAAGAGCCTGAAATGGGGCCATCTGGATGCAATCATGGTAACTATTATTATAGGCAAACTCAATCGATGGTAAATGCTCATACCAACTACCCTTGAAGTCAAGAACAAATGCTCTTAACATATCCTCTAAGGTATAAATGGTCCTCTCTACCTGACCATCTGTCTGAGGATGAAAAATTTAACTAAGATGAACCTGGGTTCCAAGACCCTTATGAAAGGCTTTCCAAAAGTGAAAGATAAACTGAGTACCCTTATATAAAATGATAGATAAAGGAACTTCATGAAATCTTAAAAACTCTCTAATATACATCTTAGCATAATCTTCAGCTGAGAAGGACGTATAAACTAGCAGAAAATGAACTGATTTAGTCAACCTGTCTATAATAAACCAAATCAAATCATGATAATGAAGCAAATAGGGTAACCCTATCACAAAATCTATGTTCACAACTTCTTACTTCTAGATGGGAATACTAAACTCCTACAAGGTGCCACCAGGCCTTTGGAGTGTACTGAGCAAGTGGGGTGAATGCATAAGTGAAACTATATTTCAATGTTCATAAAAATTCATAAAAGAATGAATGTTGAATGTAATGACTCACATACACTAGAATAACTGAAAGATAAAAGTCATAAATAATAAATAATGAAACATATTGTATAGATCTTGTGAGTTATCATATTTAGTTCTGAAAATTATACTTGTATTCTATCTTTAAATGATGCAGGCAAAGTGTCGAAAGGACTCACTTTTATATCTGTAATTTGAAAGATGAAATTCATGACTAATATCTAATATAAATTAATATTTGAATGAGACTGTGAACCTTCACACTTAGTTTTTAAAGAACTTTTATTAGGGCTTTACTGAAGGGAATTCTTTTAAAACTATTCTGCAAGGCTTTAGGGAGTTTCTTCTAACCAACAAAAACCATGTGAGTTATCACAGAGTCCAACGTCTAGTTACCCTAACCCACGTTATGGAGAGGTTTTATACTCTTGTCAAGGAGTATAACTTGAGCTAAGAGATCATAATCTATATCTGTCATCCATATACATGAGAATAATTTAAATCTTTACATCTATTGGCTCATAGTTTTGGGAAAGTAGGATGTGCAAAACCCACACTTCCCACATGGTGCTAAATACTACTCCCTTTAATATGTATGCTTATTTTGTAGAAAATTGACTTCAAAACTAGCATAAGGGTTGTAATGAAAACCAGTTATGTATTTATCTATTTAAAACTGAAATCAAACTAACTGAGTGGATTCCAAATCTGAGTTGAGGATCAAAGATCAAATCTTATTCAGAAATTGAGACTGAACTTATCCTAGGATGCTTAAAAGCAAAAATCTTCTTAAAATATCAATACTCAACTTAGGGGTTAAAACCCATACATTAACTCATGTCAAATCATCACAGTGTTCATGCTTGATAAATAAGATCTTGAAATTTCTTTAACAATTCTAGTCAAGGAAATGCAATTTAAATTCTCAATATATATAAAATAAGCCAAACGTATGTACATAGAAAAATAGAAATACAATTCATCATTCAAGTGACTTGTGATATCATAATCTCCAAATAATAATCATTAAGTATAATCCCTAAATTGAAATTCATGTCAACTCATGTAAAATCATGTAAATTCATAATCAAAAACTAGTTTTGGGTACAAGGATGAAAGAATTATCCTTGTTCATAACTCCACATACCTTAAGTGATTAAATTGAGGAAGACACTTGACTTTGAATCTCTATTGATGTTCTTGAAGATTGTTTATTGGAGTTATTGAATTGGAAACCTTGAAT
Source organism: Capsicum baccatum var. pendulum (assembly GCA_030864225.1). Taxonomy (NCBI): domain Eukaryota; kingdom Viridiplantae; phylum Streptophyta; class Magnoliopsida; order Solanales; family Solanaceae; genus Capsicum; species Capsicum baccatum. The sequence continues at coordinate 80,297,629 of CM061550.1, forward strand.
TTTGAATTATCTTGGAAAAGGAATGATAAAACTTTGGATTTATGGAAGTTTAAAATTGAAGCTCTAGGGTTTTCTTTGAGAGAAATTCGATGAAAATGGCTATAATATGCTTATAATGGGTTTAATATTTTGTTTTTCACAATTTAGGGAATTGAAAAAAAGACTATATTATCCTGGCAATTTAAAATATGAAACTGGAACGCTGAATTAAACCTCACAACTATGCGCCAAATGAGCCATCGCGATACCCACTGCGACGCTGTGGAATCGCAGTGGCACATTGGAAATGGACCATTACTTATTTTGGTGTCACCTCGACGTGGTGAGTGGGTCATTGTGATACCCACCATGATGCGGTGCAATCGCGGTGACTCAGTAGATTTTGACTAATGGTAAATTGGCCTTTACTGTGATGTGGTAGACTCCTCATCGCAATACTCACTGTGACACAGCCGAATTGCGGTGAGCTACTGATAGCATCGAAATTCACATGAAAGTGTATGTGATCTACCAAGGAATAAAGTGGCCTTCAAGAAAGCCGAATATCCCACAGGGACTTGTCTTAAACAATTATCCAATTCTAGTTAAACTATTGATATAAGGTAATTGAGAAAGTTTTTGAATTGTAAATAATAAACTAATGCGAAAAAGTAAATGACTTTGGACAATCGAAGGATAGATACCCAGGGTTAAGGCTTACGAACAACCATATTCTGTTATTGAACATCATTGTTAAATAGATTATCTTGGTTGTTGATTCGTAAGGTTAATCACATGATCATGGTCTTTCAACCTTTAACTGTTTACCTAATATGGATATTACAAATACATCGTTGAGAAGGGATGTAATAATCCAGTTAAGTTTTTTACAGCTATCATCCTACGTGTGAATCAAGTAAGGCTTCTACATACATCTCTATCCAAGATGCTAATTCGACATCCTTATTTTATAAAAGACTATGAACCTTACCTTGCTTATCCCCATGTTCTATTTTCCTATTTCACCCCCCAGAGATTACAAGGTCGACATTGAATATATTCTAAGTGTAGTTAATCCTTAAAATAGTTAAAACAAGGATTAGCAAACAACCATAATAATAAGCGAATCAACAAACTTAATTCAAAACGAAAGTATTCATGATCTTGGACTTAACCCCGAAATGGGAGTTTAGCCTTTAATGAAAATATTAATCCCTTGGATTTATGATACAAATCATAAATAAACGAAATTAAAGAATGATAAAACCCAAAAATAAGTTATAGAAGCCCCCTTGATGTTCCAAGGATTTCCAAAAGTGTATAATAATGTTTACAAATATGTATTTATAGTATCCAAGAAGTACTAAGAAAAATAAGAGTTATAGTGAAACTTTTGGCAGTATTTGGAGGGGGTTCGCAACACGCAATCTAGAAACGGGAGTGGAAGTTGCATCGTACAAGTTGGAAACAAGAATGTAGGTTGCATCGTGAGGCCTAAAAGCGTGTGGAGGTCTCAACGTTCCCTCATCACAAGGGATTACTATTATGGGTCCCTTATGAAGCCTTTTTCCCAGATAACATGCCAATTTTCCTTCCATATGAGATACACATGCCCTGGACATTCTTGGGGTCCAAATTGTGTCCAAGTTATGTATTGTGCTCTCGTTGGTCCATTTTGAGCCTTTTTGAGTTGTTTCCACTTAATTTGAAGATTGTGTATCCTTCATATATCATTATATTCCATTCACCAAGAATCCAATAGGATTAAACACAATAATTTAGAGCTCAAAACAACACATCAAAAACGGTGAACTAGAAACCCGAGCTAAGCATAGGCTTCATTCACTTTGATTTATAACTTATTGTTTTTACTCTTGTCTTGATCCAATTGACCCTAGAAAATTATAAACAAGTTTTTTCACATATAAATACAAAATAACAACCTTAGTATCTCATTAAAACACATTATAACCCAACACGATAGACTAGACAAACACCTAGCTAAAGCTAGTAACATTGGTTTTCTCAATTGAACTCTAAATGATCAATTTGAATAAAAATTGTATGAGAACACCATTAACATTGTAAACACATACATTGACACTTAAAAACACATTTATATCTGTAATACCCCAGGAAATATTTCATAGAAATTTTGTGCGTAAACGTGTTGGGTTCTATCTTATAGAATAAACTATAAATGTTTCGTGCAGAATGTCTTAGATTATGAACCCCCATTGTGTAGAGTATTGAATAATCTTTCCAACTATATATGGATCATCTAAAATGGACACCCAAGCAACGAGTTATGAACATTTCGATCGAACCGTGAATACTAGTGAACAGTAAAACGTGCAGGAAAAAGTATTGAGGCATGGTGTATTTTTGCTCCAACTTTAAATGATCGTAACTCCTTATACATAATTATCTGGGTGATCTACCATATTTAAATAGAAAGCTCAGCGAGTCCTCTTTCCGATGAAATTGGTTTCATCCAATTTGTCTATCGAAGCAAAAAGTTATGGTCGATCTACTTCAGCCTATCAAAAGTGAATTTTTGGGTCAAAGTCAAACGATCATAACTCTTTGTATACAATGATCTGGGTGATATACTATATATCAATAGAAATATATGAGATTCCTCTTTTTAATGAAATTGGTTTCATCCAATTTGGATATCGGAGTAAAACGTTATGGTTGATCTACTTGAGACTATCAAAACAGTCCACCAAAGAACAGATTCAAGAATTTATTTGATTTTTGTGGGAGTTTTGGTCATTCCCTCTCACCCAAAATCCGTCCAAACCCTATATTAAAGCCTATTAGAAGCATTATATGTTATATTTCATCAAATTCCCTCAAAAATAAAACCCTAAGCTCCTACATCCAACTTTAAGAACCTCCAAAGTTCACCATTTATTTCTACAAATTTATTCAAGATTCCAAGTTCCTAGTTCAATAACTCCAAGAACCATCATTCAAATGCACGATTAACATATCAAAAAGGAGTATCACTCTAAAGTTCGTCATTCAAGGTATGTGGGGTTTTTCAACAAGACCTTTCTTTCATTCTTGTGCCCAAAAGTAATTTTCTTTACAAAGGTATGATTTTTATGAATTTGAATCATGAACCCATATCTTATGATGATTATTATTAAATCTTGATGTTAATGATTTTGAAAGATGAATTTACATATGTGGTGATATAAAGCATGAATCTTGAATGATATTTATCATGATTTTGATATTTGGGTCGTGAATCCCCATTAGAAATTGTGTCTTTCTGAGAAAGTGTGTGTTATAAGCACGTTGATGTTGAATATTTGAGATATTTTAAATGATTTTACCTTTTGGTATTAATGGAGTTATTTTGAGCTTGAGTGTGAAAGAAATCCACAATGTGGTGGATTTTGATAGATGGGAAGCATGATGGATCCCGATGTGTATTTATATATTACTGAAATTGTTTTGTCGTGGATTGTCTTTGAAATAATCTGAGCTAAGTTTGGGTGAAATATTTAGCACCGAGTGGGAGGTATAAAGTGACCTTACTTTTGTAAAACTGCGTGCCCCTATAGGAGTGAGCCTAAGGCTGATTTATATAGTGATCACTAGTTTATATGGATTTGATATCGAGAGTCCTACTCCGATGGCAAGGATAAGATGAGTCTCCCCAACGTGGGTTGTACGTTGGACTCCATGTAGCTCACAAGGTTTATGTCGGTTGTAGGATCTCCCAGTGTGTGTGTTTTTCCTATTATCTATGGTGAATGGTGAAGTGATTTGAAAGTTGAATTGTGAAAGTTATTCTTTCAAAAGACTTAGATGATATTTACATTATGAGAATTGATATTCTTGATGAACTGAAAATGATTGACAAATTATATGATGACTCATATGTGTTATTATACTTATTTCATCCTCTCATGATTATGATGATTTTCTTCGGGCTATGTGTGTCTTTCATACATCCTGCATATTTCTTATAAATATTTATGATGATGATGTTTATACAACTACATACACCCCCATATACTCAGTTCCTTTCCATGGTACTAACTCACATCTTCGGATGTGGGCTACATTTTCTCAGAATATAGGTTCAGGTGCTCAGTCCCATGTTTAACAGTGATTCTTTAGGCATGTTGTTCTATATCCTCTATTATGGTGAGTCCTCATGTTCCAAGGATGTGATGTCTGATGTTGGTTTCACAGAATGTTTATATTTGATAACTGAGTATGAGTCAGTTGGGACATGTCTCACTGGTTCGCTGGTTTTATTGATTTTCTTAGAGGCTTGTCAAACTAGTATAGATATTGGGAGTTGACTAATAATTCATATTTTGTTATCTTTCTGAAATTATTTTATTCTTGATTGATGATTACTCTGTTGATATTTGAGGGTTATTTATGGAAACCTCATTGATTTGTGTTGAACTCAATGAAAATGGCTCAAAGGGTTATCTTGGGGCTACTCGTAGCCTCAAGCATCGTGTGATGCTCCGGGACCCATTTTTGGGGAGTACAAACTTGGTATCAGAGCCTAATGTTTTAAGGTATCCTAGGGAGTTTGACAAGCCGCGTTAAGTAGAGTCTTGATCATCGAAATATAGAGCGCCACATCTATTAGCAAGAGGCTACAAGATGTCTTAGGAAAAAAAGTGTGATTCTTTTTTCAGAAGTCTATCTTGCTTAAAGTGTCTCTCTGCTTTTGATTCGTGCTCTCCTATTTCAGAAATATGCCTTCACATCGAGCGAGAAGAAATAATGATGGTCAACAACCTCAACCCACTGAACCATTGAATGAAAATATGTCTCATGTTGAATTTTGAGCAACCTTTTAGGTGCTGGCCCAAGATGTTACTGCAAATGTTCAGGCCAACGCAGCCTCAGATCTAAAACAGTAGGGAGGTGACTCAGCTGCTACCAGGATCCATGACTTCATGCGGATGAATCCACCATAATTCTATAGATCTAAGTCTGATGAGGATCCACGGTTGTTTTTAGAGGAGGTGTGGAAGATTACTCAGGTGATGCATGTATCTGAGGAACATAGTTTGGAGTTGGCTGCGTATAGGTTGAAAGACCTTACTTATGGTTGGGTTGTTTCTTGAAGGAAAGGTAGAGGAAAGGTAGTTGTCCCTACAACTTGCCAAGAGTTCTATGAAGTATTCTTGGATAAGTTTTTCCCTTTGGAGATAAGAGAGGCAAAGGTGGAAGAGTTTATGAACCTACGATAGGGATCTATAACTGTTACGGAGTACTGTCTAAAGTTCAATCAATTGGCCAAGTATGCTCCTGACTTAGTGGCTGATAATCGGGCTAGTATGAGTAAGTTTGTGACTACAGTATCTAGTTATGTGGTTAAGGAGTGTAGGTGTGCTATGCTGAATAGTGAGATGAATCTTTCTAGGCTAATGACTCTTGCCCAATAGATTGAGGTATACAAAATTAAGGAGAGAGCTAGAATGAGAGGGAATAAGAGAGCTAGGTCTGAGTAGCACAAACAGGGTCAAACAAGATTGCAGGAAGGGAGTCGCCCTCAGTATCAGGATCGTTCGTCTATGCCAGCACCGTCATATACTAGTGCTCCCATTCCTAGAGGTAGGCAGGATCAATGTAGCAGGTCATATGCATCCAGGTCCTAGTATAGTACTGGCAGTAAGCCAAATCATCCCCTGTCTTCTAAGTATCGTAGGGCTCATTCGGATGAGTGTTGGGGTGAGAAGAGGGGTTATTTCTGCTATGGTAACATGGGTCACAGAGTTAGAGATTCTCCACAGGATGGACAAGGGCATCGTGAATATCGCTCTCAGACCCAGACTCAGACTGTTAGTGCTCCAGTTCCAGTAACTCGCCCAGCCCCAACTCAGGGCACCTCTTCTAGTAATACTGGCGGGTAGCGCCAGAATAGATTCTATCCTATACCTTCCCACCAGGAATAGGAGGACTCTCCCAATATTGTTAGTGGTATGATTCATATATTTCAGTTTGATGTGTATACTTTGTTGGATCCTGGATCCAGTTTCTCATATGTTACACCTTTGATTGCTGTAAATTTTGAAATGAGTCCTGTGATTATTCTTGAGCCTATCCTAGTTTCTACCCTTGTAGGTGATTCGATTGTTGCCTAGAAAGTGTATAAAAAGTGTCCTGTTACTGTTCTTCATAGAGTCTTGTTGGTTGATCTGATTGAGTTTGACATGGTAGATTTTGATGTGATTCTGGGTATGGACTGGTTGTATTCTTCTTATGCTTCTATTGATTGTCGGACCCAAATGGTCAAGTTTCAGTTTTTGAGTGCATCCATGTTTGATTGGTCTGGGAATTCTGTGTCACCCAACAGTCATTTTATCTCTTACCTCAAAGCTAGAAAGCTTATTCCCAAGGGTTGTATTTACCATTTGGTTAGAGTCAAAGACACTAAGTTTGAGACTCCAACTCTTCAATCTGTTAACGTCGTCAATGAGTTTTCTGATGTCTTTCCGGATGATCTCCCAGGGATACCTCCTGATAGAGAGATAAAGTTTGGGATTGATATTCTTCCAGATAGTTAGCCCATTTCTATTCCTCCTTATCGTATGGCTCCTGTAGAACTTAAGGAGTTGAAAGATCCACTCAAAGATCTACTAGATAAGGATTTCATAAGGCCCAGTGTTTCTCGTTAGGGTGCTCCTGTGTTGTTTGTGAGAAAGAAAGATGGCTCTTTGCGTATGTGCATTGATTACCGCTAACTGAATAAAGTCACCATAAGAAATAAGTACCCCCTTCTGAGAATAGATGATTTGTTTGACCAATTGCAAGGTCCAAGTTATTTGTCAAAGATAGAACTTCGTTCCGGCTATCATCAACTCAAAGTTAGAGAGTGTGACATCCCGAAAACCACTTTCCAAACTTATTATGGCCATTTTGAGTTTCTTATTATTTTTTTCAGGTTAAATAATACCCCAACAGCTTTCATTGCCCTCATGAATCGAGTGTTCAGACCATATCTTGATATATTTGTCATAGTGTTCATTGATGATATACTGGTGTACTCTCGTAGTGAGGATGAACATTCTGATTATCTCTGAACTGTATTGAAAACCCTTAGAGATCACAAGTTGTTTGCCAAGTTTAGTAAGTGTGATTTTTGGATAAGGTCAGTTGCTTTTTTGGGTCATATCATTTCTTCCAAGGGTATTAGAGTTGATCCCCAAAAGATTGAAGCTGTTAGAAATTAACCTAGACCTATTTCTTTGACTAATATCTGAAGTTTCTTGGGTTTAGCTGGCTATTACCGCCATTTTGTTGAGGGTTTCTCCTCTATAGCATCTTCTATATCTCCGTTTACTGATCATAAGAGTCTGCAGTATGTGTTTACCCAGAGAGAATTGAATCTTAGGTAGAGACAATAGTTAGATTGGTAAAGAACTATAATATGAGTGTGTTGTACCATCCGGGAAAGGCCAATGTTGTGGCGGATGCCCTAAGTAGAGTGTCCATGGATAGTGTTTCTCATGTGGTAGAAGGTAAGAAAGAGTTAGCTCGTGAAGTACATCATTTGGCTAGATTGGGGTTAGGTTGTTTGACTATGCTGAAGGTAGTATTGGGGTTCAGAGTAGTTATGAATCCTCTTTGGTTTCGGAAGTGAAGGAAAAGCAATACTTAGATGCTAGTTTGGTCAGACTGAAGGACCCAGTCAAGGACCAAAAAGTAGAGGTTTTCTCCTAAGGGGGAGATGGTGTGTTGCGATTGTAGGGTAGATTATGTGTCCCGAATGTTGATGATCTGAGACAGAGGATTATAGCTGAAGCGCACGGGGCATTATATTCTATTCATCCTGGTGCCACCAAGATGCATAGAGACTTGTGGGAAATCTATTAGTGGAGTGGCATGAAGAAAGATATAGCACCGTTTGTAGCTAAGTGTGCAATATGCCAACAAGTTAAGGTTAAACACCAAAGCCCCGTGGTATGATGCAAGAGTTTAGTATTCCAACCTAGAAGTGGGAAGAGATAAATATGGTCTTTGTGATTGGTTTACTTCTTTCCCGACGCCATTATGATTCCATTTGGGTTTTGGTTGATAGATTGACTAAGTCTGCTCATTTCTTGCCTACTGCTAAGGATTACGCTAGATTGTATATCCGAGAGCTAGTCAGACTGCATGAAGTTCCCATGTGTATCTTTTCGGATAGGGGTACTCAGTTTACTTCACAATTTTGGAAAGCTTTTTAGAAGGGTCTTGGTACCTAAGTGCTTTTGAGTTCTGCTTTTCATCTGCAGACCGATGGTCAGGCTGAGCGGACCATCCAGACCTTAGAGGATATGTTGAGAGCTTGTACACTTGACTTTAAGGGAAGTTGGGATGATCACTTACCGTTGATTGAGTTTGCTTACAATAACAGTTTCCACACTAATATTGGCATGGCTCCATTTAAAGCCTTATATGGGAGGAACTGTAGATCACCCATAGGTTGGTTTGAGGTGGGTGAAGCATCTGTGAGTGGTCCTGATTCGGTATTTGAGGCTATGGACAAAGTTAAGTTGATTAGGGAAAGGTTGAAAACTGGGCAGAGTCATCAGAAGTCATATGCAGATGTTAGAAGGAGAGACCTTGAGTTTGAAGTTGGTGGCCCAGTGTATCTAAAAATTTCACCCATGAGGGGGGGGGTGAAGAGATTCGGAAAGAAGGGGAAGCTTAGTCCCCGTTATGTTGGTCCTTACAAAATTCTTGGCCGTGTTGGTAAGGTAGCGTATGAGGTCGAGTTACCTTCCGATTTGTCCTCTGTTTATCTAATATTCCATGTCTCAATGCTTAGAAAGCATATTAGCGATGCTGTGGTAGTGGATTCCTCTGTGAGTGTTGACATTCAAGAAAATCTTTATTTTGATGAAATTCCTGTTGAGATTCTTGATTTTAGTGTCCGAAGACTAAGGAACAAAGAATTTCCCTTGGTCAAGGTGTTGTGACGAAACCAATTTGTTGAGGGTGTAACTTGGGAAGCTGAGGTGGATATGTGATCCAAGTACCCGCACCTATTTTCTGCGAACTCCGATCAAGCTGAAGGTACCGTTCTTTCCTAAATCATGCACTTTTGATAAAAGTTGCAGCAGTTCAGCTGTCATTTATTATGTGTTCAGCTGTAGTTTCTTGAATTTATGCATTCTATGTTGCATTCGGAGTGAGAAACGATGTGTTGATGAGTCTAACAAATTGTTTTAGCTGTATGATCTATTCCTTATCTAATCTTTGAATGTCTAGCATCATTTGAGGATGAATGTTTCCAAGGGGGGATGATGTAATACCCCGGGATATTTTTTGTTGAAATTTTGTGCGTAAGCGTGTTGGGTTCTATCTTGTAGAATGAACTAAAACTTTTCTGTGTGGAATGTCTTAGATTATGACCCACCATTGTGTAGAGTATTGAATAATATTTCCAACATATGTTGATCATCCAAAATGGATACCCGAGTGACGAGTTATGAATATTCCGATCGAACCGTAAATAGTAGTGAACAGTAAAATGTGGAGGAAAAAGTACTGAGGCATGGTGTATTTTTGCTCCAACTTTAAATGATCATAACTCGTTGTACATAATGATTTGGGTGATCTACTATATATAGATGGAAAACTATGCGAGTCCTCTTTCTGATGAAATTGGTTTCATCCAATTTGTCTATCGGAGAAAAAAGTGATGGTCGATCTACTTTAGCCTATCAAAAGTGAATTTTTGGGTCAATTTAAAATGATCACAACTCCTCGTACACAATGATCTGGGTGAGATACTATATATCAATAGAAAGATATGATATTCCTCTTTCAAATGAAATTGGTTTCATCCAATTTAGATATCGGAGTAAAATGTTATGGTTGATCTACTTCAGACTATCAAAACAGTCCACCAAGGGACAAATTTGAGAATTTATTTGATTTTTTTGGGGTGTTTTGGTCATTCACCCTCACCCAAAATCCGTCCAAACCCTATATTAAAGCCTATTAGAAGAATTATATGTTATATTTCATCAAATTCCCTCAAAAAGAAAAACCCTAAGTTCCTACATCCAACTTCAAGAACCTCCAAAGTTCACCATTTATTTATGCAAATTTATTCATGATTCAAAGTTTCTAGTTCAAGAACTCCAAGAACCATCATTCAAAGGCACAATTAACATCTCAAAAAGGAGTATCGATCTAAAGTTCATCATTTAAGGTATGTGGGGTTTTTGAACAAGAACTCTCTTTCGTTCTTGTGCCCAAAAGTAATTTTCTTTAGAAAGGCATGATTTTTATGAATTTGAAGCATGAACCCATGTCTTATGATTATTATTATGAAATCTTGATGTTTATGATTTTGAAAGATGAATTTATATGTGTGATGATATAAAGCATGAATCTTGAACGATATTTATCATGATTTTGATATTTGGGTCGTGAATCCCCATTGGAAATTGTATTTTTTTTAGAAAGTGTGTGTTATAAGCACGTTGATGTTGAATATTTGAGATATTTTAAATGATTTGAACTTTTGGTCTTAACGGAGTTATTTTGAACTCGAGTGTGAATGAAATCCACTACGTGGTTGATTTTGATAAATGGGAAGCATGATGGCTCCCGATGTATATTTGTATATTACTGAAATTGTTTTGTTGTGGATTGTCTTTGAAATGATCTGAGCTAAGTTCGGGAAAAATCTTTAGCACCGAGTGGGAGGTATAAAGTGACCTCACTTCCCTAGAACTACGTGCCCCCATAGGAGTGAGCCTGAGGCTGATTTATATAGTGATCACTAGTTTGTGTGGATTTGATATTGAGAGTCCTACTCCATTGAAAAGGATATGATGGCTCTCCCCAACGTGGGTTGTATGTTGGACTCCGTGTAGCTCACATGGTTTATGTCGGTTGTAAGATCTCCCAGTGTGTGTATTTCCTTGTGTCTATGGTGAATGGTGAAGTTATTTGAAAGTGGAATTGTGAAAGTTATTCTTTCGAAAGATTTAGATGATATTTACATTATGAGAATTGATATTCTTGATAAACTGAAAATGATTGACAAATTATATGATGACTCACATGTGTTATTATACTTATTTCATCCTCTCATGATTTTGATGATTTTCTTCGGGTTATGTGAGTCTTTCATACATCCTGCATATTTCTTATAAATATTCATGATGATGTTGTTTATACAACTGAATACACCCCCATATACTCGATTCCTTTCCATGGTACTAACCCACATCTTCGGATGTGGGCTGCATTTTCTCGGAATGTAGGTTCAGGTCGACAGTGATTTTTTTTTGCATGTTGTTCTACATCCTCCGTTGTGGTGAGTCCTCTTGTTCCAAGGACGTGATGTCTGATGTTGGTTTCATGGAATTGTTTAAATTTGAGAACTGAGTGTGAGTTAGTTGGGGCATGTCTTAATGGCTCGCTGGTTTTATTGATTTTCTTAGAGGCTTGTCAGACTAGTATAGATGTTGGGAGTTGACTAATAAGTCGTATTTTGTTATCTTTCTGAAATCCTTTTATTCTTGGATGATGATTACTCTGTTGATATTTAAGGGTTATTTATGGAAACCCTATTGATTTGTGTTGAACTGAATGAAAATGGCTCAAAGGGTTAGCTTGGGACTACTCGTAACCTCACGCACGGTAGTATCCTTAAGCACCGTGTGACGCTTTGGGACCCATTTTCGAGGCATTACAATATCATTATATAAACATTAATCACATGAATCATCTTCAAAACAAGGCTATATAGTCCAGAACAGTAACGCTAGAATGCATAAATACACCCAACATCAGTTGCTGCTTTAAAATTTCAAATATGATCCAAACCTTGTCTGAAAGTTCCAAAACTTACCTAAGACATTCTAATTACACCCCTAATTATAATTCAACTCAAAATCATCATCTTAGAGCTCGAAAGGTCAACTTAAAAATCCTCAAAGTTTAAAGAGGATAAAAAATGACTAAACCCCTTAACACTTAGCTTTATTTTCAAGTTCTAAGTGCTATAATGTAAGACCCAGCAAAATCTTAGCTTAGGTCAGTTCTTTAGAGCATGAAAAGTGGTCCCGGAATTAGAAAATTTCAGTATGTAATGACACTTAGTCTCATTTTAGGACCTCGGTATTTTCATAATTTTATTAACGATCCTTATGACCTTAAAATATCAATTTTTAAACTGATTCATGATTAGGAATGTCAATAGGTGTCGGTCTGCACATCGCTAGGAACGTTTTCAGTAATTAAAAGTCCACATCCAGATGGGTATTTGATTTATCTTCCCACTCTTATTCAACCTCAAAACATGTAATTAAGACATTCAAAAGGCAAATATTCATTATTTCTATCAATTTATCTCAAGAACAAAACCCTAGGGCATTCAATTTTAAGTCCAAGCTTTAAGAACACACCATCAATCATCACGGATTTGGTTATCAATGTATGTTAGGTGTTTATCCAAGGGTTTTCTTCCACTCTTGGAGTTCTAGAACCTCTTTTAAAACTATAATTTGATTATTTTCATGAATTTCATGTTGAATTTGATTATACTCATGTTCATGATATTATTTAGGTTTCAATCTATGATTTACTACAATTTTCATGAAATTAAAATAGCATGCTTGGTGTATTATGTGACTTGCATATTAAACCCATAAAATTACAATTTATTATTGGATCCATGATATTCATGTTTTGACTATTATTATGTGAAATAACCATGCTCCCCAAGTGTTTGATAGAATGCCTATGTGAATTAAATAGTGAAATCATGACATGTCATCATGTGGTCTCATTTATGTACAAGTTCATGTACCTCAAGTGTTTGACAAATGCCTAGGTGAATGTATTGTTAACAAGTATCTATTGTTATGTTTTTCAAGATCATACCATGCTTTACTTTCTATGCTTTCGAGTCCTGGGGTATTCAATACCCAAAATCTAGCTATTTACCAAGAATTCCAATCGTTTCAGAATAGTCTCAGTGATGTCATGAATAGAAGTACTTAGTCAATTAACAAAACTCAGTAAACTCGGTCCAGTTCAGTCAGTTAGCTCGATCAGTAACTGTTCAGTCAATCTTAGTACATTTTAGTGATTAGTTCAGTGTCTACTCAGTTGGGACTAGGATTCAACACTGAGCAAATCTAGGGATTGAGGGAATCTTGTCAGTAAAGGGTTTGACCCTTAGTAGCAATCCCTGCATTATAGAACTACATAGTGAGTGTAGGTTGAGATATTTTCCTGCCAGATAAGGGTTGAACATCTTGTACAAGTTTTCTTGCCAGTGAGGGTTAACGAAATGTCTTCCTGCCAGATAAGGTTAACTCACAACCATTGTTAGTATCCCTTGGCAAGTTGCTAACACCCTTTCAACTGGGGTCACAGGTTGGACCCCAACTCAGTTTATAATTGAGTTATGTTGGTTAGATGAACACTCCCACAGTTACAGTTTTAGTTGTAGATTGAGTATTGAACTCAATTTAGTTCTATAGAATCAGGACTATCAGATACAGTCACTCAGCTAAGTATAGAACTCAGTTCAGTTCTACAGGATCGGGACTGTAAGAAATAGTCACTCAGTATCAGTAATTTAGTTATCAGTTACTCAGTTATCAGATCGTAGTACTCAGTTTTAGTAAAAGCTCTAATACAGTATACATATGTATATGCACAGTATTGCATACCCAGTATTTTACAGTAGTTCCACTTATCTATCTACACTTATTTAGTTACTTCATATCATTCAGTTATTTACTGTTCATCCATATGAACCCTTGCATTAAGCCTTACCTCATCTAGCATACCATTATATTTTACGTACTGACATATACTTTCTCTTTGTGATATGATGTCTCATATCATAGGTTCGGATGCTCAGGGTCCCGACCACGCTAAGACAGATTCAGATAGCAGCAGCAGATTCAGTAGTGAGCCCTCATATATTAAGGATATGCTTTTATTTTAGTATTACAGTAGTTTTAACATATCAGTAGTCAGAGTTAGTTGGAGGCTTATCCCATCAACTTCATATTCAAAAAGATTAGTTAGAGGATTTTCAGACTAGACTAGTTCAACCAGTATTTAGTTTGTAGATATTATTTCAGTACTATATTTATCAGTTGTCAGATTATGAACCTTATGGAATTTCAGCCTAATTTTATGCATTATTTCAGTATTATTATTCAGTGTTCACAGCAGGTACCAGTTTTGGGTTAACTTGTGTTCCTTCGAGGTCATGAGCACCGTGTGATGTCCGAGATGCAAAATCGGGGTGGTACAAACTTTGTATCAGTGCCTAAGATTCAAAACAATCCTAAGGAGTCTGAAATCCACGTCTAGCAGAGTCTTGTGCATGGGTGTGTAACATGGCACACTTATGGACAAGAGGTTATGAGGCATTTTTAGGAAAAGTTTCCCTTCTTTCAGTGTTCATATCATGTGAGTGAGCATGAGATCAAGTTAAACTCTCTGTCTAATCCTTTTCTTCCTTCCATTTATAGAACATACCACCCAAAAAGAATAATGGAAAAAGAACAGGAAACCAGCCAGCACCTCCACTCGTTTAGGAAGATCCCCTAGACAAGCATATTTTCCATGCAGAATTTAGAGCAGTTTTCACCACTCTAGCTCATTCTGTGGCAGCCCAGAATGAACACTTAACTACTGTTTAGGATAACCCAGTTCCAATAATATAGAATATAGAATTTGGGACTTCACCCGAATGAATCCTCTATCATTTGTAGGGTCTAAGTTTGAGAAAGACCCACATGAATTCCTTGACATTCTATAGAAAGTCACAGATATAATGGGGGTGACTTCCAGTGAAAGTACTGAGTTAGCTGTATATCAATTACAGGATATGGCATATACATGGTTTAAAAATGGAAGGAAGATAGGGGCGCAAATGTAGGTCCCATAGAATGGGATGAGTTTACTACTGCTTTTTTTAATAGGTTCTTTCCATTGGAGTTAAGGGTAACTAAGGTTTTGGTGTTTTTTAATATGAAATGGGGAAACATGATAGTGAAAGATTATACCCTCAAGTTTACTTAGTTAGCTAGATATTTCCCTCATGTGGTAGCAGATAGAAGATCTAAAATGACTAAGTTAGTGTCAGGTGTGTCTAATATTATGGTCAAGAAGCATAGGTCCGCAATGCTAATTAAGGAGATGGACATATACAAGATCCTGGTCCATGCTCAATAGATAGAGGAGGCTAAGAATAAGGAGAAGAAAAGGGAGAACAAGAGAGATAGAATAGGTAGGTTTAACTTCACTCAACCTAACTCAAAGGGTGGTAGTCATTCTCAATTTCACCTAAAATCTTCAATTCCTGCTTTGTCCTTAGCCAGTGCTCTAGTGCCAAAATTCAGAGATAGCATTAAAGGTAGGGCACCAGGCCATAAGTCCCATGGTAGTGTTAGCAATGCCCGAATAAATCCTCTTTGCCAAAAATGTGGTAAAAACTATCAAGGTATTTGTCGAACTAGCAGTGATGTATGTTTCAGATGTGGAAATTCAGGCCATAGGGTTAGAGAGTATCCTCAGCTGGGTTTGTAGAGTTAGCATAATCATCCCCCAGTTTAGTCTGATCGCTTAATTCAGCAGGGTGCCACTTCTTATGCCACCAGTAGGTAGTGCCCAAACATACTATGCACTTTAGTCCTAACAAGATCAGGAAAGTTCTCCTAATATCATCACTTGTACATAACAAATTTATCATTTACTTATTTATACTTTACTAGACCCAGGAGCTTATTTATCCTTTGTAATGCCTTATATAGCTATTGACTTCGGAGTCAGTTCTGAAATCCTAGCAGAGCCCTTCTCTGTTTCTACCCTAGTAGGTAAGTCTATCATAGCCCGATGAGTATATAGGAACTATCCGATTATGATATCTCAGAAAGTTACATCAGCAGGATTAGTAGAGCTAGAGATGACAGACTTTGATATTATTATCAGCAAGGATTGGCTTCATTTATGCTATGCTTTAGTTGACTACAAAAACAGATTATTCCATTTTTAGTTTCTGAATGATTCTATCCTATAATGGAGGGGTAGTACTTCAACACTTAGGGGTCAGCTTGTCCTACCTAAGGGTGAGCAAAATGATATCCAAAGGCTGTATCTATCATCTTGTTCGAGCTAAGGATTCTATTTCTAAGACTCCTAGTCTTGAGTTTGTTCTAGTAGCATGTGAATTTCCAGATATGATTCCCAAAGATCTTCCTAGAGTTCCTTTCGAGAGGGAAATTGACTTTGGAATAGACCTTCTTCCTGATAATCGCCTATCTCTATCCTGCCTTATAGAATAGGTCCAGCAGAACATAAAAAGTTAAAAGAACAATTGAAAGATCTCTTAGATAAGGGATTTATCAGGCCGAGTGTCTCCCTGTAGGGCACACCAGTTCTATTCATGTGTAAAAAAGATGGTTCTCTCATAATATGTATTGACTACTGTCAGTTGAACAAAGTCACAGTCAAGAAAAAGTATCCACTTCCCAAAATCAATGAGTTGTTTGACCAACTTCTGGGTGCCAGTTACTTTTATAAGATAGACCTCAGATCAAGCTATCATTAGCTTAGAGTCAGAAAATGTGATATTTTGAAACTAGTTTCCAGAACTCGGTATGGTCACTTTAAATCCTAGTCATGTCATTTGGTCTTACCAATGTCCCAACATGTTTTATGGACTTGATAAATCATGTGTTCAAGCATTACTTTGACATATTCATCTTAGTCTTCATTAATGACATTTTGGTCTACTCCCACAGTGAATATGATCATGCAGACCATCTAAGAATAGTATTACAGACCCTCAGAGCCCATCAGTTGTTTACCAAATTTAGTAAATGTGAATTTTGGCTAAGGTCAGTATCTTTCCTTAGTAATATCATTTCTGGTGATAGCATCAGAGTTGACCCTCAAAAGACTTAAGCAGTGAGAAACTGGCCTAGATCCATCTCCATCAGATATCAGAAGTTTCTTGGGTTTGGCTTGCTATTACTGACAATTTGTGGAAGGTTTTCTTCTATTGCATCCCCCGAGTCCAGATTGACTCAGAAGAAAGTCAAGTTCTAGTGGTCAGATTCCTATGAGAAGAGTTTTTAGGAGAAAAAGACTCGACTTACTAAAACCATAGTTTTGACTTTACTAGATGGTTCACACAGGTTTATGGTATATTATGATACTTCCAGAGTTGGTTTGGGGTGTGTTTTCATACAGAGAGGTAAGTTCATAGCCTATTCCTCTAGACAACTTAATCCCCGTAAAAAAAACTATGCCACTTATGATCTTGAGTTAGCAACTATAGCGTTTTCCTAAAAGATTTGGAGGCGTTATTTGTATGGAGTACATATTGATGTGTTCACACATGATAAAAGCCAACAGTATATGTTTTCTCAGAAATATCTAAATCTCAAAATAGAAGATGGTTAGAGTTGTTGAAAGACTATGACATGAGTGTTCTATATCATTCGGGCAAAGACAATGTCGTGGTTAATGCTCTTAGTAGGATGTCTATGGGTAACGTTGTTCGTGTGGAGGATGGTAAGAGGAAGTTAGTTCAGGAAGTTCATCAGCTTGCCCGACTAGGTGTCTGCTTAGTCGATTCAGCAAAGGGTAGCATATTGGTTTAGAATAGTTTGGAATCATCTTTGGTTCTGAAGTAAAAGAAAAGCAGGATAGGGATTCCAATATAGTTAAACTAAAGAAGTCAGTCAGAGATCAAAGTAGAGGTTTTCTCCCAAAGGGGAGATAGTGTGTTATGTTGCCATGGTAGACTATGTGTGACATGTGTGGATGGCATAAGACAGTGGATTCTTGTAGAAACGCATGGTGCGCACTACTCGATTCACCCCAAGGGAAACTAAAATGTTATACGACATGTGGGAAGTCTATTGGTAGGGTGGGATGAAGACAGACATTGCAGATTTGGTAGCAAAGTGTTCAACATGTCAATAGGTTAATATTGGGCATCATAAGCCTAATGGGTCTATGTAGGAGAACAGTATTCCCAATTAATACAATACTAAGTGTCTATCAAGATATTCCAACCAACACAGGAACAACAACATGAAAAACAATGAGCTAGTGAATTGGAAATGGCCACACACGGCTTCACTAGGCTTCCAATACTTGTTTGAGCTAGAAAAGTGAGTTTAAAATCAAGAACAACAAAGACAATATTGCTAGTTAATCAAAAGAGCCCCACACATCTTCACTAGACTTTTATATCCAACAACATAATGCTAACAAGATTTACAAAAAAAGAGATAGAAACTTGACACACAATATTCATTAATCTAAGAACCCTAAAAATATAAAGGACCTAAGACTAATAAATATCAATACCAAGCTCATACTTGGAGCAAGAGGAACTCAAAGAACCCCAAGAACCTAGTTTCTAGCCAAGATACAACACTAGTATCACTTTACTAGTGAGAATTCAGTTTTGGACTCTCCAAATGAGAAAGAGAAGTCAAAAATTTACAAGTCTTTTGTTTCTTGAATAATAGGAATGAACTAAAGAAAGACTAGACCTATTACATGGATTATATAGTCACTTAGAAAGGAGTGACAAAGACCAAAATACCCTTGGTATTTAATTGGGTGTGCTTTGGGTGTCTTGGTGGCCTCTTCGCATTTTATTAAATATAGGCCCTTAGATGGGCTCACAAAGGCCTCACACATGGCCAAGAATGTGAACAAGGCTTGAGGTCATTACAACTCACATGCTTGGCTTCATGTGAAAGGTCTCAAGCTAGGAATTCTTGTTTCATCCTCTCCATCTTGAAGGGAATTTGTCCTCAAATTCGGATCATTGCCATCCTCCACCATTTCCACCCGAGAAAGATCACACACATTGAAAGTGTTGTGCACTTGATATTCCAGGGGTAGATCAATCTTGTAGGAATTGTCATTGATCATTTATAATACTTGGAATGGGATATCACCCCGTGGAATCAACTTATAATTCCTTTGAGATGGGAATCAATCCTTCCTTAGCTGCACCCACACCCAATCTCTCGGTTAAAGAATGACCTTTTTTCTTTCTTTGTTGGCTCGCCTCGTAACTTCTTGTTTTTTATTCTCCAACCGCAACCTTACCTTAAATGTAGCTTTTTCATGGACTCGGCCCATTTTATTCCATCTAAGATTATCACAAGATCACTTGGCAAAGGGTTTAAATCCAAATGGGTGAGGGGTTTGATGCCGTATACATACTCAAAGGGTGTCATATAAGCAAACTCAATCAACGGTAAGTGATCCTCCCAAGAAGACATTTTTCCTTTAACATGGACCGTAGCAAAGACCCTAAGGTCCTATTTACTACTTCGGTTTGGCCATCGGTTTGTGGGTGGAATAAAGTAGAAAACAACAACTTAGTACCGAGTCTACCCCATATGGACTTGGAAAAGTGGCTTAGGAATTTAGAATCCCTATCACTCACTATGATACTCGAAATAACATGAATTTTTACAATATTATCAACAAACAAAGAGGCTACACTAGGTTCATCATTATATTTAGAACAAGGAATAAAGTGAGCCATATTGGAAAACTGATCCACTATGATAAAAATACTATCCCGCCCCCTTCTAGTCCTCGGCAATCCTAACACAAAGTCCATTGATATGTCATGCCAAGGATACAAAGGGGTGGACAATGGGATGTACAACCTATGGGCTTGGATCCATGACTTGGATCCTTTGCACTCAACACATTGGCCGCAAATCCTGGCCACATCCTTATGCATTCTAGGCTAATAAAATTGTTCTTCCAAAATTCTGAGGGTTTTCTCGACCATAAAATGGTCCATTAGAACGACATTGTGTGCTTTCCTCACAAATAATTTTCTCTATGAACTTGGGGGAACACATAATTATCTACCTTTAAACAAGTATCCATCAAATTTGGTATAGGGATGGGAACCCTTATCTCTAACCTACGTATCCCTATCCAACTTTTCACTTTCCCTGTAGATAGGAGCGAAGTGAGGGTCCTCGGGACATAAAGACTTGAGGATTTGAAATCCCATCAACTTAGACGATAAAGTAGACACAATCACATGTTTTCAGGTCAAAGCATCAGCAACCACATTGTCTTTACCCTTCTTGTATTCAATAACATAAGGGAAAGTTTCAAGAAATTCAATCCACTTGGCATGCTGTCGGTTATGCTTATCTTGTGCCTGTAGATGCTTCAAGGATTCATGATCCATTCAGATAATGAATTCTATGGGCCACAAATAATGTTGCCAAGTGGAAAAGGCTCTAATCAAGGCATACAACTGTAAATCGTACGTAGAGAAGTTTAGAGTTGATCCTTTGAGCTTTTCTCTAAAGTAGGCAATAGGCTTCAATTTTTACATTAAGATCGCGCCTATACCGACTTTGCTAGCATCAAATTCGACCTCAAAAGTCTTGTCAAAATTTGGCAATTGTATCAAAGGGGCCGAGATGAGCATAACTTTCAAGTCCTCAAAGGCCTTATCTTGTTCATCTCCCCACTTGAAAGGCCGATCTTTTTTAATCACTTCGGTCAAGGGGGCATAAATGGTGATAAATCCTTTGAAAAAATGTCTATTAAAACTATCCAACCCGTGGAAGATTCTCACTTCACCTACAGTTTTGGGAGTTGGCCAATTTTGAATGGCGTCAATCTTAGATTCATACACTTTGACCCCTCTAGAGCTCACCACAAATCCAAGAAATATAACCTCATAGACACTAAAAGAACACTTTTATAGGTTAGCATATAACTTCTCCTTTCAGAGGACATCAAACACACATTGTAAATGCTTTACATGCTCATCTAAGGACTTACTATACACCATCACATCATCAAAGTAAACAACAACAAACTTTCCAATAAATGGCTTCATCACATGATTCATTAGCTTCATGAAAGTTCTTGGAGCGTTTGTTAGGATGAATGGATTAACTATTCATTCATAGAGACTGAATTTGGTCTTGAAGGCGGTTTTCCATTCATCACCCAATTGCATACGTATTTGGTGATAGCCACTCCTCAAATCAATTTTAGAAAACAAACACGAACCACTCAATTCATCAAGCATATCATCTAAATTAGAAATAGGGTGATGATATTTTACCTTTATCTTGTTGAAGGCTCGACAATCAACACACATATGCTAAGTCCCATCTTTCTTGGGAACTAGTAGCACCGTGACCAGACAAGGGCTTATACTCTCCTTGATTTACCCTTTGTTGAGGAGTTCCTCAACTTGGCATTGCAATTCCTTAGAATCCATTGGGTTGCTCCTATAAGCCCGTTTGTTGGGAAAATGTGAACACGACATAAAATCTATTTGATGTTCAATTCCCCAAAGTGGGGGCCATCCTTACAGTAATTAATTTGGGAAGACATCCTCGTATTCCTGCAAAACATGAGAAATAGGAGGAGAAATAGAAATGTTAGTGGCATTAGTATTAAAACACTGAGCCAAGAGGAGCATCAAGTTTCCTCGTCATGATCCATAAATAATTCTTTCCTCCTATCCATCATCACCATACTTCTTTTCCCCTTAAAAATTAGGAGCCCCTAGGTTTCCCCTCCCCCCTCACTCTCGAGTTCCCCTATTTTCCCCTTAATCTCGATCTTCTTTCCCTTTTCCCTCAATTCTCCTATCTTTCGGTGTAATTCATTCACTTGGGAACAAAATAATGGATGATGAGCTACCTTGCGGCCATCCTTCTCAAGTGTATACTGATTAGACATTCCATCATGCTTGGTTGACCTATCGTATTGATAAGGCCTTCCTAACAACAAGTGACAAGGTTGCATCGGTATCACATCACAAAGCACCTTGTGATAGTAGTTGGCTACCTTAAAATGTATCACATATTACCTTGTAACCTTTACCTCACTACATTTATTGAACCATTAAAACTTGTAAGGACTTGTGTGAGGTATAGTCGGCAAGTTCAAGAAGTTCACCATTGCAACACTAACCACATTCTCACAACTTCCACTATCTATCACCATAGTGCACACACTTTCCTTCACAAGACATTTAGTATGGAATAGATTCTCCCGTTTGCTAGGATCATCCATTGCCTTACTAATCATGCACGCCTCACTACAAATTTTGGAACCATGCACTACCCTTCATGTAGATAAGCATCCTCACAATCATCATCATTATCATGTGGATTATTTTAGGGTTCCTCTCCATCTTGAGGCTCGGCCTCATTCTCTTTTTTTTCAAGACCCACTTTCTCACCAAGGTAATACAATATCCCTTCCCCTAGGATCATATTACGTTGGTTTGGACATTCATTGACTTTATGTCCCAAACCTTGGCACTTGAAACATTAGAACCCTTTAGTATTAGGATACTTATGAGATTTTTGCCGGGGAGGAAATATGTGGACTATTTTAGTCTTGGGAAGCCTTGTAGTGGAAGATTGGTCCTTATTATTGGGCTAACGCAAGGATGGTTGAACCATGTCCTTGCTCCTCAAACAATCCGAGGTTGATGGTCTCCTTGCCTTGAACGATGGCCTCTGTTTAATCTCCCTTTAAATATCAAGAGCTGCTTAGAAAATCTCTTCAACATTATCAAACTTGTGACGTGTCAAATGGGTGGAGATCTCTTTGTTCAACCCACACTTGAACAGAATAATGTCATGGCCAATTTGTTCTCCCTGATGATCAAGCTTCAACATGAGTTGTTGAAACTCATCATAGAATGCCATAATACTTTGATTCCCTTATTGGAAATTGTACAACCTAGAAAGAAACTCATGACGATAACTGTTGAGAAGATACCATTGCCTCATTAGGTTCCTAAACCAAAACCATGGTGGTGATTATCCCTCTACCAACTCGTTGCTGAACCACTTGACGTATTCCCACCAAGTGTTAGCATAGCCTTCAAAATGAGCTATGGCATAACAACTCTTTTTCTCCTCCAAGATATTATTCACTTGAAACACTTTATCATATGCCGACTCCCAAGCAAGATACACCTCGGGGTCACTTTCACCCTTAAAGATAGGTAGCTTAATTTGATGGTATTGATGCCTACGTCTTTCTCTAGGTTTTGGTTTCCCCTTTCTCCATACCCTTGGTATCTCTTTGGATCCACACGATGCCCTCTCATCTTTTCCTCCCTCATGTAGGTATCATCAAAGGATCTATACCCTTCATAATCCTCTCTACCATATTCCTCAAGGTGGACAGGATAGTTTTGGACATTTGGAACTTGATTCGGAGAAACTAGATTTTGTGGGTGTGGTGGTCTTTGGTTTAGTAGAGCTTGGAAGGGGGGTTTAGGATTTTGTGGAGGCATTTGACGTCCGAGTACCTCTTACAAAACTTGAGGCATTTGGGAATGGGTTGGTATATTGGATTGTCAGCTTAGAGGGTTATAAGTGGTTTGGCTTACGGCATTTAGTGGTGCTAGTGAAGGATTGGGCAATTATGGTCATGTTTCGGGAGTAACGGTGGCGGAGGAATTTCTATCATGTCCACTTGACGAAACATGTCAAGGAGTAGAAAGAAGAGAGTTCCTTTGACTCTTCACTTGTACTAACCTCCCACTAATAGTCCTCACCTCTCCCCTGATGTCACCAAGTTCCGTACTCAACCTTTCAATAGCTCAGTTCATAGCCTCAAGAGTGACCGTCATATTCTCCATTTCATTAGAATCCATGGTTTGAGATGTGGTTCCCTCCATTATTAAGGTATCACCTACACAAGAAAAAAACAAGTTATTTTAAAATCCCTCTCCTTACACTCTCCTAGTTCACTCATACTCAAGTTCCACAAGTGTTGTAGATTGGCTAGGAACCCGGGAATTTGTAAGGTATGAGTATGCTCTTGCCCAAAATAAATTCTTGTTTGAAACTCAAAGAATTCTCATTGGACTAGTGCCAAGATTTAAAATGTATTAAAATGACAAAAACACACAAACAAACAATGTTAACACGAAGAACGTACACAAAACTAACTTACAAGCTAGTAAGGTATTACTTGGTTGTCAATTAGTGTCGAGCGAACAAACGTAACTAGGAAACAATAAAATGAAACTAAGAAATCTAAAATTTTAACTCAAAAATATTGTATGAACAATACTTTAGTGATGTGACAATCCACTATTGGCCTCGAGTTTTATCAAAATTTTATTTCCCAATTTCAAGTCTTGATCAACATACAATTTGGAATTGGTTGATTTGGTTAATGGAGGGAAAAGTGGTCTTGGAGCCTTTTTGTTCAAAATTCAAAAGCAAAACTTCACTTATTTGAACTTTGTCCTTGAATAAAGGTCCTTAAATCAAGGAAAGGTAGATGAAAAGTCTTTGAAGTGATAGGAACAAGTCTTTCACTAACAACTACAACAAGCTTGTCTTTCACCTTTTTAGATCTAGTTTGCACTTTAAGGATTAATAAGATGATGAAAGGGTGAAGAACCTTAAGAACACAACAAAAAATCCAAGAACAACAACAATTTCAGTTTCCAAATCCACTACAATAAGACCATCAAATCGGCCATGGTTTAGGTAACAACAACATCCAACTCAGCCACACCTTGTTCACATCTACAAATTCAACAAGTTCAAGTTCAATCTTAGATTTGGACACTTTTTAGTATTGATGAGAAAGAAACCAACACTATAAACACTATAAAAAAACAAATACTACAAGTTCTTGAAACACAACAAAAAAATCTTGGCCAAGATAACAACAACACAATTTTCGACCAAGAACACAAAATGAACAGATTTGCACTTTTCTTGAACTTTTTTCAGTTTTCAGCTTTTTATTCTTAGCATAAAAGCCCTATATTGGTATTGTAAGAAAAATATCAAATATATATTTGATACCAAATTATACAATACTAAGTGTGTATCAAGAAATTCCAACAAACACAAGACCCACAACATGAACAACAAAGTGCTAGTGAATCGAAAATTGCCACACACGGCTTCACTAGGCTTGCAACACTTGTTTGAGCTAGAAAAGTGAGTTTAACAACAATAAAATCGAATACAATATTGCTAGTGAATTGAAAGAGCCGCACACAGCTTCACTAGACTTTTATATTCAAAAACACAATGTTAACAAGATTGACAAAGAAAGAGATAGAAACTTGACACATAATATTCATTAATTTAAGAACCCTAACAAGAAAAAGGACCCTAAGACTAATAAATATGATACCAAGTTCTTATTTGGACCAAGAGGAATTGAAAAAAACCCAAGAACCTAGTTTTTAGCCAAGATACAACACTAGTATCACTCTACCAGTGAGAATTCAGTTTTGGCCTCTGCAAATGAGTAAGATAAGTCAAAAATTTATAAGTATTTTGTTTCTCAAATAATAGGAATGAACTAAATCAATAATATCCATATTACATGGCTTACATAGTCACTTAGAAAAGAGGGACAAAGACCAAAATACCCTTGATATTTAAGTAGGTGGGTTTGGGGTGTCTTGGTGGGCCTCATCATATTTTATTAAATATAGGCCCTTAGATGGGTTCACAAGGGACTCACACATGGCCAAGAATATGAAAAAGGCTTGAAGTCATTACAACTCACATGCTTGGCTTCGTGTGAAAGGTCTCAAGCTAGGAATTCCAGTATTGCCACTTGGAAGTGGGGGGAGGTAAACATGGATTTTGTGATGGGTTTGCCCCATACTCATCCCTAAAATAATTCAATTTGGGCCATTATTGATAGGATCACCAAATCATCCCATCTATTTCCAGTTCATATCTCTTATTCAGATGAGGATTATGCCAAGCTCTATGTTAGAGAGTTGGTTACATTGCATGGAGTTTTATTTTCCATCATTTCATATAGAGGTATCTAGTTTACCTTTTATTTCTAGAAATTCTTCCAAAAGGGTGTTGGTACCCAAATTTACTTTAGAACAACCTTCCATCCTCAGACAGATGGTCAAACAGAAAGAACCATTCAGACTTTAGAAGATATGTTAAAAGTGTGTGCCATTGACATTAAGGGTAGTTGGGATGACCACTTTCATTTGATTGAGTTTTTGTATTATAAAAACTACCATTCTAATATTTAACTGGCTCCGTTTGAGGTACTTTATGGGAGGATATGTTGATCTCCCATCGGTTGGTTTGAAGTGGGTGAGGCCACAGTTGTAAGGCCTGACTTGGTGTTTGACGCCTTAGAAAAAGTTTAGTTGATCAGGGAAAGTCTCAAGATAGCTCATAACCAACAAAAATCATATGCAAATGTGCAAAGAAAAGATCTCTAGTTTAAGATTGGTGATTACGTGTATTTGAAAATATCACCTATGAAGGGAGTGAAGGTATTTGGCAAGAAGGGGAATATTAGTCCTCGATATGTGGAACCTTACCAGATCCTCAGTTATTTTTGAAAGGTAGATTACGAGCTTGAGTTGTCTTCAGACTTAGCTTCAGTTCACTCAGAGCTTTATGTCTTTCTTCTTAAGAAATGGATTGGTGACCCAACAATTCTAATCCCTATAGAAGGTATATATATTTAGAACAATATCTCTTATGAGTAATTTCTAGTTGAAATTCTTGATCATCATAATCGTAGACTGAGGAACAAAGAAGTTTCTCTAGTCAAAGTTGTTTGGCGAAATTAGTTCGTTGAGGGAGCCACTTGGGAAGTAGAAGCAGATATGGATATCAAGTATCCTCACCTCTTCTCCGCAAACTTAGACTCATCCAAGGTAACATTTTTCCTTAAAATTACTCATTTCTATGTTTAGATTAACATTACAAACTCGGTATCGATCTCTGTTGCATGACATTCTCATATCATGCATACCTTTATGAAATAGCTCAGTTATGTGTCATGTCTTAAGAATTCAGTCATGCTTCAGTTATGCATGTTCAGTATAAAAACTCAGTATATCAGTAGTTTTGGTTATGTGATCATGCTTCAGTTGTGCATGTTTAGTATGTAAACTAAGTATATTAGTATTCTCGGCTTAGTTAGTCTCATTCAAGGACGAATGTTGCCAAGGGGGAGATATTATACGACAACGCAAAATTTTGGACTTCATCTTTTAGAGCATTAAAAGATGTCCCAGACTTAGAAAATTTCAGCTGATTAATGGCACTTAGTCTCATTTTAGGACCTCGGTATTCTCATGATTTTATTTACGACCCTTATGACCTTAAGATGTCAAATTTTAAATTGATTCATGATCAGGAATATTAATAGGTGTTATCGAATGAGTTTCAAATTTTTTTAACCTTATTAGAAGCTGGTTTAGATGTCAAAAATAGTGAGTCGATGCGATCTCGATGCGTCGCATCGCCTACCGCATCGATGGATATTATCCCTAGCATTCATTGCAAATTCCAGTGAGCCGATATGATATTGATGCATATCTTTGACACCATTGATGTGGCACATCGGTCTGCGCATCGCTAGGCACATTTTCAGTAGTTAAAAGTCCGCATCCAGAGGGGTATTTGGATCATTTTTCCACTCTTATTCAGCCCCAAAACACGTAATAAAGCCATCCAAAATTAAAAAATTCATTATTTATCTCAATTTCTCTTAAGAACAAAACCCTAGGACATTCAATTTCAAGTCCAAGTATCCAGAACACACCATCAATCTTCACGGATTTGGTTACCAAGGTATGTTAGGTGTTCATCCAAGGGTTTCCTTGCACTCTTAGAGTTTAATAACTACTTTCAAAACTATAAGTTGATTGTTTTCATGAATTTGATGTTGAATTTGATTGTATTCGTTTCCATGGTATTTTTTAGGTTTCAACCCATGGTTTACTACAAGTTTCATGAAATAAAAATAGCATGTGTGGTGTGTTATCTAATTTGCATCTTAAACCCTTGAAATTGCAATTGATTATTGTATCCATGATGTTCATGTGTTGTTTATTATTATGTGAAATAACCGTGCTCCCCAAGTTTTGATAGAATGACGACGTGAATTGAATATTAAAATCATGACATGTCATCATATGGTTCCATTCATGTACAAGTTCATGTACCTCAAGTGTTTGACAAATGCCTAAGTGAATGTATTGTTAATAAGTATTTATTGTTATGCTTTTCAAGATCATGCCATGCTTTACTTTCCATGCTTTCGAGTCCTGGGGATATTCAATACCCAAAATTTAGATATTTACCTAGAATTCCAGTAGTCTTAGAATAGTCTCAATGATGTCACAAATAGTAGTATTCAGTCGGTTAACAGAACTAAGTAAACTCAGTCCACTTCAGTCAGTTAGCTCGATCAGTAACTGATCAATCAAGCTTAGTACATTTTAGTGATCAGTTCAGTGTCTATTCAGTTGGGAGTAGGATTCTACACTGAGCAAACCCAGGGATAGGGGCATTCTTATTAGTAAAAGTTTTGACCCTTAGTAGCAATCCCTGCATTACAGAACTACGTAGCGAGCGTAGGTTGAGATATCTTCCTGTCAGATAAAGGTTGATACATCTCGTATGAGTTTTCCTTCCAGTGAGAGTTGACAAAATGTCTTCCTGCCAAATAGGATTAATTCACATCCATTGTTAGTATCCCTTGGCAAGGTGGTAACACCCTTTCAACTATGATCATAGGTTTGAAAGACCCCGCAAAATCCTAAGCTCAACTCAGTACTTTAAATATTCTTAAGGGGTCCTAGACTTAAAAAAATTTAGCTAAGTATTCAGACTTAGTGTTATTTTACCCTTCAAAAGTTGTCAACTCTATTTCATAACCTCTATGACCTTAAAATGGCACCCTTTAGGTTGAATCATGATTGGGAGTGTCAGTAGGTGTCCTCAAATAAGTTTTGAATTTTTTGAACTTTATTTGAGGCACGTTTGGAAGTCCAAACTAGAGCATCAACACGATCTCGACATGCCGCATTACCTATTGCATATTTTTCTCTAGCTCCCCTGTGCAAATTCCAATGAACTGATGTGGACTCGACATGGTGCGTTGGTTATCGCGTCGATGCCAAGGACACGGTGCGCCGGTTTGTGAATCATTAAATTAGTTTTTAGTAATTAAAAGTCACATTCTTCAAGGGTATTTGGGTCTTTTACCCCCGGTTATCATCCCCAAAACACAAAATTAAGCCCCTTTAGAGGCATAATTCATTCTCTATTCAAAAATTACTAAAGAACAAAAACACTAGTATATAAAAATTTAAACTAAAGGATTAAGATTTCACCATCATTCTTTAAGAATTTAGCAACTAAGGTATTTAAAGTGTTCATCCAAAGGTTTTCTTCCACCCTTACAGTTTAGGCACCCTTTTCAACTACAAGTTAATGAGTTTGATGAATTTTATGGTTCGATTTGAATGTGGATTACCA
Source organism: Capsicum baccatum var. pendulum (assembly GCA_030864225.1). NCBI lineage: Eukaryota > Viridiplantae > Streptophyta > Magnoliopsida > Solanales > Solanaceae > Capsicum > Capsicum baccatum. The sequence goes on from CM061550.1 coordinate 80,326,920, forward strand.
TGTTTATGGGGTTTATAATTCAAGATTTAATTGCAAGAAGCATATGAAATTATTTGTTGTATGTGTTGTACAATGTTAATTCATCCTAAAACCCTCCAAATTTTAAATTTGGTATTTGAAATTATGATGCTCGCATATTGTTTAGAATTATGTGCACATACTATGTCCTCTAAGTATTTGTTGAATTGTTTATGTGAGTTGAATAGTTAAAATATATCATGTTACCATGTATTCAAGTCCATTTCATTCAAGTGTTTTCTAGAATGTCCCAATTAATGAATGATGATCAAGTAATTAGTTATCATATTTTGGGATTGTGCCATGTCTTATAATTTATGCTATTGAGTCCTGGGGGTATTCAATACTCGACAATTTAGTTATTTACGTAGATCCATAGCAAGTCACTAAATAGTATTAGTCATGTCACGATCAGTAGAATTCGATCAGTTACAAAACTCAAGAAAACTCAGTAGTACTCAAAAAATCAGTCACAATATTTAGTTTAGACCTCAGTAGTACTCAGTTAGTTAACAAAATTCAATAGTTTTCCGTCAGTCCATGGAACCTAGTGAAATCAATTTAGTTCAATTATATAGTACAATCAGTAACAGTTTAGTCTAGCCTAGAATGGTTTAGAATTTAGTTCAATGTCTATTCTGTTGGGGGTAGGATTTAGCATTGAGTGAACCCAAGGATGGTGATTCACCTACCGGTAGAGGGTGTAATCCTTAGTAGTAGTCCTCGCATTCCAGAACTACTTAGTAAGCATAGGTTGAGACATCGACCTTCCAGTTGAGGGTTGATGAGGTGATTTAACCTTCTAGTTGAGGGTTCCACCGTTATCATTCAGAGCACCTGCCAGATGAGGGTGACTCAATTTGTCTTTAACTGTGGCACGGTATTGACACCTTTCCATCTAGGGTTATAGGTTTGACCCCTATTAGTTCAGAGAGGGGTATGTCAGTTAGATGATTACTTGCCACAGTCTTCGTTTCAGTTCCAGTATCAGTATAGAACTCAGTCTAGTTTTATTGGACTAGGACTGTCAGATATAGTCACTTAGTTCAGTTTGAAACTCAATACAGTTCCATAGAATCAGGACTTTCAGATATAGTCATTCAGTTATCAGTAATCTAATATCAGTAAACTCAAATATCAGTTAATCAATATTCAGAACTCTATATCCAGTGCTATCACGATCTCTGTAATAGTTTACATGTTCATGCATGTACTCTCATTCAGTTATACTTATGTCATTCAGTTAGTACTATTCATGCATATGAACCTATACATTTCAGCCAACCTTACTTTTCATACCAGTACATTCAAAGTACTGACGCATACTTTTCTTTTGCGCTATGATGTATTATATCATATGTTCAGATGCACGGGCTCCCGATCATATTTAGTAGTTAAAATACTCAGCAGTCATAGTTAGTGGTGAGTCCTCATAGTCTGAGGACATGATTATTATTTTAGCATTTCAGTTTATTTTAGTAGTTTGGAGTTAGTTAGGGCCTTGTCCCATCAACTCCACATTCAACTAGTAGAGGCTTTTACACTAGAGTATTTTTTTCTAGATATTCAATTTTGGTATTGATATACCGCATTCAATATTTATTTACAGTATTGAACCTTATGGCCAATTTTTGCCTAATTTTTACAGTGTTATTATTCAGTTACTGCAGTAGGTACCAGTCATGGGTTAGCTTATGGTCCTTCAGTATTATGAGCATCGTGTAGAGTCTAGGGTATAAACTCTAAGCGTTACAAACATGGTATCAAAGCCTAAGGTTTAACAGAGTCCTAGGAAGTTTGAAAAACATATCTGGTAGAGTCTGGTGCATTGGTATGTAGCACACCAAACTTATGGACAGGAGGCTATGAGATGTTTTAGGAAAAGTGTCCCTTCTTTCAGTAATCATGTTATCTGAGTGAGCACAAGATCAATTTAAAATCCTTGTCTAATCTAAGTTTCTCTTCCGTTTAAAAATGTGCCTCCAAAGAGGACTAAGGGAAGAGAAATAGGTGATCATCCAGCACCTCAGCCCGTCTAACCACGTCCCCTGGGTGAACATGTCTCCCACATTATATTCAGAGCAACTTTCACTACCCTAGCTCATTTTGTGGCAGCTTAGAATGAATGCCTAACTTTTGTTCCATCCAACCCAATGGCTAATAATGCTGCATCCAGAATTCAAAACTCCACCAGAATGAACCCTCCATCTTTTACTGGGTCTAATTCAGATGAGGACCCATAGGAATATTTTGATCAGGTACAGAAGGTTAAAGACATCATGGGGGTGACAGCTAGTTAGTGTGCTGATCTAGCTGCATATCAGTTGTAGGATATGGCTCACTCATGGTATAAACAGTGAAAGGTAGAAAGGGCTGCAGATAAAGGACCCATAGAATAGAAGGAGTTTACCACTGCTTTCCTGGATAGGTTCTTCCCACTGGATTTAATGGAAGAAAAAGTTCTAGAAATTATTAATCTAAATCAGGGTAACATAATAGTAAAAGAGTATTCTCTTAAGTTTACTTAACTAGCTAGATGTGTTTCTCATATGGTAGCAGATAAAAGAGCAAAGATGAGTAATTTCATGTCTAGGGTATCTAGCAGTATGGTCAAGGAGTGTCAGACCACAATCCTGATTAAGGAGATGGACATATCCAGGCTCATGGTCTTTCCTCAGCCGATTAAGAAGGACAAGAATAGAAAGAAGGAAAGGGACACCAAGAGAGTGAGAATAGGTAGTTTCAACTTTGCTCAGCCTAAGTCAGAGGGTGTAAATCATTCTTAGTTCCACTAAAAATCCTTAGTTCCAGTTCCATTCTCAGCCAGTCCTATAGTGCTGAAACTTAGAGACGACAATATAGATAGGGAACCAGGCCCTAAACCTCAGGGTAGTTTCAGTAGTGCCTAAACCAATTCCCTTTATCAGAAATATGGCAGAAATCACCAGGGTATCTACAGATATGGCAGTAATGTGTGTTACAGATATGGCAAGACAAGTCATAGAGTTAGAGATTGTCCCCCGTCAGGTTCCCAGGGTCAGCATAATCGGCCCCCAACTTAGTCCGATTGCCTGAAACAACATGGTACCATATCTAGTGCCACTAGTGGGAAACGCCCAAATAGAATCTATGCTCTTCAGTCCTGACAAGATCATGAATGTTCTCCTGATGTGGTCACTAGTACGTTACAAGTTTTCAATTTACATGTTTATGATTTGCTAGATCGATGAGCTTAATTGTATTTTTTTTACTCCTTATATAGCTGTTGAATTTGGAGTTAGTCTTAAAATCCTATAAGATCCTTTCTCAATCTCTACCCCAGTGGGTAAATATATCATAGCTCGATGAGTATACAAGAACTGTCCAATTATGATATCTTAGAAAGTCACTTCAGCAGACTTAGTCAAATTATAAATAATCAATTTTGATGTCATTCTCTACATGGATTGGCTTTATTCCTACTATGCCTTATTCGACTATAGGAATAGAATTATCTATTTTCAGTTTACAAATAAGCCTGCCCTAGAGTGGAGGGGTAGTACTTCCGCACTTAGGGGTCAGCTTGTTTCCTACCTAAGGGCAAGGAAAATAATATCTAAGAATATGTCTACCATTTTATTTGAGTCTAACGTTCTAGTCTAGAAAACCCTACTCTTGAGTCAGTATCAGTAGCATGTGAATTTCTAGATATATTTGCCGAAGATCTTCCCAGAGTTCCTCCCGAGAGGGAAATTGATTTTGGAATCGATCTTCTTCCAGATACACATCTCATCTCTATTCCACCATATAGGATGGCACCTACAGAACTCAAGGAGTGAAAAGAACAGTTGAAGGATCTCTAATATAAGGGATTTATCAAATCCGGTTTATCCTCGTGGGGTGCAATAGTTCTATTCATGAATAAGAAAAATGGTTCCCTGAAAATATGTATTGACCATCATCATCTAAATAAAGTTATGATTAAGAACAAGTATCAACTTCCATTAATCGTTGACTTATTTGACCAATATTAGGGTTCTAGTTATTTTTCTAAGATAGACCTCAGATCAGGCTATCGTCAGCTCAGAGTCATTGAATGTGACATTCTAAAAATAGCTTTTAGAACTTGATATGGTCACATCAAATTCTTAGTCATGTCATTTGGTCTTACCAATGCCCCAACATCTTTCATTGACTTGATAAACTGTGTGTTCAAGAAGTACTTAGACATGTTCATCATAGTTTTCATAGATGACATTCTTTCCTCCTCCTGCAGTGAGCATAATCATACAGACCATCTAACAATAGTATTATAGACTCAAAAAACCATCAGCTATTCATTAAATTTAGTTAGTGTGAATTTTGGCTAAGGTCGTAGCTTTCCCTAGCCATATCATTTTTGGTTCTGGCATTAAAGTTGATCCCCAAAAGATCACAGCAATGAGAAACTGGCCCAGACCCATCTCTCCATAAGATGTCCAGAGTTTCTTAGGCTTGGCCGGCTATTGGCAATGATATATGGAGGGATTTTCATCTATTGCATCCCCTATGTCCAGATTGACTCAGAAAAAGGTCAAATTCTATTGGTCAGATTCTTGTGAAAAGAGTTTCAGGAGTTGAAGCCTAAACTCACTACAGCCCTAGTTTGACCCTACCAGATAGCTAGGATGACTTTGTTATGTATTTTAATGCTTCCAGTGTTTGTTTAGGGTGTGTTTTGATGTAGAGAGGTAAGGTCATAGACTATGCTTGTAGACATCTCAAATCCTATGAAAAGAACTATCTTACTCATGACCTTGAGTTAGTAGCAGTATTATTTGCCTTAAATATTTGGAGGAACTATTTGTATGGTGTGTAAGTTGACGTGTTCACAGACCATAAGAGCCTGCAGTATGTATTTTATTAGAAAGATCTAAACCTCTATTAGAGAAGGTGGTTGGAGTTGTTAAAGAACTATGACATGAGCGTCCTGTATCATCCGAGTAAAGCCAATAAAGTGGTTGATGCTCTTTGTAAGATGTGTATGAGGAGTGTTGCTCACGTGGAGGATGGTAAGAAGAATTTAGATCAGGAAGTTCATCAGGTTGCCTGACTAGGTGTCCTCTTAGTCGATTCATCAGAAGGTAGTGTATGGGCGCAGAGTAGTTTAAAATCATCCCTAGTTTCCAAGGTGAAAGAAAAGCAGGATAAGGATCGCAATCTAGTCAATTTGAAAGAACCAGTCAGAGATCAGAAGGTAGAGGTTTTCTCCCAAGGGGTAGATGGTGTATTGAGTTTCTAGGGTCGGTTATGTATGCTAGGTGTAGATTACTTAAGGTAGAAAATTCTAGAAGAAGTGTATGGTGTGTGCCACTTTATTCATCTAGGGGACACTAAGATGTACTATAATTTGTAGGAGATCTATTGGTGGAGTGTGATGAAGAGAGACATTGTAGAATTTGTGGCTAAGTACTCAACATGTCAACAGGCTAAGAATGAGCATTAGAAAACTAGTGGGTCCATACAGAAGTTTAGTATTCCCACCTAGAAATGAGATAAGGTGAACATGGACTTTATGAAGAGTTTTCCTTGTACACATTGTTAGCACGATTCAATTTGGGTCATTTTAGACAAAATGACCAAATCAACTCATTTTATACCAATCTATACCTCTTATTAAGCCAAGAATTATGCCAAGCTATATATTAGAGAGTTGGCTAGATTTCATGGTGTTCCATTATCTATTATTTCTGATAGAGGTATGTAGAAGCCTTCCAAAAGGGTCTTGGTACCCAAGTTCATCTCAGTACAGCCTTTCACCCCCAGATAGATGGTCAGGCAGAGAGGACCATCTAGACTTTAGAAAATATATTGTGAGCATGTGCGATTAACTTTAAAGGTAGTTGGGATGACCACTTGCCTTTGATTGAGTTTATGTACAACAACAACTATCATTCCAGCATTCAGATGGACCCATTTTAGATGCTTTATGGTAGAAGGTATAGGTCTCCCATCAGTTGATTTGAAGTGGGTGAGGCCGCAGTGGTAGGGCCTGACTTGGTATGTGATACCTTATATAATGTTTAGTTGATCAGATAATGGCTTAAGACAGCTTAAAGCTGGTAGAAATCATATGTAGATATGCATAGAAAGAATATCAAGTTCAATATTGGTGATTATGTGTACTTAAAAATATATTCTATGAAAGGAGTGAGGAGGTTTGGCAAGAAAGGAAAGCTCAGTACTCGATATGTCGATCCTTATTAAATTCTCAGCTGTTTTGGAAAGGTAGCTTACAAGCTTAAGTTACCTTTGGACTTAACTTCAGTACATCTAGTGTTCTATGTCTCCTTTCTTAAGAAAATCGTAGGTGACCCAGCAGTTGTAGTCCCTACAGAGGGCATAGATATTTAGAATAGCCTCTCTTACGAAGAGATTCCAATCGAAATCCTTGATTTTCAGATCCATAAACTGAGGAATAAAGTAATCCATCTAGTCAAATTTCTTTGGAGGAATCAGTCTATTGAGGGAGCTACTTGGGAAGAAGAATAAGATATACGGACAAGGTATCCTCACCTCTTCTCCTCAAACTCAGACTCAGCCTAAGCTAACAGTTCTCTTTAAACTTACTTAGTTTCATGCTCAGATTTCCTTTATAAGTTTGGTATCAGTTTCCATTGCTTATCCAGTCATACATTCATCAGTCAATTCCATCAGATATTCATGCATCATATATGCATGTTCAGTTTAAGAGACTAAGCTTATAAGCAATTCCAGTCATGCATTCATGCATCAAATATGCATACTTAGTATGGAATTTTAGTATCTCAGTAATGTCAGTCATGAAATCATATTTTAGTTGTGCATGATTGGTACATGAATTCATTCTATCAGTAGTCTCATTATTCTCAGCTCAGTTATCCTCATTCAAGAATGAATATTTCCAAGGGGGGGAAATTGTAAAACCTCACAAAATCCTTAGACTCAGTCCTTTAAATCTTGTTAAGGGGTGATAGACTTAGAAAAGTTTAGCTAAGTATTCAGACTTAGTGTCATTTTATCCTTTGAAAGTTGGCAAATCTATTTCACGTCCTCTATGACCTTAAAATACAACCTTTAGGTTGAATCATGATCAGGATATCAGTAGGTGTCCTCGAACAAGTTTTAGATACTTTTGAACTTCTTTTAAGCACGTTTAACAGTCCAAACCAGTGGATCAACACGATCTCAATGCACCATGTCGCCTATTGCGTCGATGAATATTTTCCTTCATCTCCCCAGTGCAAATTTTAATGAACCAGTACGAACTCGACACGGTGCATTGGCCATCACATCGATGCCAATGATACAATAAATCGTTCTGCGCATTTCTAAATCAATTTTCTATAATTAAAATTCACATTCCTTAGGGGTATTTGGGTCTTTTACCCTCGATTATCAGCCCTAAAACATGAAATTAATACCCTTAGAGGCAAAATTCATTCTCTATTTAGAAATTACTCAAGAACAAAAACCTAGGAGATCAAATTTCAAACTCAAGGCTTAAGATTTCAGCATCATTCTTAAAGACTTTAGCAATAAAGGTATGTCAAGTATTCATCCAAGGATTTCCTTCCACCTTTGGAGTTTAAGCACCCTTTTCAACTACAAGATAATGATTTTGATGAATTTCATGGTAGGATTTGAATGTGGATTACCATGTTAATGGGGTTTCTAATTCAATATTTAATTGCTAGATGCATATGAAATTATTTGTTATATGTGTTTTACAATGTTAATTCATGCTAAAACCCTCAAATTGTGAAACTGCTATATGAAATTATGATGCTCGCATGTTGTTTAGTATTATATGCACATCCTATGTCCTCCAAGTGTTTGTTGAATTGATCATGTAAGTTGAATAGTGAAATTATATCATGTTAGCATGTATTCAATTTCATGTCATGCAAGTGTTTGCTAGAATATCCTAATGAATGAATGATGATAAACTAATTAGCTATCATGTTTTGGGATTATGCCATGTCTTATAATTTATGCTATTGAGTCCTGGGTGTATTCAATACCCAAAAATTTAGATATTTACCTAGATCCATGGTCAGACACATAATAGTACTAGTCATGTCATGATCAGTAGAATTTGGTCAGTTACAAAACTCAGGAAAACTCAATAGTACTTAGAAAATCAATCACAGTATTCAGTTCAGAACTCAGTAGTACTCAGTCATTTAAAAGAATTCAGTATTATTCCGTCAGTCCATGGAACCCAATGAACTCAATTTAGTTCAGTTATACAGGACAATCAGTAATATTTCAGTACAGCCTAGAACGGTTTAGAATTTAGTCCAGTGTCTATTCAATTGGGAGTAGGGTTTAGCACCGAATGAACCCAAGGATGGGGACTCACCTTCCAGTAGAGGGTGTGATCCTTAGTAGCAGTCCTCATATTCCAGAACTACATAGCCAGCATAGGTTGAGACATCAACCTGCCAGTTTGGGTTAATGAGGTACTTTAACCTGCCAGTTGACGGTTCCATCATTCTAATTTAGAGCACTTATCAGACGAGGGTGACTCAGTTTGTCTTTTCCCATGACATGATACTGATACCCTTCCATATGGGGTTAAAAGTTAGACCCTAATCAGTTCATAGAGGGTCATATCAATTAGATGATTACTTTTAGTCTCAGTTTCAGTTCCAGTCTTAGTATAGAACTCAGTCCTGTTCTACAGGACCAGGACTATCAGATATAGTCACTCGGTTTAGTATAAAACTCATCACAGTTCCATAGAATTAGGACTTTTAGACATAGTCAGTAAGTTCTTAGTAATCCAGTACCAGTAAACTCAGATATCAGTTAATCAGTATTCAGAACTCTGTATCCAGTGCTATCAAGATCTCAGTCATATTTTACGGGTTCATACATGTACTCTCATTCAGTTATATTTATGTCATTCAGTCAGTATTGTACATGCCTATTAAACCATGCATTTCAGCCTACCTCATTTTGCATACCAGTATATTCAAAGTACTGACGTATACTTTTCTTTTACGCTATAATGTCTTATATCATTGGTTCAGATGCATGGGCTCCCAATTTTATTTAGCAGTTCAGATATTCAGAAGTCAAACTTAGTGGTGAGTCCTCATAGTTTGAGGATGTGACTATTATTTCAGCACTTCAATTCATTTCAATAGTTTGGTGTTAGTTGGGGACTTATCCAATCAACTCTATGTTTAGATAGTAGAGACTTTTAGACTAGAGTATTTTTAGTCAGATGTTCAGTTTTGTTATTAATAAACTGCATTCAGTATTTATTTATAGTATTGAACCTTATGGCCAGTTTCCACCTAATTTTTGCATTTTTACGGTGCTATTAATCAATTATTCTAGAAGGTACCAATTATGGGTTAGCTTGTGGTCCTTAGAGATTATGAGCACCGTGTAGTGTCCGTGGTACAAACTCGGGGCGTTACGATATTGGACCCTAACTTATTTTATAATCTTGGTATGCCAGTTAGATAAACACTCCTATAGTGATAGTTACAATTTCAGATTTAGTATAGAACTCAGTTCAGTTCTACAGAATCAGTACTGTCAGACACAATCATCCAGCTTAATATAGAACTTAGTTTAGTTATACGAGATCAGGACTGTCAAAAACAGTTACTCAGTATTTGTAATTCAGTTATTAGTAATCTCATGTATCAGTTACTCAGTTATCATAACTCAATACTCAGTTTCAGTAAAAGCTCATATATATATATATATATATATATATGTTCATAATATTGCATACTCAATATTTTACAGTAGTTACAATTATCTATGTACTCTTCTTCAGTTACTTCATATCATTCAGCCAGTTATTATTTATGCATATGAACCCTTGCATTCAGTCTTACCTCATCTAGCATACCAGTACATTCCACGTACTGATACATACTTTCTCTTTGTGCTATGATGTCTCATATCATAGGTTCGGAGGCTTAGTGTCCCAACCGAACTTACACAAATTCAGATAGCAGCAGCAGATTTAGTAGTGAGTCCTCATATATCAAGGATATGCTTTTATTTCAGTAGTTTTAGTATTGCAGTAGTCTAAGTTAGTTTGGAACTTGTCCCATCAACTCCATATTAGATAGATCAGTTAGAGGCTTTTTAGACTAGACTAGTTCAGCCATATTTAGTTTTCATATGTTATTTCAGTACTATATTTATCAGCATTCCAATTATGAACCTTATGGCATTTCAGCCTGATTTTCTATAATATTTCAGTATTATTATTTAGTGTTCACAACAGGTACTAGTCATGGGTTAGCATGTGGTCCTTTGGGGTTATGAGAACCGTATGATATCCGAGGAACAGGCTCGGGGTATTACATATAAGCACATACTAGGGGCTAAACTGTGTTAAGAATGTATGGGATATTACAAACACCAACAAAAAAGAGTGTCAAAAAAATTTATTTGTTCACATTTTTGTACTTTAGTAGAAATTTGAGACTTAGATCTAGAAGTTTTGTGTGTGTGTGTTTTAGTTTCTAGTGCTAGATCCTTGTTCCCTAGCACTAATAGAGACTAGATCTAAACTTAGAGCTAAACCTAGGTTGTTTTGAGCCATCCACTATTATTGAGCTTGTGTTTGAAGAACCTTGAAGGTGGATCTCATTTTTTGTAAAGGTGGTTGTGGCATTTTGGACTTGACGTTGTGGTATTTGTTCTTATTTTGTCAACGTGACCTTTAATCTTCAAGAATCATCAAATTTGGAGGTCATTTGCTTAAGGGTCAACTTGGGAGAACTTTCAATGTTCTTGTTGTTCTTCTTCATCTTCATATCTTCTTGAAGAAGAATATTCAAAAGTGGTTGTTTGATCTTGAAAAATGAAGAAAGAGGGGTAGTACTTGTTTGTTCTAAAAATATTCCAAGCATATTCTAAGTCTTTTAAGAAAAGAAAGCAACAAAAGGAATATTTAAGAATAAGGGGAAGTACAAGGGGGGACCATTTCAAATTCAAACTCTTTTGTTCTTGAAAAAGGCTCCGATTCTTGAATTTTCACCCTCAAAACCGAATTTCTACCCTCTAGAGTAAATATTGATCAAAAATTCAACGTTGGAAAATAAGAAATTTTTACAAATCTTAACCAACCACAAGCTGTCATGTCATCATTTCTGTACAACTCATTTTAGGCTCAAATTTTGGATTCTCGATTTCATTTCTTGTGTCTTTAGTTTCATTTTCTATTTCTTGTGTCTTTAGATTCATTTTCTTTGATTCTAGTATTAATTAACAAACTAGTAATCACCTACTAGGCTGTGGGTTAGTTTTGAGTCCATTTATTTCTTGTTACCTTTCTTTGTGTTCTTTTATCTTTTGTGATTCATTATACTTCCTTGGCTCAAGTCAGAACAAGGTTTCTTTGAGTCTTTCAAATGAAAATCTATTTTGGGTTAGAGTAGAAATCAACACTCAACTTCCCACAGATTATGAGCCAACTTTCAACACTTGTGAAACCAATTGTGAAGTAACAAAACAGTTGAAAGTGTGACTTTTTTTCTTTAACACTACTTTGTTTATTGTTTTTATTTTTGTTTTCTCTTAGGTACCTTGACAATGGAAGGAACAACATCACCAACCCTGGATAGTTATGGTATTTATGGTACCTCAGATCCTTTTGAAGATTTCTACCAAAACCTTGAAAGGTTACACCAATTGCTTAATCTACCAATGCCTCCATAAACTGTCACCACTCAAACTACCATATACCCTCAAAGTCAAATCTCCACTAAACAAGATACTAGAATTTTACCTAGTATCAATTCTTCTTATGTACAGGTTTAAGATAATATACTTCCATCGGAGAATTCAAGGAGGGTTCCTCAAGAACACATGGCTGATGATCAAACAGAGTTCTTGGCTAAGAATTCCAACTTTGGGAAAAATGATGAAGAGATGATCCAAGGGAAAAGTCTAGAAAAACTCCCTTGTATTGAGAGATTCCCAAAAGAACAAGTGGGATTCCATGATATACACTAAGGTGAAGACCTTACCTCATGTGAGATACAAGGTAACAATGTTATCTCATACACTCCTATAAAATTAGAATATTGTGATGTGGCTAGTAGTATCCAAGTGAATGTAGTTGGTGGTTTGCCAAAGGATTTTCATAAGCCTTCCCTTTGTGATACTCTTGGCATTGCTAGGTTTCATAAAGATCAAATTCTTATTGTAAGTAAGCAAGCACTAATTGATCCTATAGATGACTGAATTAATTATTCTCGTTAAATCAATTTGTGTCCACCTATTTTTAGCACTTGTAACTTGAATGAGGTCCTATTTCCAAGTGATGAGAGTAGTCACACACTAGTTGACGATGTGAAAACCAAGGTGAGTCTACATTAGTAGGTGAGTTGCCAAAAACTAGTGAAGGTGTGAACAATGATCAACTTACTCATAAATGTAGTACACTACTTGAGCATGTATGTGGAGTGCTTGATGAATCTCAAGTTAATGATAATGTTGATAGAGTTGATCATGAGGATGGAAATGATTCTTTGAGCATATTGTGTGATGAAAGTATTATTATTAGTTTTGCTCATAGAATTCATGAAAATGAAATTGTTGTGAAGAATGACATATGTCTTTGTGAGAGTGAAATTGCATGCTTTAAATCCTAACCTTTGGATAGTAATTCTCTCTCAAAGAAAGATGTCATGTGTGAAAATAGTGAGATTTGTCCTTGTATGACACCTAGTGATATGCAATGTGATGTGTTTAAAGGAAAAGGTGGTAAGCTTAAGATTCACATGTTGTCCTATTTCTTGAAATCTAATAAAAATATAGAATAAAGTGAAGATTATGCTAACCATTCAATTCTTGATAGTGATCTCCTACTATTGAAAAAAAATGATCACTTGGGTAAGGATAGCTTCCGTTTCCTTGTATGTTTAGGAAACCCGATTAGTGATTATTCTTGTGAAAATGGTTTTAATTATGAATACTTTGATGCTCATGGTGGTTTGTATCTATGTGAAAATTACTGTAACAACCCGAGACTACCCCTAATCATTACACGGTGCTTACAGTCTTGAGGGACCACAAGCTAACCCATGAGCTGGTACCTAATGTGAGCACTGAATAATAATATGATAAATACAGAAAAATACTGACATTGCCATAAGGTTTTATCAACTGGATTCAAAACTAAATTATAAATCTAGAAAGGGAACAACTGTCTAAATCTGAGAAAATACTAATAAATTGAATAACTAACTGACTGTAGTGTCTGAAAAGCCTCTAAGACTGACTGACTAAGAGTTGATGGGATAGGTCCCCAACTAACTCTACTAACTACTGAAATAAAGATATGAAGTAAAGTAATTTGTCCTCAGATAATAAGGACTCACCACTGCTAATGTGCTGCTGATAATCTAAAAATCTAGGTGTGATTCAGGAACTCAGCGTCACCACCTATGATTAGAGACATCATAGCGCAAAAGAAAAGGTAAGCAATCGGTATTTTGAATGTACTGATATGCTAAATGAGGCAGGCTGATATGCAAGGTTTCATGAATGGAAGTAATAAACTATCTGAATATACATGTAGAGCATGAAGTACTGAGTAGAGGACATGAAATCTATAGGTACTAAAGATAGGTAAAACATGTAAATACTATGTATGCACGAGAGTCTGAAAATGCTAAAAAATATATGAAAATCTGTAGACACTGAGGATGCATAACTAAGCATATAACATGGATTGAGTAAAATCTATAATTTGAAATACTAAAAATACTGATATCTATATGCCTTGGTCAGATGACACTAAGATTGAATGACTGAACTAGAACAATAACTGAGACCATATCTGAGACTGTGGAAGGTATTATCTAACTGACATGCCCCAATCTGAGCCAATCATGGTCCAACCTGTAACCCCAGCTGGAAGGGTGTTAATATTGTTCCATGGGTACTAACGCTGGCTGTGTGGATCCACTAAACTGTTATAATGTCCAAAGGACTAAGGGTGTCAAGCCTGAATTGGCGGGTGGCCCCTGCGAGATAGTCAAGCCTAATTTGATGGTTGACTACTCATATCCTATGTTGTCTATGTGGTTCTAGAGTATAGGTACTGCTAATAACGACTCTACTCATCTAACAGGGAAGTTTCCATCCCTACACTTGCTCGGTGCTAATTCCTACTCCCAACTGAATGACACTAAAATCTGGAATATTCTGAGTTTAACTGACTGTTTTGATCACGCTCATGATATAATCTGAAGTTTTTCTGTAATATACTGAGACTAGACTAAATAAAAATCTTTGTTTTTTAGGTGTTCAATACCCCTATGACTCAAAACAATCATATTAATATGACACCTAAACTTGGGGAACATGACATGAAGGCTTTCATAAAACATTTACTCTTATAAGCATTTTATCAAACACTCTTGGTTCATAGTTTAGTCAAATCATGGAAATACTAAAGGACTGGTATAATTGACATAAAAGTAACATGGGAAACACTAAGTCAGGGTTTAATTCAATAAATGATAACACTAAAACATGGGGAATCAAATAATATCAATAATCTCATTGAAAAATAGTATGAAATCATAGTTCATGGGAAGACATGGATTAAATCATAATTTAAAACATAGTAAATCTTGAAAAGAGCAAAAATTTTATAATTTAAAAGGGTTTCTTTGACTCCATGGAAGAATATCTAATATACCTGAGTTACTGAATTTGGAAGGATTGATGGAGAGTTCTTGAGATTTGACCTTGATTCTTGAGAGCTAGAGTTTCTTGTTCTTGAAAGAGGAGATTTATAATTTGAGAGAAAGTGAATAATGATGAGTATTTAGGTCAATTAGGGTTTATATTTTGTATTTAGTACAAGGTTGGGGCTTGAGGGAAAAACCCAAATACCCTTAAACGAATTTTAAAATGTTAGCTAGAAATTGAAATCCCGAATTTTGGCCTTGGCGTGATGCACCACTTCGCTACAAGCCACTAGAAATTTGAAAATTAGGACCTATAAAAATACGGTGAAGGTCCACTATCGTGGTAAGCCTTGGGATGCCATTTTGTCCACCTCCATGATGCGCCAACATCACGGAGTCCCAATGGAAATTAACAAACAAGAAATTGGCCTACTCTGCAATGCTCCATAATCATGGAGTCACAATGGAAATTGGCAATGGTACTTTGGGTTGTCTACATGACGTACTAAGAGTTAAAATGATGGTATTTAATGACTGGAACTTAAAATTGCCATAACTTCTTACTCGGTTATCAGATTTAGAGGAATTTTAAATCGTTGGAAAGATAATTAAATTTCCTATGAAATGGTAGGATATACACAGAAAAGTAATGAGTTTTTCAAAAATTTCATATACGAATACTTATGTATAAGGACATAAATTATGCTAGGGAAATGTGGGGTGTTACAATTACCCTTTTGAAAGATGAGGCAGTGCATGTTTAGAAAGTCCATCTACTTTTCCTTTGTGTGTTTCCTATGTTAGTCATACTCATAGTGATGAACTTGAAACTAATAGTAGTACATATATGAGGACACCATAGTTAAAGTTGATTTGTGTGACACCTTTCCCTACCCTCTCTTTACTCAGGATATTGACAATGGTAATATAGGGAGTATGTCTAATTATAAGGATGGAATCTTATGGAAAAGTGAGTATAGACTTGACCCATGTTCTTGTCTTCTTCTCCCTTTTGACCCCGGTGACTTATTGGGTTGATAAAATTGCAATACAACCAATTTGGTGCTTGGTCAAGACGACAAGAAAAGATTGATTGTGGATGTTGGTATCCTTACCTATGATGGAAAGTATTTCTTGGGGACTTACAATCCATTTGATAGACCCAAGTTGTACATGGGAGGAACTTCCAACAATGTTAAGTTTTCATTAAAAAAGGGGAGTAATAAAAGAAACCTAAAGAGTTCACCATTGAGTGTTTCCTCTATTGATCAACGTATCACTACTTGTAAGTCAACAAAAGAATTCTCTCTTGAAGACACTTTGGATGAATTCCCTTCTAGTGACACCCTTCTTTGTGTCTTGGTTTTGATTGGAAACCCCATCCTCAAAGGTGGTAAACTTAAGTAAAATGTGTCATTACCTCTTTAGGGTATTGCTTATATACTTGTATCCATGTTTGACACACTTTTACTTAAGTTATATGATTTACAACTTGTTGATTCCAAGTTGAATTCATGTTTAAGGAAGAGTCCAAGGGGGTTAAATACTTCTTGTTAAGGTTGGACACTACGAAGTATCTTGTGGGACTCTTGAGAGCATGATTGCATTCATTAATAGAGGGAAACAAAATTCTTGGGAGAACTACTTGTCTTGGATTGGCTTGTTGAGTAGGTACTCAGTTCTCTATTTTCCCTAATTGCATGTCTCCATTGATAAAATTCCTTCCCTCGGGAAGATGTTTGAAAAGGAGAGGTCCTATGTACTTGCAATATTTCTTTCTCTCTTTGTGTGTTCCTACTTTAGGATATATCTTTGATGAGAATAGAGTCTTTAGTACCTTTCTTCATTACATTTATGCATATGATTTTGTTACTAATCTTGTTTAATATACATCGTATGTTGGCATGAATTTCTTAGAAAGGGAATTTGTAGAGTGCCTAAAACTCTTGTGGCCAATGGCACCCCTTTTGATAAAAGCACCTTAGAGGAGACTTTTATGTTCAATTCCTTTCAATACTACCTCTTTGCTTATGATGATGTCCATGCTAGTCATGGATTTATCTTATTTATAGGTAGGAAGTGTCTCGAATGGTCCACTTGATTGAGCAATAATGCTACAAGGATCACTCATATTCTTATGCTTTTTAAGAGGAAAGTATTCTTACCTTTGGAGATTGTTGATGCCATTATGACCTTTGTAGTTTCATTATCTCTTGGCGATGTTCATATCCATTCCCTTTGTGATATTTGTATTAAGCTTTATAAGAATAAAACAAGGGATTCACGGTTATATTTCAAGTGTATACCATCTTAACATGATGATGTTATTTGATATACTAACCCTAACCCTCATTCCATGAGGATATTGTGCTTGTTTGTCCTTTCTTTAGTTTTGCAAGGTATACATTCAAGGTCGAATCGTTCTTAAGAAGGAGAGAATGATATGAGCCAAATGTCCCAGTTATTTCTATCCTAGGCAGCTGTAATACCTCGATTTTCTGAACTGGAATGCTACACAGTGTTTATGATCCCGAAGGACCACAAGCTAACCCATGACTGATATCTGTACCCATGCACTACAATATATAATTTAATAATGCAGAAAACATGAACATGTAGGCCATAAGGTTCAACTGAATAAAGAATCTATAAAATAGTAACATATGTGTAGGTGAAAGATACCCAAAACAACTGAAAAATGAATCAAATCTGAACTAAATCTGAAAGCCTCTAAATACTGTCTGAATAAGGAGTTGAAGGAATATGTCTCCAACTAACTCTAGGCAGTAAAACTGAGTTGAAATAATAAATGAAATAAAATAATATCATATCATCCTCGAATGAATAGGACTCACTGCAACTCTATATACTGGAATGCAGCTATTATTGCTAGTCTGGAACTCCTGTCTCTGAACCTATGGTGTAATATGAAAAGAAAGCACCATAGCGCAAATGCATCAATACAACTAGAGTACCGAGTATACAAGTGAGGTAGGCTAATGCAAAGGGTTTACATGCATGAATAATGTTAACTGACTAAATGATATGAACGTAAGAGTACAAACATACATACATACATAGTAACTGAGATCATAAGTACATGATATCTAAATATGTATGCTAACATATGGTTTACTGATAACTAACATGGCTTAAATTATAGTTCTGATAACATAGGTGATTGGGTCTGACAGTCTTGAATCTGAGGAAACTTTTTGATTCCCATGCTATAACTAAATTTGACTGTATCGAACAGTCCTAGCATACTAATAGTTGAAGAACTATCTGAGTTCTTTTACTGAGACTGAGTTTGAAACTGTGAGAGGTAGTTGGTTAACTGGCATACCCAATGTGTGCCATTATGGTTTAGCTGGGGTCCAATCTCTGCCCACACTGGAGGGGTGTCAATACCAAGCCACTGGTAAGGACAGTTGTAAGTGATCCTTAGCTAGAAGGTACTCAAAACGAGAGTGGTGGGAACCTTGAACTGACAGGTTAATCTACCTTATCAACCCTAATCTAACAGGTGAAGATGTCTCAACCTATGCTGGCTACATAGTTCTGGAATGCAAGGATGACTTCTAAGAATCACACCCTAAAATGGTAGGTGATTTCCCATCCTTGGGTTCACTCGGTGCTAACTTATACTCCCATCTAAAAAGACTGAACATGATTCAACTGACTGTACATAGACTGATTAACTGACTTCTATTGACTGATGGAGTAGCACTACTATCTGAGAGTTAACTAAGATCATGAGATTTCTAAGGTTTCCTGAGTCACATGACTGACTGGGTTTTATAGATTATAGATTGACTGAGATTATCTTGACAACATGACATGGCTCTAGTCACACAGCTATATTTTTTGGGTACAAATACCCCTAGGACTTGATAGAAGGAAACTGACACATATGACATGACTTGATCACAAGATTGGAGTCTGTAATTCATAATATCATAAGTAGGGAATCTTATACTTCATGTAGTTATTCAACATCTTAAACATTGTAGGGATTGCATGGATATATTTCGTGTACATATTATACATATCCATTATCATATATGCTTCATACCGCAACAATAGCAATACATCAATAGCATGGAATTCATATTTAAGTATATAGCTAACACAGACTTGTCATTTAGATATCATGGAACCATGTAAACATAAATTCCTAACATCCCAATCATTTTATGAAACACCTGACATGCATTCTTTAAGGCATAGGTGTATTTCATAACTTGCACCATATTACACCACCTAAAGTTCATAGTTTTTAACAAACAACCATATATATATTCCATTAAAACACCTTTAGATATCATCTTAAAACTTAAACAAAAATCATCAACATGGTTACAGGGTTACAGGGGAAAGGAGGGGAGAAAAAGTTGTTTAGACTCGCTAAGGCTAGGTAGAGAAAGGGTCGTGACCTCTACCAGGTAAGCTGCATTAAGGGGGTGGACGGTACAGTGTTGGTGGAAGAAGGCCACATTAAGAATAGATGGCAGTCATACTTTCATAGGCTCTTGAATAACGATGGGGATAGAGCTATTGTGTTAGGGGAGCTGGAGCACTCAGAGGAGTGTCGGGATTTTAGTTATTATAGACGTTTTAAAGTAGAAAAGGTTAGAGAGGCTGTTCGCAGGATACGAAGGGGTAGGGTGACGGGTCCGGATGAGATAACAGTGGATTTTTGGAAGTTCGCTGGAGAGGCTGATGTAAGGTGGTTTACTGGATTATTTAATGAAATCTTCTAGACGGCAAAAATGCCAAAGGCTTGGAGGTGGAGTACCATGATCCCTCTCTATAAGAATAAGGGTGACATACATAGTTGCAATAACTATAGGGGGATTAAGTTATTGAGTCACTCTATGAAGATTTGGGAGAGAGTGGTCGAGGTGAGGCTGAGACGGATAGTGTCTATTTTAGAAAACCAGTTTGGATTTATGCCTGGCCGCTCGACGACGGAGGCAATTCACCTGGTACGGAGGATAGTGGAATAGTATAGGGAAAGGAAGAAGGACCTGCACATGATGTTTGTCGACCTGGAGAAGGCATATGACAAAGTCCCCAGGGAGGTGCTTTGGAGATTTTTTTAGGTGAGTGGAGTCCCTCTGGCATATATCAGAGAAATTAAGGACATGTATGATGGAGTAAAAACTCTGGTGAGGACGGCGGGAGGAGACTCAGATCATTTCATTGTTTTGATAGGATTGCATCAGGGATCTACTCTTAGTCCCTTTTTGTTTGCTTTAGTGATGGATGTGTTGACCCGGCGTATTCAAGGGGAGGTGCCTTGGTGTATGATTTTTGTAGATGATGTAGTTTTGATTGATGAAACGCGAGGGGGTGTGAATGACAAATTAGAGGTGTGGAGACAAACTCTCGAGTATAAAGGGTTCAGGTTGAGCAGAAGTAAGACAAAGTATTTGGAATGTAAGTTTAATGACGTGAGGCTAGACAATGAGGTGGTAATAAAGTTGGAATCACAGGAGGTATGTAAGAGGGATAGTTTCAAGTATCTCGGGTCCGTGATTCAGGGTAACGGTGAGATTGACGAGGATGTCTCACACCGTATTGGGGCGGGATAGATGAAGTGGAAGCTCGCGTCGGGGGTGTTGTGTGATAAGAAGGTGCCACCCGAGCTTAAAGGCAAATTCTACAGGGTGGTAGTCCGTCCGGCCATGTTGTATGGAGCGGAGTGTTGGCCAGTTAAGAACTCCCACATCCAAAAAATGAAGGTGGCAGAAATGTAGATGTTGTGTTGGATGTGTGGGCTGACAAGAGGGAATAGAGTTCAGAATAAGACTATCAGGGAGACGGTTGGTGTGACTCCAGTGGAGTATAATAAGCGGGAAGTCCGATTGAGATGGTTCGGACACGTGATGAGGAGGGGCATGGATGCCCCGGTTTTTAGGTGTGAGAGGCTAGCGTTGGATGGTTTTAGGTGGGGTAGGGGTAGGCTGAAGAAATACTGGGGTGAGGTAATTAGGTGGGACATGGAGCAGTTATAGCTCACCAAGGACATGACCCTAGATAGGAAGATCTGGAGGAAGCGAATTAGGGCAGAAGGCTAGGGCCAGTTTGGGTCGCTAGTGTAGGGAATTACTTGGTGGGGGTATTATTCTTGTTATGATACCTTGTTTCATGTTTTATTACTAATCTGTGTGCTTTTCTCTTTTTTTCATTACTTATGGGTGTCGTACCTATGTTATGAAATCTTTTTCTATGCTTTACTATGTATTTGTGTGGTATCTTGTGTCTCGAGCCGGAGGTCTATCGGAAACAGCCTTTCTACTTCTTTAGAGGTAGAGGTATGGACTGCGTACATCTTACCACCCCCCAGACCCCATTATGTGGGAATACACTGGGTTTTTTGTTGTTGTTGTTACATGCTCTTATCACTACAAAAATTTCAGAAAATAGTATTTAAAACATGGTTCTTGAGCTCTGTTAACGGAATGGATCCATAGATGAACACTACCATACCTTAGATTAATGATCCGTGAAGATAGTAGTGAAATAAGCTTGGAATTTGAAACCCCCAATTGAACCCTAGGCTTGTTCTTGGTTGCTCTTGAGAGAATTTTGATAAAAAGTAATGTAAAGAGATGATTTGGGGCCTCAAACCCATGTTTGGGAATTACATAGGGGGGAAAGATGACCCAAATACCCCTCTAGATGTGTCCTTTAATTTCTATGAAAATTACCCGATTTAGGCCCCCAGAACAATGCGGAGACATCACATTTCCACCCATTCGTGACCTGGAAACTCACCGCGATGCGCTGGAATTATTGAGAGACACTGCAAATTGATGAACGTCATTTTGGCTTATGGCCCGACGCTCCACTAACTGAAATGATGCTGCTAAAATTTTAAATCGCCATAACTTCTTCACCGGGTGTCCGTTTTAGGTAAATTTGATATCGAAGGAAAGCTTATTCAATTATCTAATCTTCCAAACTACCACCTATAAAATAAGTTATGTTTGTTCAAAGATGAGCTATGTGAAATCACACGCGAAAACTTGATGGATTCAAAAGTTCTTAGCATGGCTTACTCTAAGTGACTCTTATAAACATGCTTAACACATCATAAGCTCTATTCTCACTAGGATACTCGTCCTAATTCATGTACTCAAATATGAATCATAGGATAGGAGGTTTCATGTGTAGGAACAACGGTTCATTTTCGCTTAGAAATATATGGGGTATTACAATATCTGCCCCTTGGAAACATTCGTCCTCGAATGAGACTGACTAAAATAAGGAGAGACGATAAACTGGAGTACATACAATACAAATACTACTGGAACATGATCTCCTGACGGACATGACTCATAAGCTAAACATATCATGATGGACATGCATATCAGATGCATGAGTAACTGATTCATGAATGCATAATTGAGACTTCTGATAACTGAGCTTTCCCAATGAGAATGCATATTTGATGCATGATTATACACTGTACTGATACATGAATGCATGACTGAATATGCAACGGTAATAGATATCAAGTTTATGGTGCGAACATGAACATGAAACTAAGTATGCTTAAGGAGAACTGTTAACTTGAGCTTGATCTGAATTGGCGGAGAAAAGGTGATGATACTTGGTATGCATATCTACTTATAATTCCAAAGTATCTCCCTCATGATACTGATTTATCCAAAGAACCTTGACTAAAGGGACTTTTTTGTTCCTCAATCTACGAGTATGATAGTCTAAGATTTTGACTGGCATCTCTTCATAAGAAAGATTATTCTGAACGTCAATGCTCTAAATAGGGACTCATCTGCTGGGTAAACTATGCATTTCTTAAGAAAAGAGACATGGAATACTGGATGAACTGACACTAGATCTGAAGGCAATTTGAGCTCATAAGCTACCTTGCTGACGCGACTGAGAATCCTGAAGGGACCGATATATCGGGGACTGAGTTTCCCTTTCTTGCCAAACCTCGTCACTCCCTTCATGGGAGATATATTAAGATAAACATAGTCATTGACCTCGAACTCGATATCCTTTCTACAAACATTTCCATAAGACTTCTGTCAGCTCTGAGCAGCCTAGAGTTTCTCTCGGATCAACTAAACATTCTCTAAGGCGTCAAATACTAAGTCAGGACCTATAACTGAGGCCTTACGAACTTTGAACCAACCGATTAGAGATCTATATATCCTACCATATAGAGCTTAGAATGGAGCCATCTAAATACTGTAATGATAGCTATTATTGTATGTAAACTCAATCAAGGCAAGTGGTCATCCCAACTTCCCTTGAAATCAATTGCACAAGCCCTTAGCATATCTTTGAGAGTCTGAATGGTCCTTTCTGCTTGACCATCTATCTAAGGATGAAATGTTGTACTGAGATGAACTTGGGTACCAAGAACCTTTTGGAATGCTTTCCAGAAGTGAGAGGTGAACTGAGTTCCTCTGTCTGAAATAATAGATAGTGGAATACCGTGTAATCTAACCAAATCCCTGATATAAAGTTTTGCATAATTCATCAACTGAATAAGAAGTACGAAAAGGAAGAAAATGAGTTGACTTGGTCATTCTGTCTACAATGACCCAAACTGAATCATGCTGATGACGAGTTCTAGGAAAACCCATCACGAAGTCCATGTTCACCTCTTCTCACTTCCAAGTAGGAATGGTGAACTCCTGCATGGAACCACTAGGTTTCTGATCCTTTATCTTATCCTGCTGATATGTAGAGCACTTAGATACAAACTCTGTAATATCTCTCTTCATCCCACTCCACCAATAGATCTCCCGCAAGTCGTGGTATATCTTTATGGCCCCTGGAAGAATAGAGTATCGCACACCATGCACTTCTGCAAGAATTCTCTGCCTCAAGCCATCTACGCCTGGAACACACAAACGAACCTAACAACGAAGAACACCATCTCCCTCTTGGGAGAAAACCTCAACTTTCTGATTCTGAACTGACTCTTTCAGCTTGACAAGGCTAGGATCCCTGTCTTGCTTTTCTTTCACCTCAGAAACTATAAATGACTCTAAACTACTCTGAACACATACACCACCCTCGGAAGAGTCAACTAAGAGAATTCCTAGTCTTGCCAGCTAATGGATTTCCTGAGCTATTTTCTTCTTTCTATCCTCAATGTGAGAAACACTACCCACGGAGAGTCTATTGAGAGTGTTGGCCATAACATTGGCCTTGCTCGAATGATAAAGAACACTCATGTCATAATCTTTCAAAAGCTCTAACCACCTTCTCTGACGAAGATTGAGATCTTACTAAGAAAAGACATACTGGAGACTCTTATGATCTGTAAAGACATCTACATGAACTCTGTAAAGATAATGCCTTTAAATCTTAAAGAAAAATACTATGGCTGCTAACTAAAGATGATGAATAGGATAATTCTTCTTATAGGGATTTAGCGGTCTGGAGGCGTATCTATGAACTTACCATGATACATGAGTACATAACCTAAACCCACTCTGGATGTATCAAAATAGACTACAAAGCCATCTGAGCCATTTGGAAGAGTTAGAACTGGAGCTGAGGTGAGTCGAGTCTTCAAATCTTGAAACCTGAGTCTTTAAATCTTGAAACCTCTTCTCACATAAGTCTAACCATTGAAAATTAACCTTCTTATGAGTCAATCTATACATAGGATATGCAATAGAAGAAAATACCTTGATAAATAATCTATAATAGCTGTCCAAACCTAATAAACTCCTGATATCTGATGGAGATATAGGGCAAGGCTAGTTTTTTACCACTTTGGTCTTTCGAGGATCTACTCAAATGCCATCATCAGAAAAAATATGGCTGAGGAATGCTACTGATCTTAGCCAAAATTTGTACTTACTAAACTTGGAGAATAACGGATAATCCCTGAGAGTCTGAAGAACAATTCTGAGATAGTATGAATGATCACGCTCAGTGCAAGAATAGACCAGAATATAATCTATGAAGACTATGACGAACATGTCCAAGTATTGCTTGAACACCTAGTTCATCAAGTCCATGAAATCTGCAGGGGCATTGGTACGACCAAAAGACATGACAAGAAATATGAAGTGATCATACCGCGTATGGAAAGTTGTCTACGGTATGTCCCATTCTCTAACTCTGAGTTGATGATATCCTAATCTGAGGTCTATCTTAGAGAAGTAACTAGCACCCTGAAGTTGGTCAAACACGTCATCTATACTAGGAAGTGGATACTTATTCTTGATTGTAACTTTATTGAACTGACGATAATCGATACACATCCTGAGAGAAATGTTTTTCTTGCATATGAATAAGACTAGTGCACCCCATGGGGATACACTGGCCTGATAAATCTCTTATCTATGAGATCCTTCAACTGATCTTTCAGTACCTTGAGTTCTGTTGGTGCCATTCTAAACGGCGGAATAAAAATAGGCTGAGTATCTGGGAGAAGGTCTATGCCAAAGTCTATTTCCCTTTTGGGAGGAATGCCTGGAAGATCTTTGGGAAATATATCTGAATATTCATTAACCACTAGGACTGATTTGAGACTGGGAGATTCAAAACTAGAATCCTTAACATGCACGAGATGGTACACACACCCCTTAGAAATCATTTTCCTTGTCCGAAAGTAGGAAACAAGTTGACCCCTAAACGCTGAAGTACTACCCTTCTACTCTAGGATAGGGTCATTTGGGAACTAAAACTAAACTATCCTATTTCTACAGTTGACTATAGCATAGCAGGAATAAAGCCAAGCCATGCTAAGAATGATATCATAGTCAGTCATCTCTAACTCGACGAAATCTGCCAATGTGGATTTATGAAATATCATAACCGGGCAGTTCCTGTGTACCCGTCGAGCTATGATGGTTTTACCCACTGGGGTAGAGACTGAAAAGGGCTCCATTAAAATTTCAGGACTGATTCCAAAATTGTCTGCTATGTATGGAGTGACAAAAGACAAGGATGCACCTGGGTCTAGCAAAGCATAAACATGAACATAGAAAATTTTCAACATACCAGTAACGATATCAGAGGAATTTTCCTGATCCTGTCGGGTCTGAAGAGCATAGAGTCTATTTGTGCATTTCCCACTAGTAGCACTGGAAGTGGCACCCTGCTGGTTTGGGGGACCGGACTAAGCTGTGGAATGCTTCTGCTGACCTTGAGGACTTGGCTGAGGACACTCTCTAATCCTATGTCCTGTCTTTCCACAACTAAAAAAGACACCACTACCGACTCTGCAAATACCCTTGTGGTTCTTACCACAAGTCTGACACAGGGGATTTATTCGGGCACTGCTAACACTTCCCTGAGATTTAGAGCCTGGTGCTCTATCTCTATTGCCATCTCTGAATTTCAACACTGGGGCACTGGCGGAGGAAGGAGCTGGAACAGTGGCAGAAGAATGAGCTGCAGCTAATGACTTGGGACAAAACTGTGAACGGTTTTCTCCCTCTGATATGGGTTGAGAAAAACTAAAACTGCCTGACCTTGCTCTCTTGTTCTGTCTCTCCCTAGTTCAAACCTTCTGCTCCTCTATTTGCTGAGCATGGGTCATGACTCTGGCTAAAGTTATATCGTTGTTTAGCATCGTAGATCTACACTTATTTACCATGATATCATTCACCCCTAAAATAAACTTGCTCATATTAGCCCTGATGTCTGCAACCACGTGAGGGGAATATCTGGACAACTGGGTAAATCTAAGAGAATACTCTTTAACCATTATATTTCCCTGCCTGAGGTTGATGAACTCAACAAATTTGGCCTCTCTCAGCCCTTGGGGAAAGAATCTGTCTAAGAAAGCCATGACAAATTCCTCCCACTCAATAGGACCTGCATCATCTACCCTTTCGAACTTTTACTGTTTGTACCAAGTATGAGCGACATCTTGTAATTGGTATGCAGCTAACTTAGCATTATGAATAGAAGTAACTCCCATGATATCAATGACCTTCTATACTTGGTCAATGAATTGCTGAGGGTCTTCATTAGACTGAGACCCAAGGAAATATGGAGGGTTCATTCGGGTGAAGTCCCGAATCCTAGCTGCTGCAGAATTAGCCACTGGATTGGCTGAAATAACTAGTGGTCATTTATTTTGGGTAGCCACACACTGAGCAAGTTTGGTAAATACGGTCCTGAACTCTGCATGAGAAACATGATCACCCAAAGGTTCTTCAGACTGAGGGGCTGACTTATTTCTTCTCTTAGGAGGCATGTTCAGAAATAAAGAGAAGAAGTGAATTAGACTGAGAGACTGGCTTGTGATTATGCTCACTAGCACGACATGAATACTGAAAGAAGGGAAACTGTTCCTAAAATATCTCATAGCCTCCTATACATAAATGTGGTATGCAACACATCCATGCACAAGACTCTACTAGACGCGGCTTTCATATTTCCTAGGATTGTAGTTAACCTTAGGCTCTGATACCAAGTTTGTAACACCTCAATTTTCTGAACCAAAATGATAAATGGTTATTATGACCCCGAAGGACCACAAGCTAACCCATGACTAATATTTGTACCTGTGCACTGCAATATATAATGAAATAATATGGAAAACAAGAACATGTAGCACAAAAGGTTCAACTAAATAATGAATCTGTAAAATAGTAACATCTGTATGGGTGAAAGATAGCCAAAACAATTAAAAATTGAATCAAATCTGAACTAAATTTGAAAGTCTCTAAATACTATCTGAATAAGGAGTAGAAGGAATATGTCTCCAACTAACTCCGTGTAGCAAAACTGAGCTGAAATAATAAATAAAATAAAATAATATCATATTATCCTCGAATGAAGATGACTCACTGTAACTCTGTATACTGGAATGCAGCTGCTACTTCTGGTCTAGAACTCCTGTCTCTAAATTTATGGTGTAACATGAAAAGAAACCACCATAGCACAAATGCGTCAGTACAACTGGAGTACTGAGTATACGAGTGAGGTAGGCTAATGCAAAGGGTTTACATACATGAATAATGTTAACTAACTGACTGATAGGAACATAAGAATACAAATATACATACATAGTAACTGAGATCATGAGTACGTGATAGCTAAATCTATACGCTAATACATGCTTTACTGATAACTGACATGGCTGAGACTATAATTCTGATAACATGGGTGACTGGGTCTGACAGTCTTGAATATGATGGAACTTTCTGAGTCCCTTGCTATAACTGAATTTGACTATATCTAACAGTCCTGGTATACTGATATCTGAAGAACTGTCTGAGTTCCTTTACTGAGACTGAGTCTAAAATTATGGGAGGTAGTTATTTAATTGACATGACCCATGTGTCCCATTATGGCTAAGATGGGGTCCAATCTATACCCCGACTGGAGGGCTGTCAATACCGGGCCACTAGTAAGGATGGTTGTGAGTGACCCTTAGCTGGAAGGTACTTGAAACGAAAGTGACGGGAACCCTGAACTGATAGGTTAAGCCACCTCATTAACCCTAATCTAACAGGTTAAGCTGTCTCAACCTATGTTGGCTACATAGTTCTGGAACACAAGGATAACTGCTAAGAATCACACCCTAAACTGGTAGGTGAGTTCCCATACTTGGGTTCACTCGATGCTAACTTCTACTCCCATATGAAGAGACTGAACATAATTCAACTGACTGTACATGGACTGATTAACTACCTTTCATTGACTGATGGAGTAGTACTACTATCTGAGAGTTAACTGAGATCATGAGATTTCTGAGGTTTCCTGAGTCACATGACTGGTTGAGTTCTATAGATTATAGCTTGACTGAGATTATCGTGATAACATAACATGGATCTAGGCACAAAGCTATATTTTTCGAGTACAAATACCCCCAGAACTCTATAGAAGGAAACTGCCACACATAACATGACTTGATCACAAGATTGGAGTCCACAATTCATAATATCATAAGTACAGGATTGGTAACGCCCAAACTACAACTCTCGTAAGAGTGTAAGCGACCGCTGTCAAATATAGAACCCAACAGGGTTGGGTGTCGAATCCCACAGGGAATACTCGATCACTAAGTGTTGCAACTATTATTAGACTTTTCGTCGAAAATTCTGCGGAAAAAGGGGGGATTTTATGCGTGAAGTAAAAGTATCAAAAAAGCAAAGTAAAAATGGAATGTTTTGCTTAGCAAGATTTTAATCAATGAGAATTGTAAGTTAGGGTTATGTCCACCTTATGAGTTCTACGTATCTATTAACTATGAGTTATGCGGAATTCATACATGCATGCACTTATAAAAATTCGTATTCTATGGTAAATCCTAGCGTCTTTCGACCATCAAGGATTATCTCGCTTTAACTTTTTTGAGAATAGAGCGTATAAGTAATGGTACGAATTCTCCAAGAGGTTAATCCTGTTATGGCACTAACTTTTAAACATGGGTTGGTAGCCCTATTTCCTTTTCACTCTCTCTTTTCCAGACATGTAACTTTTCTTTCGAACAAGTTAATGCTATACCGGCGTATTCTATATGTTTGCAACCACAAGAATTCAATTAAGATGAAGAGAGTAATGATATAAGTAGCATGCGCGTCACGAATTCACAAACTCATAGTAATAGATAGTATATCATAAGGCTTTCATAACCCTAACAGAGAATTTTAGCTACTCATGAGTGCAACGGAGATCACAATAGATATAACCATCATACCACAACCTAGAATAATCTTGGCGATTGATGATGTTAACGTCAACTAGGGTTGGACGTTTTTGCTCCTTCCGTTGATCAAGAGTTTGCCAGCTTTTCTCTGTCTTGGACTTACAGATTATGTAAACTAAAAGTGTTGAATGAATAGAAGAAAAATAATGTCCACAATAAGAATTGAATAGAAAATAGAATGAGTGAATGAATGCTGAAAAATTCAGCAAATAAGGGTTTTTATAACACCCTTGTTCTAGTCCTACTGAAATAGGGTTTTTATCCTTTTCCTAGTCCTACTTGGTTACTGCATCCTTGTCCTAATCCTACTAAGTTACTGCTGATCCCCAAGTCTCTTAGAAATACGGTTTTTGCCCGGGATAAGTTCTCCATGCATCACTTTCAGTCCACAAGCTTCCAGAAGCTGCCTTTCTTCTTACGTGAAGTTTCCTTTGGCGTTCAACAGTCCACAAAATGCTGA
The DNA here is from genome assembly GCA_030864225.1 of Capsicum baccatum var. pendulum. NCBI lineage: Eukaryota > Viridiplantae > Streptophyta > Magnoliopsida > Solanales > Solanaceae > Capsicum > Capsicum baccatum. Next base: position 80,356,753 of record CM061550.1, read on the forward strand.
AATCTTCATCATTTATACCTGAAAACTTTTTAATAATGTTGGTTAGATTACTTACAAGAAAAAGGACTAAACGTGAAGGAATTATATGTTTTGTCCTCAAAACTTAGCTAAAATATGGGTAAATTAAGGTACTTTAGGCGTGTAAATACGCCCAACATCAACACCCCACACTTAAAGCTTTGTTCGTCCTCGTACAAAATATTATGTCCATATAAACATCTACTTAGTGTTTCACAGTAACAGCACAAAATATTCATCAAGACAAGCACGACAATTATTAACAAAGAGTAGTTTTCTGATCATTACTAGAAGCAATTCAACCTCCAACCTAGACTCATGATGATGGTTAATTCGTATCTAAAATTTAAGGCACAAAGAATCATACACAACTACCCAAAACTCATCAACCATGTGTGTCTCACAATATATCACCCATAATCACTCACAAGTATTTTATGTTTCGAAACATGGGTATAAGATTTTCCTTGCTCTCACTCTCACAAAGAATTCATATGTTGCAACTGATGACCATACGCTTTCCCTTAGTGTAATTCTCTACTAATATCAGAATACTAAGCTTAGGATCAAATAGGTCTTTTATAGGTTGTAATGTAGGCTAAGGGACGGGTAGGACTATTTTGGCCAGAAATAGTGACTATGTTCCTAAGCGCTTTAATACATCACATTATGCCATTAACACTCTCTTTTAATCAACCCTGATACCTTTCTTTCATCTATCACCCCTTTTCACCTACTTTTCCATTCAAACATACCTATCTTTTTGTTTAACCATAAACACAATTTACCTTTTTGTTTTTCTATTTCTTTTTTTTCTTCTCTCATTTTTTTTATAACACACCTCTATGATAGCCACTCTTTTTCATAACAAATTCAAGTACCAATACACTCTAAGGCACTAATCTTATCCAATTTCCTCTTATTTTGTCACATGACTTCACAATTTAAAGCACTTAGGAATTTGGATCAAATTATGGTCTTGAAAAAACATGGATTAGGCTTTCATATGAGGCTGTCAAAGAAGATAGCTTAAAGGCTCAAAGGGGGTTAACTAGGATAATGTCCATGGGTAGGTAAAACGAAGGTAAACAATTACAGGCTACAAAAGAAATGCCTAAATCATCTCCTAAACTTACACTCTTTATTTCGCATTACATACATACCAAGCAAGTTCTAGTATCAGCCACCAACACAGAATATACTATTATCTCACACACACAAGGCACATGGTCAACTTTATTGGGAGCTGTAAAGACTCTTCACCCTAACAGATGAATGAATAAAACCACACAATTATCACACAGTGAGTCACACTTAGATCCTAAATGTCTCACTAGTAATGATTCTAGCACAAACTCTTGTCGTAACACCATGCCGCCTATCAGAACAATTTCATGCATCAAAATCTAAAAAAAAAACTTATAGAAAAAAATTTTTGACAAAATTTAAAAATTTTAAAAAAATTTAACTACTACTAAAAATCAAACAAATGAACATGAATAAATGTAGGTAGGCAAAGAAACACAACATACAAATACCAGCACCCCACACGTAGATGGGACACACTGCCCTCAGTGGAAAATAAATATGGAAAACCTGATTAGTCGGACTCTTCTTTTATGTTTGGGGTCATACCCCCTGCGTCGGAATCATCATCAGAGTCATCATCCTTAGAGTTTCCTCAAATTGTACCCCACTTGATGCCAAAAGTGTGTCGAGGTATTTGTAGCGAGGAGGATTCAGCTTGCTCTTTTCTTCCTCTTTTCTTACCTTTCTGTGAGGTGGACGCTTTTTGTTTTCCTTGTCATCCTTTTGAGGCCATTATACCTGAGATCCTAATAGAGTCATGTTAGCTTCATCTCGGAAGATTCAATTGAAAAACAAATAGTAATGGCACCACCCCACACTTAAGTTGTTGGCAGAACTAATTAAGTGAATGATGTCGATTACTCAGACTTTATCGGCATACATTTAGGTGAGATGTTCCAACAATATGTTCAGAACAGTCATACTTTCATGTCATCTTAACTATCCTTTTCGACTCTATTTCATGTAATCTTTAACTTATACTTTCATGTTTGGATTAATGCACCTTTTGATCAAGACTACTTCATAGAGATCGTATCAATTTATGGCATAGAAATAATCACAACATCTCATGCTTGTATTCAATCATGATCCTTATATCGATGAATGAGTCATTCAAACATCCAAGCATTCAACTTTGAAGATTATGAAATTAACTTCACCATGTCGACTCCGCAAAAGTATGACAGTGTATAATAATCAAATACAAGTTGGAACAAAATCAAGAGCACCCACGTATTATTTCACTCAACAAGATGTATCATATCAAGCCAATCACATTCAAATTACCAACACCAATTTAAGATCTAAAACACCATTATAAGTGTAAGATTGTAACAACTTCAGAATATAAACGAAGAACTTACTTAGTGTTGAACTCAGAAGATGATCTTGCAAGGTTAGATGAGCAAAAATAAAAGTTTTGAGAGATTTGGGATGCAAAGGCGGCGCCTATGCAATGGCATTGTAGATTCAGAGAGCAAAGACAATGGCATAGGCGGCGCCTTTAGCTTTGCCTATGCTTGGCATAGGCGGCGCCTAATGCTTAGTTGAGCATAGGCGGCGCCTATGCTGTGGCATTATTGGGCATAGGCGGCGCCTATGCTATGGCATTGTAGATTCAGAGAACAAAGGCCATAGCATAGGACTTACCTTGTCCGTTGCCTAGATTTACATAGGCCTTGCCTTGTCCATTGCCTAGATTTGTATAGGCAATGCCTAACCGAAAGCCTTTTGCTCCTTCATTACTCACTTACCACCTTTACATTGCTCACTTTCAAATCAAAATTTGAGACCAAGCTCCTCCTTTATACGTCTTGCACCTACACTTACTCAAAAACAACAAAAACGATTAGAACGATGGGTTGCCTCCCATCAAGCGCCTTAGTATTGGTCGTGGATCAACTACAAAAACAAACTCCTGACAAAACAATTAAAGATGATGGGTTGCCTCCAATCTAGCACTTGATTTATTATCGTGGCACGACATAGCTATCTTGATTACTTAGACTTCATCGAGATATATGGTGTATCATTTTCTGAATGGATTTAGACGACGCTGATACTTAGTTGTAGGCAAGCAATCTTCTTCAAATGACTCTTGTGCATACATATCCCAGGAGAGATACCAATTATATCATCAATAGACCAACTCATAGCTCTCTTGTACCTCTTCAGAGCAGAGATGAGAGCCTCTACGTACTATTCACCTAAATCAGCCGCAATACTCACCGAAAGTGTATTTCTACTTCCCAAGGATGCATTCCTTAGGTGACTGGGGAGCTCTTTCGATTCTAGCACTGGTGGCTCTTCAATGGAAGTCTTCGCTGTTGGTGAAGATTGATTCTTAAGATCGAGGTCCATCTTCTTTGGACCATGAGAATAGGACCTTATTCCTGTTAGAGCACAAGCGATTTCTTCATATTCTTCAACCTTCTCACGCTCAAAATTCAACAGCACATCAGACAATGGCTCATCAATAGGCTTCTTCTCCATAAATAAGTCTTTCTCATCCTCATAACAAACATCATCTATATAGAACACATTCATATCGCTGGGCTGCTTCATTGCTTTGCATACATCAAAGTGGACCACTTCGTCATTCAACCGAAATAAAAGCTCATTAGCTCTCAAATCAATGAGCACACTTCCAATTATGAGGAAAGGGCGTCCCAAGATTATGGGAACTTCAGCATCTACCTCACAATCCAAAATCACAAAGTCTGCAGGAAAGATGAATGTAGAAACCTTCACCAACACATCATTTAAGACACCAACAGGTCATTTTACCGACCTATCTGCCATCACGAGCCTCATATTGGTGGGTGTCGGATCACCCAACCCCAGCTTTCTGTACACAGATAGCGGCATCAAATTGATGCTAGCTCCAAAATCGCACAACGCCTTAGCAAAATCCAATGATCCAATCATGCAAGGAATAGTGAAAGTACCAGGATCTGCCTTCTTTTGAACTAGCGATCTTGTAGCGATTGCACTGCAATGGTGAACATTATCTGCCGGCTCATAGCTTACTGCCCGCTTCTTTGATAAAAGGTCTTTCATGAATTAAGCGTACCCCGGCATCGTTTCCAGCACCTCCACCAAAGAAACATTAATAGTAAGTTGCTTCAACATAGTCATGAATTTATTGAACCTTGTATCATCAGCTTTCTTCTTCAGTCTCTGAAGAAAAGGTGGTGGTGGAAGGGGAATAGTTTTCTCCACCACTTCCTTCTTATCTTGGTTCCGATCTCCAACCTTTTCAGGAGTGTCATCAGCCTTTTTCTTTAGTCTCTGCGGAAAAGATAGTGGTGGAAGGGGAATAGTTTTCTCATGAACTCTCTCAATCAGATTTTCAGCTTTTACAGAATCATCACAATCTGCATCAATAACATCATCTGCTATATCATCAACCACCTGCTTGCCTTTGGATGGATTTTCCCACACTTTACCACTTCGGGTAGTAATAGCCATACATGTTCCATCATTCCTTGGATTTTGCATGGTGTTGCTAGGTAAGGTGCCAGCTTTTCTTTGATTAAATGTCGTAGATAATTGACTCAATTATTGCTCTAGCTATTTTATTGAAATGGAATACGAGTCAACCAATTGCTTCATTGAGGACAAATTATTTATTACCTCAATTACTCCCATGCTAGTTGCCTCCACTCCTTTCAACAGCTTAGCCATCATATCTTCCATTGATCAGCCTGCTCCTGCTGATCAGCCCATCTCTCAATGTAACGTTGTGCATCCATCCTTCCAATAAGTTGCGGTTCAGGGTTTATGGGTAATAATGGTTGTCCCAAACATCGAGTATTTGGCATGCACTGAACAAAAACCTGGAGAAAACAAAAACAACAACTAAAAGTAAAGTACGAGAATCTTTGACCAAAGGGTCTAGTAATTATCACAAACTTAGTTGACAACCGTATTCCCCGGCAACGGCGCCAAAATTTGATAACGCCAAAACTACAGCTCTCGTAAGAGTGTAAGCGGTCGATGTCAAATATAGAACCCAACTGTGTTGGGTGTCGAATCCCACAGGGAATACTCGATCACTAAGTGTTGCAACTATTATTAGACTTTTCATCGAAAATTTTGCGAAAAAAGGGGGGATTTTATGCGTGAAGTAAAAGTATCAAAATAGCAAAGTAAAAATGGAATGTTTTGTTTAGCAAGATTTTAATCAATGAGCATCGTAAGTTAGGGTTATGTCCACCTTATGAGTTCTACGTATCTATTAACTATGAGCTATGCGAAATTCAGACATGCATTCACTTATAGAGATTCGTATTCTATGGTAAATCCTAGCGTCTTTCGACGATCAAGGATTATCTCACTTTAACTCTTTCGAGCTTAAAGCGTATAACTAATGGTACGAATTCTCCAAGAGGTTAATCCAGTTACGTCACTAACTTTTAAACAGGGTTTGGTAGCCCTATTTCCTTGTCACTCTCTCTTTTCCAGACATGTAACTTTTCTTTCGAATAAGTTAATGCTATACTGGCGTATTATATATGTTTGCAACCACAAGAATTCAATTAAGATGAAGAGAGTAATGATATCAGTAGCATGCGCGTCACGAATTCACAAACTCATAGTAATAGATAGTATATCATAAGGCTTCCATAACCCTAACAGAGAATTTTAGCTACTCATGAGTGCAACGGAGATCACAATAGATATAACCATCATACCATAACCTAGTATAATCTTGGCGATTGATGATGTTAACGTCAACTAGGGTTGGATGTTTTTGCTCCTTCCGTTGATCAAGAGTTTGCCGGATTTTATCTGTCTTGGACTTACAGATTATGTAAACTAAAAGTGTTGAATGAATAGAAGAAAAATAATGTCCACAATAAGAATTGAATAGAAAATAGAATGAGTGAATGAATGCTGAAAAATTCAGCAAATAAGGGTTTTTATAACACCCTTGTTCTAGTTCTACTGAAATACGGTTTTTATCCTTTTCCTAGTCCTACTTGGTTACTGCATCCTTGTCCTAATCCTACTAAGTTACTGCTGATCCCCAAGTCTTTAGAAATACTGTTTTTGCCCGGGACAAGTTCTCCATGCATCACTTTCAGTCCACAAGCTTCCAGAAGCTGCCTTTCTTCTTACGTGAAGTTTCCTTTGGCGTTCAACAGTCCACAAAATGCTGAAATCTTCATCATTTATACCTAAAAACTTGCTAATAATGTTGGTTAGATTACTTACAGAAAAAAGGACTAAAAGTGCAGGAATGATATATTTTGTCCTCTAAACTTAGCTAAAATATAGGTAAATTAAGGTAGTTTAGGAGTGTAAATACGCCCAACAACAAGGATCTTATACGTCATGAAGTTATTCAACATCTTAAACATTGTAGGGATTGCATGGACATATTTCGTGTACATATTATACATATCCATTATCATACATGTTTCATACCACAACAATAGCAACATATCAATAGCATGGAATTCATATTTAAGTATATAGCTAACACAGACTTGTCATTTAGATATCATGGAACCATGTAAACATAAATTCCTAACATCCTAAGTATTTTATCAAACAACTATCATGCATTCTTTAAGGTATAAGTGTGTTTCATAACTTGCACCATATTACACTACCTAAAGTTCATAGTTTTCAACAAACAACCATATATATATTCCATGAAAACACCTTTAGATATCATCTTAAAACTTAAACAACAATCATCAATATGTACATGCTCATATCACCACAAAAAGTTCATAAAATAGTATTTAAAACATGATTCTTGATCTCTATGAATGGATTGGATTCATAGATGAACACTACGCATATATTAGATTAATGATCCATAAAGATAGTAGTGAAATAAGCTTGGAATTTTAAACCCCCAATTGAACCCTAGACTTGTTCTTGGTTGTTCTTGAGAGAATTTAGATAAAAATTAATGTAAAGAGCTGATTTAGGGCCTCAATTCCATGTGTGGGACTTATATGGAAGGGGGGGAAGAAGATGACCCAAATACCCCTTTAGATGCGTCATTTAATTTCTATGAAAATTACCTGATTTGGACCCCCAAGGCGATGCAGAGACATCGTGTTTCCCCCCGTTTGTGACCTGGAAACTCACCACGATGTGCAACAATCATGGAGAGACACTGGAAATTGATGAACGTCATTTTGGCTTACAGCACGATGCGCCACTAACTGAAATGACGCTGCTGAAAATTTTAGTCGCCATAACTTCTTTACTGAGTATCCATTTTAGGCTAATTTGGTATCGATGCAAAGCTTATTCAATTCTATACAATTTGGAGGGTAAATCTTCAAAAATACCTCCGATAAACCAAGTTATGCTTTTTCAAATATGAGCTATGTGAAATCACACATGAAAACTTAGTGGATTCAAAAGTTCTTAGCTTGGCTTACTCTAAGTGACTCTTATGAACATTCTTAACACATCATAAACTCTATTATCACTAGGATACTCATCCTAATTCATGTACTAAAATATGAATCATAGGATAGGAGGTTTCATGTATAAGAACAATGGTTCATTGTTTAGCTTAGAAATATACAGGGTATTACAGCAGCATGCCAAAAAAGGCCTCAGACTAAGAAAATTTAAGTTAAATGTCAAGTCTTAGAATCATTTTTATCCTTCGAGATTGAATAAATTTATTTTTGAACTTTCCAACCTTAGTATGTCGATTTCCAACCTTAGCAAGGAGTCACAATAAGCCTGTGTTGTAAGGGCCAATTAACCCAAGTAGGGGTCGCTCCACGAGGGCTACTTGACCTGAGCAGGGGTCGCTCCACGAGGGCCGATTGACCCAAGAAGGGGTTGCGACATTATGGGGGACCCCGTCCAGCATTATTTTATCCAGGTTTGTGCAGGAAAATGGGTCATTTTCCCCTTACACAACACGAAATTTAACATCCTAAAGGGCTAAATACACTCATTGTTTTCAAAATCATCCTAAGAGCAAGCCCTAGTTATATCAAGATAAGAATCAAGTCTTAAGAAATCACCATAATCTTCACAAAATTAATATTCAAGGTATGTTGGGTGTTTATCCAAGGGTTTCCTTCCACCCTTGGAGTTCAAGAGCCCTTTTTAAATTACAGGTTGTTTTTTTCATGAATTTTATGTTGAATTTGATTGTATTCATGATTATGATATAGTTGGGGTATAATTCATGAGGAATTATGAGTTTTCATGCGAATTAATTAACATGCATGTAATGTTATGTGGATTTATGTTAAAAGACTATTGAATGTGTAAGTTGGTATTTGTAATCATGATACCAACATATTGTTCATCATCATATGTATAGACTATGCTGCCCAAGTGTTTGATATAATTCCCATGTGAGTTGCATAGTGAAATCATGTCATAGTAGTATGTGCATAAGTTCATGCCTATTAAGTGTTTTGACAAAATATCTAAATGAAAGCATTGTTGACAAGCTACTATTGTGATGCTATTATGACTATGTTGTATTTTACTTTCAATGATAGCAAGTCCTGGGGGTATTCCATACCTGAAATTTAGTTGTTTCCCTAGAATTATAGTAGCTTCAGTATAGTCTCAGAGATGTCACATACAGTAGTACTCAGTCAATTACAGAACTCAGTGTACTTAGTCAGTTAATAGAACTCAGTGAATTCAGTCTAGTTCAGTTAGTTAGCATGATCAATAATAGTTCAGTCAAGCCTAGAACAATTTAGAAATCAATTCAGTGTCTATTTAGTTGGGAGTAGGAATCAGCAACGAGTGAACCCAGGGATGGGGCATTTTTATCGGCAAAGGGTTTGACCCTTAGCAGCAATCCCTGCACTACAAAACTGCATAGCCAGCGTAGGTTGAGATATCTTCTGCTAGGTAAGGGTTAATACATCTCATACAATTTTTCCTGCTAGTGAGGGTTGACGATATGCCTTCCTGCTAGATAGGGTTAAATCATAGCCATTGTTAGTATCCCTTGGCAAGGTGCTAACACCCTTCTAACTAGGTCACAGGTTAGACCCCAACTCAGTTTATAATATAGGTATGTCGGTTAGATAAATACTTCCACTGTTACAGTGTCACCTTCAGACTCAATATAAATCCTCAGTTTAGTTCTCATAATCAAGACTGTTAGACACAGTCACCCAGCTCTGTACGACACTAAGTTCAGTTCCACAAAATTAGGACTGTTGAAATAGTCACCCAGTTATCAGTAATTCAGTTATCAGTGATCTCAGTGCAGTAAAGTAGATTTTCATGCAACATTACATAATCAATAATTACAGTAGTTTCAGATATACATGTACTCTCATTCAGTTATATTCATGTTACTCATCTAGTTATTGTTCATGTACATAAACCCTTGCATATCAACCTGCCTCGCTTAGCATATCAGTACATTCAAAGTACTAACGCATACTTTTTTTGTTAGCATGATGTCTTATATTATAGGTTCGGACGCACGGGCTCCTGACCGTACCTAGAAGCCCAGACTTTTAGCAATATCAGATTTTGTGGTGGGTCCTCATAGTTTGAGGATAGAGTTATCATTTCAGTATTCAGTAGATTTAGTAGTCAGAGTTAGTTGGGGACTTGTCCTATCAACTCCATATTCAGACAATTAGAGGCTTTTAGACTAGACTATTTCAAACAGATATTCAGTTTACAGTATTTATTTATCATTATTTGATTTCAGCTATGAACCTTATGGAAAATTTAGCCTAAATTCCACATTTATTTCAGTATTATTATTCAGTGCTCACAACAAGTACCAGTCATGGGTTAGCTTGTGGACCTTCGGGGTCGCAAGCACCGTGTGATGTCCGACGTATAGACTCAGGGCGTTATAGGAGGGGTAGCCTTGGAGTGTTCAAACTCATTAAGATTATTTTAGTACTTTCTTGGAGTGTAAAGGAGTGGCGCCCTTGGAGTGTAAAAGCTCATTAAGGGAGTCTTAGTCATTTTGTTTTGTAAGACCATAAATAGTCTCTTGTAGGTTTATTTATTATTTAGTTGTTTATTAATATTGAAAGATAGAAACACTTTTCTATCTTGTGAGAGTTGTACCAACCGTAACTAGGGCAAGACATAGTGTGGATTCACTTGTGTTGCATTTTGGCTAAGAATCTTGGGTTCTTGAGGAGATTGATTCCCTCTTGGGCTCAAGTAAGAGTATGGTGTTTCTATTATGAGTCTTAGGAGTTCTAGTGTTTGATACACACTTTAATTCCGAAAGCTTGAAACAATTTATGTCTCACTTTAATTCCTAAAGCTTGAAACAATTTATGTCTCGTTATCTGGAAACAATTTATGTCTCGTTATCTAACCTTTCCTTTCTTGCTTTAGTTTGGTATTTTGTTGCTTGTTATCTTTAGTTTTGGATTTGTGTTTGCTTCTTTAGGTTAGTCTTCATCTATTCTTGTGTTTTCAACTTAGATCTTATATCAAGTAGTAAATGAAGTTAACAAATTTGAACTACGTAATAAATTGGTTAAGCATTAGATACCAAATCTTATATCATTGAGAATCATAAAATTCATGTAGGGAGTTCAAACAACATAGTAATATCGGTTTTATGAATAAGATTAACACCTTACCAATATGGGTTGTGGTGCAATGGATGGAGATTCTCCACCCATAATCAGAGGTTAAGGGTTCGACCCTGGGTATGGAAAAAACTTTGTTGGGAGCGCTTCCACCTTAATGGGCCCTGCAACGCGCGATCGGGATTAGTCGGGGCTCCAATGCAGGCACCAGACACCGGATGGGAAACCAAAAAAAAAAAAAAAGATTAACCCCTTATGTATTTATGAAAATTTTAAAGACATTCAAATAAAAAGGACATACTTCCATTCCCTATACTAAAAATAGTGTTTTAATTTACTATGATATATAAAAAAAAACTGTTTCTCCTTTTTAATTTATTTTCTTAAATAATTAATAATGAAAAATTCTAATGTCTTTTTTAGAGTTAATAAGAGAAAAATATATAAATAAATGGATAACATGTTATATTTGAATGTTCATAGGTATTTGCAAAAATATTAATCAAGAATATATATAGCTTATTAGTCAAGAAGATATATAGCGTGATGTTCCCAATTTAAATAAGAAAATTGATGAACTAAACTTTGCTCAAATAAATCTCTTTAATAAATGCATTTAAGAGTGATGATACTTTATATATGTTCAATATAAATATATAGTGTATTTCGGAAGGACATGTTTAATTTGTCTAAGCACTATAAAATTCTCACAGAATCTGGCAAATTTAATGTAATTAAATAATTCACTTAAATTTTTTAATCATAAATTTACGTCAAACACGATGTGACAAGTATTAAACCAAAATTACAATATAAAAGTCATATTTAACAAAAAATGTAAGTTTCCTCAATTTGTTTCTCCTTTTCAATTATTTTCTTAAATAATTAAAATGGAAAATCCTAATGTTTTTTTCAGAATTATTAAAAGAAAAACGTTTAAATAAATGAAACATTGCATTATAGTCAAGAAAAATATAGCTTAATGTAACTAATGATGACATGAAATAAAAGTGTCATAATAATATATAATTATTCCAAACTTACAAAAGTATTGAAATTAGCAGATTGATTAACTAAACTTGATCAAATTAATCGTATTAAGATGTATTTAAGGTTTATAATATTTTTAATATTTTCATCATCTCATATTTGTTGAACATTTTTATTTTGCACGGTGTTTAAAAAGTTATTAATGGAATATTCAATTTTAATACTACACCATTTATCCGTATTAATGAGCATAATGAGAATTTGTTAAACCTCCAAAGTTTAATTATATTAACTATATGGACAAAAAAATATTTAATTAATTTTATTTTGATTTAGTAAGTGATCAATTAATTCAGGACATTTATTTTTACTAAGATGACCAGCTAAAAATGAGATTGATTAGAGAGAATAAATATAATGAATAAATTGGACAAACTCATGCTTAATTTGGGTAAAAACATTAAATCATAAGTAATTGAATGCAATCTTATCCTCATTAAATCCAACAAATTCAATATAATAGGAAAATTTATTTAAATTTTTTAATCATAAATTTATTTCAAAGGCGATGTGACAAATATTTAGACTAAAGTTATAATATATAGTTACAATTTCAAAAAATTATGAAATGTGTTACATTTAAATTTATAGCATATGCATAATATATACGCTTTAACAATGTGACAAAATAAATATTTTGTGTGTTTTAACTGATACCCGCATAATGCAATTAATATTCACATCTTAAATACAATTTTGTTATTCATACAATTGATATTCGCCTCATACAATAAAATGTAATTATCCTTATAAATACGCGAGATGTAACTACATTCATAATTATATTCTAAACAATAGTTATTTATGACACTTTCTCAACAAACAAATACAAATCACAATGAAAATAGGTTTGCCCACTTCCTTAATTTTATATTGATTGACTTATTTTGACTTATCATAGAGTTTAAGAAAATAAAAAATCTTATGATCTTAACTAAAGTATATTAAGTATATCCAATATCTTTAATTTTGTAGATTAAACGTGATTTGACATGAAATTTGAGAAAATAAAGAATCTTATTGTCTTAGGAGTAAATCAAAGTATGTTAATTTTGTGTGTTAAACATGACTTGATACGAAATTTGGGAAAATAAAAAATTTTATTATCTTAAATTAAAATATATTAAATGTATCAAAATGTTTTTAATGTTGTGGATTAATGTTACTTGGCACAGAATTTAAGAAACTAAAAATCTTACTCCCCTATCCAATTTTAGTTGGTCATCTTACTAAAAATGAATGATTCATATTACTTGATCACTTACTAAATCAAGATATAATTAATTAATATTTTTCTCATTGTACCTTTACAATTAATGGTATATATTTAATGTAAACAATTACCATTTCAATATCCATTCTGATGCCTAATGAATATCACTAATACCAGTAAAGGGTGAAATATCTTAATCACTACGTAAAATAAAATGTGTCAGTAACGACCTAAAAATTTGATGATATATGTGAAATTTATAATTTTGTGTGATTTGACTATTTTACGCCTCTCTGTAGTTGCATTATAATATTTCTGGAGTGTGACAGTGTTTGGCATGATTTTCAATGCATTTTGGTATCATTTATGCAATATTGTGGTTTTTGATGGCTTTGAGAGCCTTATTTTGGACTTATGTGGATATCTTTTAATCTCTATGACGGATGGCCAAACGGAATGCACCAGAAGCTTTGGAATATCAATTTTAGGGTAGGTAGACCTTTGGTTTGGGTCCCGGTGCACCCGAGCTCATTTCGACCTATTGGTCGGAAAGTTAGAAAATTGAAAATATGAGTGTGGGACCCACATTTGATAGAAACGACCTCGGATGAAAATTTTGACTTCGCCACTAGTTCTAGAATATCGATTTTAGGGTGTTAGTATATTTGGTATGATTTTACAGCTTTTAAATCTCATTCCGACCCTCGGTTTAGAAAATTGTAATTTTGGGTTTCAGGGGTCAACTTTATGAAAACGATTTTTTTAAAAAAATTTGATATCTCCATCACGTCCGTAATGTTGAATTTAGTATGGTTGCATAGTTCGTTTGCATGAATCAAACTCTGAACGAATTCCGAGCACCCCATCGAAGTCCGATCAACCCATAAAAAACTGCTATTGCAGAAAATCTACAATAAATAGCAGATTTTTCACTTATTTTGCTCATTTTCATCTTGCCTCTTGAGAGTTAAACTCTAAAATAGTGTGTGAGATTAAAATTAAAATTTGTGGGATCTTGGGAAGCTAGATTAACACCTATTTCTTGATTTTATTACGAATTTAAGGTAAGAATTCACCCTTTTCTTAGTAATTTCTTGATTAATTTCTCAAAACTCCAAAAATCTTAGGACATAATTTTAAACCCAATTTTTTCTCTTTTTCATTTGAATAATATTTTATCTTATAATTACTAGTTTTTGATCAATTTAACCTTCGAAACAACTCCAGTTCTTGATCTTAACCCGGATTTCAAAGATTTTTCACGATAAAGCTCAAAAATGATTTTTCTTCGATTTGAACCTCATTTTTTACTCGATTTAACGTGGGTTTTCAGTTGTAGGTTCCTAAATATATGGGGAACATATTTTTGAAGTAAAGTTCTGATTTTTTGCCCTTCTTTTTCGAAAACCCATTTTGGGGGTCTGCTTTGACCCCAAACCAAAAGTAGTCAATATGGGTGTCGTTGAATTTATTTTAATACTTAGATTACATATTTGATATTTTTATTGAAGTTAGGAATTTTTTGTAAAAATTAAGGTCACAGGTTCAAGTGTAGCGGACTGGTTTCGACTTTCGAGATAGGTTATAGCATAACTCTTTCAGACTGGTCTGGGTAGTAAATGATGGTACAAAATGCTTGTTAAGGGTGGGAACTAATAATTAAAAATTGCTATCTATGTGTTGTGCCCATGTAGGGTCGCATATGTATTGTAATTGTCGGAATTGAGTTATTATGTGATATGTGTGACCGTGTGAGGTCCTATGTGATATTAATAACCTTGAGTATATGTGAATAATTGTATTGCGTTTTTAAGATGCTTAATATGTTAACATTGGTGTATTATGATTATATTCATATTTTACTTGGCATATGAGAGATGTGGAAATTCGTGGATGAAAATGAAATAATGAGTGGATATTAGCTCACATGGTTGTGGAAATATATCATTGTGGTTGGTTGTGAAAATACTCATTGTGATTGGTTGTGGGCATTACATCCTCATATCATACTCATTCATGAAACATTGGTCCCACCGTGGCAACATCTGATAAAAACTGGCAACACTTTTTTAAAACCCTCCTCGAGGGATGTGCCGGGGAGGAAATATTATAAGACCTTATAAAACTCTTTCCGAGGGATGTGTTGGAAAAGAGATATGAGATATGCGGATTGTATATAGGTTGACGAATGCCCCATGGGTCCTACATCAGAAATATTTAGCTCCGTAGGTATATACAGAGATTGTACGTGATCCCAGAGGTTGTGAGACGAACTCGTGCATCATCATCATCATATACAGTGCACTTACTTTATTGTGTTTATGTTGCGTCGTATTTCCTCATTGACTTGTCATCTATGTATTTGTCTTACCTTTCTTTACTTATATTTGATGATCTTGTATCTACATGTTCTCTCTTATTCTATTTATATATGACATAATGTATACTTGTGTTCTATATCTTGGTGTGTTGTTGTAATATATTTGAGATATATATATGAACTATTAGTGGAAGCGGTGTGGGATACCATTGTGGGACATTTTCTGATTGCAGGTGACGTGACCTTACTATATATTTTGTATTCTTTATTTACTACTTTTCTTGGTCATCCTATGATACCTACTGAGTACAAGTGGACCGTACTCATACCTACTGCGCTCTTTCGATGCACGTCCTAGCTCGAGTGCACCTCATCTTGATTGACTCGGGCAATTGTTGGAGCTTCCAAGGTAGCAGTTGGACATTCATTCGTCCAAAGTTCACCTCTATATTTTTATAGTAGTTATGTATTTATTAGTATTCAAAGACAGTTATCATTCCTTTGTGGTTACTTTTTCAATGTATTTGTAGGTATGATTGGTATTTTGGATATGTTCTTTCCGCATTGTTATGATTACTTATGTGGTTTGTATTCATTCTAGAAGCCTTACCTTGGGATATGATACCAAACAGTCCAAACAAGCCTCAAAACAGTCCCCCAAAACGCAACAACAACACAAGAGAACAAGAACACAAAACGACTACAAGAGGCAAACAAAAGAACTAATGATTTGCAATAGATAAATGGATAGATAGTGAGACATAATGCACTACAAGTTATAGGCACTAAGATGTACATTAAAAATCAAAACACAAACAACATGAATACAAGACACCTACACTCTTACGTAGACCTCAATGGAATTGGAGCTCCCAAGAAACCACCATTTCTAAGCAAGCTATCAACACAAGGATTCCACCTTGCCTCAAGGATTCCACCTTACAAGACACTCTCAAAGAGTATTCAAAATATATCATCAAATTTCTAAAATGACCTAAATGTTCTATTTATAGACTAGGGCAACACTTAATTACAAAAATGATTAAAAGGCCCTTAATGAGCCCAAACAAAGGGGCAGCCTTGTAGTGTACTCCTTGGACGGTTTTGGAGTGTTGGGACTTGTTCTCAACACTTCAAAGATTGTTCCTTGGATGGTCAGCCCCACAAGCTCGGGTCTTCACTCGCATCTTCATGTCCTCAAGTGCTAAGATACCGCTTTGACCCGTATCATCCTCCTCTCTTTAGAAAGAATTCTTCCTAGAATCTGAACCTTGCAAAATAATAGGAAGGACAGGCAAACACGTTCCTCAAGATATGAGGGTTAGGGTTAGTGTAATCAATCATAGCATCTTTCCAATGTGGCTCAAACTTCATATACAACAAAATACCCCTCTTACCCGAATACCTTACCAAGAAAGAATAAATTAGTCTACCCACATAAGTATGACAACAAACAAGGAACAAGAGTTACTTATTAAGTGGAAAACTTAGACTCTTCTTGGAACAACAAATAGGCTTGAAAGTTGAGATAGGAAAACCATACATTTCATGCACATTCAAGTCATTCCAAAAGACATCATCACCATATTTCAAATGATCACCTGCGTCAAATGGGTAGAGTGTCCATGGGAAACGGTTAGGAACATATTACCCTACCTCAATACTACTACAATAACGATCAAATATTCCCTCTATACTCATGTGATCTACAACAAAAACAACTAGAGGGTCATCCTTAGTCAATTGGCCAACATGTTCAACATTACCATTTTCACACAAAAGTTGGTCTTCATGACTTCCATAAGACAATGTACTATCACTTAACACAATGGATTCAACACTAGGTGGATTAACTAGTGTATCCACGATCTCAAGTTATACATTATCATCACAAAATAAAGGCACGTTCGGCTCACCTACAGACAAACTATCATTCACATTTGGATAGTTATTAGCTTTATTCACTAGATTGCAAGAGTTAATTTGATTACCTAGTATCTCATGTGGAGCATGGCCACTCATGGAAATTGGATTAGGAAACCTTGGATGCTCTATCAAGTTATCCAACTTCTTGAAAAAAGAGCTCTACGTCCTTTCTATTCGTCCTTCCATTCTATCCATTATTCTTTCCATTCTTTTCATTCGTCCTTTTATTTTCTCCATTTTTCCTTTAAAAGATCTCAATCGGCTTTCCATGGCATCAAGTTTTGCCATGATGGATTTAAAGTAACTAGGCATTTCACCTTCATCCGCCATTGTACCTATCCAGGACTACTAAACAAACAACACAAAAATAGCAAACACATAAAAGGTTAGCAAAAATCAATCCACAATTCGTCTCAAAACAGTTCGTAATCTCTCAAGCTCACATTTTTGAAGTATTCTCTCTATTGACCTCACTAGTGTTGATAACTCGATTATACACCAATGAGGTTACTTGATCCCAATTGTAGATCGAGGTCTGAGTAGATTTTTGTTTGAAACAACTCAATAAATAATGTTTGAACTTCGACCAAAGAAAATACTACGACTTAAAAATGAGAAAAACACACAATACAATGCTTAACACAAAAGAAAACGTACTCATAAACTAATCTACAACCTAGTAGGTATTTACTAGTTTGCTAATTAGCATGAGAATCAACAAAATTGAAACTAATGGAAACAATAAAGCGAAACTAGAATATACAATGTTAATGAGATCTTTGATGATGTGGCACTTAACTATTGGACATTGGAATATGGTTGAAGTTGAAAATTTTTTGTTTCAAGAAACTAGTTGTTCAATTTCATGTATGGAAGAGGAGAATTTCGGCCAAAGTATGGGACAAACAAGGTCTAGACTCCACTTTCAAGACTCATAAAGTCTTTCACCTACTTGCACCAAAATGGCAAGACAACCTTTTGGAGGTCTTGTCCCCCTTTCCTCTGTTGGCTTGTCTAGCAAAAAATGAATTTACTCTCTTTTGGTATGAAGACTTTTGGGAGGTCTTTTGTTCTTTTTCCCATTTGGTAATGTCTTGAAAGTTGTTTCAAGACTAACAAAACCCACACTCTCTTTCTTTTGAATTTGGATCAAACAACAACCTTTTACAAGACTTCTTTAACACAACACAAGAACTCCAACAACAAAAAAAAAACCGTCCACTCTTCCCACAACAACTTGCAAATTTTTTTTCTCAAGAACTTGGGTTAGACTCAAGTAGTGTTAGATAGAAAGAAAACCAACAAAAGAAAAAACAAAGACAATCAAAACAACACCTAAATCTAGACACAAATTCGGTCAAACAATAACAACACTTCAGCCAAGACACCAAACATGTAGAATAACTTCTTTTTGTGAGATTTTCGACCTTGGATACCTCTTCTAATGTTAGGAAACAAATATCAAACACTAGAACACAAAAAATACACAAAAATTACAAGAAAACTAGGCTTAAACTTTTGTCCTAAACACAAAAACGTGGATAGATTAATATTTTTGAGTTTTCAGCTTTTGAACACTTTCTTTTTTTAATTTTTGAGTGAACAAACCCAAGTTTGATCTCGTGGGAACGAAATTAATGAAGGATTTGATACCAAATGATACCAAACAGTCCAAATAAGCCTCAAAACAGTCCCCAAAAATGTAACAACAACATAAGACAACAAGAACACAAAATGGCTACAAGAGGCAAACACAAGAACTAACGATTTGCAATAGATAAATGGATAGATGGTGGGATATAATGTACTACATGTTATAGGCACTAAGATGTACATTAAACATCAAAATACAAACAACATGAATACAAGACACCTACACTCTCACGTAGACCTCAAGGAAATCGGACCTCCCACGCAACCACTGTTTCTAAGCAAGCTATCAACACAAAGATTCCACCTTGCAAGACACTCTCAAAGAGTATTCCAAATATATCATCAAAGTTATAAAATGAAAAAATGACCTAAATGTTCTATTTATAGATTAGGGCAACACTTAATTACAGAAATGAACAAAAGGCCCTTAATGAGCCCAAACAAAGGGGCAACCTTGTAGTGTACCCCTTAGACGGTTTTGGAGTGTTGGGATTTGTTCTCAATACTTCAAAACTTGTTCCTTGGATGGGCATCCACGCAAGCTCGGGTCTTTACTCACGTCATCATGTCCTCATGTACTAAGACGCTTCTTTTACCCGTATCAGGATATTTCTATCTTTTTCTCTTCTCGTATTAGTTTGGGTGATAGGCTTACTTGTCAAGGTACGCTGCGACAAGTGTCATCATATCCCTCATTTTTGGATCGTGACAGTGTCCAACTAAAATAAGACGCTTGAAGCATGATTTTAAATTAAAGAATATTAAATTTATTAAAATATTTTTAATTTTTTAGGTAACATGACTTGACACGAAATCTTAGAAAATAAATATCCTTATGACCTTTAATTAAAATATATTAAATGTCAAATATCTTTGTTTATATAGGTGTGGGTTTAACGTGACCTAACACAAAACTAAATTAAATTTATTAAAATTTCTTCAATTATTAAAATATTTTTAATTTTGTGAATTAAATATGATTTGACCTAGAATATAATAAAATAAAAAAATTATAATTTTAAATTAAAGTATCTTAAATTTATTAATTTTCTTTAATTATTAAAATACTTTTAATTTTGTTGGTCATATGTGTCAAATGAAAAATAGATGAAACAAATTGAAACGGCGGCGGCGAGTATATATAGCCTCACAGAGACTCATGGAAGAGACTCTACAGGGAAAAATAAAATCTTAGAGAGAGAATGGCCTACTCAAGCCTTTCATCGAACACCGACAACTCCGCCCGCGACATACGTGAGTTCGATTTAATCGGAGAGGCTGTTGAGGATCATCAACCTTCTGAAGACGTCATCACCGAAGACGGTGAGGAAGAGCCGATGCCTCAGGTGGTTAGAGAAGAAGAAGAATCTGAAGAGGAGAAGTGAACAGTCGGAGGAGATTCGATGAAAGAAGGAAGTTCCGATTGCAATGGAAACACTGAAGGATTTTCTAAAATTAAACCTACTGAGCAGAATAAAGATTCTGAAGATGCAGATGACGTCGAGGATGAAGATAAGGAGGATCTTCTATCTCTGATGGCCGTAGAAGAAGAGATGAATGAAGTCCTTCGTCCATCGAAATATCCCTAGACTCTTCATTCATCTCTTCTTCTCTGACCATCGAAGAAAGCGACTCCTCCTCCTCCTCATCCTCATCCTCATCCTCATCACCACTATCATCGGTGCCTTTTAGAATCTTTATGCAGCTCTGCAAGTTCAACTTCAAAAACTTCAGAATCTCCATCGTCATCGAACCTTTCTTCCTCCATCAGAATCTCCTCAAACTCTTCATTATTCTCTTCAGATTCATCTTCTTCTCTGATCACCAGAGGCATCAACTCTTCCTCACCATCGATAGGGGTGGTTTCTTCAGAAGTTGATGATCCTCAACAGATTCTCCAACTAAATTGAACTCACGAATGTCGTCGACCGAGTTTTCGGTGTTCGATGAAACACTTGAGTAGGCCATTCTCTCACTAAGATTTTTTTTTTCACTATAGAGTCTCTGTCTCTTAAACGAGTTTCTTTGTGACGCTATATATACTCGTCGTCGCCGTTTCAATTTGTTTCAACTATTTTTCATTTGACACATATGACCAACAAAATTAAAAGTATTTTAATAATTAAAGAAAATTAATAAATTTAACATAATTTAATTTAAAATTATAATTTTTCTTATTTTCTTAAATTAGGACCAAATCAGATTTAATTCACAAAATAAAAAATATTTTAATAATTAAAGAAATTTTAATAAATTTAATGTACTTTAATTTAGTGTTGTGATTAGTCACATTAAAGCCACACCCACATAATTAAATATATTTTGAGACATTTAATATATTTTAATTTAAGATCATAAGGATATTTTTTTAAGACTTTGTGTCAAGTCACATTACCCACAAAATTAAAGATTTTTAATTAATTTAATATACTTTAGCTTGAAATCATCCTCCCTCCGTATTATTTTAGTTGGACACAATTTATTTTATATAGTGGTTAAGATATTTTACCCTTTACTGGCATTAGTGATATTCATTAGGCATCAGAATGAATATTGAAATGGTAATTATTCACATTTAATGTATACCATTAATTGTAAAGTAAAATGAGAAAAATATTAATTGATTATATCTTGATTTAGTAAGTGATCAACTAATATGAGATTATTATTTTTAGTAAGATGACCAACTAAAATTAGATAGGGGAGTAAGATTTTTTTGTTTCTTAAATTTTGTGCCAAGTCGCATTAATCCACACAATTAAAAATATTTTCATACATTTAATATATTTTAATTTAAGATAAGAAGATTTTTTATTTTTTCAAATTTCGTATCAAGTCGTTTAACACACAACATTAACATACTTTGATTTACTCTTAAGACAATAAGATTCTTTATTATCTCAAATTTCGTGTCAAATACGTTTAATCTACAAAATTAAAGGTATTTTGATATCCTCAATGTACTTTAATTAAGATCATAAGATTTTTTATTTTCTTAAACTTTATGTTAAGTCAAAACAAGTCAATCAATTTAAAATTAAGGAAGTGGGCAAACCTATTTTCATTGTGATTTGTATTTGTTTGTTGAGAAAGTGCCACAAATAACTATAATTTAGAATTTATTATGAATGTAGTTACATTTCGTGTATTTATAAACATAATTACATTTTACTGTATGAAGCGAATAAAAATCTAATCAATAAAAAAAAATATTTTTAAGTGGTGAATGTTAATTGTGTTATGGGGTATCAGTTAAAACGCATAAAACATTTATTTTTTGGCATTGTTAAAGGGTATATATATTACGTATATGCTATATAATTTAAATGTAACACATTTCATAATTTTTTGAAATTGCAACTATATATTATAACTTTAGTCATATTTGTCACATCGCTTCTGAAATAGATTTATGATTAAAAATTTCAAATGAATTTTCCTATTATATTGAATTTGTTGGATTTAATGAGGATAAGATTGAATTCAATTACTTATAAGTTACAATTTAAAGTATTTAGCAAAATTAAGCATGTTTTTGTCCAATTTATTCATTATATTTATTTGATCTAATCATTCTCATTTATAGCTGGTCAACTTAGTAAAAATAAATGTCCTAAATTAACTGATTACTTACTAAATCAAGATAAAATTAATTAAATATTTTTTTCCGTGTAATTAATATAATTAAACTTTGGAGGTTTAAACAAATTCTATTTATCTTCATTCATACGGATAAATGGTGTAATATTAAAGTTGATTATTCCATTAATAATTTTTTAAATACCGTGCAAAATAAAAAATGTTCAACAAATATGAGATGATGAAAATGTTTAAATTATTATTAACCTTAAATACATCTATTAATACAATTAAATTGATCAAATTTAGTTAATCAATCTACTAATTTCAATACTTTTGAAAGTCTAGAATAATTATCTATTATTCTGATATTTTTTTCCATGTCATCATTGGTTACATTAAGCTATATCTTTCTTGACTATAATCCAATTTATTTAAACGTTTCAATGTTTCATTTATTTAAACGTTTTTCTCTTAATAATTCTAAAAAAAATTAGGATTTTCTATTTTAATTGTTTAAGAAAATAATTGAAAAGGAGAAATAAAATGAGGAAACTTACATTTTTTTGTTAATTATGACTTTTATATTGTAATTTTGGTTTAAATACTTGTCACATCGTGTTTGACGTAAATTTATGATTAAAAATTTAAGTGAATTATTTACAGCAACAACACACCCAGTGTATTCCCGCCTAGTGGGGTTTGGGGTGGGTAGAGTGTACGCAGACCATACCACTACCTCAGGAGACGTAGAGAGGTTGTTTCCGATAGACCCCTGACTTAGGACCGATAACAGTACAACAAACATAAAAGATAAGTGCATATAAACTAGTATGGTACCCTAGACAACCTAAAAATATAACAAACACAAAATATAAGTGCATATAAACTAGTACGGTATGCAAAATAAACTACCACTGCTAGCCACGAACAAGAAACTCCAGACACAGAGGAGCGCTCCCATACTATTATTGACGCACTCCCACCCCCTAACCCTCTACCCTAATTTGCGTCATCCACACCTTCCTATCAAGGGTCATGTCCTCCGTAAGCTGTAACTGCTCCATATTATGCCTAATCACCTTTCTCTAATATTTCTTCGGTCTATCACTACCCTGCCTAAATCCATTCATAGCCTTTGTCTCACACCTCCACACTGGAGTATCAGAGCCCCTCCTTATCACGTGCCTTAACCAACGTAACCTCACTTCTCACATCTTATCATCCACTGAGGCAACTCCCACCTTCTCCCGAATAATCGTATTCCTTACCCTATCTTTCCTGGTATGTCCACACATCCATCGCAACATTCTTATCTCCACCACCTTCAACTTTTGGATGTGGGAGTTCTTAACTGGCCAACACTCCGCTCCATATAACATAGCCGGCTGCATTACCACTCTGTAAAACTTACCTTTAAGCTTGGGTGGCACCTTTTTATCAAATAGAGCTCCCGAAATGAGCCTCTATTTCACCCACCCTGCCCTAATATGATACGTGACATTCTTGTCAATCTCACCATTTCCCTGAATCATAGACCCCAAATACTTGAAACTCTCCCTCTTCTGAATGGCTTAAGAGTCCAACTTTACAACCACTCCAGCCTCCTATGACACAGTGTTGAACTTACACTCTAAGTACTTCGTCTTGGTTATACTTAACTGAAATCCTTTAGACTCAAGCGTCTGTCTCCAAATCTCCACGTTATCATTAACTCCACCCTGAGTCTCGTCAATAAGTACCACATCATCTTCAAATAACATACACTAAACCACCTCTCCTTGAATATGTTGTGTCAAAACATCCATCACCAAAGCAAATAAAAATAGGCTAAGAATTGATCCCTGGTGCAACCCTATTAAAACTGGGAAGTTGCTCAGAATTTTCACCTACAGTTCTCACACGAATTTTTGCACCTTCATACATATCCTGAATATGAGCGCCCCTCTAACCTTCAACCACCTCCACAGAATTTCCCTGGGAACGTTGTCATATGTCTTCTGAGTCAAAAGATTCTCTCTAGGTATGACTTTACAGTCTTTACAAAGCATTTTATTCTCTTTCCTAAGAAGCAAAAAGTTTATCTCAGTCTTGGCCACTGAACTATGAAACATAATAAGGTGTTCCTCCTTCTTCCAAAAGCTCGAATTCACTATCTACAACCCAAAAGCCCTAGAAAAATCCAAAAGAGAAGCTCCCCCTTCATTCCGTTTCCCAAAATCAAAACCGCCATGCACATCATCATAACCTTTTGACAAAGGCCCAATATGCCCATTGAAATCACCTCCCACGAAAAGTTTCTCAGTGCTCGGGATGCTCCTCAGCACCTTATTTAAAACCTCCTAAAATTCCTTTTTGTTCTCCTCGTCCAAACCTACTTACAGGTCTTAGGCACTAATAACATTCACCGTAGACCCTCAAGTGACCAACTTAATAGACATCAACCTATCACCAACTCCCTTTACCTCTACCACCTGCTCCCTAAGTTCTTTATCTACTAAGATACCTACCTCATTCTATGTCTCAGTCTACCCGAGTACCATAACTTATAACCATCCACATCTTTCACCTTAGTGCCTACTTATTTAGTGTCCTAGACATACGCTATATTAACCCTTCCCTTTCTAAGAATCTTCACCAACTCTATAGACTTACCCTATAAATTTCCTATGTTCCAAGACCCAACTCGTAACCTAGAAGCTCTTTTATCCTAACTAACCTTACTACCCCTTTCCCCTAACACTAAACTCCATCCTAGACCTAACCCTAGCCCAACCCCCAACCCCGACCCAGACCCAATACCTCCTAACCCCAACCCTAACCCCGACCTATGACATGACTCTAGTCTATCATTGCCAATCACATCCACAACAAATAGGGGAAAAAGAATTTAAAAAAAGAAAGATAACAGAGAGAGATAAAGATAAGGCTAAAAAGACACACTGGTTATAATGAAATCAGTAAAGGAGCTTGAATATGTGCCAAATATATACTAAGGACATAAACAACAATCTATAATATAAAGAAAGCAACAAAACCAATAATAGAACACAAGTTTTGATAAACAATAGTCAATAACGAGAACTATACTACCACAACTAATAGATATACTTGTAAATCAAGTAATAGTAATCAGACAAGGGAACACACTTCAAAACTATGAAGAAAAATAAAAAGCCAAAAATGCAAATAGGATTAACAAGTAAAACACTATTATGAAGTACTAAAATCAACAAGTAAGTCGTCACCCACAATCCAGATAGTCAACCAAGATGATCAGAAAAAGGAATCAAAATAGGAATAGTAAGCAAAACAACCAGTAGCAGCCCCTAGAATCAAGAAAACTATACATACAACTAGAAAGAATGGAGCGAGTGCACCTGATCGAAGCTGGGTTGGGTCCATTTACTTGATAGAGTCACTGGATTCAGGCAATTTGTGGTAGAAATTGGTCACCCAAATAGTGTTGTTGTTGCTGGAATAGTGTTGTTGTCACCGGAATTGTGTTGTCATCGCTGGAATAGTGTTGTTGTCACAAAAATAGTGTTGTTGTCATTGGAATAGTTTTGTTGTCACCTGAATAGTATTGTCATTGTTGGAATCTACACTTGTAGTACCTACAAAAGGGTTCTAAAGAAAGAAAAGAACGAGAGAAACAATGAGAAAGAGGTGAAAAGACAAAGGTTATCAAAGTGAGATTGCAAGAACTGCACCAGCATCGATGGCGGTTCAAGAAAGAGTCACCGACCAAAAAGATGAAAGATTTAAGGCAGATCGGCCTTCTAGTATTAAAGATTTACTGATGGCCAGCGAGGTGCTAGCCAACGGCTGAGAACCTACTTAAAAAGTATTCGTCGGAGAAGGAGATCAGGGAAAGTTCGCCAATGAGAGAAATTAAAATTCTCGACAAGATCGTAACTTGACGACGATCCAGTCAGTGCTCTGTCGTGTACATCAGGACGTGGAGAGGTCTGTCCGTCGTGCTAATGACGTGAGAGTGGTGGCGGTGAGCAAGTATTTAATTTATCAAAAGTCACTGCTGATGACGTGAGTACTTTCCTCTACCATACTATTAAATTTTCTTGATTCTATAAGAATAAAACTAAATCTATTTTCTTATTTATAGTGTTTAGCCAAATTAAACAGGTTCTTCCCAATCTATTCATTATATATTTATAGTGAACAAATCTAAAGTATCATCACTCTTAAATGCATCTATTAAAGAAATTTATTTGGTCAAATTTAGTTCATCAATTTTCTTATTTCAATGCTTTTATTGTCTAGTACAAGTTTCTATAATTTTAATATTTAATTTTTACTCATCTATCATTGGGTACATCAAGCTATATATCTTCTTGACTAATATTCTTGCGTATACCTACCAACATTCAAATATAATGTGTTAGTCATTTATTTATACATTTTCTCTTATTAACTCTAAAACAGATATTAGAATTTTTCATTATCAATTATTTAAGAAACAAATTGAAAAGGAGAAATAAAAAAATTTATATATCATAGAAAATTAAAACGACTAGTTTTAGTATAGGGATTAAGTAAAACAAAAGGGAGGAAGTATGTAAAACAAAAGGGAGAAAGTATGTCCTTTTTATTTGAATGTCTTTAAGATTTTAATAAATACATAAGGTGTTAATTCTATTCATAAAACTGATATTGCTAAGTTGTTTGAACTCCCTACATGAATTTTGTGATTATCAATGATATAAGATTTGATATCTAATGCTTAACCAATTTATTACATAGTTCAAATTTGTTCACTTCATTTACCTCTTCTAATTTTTAGATTTTGTAAATCTCTTTAGAAGGATTGCGGTAGTATTGTGACAAAATAGCCGGCAAAGAGAAGGCGAGAAGCCATTGCAACACCCATTACGCTGGTACCTATCCAACCTATTCGGTTTTGGGTTAATGGGTGTTTAAAAATATGTTTCATAAAAAAAAACATGAGATGAAGGGTTAATAATATGAACATCAAACACAGATTTGAGTCTTGAAACACATGCAAAATATTTTTCTATAAATGATATTTGCTCCCTCTTCTCTGTGAGATTTCTATAAGACTGTATGCAAAGAGTTCTAGTGGATATGACAAGACTATTGAATTATGCACTATTTTATTTTTGGTTTCTCATCCGGTATCCAGTGGCTGTATTGGAGCCCTAACTAATTCGGATCGTGCGTTGCAGGGCCTACTAAGGTGGAAGCGCTTCCAACAGAGTTTTTTCCATACTTAGGGTCAAACCCTCGACCTCTGGTTAAGGGTGGAGCAGACCCATCAAAAAAGTTTTTATTCGTCTGTCTTTAGTCGTGTCTCTCAATTCAGGATTTAGTTTGTCATTGAATCTTTAATTGTCCAATCTGGACGAACTACGCACCCTGATTCTCCTCTCTCAGGAGTGAGATACGTAGGCAACCTATTGTGGGTTCGGGGATCTTATTTAAAAAATCCAAAAAGATTTTCTTCACTCTTCATGTAGAGTAGGTGTTTCATACATGTCTTGAAAAGAAAAATATACAAAAAAAAAGAAAAAAAATGAATTTCCTCAATACTCATAGGTTTCTATTTTGGTTTATCTTATCTCAAAAATTCAAAAAGATTTTCTTCACTCTTTATTTAGAGTAAGTGTTTTATATACATCTTTAAAAGAAAACTACAAAAAGTTTTTTCTTTAATAGGTTCAAGTTTCATTTTCATATGAAATTCAAAATTAAAAATCCAAAAAGATTTTTCTGTGGTAACCATAGGTGTCATTTTGTATAGAAATTTTAAACGTGAAAAATGCAAAATGAGTATATTATTTTGATAATTTGTTATTTTCTTCTCTTTTAAAGTTTCAAGAAAAGAAAAAAAGACAGGAAAAAAGTTTAATTGGCCATTTTGGCAAAACTTCATGAACTACATACACCTGATTCTCCTCTTTCAGGGGTGAGATACGTAGACGTCCTTCTTGGGTTCGGTGATATTTTCTAAAAGAAAAAAAAGTTTTGAAGAAAATGTTGAACTCTAACATATTTGTTGCCTCTTGTTCAGTTAGTTTAAGGTGGTTGGTTTGTGGCATCCTAGTTGGTCCTCCACATCGCACCAAATCTAAAGAAAGTTTAGTTGTGTTCAACAAGGATATGATGAGTGACCTCATGGATCAAACAAAGAGGAAGGAAAATGAGAGTTTAAAAGAAGAGAATTTGAGAATACGACAACAAATGATGGAAATGTATCGAGCTTGGGCTAGTGGGCTACCTTCTCCTCCATTCCCCACTATTGATCCTGCCAATATCTTGAGTTTTTCATCACAATTTCAAAAGTCAATTCCCTATTGTTGATTGACGCACCACAACATGCCTCAAAATTCATGCCATGTCAGCTACATCTCAATACATCCACCACTTATTGTCTAGTTCCTCGGGTTACAGTGTTGAAGGTTGTAGTGCTTTGAAAAGATAAATGGAAAGGTTGATTCAAGAAAATTTGATCATAGTGCAAAACATTGACACTATGAAGGTCACACAGAATCCTTCACCCACACACGGTAATGCATGATATGATATGAGGGAAGCAATGAGTCAAGCACGGAGATCCAGAACTTATTTGTTTGAGAGAATGTATCTGACAGTAGTGGAAGCTCTAGTCATGTTGATATACAAATCAGTGGCTAATTTGTCAGGCTTAGCAATTGAGAAGTCACCCCTCTCCCTACTAGGAAGAGGTCTGGTAGTATGTTTTGTTTTATTTTCTGTTATCCGAATTATTTAAGGGTTGTAGTTCGGGATCTATATTGTTTTATTTCTCTAGAGTTTTTGTTTAAACCATTCTATCTTTTCTTTCAATGAAATGTGGTGTCCCTTGTCGTTTTGTCTCATTTTAAGTCATTTTTTTGTTTTCTTTACATAGTACATTTTTATGTTAGATCTAGTGATATGACATACTAACGGAACTTTCAGCTAGATCTTAAAATCCTATTTGAGCATGAGCTTTAAATCAGAGGGCTAAAGTTAGAAAAAGCATCCAAGAAAATATGTAGAGTGCTGAGACATTTGGTGACAAGTTAAAGCCTTCTTCAAAAATTAAGGAAATTGTTTTGAGAATCACAAGAATCACTTGGTCACCAATTGAAATACATGTCTCAATTAGGTCAAATAGTGTCTGTGTGAACAGAAAGAAATTCAGCTCCATGAAATCATAAGTCATTCAATGTGACAAATGTACAACGAAAGTGGAGTTGTATGCTAGAAAAATGCAGAAGAAGCTGTAATGCACATACTCAGTCAAAGTTAATGCTTAAAAGATGTCACAAATTATCTTCATCTTTCATTTTCTATTACATGATGTGTACTGACATTTTCAAGGATTGATATGACGAAGGCATTTAATTATGTTATCCAAACATTGTGTCATCCTTTATTTACCCCATTTGAGCCTTAGTGTTATTTTCTTTCATACCCCTCTTTTGGAATCAAGAGAGAGTCAGCAAACCTCAAAACAAAAGTGTCGAGCAAAATAATAGAGTCAGAAAAAAAAATATGTCCAAACAGAAAAAAAGAGAAGAATGTCAAGAAAAATAAAGTCAGAAAAATCCCAAAGAGAAAGAGTTAAAAAAAGAAATTTTTTTGAATCAAGTGAAAGAACAAGCTGCCAGAACTACGCATGACTTGATTCTCCTCTCTCGGGGTGAGATACGTAGGCAGCCCTACTAAGGGCTCGTTCCAACCAAATAAATAATTTAGAATTTTCCAATCAAAGAAACTGGGCATTAGTTAATCCTCATTGTTTGAGTCGATTTCGAAAGTTGTAAGTCCTACCCCACTTCAAGTGTCGTGTGGGCCCCATGCCATTCTTTCTTTCTAAGCCTATCAAAAAGTCAAGTTACAACCAAAGAAATACCTTCAGATCAATCTTTGGGGATGTTAAGGCTAAGTATGCAAGGGATATGATGATGCATTTGGAAACTACTTGTCTTCATTAGCATAAGAAATTAGGAGAAAAATAAAAATGAGAGAGTCTTATTGGTGAAAACTCTCATGGGCACCGTAATATGATAGTATGTTGAGAGAGATAAAAATGAGAGAGTCTTATCGGTGAAAACTCTCACGGGCACCATAAGACGACTGTGAGTTAAGGAAAATAAAGATAAGAGAATCTCGTTAGTGTAAAACCTTTGAAACTTTAAATTAATCTTTTTTTAGAGTTAAAAAAGGGGGTGTGACAGCTCTGGTGACTCTGCTGGGGATCGAACTGAGAAAAAATAATGGTGAACTGAGAAAAAAAGAATAAGAGAGGCTTGTTGGTAAAAATCTATCAAGGTGTCACTAGTCGAATGAGGTCTTAAAGGTAATTGACCTATAGAAACAAGTCTGTTTCATGGCCATTAACTCAACAACAATTGGTACAAAGTTTGGATGGAAAGATCAGGCAGCTTACTCTAAATGCATGGCATAATCATTAGAGTTGATTGTCAATTTTAGATTAATTTTTTGTTTTTTTGTTTCAAATGAGGACATTTATTATCTTTTGTTTCTTCTCTTTATCTTTATTTTTATTTTCTTGAGTCAGTTATCCAAATAATAAAAAAATCATTGTCTTTCTTTCTCCAGTCTATGAGTCAAATCCATAACAAAACAAGTGAGAAAAGATTTCAAAACTGTCTACCAGTTTCTCTAATTGCACAAAGCAAGACAAAAGCTAACACATAAAAGAGACATGATTGTGATCCAAAATAAGGCATGCAGAATGATTTGTCAAACAGATAAGTTTGAAAACTTATGAAAATACCAAGGTTCAAAGGGTTTATCTGAGGAGCATGGAAAAGCAGAGATACTGTAATTATTTCAGATTCACTCTTGATAATTTGAGTTTGGTCAATGGTGAAGCAAGTTGATAACATATGCTAATGGTTGGAAGCAAGGTTAAATGTTACAGGAGAAAGAGAAATTGCCACTAAAGCTAAAGCCACAAACCATCCACCATATTTTAAAATCACAATTTTTCTTTGTATGAAACAGGAACACATGTTACATTTAGATCAAGGATTTTGGAGCCTAAACATCAAAGACCATAATTTGTCACTTCTACAAATGAAAGAGGCAATGTTATTGCACAAGTTTGGTAATCAAAACCATGGTAAAACTCATAATTCAAGATCTCTAGGAGACACATTTCCTTGTCAAGGAGACGCATTTCCTTGGAAAATTCAAGTGACATTTGTAAGGAGGTGCACTTTCTAGTTTGGGTAATTCAAGCAGCATTGGTAAGGAGACACACTTTCTTATTTTGGTAATTTAAGAAATATTTGTAAGGATATGCACTTCCCTATTTTGATAATTCAAGCAACATTTGTAAGAAAACACACTTCCTTATTTGGTAATTCGAGCGGTATTTGTAAGGAGACGCAATTCCTTGTTTGGTAATTCAAGCGGTATTTGTAAGGAGATGCACGACCTTTTTTGACAAATTCAAGAAATATTTGTAAGGAGACGCACTTTCTTGTTTGAATAATTCAAGAAACATCGGTAAGGAGACGCACTTTCTTATTTGGGTAATTTAAGCAGCATTGGTAAGGAGACGTACTTCCTTGTTTTGGTAATTTAAGAGGCATTGGTAAGGAGACGCACTTTCCTGTTTGGATATTTCTAGCGGTATTTGTAAAGAGACGCACTTCCTTGTATGGGAAATTCAAGCAATATTTGTAGGGTGATGCACTTCCTTGTTTGGGTAATTCAAGCATTTGAAAGGAGACACATTTCCTTGGAAAATTCAAGTGACATTTGTAAGGAGACAGACTTCCTTGTTTGGGTAATTCAAGCAACATTTGTAGAGAGATGCACTTCCATATTTGGTCAATTCAAGTGGTATTTGTAAGGAGATGCACTTCTTTGTTTGGGCAGTTCAAGCAATATTTGTAAGGAGACACACTTCCTTGTTTGGTAATTCAAGCGGTATTTGTAAGGAGACGCACTTACTAGTTTGGTAATTCAAGTGATATTTGTAAGAAGCCGCACTTTCTTGTTTGGGTAATTCAAACAACATTTGTAGAGAGACGCACTTCCATATTTGGGTAATTCAAGCGGTATTTGTAAAGAGATGCACTTCCTTGTTGAGCAATTCAAGCAACATTTGTAAGGATACGTACTTCCTTGTTTGGACAATTTAAGCAACATGTGTAAGGATACACACTTCCTTGTTTAGGTAATTCAAGCAGCATTGGTAAGGAGACACACTTCCTTATT
Organism: Capsicum baccatum var. pendulum; assembly: GCA_030864225.1. Taxonomy (NCBI): domain Eukaryota; kingdom Viridiplantae; phylum Streptophyta; class Magnoliopsida; order Solanales; family Solanaceae; genus Capsicum; species Capsicum baccatum. The sequence continues at coordinate 80,389,379 of CM061550.1, forward strand.
TTGGTAATTTTAGCGGCATTGGTAAAGAGACACACTTCCTTGTTTTGGTAATTTAAGAGGCATTGGTAAGGAGACGCACTTTCCTGTTTGGGTATTGTTAGCAACATTTGTAAGATGACACACTTCCTTATTTGGGTAATTCAAGTAGCATTGGTAAGGACACACACTTCTTTGTTTTGGTAATTTAAGCAACATTTGTATGGATACGCACTTTCTTGTTTTGGTAATTCAAGCAACATTTGTAAGGAAACGCACGTCCTTGTTTGGTAATTAAAGCAGTATTTGTAACGAGATGCAATTCCTTGTTTGGTAATTGAAGCGGTATTTGTAAGGATATGCACTTTCTTGTTTGGGAAATTCAAGCAACATTTGTAAGGAGACGCACTTTCTTGTTTGGACAATTCAAGCAATATCTGTAAGGAGACGCGCTTTCTTGTTTGGGTAATTCAAGAAGCATTGGTAAGAAGACACACTTTCTTGTTTAGGTAATTTAAGTGGCATTGGTAAGGATACGCGCTTCCTTGTTTTGGTAATTTAAGAGGCATTGGTAAGGAGACGCACTTTCCTATTTGGGTATTTCTAGCAACATTTGTAAGGAGATACACTTCTTTGTTTGGGTAATTCAAGAAACATTGGTAAGGAGACACACTTCCTTATTTTGGTAATTTAAGCGTCATTGATAAGGAGACGCACTTCCTTGTTTTGGTAATTCAAGAGGCATTGGTAAGGAGACACACTTTCCTGTTTGGGTATTTCTAGCAACATTTGTAAAGAGACGCATTTCTTTGTTTAGGTAATTCAAGCGGCATTTGTAAGGAGACACACTTCCTTGTTTGGGTAATTCAACCGGCATTTGTAAGGAGATGCACTTCTTTATTTTGGTAATTCAAGCAACATCTGTAAGGAGACGTACTTCCTTGTTTAGATAATTCAAGCAATATCTGTAAGGAGACGCACTTCCTTGTTTGGGTAATTCAAACGGGATTTGTAAGGAGATGCACTTCCTTGTTTTGATAACTCAAACAACATTGGAGTCCGGCCGAAGCACAAAGCGAATAAATGGAAAGTAAAGCAACAAGGTGAAACAATTGAAAGCCAAGCAACAAATAGAAAAATTGTAAGTCATGAGCACGTCTAAAGAATAGAGTGATGAAACTCAAGTCAAGAGTTCAAAAGAAGATGCATAGATAGGACTTTTGTAATTTTATTTATCTTTTTAACTCTTATAATATTTTATTTTTTGATGTAATGTTAGATCGCGATGGGAACCTCGATGGGACCTCACTCGACTCTCCAACTTGGTATAGTCCATTTCCTTCCAGTCCTTTGATATACCTGTCACTTGATTCCCTCATAACTTAGGTATTTTGGATGTCCTAAGTCAATACTTGGTGTCCCTTCTTCCTTCTGTTTCATTCTTTTAATAATGGTCGGGATAAAATTCTGTCTCGTGGTTTACTTCTTTTCTGAAAACATTTGGTGTTTACATTCAAAGGGGGCATGATGTAGACACCTAATTTTATCCCTTCCAAATCTAATTTTATTCATTTTTATCTCACATTACCGCACACCCTCATCCATGTGATTATACCCCACAAAAATACAAAAAATAACAACCCTTAACATAATCCTTAACAAATTCTATCTGTTCTTTCTTTAATTTTTACGTAATTGTGAATGATTTGTGTGTTTGTTATGTTTGAATCATTGTTGTGAGTTGGTTGATGTCGGTTTCAAACTTTGAAAAGTGAATTGATAATCGAAGCATGTGTTAATCATTGATTGAGCATGAAATTAGGGGGGTGGGAATTGAAAGATTGATTTGGTGAATGTTGATTATTTTGTTAATTGTTGAACACGATAGTATCATGTTTAGGCCAAAATTGATAGGCAAATTCTAAGTTTTGGAGTAGGCAACTTGTAGGATTCTAATCATCAAATGTGTAAATGTTTGTGTTGAGTGATTTTCTCCATTTTTATCGCATTTTATTAAATGTATTCATTTAGCCGGGGAATGCCCCGAGGCTCATTGTATTTATTCACCAAGGAATGCCCCGACATATTATGTCTTCAAAGGAGGTTTGCGATCAAGGCCCGAGGCATCGGGTAAAGAATGAGAGCGTAGTTCTGGATTAGGGTAGTTTAGAATAGGATTTATTTTTTGGATTATTTTTATTTTTGGGCTGTATAATTGGATTGAACACTATATTTTAGATTTGTTTTGTTTCGTGTGTTTGATTGATTGCTTTATGTGTTTTTTTTGTGTGGTTTATACATTTGTAATGTCAAATTGGCCGATATGCTCTACCAAACGACCGTGGTCGAACCACAGGATCGAGGGGTTCCTAACACCTTGGTCAACAGAATTCCTTAACCGAAATCTGTGTTCACAGATTAGTTATAGAGTCAAAACTGTTTTGAAAAGGATTTTCAAAGGTGACTTGGCACACCAGATTATGCCAAGTGGCGACTCTGAGTTTTGAATATAAAAAGTCTCTTTCGAAACAAATCTCCATTTTGTCACTTAATAATGAAAACCCTTTGAAACTTCAAATTAATCTTCTTCTTTTTTTGAGTTAAAAAAAGGGGTGTGACACATTGTGCTTTGTATTTGTTTTTGAGAAAGTGTCATAAATAACTATAATTTAGAATATAATTACGAATGTAGTTACATTTCGTGTATCTATAAACATAATTATATTTTACTATATGAGATGCATATAAGTTGTGCCAATAGAAAAGTAATATTTAAGTGGTGAAAATAAATTATAATATGCGGGTATCAGCTAAAATGCACAAAATAATTATTTTTTCACCATATTAGAGCGTATATATTATGTATTTGCTGTGAAATCTAAATGTAACACATTTCATAATATTTTTTAAATTGTAACTATATATTGTAGTTTTAGTCAAGATATTTGTCACTTCGCCTTTGAAATAAATTTATGATTATAAATTTAAGTGAGTTTTTCAATTATATTGAATTAGTTGGATTTAATGAGGATAAGACCGAATTCAATTATTCACTATTAAAAGCATTTAGCCAAATTAAGCGTGTTATTGTACAATCTATTCTTTATATTTATTATTCCTTTGCTTTATTTTAATAGGTCATCTTATCAAAAATAAATATTCTAAATTAGTTGTTCACTTACCAATATAGAAGTAATTAAATTTTTTTCATTCTATCCATATAATTAATATACTCTTTGGAAATTTAAACATATTATGTTTATGTTCATTAATATGGATAAAAAGTTGTTGTAGTAAAATTAACCATTCCATTAATGATTTCTTAAACACCGAAAAATATTTAACTAATATGAGATGGTGGAGTATTAAACAGATCTAAAATATTATTAATCTTAAATACATCTTTTAATACAATTCATTTGGTCAAATTTAGTCAATCAGTCTACCAATTTCAATACTTTTCAAAGTCCAGAATAATTTTATATTATTTTGTTAATTATTATTTTTACATGTCATCATTGGGTACCTTAAGCTATATTTTTTCTTGATTAATATTTTGGCTTATACTTACCAATATTCAGATATAATGCAATGTGTCAATTATTGAAACGTGTTTCTCTTAATAATTTTGAAAAGGCCTAAGGATTTTCCATTATTAATTATTTAAGAAAATAACTGAAAAGGAGAAACACAAAAAACGAGAAAATTATATTAGTGAAAGAAAGAGTTGAGACAAAGAAAATATTTTAAGTCTTTAACTTTATTCATCACACAAATAAGGTAAATATATGTTGAAGGAAGGTGTTCTTATGGTGGAGTTTTGGACTCTTCAACTAATCCGGAGTTGCTTGAGTTGTACATCGTTGATAGACTGTTGTATCCTGGAAGGGATAAGTCACGAGATACACTGCTGGATTGGTGTAGATTATGTCGCAATGTGCTTGAATCTTCTTAAACAGAACGAGATATCTGCACCTCAGCCAAAAAGAAGATTATTTTATTTTCTTCATTTTTATATATTTTATCTTCAACTATAATCATTTATTGTAATTGTGGTATATTACATCAACAAAAAGTTCTTCTTTCCTTGTATATTTCAATAGTCCTACAAATAAACAGGGAGAAGTTACATTGTACTCCCTCCGTCTCAAATTTTGTGTCATCATTTCTTTTTTAATCCGTTCTAAAATAAGTGTCGCATTTTCTTATTTGGCATCTTTTTAAAGGCACAATTACCCTTTTACTCTTATTGTTCCCACTTAATTAAAAAAAAAAGATATTGACACATTTTTTGATAAAGGATAATTTGGTAAACTTTACCAAGTCTTTCCTTATTTCTTAAACTCTGTGTCCGATCAAATGGCGACACATAAAATGGAACGAAGGGAGTATTTGTTTCTTGCTTAAACTTATACCAACTTTTGTTTTTTATCCGTATCATGTTTTGACTTACTTCTTCCGTCTTAGTTCATATCATTGGGTTTGATTGAACAGTGAGTTCAGAAATTTATAGACTTAATTTAAAAAAAAAAAGTTTTTTCTCTTAAACAAGTTGTAGATATTTGTATAAGTTATAAATGATTTCATTAAGGGGTCGTTTGATAGAGTGTATTAGAAAATATAATGCATGTATTATACTTTTATATTACTTATACCTTGTTTGATACATTTTTTTAACTTATGTATAACTAATGCTTGCATTAGTTTGTACACTATTATGTATTGAAGTACGTATTATTAATACCGTTATTTTTCATATATTAGTAGTACAAAGGATTTCAATACGTACATTAACTTGGTTAATGGCATTATTACCCCTCAAAATATTTCAAGTTCCTCTTTCCACCATTTTTTACAATTCCCAATTCATTTTTGCATCATATTATGTTGTAAAAGATGCTTCTTTCTTTTCTGTATTTTGCCATGTTAATTATAGGGTTAGTCCTCACTGAAATTTTGAGGCCACACGCTCACAACGGTGATGTTAAAAATTCTCAAATTGGCTAGCATCACCACTAGAGTCATGATGGCTCATGGCCTGCATAAAAATCTGGTGGCAGAAGAATGGGAAAAATTGATTACTAACAACTAATTAATTTTATTTTTGTGGAATTGTTTGATTTTAAAGGCAAAAGAATTTGTTAAAAAGAGAGAATACAAAGGTAAGGGAGGGTATTTCGTAAATAAACATTATTTTATAAAATTATGTAGTGCATATTCTTTCTAATACATCACATCAAATATATAAGAAATAGTGTCAGCATTCTATGGATGTCAGGTGGGTCAGGCTGGGTCAATCCGGAACCGGCCTGTGATTTTCATCCGGGTTGTGGGCTGGTCCAGATCCGGGCCAAGTTAAACAGGTTGGTTCGATTTTGGGCCCAACAATAAAATTTTTAAAAACAACCCTGAACTGGCCCAGTTAACCCAGTCGGTCCAACCCACCTAAACCCGGTCAAAACCGGTTAAAAATCCAGTCAAAATCACTAAAAACCCACACAAAAAAAGTTTTTTCTCCAATATACACTATATATACCCACATATATACATTTTAAATACGTTAAACAATATATATACACTACATATATAGTATTTACTACATTAGAATTTAAAAAATACATACAGATATACACAATTACACATGTAATCGTGTATACGACTATACGTTAGTTAAATATATATATATTAAACTAAATAAAACATATACTACTAGATATATACTACAATATAATGATATATATAATAATTTATAAAACATATACACATGTATACGTCTATAGAAGATATATACACATATATACGTACCATTCAATATATATGTACTACTTTAAATAAAATATATATATATATATATATATGTATATATATATATATACAGTTATATACTAATTTATAAAACATATACACATGTTATATACGTCTATAGAAGATATGTATACATTTATATACGTACCATTCAATTTATGTACTTCTTTAAATAAAACATATACTACAATATATATATATATATATAAATATATATATATATATAGTTATATATATATAGTTATAATATACTAATTTATAAAACATATACACATGTATACATTAATTATATATGTCTATAAAAGATATATAAACATATATACGTTAAATATATACGACTATAGAAGATATATACACATATATACGTACCATTCAACATATATGTACTACTTAAAATAAAATATATTGCAATATATTTATACTACAATATATATATATATACCCATACATACATACAAACATACATACATATATACGCACACATATATATAGTTATATATATAGTTATATACTAATTTGTAAAACATATACATATGTATACGTTACATAAATACTAAGATATATGCGCATATATACGTATCATTCAATATATATGTACTACTTTAAATAAAATATACTACAATATATACACTAAAATATATACACACACTATAAATATAATTATATACTAATTTATAAAATATATATACATGTATACGTTAAATATATACTACGATATATACAAATATATAAGTACCATTCAATATATATTTACTACTTTAAATAAAATATACTATAATATATACACTATAATATATACACACACACTATATATAATTATATACTAATTTATAAAATATATATACATGTATACATTAATTATATACTACGATATATACAAATATATAAGTACCATTCAATATATATGTACTACTTTAAATAAAACATACTACAATACATATATACTACAAGTTTACAATATACACACACACACTATATATAGTTATATACTAATTTATAAAACATATACACATGTATACGTTAAATATATACGTCTATAGAAGATATATTCACATATACGTACCATTCAATATATATGTACTACTTTAAATAAAACATACTACAATATATACACACTATACATATAGTTATATACTAATTTATAAATCATAGACACTTGTATACGTTAAATATATACTACTTTAGAAAATATATACACATATATACACTATTTTAAATAAAACATATGCTACTTAATATAATAAATTAATAATAGTATTAAAACTAAGTTTTTAATTTAAACTAGAAATTCAATTTAAATCATTAAACGGAGAAAATTACAAAGTAAGGACTAAGGAATGAATGAATGTTGAATTTTATTGATTGCAAAATGATCCAAAAATTATAATTCAGACTTCAGCCCATTAAGTCCATTTGTTTTTTTTAAAGAGTCTCTTAATGTATCTGAAAACATCTTAATGGATCAGATATGAAAAGAAGTTTGAATAACATTCAGACTCTTTTAAAAATATAATCTCTAACTCTATCACTTCATTATTTCCTCTCTCTCTTTTCACGTTATCTCTCTCCCTCTTTTTATGTTATCTCTCCCCCTCTTCATATTTCTCTCTCTCTTCCTCTTCATTTGTTTTCCTTCTCTTTTAGGTATGATTCACCAATTTTTTTTATAAATATTTTAGTTATCGATTTCTGTATTCATTATTTGCTAAACTTTAAATTTCTTCTTGCAATTTTTTATTTTAATTATAAAATTTGTAGTTCTTTGGATAATAGAATCTTATGTGTGCCTGTTCATAACGTAACCTTAAACTTACTAATGATATTTTCACTCAAATTTCATGGTTAACAAATAAACATGTGTCTGTTCTTGTATTAATTAGTTATTCAAATATTTTAAAATTTATGCATCTAAGTCAAAATTATATATGATTAATTATTTTAGTTTGTTGGGTCAATTTAATTGACAAATTACTTTATGTTGAATTTATTTTTTTATAATTAATCATATCACAATAATTTTTAATCGATATATTTTTAAAATAATTTAAATAATTCAATAATTATATTTAACATAATATACTTATCTTTAAATATTTTAATTATCATTCAAATAATAATTTTGTTATTTAAGATAATACTTTATGTAATATTTTTTTATATAATATAATATTTTATTACTTTTTAAATTTGAATTGCATATTTATTATAAATAAATTAATTACATATATTCAGATGTTAAAAAACAAACAGTCTTAATCATTCATTATTCACATCTAGGTACAACATCTTAATCATTCAGATATCCATTCAGATTCAGACGTCTTAATCTTAAAAAAAAAAAACAAATGCACCCTTAGTGATGTAGGATTCAAATACTAACTATTATCCCAAACCCCCATATCCCAGTCTTGTGCACAAACGGCCATCTAGGGCATTCTCGGTAAATGTATGCATACAAATTACTACGCGGCATTCACCCCCCTTCCCCTCCAAACCCAACTCCCCAATGCACACACAGAAAATAATAATTTCAATTATTTTAAAATAATTTAACTTAATTGCATCAAACTTGCACTACTAAAAACTTGGCTATTAGCTACCAAGATTAGTGAAGGACAAATTGTATGTTGTTATTGTGAGAGACTTTGCAACATTGTCCCTCATACAAATTAAATATTTTAATTTTCTTTTTTTTTAAAATAAAGTCAAAGAGAGGCATCCCTCACTAAAATATGATGATAATAAAAAGTTAATATTAAAGTTGTTATAGCAAGGGATTTCAACAAATAAATTCATATTTCAAAGAAAATTTAAATATAATTTCTAATATATTAATTTTTATTTTTTTTAAAAGGCGAAGAGGGACATCCCTCACTAAAATATGATGATAATAAAAAGATAATACTAAAATTTTTATAGCGAGGGATTTCCCTCGCTAAATAATAACAAATAAATTCATATTTCAAAGAAAATTTAAACATAATTTTTGTTTGTTTCTTTAGCTGTAAACAATGCATTAATAAAATAAAAATGAAAATGAAATTTATTTTATCCAAGGAGTCCTCAATAAGATACATATAATTATTTTATAATTGTTTTCATTGTAGTGAGGGAAGTTTCTCACTAAATTAAATATGTAAAAATTGAGTATTTAATAAATAACTATACGGAGTAATAGATTTGAAGAAAAACCAATATCAATGATATCAATTGCTTGATCCCTCAACAATTGCTTTAATTTTTTTGTCTTTTCATACTATTAAATTAAATTAGTTTTCTACACATAACCATTTTATATTTATATACATAAACACACACACACACACACACATATATATATATTAGTCTAACCGCACGTGCCTCACACGTGTAATGTTTGATACTTAAAGTTAAATCATTTTATATATTGCAGAAATTTTAATCAAGTGTAAAAAGTTCAAATCACTTTTGAAAGATCCTTCAGACTTTAATATATTAATGTAAGAGCACACACACACACACACACACATATTTGCCACTTGAAGTTCCAAGTAGTTGATGGATCATAACTTTTGCGTTTGTCATCAATACCTCTTTCCCTTGCTGCCAGAGACTAAGAGAGACTCATCAATTTGAACCACATCTGTGATATGATTATTTTCCCTTGTTTTTAAAGTTAAATCTTAATAAAATCATTGATTACATTATTAAAATATTTAAAACATTTAAAAAATTGAAACTTCTTAAATTTTTCTTATTCTAATGCTTTTATATTTATTTCTGAGTTTTTCAAATGTTCTTAAAATCAAATTTAGTTGATTTAGAATTATTAAACTAATGAAAAAAATATTAGTTGTCATTAATTCTGATGACTTCTAATAAGAACAACTTTTACCATAAATATATTTAATCAATTTTCAACTCTTAAATATTAGGAAAAAAATACTGAAAAAATGATTTTGTGAGGGAAACCATCACTTCTAATGAAGGACAAAAAGTTCAAATAACATTTATAAGGTCCTTCACACTGTTTATATATATATATATATATATATATATATATAATATAATATTTTATTACTTTTTAAATTTGAATTGCATATTTATTATAAATTAATTAATTACATATATTCAGATGTTAAAAAACAAACAGTCTTAATCATTCATTATTCACATCTAGGTACAACATCTTAATCATTCAGATATCCATTCAGATTCAGACGTCTTAATCTTAAAAAAAAAAAACAAATGCACCCTTAGTGATGTAGGATTCAAATACTAACTATTATCCCAAACCCCCATATCCCAGTCTTGTGCACAAACGGCCATCTAGGGCATTCTCGGTAAATGTATGCATACAAATTACTACGCGGCATTCACCCCCCTTCCCCTCCAAACCCAACTCCCCAATGCACACACAGAAAATAATAATTTCAATTATTTTAAAATAATTTAACTTAATTGCATCAAACTTGCACTACTAAAAACATGGCTATTAGCTACCAAGATTAGTGAAGGACAAATTGTATGTTGTTATTGTGAGAGACTTTGCAACATTGTCCCTCATACAAATTAAATATTTTAATTTTCTTTTTTTTTAAAATAAAGTCAAAGAGAGGCATCCCTCACTAAAATATGATGATAATAAAAAGTTAATATTAAAGTTGTTATAGCAAGGGATTTCAACAAATAAATTCATATTTCAAAGAAAATTTAAATATAATTTCTAATATATTAATTTTTATTTTTTTTAAAAGGCGAAGAGGGACATCCCTCACTAAAATATGATGATAATAAAAAGATAATACTAAAATTTTTATAGCGAGGGATTTCCCTCGCTAAATAATAACAAATAAATTCATATTTCAAAGAAAATTTAAACATAATTTTTGTTTGTTTCTTTAGCTGTAAACAATGCATTAATAAAATAAAAATGAAAATGAAATTTATTTTATCCAAGGAGTCCTCAATAAGATACATATAATTATTTTATAATTGTTTTCATTGTAGTGAGGGAAGTTTCTCACTAAATTAAATATGTAAAAATTGAGTATTTAATAAATAACTATACGGAGTAATAGATTTGAAGAAAAACCAATATCAATGATATCAATTGCTTGATCCCTCAACAATTGCTTTAATTTTTTTGTCTTTTCATACTATTAAATTAAATTAGTTTTCTACACATAACCATTTTATATTTATATACATAAACACACACACACACACACACATATATATATATTAGTCTAACCGCACGTGCCTCACACGTGTAATGTTTGATACTTAAAGTTAAATCATTTTATATATTGCAGAAATTTTAATCAAGTGTAAAAAGTTCAAATCACTTTTGAAAGATCCTTCAGACTTTAATATATTAATGTAAGAGCACACACACACACACACACACATATTTGCCACTTGAAGTTCCAAGTAGTTGATGGATCATAACTTTTGCGTTTGTCATCAATACCTCTTTCCCTTGCTGCCAGAGACTAAGAGAGACTCATCAATTTGAACCACATCTGTGATATGATTATTTTCCCTTGTTTTTAAAGTTAAATCTTAATAAAATCATTGATTACATTATTAAAATATTTAAAACATTTAAAAAATTGAAACTTCTTAAATTTTTCTTATTCTAATGCTTTTATATTTATTTCTGAGTTTTTCAAATGTTCTTAAAATCAAATTTAGTTGATTTAGAATTATTAAACTAATGAAAAAAATATTAGTTGTCATTAATTCTGATGACTTCTAATAAGAACAACTTTTACCATAAATATATTTAATCAATTTTCAACTCTTAAATATTAGGAAAAAAATACTGAAAAAATGATTTTGTGAGGGAAACCATCACTTCTAATGAAGGACAAAAAGTTCAAATAACATTTATAAGGTCCTTCACACTGTTTATATATATATATATATATATATATATATATATAATATAATATTTTATTACTTTTTAAATTTGAATTGCATATTTATTATAAATTAATTAATTACATATATTCAGATGTTAAAAAACAAACAGTCTTAATCATTCATTATTCACATCTAGGTACAACATCTTAATCATTCAGATATCCATTCAGATTCAGACGTCTTAATCTTAAAAAAAAAAAACAAATGCACCCTTAGTGATGTAGGATTCAAATACTAACTATTATCCCAAACCCCCATATCCCAGTCTTGTGCACAAACGGCCATCTAGGGCATTCTCGGTAAATGTATGCATACAAATTACTACGCGGCATTCACCCCCCTTCCCCTCCAAACCCAACTCCCCAATGCACACACAGAAAATAATAATTTCAATTATTTTAAAATAATTTAACTTAATTGCATCAAACTTGCACTACTAAAAACTTGGCTATTAGCTACCAAGATTAGTGAAGGACAAATTGTATGTTGTTATTGTGAGAGACTTTGCAACATTGTCCCTCATACAAATTAAATATTTTAATTTTCTTTTTTTTTAAAATAAAGTCAAAGAGAGGCATCCCTCACTAAAATATGATGATAATAAAAAGTTAATATTAAAGTTGTTATAGCAAGGGATTTCAACAAATAAATTCATATTTCAAAGAAAATTTAAATATAATTTCTAATATATTAATTTTTATTTTTTTTAAAAGGCGAAGAGGGACATCCCTCACTAAAATATGATGATAATAAAAAGATAATACTAAAATTTTTATAGCGAGGGATTTCCCTCGCTAAATAATAACAAATAAATTCATATTTCAAAGAAAATTTAAACATAATTTTTGTTTGTTTCTTTAGCTGTAAACAATGCATTAATAAAATAAAAATGAAAATGAAATTTATTTTATCCAAGGAGTCCTCAATAAGATACATATAATTATTTTATAATTGTTTTCATTGTAGTGAGGGAAGTTTCTCACTAAATTAAATATGTAAAAATTGAGTATTTAATAAATAACTATACGGAGTAATAGATTTGAAGAAAAACCAATATCAATGATATCAATTGCTTGATCCCTCAACAATTGCTTTAATTTTTTTGTCTTTTCATACTATTAAATTAAATTAGTTTTCTACACATAACCATTTTATATTTATATACATAAACACACACACACACACACACATATATATATATTAGTCTAACCGCACGTGCCTCACACGTGTAATGTTTGATACTTAAAGTTAAATCATTTTATATATTGCAGAAATTTTAATCAAGTGTAAAAAGTTCAAATCACTTTTGAAAGATCCTTCAGACTTTAATATATTAATGTAAGAGCACACACACACACACACACACATATTTGCCACTTGAAGTTCCAAGTAGTTGATGGATCATAACTTTTGCGTTTGTCATCAATACCTCTTTCCCTTGCTGCCAGAGACTAAGAGAGACTCATCAATTTGAACCACATCTGTGATATGATTATTTTCCCTTGTTTTTAAAGTTAAATCTTAATAAAATCATTGATTACATTATTAAAATATTTAAAACATTTAAAAAATTGAAACTTCTTAAATTTTTCTTATTCTAATGCTTTTATATTTATTTCTGAGTTTTTCAAATGTTCTTAAAATCAAATTTAGTTGATTTAGAATTATTAAACTAATGAAAAAAATATTAGTTGTCATTAATTCTGATGACTTCTAATAAGAACAGCTTTTACCATAAATATATTTAATCAATTTGCAACTCTTAAATATTAGGAAAAAAATACTGAAAAAATGATTTTGTGAGGGAAACCATCACTTCTAATGAAGGACAAAAAGTTCAAATAACATTTATAAGGTTCTTCACACTGTTTATATATATATATATATATATATAATATTTTATTACTTTTTAAATTTGAATTGCATATTTATTATAAATTAATTAATTACATATATTCAGGTGTTAAAAAACAAACAGTCTTGATCATTCATTATTCACATCTAGGTACAACATCTTAATTATTCAGATATCCATTCAGATTCAGACGTCTTAATCTTAAAAAAAAAACAAATGCACCCTTAGTGATGTAGGATTCAAATACTAACTATTATCCCAAACCCCCATATCCCGGTCTTGTGCACAAACGGCCATCTAGGGCATTCTCGGTAAATGTATGCATACAAATTACTACGCGGCATTCACCCCCCTTCCCCTCCAAACCCAACTCCCCAACACACACACAGAAAATAATAATTTCAATTATTTTAAAATAATTTAACTTAATTGCATCAAACTTGCACTACTAAAAACATGGCTATTAGCTACCAAGATTAGTGAAGGACAAATTGTATGTTGTTATTGTGAGAGACTTTGCAACATTGTCCCCCATACAAATTAAATATTTTAATTTTCTTTTTTTTTAAAATAAAGTCAAAGAGGGACAGCCCTCACTAAAATATGATGATAATAAAAAGTTAATATTAAAGTTGTTATAGCAAGGGATTTCAACAAATAAATTCATATTTCAAAGAAAATTTAAATATAATTTCTAATATATTAATTTTTATTTTTTTTAAAAGGCGAAGAGGGACATCCCTCACTAAAATATGATGATAATAAAAAGATAATACTAAATTTGTTATAGCGAGGGATTTCCCTCGCTAAATAATAACAAATAAATTCATATTTCAAAGAAAATTTTAACATAATTTTTGTTTGTTTCTTTAGCTGTAAACAATGGATTAATAAAATAAAAATGAAAATGAAATTTATTTTATCCAAGGAGTCCTCAATAAGATACATATAATTATTTTATAATTGTTTTCATTGTAGTGAGGGAAGTTTCTCACTAAATTAAATATGTAAAAATTGAGTATTTAATAAATAACTATACGGAGTAATAGATTTGAAGAAAAACCAATATCAATGATATCAATTGCTTGATCCCTCAACAATTGCTTTAATTTTTTTGTCTTTTCATACTATTAAATTAAATTAGTTTTCTACACATAACCAAATTTTTTTTATATTTATATACATACACACACACACACACACACACACACACACACATATATATATATATATATATATATATATATATATATATATATTAGTCTAACCGCACGTGCCTCACACGTGTAATGTTTGATACTTAAAGTTAAATCATTTTATATATTGCAGAAATTTTAATCAAGTGTAAAAAGTTCAAATCACTTTTGAAAGATCCTTCAGACTTTAATATATTAATGTAAGAGCACACACACACACACACACACATATTTGCCACTTGAAGTTCCAAGTAGTTGATGGATCATAACTTTTGCGTTTGTCATCAATACCTCTTTCCCTTGCTGCCAGAGACTAAGAGAGACTCATCAATTTGAACCACATCTGTGATATGATTATTTTCCCTTGTTTTTAAAGTTAAATCTTAATAAAATCATTGATTACATTCTTAAAATACTTAAAACATTTAAAAAATTGAAACTTCTTAAATTTTTCTTATTCTAATGCTTTTATATTTATTTCTGAGTTTTTCAAATGTTCTTAAAATCAAATTTAGTTGATTTAGAATTATTAAACTAATGGAAAAAATATTAGTTGTCATTAATTCTGATGACTTCTAATAAGAACAGCTTTTACCATAAATATATTTAATCAATTTTCAACTCTTAAATATTAGGAAAAAAATACTGAAAAAATGATTTTGTGAGGGAAACCATCACTTCTAATGAAGGACAAAAAGTTCAAATAACATTTATAAGGTCCTTCACACTGTATATATATATATATATATATATATATATATATATATATATATATTAAAAATGTTATAACTGAATGAGTAACTTATATAGTGATAATTAGAATAAGTAGAAATGTTTTAGTGGTATTCTTAACAAAAATTAATGAATTATATTAGCTTATAATTAATTTGATAATAGGAAAAAAAATGTGTATTAGTGGTATATGTAATACTATAAGTAATTGATTAGCATATAGTCGATATTGTAGTAAATAGAAGTGAATTAATGATATTTTTATGTAATTTTACTGACTGATCATCTTATAATTTGATAACGACACTAAGTAGATATACATTACAAAATATTATTGATTGATTAATCTACATAACAATAATTACAACAAAAAAAGTGAGCATCTTTGTTAAAATAATATTGATTGATTAACTTATACGACAGTTAAGCTAAGTAAAGTTTAACAATTGTTACCACGGCTCAGAAAATAGTAATTTCTATTATTTAAAAATAATTTGACTTAATTGCATCAAACTAGTTACCACGGCTTATCTAAGGATCTGCCTAGCATTCTCAGAAGCCTAGCTTGTAGTTTTTCATCCCTGGAATGAAACTATGAAAGGTACCACCAGGAAACACTGTCTACATTACTTAGCTTGGCAGCCCGCTGTAAGACGAAAAGATGATAGAACACTGAAAGAAACTGCAGTTGCTTAGATTTTTAGGTACCAAAGGACTAATACTAAAAATACTGGTCATGCAGAAGTCCTTGGTGAATACGCGCAAAACAATGATGCTACACCGTTTCAACTGCAGTATCACTAAGACCCAAGGAAGCACTAAAATGCAGGAAAAGTTGATGAAATATGGTCTGTATCTCATCATGTGAGAAACTGATGAAAGATAATCAATGATGAGCTGTATGACATCATGAGGACTCAAGCGTACACTAACTCTTCATTGCCTGTTCAACTATGGCTGACTAAAATTTTTAATCCCTTCTGATCTCAGAAGAACGGTCATCTTTAGCAGATGATCCTGAACTTCTCAACTTAATATCTCCAGCTTCCTGCAGCTCCTACTCCTGTTGTTGCTGTAAAGGATATTGCTGCTGCTGAAACTACTGCCTGTTTCCAATGGATGCCGGGAAGTTCATAGAACCAGTATTTGCTATGCCTTCACCAGTTAGTACTTTGAGATATTGCATCTTCTTCTTTATACTACTAAAAAGTCTTGTCTTAGCCATGTGATTTAGTGAGGATGTACCTCACTAATTAAGATTTAGTGAGGGAAACCATCACTACAAGGTATCTTGCTAATTTGAGCCTTGCTAATTATTAGTGAGGGAGACCCTCGCAAAGTTGTGAAGAATTCAACACTCAATCATCGCTGTTTTGATCTCACAATTTTTCAAAAAAAATATTATATAGTGAGGGACGTCCCTTGCTATATTTAGAAATATATATAATATTAATTTATTATTTAGTAAGGGGCGTTCCGTGCTATATTAAAAATATTTATAGTATTATTTAGTGAGAGGCGTCCCTCGCTATATTAAAAATATATATAATATTAATTTATTTTTTTAATGAGGGACGACCCTTGGTACATGAAAATTAATACAAATTATAAATTTAAACATATTGATAGATATCCCTCGCTAAGTTGAATAAAAAATTAATTTAATATTTGAATATTTTGAGGGATATAGCTACATAAGTCCCTTGCCAATCTGGTGTTATTATTATTTTTTTATTGCACTAAAACTCAATATTTAAATAGAAAATCAACATACAACCAATATTAACCAGCAAAACAATAAGAAAAACACTTCCGAAACAATTCAAACATTATCAAAAGGTGATAATGAATCACCAAACTTCGTACATATTCATCCAACTTAAACAATAGACAAACAAGTATCAAAAGGTGTGCAAAGAATTACCAAACGAATTATTTCAAACACTCCAAACTAACAAAATTCAAACCTAAAACAACAATACCACCTAATACTCAATTCCATCCTCTCCACCATCATCATCAAGGTATTTACATGAGCTTTGAATTCTTTGACGTCTAACTCAAGTGTCTCCCTATGCCACTTCTCCATCTTTTTTCGTTCCTCCTCATACTTCCTAGAAAGCTCCCGAACTTCCTATCGCATCTCCTCAAATTTCTCATATGATGGCAGAACTCCCTATACCTTGCAATCCACAGTAAAGACGTTAAAAGTTCTTCTCTGAGCAAAGGTCACATGCCCTTCCCTTACACACTCCCCCAATTATATCCAACCAGCATGAGAGAGTTTCTTTCCCTTGATGGTATAATTGAATTGCCTTGATCATATGTCGTTTGACTTCTTTTGATCTCTTCAATTGCTTGAAAGTAGCGATTCTATAAAAAGTAAAATTAGTATATAATAAATGATATAAAATAAACTCTAAGTAAGATATGAACTTATGTAAGTATCCTCTGCCCGTGTTTCAACCTAGATTTCTTTTTCATCTCTAATTTTCATATGGGTTTTTTTCCATACCTCTTCACGAGTGGTTGGTCTATCAAGAGATACTTTCTGCAAATGAAATAAACATAGTGAACCACAATTGCATAAAAAAATTACTACTATCTAAAATGTATAAATAATTACCAGTATCTTTATCCAAAAGGTCTAAAAGGAAAACCCAAAAAGAGTGACATTGAGTCCCTGGTTGTTTTAATTATAGAGGAGATGAGTGATGCATCAGATGTTGTTTGCAAAACAAGTGTATCTTCATCTAAAAAGGTCTAAAAAAAATTTACGAAAGAGTGACATTATGTCCCTAGACATTCCAACTCCTGATAAGATGAATGATGCATCTGATGTTGGTTGTGAAACAAGAAATGGGAAAAAACTTATGGAGAATAAAGATAACATGGCCACAGAAGGCGAGGTCAAGAAGTTAGAAGTTGCCTTAGAGAGATTCCAGTGAACTCACAAAGTTTTCATAACAAAGGAAGATAAAATATAAAGATGATAAAGTTTTGTTTGGGAAGAAGACAATAATCATTATTCATTACTTGTTTAAATTCGAAAGTGTTGTATCTTTATTGAATCTCATAGCTCTTCTTAACTTTGATCAACATATTAACTATCAACTATCTTAAGAAAAACACATTTTAAGCAACTGATTTAGAAGATAAGTCCTTATACATTGTTTTGCCAATGTTAGTTTATAGAAAGAAAACAAGAGATAGAATTATTTCATATATTGGATGCATCAGAGCTGACATTGTTCGCAAGAGAAACTTTTTTAATATGAAACACTTATCTCATATACCGTCAAGGACATGGAAAGCTAGCTACAATTTTGGACAGCGTAATCACATTTTTTCCTATAAGCTTGATTTGACTATTAGTTTACATTCTTAATTTCAATATGCAGTATTTTATAACACTTAATGATATGATTTTAGAACAATTTTGCTGCAGCACTCAGTTTAGACAGGGCTGCAGCATCTCAGGCTCATCTGTTCAAGTTAGCCAATGAGGGCGGCTCAAGCCCAGAGCTTAAATAGTTACTTGAACTATCACCACCAATATCTTGTTATGTCTAGTTCATTATGATATCTGTGTGTTTATTTAGGATTAACTATTAAGTATTAATGTTTTTTTGTTTGTCTTTATTAAATTTATTATATTTGCTATTTAATCTTACAAAGAAGATACCAACTTTCATTGTTTTAACAAGTTATCAGTAAAACATTTCTTGTTGTATTATAAGTGTGAATGTTCCCAATTTCAAAATATTCTTTTTCTTTCTCCTTCATGATAAAGAAGGTATCTTTCCAAATAAAAACAAAGTATTCTATTTTTTTTCTTATAAAATAATCTAGCTTCAGAAATCAGGAACAAATAGATGACTACCTCCTTTATTAGTTGAAAACCAACAGTTATGTCAAGGCTAACTTAGTTTCTTCACACTCATAAGGGTGTTGATGACTACCCGCAAGTGTAACTATTATTCAAAGCAATGGATCTCACCCATTTTGCTCTCTTAATGACTCAAACCACATCTTAGGGCTGGAGGTGGAGGATACTTACCATCCGTACAACCTCTCCTGTCAGAGATACTTAAGAATGCACTTGACTATAATAATACTTCTAATACTTTTATTTTAACTTAGCTATAGCCATTCAACACTGTAACAGTGTACTATTATATAATTCCTAGCATATTCTTATGCCTAATGGTAACAAAACATTGAGTAAGAATGTTGGGACAACATCATGATATTGAGTTAAACCATCTTCCAGGTTGGAAGGACCTATTTGTGTCCAGAATGGAAGCAAGAGCTAATCACATTCTCTGAATTTCTTGAGAGAATTCTGTCTAATGATGCTACCTCTGTGGAAATTATGTACTAAGCCCAGCATCAATTATTTGATCTGGTATTTTTTTTCGTTTCTATTAATTGCAACTAGGCCTGTTAAGTTACCTAGGTAAACTAGGAGTAAGCTTAAAGGATCAAAATGAGAGAGTAGTTGTGAATCTTTTCATGTTGTGTTGGTAACAACAAGATTTCCCGTTCTTCCTCAAAAGGGATAGTTTCAATCCCATAAGAACCCAATGCACTAAAATATTTGTTGCAGATGGTTTTTATGGAGCAAAATTCTCCAACAACTATGTGCTGAGTTAGTAGAAACAAATTCTGACTTTTAGATTTTAAGCAGAAGTCTATAAGAGAAAATACTAGCTAAAATCCATGACATTTTGGCTTTTAAGAATCTTTGTAAGTTCAAAGCTAAACTTGTAGTTGTTTCAATCGGATGTGAACACCGAATATGTTCAACTTGTACTTGGCAACATCACAATCATAATGACCACCAATTATATACAGCAAACAAACAATAACACTAAATATAAAGTTCAAATTATGTCTTGCTCAAAACAAAGGAAGTTGCCCATATTTGCCCCTTAACTATCCTGATGTACAACTTATACATTATCACAGGATACATCATATCACAAAGAGGACATAGAATACACGAGACTAGATACAATAGAATATGAAAAGTTGTGGAAAAATCTAAAAAACATTAGATTGACGACAAAGAATAAACATATCTACCGTTTCTAAAAATACCCAAAACAAAAATTGGGTAAAATATATTTCCAAACAAAAAGGCACGTAGTTACTCAATCAAAAAAGGTGAAAATTACGGTTAATGTGAAAAAAGAGTCTCAATTAGCAAGGAGAGTTATTGAAATCCAACCCAACGACCAAATTAGCAAGGAGAGGTTATTGAAATCCAACCTAACGACCAGCACGATGACGTCGGAGCTTCTGTCTAGTCCAACCAACACCTAAATTAGAATGTAGGGTTTACTTATGAAATTATAATTTAACCCAAACTCTGTTGTGAAATGCATTTTTAAAAAAATGGTGGGAAATAATGGGAGGAATAGGGGGAACGAAATCCTTACAATTTTAATTTTTAGTAAATTGATTAACTTTACTTAGGGAAAAAATGGTGGAAAATAATTTTTGGGAAGGAGTTGGAGGAACAAGCTAAGCCATATTTTTTTTATTTGGAGAATTAATTTAACCCAAACCCTTGTCATTTTAAGCCACGTTTTTTTAATTTGTTTGGAGGGTTAATTTAATTCAAATCCTTGCCATTTTAATTTTTACTAAAATATGATTCATTTTATATGTTGATTCACCCATAATCCTTACACACCGACTTGATATATAATTATGTCTATATTCAGGTTTTGACGTGTCTGCTTCAGCTATTTTCTTCAATCGTGATTTTACTATATCACTCCTAATTAACTATTATAAGTTATTTATATTTTAAAAATTAATAGTATTTAATAAAAAAAGAAAATAAATATTTATGACGGCACCGGTTGAACCAGCTAGCTTTGCCGCATATGCTTCAGTTGCCTGCTTCAACCATGATTTTATTAAATCCACCCAAATTAATTATTATAAGTCATTTATATATTAAAATTTAATAATATTTAATTAAAAAAAGTAAAATAGATATTTATGACGTGTTTGCTTCAGCTGCTTCAACCATAATTTTACCATATCACCTCTAATTAATTATTAAGTCATGTAACATTAAAAAATTAATAATATTTAATGAAAAAAGAAAAAATTGACATAAAAGGATAAATTAACTCTTGATGTTTTAAATTAACGTGACATCTTATGACATTTATGACATGTCTAATTCGGCTGCTTCAACAGTGACTTTACTAAATATCAACCCTAATTAATTATTATAAGTCATATAATATTAAAAAATTAATCATAATTAATAAAAAAGATAAAATAGATATAAAATGATAATTAACTCTTGATGTTTTAAATCAACTTGACACCTTATATGATGCACATTTTAATCTTTTCAGAAGTATTTTCTTATAGTAATTTTGTTATATTACTTCTAACTAATTGTTGTAAGTGATTTAAGACATGTATGCTTCGTTGTTTCAATCATGATTTTACTATATCACCCATAATTAATTATTATGGTCATCTAAGCACTGTGCTACTTAAATTAGAATAGAAGAAAAAGTATTGTAAATCATAATAATTAAGAACTTAAATTATTTTAAAAAATATAATTGGCTTTCAATGCCACAAAAGTTTGGACAAGAAGAGTGATATATATTATTTGAAAAGTACATAAAAAGTATTATAAATTACAGTAGTGAACAGAATATCTAAAAATAAATTATTTTTTATATATTTCAAAAAAATACATAAAAAAAGCTATAAATCAAAATTATTAATAACTTAAAAAATTTAAAGATTTATTTGTCCTTTTACTTGGCTTCATTGTTTTCCTCCATTTTAATTTATTATTTTTTATCTGTTACATATTTCCAAAAACAACGTAAAAATTCTTAAAAATCACAATAATTAACAACTTAAAAAATTTATGATATATAAAATATTTGGTTGACTCTTGAAATTATATTAGTGGCACTTAAATTAGATTAAAGAAAAGGTATTATAAATCACAATAATTAAAAAGTTAAATTATTTTTAAAATATAATTAACTATAATGCTACAACAGTTTGGGCAAGGAGAGTAATGTATATTATTTGAAAATTTCATAAAAATTATTATACATTACAATACTTAATAATTTAATATATCCCCCAAAAAATTAATATGTTATATATTTTAAAAAGTACGTAAAAAATACTATAAATCATAATAATTAACAACTTACAAATTTTAAAGATAAAAAATATTTGATTGACTCTTGAAAATTATATTAGTGCCACTCAAATTGAAATAGAAGAAAATTATTATAAATTATATTAATTAAAAAATTAAATAATTTTAAAAATATAATTGACTATCAAAGCCACAAAAGTTTGGACAAGGAGAGTAACACATATTATTTAAAAATTACAAAAAAAATATTATAAATTATAATAGTTAACAACTTAAAAAGTCTCCCAAATTATCATATATTCTTATAATTTAGCATCAATTTGGTATCAAATTTTGAATATTTACTTTCAAATTTTAAAATAATACTCTAAATATAATCGATGTCGAGCCCATGCTAACACATGCCCCGCCCCCTATTATTAAAATATGGGTAAATCAATACTAATTTAATTAATGAAATATTTATTAAGAATATCATTAAAAGCTAAATTGATTCTTGACCGATTTTATAAGACCTATTTTTTCATCATATTAATATAAAAATAATCACATTAAACCTTATAGTATTTTTCTTATAGTTATTTGTCAAATTGACTCTTATAATGTAAATTGTGACAAGTTAAAAAGGAAAGAAGTTGGTATAAGCTGATACTCCATTTTATTTTTAAATTTCGATTGTAAATCAACCACTGTTACTAAAACCTTTTCTAAGTAAATATAACAATGGAGAGTTGAGTTATAAAACTCGTGAACATCCCTATATGTGAGTCGAAAATTAATGATTGAGTAAATTCATGTAAAAAAATACATTGTTGAGTTAGAGTTATTGAAAAGGCGAATTTTGTAATTTATTTTATCGCTGAAAAATTGATTTCTTGAAAACATTTGTGGATTACGATACACCACTCAAAGTATATTAGGATAATATGTATTATGAGGGGTATTTATTTAATATTTTTTTTTTATCTTTTGGATAATGATTTACTTTAATTCTTTGACCTTATATTTATTTTTTTGTGAGAATATGAGTTCTTGAAAAAAGTTTTGGATAAGAATACTTCCTGACCAAAGTAAATTAGGATATTACTATTTTACGGTGTTCTTTGGCAAATTTATCTTAATTTAACTTAAATATTTAGAGTATAAAAGTCCTTCAATATTTGAAGTATATTTTGGTCAACCAACATTTATATTCATGTTTTTATAATAGTATAGATAAATGGATAGATATGTTGATAAATCAAAAATAATTCTTATAAATATTATTAATACACTAATACTTAGTATAGTTGTCAATATATATATTAAAATATTATTCGCTAATATTACTTAATGACATCGCTAATATTTACGGTTAGTATAATTGTCAATGTATAACTTAGCAGTCAATAATATTTCTAAAAAATCATTAATAAATTTTACTTAGTTTAACTATCGTATAAGTTAATCAATCAATATTATTTTAATAAAGATATTAAAGATACTCTTTTATTTTGTTGTAGTTATTGATATATAGATTAATCAGTCAATTATATCGTGTGGTATATCTCTACTTAGTGTAGTCATCAAATTATAAGACGATCAGTCAATAACATTACATAAGAATATCACTTGTTCACTTCTATTTATACAATATAACTATAAGCTAATCCATTGCTTATAGTATTACTTATACCACTAATAGACCATTTATTTCCATTATCAAATTAATTATAAGTTAATATAATTCATCAACTTTTATTAAGAATACGACTAAAACATTTCTACTTATTCTAATTATCACTAAAGCATATATACACACACACACGCACGCACACACAAACACATACTTTTGGTTATGTGTAGAAAAATAATATAATTTAATAGTATGAAAAGAAAAAAAGTTTTAAAGCAATTATTGAGAGATCAAATAATTGGTATCATTGCTATTGTTTTTTCTGCAAATCTATAATATGATTATTTATTAAATATTTATAAATTTTACATAATTAATTTAGTGAGAAACTTCCCTCACTACAATGAAAACAAAATCACAAAATAATTATGTGTATCTTATGGAGAATTCTTGGATAACTTATATTTAATTTTCATTTATTTTTTTATTAATGCATTGTCACCAACTAAAAAAATATTTAAAATTATATTTAAATTTTCTTTGAAATTTGAATTTTTTTGTTATTATTTAGTGAGGGAAAACCCTCGCTATAATAAATTTAATATTAGCTTTTTATTATCATTATATTTTAGTGAGGGATGTCCCTCTCCGCCTTTAAAAAAAATAAAAATAAAAATATTAAAAATTATATTTAAACTAACTTTGAAATATGAATTTATTTGTTATTATTTAGCGAGTAAAATCCCTGGCTATAATAAATTTACTATTAGTTTTTTATTATCATCATATTTTAGTGAGTGACGTCCTCTTCGCCTTTTAAAAAGATGAAAATGAAAATATTAAAAATTATATTTAAATTTTCTTTGAAATATGAAGGTATTTGTTATTATTTAGCGAGGAAAATCCTTCGCTATAACAAATTTAATATTGGTTTTTTATTATCATTATATTTTAGTGAGGGATGTCCCTCTTTGCCTTTTAAAAAGATGAAAATGAAAATATTAAAAATTATATATATATATATATATTTTTGAAATATAAACGTATTTGTTATTATTTAGCGAGGGAAATCCCTCGCTATAACAAATTTAATATCAGTTTTTTTATTATAATCATATTTTAGTGAGGGATGTCCCTCTCCTTATTTTTTTAAAAATAAAAATTAAAATATTTAATTTGTATGAGGGACAACGTTGCAAAGTCCCTCACAATTTCAACGTACAATTTGTTCCTTGCTAACCTTGGTAGCTAATAGCGAAGTTTTTAGTAGTAGAGCATCGTTCAATGATACATAGACTGGAGAAACACAAGAAACAAAGATAACTTTAGAACAATGTCAAATTATTGTATTGTATCCAAACATCCACAACATAAATATTTCAATTCCAGACTTCACTTTGAATTATTGCCAACAACAACAACAACATACCCAAGAAAATCCCACAAGTGAGGTGGGAAAAATAGAGTTTATACAAACCTTAGAACCACCTTGTGGAGGTAGAGAGACTGTTTCCGAAAGATCCTCCGCTCAAGTGCAACAAATCCAGGAACAAAGAAGGAAACAGTGAAGAGAAAATAACAAACAGTACGAAAACAGTGTAAAGTCTACAAGAGAGAAACACGAACAAGAACAAAATTGTACAATAGTCGAAACATAATAAACAACAGACTATGATAGATATCACAAGCAGGGGTTGCAATTCAGCAACTAGTATGACGACAAACAACAAGAAGCTTAAACCCTCAAAAAGAAAGACAACACTCCTACCAGACTAACATTCTACCCTAATATGCGTCCTCCACATCCTCTTATTTAAGGTCCATTTCCTCAGTAACCTAAAGTTGTACCATGTCCTGTCTAATCAACTCTGCCCAATACTTCTAAGGCATACCTCTACCTCTCTTCGTGCCAATTATCCAACCTCTCACACCTCCTTATTGGGGCGTATGCACCTTGACTCTTTATATGTCCAAATCATCTCAATCTCGCTTCCCTCTTCTTGTCTTGTATGGAGGCCTTCCATATTTTCTTGAACATTCTCATTCCTAATCTTATCGCACCTAGCATGTCCACACATTCACCTTTACATCCTCACCTCCTCAATATGCATCTTCTGAACATGGGTGTTTTTGACTGATCAACACTACCCAACATGCATCTCTGAATCATTGCCATGAATATAATATTTTAATTGCAAAATTCATATAATTCTTGAGCTAACTAGTCCTAATATATGTTTGGCTTTCAATGTGAAGCTGAAGAAGTATTTCAACTTTGATTTCTCTCAACTTTAATTTCTCCAAAATAAGTAGGTCTGATAACCAACCACATCAAAACTTTTCATGCAATCTAATTAGTAATCCTTTAAATTAGAATGAATTATCTGAACTATATAGATCTGCAGAGGGCTCTGATTGACAATATTATTCAGAAAAATCAGGAATCAGAGATAGCATGTTTAGATTATTACAATCTTGCAAGTGCGCCAGGTGTATCAATGTTTGCAAGCGCAGTTGAAGTTCACTGTTTTCAGCAGCCAGAACATTTGTGTCTCTATTTTATATGGAAAACAAATGCAGATATCTCAAAATCCAGCTTTTAAATGAATGTATTAGACATGAAAGAAATAGAATGAGTTGAATACATATTTATTATGTATGTATACATTCATATGTTGATCATGCATATACACGATGAAGCAAACAAGGACATGCTTATATACATCTCTTCAATCACACTCAACCCCGTTCCTTTCTTTCTTTTTAGATGGTAACAAACCCTGTTCCTAAAAACTAAAAGAATGCAATACATATAGAAGAGAAGAGGGAACCGTATAGCAAGCTAGCTGACTGCCTATTTGCCCAAATCCTGTAGCATAGTAAAGCAAAGACAAGGATGTGAGAATGCAGGACATTCATTTGAGCCATGCCATACAATCTTTAAAAATGACAGAGGAAGACTTCAAAGCAGGAAGCTTCAAGCACAATAAAATGTTCCAGCTGAACTTAATATAATTAAGGCATTGAAGACAGATGGGCTGAGTTAACAGTCTGCTTTAAGAGCTTGTTCAGTACAAAATTTTAGACCTTGAGAGGAAAAAAAGCACCAGTCAAATACAACAACAATAATAAGAAACCCGATATATTTTCACAAAACGGGGTTTGGGGAGGGTAAACTGTACGTAGTCCGTACCACTACCTCAGAGATGATCTAGAGAGTTGTTTCCAAAAGACCCTCGACCCAAGACAAAAATATTCTAGAGAAGGACATATTATAAGAACAAGAAATAATAGGTAAAAATAAACAAATAATAACAAAAAAATAAGCCTACCACCATGGGCGGACCCACATAGGGACCTTGGGGTGCTCAAACACCCACTAACCTCGTATCAACTTTATATCTCTATATAAAAATTAGGAAGAATGCTAGACAATATAACAGTGAGAACCCATAGATACAAGTGATTGGTTGGTCTAGTGGTTGTTTGGGTGTGCTCAAGGTTGTTTGGATTTTTTGGTCTTGAGTTCTATTCTCACTCAGTACATATTTTATTTTAATTTTAATAATCAATTCTTCTCTCCTTATTTACTACTTATTCACTTTAAACTTTCTTTTAGTTTTTTTCTCCCTTACCCGGCGTATTATTGTTCCTTTTCCCCTTTCACTCAGTTTTCTTGTACGTTTTTTTTCTTGAAAAAAATGTTTTATACAAAAAAAAGGTCTTTTCCTTTTTCCTTTATCAAGTATAGTATTTGTTGCAGTTTTTTTTATTGATTTTTCTTGCTACGAGTTCCAATGTGATTGTCCTTTTTATAACAAGTATTAAATATATGCATTTATATTTTGTAATTGATAGCTAAGTTGGGGTAGAGTTAGGTAAAGTCATTCATTCAAATTTTTTTGGTAGAAATATTATGCTATTTGTTCATGCTATATATATTGGACACTATTTGACTTCTTTATGTATTTGCTTTTTGTATCCTGAATTCCTTAGTAAATAGTCGTGCTTTTTGCATTCTGAATCCCTTAGTGAATAGTTGACCCACCATTTTTAAGCTAAGAAAGCATCCCCTATCTTTAAATCCTGGATCGGTCACTGCCTACCACAAATTAAAGTAATACCACACTCACCTCATTAAAACAACAAACATCACCAAAATTCAATGACCAAGACACTACAAGCAAAATACTACAACTACTGAAACAGATAACAAGACAAAACACACCAATGTACTATCAGAATCACACTCTAACTATTACCCATCCAACTTATTCGCATTTCTATCTAGAGTCATATACTTGATAAGCTGTAACTTCTCCATTTCATGTCTAACCATTTCCTTTAATATTTTTTTGGTCTACCTCTATCATGCCTGAATCTATCCATACCCAACCTCTCATACCTCCGCACTTTGGCATCTCCTCATCACATGCCCAAGCCATCTCAACTTCACTTCGAGTATCTTTTCTTCTACCGAAGTCACCCCTATCTTATGTCGAAATATTATTTCTGATCCTATCTTGCTTAGTAAATCCACACATTTAATATAACATCCTCATCATCGTCATCTTCATCTTTTTGATATAAGTATTCTTGATTAACTATCACTCTACCCCATACATGATAACATGTTTAATAGCTAATCTGTAGAAGTTCCCTTTTAAGTTTAGAGACACCTTTTATCACATAAAATTACAAAAGAGAGCCTCCATTTCATCGATCTTTTACCAATATAGTGGGTGGCCTCCTCATTAATTTCACTATACACTTGGATGATAGACTTAAGATACTTGGAACTATCTCTTTTTTAATGGCCTAGGTATCGAGCTTTCTACTGTATCAGCCTTTTCTGTTCCCTCACTAAACTTGCACTCTAAATGTTCAATCTTGGTCCTGCTTAACCTAAATACTTTAGCCTCTAGGGTCTGCCTCCAGACCTCCAACTTAGCCGTAACTTATCTACGACTCTCGTCAATCAAAACTATATGATCCTCATATAACACACACTATGACACCTAATTTACCACATCAATCAGTACATCGGTTTGTCTCCAAACATAAAATTTAGCATTAAATCCTCTACGACTTTCATAAATCAAAACTACATGATCCTTAAATAATACACATTATGGAAAATAAATATAGACTTAGATTCTATTTCGGATACAACCCTATTAGTGAAAGAAAGTGGTCTAAGTCAACTCATACAGTTCTGTCCCAAGTCTTAGTCCCATAATACAAGTCCTTTATCGACCTAGTGTATGCCATATGAACTCCTTTACCCTCTAAGCACCTCCATAGAACCTCTCTAGGACCCTGTCATAAGCCTTCTCTAGATAGATAAACACCATGTGTAATACAATTCAACCAGTCTCCGCATGAGATTAATGTCTTATATTATTGAATAACCTAACATGAATCTAAACTGATTCTCAAAAATAGTCATGCTCCTCATCAACCTCAACTCAACTATCCTTTCCCAAACATTCATAGTTTGGTTCAACAACTTGGTAGCCCTATAGTTGTTACAATTGAATGTCCCCCTTTTTCTTATACATTGGAATAATTGTACTCTATCTCCAAGGTTGGGGTATCTTCGCTATCCTAAAAATAACATTAAATAACTCGATCAACCACTCTTACTTAAATAGGATCCACTCAAATCTTACTTTGCCCAATATCTCTATCCCTACACATCCTATGAATAACACCCTTAACCTACTTGACCTTAATATGCCTACAATAACCATAATCATAGTGCCTCTCAGAGTGCTACAACTCCATCACTATAATTCATTTGTCCCTTATTTTGTTTAAGAGTTTGTAGAAGTATGACTATTATCTCTTTTTAATGAGAACCTTTTCCACCAATACATTGTCAATCACACCATTGATGCACTTTACTTGGTCAAGATCACATGTCCTCCGCTCCCTAGCCTTGTCTAGACTATGTAACCTTTTATCACTGCCTTTATCTTCTTATTATGCATACAATCTTTTGAAATTCGTTGTCTTAGCTGTCATAACCAATAAATTAGCCTCTTTCCTAGCTATCTTATCCTAGACTTCTTATACTTTTTCCTATTTTTCTTATCTTCTCCTTGATTGTATTTTTCATCAACTTCTTATAAGCCTCCTTCTTGCCTCCAAATTCCCCTGTACTATTTCATTCCACCAATAATTCCCTTGATGCCTTCCAGATCGACCTTTTGAGAAACCTAACACCTCTTTGGTAATCTCCCTAATGTAACTGGCAGCCTTATTCACATATTGTGTGTATCCCTACTTCTCTCTCAGGCCCCCTATATCTATTAGCTTCTATCGATCTCTAAAGCACTAGCCCTAGTTAAGTTACCCTATTTATCCTAGGTCAATCATCAATAACCCTCTTCTTTTATCTTTAAATCCATCATCAAAAGACACTGTTAAGTCAAAACATTCTCACTTGGGATAACCTTACAATCTTTACAAAAACCTTTATACCTTTTTCTAAGAAGTAAAAGTGGTATATGTGTCTTAGCCACCAAAATAAGAAAGGTAACCAAGTATTCCCACTTCTAATCAGAAGATCAAATTCACACTGTCAACCTAAAAACACTAGAAAAATCAAGAAGTGAAACTCCATCTTTGATCTTTTTCACAAAATCAAAGCCTTCATGTACATTATCATAACCCTATGATGATGACTAGATGTGCCCATTAAAATCATATCATATGAAAAGCTTCTCGGTGATTGGACATCTCTCACTACCTCATCTAAAACCTCTTAAAAACTCTTCTTCACCTCTTCATCCAAGCCTACCTTCATTTGCATATGCACTAACCATATTTAAAGTAGACTCTCCAATGACCAACTTAGTTGACATCATCCCATTATTAACCCGCCTAACCTCTACCACCTACTCTTTATGCTCTTTATCTATGAAGATTTCTACCTCATTCCTATTTTCATATTCTCGAGAACCATAAATTATACCCATCTTCATCTCATTCCTTAAAACTAATCCATTTGGTCTCTTGAACATAAGCTATATTAATCCTTCTTTTCACTAGTTCTATAAACTTCCCTTGCAAAGTCACTATGTTCCAAGACCCTAATCTCAACCTATAATCTCTCTTAAACTACTTACTCCTCATGCTCCCATCCCCACTCCAACCTTATACTCGACCTTAAACCTAACCTCACTTGGAACCTGACCCCAATCCTAACCCAGGCATATGACATGACCCTAGTCTACCAACATTTACAACATGCTATATCAGAAAAATATTTTTACCCTCGAAAGGAAGGATTTCTTTTTGTTCATCAGAAAAGCAACAGATGTCGAAAGAGAATCAATGGTATAGCAATTATCAGGAAAAAGGAAAAAAATGGTGTAGTATTCCGTACATACGAGATATTTTTCTTTCCACACAAGGACTGTACAAAATTCTAAGCTATCTTGGAATACTTAGCTGTACTAACAAGTAGAACTAATATAAAAAATAGGATATCATTCTGAAATGGATTTTAGATAACCTAGTACACTTTATGAAATTCTCTCTCAAGAAAACCCTAGAACCTCAAAACTTAACCTCCAAGTAATCAAATTTCCTTCATTCTTTTTCCAAGATATCTCAATATTAAGGATTTCCAATTCAAGAACTTTAAGGGCTCATCTTTAAAAGATCAAATAGGAACTAAAGATCAAGCTTTTTATTCAACTTCATCAATTAAGGTATGTGGGGTTTATGAACAAGGATATTCTTTCATCCTTGTGCCCAAAAACTAGTTTTTAATTACAAATTTACATGATTTTGTATGAATATACATGAGTTTAAAATTGGGGTTCATACCCATTATTCTTATTTGCAAGATGATGAGATTTCAAGTGATTTAGAAGTTAAATTGCATGTCTATTTTCGTATTTTCATACTTATTACAGTAAATTCTAGATTTTGAGTTGAATTATCAATAGTTACCTTATCAAGCATGAACATTATGATGTTTTAACATGAATTTGATGCATGGGTTATTAAGCTCTAATTGGATATTGTTATTTCAAGTTTAATTGTTCTAAAAGCACCTTATGACTAGATAATTTTTAGATTTTTGATAAAGATTGGTATTTTAATGTCAGATTAGATATGAAATCCACTCTACAGTTTTAGGTTATAGTTTAACTTAGCAATTATACAGTTGGTTTTGGTAACAAACCATTATACTAGATTTTAAAGTGGATTTTCAATAGAATGAGCATACGGATTAAAGAGAGTAGTATTTAGCATCAAGTTGGGTATTCCATATGCCCCAAAACAACGAGCTAATATAGGTTCAAATTATCAAATTATTCCCATTTCAATATGGATGACAGATACAGATATTATCACTTAGATTAAGTTGTACTCCTTAGTAAGAGTATGACACCTCTCCCTAATATGAATTTTTTCCATAAGGGAGCTAGACGTTGAACTCCATGATAGCTCACATAGCTTATGTTAATTAGAAGAACTTCCCTAATAGGTAAAGTAAATAAATAAATTTTGAGTGAATTTTTCTGCAGCTTACAGAAAAGAGTAAAGAATAACAAAACAACTTTTAGAAACTAAGTATAAAGGCCCACAACTTCACTCAGATATTGTTTTAAAGAAAGACATTAGCTACAAACTTCAATTTCCAGATTTCAAATATAAAAATGAGTCCTTTGTACACTTATACATCATGATTTACTAATAGAACACTAGTAAATATTATAGAACTAAATGTTATGACTCACTAGATTTATAAAATATGATTTACTACTTATGATTATGATCCTCTGTTTTTCAGATATTCTAGCTTATGTGAGTCATCTATATTTAACATGTATTGTTTTACAAAATATGATGTTGTTGAGACATTGTTTAACTTATACATTCACCATCATATACTCAGTATATTCTCAAAGTATTGATCCACATATACGTCTATGTGCTACATTGTCACATAATGTAGGTTCAGGTGCTCACTTCCAGCAACATGAGTGATTTTGAGCATCTCCATCTATATCCCAACAGTTTGTGAGTCCTCATAGTTTGGGGACTTAGTCTTTCACTTTTTTAGCTTATTAGTATAGATAATTCAGTATTTTCAGACAGTTCGAGTGAACTAGGGGCTTGTCCTAGTGTAATACCCTGATTTTTCTGAACCAGAATGCTACACGGTGCTTATAACCCTGAAGGACGACAAGCCAACCAATGACTGATATCTATACCTGTACACTACATAATATATATGTAAAATGTATAAAACATAAACAACAAGACATGAGGTTCAACTGAATGAAGTATCTGACTAATCAAAACATCCATATAGGGTAACGAATACCCAAAACAACTGAAGTCTGAATCTAAAATCTGAAAGCCTCTAAACACTGTCTAAGTAAGGATTTGAAGGAACAAGTCTCCAAATAACTCTGTAAACTGAGAGATAACTGAAATAATAAATAAAGTCAAATCATATCATCCTTAAATGAAGGAGACTCACTGCAACTCTATATGCTAAAATGAGACTGCTACTACTGATCTGGAACTCGTGTCTCTAAGCCTATGGTGTAACATAAAAAGAAAGCACCATAGCGCGAATGCGTCGGTACAACTAAAAGTACTGAGTATACGGGTGAGGTAGGCTAAATGTAAAGGGTTACATGCATGAGCAATACTAACTGACTGACTAATATGGATATGAGAGAGCAAGCATGCATATATAGTAACTGAGATCGTGAATACGTGATAGCTGGATTTGTACACTAATACATCATTTATTGATATCTAAAATGACTAACACTGAAATTCTGATAACACGGGCTACTGTGTCTGAGAATCATGAATCTGATATAACTATCTGAGTTCTGTACTATAACTGAATTAATTGTTTCTGACAATCCTAGTATACTAAAGTCTGAAGAACTATCTGAGTTCTTTTACTAAGAATGAGACTGAAACTGTGGGAGGTAGTTGTTTAATCGACATGCACCATGTATGCCATTATATCTAAGCTGGGGTCCAATCTCTGCCCTGACTAGAAGGGTGTCAATACCGTGCCACTAGATAAGACAGGCTGTGAGAACCCTCTATTGGCAGTTACTCAAAATGAGAATGGTGAGAACCCTCTACTGATAGGTAGGACACCTCATCTACCATTAACTAGCAGGTATGATGTCTCAACCTACGCTGGCTACATAGTTCTGGAATGCAAGAGTTACCTCTAGAAATCAGACCCTCTACTGGAAGGTGTGTTACCATCCTTGGGTTCACTCGATGCTAACTTCTAATCCCAACTGAAGAGATTGAACATGATTAACTGACTGGGCATGGACTGAGCTTACTGAATTCTATTGACTGATGGAATACTACTGATATCTGATAACAATCTGAGATCATAAAGTTTCCTGAGTCAGATGACTGGCTGAATTCTACTGAATCAGGGCTTGATTTCGAATATCGTAAAAACATGACATGGATCTAGTAACACAACTATATGTTTTAGGTATGAGTATCCCCAGGATTCGATGGAAGGAAACTGACACAACATAACTTACTTGATCATGAGAATAGAGTTCACAATTCATAACATTATAAGTAGGGGATATTATACTACATGTAGTTCTCAACATCTTATGCATGGTAGGGAGTGAATATATATCATGTACACATTGTATAACTCTTTTATCATGAACGCTTCATACCACAATAATAACAACACAACAATAGCATGGAATTTATATTGAATCATAATGGTTAACATCGACTTGCCATTTAGATACTATTGAGCTATGGAAACATAATTTCTAGCATTCTAGGAATTTTATCAAACACCTTGCATGCACTCTTTAAGGCATAGGTGTATTCATAAATTTCACCATATTAAGCCACCCAAATTCATGGGTTCCAACTAGCATGATCATAGCCTCCATGAAAATACATCAAAATACTACTCTATACCACAAATAACAACCACCAACATTAATATGATCATATCACCACAAAACAATCAAAATTTAGTATTTAAAGATTGATTCTTGAAATCCATGGATGAAAGGGATCCGTGGATGAACACTATGCATACCTTAGATTGAAAATCCATCAAAGTTAACGGTGAAATAGGCTTGAATCTTCATGTTCCCAATTGAACCCTAGGTTTGTTCTTGATTATTTTGTAAAGTATTTGTATTTTGGTGTTTAGGAAATTTAACCATGTGTTTTGGGGTTTATATATGGATAAAATTTTCTAAGTGTTGGACCTTATATTAAGCTTCAAAGAGCTAAATGAGCTGAATATGAAAGCAATGTTTTTCCGGGGTCTTATAATATCTCCCCCTTGGTAATATTCATCCTCGATTGAGACTGACTAAGAGGGGAAATAATAGACTATACAAGAACTAAACATGAATGATTGAAATATGATCTTACGACTGACATAAATGATAAACTGAATATATCATACTGAACATGCATATCTGATGCATGATTATATACTGGACTGATACATATATGCATGACTGAATATACAATGGTACTTGATACCAATTTTACACTGGGAACATGATCATGAAATTGATTACTAAGTTTGTACTGAATACTGAGCTTAAAACTAAATAAGCTTAAGGAGAACTGTCACCTTGAGCTTGATCTAGATTGGCGGAGAAGAGGTGAGGATACTTGGTACGCACTTTTTCTTCTGTTTCCCAAGTAGCTCCCTCAACGGACTAATTTCGCCAGAGCACTTTGACTAGAGGGACTTCTTTGTTCCTCAGTCTACGAGTCTGATAGTCTAGAATTTTGACCAAAATTTCCTCATAAAAGAGACTGTTCTGAACATTAATACTCTGAATAGGGACTACAATTGATAGGTCACCTATGAACTTCTTGAGCAAAGAGACATGAAAGACTAGATGAACTGAAGCTCGATCTGAAGGAAACTCAAGCTCATAATCTAACTTGCTGAAACAATTGAGAATCTTGAAGGGACTGACATATCGAGGACTAATCTTTCCCTTCTTGCCGAATCTCTTCACTCCCTTCATAGGAGAGATCTTAAAATAGATATAATCAGTAATCTTGAACTTGATGTCCTTTATGCATACATCTGAATAGGACTTTTATCGGCTCTGAGCAGCCCAAAGTCTTTCTCTGATCAACTGGACTTTTTCTAAGGCATCAAATACTAAGTCAGGCCCTATGACAGAGGCCTCACTAGCTTTAAACCACCCAAATGGAGATTTGCACCTCCTAACATAGAGACATTTAAGTGGACCCATCTGAATACTGAATACTTGAAATCAATTGCACATGCCATTAGCATATCTTCTAGAGTCTGAATGGTCCTTTCTGCTTGACCATCTATCTGAGGATGAAACGATGTACTGAGATGGACTTGGGTACCAAGACTCTTTTGGAATGCTTTCTAAAAGTAAGAGGTGAACTAGGTATCTCTGTTTGAGATAATATATAACAGAACACCATGTAATCTGACCAACTCCCTGATGTAGAGTTTGGCATAATCCTCGGCTGAATAAGAGGTATGGACTAGAAGAAAATAAGATGACTTGGTCATCCTGTCTACAATGACACAAACTGAATCATGTTGATGGCGAGTTCGAGGCAAACCCATCACAAAATCTATGTTTACTTCTTCCTACTTCCAATTAGGAATGGTGAACTCCTGCATGGAACCACTAGGATTTTGATGCTCTATCTTAACCTGCTGACATGTAGAGCACTTAGCCAATAAAGCTAAAATATCTCTCTTTATTCCACTCCTCCAACAGATCTCTCGCAAGTCGCAGTACATCTTAGCGGCCCCTGTATGAATAGAGTATCCCACACCATGCGACTCTACAAGAATTCGCTGCCTCAAGTCATCCACATCTAGAACACATAGGCAACCCTAAAAATGAAGGACACCAACTCCCCCTTAGGAGAAAACCTCAACCTTCTGACCTCTGACTGACTTTTTCAACTTGACTAGGCTAGGATCTCTATCTTATTTTTATTTCACCTCAGAAATTAGAGATGATTTTGAACTACTCTGAACAAATACACCACCCTCTCAAGAATCAACTAAGCGAACGCCTAGTATGGTAAGCTAATGGACTTTCTAAGCTATCTTCTTCTTGCTATCCTCAACGTGAGAAACACTACGCATGGAGAGTGTACTGAAAGCATCGGCCACAATGTTGTCCTTGACCAAAATAATAGATCAAAAGGATTCACAATGCATAATTGTAAATTTAGATCATGTAGTTTAGGAAAACCCATGTACCTTAGATTACAAAGTTTAAAGAGTAGAATTCGAATCTTGATTTGTTCCTGGAAATTTTGGACTTAAAGATTGATTTCTTGATTTCTTGTTCTTGGAGAAAACCCTAGTTTGATCTTGTTTTTGAAAGTGAAGAGGGAGTTTTAATGTTGTATAACTGATGATAATATACAAATAACATTTTTAGAAAGTCATTAAATCAATTGCGGAGGTTATCGAAAGAGGAAAAGTACCAAATAGATTCCCAAACTACATAATTTATCAACACACTAAATTTGAATAGGATTTATTGACTTTTGTAACCTTTACACATAGAGTTGACGGCTTACATTCTAGCCCAAAAGTTCGGGGAGTTACATTTTCTCCCCTTTGGGATCATTTGTCCATGAATGATGAGTAAGGACACGTCAAATCTTAAAAGGTATGGAATAAGGAAAGTAACCTCGCATTGAACATTTTTCCTCAACAAAGTATCCAAAGGCATCGATAGAGCTTCATGATAACCCACAGTGAAACGCATAAGCATGAAGCATGAGGTAGTGAAAGCTTTCATATGGATGACCTTGCACATGAGTTCTATGAATAATTCTCATCACAACATAAGGCATGAGTTTATTTGGTGATCATAGGCCATTTTTACATCAGTACTAATCATGAAATTAGATTTCGCGGGAGACAGGATTTAGAAGCATTTTCCACCTTACAAGATACAACAAATGTATCTTAAGTTTAGAGACACTATTTATTTATTCCCCAACATTAATCAACATACTTTATCATTTCCCTCCTACGATTCTACCATAACACATCTAATAACTTGAATTTTGTGTCCCAACATATAATAATTCTATGATGAAGCCCAACTCGGAGGAAAGAGGTGCTAACTTAAACTGCGGGACCTACACTCTACATCAAATTAAGAAATCACCTCACCCTATCACTATAATCCAATAACCTTAAGTCTTAATTCAAGGAATACTAACCGCAGTGCACATTGGTTTGTGTTTTCATTAATCACAAAATTTAAGTCTATCATTACTATACCCACTTTATGGATCTCCCAACTAACACCAGCCAATTCAATCATTCTCACTAAGATTTTCACCACATAACTCCTTCTTAACTATCTCACATAATGAAAACTCATTTCTTTCTTCCCCTTTCTCCAATAACCTTAGCTCTGGAAGTCAAATCAAAATATTCATCTTCAAAATCATCTGCCCCACACCTAAAACACTACCACACTTTCATAACCACCGTCATACTGATATATGAAGGGTCATAGAGGGACCCGAGCCTAAATATCATGAATGGATGTAACACTAGTTAATACATAGCTTATACTTATTACACTACTCAAGGAGGGACATGAAGTGAAGATGCGATAGAATAGACACAGAGTGATTTAGATATCAAGTGTCTGGATCATAAGAAAAGGGTTGTTCGGCATAACCACAACACAACATGATTTCCTAGGACATACTACGGTGAGAAACATGATGATTTGTATAACATAAGTCGAAATTCATAAAGTAAATTTTTGAAACAGAGATTGATACTTGAAGCTATTGTTTCTCATTTTCCGAGTTGAGATAGTCATAAGTTTGAACAACTTTATCGCTTTGGCTAATTCTGGCATAAAATGATTCAGTGAAATATAAAAACATATTTTTTTAGGACTAAGCATGTTGTGAGACATAGTTTTAGATCATGAGCAATGGAACATATGTCTTGGATACTTGGAATATTGAATCACTGAGGGAGATTATTACTCCTTGTCTTGAAATCGAAACATGTCATGAGTTACATAGAGAGGTCAAACCGTAGGCATAGGCAAGACATGAATACATAAGACATTGGTAGAAGTCCATTCAAATCGAAGTAGGAGGAGCTTGCTTGACTAGGAATTGATTTAACATGATTCATACTTGAAACTTGACATCACAAAAAGAATTCGGGAACTACTTTAATCCATCATCTCCCCCTTAGATTAAAGTCACCCTCCTAGACTAGAGAATATAACCTCCCATCAATCTATAACCAGATTTCTCAATACAAAAGGGGATATCGGTATACAC
Source organism: Capsicum baccatum var. pendulum (assembly GCA_030864225.1). NCBI lineage: Eukaryota > Viridiplantae > Streptophyta > Magnoliopsida > Solanales > Solanaceae > Capsicum > Capsicum baccatum. Next base: position 80,428,987 of record CM061550.1, read on the forward strand.
AGGAACACAAACTTCCTTCAAGAATTTTAGATAAAGACAGTCAATTTTTTCTAGGTTATCTCCGTTCAGGGATACTAATCATAACTTCCCCTAACCCCAAAGTCACCAACTTATGACTAACATTATTATAGGTATGTCCATCTGTGCTTCTAAATACTTAACACTCTATCTTCAACTCCTTAGAATACTCGCATTACACCTCTAGTTGCATAACTTACAACTTAACAAAATTTGTAAAACCATACCCAAGGATCATGTTGCCTACCTATATTTCCTCAATTCAACTCTAATGAATACCGTACAACAACTCACCAGACTTTTCCATACTAAATTTCAAGAACATAAACTAGGTACGCAAAACACTTATACACATAAATGCTAAGGCATCCATTTTTAAGTACACTCTAAAGGCATTGCTTTCCAAGAATGCTTCTCTTAATTTTATTCACTATCCTCTATTGTCATCAACCTACAATTCAATCTCATTAGCATACACATCCTCACTCCTTATCACATAAAAATTCACTCTTCACTACTTTACATTCTAATATTAGACCGTTAATCACATAACTTATATCTTGAAATCTTACCAAATGCCACACTACCAGGGGGTGCAACTTATTCTTATATACTTATGCCCTTATCCACTTAGTGACTCACCCATAATTCATAATTTTAACACTAGTCCTCATATACACATATAACTCACAATTACCACTTAACTTTTCACAAATAATCAACCTAAGCTCTTTCACAAATCACATCAATCCTACTAATTCATTCCCACAAAACACACATCATTAACCTTAAGCTACTACTCTGACCACCACATTCTACATCTAAAGTTCAAGCCTATAGTCTAGCAACAATCATGTACCACCGGTGAAGCATGGAACATATTATACTGGTCCATCAAATTGGGAAATCAACTCAAAATACTCATTTCATTTAACTACTACCTACAATTGCAATCCCTTCATGACACCACTATTACAACTTAAAATTCACTACATCCCTTCTCATATGAAGTACTAGTTTACAACCACTAAATAAAAGAAATTCAAGGCGGGTAAAGTCACATAATAGACATGGTAAAATTTAATCTCATATTACAATCCAATACGATCTTATCTACATATTTTATTTTCTCACATCATACTTACCCAAGCATACATTTAGACTACCTTCAAATTCCACATACAAAACTGAGTCTATACTTATAACTTATTGGCTAATCTAGTCATTTTCATTCATAGACCATAAGGGATTTCTGTAACCACCATAACTATCCACTCTAGACTCTTTCCTATTTTGAATAAATAAAAAAAAATCAAATCCAAAAGCTTTCTCCACACACCACCATACAATTTACAGGTCTTTCCACAGTATTTTCCAACCACCATTAAAGAAAGAACCACCACTAAATCAAAGGGTTATACAACTAAAACTACTTATTTGTACAATAGTCACCCTCACTTTGACTACTAACCTAGTGACTTCATGTCACCAACTTTGGACCAACTTACTACCATTAGGTTATAACACTTTAACATATACTACTACTCGGATAGAAATATAGTTCCAACATTCTTCTACACATTATTCCTGCAACAAGAATTTGAAAGGGACTGGATACTCTTAAATAACTTAGGCTAAAAATCATGATTTCATCAAGATCAAAGTTTACACTAGAATCTCTAACAGACTCCTCTCAAGTCCTTGGACAATTTTATAATATTTTATAACTCAATTAGAAATGATCATACCATTTAGATTTTAGACATCTACACTTGAATTGCCTCAATAATGAGATATATCTGAGAACATCAGGGTAAGAAAAGAATTGGGATAACTTTACTTTTATATGATGACACCATAGAACGAACTAGAGTATGAAAGAAGAACATTCTGACTCTATAACACAAACTTGAACATGAAGAAAGAGAGACATTCCTAAACGTCTTGTAGCCTCCTGCTTATAAGTGTGGCGCGCTACACACCCATAAATAAGACTCTACCCTATGCAATTTTACAGACACCCTGGGACCATGAATCGTGCTTTGATACCAAGTTTGTCACAACCCGAGCCAGGGCCCTAGCCGTAATATGCATCCCAAACCATGAGGCCCCGACGCTCTTCTAAATCTAGTAATCATGCAAAATATTCACATAATATAAGAAAATTTGTGTAAAACAACCCATGACCGAACCATGGTCAATCTCATAACTTGAACAATTTGATAAGGAATTTCTAAATATTCTAAACATGTGCCAACCATCTGTAAAATCTCTAACATTACAATATCCATTATAAATTTGAAACATAATTGGGACAAAGCCCCCAGTAGACCATAAAAAGAAAGAAGCGATGTAATCTGAAAATCAGGTCAGCAAAAATTGAGAAGGCTCACCAACTGCAGCTTTTAACACACACAGATCTTCTATTGGATAGAATCACAGGACTGTGCCTCAGATCCTGAGATATAAGGGGTTAATACATTTTTACTAGTACGCAGAGCAATCCAAAATAATGTGTGTATATATATAACATAGATGAGAGCAGGTTTGAAACATCATGCATAAAATAGTTAAAAATTCATGGGTAATTTCAATGACCTTAAAAAAATCTTGTCAATGCAAGTCTAATCTTTGTGTTATTTCTGAGTTAGGTGGTACACCCCTACAAGTCTGATATTTCATGAGCTATATGGAATGTGCTATTAACTCAGCAGGGAAGCCCCAACCCAAGTTTGCCGCAAGAGTTGGATTTTATGATTCTGATACGTCACAGGACACTAGGCCATCGTATAATAACTCTTGGGGAAATAATAACCCATATCGATAAAACACGGTTTTGGGCAGTGAGTTATCTGAACTCGTGCCTTCTTTGGGAAACCTCCTAACATCTCTTAAGCCTATTTTTAGCATTTTATAAACATGCATCTTTCTAAAATCAATTTCTAAAAAATCTGAATAAAATCTGACTTATGTTCTACTCTGAGTCTGTTATGGCATTATCTGTTTTGGTATCATCATTCCAAGATTTTTAAGTCATATTATGAGACATAAAATATCATGTTATAGTCTCTTCATTCGAAACATAAAGTTTGGACCACCACATCATTCAAACATTTCAAGAGAATTCATACTTCAAAACATATGTCAAATTATGCATAGAATTCCTCTTTTCAATATTTCAACAAACATGTGCTGGTCATGTATTTTTGACAAACCATGGAATCCTTTCATTTTATGTCTTCAACATTTATCAACATGTAAAAGCCCATATCATCAATTTAAAATCAATCTTAAATCATTTAACAATAGTCAAGAACATTGATACCATGCTTCTTAATATAACATTCTTTAATTCATAACATGAGAAAATCAAAAGATGTTGCAACCTGAGAGGGAGTGTAAATAGTCATTCTCTTAATTCAATTATCAAATTTATATGCATACATACATATATTTATATATATATAAACAAAAATCAATCTTTCTTTAAGGGACGACCTCAAGACCAAAGCAATAAATCAAAAGGATTCACAATGCACAATTGTAAATTTAATTCAAAACCCCTTTAAAAATTCATGATTTCTAAAACTTTAAACCTTATTCAAAGTGTTTTCAACAATCCCATGTAATTTAGGAAAACCCTATGTACCTTAGATTACAAAGTTTAAAGAGTAGAACTCGAATCTTGATTTGTTCCTAGAAATCATGGACTTAAAGATTGATTTCTTGCTTTCTTGTTCTTAGAGGAAACTCTAGTTTGATCTTATTTTTGAAAGTGAAGAGGAATTTTTGATGTTGTATAACTGATTATAATAGACTAATAATATTTTTATAGAGTCATTAAATCAATTGGGGAGGTTTTCGGAAGAGGAAAAGTACTGAAACACCCCTTTTTGAAACCATAGTTTTGATGTTATTTTTGAAAGTGAAGAAGTTTTGATGTTGTATAACTTATGGTAATAGGCTTGGTTGATGGACCTCGTCAGGAGGGTGACGAAACATCACCTTGAACATCGGGTCATGTCCCATGACTGAACTCACTATTTTAGGGGTGATAGATGTCTTGACGGTCCGAAAGATCGACCGTCGCACCCTCGGTAGATTGATACCTCTCTGTAAAATGGGCATAACTTTTTACTCCGATATTACATTAAGGAAAAATTAGTGGCCTTGGAAATAGGTCTCAAATTCCTTTTGTTTTATATATAATAGGTCCCCTAGTTCGTTATATATAAGAATTTATGCTCTATTGAAGTTGAATCATGTTTGGATGCTCACTAAAACTTAATCGATAGGAAAACTTTCAACTCGTCCGTCAGTTAGGGGACCTCAATGATCTCAATTCATGCTCAAATAGATTCCCACACTACACAATTGATTAACACAGTAAATTTGAATTGGATTTCTTAGCTGTTGGAACCTTTACAAATAGAGGTGACAATTTACATTCTATCCTAAAAGTGTGGGGTGTTACACCAACACAAATACAATACACACACAGTAAACAAGGGTAGAAAAAATGGAGATAAGATTAAGAGTGTGAGGGAGAGATGTGAGAGTGAGATAGAAGAAGAGAGAGAAGAGTGAAACAAAATTAATTGGAGAGAGACTGGAGCAACAGAAAGAGGAAAACACTCGCTGGAAATTTATGGATTAGCCACCAGAAACCACCTCCGTCGCTGTCATTACTGCTCTGTAATTTATCATTGGATAACATCTCCATTTACCCAAATTCATCCGAATCAAACTGTTTTCTGTCAAAACAAACCTAAAATTACAAAGTTCTGCCAGAAACGTGTACGAGTCTTGTTTGTTTTTTGCATTCTATGTTTGATCTTAGCGATAAACAAAGTGATGGGTGTATGTCGGAGCTGGTGTCATATTGAGGTTTCATTCAAGACTTTGATTGTGGTTCAATTTGAAGAATCATCTTCAATTAAAATTGAGGTCCGTTTCTCCTACTCATTCGGTATTTTTATTCCAAATTTTGATCATTGTTTGTGGATGTGAATGACCGGCATGCTTAGCATGTTAGATTCTTTGTGAAGTGTATGTTTTTTGATGCATGATTTGGATTTTGGAAAATCTAAAGGGAAAAAATATTGACAATCGAAGAGTTGTTAAATCAATTTGGGGCGGGAATTGAAAAATCTATTAAAAGGCAAATATTGATTGTTTGATTCATCGATGGTTATTTGATTTGAAATAAACACTGATTATGTTGATTTCGTTATTATCACATTTAGACCATAAATTATTTAGTAAAATACTAAGTTGGGTAGGCGAGTTGTAGGAATTGATGATTGTGGAATGATTGAATTTTTGTGCTTGATATTGTTTTATTTGGTCGCTTGAAATTAAAAAATGTATTCATTTTACCGGGGAATGACCCGAGCTAACATTGCACTTATTCACCGGGGAATGCTCCGAAGTATCATGTACGCAAAGAAGGCTCGTGATCAAGGCCTGAGGCATAGGGTAAAGAATTGAAGTGTAGTTTAGGATTAGTGTAGATTTACTTTTCAGTACCTTTTTATTTGGGGCTATAATAATTGGACTGAACACTATATTTTTAGACTTATTTTATTTGTTGTTTGATTGATTGTTTGCATGTTTTGTGTGATTTATACATTCATATTGTCAAATTAGATGATATGCTCCACCAAGAGGCCATGGTTTAACCAAGGGATCGAGGGGTTCCTAACACCTTCCCCTCAATCAACAAAATTCCATAACGAAAATCTCTACTCGTGGATCAGTTTAAAAGAGTCAAAATCATTTTGAAAAGGGAATTCCAAAGGTGACTTGGCACACCCAATTTATGCCCAGTGAAGTTTCTTATTTTTGAATATGAAAAATCCTTTTTGAAACAAATCTTCATTTTTTTCAGCTAATAATAATAACCCTTTCAAACTTAAAATTAATCTTTTTTTGGTTAAAAAAGGGTTGTGACAGATCTCTCGACTCTTCTGGGGATTTTTCAGAATTCGAGCTTATTTGTTTAGAGTTGTATCGACTTAGTTTGACATTATGGATGTATAGATGTTGTTTGTGTTGTTGTTAGTATTTGTTATATCATTGTTGAGTGCCTATTTGCTACGTGTTTACAGTTTTTCCTCTTATGTGTTACCAGTTTATATTTGACTTCCTTTGCATAACCCGAGTCAATTTTTTCTGCAACAAATTCTGTAGTATACACTGTGTACATGATCTCTAGTTGAGTCACCCTTATTTTAGGAGGGGGATCCATCGGTTGGTATGGAGTAGGTGGAAAGCAATTGTAGCTACTATCAACCATACGCTCCCCTAAACAACCTTATTAGTAGACTCCAGCATAGGTCAGCCTTTAGGTCATGCTTATCTGTATCATATTAAGACCTTGCAGGACCCACTTGGTCCTTTGTAGGAGGCTCACCCTTAAAGCATCCTTACATGCTAATTGTTGCATCTTTGAGCACAATAGGGTTATTTAACGAACTGATTTGATGAAAACCATGTGCTAGAATTAAAGGAGCGTGTGTTTAGGCAAGAAAAAAGCAAAGTTAATCCAAAAACAAATAGAGTTTCAGAGTTTTTTTAAAGTTTTTTATGGTTTTTTTTTCTCATAATCTAAAAATTCAAAAAGTTTATTTTTACATTTTGCACTCAAAAAAAAAAGCATCAAAAAGATTTTACATTTGTTTCCTTTAGCAAGTATTTATAATTCAAAAATTTCAAAAGATTTTTATTTAATAGGAGATTTTTATAAAAGAAATTCAAAAAAATATGGTAGAAGTTTTGTACATTGCATAAGACAAAAATATCAAAAAGATTTTTTCTTTCATAGTTGTTGGTGTCATTTTTATATGATGTATCAAACTGAAAACTCAAAAAAGATTTTATTGACTTTTTTCATCATCTGTATTTGGTCGTGTCTCTTAAGTCAAGGTTTAGTTTGTTTGATCTTTAATTGTCCAATCTAGATAAATTACGCACACCTAATTCTCCTCTCTCGGGAGTGAGATACGTAGGCAGCCTTTCGTGGGTTCGATGATCTTATTTTAAAAATCCCAAAAGATGTTTCTTCACTCTTCATTTAGGATAAGTGTCATTTACATCTTTAACAATAAAACTACGAAAAATTTCCCTTTAATAGTTTCAAGTTTCTTTTTTGTATGAAATTCAAAATCAAAAACCTAAAAAGATTTTCCTTTGATAATCATAGGTTTCATTTTTTGTGTAGTAATCTAAAAAATTCAAAAATATTTTGTTCACTCTTCATTTAGAGTCGGTGATTCATATACATCTTTAAAAGAAAACTACAAAAAGATTTTTCTTTAATAGTTTCAAATTTCATTTTCATATCAAATTCAAAATCGAAAATCCAAAAAGATTTTTCTTTGGTAGTCATAAGTTTCATTTTGTATAGGAATTTGAAAAAATCCAAAAAGTATTTTTCTTTTTTTGTTTCACTTTTCATTTAGAGTAGGTATTTCATATACATCTTTAAAAGGAAACTACAAAACGAGTTTACTTTAATAGTTTCAAGTTTGATTTTCGTACGAAATTCAAAAGTGAAAACCTAAAAAGATTTTCTTTGGTAATCGTAGGCTTCATTTTGTATAGGTATTTTAAAATTGAAAAATTGAAAAATATTTTCATTAATTCTTTTGACAATTTGTTAATTTTTTTTCTACTCAAAGTTTCAAAAAAAAAGAAGAAGAAAAAGAAAGAGAGTTTGATCGGCCATGTTGCGCCAAAACTTCATGAACTACGCACACCTAATTCTCCTTTTTCAAGAGTGAGATACATAGCCTCCTTTTTTTGGATTCAGTGATCTTTTCAAGAAAAATAGAAAACGATTTTGAAAAAGTATTGAACTCTAACATGTTTGCTATCTCTTATTCAGTTAGTTTAAGGTGGTTGGTTTGTGGCACTCTGGCGGGTCCTCCATATTACACCAAATATAAGAAAGGTTTAGTTGTGTCAAATAGGGATATAGAGTAACCTCATGGATCAAACAAAGGGTTAAGAAAATGAGAGTTTAAAGGAAGAGAATTTGTGACTAAGACAACAAATGATGAAAATGTATGGATCTTGGTCCAGTAGACTACCTCCTCTATTCCTCAATATTGATCCTACAAATATCTTGAGTTTTTACATCACAATTGCAAAGTTAGTTTTGTATTATTGTTGACGCACCACAACATTCCTTGGAATTCATGCCACGTCAGCTGCATCTCAATATTTTCACCACTCCTTCATTAGCTCCTCAGTATAAACTTGCTACATTCACAACACTACATATCGGTTGTGATTTTACTGCTCAACCCTCTATTGAGGCTTCCACATTAGCTATCTACCTAATGATTATGGTTTCCCATTCCTCTAGTGAACCCATGTTCAATACTTTTGATGATCATTGCTATAATCCTGAGTCTACTTTTAAGTTAACTGGACCACCAAAATTTCTTATCATGAAGTTTGACATGGTTAAAAAGCAAGAGAAAATGGTTGGAAAAATGAAGATTACAGAAAATGCTATGAAAAGTTCCCTAGGACTCGTGGGTAAAGAAGATATTTCATATAAAGACTGGGCATATCTTTAAGTGTCAACCTTCCTTAAATCTTTGAGATATTAAAATTTAAGGAACATAATGGACATAAGGAATCCATGAAATATTTGGGACAATATGAAAATCAATTAAGGGAAATTGGAGGGAAGAAGAATGAAAAAGATGCAGTTGCTATTGTAGTTGGACAATGGGAATGTCCAAGAAGATGACATTGTCGTTACCCTCAGTGTCAAGCCCAAGTTCATGCTCAAGCTCTATATAATCACTCCCAAAACCCATTATACTTTATTTCCCTACCTCTATACCCAACATATGTTGCACAACCATATGTTTAGCTCTCTTTTTACTCACAATGGCACACACCAATGCCTTAAAGTCACCCTCTAACTTCAGCAAAAGATCAAAGCCCTTCTAGGCCCAAGGTTTGATCCAAGTCAAACAATGGAAAGAGAAAGAAGCCTCCAGATAGTTTCACACTAATTGGAGAGTCGTATGCCAGTTTATTCTTGAGATTGGTATAGTGGGGCATGATCGCTGCTCTCCTAGGGTATACTCCTAACCCACATTCAAGAAGTTTTGATCCTAATGTATGATGTGCATATCATTCTGATGTTTAGGGTCACAATATTGAAGATTATCATGATTTGAAAAGAAAAATAGAAAAGATGAGTCAAGATAAATAGATTTTGGTACAGACCATGGACAATGGTAGAAACTCTATTCATGCTGATATGCAAATTAGTGGCTAAGATGTCAAGCTTAGCAATTGGTAAGATCCGCCTCTCCTTAATTGGAAGGGGTTTTCATATTTTGTTTTGTTTTTCTTTCTATTTTTTAAATTATTTTAGTGTTGTTGTTCATAATCTATCTTGTTTTGTTTCTCTGTCATTTTTGTTTAAACCCTTCTATCTTTTCTTTTAATGAAATATGGTGTCCTTGTGGTTTTGTATTATTTTAAGTTGTTTGTTTGTTTTCTTTACATAGTTTATTTTATGTTTGTTCTAGCGACATGACATACTAGAGGAATTTTCAGCTAGATCTTAGAATCCAATTTAAGCATAAACTTTGAATCAAAGGGCTAAAGTTAGAAAAAGTCATTTGAGAAATAAGTAGAATGTTGAGACATTTGGTGACCATGCTAAAGTCTTCTTTCAAAATTAAGACAATTATTTTAAGAATCACAAGAGTAACTTGGTCATTAATTGAAAGACATATCTCGATTAGGTCTAACAGTAGTGCACGGTACCATATCAAGAGGAACAGAAAGAAAATCAATTTCACGAAATAATGAGTCATTCAATGTGAGGAATGTACAATAAAGGTGGAGTTTGCTAAAAAAGTAGAGACGAAAAAGATCAGTTAAAGTTAATGTTGTAAAAAAATTCCACAAGTGATCTTCATCTTTCACTTTCATATTGCATGATGTGTATGTGCCTTTTTAAGGATTGATATGACAGAGGCATTTCATTATGATATTCTAATATTGTGTCATCCTTTGTTTACCCCATTTAAGCCTTAATGTTATTTTCTTTCATATCCCTCTTTTGGAATCAAGTAGAGTCAGCAAAGCTAAAAAAAAGTGTCAAGCAAAAGAATAGAGTAAGAAAAGTTTCAGAAAAAAAGAAAAAGTAAAAAATGTTTCCAAAAAGAAAGAAAAAAGAAGTGTCAAGAATAATGGAGTCAGAAAAAAATCTCAAAGAGAAAAGAGTTAATAAAAATAAAAAAAGATTCAGAATCAAGCAAAAGAACGAGTTGTCGGAACTATGTGTGACTTGATTCTCCTCTTTTGGGGGTGAGATATGTAGGCTTCTCTACTTTGAGATTGGTACATTTAAATAAATAATTTAAAACTACCCAGTCAAAAGAAACAGGGGCATGAGTTAATTTCCATTATTTGAGTCGATTCCACAAGTTGTAAGTCTCATCCTACTTTAAGTGTCGTTTGGGCCTCATGTCGTCTTTTATTTCTAACCTTATTCAAAAGCCAAGTTACAACCAAAGAAATACCTACAGATCAATCTTTGAGAATGATAAGTCTAAGCATGCAATGAATAAGATAACGTATTTTAGGAACTACTTGTCTTCCTCAGCATAAGGAATCAAGAGAGAAATAAAAATAAGAGATCCTTATTGGTGAAAACCCTCAACGGCACCATAAGACAATGGTGAGTTGAGAGAAAAATGAGAGAGGCTTGTTAGTGAAAATCCTTCAAGATGTCACTAGCCAAATGAGGTCTTAAATAAAATTGACCTAAGAAAGCAACTCAGTTTCAAGACCATTGACTCAACAACAATTGGTGAAAGTTTGGATGAAAAGATCAGACAGCCTAATCCAAAATGCATGACATAATCATTAGAGTTGACTGTCATTTTTAGATAATTTTTTTGTTCTTTGTTTCAAATGGGGATATTCATTGTATTTTCTTTCTTCTCTTTAGTTTTATTTTATTTTCTTGATTCAGTTATCCAAATAAAAAAACTATTTTCATTTTTCTCTTGTTATTGAGTTAAGTTCAGGTCAAAATAAGTGAAAAGATTTCAAAACTAGATACCAGCTTCTTCAATTACGCAAATCAAGATAAAAGGTCAGCATATGAAAGAGACATGATTGTGAGCCAAAATAAGGCATGCAAAAAGTTTTATTAATAGACAAGTCTGGGAACTCATGGAAATACCAAGGTTCAAAGGATTTATCTGAGAGGCATGACAAAGCAGAGATACTGTGTTTGTTTAAATGTCACTCTTATAACCAGAGTTTGGGTCAATGATGCAGTAAGTCAATGACATATGCTAATGGTTGGAAGCAAGATAAAATGCCACGGAGTCAAGAGCAATTGTTGCAAAAGGTAATGCCACAAACCAGCCACCATATTTTTAAACTCACAAGTTTTCTTTGTATGAAATAGGAACACATATTACCTTCAAATAAAGGATTTCAAATCCTAAACATCAAAGGCCGTAATTTCTCACTTCTACAAATGTAAGAGGAAATGTTACTGCACAGGTTTGGTGATCAAAACTATGGAAAAACTCATAATCCAATATCTCTATGAAATGCACTTCCTTGTTCGAGTAATTCAGGTTCATTTATTAGGTGATGCACTTCCTAAATTGAACCTTTACTCCTAGAAGTCATACTTTCTAGTTAAGTCCTTCCACTAAACCCTTAGGAGACACACTTCTTTGTTAGGGTAGTTTAAGTTATGTCTTAATAGGTGACATACTTCCTAACTCAATCCTTTAGTCATGGAAGATGCAATTTCTAGTCGTGTGCTTCCATGAAATCCCTAGGAGATACACCTCTTTATCTGAGTAATTTAGTTTTTATTTATTAGGTGATGTACTTCCTAAATTGAACCTTCATCCTAGAAGTCCCATTTTCTAGTTGAGTCATTCCACTTGATCCTTAGGAGACACACTTCCTTGGTGGGTATTCAAGTTTCGCTTATTAGGTGATTCACTTCCTAATTTAAGCCTTTACTCCTAGAAAATGTACTTTCTAGTTGAGTAGCTAACCCCTAGGAGATGCATTTCCTTGTCTGGGTAATTTAAGTGGCATTTTTAAGGAGATGCACTTTCTTGTTTGGGTAATTCAAATGACATTTATAAGGAGGCACACTTCTTTGTTTGGGTAATTCAATAAATATTTGTAAAGAGATACACTTCTCGGTTTGAGCAATTCAAGGGCATTTGTAAGGAGACACATATTCTTGTTTGGGTAATTTAAGTGGCATTTGTAAGGAGACACACTTTCTTGTTTGGGTAATTCCAATGACATTTGCAAGGCACTTCCTTGTTTGGGTAATTCAAGCAACATTTTAAGAAGATGAACTTTTTTGAATTTCATGAAATTTTAATACAATTTAGATGATTTTGAGGATGAAAACAAGTAGCTTTAGAATTAAATTGTTGGTTATAAAGAAATTCTAGACCCAAAAGAAATGTTACTAGAGAAAATTGAAGTAAAAGGTGTCTTTTATGTATTGAATGAAGGATTGGTGAAATTGACCAACTTAAAGGGTCAAACATTATTAGGAAACTTGATTAAGTTAATTATGGACTTGATTAAAATTTTCAAAACTTTCTAATCTTTTCAAAAATACAAATCAACCCAACCCACACCCCTCTTCAATCCAAATCAACCAGTCTCTCTCCTATCTCTCTCAACAGCTTCTCTAAACTCTCTCCCAACTAACAGTTCTACAAATTTCTCTTTTAAATCCTCAACGACTTCAACCTATGATGAAAAATAGTTGGGATGCGATCTCCTTTTTGACTTTAACCTTCAATTGACATGAAAGACTTTGTCTCCGTCCATAACAACTTTGAATTCTTCATTGTTTTTTTTCTTCTTTTACTGGTAAAAAATTATGGCCTTATAAGTTTTGAAGAAAACGAGAAACTTGAGCCAACTTCTTTTATAGTATTGGATAACAATTTTAATATTTATTGTTTTAATTTGAAATGCGGTCTGAATAACATTCTAATTTTTAGTATTTCTTCTCTTCTCTTTTCGAAGTGAATTTTGATTTTTTGTTGTTTGTTGATTTTTTTTTGAATTTTGATTTTAGTTTTTTGTGTTTATATAAACAAAACAACGATTTGGATTGATTTATTCTATTCTTGTTCTTGGTAAAAATAATGATATTGTTGTTTTTCCAGTGGACCAAAATCGTGCTACTATTTTTTTCCTCCAACAGATTATCCATCTGGTGCAATATATTAACCATCTGATGCAACAGATCAACTATCTAATGCAACAGAGGAACCATCAAATTAAAATTTTGATGTAATAGATTAATCATCTGAGGCAATAGAGGAACCATTAAATAAAAAATCTGATGCAATAGATTTAACATATGATACAATAGTTTAACTATCTAATGTAACAAATTAACCATATATTGCAACTGAAGGTATTGCAAAAAATTTACAATCAGATGCAACAGAGGAACCATCAAATAAAAAAAATATGATGCAACAGATTAACCATTTGATGCAATGGAGGAATCATAAGATTAAAGATCTGATACAATAGATGAACCTCCTATTGGATAAAATCCTAGCAACTCTTCCAACAGGATATGTCCAAGACTTAATTTTTCCAACTGCTCATTCATCTGCCGCAATAAATTACCCTTATATTACAAGAAATCTAAACAATATTGATTGTTGATAACTGTTCTAATAGATTACTCATGTGTTGCAACATATGTGTGACCTATTGCTCATACCATTTATCTTTCTCAATAGATGAGTGATATGTTTTGTATTGTCGCAATAGATTGCTCAGTCATTGCTGCATGTTAGTTAACTGCTCCAACAAATCATTCATATGTTATAATAGATGTATGATCTATTGCACAAACTATTCATCTTTCTTAATAGATGAGTAATATGTTTTATACTGTCATAATAGATTACTCATCCATTGCATAGGTTATTTAATTATTCCAACATATCACTCATATGTTGTAACAAATAATATTGCAATAGATGTGTCATCTGCTGCACAGACCATTTATTTTTCTCAAAAGATAAGTGATATATTTTGTATTATTGCAACAAATTACTCATCCGTTACAATAGATTATTTAATTGTTCCAATAAATCACTCAGATATTGCAATAATGTGTGATCTATTGCACAGATCATTTATATGTCTTAAAAGATGAGAAATATATTTTGTATTATTACAATAGAATACTCATCCACTGCAACAGGTTGGTTATATACTGTAATAGATATACTACTTGGTGTAAAAGATCAGTGATTTGTTGAATCTGCTATTTTACTATTTTGCTTGTTAGATTTATGGTTATACTTTTTAATGATAAATTAATCAATTATAATATTTTTTTTTATATTCCTATTAATTTTAGATAATATGACTCCCAAAAGAACAGAAATTGAATCTAGTCCAAGTAAAGAAACAATTGAAGCAGCTAGACTACATCCACTACTCTATGAGCTTGCATTACAAGTGTTATCTCAATCAGGAGTAGAATATGATGAACATGAGGAGTATGAATGTTTTAAAAAATATGATACAAATGCTAATAGCCCTTCCACCAAAGAGTTTGTCAAAACCTTCAGCATTGATCGTTATCCTATGAGAATATAGTGCAATGGTGTCATAATTTAATGAGTGATTTCGTGGTTAAGTCAGCCATGGGAAAATCTTTTGACGCCTTCAGAAAAATACTTTGAGAATAAAAATTGGATGCTTATTTTAGGGACAGCTGCTTTGGGAAATATCTTGATTTGCCGGAGGACAACAGTGATCGTTTCCAAATTAAAAAGGTATACGAACTTCTCAAGCATAGGTTTATGTATGAAAACAAAGATAAGATGGATGAGGTGTGGATAAATTACTATGGCATACCTGTTTGTTTTGGTTGGAAGGAGTTTGCCATAGTTGCTGGACTAAAATTTTATCCTTCTTCTCCTTCTTAAGTTATACCTAATCTAACCCCCAAAAAGTACCCCTTATACCCCAAAAAGGTAAAGGCAAGTCTTGTGATCATGATGACCAGGTGTCCATTGCTGTTCTAAGCTTCAAAAACAAAAATTTGATAGAAACGTTGAAAGGTAAAGGACTTTCAAAGAAGCACAAGAAGCCATTGTGCTTGGTTTGGTTTGTATATAATTTTATTTGGGCGAGAGACATTAACAACCTATGTGTTGGTTTAACAAAGCTCTTCGAGGATCTTGAGGCATTTAACAGCTATCCTTGGGGTTATGAAAGCTTTAAAATGAATGTCAAATATTTATTGACTCCGTTAGCACAAAAGACAGTCAACTTATATGACTTTCCATGGTATATCATGGTAAATGTTTCATTCTTTTATTATGATATCATTCATTTTTTACTCAATAAATGGTTTTTATTTATTGGTGTTATTTGTGTTTGAAGTCATTCCTTATTTGAGACAACAAGTGAACTACAGGAAGAACTTTCCTGTCCAAGAATCTTGAGATGGTTGTCGGCCAAAACAGTTAAAAAAAGCAAAAATTTTGGATTTATTCAACCCCCCAAAGGATGAAGTAAGTATAATTATAATTAAAATTTTGGTTTTAATTAATGATTTTTCTGAATGATATAATCATCATTCTAATATATCTAATGATTTATGTTAGATTGTGCATCGTCGCTTTTTCTAACCAATCGAGAGTTGAATATTCCAATTTTCTTATGTTACGATCTGTGCAAACTTGATTGAACCATAAGGTCGTTGAAAGAATAAAAATAGAATTGTTTGGAGCAACAACCATTACAAAAAAAATAATTTTGGAGGGTGGGCATGTTGTTGTTTATGGTCTTAGTGGTGATGGAGCTGTTGGTGAATTCACTTATGTTGCATTTTATCTTAGAAGCTAGGGTTTTTTAGGAGATTGATTTCCTCTCAGGTTCAAGTAAGAGTGTGCTGTTGCTTTTATGAGTCTTAGGGGTTCTAATGTTTGATACACACTTTAGTTCCTAAATATTGTAATAGTTTATGTCTCACTATTTATCCTTTACTTTCTTTCTTTAGTTTGGTGTTTTGTAGCTAGTTATCTTTAGTTTTGAATTTGTGCTTGCTTTTTTAGGTTAGTCTTCATCTATTCTTGTGTTTTCAACTTTGATCTTATATTATTTGGTATCAGAGTCAGGTTTGATTTTGTTCTTACAAAATCAATCTTGGGTTTGTTATCTAGAAATTTGTAACTCCTCGAAAACGGGTCCCAAGATGTCACAAGGTATTCAAGATTACAAGTAGTCTTGAGATAACCCTGTAAGCCTTATTCTAAATCTAAAACTCCTATCAAAGAGATTTAATAATCAATCATCACTAAAATACTAAATCTGAACTAATCTAGAAATTACTGAACATAATGTCTAAATACGTTTAAGTTAAAAGTCTAAACAAATCATACTATAAGTCTGAAACACACCTAATAGTTAGACAAGCCTCAACTACTAACAACTCGAGAGTCGCTGGGATAGACCCTTAGTTGACTCAAACTGACTAAAAATTATTGAACAAGCTACTGTAATAAACTAAAAGTCCAAATAACTCAGTCCCTGAACTATGAGGACTCACCAACTATCAAGATGTAGATGTACATTCTCGAAATCACTCACGCTGCTAAAACTGAGCACCTGAACCTACATTATTAAACAATGTAGTACATAGACAGATATATGGGTTAGTACTTTTGGAATTTACTGAGCATATGAGGATGAATTCATAAGTGAAACAATATTTTGATCTTAATAAAAATTCATGAAAGAATGCATGTTGACTGTAATGGCTCACATACTCTAGAATAACTGAAAGACAAAAGTCATAAATAATGAAACATACTATATATATCTTGTGAGCCATTACATTTAATTCTGAAAACTGTACTTGTATTCTATTTTTAAATAATGCAGGCTAAGTATGGAAAGGATTCACTTTTATATCTGTAATTTGAGAGCTAAAATTCATGACTAATATCTGATGAAAAATAATATCTGAATGAGACTGTGCACCTTCATACTTAGTTTCTAAAGCTTTTCTATTATTCTTTTTTGTTAGGGATTTACTGAAGAGAATTCTTTTAAAAACTATACTTCAAGGCTTTAGGGAGGTTCTTCTAATCGATATAAACCATGTGAGCTATCATATAGTCCAACATCTAGCTACCCTACCTCACATTGGGGAGAGGTGTCATGCTTTTGCCAAGGAGTATAACCTGAGCTAGTTGATCACAATCTGTATCTGTCATCCATATAAATGGGAATAATCTGAATCTGAACCTATGTTGGCTCGTAGTTATGGGAAAGTAGGAAGTGCTAAACCCATACTTTCCACTCATTGCTAAATACTACTCCCTTTAATATGTATTCTCATTCTGTAGGAAATCTACTTTAAAACTAGAATAAGGGTTTGAAATGAAAACTAGTTGTGCAATTATTTGTTTAAAACTGATATCAAACTAACTGACTGAATTCTATATCTTAGCTGAGGATCAAAGATCAAATCTTATTCAGAAACTAAGTCTGATTTTATCATAGGATGCTTAAAAGCAAAAATCTGCTTGAAATATCAATACTCAACTTAGGGCTTAAAGGCCATACTTTAACTCATGTCAAATCATTAGAATGTTCATGCTTAATAAGTAAGATCTTGAAATTTCTTTAACAATTCTACTCAAGGCAATGCAATTTAAATTCTCAATATATGTAAAATAAGTCAAACATATGGACATGAAAAAATATAAATACAATTCATCATTCAAGTCACTTGTGATATCATAGTCTCTAAATAGTAATCATTGGGTATAAACCCTAAATCGAAATTCATGTGAACTCATACAAAATCATGTAAATTTGTAATTATAAACTAGTTTTAGGCACAAGGATGAGAGAATTATCCTGTTCACTACCCCCACCTACCTTAAGTGATTAAATTGAGGAAGACACTTGACTTTGAATCTCTATTGATGTTCTTGAAGATTATTTCTTGGAGTTCTAGAATAGGGAACCTTGAATTTTAATTATCTTGGAAAAGGAATGGTGAAATTTTGGGTTTATTAAAGTTTAAAATTGAAGGTCTAGGGTTTTCTTTGAGAGCTATTAGATGAAAATGGGTATAATATGCGTATAATGGGTTTGATATTTTGTATTTCATTATTTGCGGGCTTGGAAAAGACTAAATTGCCATGAAAATTTAAAATACAGAACTGGAACACAGAATAAGACCTCACCGCGACGCGCCGAATGGGCCATCGTGATACCCACTGTGATGTGGTGGAATTATGGTGGCTCATTGGAAATAGACCACTGTAAATTTAGGAGTCACCGCAATGCGGTGAGTGGTTCATCGTGATACCCACCACGACGCATTGTAATCGCTGTGATTCACTGGATTTTTACAAATGCGAATTGGCCTCCACTGCGCTATTGCGTTGCAATTTAAAATGTGATCTAAACCTTGTCTAAAAAATTCGCAACTTACCCGAGATATGCTACTTACACCCCCAAATATAATTCAACTCAAAAATTACCATCTCGGAGCTCAAAAGGTTAACTTCAAAATCCTCAAAGTTTAAAGGGAATCAAAAATGACTAATCCCCTTAACACTTACCTTTATTTCAAGTTCTAAGTCCTATAGACACATACTAGGGGCTGAACTGAGCTAGGAACCTATGGGATATTACAATATCTCCCCCTTGGAAACATTCATCCTCGAATGAGACTAATTAAGCTAAGGATACTGAGGAACTAAGACTATAACTGGCATGGACATCTGAAAACATGACTAAACTAATTTACAAATGCAAGAATTATCAAGAAAATGGCTATATAAATATAAAACTTAAAATGAAAAAAGACATGATCTGAGGAAACTTGTTACCTTGCGCTGAATCTGAAATTGCGGAAAAAAATAAGGTTACTTTGTTTGTATATCTATTTCCTCTTCCCAAGTGTCTCCATCAATGGACTGATTCCGCCAAAGAACTTTGACCAAGGAAACTTCTTTGTTCCTTAGTCTACGAATTATGATCAAGAATCTCCAATGAAATCTCTTCATAAGAAAGGCTATCATGAATGTCTGTGCTTTCTAAGGGTACTACAACAGTTTGATCACCAATACACTTCTTTAATAAGGAGATATGAAACACAGGGTGAATGGATGACATGTTTGCAGGTAACTCAAACTCATATGCTAATTTCCCAATGCGACTCAATATTTTGTCAGGGCCAACATATCAGGGACTAAGCTTTCCTTTTTTGCCAAATCTCTTCACCACTTTCATGGGTGAAACTTTCAAATAAATAAGTCATTGACTTCAAACTCACGATATCTTCTTCTCATAGCTGTATAAGATTTCTATGACCCTTCACTATTTTCAACCTTTCTCGAATCAACTGGACCTTCTCTATATATTCAAATATCACATATATACCTATTAAAGAGACCTCACCCACTTTGAACCAACCAATAGGTGACCTACATCTTCTCCTTACAAAGAGTCTCAAACAGGGCAATTTAGATACTAGCATGGAAACTGTTATTATTGGTGAACTCAAATAATAGAAAGTGCTCATCCCAACTACCCTTGAAGTCAAGAACACATGCCCTCAACATATCCTCTAGGGTCTGAATGTTCCTCTCTGCCTGACCATCTGTCTGAGGATAAAAAGTTAAACGAAAATGAACCTAGGTACCAAGACCCTTCTAAAAGGCTTTCCAAAAGTGAGAGGTAAATTAAGTTTCCCTATATGAAATGATAGATAAATAACATCCATTCAATCTAATAAACCTAGAACCGTGATGCACCAAATGATCCATCATACCCAATGCGACACGATGGCTCATTGGAAATGGACCACTACTGATTCGGAATCACCGCGATGCGAAAAGTAGGTCATCACAATATTCATCGTGACACAGCGCAATCATTGTAACTTACTATATTTTTTTGAATGCTGAATTAGCTCCACTAAGATGCGGTAGCCTCCTCATTGTAATACTCACCGCGATGCGACCTAATTGTACTGAGCTGCTTCTTTACAATTTTAAATATGATCTAAACCTTGTTCGAAAAAATTAAAACTTACTCGAGACATACTACTTACACCCACAAATATAATTCAACTCAAAAATCATCATCTCGGATCCTGGAAGGTCAACTTAAAAATCCTCAAAGTTTAAAAGGATTCAGAAATGACTAAACCCTTTAACATATAGCTTTATTTTCAAGTTCTAAGTCCTATAGGAACATACTTGGAATTGAGTTGAGCTATGAATGTAAGAGGTATTACATTATCTCCCCCTTGGAAACATTAGTCCTCGAATGAGACTAATTAAGATGAGGATACTGAGGAACTGAGACTATAATCATCATGCACAACTGAAAGCATGACTAAAATAATTTACAAATGCAAGAATTATCAAGAAAGAGGCTATATAAAGATGAAAATT
Source organism: Capsicum baccatum var. pendulum (assembly GCA_030864225.1). Lineage (NCBI taxonomy): Eukaryota > Viridiplantae > Streptophyta > Magnoliopsida > Solanales > Solanaceae > Capsicum > Capsicum baccatum. The sequence continues at coordinate 80,449,518 of CM061550.1, forward strand.
AGAATGAAAAAAGAGATGATATAAGAAAAATTATTACCTTACAATGAATCTGAACTTGTGGCAAAATGATGGGGGTACTTGGTTCGCATATCTACTTCTACTTCCCAAGTGGCCCCCTCAACGAACTGATTCCTCCAAAGAACTTTGACTAAGGAAATTTCTTTGTTCCTTAGTCTATGAAGCTAGTGATCAAGAATCTGTACTGGAATCTCTTCATAAGAGAGGCTATCGTGAATGTATGTTATTTCTAAAAGTACAACAATAGTTGGATCACTAATGTACTTCTTTAATAAGGAGATAGAAAACACAAGGTAAACGGATGAGAAGTCTATAGGCAACTCAAACTGAAATGCTACTTTTCTAACACAACTTAATATTATATAACGGCCAACATATTGGGGACTAAGCTTCCCCTTTTTGACAAATCTCTTCACCCACTACATGGGTGAAACTTTTAAATAAACTAAGTCATCGACTTCAAACTCATGATCTCTTCTCCTCTTATCTACATAATATTTCTGATGACACTGTGCTATTTTCAACCTTTCTCGTATGAACTAGACCTTCTCCATAGCTTCTAACACCAGATCTGTTCCTATCAAAGAGGCCTTATGAGGCCTTACCCACTTTGAACCAACCAAAAGGTGACCTTCATCTCCTCCCATAAAGAACCTCAAATGGGGCCATCAGGATTCTAGCATGTTAATTCTTAATAGACAAACTCAACCAACTGCAAGTTCTCATCCCAACTACCCTTAAAGTCAAGAACACATTTCCTCAACATATCGTCTAGGGTATGAATGATCCTCTCTGCCTGGCCATCTGTCTGAGGATGAAAAGCTACACTAATATGAACCTAAGTACCAAGAACCTTCTAAAAGGCTTTCCAAAAGTGAGTTAAACTGAGTACCCATTTCTGAAATGATAGATAAAGAAACTTTGTGCAATCTAACCAACCTATTACTGCGACTTACCAAATAGGCCATCATGATACCTACTGTGATGTAGTGGAATCACGGTGACTCATTAGAAATGAACTACTACTGATTTGGGCATCACTGCAATTCAGTGAGTGGGTCATCATAATACCCTCTTAGATTTATTTTCTTGTTCTAAGTTTTATAGGCACATACTAGGGGCTGAACTAAGCTAGGAATGTACGTGCTATTGCAATATCTGCCCCTTGGAAACATTCATCCTCAAATAATACTAATTAAGCTGAGGATACTGAGGAACTAAAACTATAAATGGCATACAAACTGAAAGCATGATTAAACTGATTTACAAATGCAAAAATTATCAATAGAGTAGCTATATAAATCTAAAACTTAGAATGAAAAAAGAGATGATCTGAGTAACCTTATTACCTTATTTTGAATCAGAACTTGCAGTGAAAAGATGAAGGTACTTGGTTCACATATCTGCTTCCACTTCCTAAGTGGCTTCCTCAATAGACTGATTCTGCCAAAGAACTTTTACCAAGGGAACTTCTTTGTTCCTTAGTCTATAAATCTGGTGATCAAGAATCTCCACTGGAATCTCTTCATAAGAGAGGCTATCGTGAATGTATGTGCTTTCTAAGGGGACTATAATAGATGGATCACTAATAAACTTCTTTAATAAGGAGATATGAAACACAAGGTGAACGAATGATAAGTTTGCAGGAAACTGAAACTCATATGCTACTTTTCTGACATGACTCAATATTTTATAAGGGCCAACATATCGGGGACTAATATTATCATTTTTGACAAATCACTTCATCCCCTTCATAGGTGAAATTTCAAATAAACTAAGTCATCGACTTCAAACTCATGATCTCTTCTCTTTACATCTACATAAGAATTCTGACAACACTATTCTATTTTTAACCTTTATCTAATCAACTGGACCTTCTCCATAGCTTCAAATACCACATCTGTCCTTATCAAAGAGTCCTTACCTACTTCAAACCAATCTATAGGGGACCTACATCTCCTTCTATAAAGAGCCTGAAACGGGGCCATCTGGATGTACTCATGGTAACTATTATTATAGGCAAACTCAATCGATGGTAAATGCTCATACCAACTACCCTTGAAGTCAAGAACAAATTCTCTTAACATATCCTCTAAGGTATGAATGGTCCTCTCTACCTGACCATCTATCTGAGGATGAAAAGTTAAACTAAGATGAACCTGGGTTCCAAGACCCTTATGAAAGGCTTTCCAAAAGTGAAAGATAAACTGAGTACCCCTATATAAAATGATAGATAAAGGAACTTCATGAAATCTAAAAAACTCTCTAATATACATCTTAGCATAATCGTTAGCTAAGAAGGACGTATAAACTAGTAGAAAATGGGCTGATTTAGTCAACCTGTCTATAATAAACCAAATCAAATCATGATGATGAAGAAAATAGGGTAACCCTATCACAAAATCCGATTTAATATCTTCTTACTTCCAGATGGGAATACTAAACTCCTACAAGGTGCCACCAGGCCTTTGGAGTGTACTAAGCAAGTGGGGTGAATGCATAAGTGAAACTATATTTCAATGTTCATAAAAATTCTTAAAATAATGTATGTTGAATGTAATGACTCACATACACTAGAATAACTGAAAGATAAAAGTCATAAATAATAAATAATGAAACATACTGTATAGATCTTGTGAGTTATCATATGTAGTTCTGAAAACTGTACTTGTATTCTATCTTTAAATGAAAGATGAAATTCATGACTAATATCTAATATAAATTAATATTTGAATGAGACTGTGAACCTTCACACTTAGTTTCTAAATAAATTTTGTTAGGACTTTACTGAAGGGAATTCTTTTAAAACTATTCTGCAAGGCTTTAGGGAGGTTCTTCTAACTGACATAAACTATGTGAGTTATCATGGAGTCCAACGTCTAGTTCCCCTAACCCACGTTATGGAGAGGTTTCATACTCTTGTCAAGGAGTATAACTTGAGCTAAGAGATCATAATCTATATCTGTCATCCATATACATGAGAATAATTTGAATCTTTACCTCTATTGGCTTATAGTTCTGGCAAAGTAGGATGTGCAAAACCCACACTTCCCACTTGGTGCTAAATACTACTCCCTTTAATATGTATGCTTATTTTGTAGAAAATTGACTTCAAAACTAGCATAAGGGTTGTAATGAAAACCAGTTATGTATTTATCTATTTAAAACTAAAATCAAACTAACTGAGTGGATTCTAGATCTGAGTTGAGAATCAAAGATCAAATCTTATCCAGAAACTGAGATTGAACTTATCCTAGGATGCTTAAAAGCAAAAATCTTCTTAAAATATCAATACTCAACTTAGGGGTTAAAACCAATACATTAACTCATGCCAAATCATCACAGTGTTCATGCTTGATAAATAAGATCTTGAAATTTCTTTAAAAATTCTAGTCAAGGAAATGCAATTTAAATTCTCAATATATATTAAATAAGCCAAACGTATGTACATAGAAAAATAGAAATACAATTCATCATTCAAGTGACTTGTGATATCATAATCTCCAAATAACAATCATTAAGTATAATCCCTAAATTGAAATTCATGTGAACTCATGTAAAATCATGTAAATTCGTAATCAAAAACTAGTTTTGGGTACAAGGATGAAAGAATTATCCTTGTTCATAACCCCACATACCTTAAGTAATTAAATTGAGGAAGACACTTGACTTTAAATCTCTATTGATGTTCTTGAAGATTTTTTATTGGAGTTATTGAATTGGAAACCTTGAATTTTGAATTATCTTGGAAAAGGAATGGTAAAATTTTGGATTTATTGAAGTTTAAAATTGAAGCTTTAGGGGTTTCTTTGAGAGAAATTCGATGAAAATGGGTATAATATGCTTATAATGGGTTTAATATTTTGTTTTTCACAATTTAGGGACTTGAAAAAAAGACTAAATTATCCTGGGAATTTAAAATATGAAACTGGAACGCTGAATAAAACCTCACCACTATGCACCAAATGAGCCATCGCGATACCCACTGCGATGCTGTGGAATCGCAGTGGCTCACTGGAAATGGACCATTACTTATTTTGGTGTAACCACGACGTGGTGAGTGGGTCATTGTGATACCCACCATGATGCGGTGCAATCGCGGTGACTCAGTAGATTTTGACTAATGGTAAATTGGCCTCCACTGTGATGTGGTGGACTCCTCATCGCGATACTCAATGTGACACAGCCTAATTGCGGTGAGCTACTAATAGCATCCAAATTCACATGAAAGTGTATGTGATCTACCAAGGAATAAAGTGGCCTTCAAGAAAGCCGAATATCCCACAGGGACTTGTCTTAAACAACTATCCAATTCTAGTTAAACTATTGAGATAAAGTAATTGAGAAAGTTATTGAATTGTAAATAGTAAACTAATGCAAAAAAGTAAATGACTTTGGAGAATCGAAGGATAGATACCCAGGGTTAAGTCTTACGAACAATCATATTCTGTTATTGAACTTCATTGTTAAATAGATTATCTTGGTTGTTGATTCGTAGGGTTAATCACATGATCATGGTATTTCAACCTTTAACTGTTTACCTAATATGGACATTACAAATACATCGTTGAGAAGGGTGTAGTAATCCAATTAAGTGTTTTACAGCTATCATCCTACGTGTGAATCAAGTAAGGCTTCTACATACATCTCTATCCAAGATGCTAATTCGAAATCCTTATTTTATAAACAACTATGAACCTTACCTTGCTTATACCCATGTTCTATCTTCCTATTTCACCCCCCGCCCCAGAGATCACAAGGTCAACATTGAATATATTCTAAGGGTAGTTAATCCTTAAAATAGTTAAAACAAGGATTAACAAACAAGCATAATAATAAGAGAATCAACAAACTTAATTCAAAACGAAAGTATTCATGATCTTGGACTTAACCCCGAAATGGGAGTTTAGCCTTTAATGAAAATATTAATCCCTTGGAGTTACGATAAAATCATAAATAAAAAAAATTAAAGAATGATAAAACCTAAAAATAAGTTATAGAAGCCCCCTTGATGTTCCAAGGATTTCTAAAAGTGTATAATAATGTTTGCAAATATGTATTTATAGTATCCAAGTAGTACTAAGAAAAATAAGAGTCATAGTGCAACTTTTGGCCGTATTTGGAGGGGGTTTGCAATACGCAATCTAGAAACGGGAGTGGAAGTTGCATCGTACAAGTTGTAAATAGCAATGTAGGTCGCATCGTGAGGCCTAAAAGCGTGTGGAGGTCTCAACATTCCCTCATCACAAGGGATTACTATTTTGGGTCCCTTATGAAGCCTTTTTGCCAGAGAACATGCCAATTTTCCTTCCATATGAGATACACATGCCCTGGACATTCTAGTGGTCCAAATTGTGTCCAAGTTATGTATTGTGCTTTCGTTGATCCATTCTGAGCCTTTTTGAGTTGTTTCCACTTAATTTGAAGCTTGTGTATCCTTCATATATCATAATAGTCCATTCACCAAGAATCCTATAGAATTAAACAAAATAATTTAGAGCTCAAAACAACACAACATCCAAAACGGTGAACTAGAAACACGAGCTAAGCATAGGCTTCATTCACTTTGATTTATAACTTATTGTTTTTACTCTTGTCTTGATCCAATTGACCCTGGAAAATTATAAAAAAGTTCTTGCACATATAAATACAAAATAACAACCTTAGTATCTCATTAAAACACATTATAACCCAACACGATAGACTAGACAAACACCAAGCTAAAGCTAGTAACACTGGTTTTCTCAATTGAACTCTAAATGATCAATTTGAATAAAAATTGTATGAGAACACCATTAAACATTGTAAGCACATATATTTACACTTAAAAACACATTTATATCTATGATACCCCAGGAAATTTTTTATAGAAATTTTGTGCGTAAACGTGTTGGGTTCTATCTTCTAGAATAAACTATAAACGTTTCGTGCAGAATGTCTTAGATTATGACCCCCCATTGTGTAGTGTATCGAATAATCTTTCCAACAATATATGGATCATCTAAAATGGACACCCGAGCGGCAAGTTATGAACATTCCAATTGAACCGTGAATACTAGTGAACCGTAAAACGTGCAGGAAAAAGTATTGAGGCATGGCGTATTTTTGCTCCAACTTTAAGTGATCATAACTCCCTGTACATAATGATATGGGTAATCTACTATATATAAATAGAAATCTCTACGAGTCCTCTTTCCGATAAAATTGGTTCCATCCAATTTGTCTATCGAAGCAAAAAGTTATGGTCGATGTACTTCAGCCTATCAAAAGTGAATTTTTGGGTCAATTTCAAACAATCATAACTCTTTGTATACAATGATCTGGGTGAGATACTATATATCAATAGAAATATATGAGATTCCTCTTTTTAATGAAATTGGTTTCATCTAATTTGGATATCGGAGTAAAACGTTATGGTTAATCTACTTCAGACTATCAAAACAGTCCACCAAAGGACAGATTCAAGAATATATTTGATTTTTGGGGGAATTTTGGTCATTCCATCTCACCCAAAATCCATCCAAACCCTATAGTAAAGCCTATTAGAAGCATTATATGTTATATTTCATCAAATTCCCTCAAAAAGAAAACCCTAAGCTCCTACATCCAACTTTAAGAACCTCCAAAGTTCACCATTTATTTCTACAAATTTATTCAATCCAAGTTCCTAGTTCAATAACTCCAAGAACCATCATTCAAATGCACGATTAACATCTCAAAAAGGAGTATCACTCTAAAGTTCATCATTCAAGGTATGTGGGGTTTTTCAACATAAACTTTCTTTCATTCTTGTGCCCAAAAGTAATTTTCTTTACAAAGGCATGATTTTTATGAATTAGAATCATGAACCCATATCTTATGATGATTATTATTAAATCTTGATGTTTATGATTTTGAAAGATGAATTTACATATGTGGTGATATAAAGCATGAATCTTGAATGATATTTATCATGATTTTGATATTTGGGTCGTGAATCCCCATTGAAAATTGTGTTTTTTTGAAAAAGTGTGTGTTATAAGCACGTTGATGTTTGATATTTGAGATATTTTGAATGATTTGACCTTTTGGTCTTAACGGAGTTATTTTGAGCTCGAGTGTGAAAGAAATCCCGAACGTGGTGGATTTTGATAGATGGGAAGCATGATGGCTCCCGATGTATATTTATATATTACTGAAATTGTTTTGTTGTGGATTGCTTTTGAAATGATCTTAGCTAAGTCGGGAAGAAATATTTAGCACCGAGTGGGAGGTATAAAGCGACCTTAATTTCATAGAACTACGTGCCCCTATAGGAGTGAGCCTGAGGCTGATTTATATAGTGATCACTAGTTTATATGGATTTGACAACGAGAGTCCTACTCCAATGGCAAGGATAGGATGAATCTCCCCAACGTGGGTTGTACATTGGACTCCATGTAGCTCACAAGGTTTATGTCGGTTATAGGATATCCTAGTGTGTGTGTTTTTCCTATTATCTATGGTGAATGGTGAAGCGATTTGAAAGTGGAATTGAGAAAGTTATTCTTTCGAAAGATTTAGATGATATTTACATTATGAGAATTGATATTCTTGATGAACTGAAAATGATTGACAAATTATATGATGACTTACATGTGTTATTATACTTATTTCATCCTCTCATGATTATGATGATTTTCTTTGGGCCATGTGAGTCTTTCATATATCCTGCATATTTCTTATAAATATTTATGATGATGATGTTTATACAACTGCATACACCCTCATATATTCGGTTCCTTTCCATGGTACTAACTCACATTTTCGGATGTGGGCTGCATTTTCTTAGAATATAGGTTCAGGTGCTCAGTCCCAGGTTTAACAGTGATTCTTTGGGCATGCTGTTCTATATCCTCTATTATGGTGACTCCTCATGTTCCGAGGACGTGATGTCTGATGTTGGTTTCACAGAATATTTATATTTGATAACTGAGTATGAGTCAGTTGGGTCATATCTCACTGGCTTGCTGGTTTTATTGATTTTCTTAGAGGCTTGTCAAAATAGTATAGATGTTGGAAGTTGAATAATAAGTCATATTTTGTTATCTTTCTAAAATTATTTCATTCCTAGACGATGATTACTCTGTTGATATTTGAGGGTTATTTATGAAAACCACATTGATTTATGTTGAACTGAATAAAAATGGCTCAAAGGGTTAGATTGGGGCTACTCGTAGCCCTAAGTATCCTGTGATGCTCCGGGACACATTTTTGGAGAGTTACAAACTTGGTATCAGAGATTAAGGTTTTAAGGTGTCCTAGGGAGTTTGACAAGCCGCGTTAAGTAGAGTCTTGATCATCGGTGTGTAGTGTGCCACATCTATTAGCAAGAGGCTACAAGATGTTTTAGGAAAAAAATGTGACTCTTTTTTTCAAAAATCTATCGTGCTTAAAGTGTCTCTCTCTGCTATTGATTTGTGCTCTCCTATTTTAGAAATATGCCTTCACATCGAGCGAGAAGAAATAATAATGGCAAACAACCTCAACCCGCTGAACCATTGAATAAAAATATGTCTCATGTTGAATTTTGAGCAGCCTTTCAAGCGCTGGCCCAAGATGTTACTGCCAATGATCAGGCCAACCCAGCCCCAGATCCACAACAGCAGGGAGGTGATTCATCTGCTGCCAGGATCCATGACTTCATGTGGATGAATCCACCATAATTCTATGAATCTAAGTCTGATGAGGATCCACGGTTGTTTTTAGAGGAGGTGCGGAAGATTACTCAGGTGATGCATGTATCTGAGGAACATAGTGTGGAGTTGGCTGCGTATAGGTTGAAAGACCTTACTTATGGCTGGGTTGTTCCTTGAAGGAAAGGTAGAGGTAAGGTAGCTATCCCTAAAACTTGGCAAAAGTTCTATGATGCATTCTTGGATAAGTTTTTCCCTTTGGAGATAAGAGAGGCAAGGGTGAAAGAGTTTATGAACCTACGATAGGGCTCTATAACTGTTACGGAGTATTGTCTAAAGTTCAATCAGTTGTCCAAGTATGCTCCTGACTTAGTGGCTGATAATCGGGCCACCAAGAATAGGAGGACTCTCCCGATGTTGTTAGTGGTATGATTCATATATTTCAGTTTGATGTGTATACTTTGTCGGATCCTGGATCCAGTTTCTCATATGTTACACCTTTGATTGCTGTAAATTTTGAAATGAGTCCTGAGATTATTCCTGAGCCTATCCTAGTTTCTACCCCAGTAGGTGATTCGATTGTTGCCTAGAAATTGTATAAAAAGTGTCCTGTTACTGTTCTTCATAGAGTCTTTTTGGTTGATCTGATTGAGTTAGACATGGTAGATTTTGATGTGATTCTGGGTATGGACTGGCTATATTCTTCTTATGCTTCTATTGATTGTCGGACCCAAATGGTCAAGGTTCAGTTTTTGAGTGCATCCGTGTTTGATTGGTCTGGGAATTCTGTGTCACCCAAGAGTCATTTTATCTCTTACCTCAAAGGTAGAAAGCTTATTTCCACGGGGTGTATTTACCATTTGGTTAGAGTCAAAGACACTAAGTCTGAGACTCCAACTCTTCAATCTGTTAACGTTGTCAATGAGTTTTCTGATGTCTTTTCGGATGATCTCCCAGGGATACCTCCTGATAGAGAGATAAAGTTTGGGATTAATCTTCTTCCTGATACTCAGCCCATTTCTATTCCTTCTTATCGTATGGCCCCTCCAGAACTTAAGGAGTTGAAAGAGCCACTCAAAGATCTACTGGATAAGGATTTCATAAGGCCCAGTGTTTCTCCTTGGGGTGCTCCTGTGTTGTTTGTGAGAAAGAAATATAGCTTTTTGTGTATGTGCATTGATTACCACTAACTGAATAAAGTCACCGTAAAAAATAAGTACCCCCTTCTGAGAATAGATGATTTGTTTGACCAATTTCAAGGTGCAAGTTATTTGTCAAAGATAAACCTCCGTTCTGGCTATCATCAACTCAAAGTTAGGGAGTATGACATCTTGAAAACCACTTTCCAAACTTATTATGGCCATTTTAAGTTTCTTGCTATTTTTTTCAGGTTAAATAATGCCCCAGCAGCTTTCATGAACCTCATGAATCGAATGTTCAGACTATATCTTGATATATTTGTCATAATGTTCATTGATGATATACTGGTGTACTCTCGTAGTGAGGATGAACATTCTGATTATCTATGAACTGTCTTGAAAACCCTTAGAGATCACAAGTTGTTTACCAAGTTCAGTAAGTGTGATTTTTGGATAAGGTCAGTTGCTTTTTTGGGTCATATCATTTCTTCCAAGGGTATTAGAGTTGATCCCAAAAGACTGAAGCTGTTAGAAATTAACCTAGACCTATTTCATTGACTAATATCTGAAGTTTCTTTGGTTTAGCTGGCTATTACCGCCATTTTGTTAAGGGTTTCTCCTCTATAGAATCTTCTATGACTCCGTTGACCCAAAAGAAAGTGGAGTTCTTGTGGTCCGAATCTTGTGAGAAGAGTTTTCAAGAGTTGAAGACCTAACTTAGTACAGCCCCTGTTTTGACTTTGGCTGATGGTGTTGATGATTTTGTGGTGTACTGTGATGGTTCGAGAGTTGGGTTAGGTTGAGTATTGATGCAGAAGGGTAAGGTGATAACTTATGCTTCTAGACAGTTTAAATCCCATGAGAAAAATTACCCCACCCATGACCTTTAGTTGGCTGCTGTTGTGCTTGCTTTGAAAATCTAGAGACACTATTTGTATGGTGTCCATGTTGATGTTTTTACTGATCATAAGAGTCTGCAGTATGTGTTGACCTAGAGAGAATTGAATCTTAGGCAGAGACGATGGTTAAATTGGTAATGCACTATAATATGAGTGTGTTGTACCATCCGGTCAAGGCCAATATTATGGCAGATACCCTAAGTAGAGTGTACATGGGTAGTGTTTCTTATGTGGTAGAAGTTAAGAAAAAGTTGGTTCGTGAAGTGCATCGTTTGGCTAGATTGGGGGTTAGGTTGTTTGACTCTGCTGAAGGTAGTATTGGGGTTCAGAGTAGTTTCGAATCCTCTTTGGTTTCGGAAGTGAAGGAAAAGCAATACTTAGATGCTAGTTTCGTCAGACTGAAGGAGTCAGTCAAGGACCAAAAAGTAGAGGTTTTCTCCCAAGGGGAAGATGGTGTGTTACGATTGTAGGGTAAATTGTGTGTCCCGAACGTTGATGATCTGAGACAGAAGATTATAGCTGAAGTGCACGAGGCATTATATTCTATTCATCCTGGTTCCACCAAGATGCATTGAGACTTACGGGAAATCTATTGGTGGAGTGGCATGAAGAAAGATATAGCAGCGTTTGTAGATAAGTGTGCAACATGCCAACAAGTTAAGGTTGAAGACCAAAGACCTGGAGGTATGATGCAAGAGTTTAGTATTCTAACCTGAAAGTGGGAAGAGATAAATATGGACCTTGTGATTGGTTTACCTCCTTCCCGACGCCATAATGATTCCATTTGGGTTTTGGTTGATAGATTAACTAAGTCTGCTCGTGTTCATACTTCATATACTGCTGAGGATTACGCTAGATTGTATATCTGAGAGCTAGTCAGACTGCATGGAGTTCCCTTGTGTATCTTTTCGGATAGGGGTACTCAGTTTACTTCGCAATTTTGGAAAGCTTTTCAGAAGGGTCTTGGTACCCAAGTGCTTTTAAGTTCTGATTTTCATCCCCAGACCGATGGTCAGGCTAAGCGGACCATCCAGACCTTAGAGGATATGTTGAGAACTTGTACACTTGACTTTAAGGGAAGTTGGAATGATCACTTACCATTGATAGAGTTTGCTTACAATAATAGTTTCCACTCTAATATTGGCATGGCTCCATTTGAAGACTTATATGGGAGGAAGTATAGATCACCCATAGGTTGGTTTGAGGTGGGTAAAACGTCTATGAGTGGTCCTGATTTGGTATTTGAGGCTATGGACAAAGTTAAGTTGATTAATGAAAGGTTGAAAACTGCGCACAGTCGTCAGAAGTCATATACGGATGTTAGAAGGAGAGACCTTGAGTTTGAAGTTGGTGACCTAGTGTATCTAAAAATTTCACCCATGAGGGGGAGGGGGTGAAGAGATTCGAAAAGAAGGGGAAGCTTAGTCCCCGTTATGTTGGTCCTTACAAAATTCTTGGCCGTGTTGGTAAGGTAGCTTATGAGGTTGAGTTGCCTTCCGATTTGTCCTCTGTTCATCTAATATTCTATGTCTCAATGCTTATAAAGCATATTAGCGATATTGTGGTAATGGATTCCTTAGTGAGTGCTGACATTCAAGAAAATCTTTCTTTTGATGAAATTCCTATTGAGATTCTTGATTTTAGTGTCCGAAGACTAAGGAACAAAGAATTTCCCTTGGTCAAGGTGTTGTGGCGAAACGAATTTGTTGAGGGTGTAACTTGGGAAGCTGAGGTGGATATGCGATCCAAGTACCCGCACCTATTTTCCGCGAACTCCGATCAAGATGAAGGTACCATTCTTTCCTAAATCATGCACTTTTGATAAAAGTTGCAGCTGTTCAGCTGTTATTTATTATGTGTTCAGCTGTAGTTTCTTGAATTTATGCATTCTATGTTGCATTCGGAGTGAGAAACGATGTGGTGATGAGTCTAACAAAAGGTTTTATCTGTATGCTCTATTCCCTATCTAATCTTGGCATGCCTAGCATCATTTGAGGATGAATGTTTCCATGGGGGGGATGATGTAATACCCCGGGATATTTTTTGTTGAAATTTTGTGTGTAAGCGTGTTGGGTTCTATCTTCTAGAATGAACTAAAACTATTTTGTGTGGAATGTCTTATATTACGACCCACCATTGTGTAGAGTATTGAATAAGATTTCCAACGATATATGGATCATCCAAAAAGGATACCCGAGTGATGAGTTATGAACATTCTGATCGAACCGTAAATAGTAGTGAACAGTAAAACGTGCAGGAAAAAGTACTGAGGCCTGGTGTATTTTTGATCCAACTTTAAATGATCATAACTCCTTGTACATAATGATATGGGTGATCTACTATATATAAACGGAAAAATATGCGAGTCCTCTTTTCGATGAAATTGGTTTCATCCAATTTGTCTATCAGAGCAAAAAGTTATGGTCGATCTACTTTAGCCTCTCAAAAGTGAATTTTTGGGTCAATTTCAAATGATCACAACTCCTCGTACACAATGATCTGGGTGAGATACTATATATCAACAGAAATATATGATATTCGTCTTTCTAATGAAATTGGTTTCATCCAATTTAGATATCGGAGTAAAACGTTATGGTTGATCTACTTCAGACTATCAAAACAGTCCACCAAAGGACAAATTTGAGAATTTATTTGATTTTTAGGGGCGTTTTGGTCATTCCCCGTCACCCAAAATCCGTCCAAACCCTATATTAAAGCCTATTAGAAGCATTATATGTTATATTTCATCAAATTCCCTCAAAAAGAAAACTCTAAGCTCCTACATCCAACTTCAAGAACCTCCAAAGTTCACCATTTATTTCTGCAAATTTATTCATGATTCCAAGTTTCTAGTTCAAGAACTCCAAGAACCATCATTCAAATGCATGATTAACAACTCAAAAGAAGTATCGATCTAAAGTTCATCATTGAAGGTATGTGGGGTTTTTGAACAAGAACTCTCTTTCGTTCTTGTGCCCAAAAGTAATTTTCTTTAGAAAGGCAGGATTTTTATGAATTTGAAGCATGAACCCATGTCTTATGATGATTATTATGAAATCTTTATATTTATGATTTTGAAAGATGAATTTATATGTGTGTTGATATAAAGCATGAATCTTGAATGATATTTATCATGATTTTGATATTCGGGTCGTGAATCCCCATTGGAAATTGTATTTTTTTTTAGAAAGTGTGTGTTATAAGCACGTTGATGTTGAATATTTGAGATATTATAAATGATTTGACCTTTTTGTCTTAACAAAGTTATTTTGAACTCGAGTGTGAAAGAAATCCACTACGTGGTTGATTTTGATAGATGGGAAGCATGATGGCTCCCGATGTATATTTATATATTACTGAAATTGTTTTGTTGTGGATTGTCTTTGAAATGATCTGAGCTAAGTCTGGGACAAATCTTTAGCACCGAGTGGGAGGTATAAAGTGACCTTACTTCCATAGAACTACGTGCCCCCATAAGAGTGAGCCTGAGGCTGATTTATATAGTGATCACTAGTTTGTGTGGATTTTATATTGAGAGTCCTACTCCAATGAAAAGGATAGGATGGCTCTCCCCAACGTGGGTTGTATGTTGGACTCCGTGTAGCTCACATGGTTTATGTAAGTTATAGGATCTCCCAGTGTGTGTTTCCTTGTGTCTATGGTGAACGGTGAAGTGATTTGAAAGTGGAATTGTGAAAGTTATTATTTTGAAAGATTTAGATGATATTTACATTATGAGAATTGATATTCTTGATAAACTGAAACTGATTGACAAATTATATGATGACTCACATGTGTTATTATACTTATTTCATCCTCTCATGATTATGATGATTTTCTTCGGGTCATGTGAGTCTTTCATACATCCTGCATATTTCTTATAAATATTTATGATGATGATGTTTATACAACTGAATACACCCCATATACTCAGTTCCTTTCCATGGTACTGATCTACATCTTCGGATGTAGGCTGCATTTCTCAGAATGTAGGTTCAAGTGCTCAGTCCCAGATTTGACAGTGATTTTTTAGGAACGTTGTTCTAGATCCTCTGTTATGGTGAGTCCTCTATTTCTAAGGATGTGATGTCTGATGTTGGTTTCATGGAATTGTTTACATTTGATAACTGAGTATGAGTCAGTTGGGGCATGTCTCAATGTCTCGCTCGTTTTATTGAGTTTCTTAGAGGTTTGTCAGACTAGTATAGATGTTGGGAGTTGACTAATAAGTCGTATTTTGTTATCTTTCTGAAATTCTTTTATTCTTGGATGATGATTACTCTGTAGATATTTAAGGGTTATTTATGGAAACCCTATTGATTTGTGTTGAACTAAATGAAAATAGCTCAAAGGGTTAGCTTGGGACTACTCGTAGCCTCAAGCACGGTAGTAGCCTTAAGCACCGTGTGACTCTTTGGGACCCATTTTCGAGGCATTACAATATCATTATATAAACATTAATCACATGAATCATCCTCAAAACAAGTCTAAATAGTCCATAACAGTAACGCTAGAATGAATAAATACACCCAACATCAGTTGCTGCTTTACAATTTCAAATATGATCCAAACCTTGTCTGAAAATTCCGAAACTTACCTAAGACATTCTAATTACACCCCTAATTATAATTCAACTCAAAATCATCATCTTAGAGCTCGAAAGGTCAACTTAAAAATCCTCAAAGTTTAAAGAGGGTAAAAAATGACTAAACCCCTTAACACTTAGCTTTATTTTCATGTTCTAAGTGCTATAATGTAAGACCCAGCAAATTCTTATCTTAGCTCAGTTCTTTAGAGCATGAAAAGAGGTCTCGGACTTAGAAAATTTCAGTATGTAATGACACTTAGTCTCATTTTAGGACCTCGGCATTTTAATAATTTTATTAACGACCCTTATGACCTTAAAATCTCAATTTTTAAATTGATTCATGATCAGGAATGTCAATAGGTGTCGGTCTGCACATCGCTAGGAACGTTTTCAGTAATTAAAAGTCCACATCCAGAGGGGTATTTGAGTTATCTTCCCTCTTATTCAACCTCAAAACATGTAATTAAGCCATCCAAAAGGCAAAAATTCATTATTTCTATCAATTTATCTCAAGAACAAAACCCTAGGGCATTCAATTTTAAGTCCAAGCTTCAAGAACACACCGTCAATCATCACGGATTTGGTTATCAATGTATGTTAGGTGTTTATCCAAGGGTTTCCTTCCACTCTTGGAGTTCTAGAACCTCTTTTAAAACTATAATTTGATTATTTTCATGAATTTCATGATGAATTTGATTGTATTCATGTTCATGCTATTATTTGAGTTTCAATCGATGATTTACTACAATTTTCATGAAATTAAAATAACATGCGTGGTGTATTATGTGACTTGCATATTAAACCCTTAAAATTACAATTGATTATTGGATCCATGATATTCATGTTTTGAATATTATTATGTGAAATAACCATGCTCCCCAAGTGTTTGATAGAATGCCTATGTGAATTAAATAGTGAAATCATGACATGTCATCATGTGGTCTCATTTATGTACAAGTTCATGTACCTCAAGTGTTTGACAAATGCCTAGGTGAATGTATTGTTAACAAGTATCTATTTTTATGTTTTTCAAGATCATGCCATGCTTTACTTTCTATGCTTTCGAGTCCTGGGGGTATTCAATACCCAAAATCTAGCTATTTACCAATAATTCCAATAGTTTCATAATAGTCTAAGTGATGTCACGAATAGTAGTACTTAGTCAATTAACAAAACTCAGTAAACTCGGTCCAGTTCAGTCAGTTAGATCGATCAGTAACTGTTCAGTCAATCTTAGTACATTTTAGTGATCAGTTCAGTGTTTACTCAGTTGGGAGTAGGATTCAACACTGAGCAAATCTAACGATTGAGGGAATCTTATCAGTAAAGGGTTTGACCCTTAATAGCAATCCCTGCATTATAGAACTACGTAGCGAGTGTAGGTTGAGATATTTTCTTGCCATATAAGGGTTGAACATCTTGTACAAGTTTTCTTGCCAGTGAGGGTTGATGAAATGTCTTCCTGCCAAATAAGGTTAACTCACAACCATTGTTAGTATCCCTTGGCAAGTTACTAACACCCTTTCAACTGGGGTCACAGGTTGGACCCCAAATCAGTTTATAATTGAGGTATGTTGGTTATATGAACACTCCCACAGTTATAGTTTTACTTGTAGATTCAGTATTGAACTCAATTTAGTTCTATAGAATCAGGACTATCAGATACAATCACCCAGCTAAGTATAGAAGTTAGTTCAGTTCTATAGGATCGGGACTGTCAGAAATAATCACTCAGTATCAGTAATTTAGTTATCAGTTACTCAGTTATCAGATCTTAGTACTCAGTTTTAGTAAAATCTCTAATACAATATATATATGTATATGCAAAGTATTGCATACCCAGTATTTTACAGTAGTTCTACTTATCTATGTACACTTATTTAGTTACTTCATATCATTCAGTTAGTTACTGTTCATCCATATGAACCCTTTCATTAAGCCTTACCTCATCTAGAATACCATTATATTTTATGTATTGACACATACTTTCTCTTTGTGATCTGATGTCTCATATATAGGTTCGGATGCTCAGGGTCCCGACCATGCTAAGACAGATTCAGATAGCAGTAGAAGATTCAGTAGTGAGCCCTCATACATTAAGGATATGCTTTTATTTCAGTATTATAGTAGTTTTAACATATCAGTAGTCAGAGTTAGTTGGCGGCTTATCCCATCACTCGAATGAATCCTCTATCATTTGTAGGGTCTAAGTTTGAGAAAGACCCACAGGAATTCCTTAACATGGTATAGAAAGTCACAGATATAATGGGGGTGACTTCCAGTGAAAGTACTGAGTTAGCTATATATCAATTGCAGGATATGGCATATACATAGTTTAAAAATAGAAGGAAGATACATAGTTTAAAAATAGAAGGAAGATAGGGGCAAAAATGTAGGTCCCATAGAATGGGATGACTTTACTACTGCTTTTCTTAATAGGTTCTTTCCATTGGAGTTAAGGGTAACTAAGGTTTTGGATTTTATTAATATTAAATGGGGAAACATGATAGTGAAAGATTATACCCTCAAGTTTACTTAGTTAGCTAGATATTTCCCTCATGTGGCAGCAGATAAAAGATCTAAAATGACTAAGTTATTGTCGGGTGTGTCTAATATTATGGTCAAGAAGCATAGGTCCGCAATGCTAATTAAGGAGATGGACATATACAGGATCATGGTCCATGATCAATAGAAAGAGGAGGCTAAGAATAAGGAGAAGAAAATGGAGAACAAGAGTGATAGAATAGGTAGGTTTAACTTCACTCAACCTAAGTCAAAGGGTGGTAGACATTCTCAATTCCACCTAAAATCTTCAATTCCTGCTTTGTCCTTAACCATTGCTCTAGTGCCAAAATTCAGATATAGCATTAAAGATAGGGCACCAGGCCATAAGTCCCATGGCAGTGTTAGCAGTGCCCGAATAAATCCTCTTTGCCAAAAGTGTGGTAAAAACTATCAAGGTAATTGTCGAGCCGGCAGTGATGTATGCTTCAGATGTGGAAATCTATGCCATAAGGTTAGAGAGTATCCTCATCTGGGTTCGCAGAGTTAGCATAATCATCCCCCAGTTTAGTCTGATCGCTTAATTCAGCAAGGTGCCACTTCTTGTGCCACTAGTGGGTATTGCCCAAATAGACTATGCACTTTAGTCCTAACAAGATCAGGAAAGTTCTCCTAATATCGTCACTTGTACATTACAAATTTATAATTTACTTATTTATACATTGCTATACCCAGGAGCTTCTTTATCCTTTGTAACTCCTTATATAGCTATTGACTTCGGAGTCATTTCTGAAATCCTAGTAGAACCCTTCTCAGTTTCTACCCTAGTAGGTAAGTCTATCATATCCCGATGAGCATGTAGGAACTATCTGATTATGATATCACAAAAAGTTACATCAGCAGGCTTAGTAGAGCTAGAGATGACAAACTTTGACATTATTATCAACAAGGATTGGCTTCATTTATGCTATGCTTTAGTTGACTACAGAAACAGATTATTCCATTTTTAGTTTCCAAATGAACCTATCCTAGAATGGAGGGGTAGTACTTCAACACTTAGGGGTCAGCTTGTCCTACATAAGGGTGAGCAAAATGATATCCAAAGGGTGTATCTATCATCTTGTTTGAGATAAGGATTCTAGTTCTAAGACTGCTAGTCTTGAGTCAGTTCCAGTAGCATGTGAATTTCCAGATGTGATTCCCAAAGATCTTCCTGGAGTTCCTTTCGAGAGGGAAATTGACTTTGGAATAGACCTTCTTCCTGATACTCGCCTATCTCTATCCTTCTTTATAGAATAGGACCAGCAGAACTTAAAAAGTTTAAAGAACAATTGAAAGATCTCCTAGATAAGGGATTCATCAGGCCGAGTGTCTCCCTGTAGGGCACACCAGTTTTATTCACGTGTAAGAAAGATGGTTCTCTCAAAATGTGTATTGACTACTGTCAGTTGAACAAAGTCACAGTCAAGAACAAGTATCCACTTCCCAGAATCAATGACTTGTTTGACCAACTTCAGGGTGCCAGTTACTTTTATAAGATGGACCTTAGATCAAGCTATAATTAGCTTAGAGTCAGAAAATGTGATATTTTGAAAATAGTTTTCAGAACTCGGTATGGTCACTTTAAATCTTAGTAATGTCATTTGGTCTTACCAATGTCCCAACAGGTTTTATGGACTTGATAAATCATGTGTTCAAGCATTACTTTGACATATTCATCTTAGTCTTCATTAATGACATTTTGGTCTACTCCCACAGTGAATATGTTCATGCAGACCATCTCAGAATAATATTACAGACCCTCAGAGCCCATCAGTTGTTTGCCAAATTCAGTAAATGTGAATTTTGGCTAAGGTCAGTAGCTTTCCTTAGTTATACCATTTCTGGTGATGGCATTAGAGTTGACCCTCAAAAGACTTAAGTAGTGAGAAACTAGCCTAGATCCATCTCTATTAGATATCAGCAGTTTCTTGGGTTTGGCTTGCTATTACTGACAGTTTGTGGAAGGTTTTCTTCTATTGCATCCCCCCAGTCCAGATTGACTCAGAAGAAAGTCAAGTTCTAGTGGTCAGATTCCTATGAGAAGAGTTTTCAGGAGCTAAAGACTCGACTTACTACAACCATAGTTTTGACTTTACCAGATGGTTCAGACAGGTTTGTGGTATATTGTGATACTTCCAGAGTTGGTTTGGGGTGTGTTTTCATACAGAGAGGTAAGGTCATAGCCTATTCCTCTATACAACTTAATCCTCATAAAAAACTATCCCACTTATGATCTTGATTTAGAAACTATAGTGTTTTCCTTAAAGATTTGGAGGCGTTATTTGTATGGAGTACATATTGATGTGTTCACACACGATAAAAGCCAACAGTATATGTTTTGTCAGAAATATCTAAATCTCAAAATAGAAGATGGTTAGAGTTGTTGAAATACTATGACTTGAGTGTTCTATATCATTCGGTCAAAGACAATATCGTGTTTGATGCTCTCAGTAGGATGTCTATGGGTAACGTTGTTCATGTGGAAGATGGTAAGAGGAAGTTAGTTCAGGAGGTTCATCAGCTTGCCCGACTAGGTGTCTGCTTAGTCGATTCAGCAAAGGGTAGCATATGGGTTTAGAATAGTTTGGAATCATCTTTGGTTCTGAAGTAAAAGAAAAACAGGATAGGGATTCCATTATTGTTAAACTAAAGAAGTCAGTCAGAGATCAAAGTAGAGGTTTTCTCCCAAAGGGGAGATAGTGTGTTATGTTGCCATGGTAGACAATGTGTGACATGTGTGGATGGCATGAGACAGTGGATTCTTGTAGAAACGCATGGTGTGTGCTACTCGATTCACCCCAAGGGAAACCAAAATGTTATACGACATGTGGGAAGTCTATTGGTAGGGTGGGATGAAAACAAACATTGCAGATTTGGTAGCAAAGTGCTCAACATGTCAATAGGTTAATATTGTGCATCATAAGCCTAATGGGTCTATGCAGTAGATCAGTATTCCCAATTTATACAATACTAAGTGTGTATCAAGATATTCCAAGCAACACAGGAACAACAACATGAAAAACAATGTGCTAGTGAATTGGAAATGGCCACACACGGCTTCACTAGGCTTGCAATACTTTTTTGAGCTAGAAAAGTGAGTTTAGAATTGATGATAGGCGAATTTACGCGCCTATATCAATATATTTTGCCCATATTTTAGCCTAGTTTTGAGAACTAATTATCTATTTCATACACTTTTAGTCCTTTTTTCTGTAAATGAGCTAACGAACATGATTAGGAAAGTTTCAGGTATAAATGATGCAAAATACAGCAATTTATGGCTTACTTGACGCAAAAGAAAGCTCACGAACGAAGTGGAAAGGAGCTGGATGCCTAAAGGACTAAATCTGCTGCATGGAAAATCTGTCCCGGGCTAAAACAACAATTCTGAAGACTTTGGGGACTTACAGACACAAAGCTGGATTTTTACCCTAATACATTAACCTAGTGCAATTAGGTTATGTGTTTCATTATTCTATTTGGATTATAATTTTGTAACCTTACCCTAGTACATTTGGGTCAAGGATTTCATTAGTATATTAGGATTTGGTTATTTATTTCATTAGCTTAGTAGGAGTAGGATAGGAGTATTATAAATACCCTATCATGCTAGAGATTTAGAGACACATTCTTACAATTCATTCATCTCCTTACAATTAAGACATCTTCCTACAATACATTCTTAATTCTTCATTCTTCTACTCTTAAATTCCACAACAAGAGAATCGTTACTTGCTACGGAATCACCAAAACCACACGCCTAACACCTCTTTTACACGCCATCCACCATGCAAAACGTGATATCCTTCGCATTCATGGGTAACTAAATCTCTTAGTTGGGGTTATGGAAGCCGAATGAGTTACTATCTATTGCTATGAGTTTGTGAGTTCAAGACACGTATATTGCTTATATCATTATTCTCTTCATCTTAAATCTACAATCTTTGCGGTTTCAAACACATGAACACGCCATTCTAACCTCTAACCTGTTCGAGAGAAAGGTTACTTGTCTAGAAAAGAAGACGCATAGACTAACGCCAGTCTAACATTTAACTTGTTCGAGAGAAAGGTTATTTGTCTGGAAAAGAGATAATGTCAAGGTAGTAGGACACCCTTTCCTATTAAAAAGCTAGTGCCGTAACTGGATTAACCTCTTGGAGAATTCGTACCGTTAGACACGCTTTAAGCTCGAGAGAGTTAAAGTGAAATAGTCCTTGTTTAGGTCGAGAGACGCTTGGATTTACCATCGACTACAATTCTCTATAAGCAATTGCATGTCAAGACTCTACACACTCATAGCCAATAGAGACGTATACCTCTGAAGGTGGACATAACCCCAACGCCTCAATTCTCATTGTTTCACAACCTACGAAATACTCTCTTTTTACTTTATTATTTTCAGCTTTTATTTCATTACTTTGGTTACTTATTACAATCCCCCCTTCTTACGAGACTTGCACCAAAAGTCTATTAATTTTGCTTACTTGTTGACCAAGCTATTCCCTGTGGGATCGATACCCAACCCAGGTTGGGTTCTATATTTGCTAACGACCGCTTTACACTCCTACGAGAGCTGTAGATTGAGCGTTATCAAAAATTGGCGCCGTTGCCGGGGAATACGAGTGTCAATCAAGTTCGTGATAATTGCTAGACCCTTTGGTCAAAGATTCTCGTACTTTTACGTTTAGTTTTTGTTTTTGTTTATTGCAGGTTTTTCTTTTAGTGCATGCCCCATACTAGAAGTTCTGGTCAACCGTTATTACCAATCAATCCTGAACCACAACGAATTAGAAGAATGGAAGCACAAGCTGAAATCGACAGGATGGCTGCTCAACACGAGCAAGCAAGATTAGCTGCTCTTGCCGCTGCTCAAGTCCAACAACAAAACATTGATAATCCTGGACGAGCAACAAACCCTGACGATGAAGATTTAGGAGATGACGAGTTGATGAACCCAAGGCATGGCGCTGAAATTGCAACACCTGCCAATCGAAGAGGTCGACAGGCTCGGTACAGATATGATCGTCAACCTTTGCAACCAGCTTTCGACGATGATGATGATGATCTTGATGGTGCCGGAGCCACTGGAGCCATAATTCCACCACCATTAGCGCCCGGAGCCAAATTCAATATCACAAGCACCATGATTCAGTTATTGCAACTCAAGGGATTATTTAGTGGACTAGCAGGCGATGATCCAAATATGCATCTCATCAACTTTATTTCTACATGCAAGTCTTTTGACAATCCTGGTGTTGGTCAGAATGCTATTCGATTACGTCTATTTCCATTGTCTTTGTCTGGGGAGGCAACATTATGGTTGAATGGGCTGACTCCTGATTCTATTACAAATTGGAGGCAATTGAGAGACGCTTTCCTAGAAAGATTCTTTCCGCCATCCAAGAGGGCTCAATTGAGAGATGAAATCAGCAACTTTCGTCAGCTTCCCTCTGAAGCTCTTCACGAAACATGGGAGAGGTTCAAGACAAAGCTAGCGAGATGCCCAAACCATCACATGACTAATGTTCACCTCATGGAGATCTTGTATAGAGCCTTGAATTCAGTAACTAAACCAGTGGTGGACAACGCAGCTGGAGGTTCTTTTATGGACCTCACCTTTGGTCAAGCAAGCAACATGCTAGATCGTATGACGAAACAAAGTAGAGCTTGGCATACCAGGGATTCTGAGGTAGCAAGCCCCACTTTATCTATTGGCATATCTGCAGACCAAAAAAGAAGAGAAGAAGAACATGATCAAGATATGGCGCACATGAAAACCCAAATGGATCTTCTTACAAAGCATCTATTAGGGAAGACTGAAAAAGTGAAAGCTATTGCGTCAAAGGGAAGAGACGAATCTGATTCGGAAGAGGAGGCCAACTACTTGAACAATCAGGGGGGTTTCCGTGGGAATGCCCAAGGAAACCAAGGTCGGAACTATTATGATAAATCTGGAGGTAAAGACCAAGATAGTTGGAAGAAAAATAATGAAAATAGTGGTTTGTATGTTCCCCCTGGTAGACGTGATACCACCACATCTAATTCTATGGAAGACATGATGGCTAAGTTATTGAAAGGAGTGGAAGCGACGAGCGCGGGAGTTAAGGAGGTGATTGATGATTTGGCCTCCATGAAGCAATTAGTTGATTCTCATTCCACTTCTATCAAGCAAATAGAGCAGCAATTAAGCCAACTTTCAGCAGCATTCAATCAAAGAAAGGCTGGCACCTTACCGAGCGATACAGTCCAAAACCTAAGGAATGATGGGTCATGCATGGCCATCACTACGAGGAGTGGTAAGGTGCTGGAAACTTCAGCAACAGGCAAGCAAGTAGTTGACGGAACAGCAGACATGGACGCCACACCTAGTGACGCCACTAGAGAAGACGCCGCAATATCCACTTCCAACGTCAAGGACGTTTTACCTAGTGACGTGCAGCCTGAAAAAAATAAACGGAAGCAAGAGGAGAAGAAAGCCATGGAGAGAACACTTCCATACCCACCACCACCTTTTCCACAAAGATTGAAGAAGGTGGCCGACGACACTAAGTTCAGCAAATTCATGACTATGCTCAAACAGCTGACTATTAATGTCCCATTGGTAGAGGCACTTGAACAAATGCCTGGGTATGCGAAGTTTATGAAAGACCTTTTGACTAAGAAGAGGGCAGCAAGCTATGAGCTGAAAGATGATGTGCATCATTGTAGTGCAATCACTACCCGATCCATAGTTCAGAAGAAGGCCGACCCCGGAGCTTTCACTATTCCTTGCACCGTCGGATCTTTAGACTTTGCTAAAGCATTGTGTGACTTAGGAGCCAGCATCAACTTGATGCCATTATCAATCTACAAGAAGTTGGGGTTAGGAGATCCTACACCAACTAATATGAGGCTTGTTATGGCAGATAGGTCGGTAAAACGACCGGTTGGTATTCTATGCGATGTCTTGGTGAAGGTATCTTCATTCATATTTCCAGCAGACTTTGTCATCTTGGATTGTGAAGCAGATTCAGAGGTTCCCATAATCTTGGGACGCCCTTTCCTTGCTACGGGAAGTGTGCTCATAGACTTGAGAGCTAATGAGCTTTCATTCCGAATAAATGATGAAGTGGTGCGCTTTGATGTTTGCAAATCAATGAAGCAACCTAAAGATCTAAGTGTATTTTCTGTGGCTGATGTTGTCGTTGATGATGAGGATGAGTTACTTGCTGAAGAGCAAATTCTTGATGATCCTTTGGAGGTTTTGCTCATGGAAGAAGAGGATGATGATGCTGAAATTTCTAAAGATGATATTTGTGCTCTATCGGGATTAGGAACATATCGCTATACTCCCAAGAAGCTGGATCTTGATCTCAAGAATCGACCCACACCACCAGCTAAGCCATCTATTGAAGAACCACCCACGTTAGAATTGAAGGAGCTGCCAAGCCATTTGAAGTACGCATTCTTAGGATGCGGAAACACTCTTCCAGTCATAGTGGCAGCCGATTTAGGTGAGCAACAAGTTACAACTCTTATTGTAATCTTACGCAAGTATATTAGAGCTATTGGATGGACCATTGCGGATATCATTGGTATTCCACCTGGTATTTGCACACATAAAATTCAGCTTCAAGAAAAGTGCACACCCACCATTGAACATCAAAGACGTCTAAACCCACCAATGCAAGAGGTGGTGAAGAAGGAGATTATCAAGTGGTTAGATGCAGGAGTTGTGTATCCTATTTCTGACAGTACATGGGTAAGCCCAGTACAATGTGTCCCCAAGAAAGGAGGTATGACGGTGGTTGCTAATGCAAAGAATGAGCTTATTCCACTCAGGCCCGTTACTGGATGGAGAGTATGCATGGACTACCGCAAGCTGAATTCTTGGACTCTCAAGGATCACTTCCCCATGCCATTTATGGACCAAATGCTAGATCGATTAGCGGGGAAAGGATGGTTTTGCTTTCTTGATGGTTATTCAGGTTATAATCAGATTTGTATTGCACCAGAAGACCAAGAGAAGACAACGTTTACATGACCATATGGTACGTTTGCCTTCAAACGTATGCCATTCGGGTTATGTAACGCACCAGCCACCTTTCAACGTGGTATGATGTCTATTTTCTCTGATATGGTAGAAGACACTTTGGAGGTATTTATGGACGACTTTTCAGTTGTTGGTGAGTCCTTTGACGCATGTTTGGTGAACTTGAGCATGGCATTACAAAGATGTGTAGAGTTCAACCTTGTGCTGAATTGGGAGAAGTGCCACTTCATGGTAAAAGAAGGAATTGTTCTTGGGCACAAGATCTCCGAAAGAGGAATAGAGGTTGATCGCGCCAAAATAGAGGTAATTGAAAAGCTACCACCTCCAATTTCGGTAAAGGGAGTTCGTAGTTTTCTTGGCCATGCTGGGTTTTTTCGTAGATTCATCAAAGACTTCTCCAAAATTTCAAGTCCATTGTGCAAGCTATTGGAGAAAGATGCGAGTAAGGTCCTTAATGAAGCCCAAAGGAACTACACTGTTACTGAACAAGAGCTCCTAGCAGTTGTGTATGCATTCGAGAAGTTTCGTGCCTATCTATTGGGTAGTAAGGCGATCGTTCATACAGACCATGCAACTCTTAGATATCTAATGACAAAGAAGGATGCAAAACCAAGGCTGATTAGATGGGTATTGCTGCTACAAGAGTTTGATTTCGAAGTCAAAGATAGAAGAGGTTGCGAGAACCAAGTGGCTGATCACCTATCTAGACTTGAGAATGAGTATATGGCGCAACCAGAAAATCAGATTGACGATGCATTCCCTGACGAGGAGCTACTAGCGACAACAATGGAGAACTTACCATGGTATGCCGACTTTGCAAATTTCGTGGTGAGTAATGTGTTACCTTCCAATTTATCTTACCACCAGAGGAGGAAGTTTATGCATGACGTTCAGCACTACTATTGGGATGAGCCTTATTTGTTTCGAAGATGCGCGGATGGTATCATTCGACGATGTATATCCCATAGAGAAGTGCCTACTATATTGGAAGCATGCCACACTTCGCAAGTTGGAGGACATCATGCAGGGAATCGAACGGCAAGGAAAGTCTTGCAAAGTGGTTATTATTGGCCTACAATATTCAGAGATGCACACGACTATGTGAGAAGGTGTGACCAATGCCAACGTCAAGGTGCTATTTCAAAACACCATGAAATGCCCATGTCCAAAATTCTGGAGGTAGAACTCTTTGATGTGTGGGGTATTGATTTCATGGGACCATTCGTGAATTTGTTTGGAATGAAGTACATCTTGGTTGTTGTGGATTATGTGTCGAAATGGGTTGAAGCTGTAGCATTGGCCGATAACGAAGGAAAGCGTGTTGTAGCGTTTTTAAAGAAGAATATCTTCTCTCGCTTTGGAGTACCTCGTACTATCATAAGTGATGGAGGATCTCACTTTTGCAACAAGCTATTCAAAACTGTATTGGCCAAGTATGGAGTCAAACAACACAAGGTAGCTACACCTTATCATCCCCAAACTAGTGGACAAGTAGAGGTTTCCAATCGTGAGATCAAGCAAATCCTTGCCAAGACGGTCAATGCGAATCGGAAGGATTGGTCTCGAAAGCTAGATGACGCACTATGGGCGTATAGGACTGCATTCAAGACACCCATTGGCATGTCACCTTATCAGCTAGTTTATGGGAAGGCTTGTCATCTACCCATCGAGCTTGAATACAAGGCATTGTGGGCATTGAAGCACTTGAATCTGAATTGGGATGATGTGAAGAACCTGAGGTTGGAGCAGCTGAACGAACTAGATGAATTCCGTCTCCATGCATATGAAAGATCAGATTTATACAAGGAGCGGATGAAGAAGTATCATGATCAGCGGATTGTTCGACGAAACTTCCAAAAAGGTGACATGGTACTACTCTTTAACTCCAGACTCAAGCTCTTCCCAGGTAAGTTAAAATCAAAGTGGTCTGGTCCATTTAAAGTCACCCAAGTCTACTCGTCTGGAGTAGTCGAATTGGAAAATAATGAGGGTGTTATCTTCAAAGTGAATGGCCAACGTGTTAAACCATATATCGGTCCTCTTGACTCGATAAATGACATGGCCATCACTTATCTCGACGAAGTCTAAGTACTCGAGGTTACTACGTCAAGCCACGACAATAAAAAAGGCGCTAGATGGGAGGCAACCCATCGTTTTATCGTTTTATTGTTTTATCGTTTTATCGTTTTATCGTTTCGTCGTTTTAGTTTTTTTTCTTTTTGATAAATGAAAATCCAAAAATAAGAGTCGTGCCATGACCAAAACTAAGGCACTTGGTGGGAGGCAACCCATCGTACTAATCGTTTTCATTGTGTTTTGAGCAAATATAGGTGCAAGAAGTATGCAACGAGGAGATTGATTTCAATTGATGATTTGGTCGCATTGTATGGTAAAGTCGGTAAGTTAGGAATGGTGATGCATAAGGCTATGAATTGAGCCTTTCTCACGTCATAATAGGCTTCGAGGAAGGCTAGTCCTTGGTATAAATAGGCCACGAACGATGCACAACCTATTCTATAGCCTAAAGACTCGGAATCTAGTATCCTATACACAATGCGCCGCCTATTCCTAGGTGTGCTTTTGACTATGCGCCGCCTATGCTATGGCATTTGAGATACTGAGACCAAATGCCATAGACTATGCGGCGCATATGTCTAGAAATGCCATAGGATATGCGGCGCATATGTCCCATTATGCCATGGACAATGCGCCGCATATGTAAGTGATATGCCGAGGGATATGCGCCGCATATGTTGTGATTTTGTCCCAAAATCCGATTGTAAATGGGTCATAACCCGACCCATACTCCTCCTATATAAAGGGGACTTGTTTTTATGTCACAAACACATTAGAAGCAACCCTAAAGGCGCCGCATATCATCCCAAATCCTCTCAATTTTTTCTTCCTTTGTTCTTCCAATCCACAACAACTTCTCCACAATCTTCAAAGCAAGTAAGTGCTCTCTTATTCTTCATCTATTTATCGTAAGTACTACGTTGCTATGCTTATTATAATTTGCTAAATCATAAGAAATTGGTGGTGATGTTCATGTGATTGGATAATTGTTGCAAAATCGTGTGATTGAAGTTATACGTATGGAATTCTTGCCTTGTATCCGACTTGAATTTTGTTTCAATGGCATTGTTATGATACTTGCTGAACATATGTGGCTATGAATATTACTTAAGAGAGTGGTTTGAATGCTTGCATGATTAACCATCCCGGCCATCGGGATAAGGTTATAGTGACTATCGACTTAGGAAGTGGTGTTTGTTGTTCAAATAGCAATTCCATGTGGTAACCCCTATGTTGTAGTGTTGCTATATACACCATGAAAGTCGTCCAAATGGCTGCACATAAGTGATGTAATGCTAATTTTCTTGTCGGAATACAATCCTAAGACGTATGTCGACGAAGTCTGAGTACTCGACCACTTTCACTTCACTGATTTGTGCTAACAAGATTAAGTGTGGGGTGGTACCCCTAGTCCTTGCATGTAGATTGTATAAAGTGAGATTGTGCTGCAACTAACATTATCTCTAGTCTCAGGTACAATGGCACCCAAAGCAAAGCAAGGCAAGGAGAAGGCTACCACGACCCGAAAGGATAAAAAGAGAAGCCGAAAAGACCAAGGAGAATCATCTTCAGCACACCTACCACGCAGAATGTTCGGAATCAAATGGGTTCTTGAGGAAGAAGCCAAGGCATGGTACAGCATCAACAAAGAAAAGAAATATGTGCACGTCGACTTAATCAACAAGGAGACCTTAGCAAAGAAGGAGCCGCAAATGTTGGCTAAAATTATGGCTTTGAAGCTGGATTTCATCTTCCGTGACATGGGAGAGTGCAATCTTGACTTGACAAGAGAGTTTTATGCCAACTAGTCGCCAAACACAACAGGCAACGAAGTCAAAATTCGGGGCCAAGTGTTACAGCTTACAGCGGATTGGATCAACTCGTTTCTAGGCCTACCTTCGGTCGACACTGCACCATACAAAGAGCTGTACAACAGGCCTCCTTACAGAGCAATAAGACACATGCTTTGTGGAAGCAGATCAATGGCAAGATGGGGCAGACATAAGGAAATAGGCCGTCACAACACATTCCCCTATGCTCCACTAAATAGGGAAGCAAGAATCTGGATGCGCATTGTCAACTCATGCCTTATTCCTGGGACGCAATACACCAAGATATCGAGAGATAGAGTGTGTTTGGTTTATGCGTTGATGATGAATGTCCCTATCAACTTTGGGGCAATCATTCGATCTACCATGAGAAAAGCCAGACTCCACCGAAGGTCCTATTTCACATTCGGCAATTTGTTGACAGCAATGTTGCGGAAGGAGGATATAGAAGAGGAACCAGCTGACCACAAACTCCCACATAACCCAAAGAAGGTTGACCTCACCAAGGTCAAAGATGCTGAAACAACGCATGGAGTCAACCTTACCAGTGCGGAGAGACATGCTCGTGACGAGAGTTTCTTCCGTCATCTCTATGGCATGACGAGATTCACTATGATGAGTGGTGGACGTATTCCAACTGCTGAAGAGCTCCAACAGCTGGACCACGACTACCCAATGAATAGGCATGCCCGGGAGATGTGTGGAGTGGGCGTATATTTTGAGGAACCTCTTGATGATGACGTGCCAACTGATGATGATAGACGATTGCCTGATTCTGATGCTGAGGAGAACTCTGACGATGACTCTTATGATGATTCTGACGACGGGGGTATGACCCCCGACATTGAGGAGGAGTCCGATTAATCAGGTTCTTCGACTTTATTTTCCACTGAGGGCAGTGTCTAGTCTAAGTGTGGGGTGGCAGAATCTGCATGCTATACTTCTTTGTTTGCACCTATGTTTGTATGTTTGCTTGTTTTACTGTTTTTTTTTATTTGACGTTTTTTTTTAGTTTTTAGGAGTAAAATTTTTTCTAGCTACGCATGAAATTATGTTGATAGGCAGCATGAAAATAGAACAAGAGTATGTGCTACAATGTGACTATTGAGACATTTAGGCTCTAGTTGTGACTCATTATGTGATAGTGTGTGATTCAATTCCTTCACTTGTTGGGTCGAGAGTCTATATTACTACCAATCAAGTCGACCATGTGCCTTGTGTGTGTGAGGTAATAGTATATTCTATGTATGTGGCTGATGCTAGAACTTGCCTCGTATGTATGCAAAGCGAAAATAAGGAATGTAAGTTTAGGATATGATTTAGGCATTTCTTTGGCAACCTATACAAGTTTACCTTCAGTTTTTCCTACCCATGTAAATCATCCTAGTTAAACCCTTTTGAGCCTTTAGCCTATTTCTTTGACAACCTTGTATGTAAGCCTAATCCATTTTTTTCAAGACTGTAATTTGATCCAAATTCCTAAGTGCTTTAAAGTGAAAAAGTCATGTGAAAACATAAGAGGAAATTGGTTGAGTATGAGGCTTTAAATTGTAATGGTGCTTGAATGTAGTGCTATCATAAGAGGTATGTTGTGAAAAGAAAAAGGAAAAGAAAGCTGAAAAGTGAGTTGTGCTTAAAATTGAAAAACTAAAGATGAGAACAAGGGTGGAAGAATAAAATAAAGAAAGGTTGAAAGAACAAAGTGTCAATGATACAATGTGATGTATTAAAGTGCTTAGGAACTTAGTCACTATTTCTGGCCAAAATAGTCCTACCCGTCCCTTAACCTACATTACAACCATCTAAAGACCTACTTGATCCTAATCTTAACATTCCGACATTTAGTAGAGTACTACATTAAAGGCAAGCTTATGGTCATTAGTTGCTACATATGAATTCTTTGTGAGAGTGAGTGCAAGGATACTTTGATACCCATGTTTGAAAAAAATATGCTATATTTGTGAGTGATTATGGGTACTATATTGTGAGACACATATGGTTGATGAGTTTTGGATAGTTGTATATGATTCTATGTACCTTAACGTTTGCATGCGAGTTGATCACCATCACGAGTCTATGCTTGAGGTTAAATTATTTCTACTTAATCGGAAAGCTACTCTTTGTTGCTAATTGTTGTGCTTGTCTTGAAGGATGTTTTGTGTTGTTGCTGTAAAAACCTTAAGTCGATGCTTAGAAGGACATGATATGTTGTTCGGGGACGAACAAAGCTCTAAGTGTGGGGTGTTGATGATAGGCGAATTTACGCGCCTATATCAATATATTTTGCCCATATTTTAGCCTAGTTTTGAGAACTAATTATCTATTTCATACACTTTTAGTCCTTTTTTCTGTAAATGAGCTAACGAACATGATTAGGAAAGTTTCAGGTATAAATGATGCAAAATACAGCAATTTATGGCTTACTTGACGCAAAAAAAAGCTCACGAACGAAGTGGAAAGGAGCTGGACGCCTAAAGGACTAAATCTGCTGCATGGAAAATCTGTCCCGGGCTAAAACAGCAATTCTGAAGACTTTGGGGACTTACAGACACAAAGCTGGATTTTTACCATAATACATTAACCTAGTGCAATTAGGTTATGTGTTTCATTATTCTATTTGGATTATAATTTTGTAACCTTACCCTAGTACATTTGGGTCAAGGATTTCATTAGTATATTAGGATTTGGTTATTTATTTCATTAGCTTAGTAGGAGTAGGATAGGAGTATTATAAATACCCTATCATGCTAGAGATTTAGAGACACATTCTTACAATTCATTCATCTCCTTACAATTAAGACATCTTCCTACAATACATTCTTAATTCTTCATTCTTCTTAATACTTGCTACGGAATCACCAAAACCACACGCCTAACACCTCTTTTACACGCTATCCACCATGCAAAACGTGATATCCTTCGCATTCATGGGTAACTAAATCTCTTAGTTGGGGTTATGGAAGCCGAATGAGTTACTATCTATTGCTATGAGTTTGTGAGTTCAAGACACGTATATTGCTTATATCATTATTCTCTTCATCTTAAATCTACAATCTTTGCGGTTTCAAACACATGAACACGCCATTCTAACCTCTAACCTGTTCGAGAGAAAGGTTACTTGTCTAGAAAAGAAGACGCATAGACTAACGCTAGTCTAACATTTAACTTGTTCGAGAGAAAGGTTATTTGTCTGGAAAAGAGATAATGTCAAGGTAGTAGGACACCCTTTCCTATTAAAAAGCTAGTGCCGTAACTGGACTAACCTCTTGGAGAATTCGTACCGTTAGACACGCTTTAAGCTCGAGAGAGTTAAAGTGAAATAGTCCTTGTTTAGGTCGAGAGACGCTTGGATTTACCATCGACTACAATTCTCTATAAGCAATTGCATGTCAAGACTCTACACACTCATAGCCAATAGAGACGTATACCTCTGAAGGTGGACATAACCCCAACACCTCAATTCTCATTGTTTCACAACCTACGAAATACTCTCTTTTTACTTTATTATTTTCAGCTTTTATTTCATTACTTTGGTTACTTATTACAATCCCCCCTTCTTACGAGACTTGCACCAAAAGTCTACTAATTTTGCTTACTTGTTGACCAAGCTATTCCCTGTGGGATCGATACCCAACCCAGGTTGGGTTCTATATTTGCTAACGACCGCTTTACACTCCTACGAGAGCTGTAGATTGAGCGTTATCAAGAATCAAGATCAACAAAGACAATATTTCTAGTTAATCAAAAGAGCCCCACACATCTTCACTAGACTTTTATATTCAACAACACAATGCTAACAAGATTTACAAAAAAAAAGAGATAGAAACTTGACACACAATATTCATTAATCTAAGAACTCTAAAAGGAGAAAGGACCTAAGACTAATAAATATCAATACCAAGCTCGTACTTGGACCAAGAGGAACTCAAACAACCCCAAGAACCTAGTTTCTAGCGAAGATACAACACTAGTATCAATTTACTAGTGAGAATTTAGTTTTGGCCTCTCCAAATGACAAAGAGAAGTCAAAAATTTACAAGTCTTTTGTTTCTTGAATAATAGGAATGAACTAAAGCAAGACTCGACCTATTAAATGGATTATATAGTCACTTAGAAAGGAGTGAGAAAGACCAAAATACCCTTGGTATTTAAGTGGGTGTGTTTGGGGTGTCTTGGTGGCCTCTTCACATTTTATTAAATATAGGCCCTTAGATGGGCTCACAAAGGCCTTACACATGGCCAAGAATGTGAACAACGCTTGAAGTCATTACAACTCACATGCTTGGCTTCGTGTGAAAGGTCTCGAGCTAGGAATTCCTATATCATCCTCTCCATCTTGAAGGGAATTTGTCCTCAAATTTGGATCATTGCCATCCTCCACCATTTCCACCCGAGAAAGATCACACACGTTGAAAGTGTTGTGCACTTGATATTCTAGGGGTAGATCAATCTTGTACGAATTGTCATTTATCATTTATAAAACTTGGAATGGGACATAATCCCGTGGAATCAAATTATAATTCCTTTAAGATGGGAAATTATCCTTCCTTAGGTGCACCCACACCCAATCTCTCGGTTAAAGAATGAGCTTTCTTCTTTATTTGTTGACTCGCCTCATAACTTCTTGTTTTTATTCTCCAACCGCAACCTCACCTTCTAATGTAGCCTTTACATGTCCTCGGCCCATTTTCTTCCATCTAAGATTATCACAAGATCACTTGTCAAAGGGGTTAAATCCAAATGGGTGAGGGGGTTGATACCGTATACATACTCAAAGGGTGTCATATAAGCAAACTCAATCAACGGTAAGTGATCCTCCCAAGAAGTCATTTTTCCTTTAACATGGACCGTAGCATAGAACCTAAGGTCCTATTTACTACTTTGGTTTGGCCATCGGTTTGTGGATGGAATAAAGTAGAAAACAACAACTTAGTACTGAGTCTACCCCATATGGACTTCGAAAAGTGGCTTAGGAATTTAGAATCCCTTTCACTCACTATGATACTCGAAACACCATGAAGTTTTACAATAGTATCAACAAACAAAGAGGCTACACTAGGTTCATCATTACATTTAGAACAAGGAATAAAGTGAGACATATTGGAAAACTGATCCCCCATAATAAAAATACTATCCCTCCCCCTTCTAGTCCTCGGCAATCCTAACACAAAGTCCGTTGATATGTCATGCCAAGGATACAAAGGGGTGGAAAATGGGGTGTACAACCTATGGGGCTGGATCCACGACTTGGATCCTTTGCACTCAACACATTGTCCGCCAATTCGGGCCACATCCTTATGCATTCTAGGCCAATAAAATTGTTCTTCCAAAATTCTGAGGGTTTTCTCGACCCTAAAATGGTCTATTAGACCGACATTGTGTGCTATCCTTACTAATAATTCTCTCTATGAACTTGGGGGAACACACAATTATCTACCTTTAAAGAAGTATCCATCAAATTTGATATAGGGATGGGAACCCCTATTCGTAACCCACCTATCCCTATCCAACTTTTCACTTTCCCTATAGATAAGAGCGAAGTGAGGGTCCTCGGGATATAAAGAATTAAGGATTTCAAATCCCATCAACTTAGATGATAAATTAGACACAATCACATGTTTTCAGGACAAAGCATCGGCAACTACATTGTCTTTACCCTTCTTGTATTCAATAACATAAGGGAAAGTTTCAAGAAATTCAATCCACTTGGTATGCTGTCGGTTAAGCTTATCTTGTGCCCGTAGATGCTTCAAGGATTCATGATCCATTCAGATCATGAATTCTTTGGGCCACAAATAATGTTTCCAAATGGACAAGGCTCTAGTCAAGGCATACAACTCTATATCGTACGTAGAGTTTTCTCTAAAGTAGGCAATAGGCTTCAACTTTTACATTAAAATCACGCCTATACCGACTTTGCTAGGATCACATTCGACCTCAAAAGTCTTTTCAAAATTTGGCAATTGTAGCAAAGGGGCCAAGATGAGCATAACTTTCAAGTCCTCAAAGGCCTTAGCTTGTTCATCTCCCCACTTGAAAGGCCAATTTTTTTTAATCACTTCGGTCAAGGGGGCGTAAATGGTGATAAATCCTTTGAAAAAATGTCTATAAAAACTATCCAACCCGTGGAAGATTCTCACTTCACCTATGGGTTTGGGAGTTGGCCAATTTTTAATGGCATCAATCTTAGATTCATCCACTTTGACCCCTCTTGAGCTCACCACAAATCCAAGAAATATAACCTCATAGACACCAAAAGAACACTTTTATAGGTTAGCATATAACTTCTCCTTTCAGAGGATATCAAACACACATTGGAAATGCTTTACATGCTCATCTAAGGACTTACTATACACCAATACTTCATCAAAGTAAACAACAACAAACTTTCCAATAAATGGCTTCATCACATGATTCATTAGCCTCATGAAAGTTCTTGGAGAATTTGTTAGGATGAATGGCTTAACTATTCATTCATAGAGACTGAATTTGGTCTTGAAGATGGTTTTCCATTCATCACCCGGTTGCATACGAATTTGGTGATAGCCACTCCTCAAATCAATTTTAGAAAACAAACACGAACCACTCAATTCATCAAGCATATTATCTAACCTAGAAATAGGGTGATGATATTTTACCTTTATCTTGTTGATGGATCGGCAATCAATGCACATATGGCATGTCCCATCTTTCTAGGGAACTAGTAGCACCGTGACCACACAAGGGCTCATACTCTCCTTGTTTTACCCTTTGTTGAGGAGTTCCTCAACTTGGCATTGCAATTCCTTAGAATACATTAGGTTGCTCCTATAAGCCGATTTGTTGGGAAATTATGAACCCGACATAAAATCTATTTGATGTTCAATTCCCCAAAGTGGGGGCCATCCTTACAGTAATTAATTTGGGAAGACATCCTCGTAATCCTGCAAAACATGAGAAATAGGAGGAGAAATAGAAATGTTAGTGGCATTAGTATTAAAATAATGAGCCAAGAGGAGCATCAGAGTGTCCTCTTCATGACCCACAAATAATTCTTTCCTCCTATCCATCATCACCATACTTCCTTGCCCCTTAGAAATTAGGAGCCCCTAGGTTTCCCCTCCTCCCTCACTCTCGAGTTCCCCTATTTTCCCCTTACTCTCGGTCTTCTTTCCCTTTTCCCTCAATTCTCCTATCTTTCACTGTCATTCATTCACTTGGGAAGGAAATAATGAATGATGAGCTACCTTGCGGCCATCCTTCTCAAGTGTATACTGATTGGACCTTCCATCATTCTTGGTTGACCTATCGTATTGCCAAGGCCTTCCTAACAACAAGTGACAAGGTTGCATTGGTATCACATCACAAAGCACCTTGTGATAGTAGTTGGCTACCTTAAAATGTATCATACATTACCTTGTAACCTTTACCTCACCACATTTATTGAACCATTAAAACTTGTAAGGACTAGTGTAAGGTATAGTCGGCAAGTTCAAGAAGTTTACCATTGCAACACTAACCACATTCGCACAACATCCACTATCTATCACTATAGTTCACACACTTTTCTTCACAAGACATTTAGTATGGAATAGATTCTCCTGTAGGCTAGGATCATCTCACACCTTACTAATCATGGCATGCCTCACTACAAAGTTTGGAACCACGCACTACCCTTCATGTAGATAAGAATCCTCACAAGCATCATCATTATCATGTGGATCATTTTAGGGTTCCTCTCCATCTTGAGGCTCGGCCTCATTCTCTTTATTTTCAAGACCCACTTCCTCACCAAGGTAATATAATATCCCTTCCCTTAGGATCACATTACGCTGTTTTGGACATTTGTTGACTTTATGTACCAAACCTTGGCACTTGAAACATTATAACCTTTTAGGATTAGAATACTTATGAGCTTCTTGCCGGGGAGGAAATATGTGGACTATTTTAGTCTTGGGAAGCCTTGTAGTGGAAGATTGGTCCTTTTTTTTGGGCCAACCCAAAGATGGTTGAACCATGTCCTTGCTCCTCGTACAATCCGAGGTTGATGGTCTCCTTGCCTTGAATGACGGCCTCTCTTTAATCTCCCTTTCAATATCAAGATCCTCTTGGAAAATCTCTTCAACATTATCAAACTTGTGACGCGTCAAATGGGTGGAGATCTTTTTGTTCAACCCACACTCTAACTGAATAATGTCATGGCCAATTTGTTCTCTCTGATGAGCAAGCTTCAACATAAGTTGTTGAAACTCATCATAGTATGCCATAATACTTTGATTCCCTTATTGGAAATTGTATAACCTAGCAAGCAACTCATGACGATAACTTTTGAGAAGATACCGTTCCCTCATTAGGTACCTAAACCAAAACCATGGTGGTGGTTATCCATCTACCAACTCGTTGCTGAACCACTTGACGTATTCCCACCAAGTGTTAGCATAGCCTTCAAAATTAGCTATGGCATAACAAATCTTCTTCTCCTCCAAGATATTATTCACTTGAAACACTTTATCATACGCCGACTCCCAAGAAAGATACACCTCGGGGTCACTTTCACCCTTAAAGATAGGTAACTTAATTTGATGGTATTGGTGCCTACGTCTTTCTCTAGGTGTTGGTTTCCTCTTTCTCCATACCCTCGGTATCTCTTTAGATCCACACGATGCCCTCTCATCTCTTTCTCCCTCATGTAGGCATCGTCAAAGGATCTATACCCTTCATAATCCTCTCTACCATATCCCACAAGGTGGACGGGATAGTTTTGGACATTTGGAACTTGATTCGAAGAAATTGGATTTTGTGGAGGTGGTGGTCTTTGGTTTAGTAAAGCTTGGAAGGGGGTTTAGGATTTTGTGGAGTCATTTGACGTCCGAGTACCTCTTACAGAACTTGAGGCATCTGGGAATGGGTTGGTATATTGGATTCTCAGTTTAGATGGTTATAAGTGGTTTGGCTTACGTCATTTAGTGGAGCTAGTGAAGGATTTGGAAATTATGGTCATGTTTCGGGAGTAACGGTGGCGGAGGAATTTCTATCATGTCCACTTGACGAAATATGCCATGGAGTACAAGGAACAGAGTTCCTTTGACTCTCCACTTGTTCTAACCTCCCACTAATAGTCCTCACTTCTCCCCTTATGTCTCCCACTTCCGTACTCAACCTTTCAAGATCTCGGTTCATAGCCTCAAGAGTGACCCTCATATTCTCCATTTCATTAGAATCCATGGTTTGAGATGTGGTTCCCTCCATTATTAAGGTATCACCTACACAAGCAACAAACAAGTTATTTTAAAATCTCTCTCCTCACTCACACTCTCTTGGTTCACTCACACTCAAGTTCCACAAGTGTTGTAGATTGTCTAGGAACCCGGGAATTCATAAGGTATGAGTATGATCTTGCCCAAAATAAATTCTTGTTTGAATCTCAAAGAATTATCGTCGGACTAGTGCCAAGATTTAAAATGTATTAAAATGACAAAAACACACAAACAAACAACGTTAACATGAAGAACGTACACAAAACTAACTTACAAGCTAGTAAGGCATTACTAGGTTGTCAATTAGTGTCGAGCGAACAAATGAAACTAGGAAACAATAAAATGAAACTAAGAAATCTAAAATTTGAACTCAAAAATATTGCATGAACAATACTTTAGTGACGTGACAGTCCACTATTGGCCTCGAGTTTTATCAAAATTTTATTTCCTAATTTCAAGTCTTGATCAACATACAATTTGGAATTGGTGGATTTGGTTAATGTAGGGAAAAGTGGTCTTGGAGACTTTTTGTTGAAAATTCATAAGAAAAACTTCACTTATTTGAACTTTGTCCTTGAATAAAGGTCCTTAAATCAAGGAAAAGTAGTTGAAAAGTCTTTGAAGTGATAGGGACAAGTCTTTCACTAACAACTACTACAAGCTTGTCTTTCACCTTTTTTATATCTAGTTTGCACTTTAAGGATTAATAAGATGATGAAAGGGTGAAGAACCTTAAGAACACAACAACAACTCCAAGAACAACAACAATTTCAGTTTCCTAATCCACTACAATAAGACCATCAAATCAGCCATGGTTTAGGTAACAACAATATCCAACTCGGCCACACCTTGTTCACATCTACAACTTCAACAAGTTCAAGTTCAATCTTAGATTTGGAAACTTTTTAGTATTGATGAGAAAGAAACCAACACTATAAACACTCTAAATAAACAAATACTACAAGTTCTAGACACACAACAAAAAAATCTTGGCCAAGATAACAACAACACAATTTTCGGCCAAGAACACAAAATGGACAGATTTGCACTTTTCTTGAATTTTTTTTCAGTTTTCAGCTTTTTTTTCTTAGCATGAAAGCCCTATATTAGTATTGTAAGAACAATATCAAATATGTCTTTGATACCAAATTATACAATACTAAGTGTGTATCAAGAGATTCCAACAAACTCAAGAACCACAACATGAACAACAAAGTGGTAGTGAATCGAAAATGGCCACACACGTCTTCACTAGGCTTGCAGCACTTGTTTGAGCTAGAAAAGTGAGTTTAACAACAAGAAAATCAAAGACAATATTGATAGTGAATTGAAAGAGCCGCACACGGCTTCACTAGACTTTTATATTCAAAAACACAATGTTAACAAGATTGACAAAGAAAGAGATAGAAACTTGACACACAATATTCATTAATCTAAGAACCCTAACAAGATAAAGGACCCTAAGACTAATAAATATCAATACCAAGTTCTTAATTGGACCAAGAGGAACTCAAAGAAACCCAAGAACCTAGTTTTTAGCCAAGATACAACACTAGTAACACTCTACCAGTGAGAATTCAGTTTTGGCCTCTCCAAATGAGTAAGAGAAGTCAAAAATTTATAAGTATTTTGTTTCTTGAATAATAGGAATGAACTAAAGCAAGACTAACCATATTACATGGCTTATATAGTCACTTAGAAAGGAGGGACAAAGACCAAAATACCCTTGATATTTAAGTAGGTGGGTTTGGGGTGTCTTGGTGGGCCTCATCATATTTTATTAAATATAGGCCCTTAGATGGGCTCACAAGGGCCTCACACATGGCCAAGAATATGAAAAAGGCTTGGATTTATTACAACTCACATGCTTGGCTTTGTGTGAAAGGTCTCAATCTAGGAAGTCCAGTATTGCCACTTGGAAGTGGGGGGAGGTAAATATGGATTTTGTGATGGGTTTGCCCCGTACTCATCCCCAAAATGATTTAATTTGGGCCATTATGGATAGGATCACCAAATCATCCCATCTATTTCCAGTTCATACCTCTTATTCAAACGAGGATTATGCCAATCTCTATGTCAGAGAGTCGGTTAGATTGCATGGAGTTTCATTTTCCATAATTTCATATAGAGGTATGCAGTTTACCTTTTATTTCTGGAAATTCTTCCAAAAGGGTCTTGGTACCCAAATTTACTTTAGAACAACCTTCTATCCTCAGACAGTTGGTCAAACAAGAAGAACCATTCAGACTTTAGAGGATATGTTAAAAGTGTGTGCCATTGACATTAAGGGTAGTTGGGATGACCAATTGCATTTGATTGAGTTTTCGTATTATAACAACTACCATTCTAACATTTAGATGGCTTTGTTTGAGGCACTTTATGGGAGGATATGTTGATCTCCCATCGATTGGTGTGAAGTGGGTGAGGCCACAGTAGTAGTGCCTGACTTGGTGTTTGACGCCTTAGAAAAAGTTTAGTTGATCAGGGAACGTCTCAAGATAGCTCAAAACTGACAAAAATCATATGCAGATATTCGAAGAAAAGATCTCTAGTTTAAGATTGGTGATTATGTGTATTTGAAAATATCTTCTATGAAGGGAGTGAAGATATTTGGCAAAAAGGGGGATCTTAGTCCTCGATATGTCGAACCTTAACAAATCCTCAGTTATTTTTGAAAGGTAGCTTATGAGCTTGAGTTGTCTTCAGACTTAGCTTCAGTGCACTCAGTGCTTCATGTCTTCCTACTTAAGAAATGCATTGGTGACCCAATAATTCTAATCCCTATAGAATGTATAGATGTTTAGAACAATCTCTCTTATGAGGAATTTCTAATTGAAATTCTTGATCATCATATTCGTAGACTGAGGAACAAAGAAGTTTCTCTAGTCAAAGTTGTTTGGCGAAATTAGTCCATTGAGGGAGCCACTTGGGAAGAAGAAGCAGATATGGATTCCAAGTATCCTCACCTCTTCTCCGCAAACTCAGACTCATCCCAAGGTAACATTTTTCCTTAAAATTACTCATTTTCATACTTAGATTAACATTACAAACTCGGTATCGGTCTCTGTTGCATGACATTCTCATATCATGCATACCTTCATGAAATAGCTCAGTTATGTGTCATGTCTTCAGAATTCAGTCATGCTTCAGTTATGCATGTTCAGTATAAAAACTCAGTATATCAGTAGTTTCAGTTATGTAATCATGCTTCAGTTCTGCATGTTTAGTATGTAAACTAAGTCTATTTTTATTCTCGTCTTAGTCAGTCTCATTCAAGGACGAATGTTGCCAAGGGGGAGATATTATAAGACAACGCAAAATGCTAGACTTCATCCTTTAGAGCATGAAAAGAGGTCCCAAACTTAGAAAATTTCAGCTGAGTAATGACACTTAGTCTCATTTTAGGACCTCGGTATTCTCATGATTTTATTTACGACCCTTATGACCTTAAAATGTCAATTTTTAAATTGATTCATGATCAGGAATGTTAATAGGTGTTCTTGAATGATTTTCAAATTTTTTTAACCTTATTAGAAGCTTGTTTAGATGTCAAAAATAATGAGTCAATGCGATCTCAATGCGTTGCATCGCCTACCGCATTGATGGATATTATCGCTAGCATTCAGTGCAAATTCCAGTGAGCCGATATGATATTGATGCATCTCTTTGACACCATTGATGTGGCACATCGGTCTGCGCATCGCTGGGCACATTTTCATTAATTAAATGTCCTCATCCAGAGGGGTATTTGGATCATTTTTCCACTCTTATTCAGCCCCAAAATATGTGAAATAACCATGCTCACCATGTCTTGATAGAATGCCTATGTAAATTGAATATTAAAATCTTGACATGTCATCATGTGGTTCCATTCATGTACAAGTTCATGTACCTCAAGTATTTGACAAATGCCTAGGTGAATTTATTGTTAATAAGTATTTATTGTTATGCTTTTCAAGATCATGCCATGCTTTACTTTCCATGCTTTTGAGTTCTGGGGATATTCAATACCCAAAATTTAGATGTTTACCTAGAATTCCAGTAGTTTCATAATAGTATCAATGATGTCACAAATAGTTCTATTCAGTCGGTTAACAGAACTCAGTAAACTCAGTCCACTTCAGTCAGTTAGCTCGATCAGTAACTGTTCAATCAAGCTTAGTACATTTTAGTGATCAGTTCAGTGTCTATTAAGTTGGGAATAGGATTTAACACCGAGCAAACCCAGGGATAGGGGCATTCTTATTAGTAAAAGTTTTGACCCTTAGTAGCAATCCCTGCATTACAGAACTACGTAGCCAGTGTAGGTTGAGATATCTTCCTATCAGATAAAGGTTGATACATCTCGTATGAGTTTTCCTGCCAGTGAGGGTTGACAAAATGTCTTCTTGCCAAATAGGATTAACTCATAGCCATTTTTAGTATCCCTTGGAAAGATGGTAACACCCTTTCAACTGTGATCATAGGTTTGAAAGACCCCGCAAAATCTTAAGCTCAACTCAGTACTTTAAATACTCTTAAGGGGTCCTAAACTTAAAAAAAATTTAGCTAAGTATTAAGACTTAGTGTCATTTTAGCCTTCAAAAGTTGTCAACTCTATTTCACGAACTTTATGTCCTTAAAATGGCAATCTTTAGGCTGAATCATGATTGGGAGTGTCTGTAGGTGTCCTCAAACAAGTTTTGAATTTTTTGAACTTTATTTGAGGCACGTTTGGAAGTCCAAATCAGTGCATCGACGCGATCCTAACGTGCCGCATTACCAATTGCATATTTTTCTCTAGATCCCCTGTGCAAATTCCAATGAACTGACGTGGACTCGACACGATGCGTTGGCCATCGCATCGATGCCAAGGACTCGGTGCGTCAGTTTGCGCATCATTAAATTAGTTTTTAGTAATTAAAAGTCGCATTCTTTAGGGGTATCTGGGTCTTTTACCCACGATTATCAACCCCAAAACACAAAATTAAGCCCCTTTAGAGGCAAAATTCATACTCTATTCAGAAATTACTAAAGAACAAAAACACTAGTAGATAAAAATTTAAACTAAAGGATTAAGATTTCACCATCATTCTTTAAGAATTTAGCAACCAAGGTATTTAAAGTGTTCATCCAAAGGTCTTCTTCCACCCTTATAGTTTAGGCACCCTTTACAACTACAAGTTAATTAGTTTGATGAATTTTATGGTTGGATTTGAATGTGGATTACCATGTTTATGGGGTTTCTAATTCAAGATTTAATTGCAAGAAGCACATGAAATTATTTGTTGTATGTGTTGTACAATGTTAATTCATCCTAAAACCCTCCAAATTGTAAATTTGGTATTTGAAATTATGATGCTCACATGTTGTTTAGAATTATGTGCACATACTATGTCCTCTAAGTGTTTGTTGAATTGATTATATGAGTTGAATAGTTAAAATATATCATGTTACCATGTATTCAAGTCCATTTCATTCAAGTGTTTTCTAGAATGTCCCAACTAATGAATGATGATCAAGTAATTAGTTATCATATTTTGGGATTGTACCATGTCTTATAATTTATGCTATTGAGTCCTGAGGGTATTCAATACTTGACAATTTAGTTATTTACCTAGAGCCATAG
Source organism: Capsicum baccatum var. pendulum (assembly GCA_030864225.1). Taxonomy (NCBI): domain Eukaryota; kingdom Viridiplantae; phylum Streptophyta; class Magnoliopsida; order Solanales; family Solanaceae; genus Capsicum; species Capsicum baccatum. The sequence continues at coordinate 80,494,141 of CM061550.1, forward strand.
CAAGTCACTAAATAGTATTAGTCATATCATGATCAATAGAATTCGATCAGTTACAAAACTACAGAAAACTCAGCAGTACTCAAAAAATCAGTCACAGTATTTAGTTCAGACCTCAATAGTACTCAGTTAGTTAACAAAATTCAGTAGTTTTCCATCAGTCCATGGAACCCAGTGAAATCAATTTAGTTAAATTATACAGTATGATCAGTAGTAGTTCAGTCTAGCCTAGAATAAGTTAGAATTCAGTTCAGTGTCTAGTCTGTTGGGGGTAGGATTTAGTATTGAGTGAACCCAAGGATGGTGACTCACCTACAGGTAGAGGGTGTAATCCTTAGTAGCAGTCCTCGTATTCCAGAACTACATAGTAAGCATAGGTTGATACATCGACCTTCCAGTTGAGGGTTGATGAGGTGATTTAACCTGCTAGTTGAGGGTTCCACCATTATCATTTAGAGCACCTGCCAGATGAGGGTGACTCAATTTGTCTTTAACTGTGGCACGGTATTGACACCTTTCTTGTTGGGGTTACAGATTGGACCCCTATTAGTTAAGAGAGGGTTATGTCAGTTAGATGATTACTTGCCACAGTCTTAGTTTCAGTTCCAGTCTTAGTATTGAACTTAGTCCAATTTAATTGGACTAGGACTATCAGATATAGTCATTTAGTTCAGTTCAAAACTCAATACAGTTCCATAGAATCAGGACTTTCAGATATAGTCATTCAGTTATTAGTAATCTAATATTAGTAAACTCAAATATCAGTTAATCAATATTCAGAACTCCATATCCAGTGCTATCAAGATCTCTGTCATAGTTTATGTGTTCATGCATGTACTCTCATTCAGTTATACTTATGTCATTCAGTTAGTACTATTTATGCATATGAACCCATACATTTCAGCCAACCTCACTTTTCATACCAGTACATTTAAAGTACTGACGCATACTTTTCTTTTGCGCTATGATGTATTATATCATATGTTCAGATGCACGGGCTCCCAATCATATTTAGTAGTTCAGATACTCAGCAGTCATAGTTAGTGGTGAGTCCTCATAGTCTGAGGACATGATCATTATTTTAGCATTTCAGTTTATTTTAGTAGTTCGGAGTTAGTTAGGGACTTGTCCTATCAACTCCATATTTAACTAGTAGAGGCTTTTACACTAGAGTATTTTTTTTTAGATATTCAATTTTGGTATTGATATACCGCATTCAGTATTTATTTACAGTATTGAACCTTATGGCCAATTTTTGCCTAATTTTTATAGTGTTATTATTCAGTTACTGCAGTAGGTACCAGTCATGGGTTAGCTTGTGGTCCTTCAGGATTATAAGCATCGTGTAGAGTCTAGGGTATAAACTCTAAGCTTTACAAACATGGCATCAGAGCATAAAGTTTAATAGAGTCCTAGGAAGTTTGAAAAACACATCTATTAAAGTCTGGTGCATGGGTGTGTAGTACGCCAAACTTATGGACAGGAGGCTACGAGATATTTTAGAAAAAGTTTCCCTTCTTTCAGTTATCATGTTACCTGAGTGAGCAGAAGATCAATTTAAAATCCCTGTCTAATCTAAGTTTCTCTTCCGTTTAAAAATGTGCCTCCAAAGAGGACTAAGGGAAGAGAAATAGGTGATCATCCAGCACCTCATCCTATCTAACCAGGTCCCCTGGGTGAACATGTCTCCCACATTAGATCCAGAGCAACTTTCACTACCCTAGTTCATTTTGTGGAAGCTTAGAATGAATACCCAACTACCGTTCTATCCAACCCAGTGGCTAATAATGCTGCATCCAAAATTCAAAACTTCACCGGAATGAACACTCCATCTTTTACTGGGTCTAATTCAGGTGAAAACCCATAGGAATTTTTTGATTAGGTGTAGAAGGTTACAGACATCATGGGGGTGATAGCTAGTGAGAGTGCTGATCTAGCTGCATATCAGTTGCAGGATGTGGCTCACTCACAGTTTAAACAGTGAAAGGTAGAAAAGGCTACAGATAAAGGACCCATAGAATAGAAGGAGTTTGCCACTGCTTTCCTGGATAGTTCCTTCCTACTAGATTTAATGGAAGAAAAGGTTCTAGAAATTATTAATCTAAATCAGGGTAACATAATAGTAAAAGAGTATTCTCTTAAGTTTACTTAACTAGCTAGATGTATTTCTCATATAGTAGAAGATAGAAGAGAAAAGATGAGTAATTTTATGTCTGGGGTATCTAGCAGTGTGGTCAAGGAGTGTCAGACCACAATCCTGATTAAGGAGATAGACATATCCAGGATCATGGTCTTTCCTCAGCAGATTGAGAAAGACAAGAATAGAAAGAAGGAAAAGGACACCAAGAGAGTGAGAATAGGTAGTTTTAACTTTGCTCAGCCTAAGTCAGAGGGTGGAAATCATTCTTAGTTCCACTCAAAATCCTTAGTTCCAGTTCCATTCTCAGCCTAGTGCTGAAAGTTAGAGACGACAATAGAGATAGGGCACCAGGCCCTAAACCTAAGGGTAGTGTCAGCAGTGCCTAAACCAATTCCCTTTATCAGAAATATGGCAGAAATCACCAAGGTATCTACAGATATGGTAATAATGTGTGTTATAGATATGGCAAGACAAGTCACAGAGTTAGAGATTGTCCCCAATCAGGTTCCCAAGGTCAGCATAATCGGCCCCCAACTTAGTCCGATTGACCGAATCAACATGGTACCATATCTAGTGCCACTAGTGGGCAACTCCCAAATAGAATCTATGCTCTTTAGTCCTGATAAGATCAAGAAAGTTCTCCTGATATGGTCACTGGTACGTTATAAGTTTTCAATTTACATGTTTATGCTTTGCTAGATCGATGAGCTTATTTGTTTTTTTTACTTCTTATATAGCTGTTGACTTTGGAGTTAGTCTTAAAATCCTAGAAGATCCTTTCTCAGTCTCTACCCCAGTGGGTAAATATATCATAGCCCGGTGAGTATACAGGAACTGTCCGATTATGATATCTTAGAAAGTCACTTCAGCAGACTTAGTCAAATTATAAATAATCAATTTTGATGCCATTCTCTACATGGATTGGCTTTATTCCTACTATGCCTCATTTGACTATAGGAACAAAATTATCTATTTTCAGTTTATGAATAAGCCTGCCCTAGAGTGGAGGGGTAGTACTTCTGCACTTAGGGGTCAGCTTGTTTCCTACCTAAGGGCAAGGAAAATAATATCTAAGAATGTGTCTACCATTTTATTTGAGTCTAAGGTTATAGTCTAGAAACCCCTACTCCTGAGTCAGTATCAGTAGCTTGTGAATTTCCAGATGTGTTTCCCGAAGATCTTCCCAAAGTTTCTCCCGAGAGGGAAATTGATTTTGGAATCGATCTTTTTCCAGATACACAGCTCATCTATATTCCACCATATAGGATGTCACCTACAGAACTCAAGGAGTGAAAAGAACTGTTGAAGGATCTCTAATATAAGGGATTCATCAGACCCAGTTTATCCTCGTGGGGTGTAATAGTTCTATTCAGGAATAAGAAAAATGGTTCCCTTAAAATCTGTATTGACTATCATCATCTAAATAAAGATACTATTAAGAACAAGTATCCACTTCCATGAATCGTTGACTTATTTGACCAACTTTAGGGTTCCAGTTATTTTTCTAAGATAGACCTCAGATCAGGCTATCGTCAGCTTATAGTCAGGGAATGTTGACATTCCAAAAATAGCTTTCAGAACTTGGTATGGTCACATCAAATTCTTATTCATGTCATTTGGTCTTACCAATGACCCAACATCTTTCATGGACTTGATGAACTGTGTGTTCAAGAAGTACTTAGACATGTTTATCATAGTTTTCATAGATGACATTCTTGTCTCTTCCCGCAATGAGCATGATCATACAGAACATCTCAAAATAGTATTATAGACTCTAAAAAACCATCAGTAATTTATTAAATTTAGTTAGAGTGAATTTTGGCTTAGGTCATAGCTTTCCCTAGCCATATCATTTTTGGTTCTGGCATTAAAGTTGATCCCCAAAAGATCACAGTAGTGAGAAACTAGACCAGACCCATCTATCCATAAGATGTACAGAGTTTCTTAGGCTTGGATGGCTATTACCAATGATTTATGAAGGAATTTTCATCTATTTCATCCCCTATGTCCAGATTGACTCAGAAAAAGGTCAAATTCTATTTGTCAGATTCTTGTGAAAAGAGTTTTTAGGAGTTGAAGGCTAAACTCACTACAGCCCCAGTTTGACCCTACCATATGGTTAGGACGACTTAGTTATGTATTTTAATGCTTCCAGAGTTTGTTTAGGGTGTGTTTTGATGTAGAAAGGTAAGGTCATAGACTATGCTTGGAGACATCTCAAATCCCATGAAAAGAACTATCTTACTCATGACCTTGAGTTAGTAGCATTATTATTTGCCTTAAATATTTGGAGGAACTATTTTTATGATGTGTAAGTTGACTTGTTCACAGACCATAAGATCCTGAAGTATGTATTTTCTTAGAAAGATCTAAACCTCTATTAGAGAAGGTGGTTGGAGTTGTTAAAGAACTATGACATGAGCGTCCTGTATCATCCGAGTAAAGCCAATAAAGTAGTTGATGATCTTTGTAAGATGTGTATGGGGAGTGTTACTCACGTGGAGGATGGTAAGAAGAATTTAGATTAGGAAGTTCATCAGGTTGCCTGACTAGGTATCTTCTTAGTTGATTCATCAGACGGTAGCATATGGGTGCAGAGTAGTTCAAAATCTTCCCTAGTTTCCAAGGTGAAAGAAAAGCAGGATAGGGATCGCAGTCAAGTCAATTTAAAAGAACCAGTCAGAGATCAGAAGGTAGAGGTTTTCTCCCAAGGAGGAGATGGTGTATTGTGTTTCTAGGGTCGGTTATGTATGCTAGGTGTAGATTACTTAAGGCAGCGAATTCTAGAAGAAGTGTATGGTGCATGCCACTTTATTCATCCAGGGGACACTAAGATGTACTACAATTTGTGGGAGATCTATTGGTGGAGTGTGATGAAGAGAGACATTGTAGAATTTGTGGCTAAGTGCTCAACATGTCAACAGGCTAATAATGAGCATTAGAAAACTAGTGGGTCCATATAGGAGTTTAGTATTCCCACCTAGAAATGGGATAAGGTGAACATGGAATTATGACGGGTTTTCCCTGTACTCATTGTTAGCACGATTCAATTTGGGTCATTTTAGACAAAATGACCAAATCATCTCATTTTATACAAATCTATACCTATTATTCATCCAAGAATTATGCCAAGCTCTATGTTAGAGAGTTGGCTAGATTTCATGGTGTTCCATTATCTATTATTTCAAATAGAGGTATGTAGAAGCCTTCCAAAAGTGTTTTGGTACCCAAGTTCATCTCAGTACAGCCTTTCACCCCAGACAGATGGTCCGGCAAAGAGGACCATTTAGACTTTAGAAAATATGTTGTGAGCATGTGTGATTGACTTTAAACGTAGTTGGGATGACCACTTGCCTTTGATTGAGTTCATGTACAACAACAACTATCATTCCAGCATTCAGATGGTCCCATTTTAGATGCTTTATGGTAGAAGGTACAGGTCTCCCATCAGTTGATTTGAAGTGGGTGAGGCCACAGTGGTAGGGCCTGACTTGGTATGTGATACCTTAGAGAATGTTTAGTTGATCAGAGAAACGCTTAAGATAACTGAGAGCCAGTAGAAATCATACATCGATATGCATAGAAAGGATCTCAAGTTCAATATTGGTGATTATGTGTACTTAAAAATATATTCTATGAAAGGAGTGAGGAGGTTTGGCAAGAAAGGAAAGATCAGTACTCGATATGTCGGTCCTTATTGAATTCTCAGCTATTTTGTAAAGGTAGCTTACGAGCTTGAGTTACCTTTAGACTTAACTTCAGTACATCTAGTGTTCTATGTCTCCTTTATTAAGAAAATCATAGTTGACCCAGCAGTTGTAGTCCCTACAGAGGGCATAGATATTTAGAATAGCCTCTCTTATGAAGAGATTCCAATCGAAATCCTTGATTTTCAGATCCACAAACTGAGGAATAAAGTAATACATCTAGTCAAATTTCTTTGGAGGAATCAGTCTATTGAGGGAGCTACTTTGTAAGAAGAATAAGATATAAGGACAAGGTATCCTCACATCTTCTCCTTAAACTCAGACTCAACCTAAGCTAACAGTTCTCTTTAAACTTACTCAGTTTCATGCTCAGATTTCCTTTATAAGTTTGGTATCAGTTCCCATTGCTTATCCAATCATACATTCATGAGTCAGTTCCATCAGATATTCATGCATCATATATGCATGTTTAGTATAAGAGACTCAGCTTATCAGCAATTCCAGTCATGCATTCATACATCAAATATGCATACTTAGTATGGAATTTTAGTATCTCAGTAATGCCAGTCATGAAATCATATTTTAGTTGTGCATAATTGGTACATGAATTCAGTTTATTAGTAGTCTCATTATTCTGAGCTCAGTTATCCTCATTCAAGAATGAATATTTCCAAGGGGGAGAAATTGTAAAACCTCACAAAATCCTTAGACTCGGTCCTTTAAATCTTGGTAAGGGGTTATACACTTAGAAAATTTTAGCTAAGTATTCAGACTTAGTGTCATTTTAGCCTTCGAAAGTTGGCAAATCTATTTCACGACCTCTATGACCTTAAAATGTCAACCTTTAGGTTGAATCATGATTAGGATATCAGTAGGTGTCCTCGAATAAGTTTTAGATTTTTTTGAACTTTTTTTAAGCACGTTTAAAAGTCCAAACCAGTGGATCAACACGATCTCAATGCACCGTGTCGCCTATTGCATCGATGAATGTTTTCCTACATCTCCCCAGTGTAAATTTTAATGAACCAGTACGAACTCAACACGGTGCGTTGGCTATCACATCGATGCCAATGATACAATGCATCATTCTGCGCATTGCTAAATCAATTTTCTATAATTAAAAGTCACATTCCTTAGGGGTATTTGGGTCTTTTACCCTCGATTATCAGCCCTAAAACATGAAATTAAAACCCTTAGAGGCAAAATTCATTCTCTATTCAGAAATTACTCAAGAACAAAAACCTAGGAGATCAAATTTCAAACTCAAGGCTTAATATTTCAGCATCATTCTTAAAGACTTTAGCAATAAAGGTATGTCAAGTATTCATCCAAGGATTTCCTTCCACCCTTCGAGTTTAAGCACCCTTTTCAACTACAACATAATAATTTTGATGGATTTCATGGTAGGATTTGAATGTGGATTACCATGTTAATGGGGTTTCTAATTCATGATTTAATTGCTAGATGCATATGAAATTATTTGTTATATGAGTTTTACAATGTTACTTCATGCTAAAACCCTCAAATTGTGAAACTGCTATATAAAATTATGATGCTCGCATGTTGTTTAGTATTATACGCACATCCTAGATCCTCCAAGTGTTTGTTGAATTGATCATGTAAGTTGAATAGTGAAATTATATCATGTTAGCATGCATTCAATTTCATGTCATGCAAGTGTTTGCTAGAATGTCGTAATGAATGAATGATGATCAACTAATTAGCTATCATATTTTTTGATTGTGCCATGTCTTATAATTTATGCTATTGAGTCCTAGGTGTATTCAATACCCAAAAATTTAGCTATTTACCTAGAGCCATGGTCAGTCATAAAATAGTACCAGTCATGTCATGATCATTAGAATTTGGTCAGTTACAAAACTCAGGAAAACTCAATAGTACTCAGAAAATCAGTCACAGTATTCAGTTCAGAACACAATAGTACTCAGTCATTTAAAAGAATTCAGTAGTATTCCGTCAGTCCACGGAACCCAGTGAACTCAATTTAGTTCAGTTATACAGTACAATCAGTAACATTTCAGTACAGCCTAGAACGGTTTAGAATTTAGTCCAGTGTCTATTCAATTGGGAGTAGGATTCAGCACCGAATAAACCCAAGGATGGGGACTCACCTTCCAGTACTATATTTATCAGTATTCAGATTATGAACCTTATGGCATTTCAGCCTAATTTTCTGTAACATTTCAGTATTATTATTTAGTGTTCACAACAGGTACTAGTCATGGGTTAGCATATGGTCCTTTGGTGTTATGAGAACCGTATGACATCTGAGGTACAGACTCAGGGTATTACATATAAGCACATACTAGGGGCTAAACTGAGTTAGGAATGAATGGGATATTACAAACACCAACAAAAAAGAGTGTCGAAAATAAAAAAATTGTTTGTTCATATTTTTGTACTTTAGTAGAAATTTGAGACTTAAATCTAGAAGTTTTGTGTGTGTTTTTTAGTTTCTAGTGCTAAATCCTTGTTCCCTAGCACTAATAGAGACTAGATCTAAACTTTGAGCTAAACCCGGGTTGTTTTGAGCCATCCACTATTATTGAGCGTGAGTTTGAAGAAACTTGAAGGTGGATCTCATTTTTGGTAAAGGTGGTTGTGGCATTTTGGACTTGACATTGTGGTATTTGTTCTTATTTTGTCAACGTGACCTTTAATCTTCAAGAATCATCAAATTTGGAAGTCATTTGCTTAAGGGTCAACTTGGGTCAAACTTTGAATGTTCTTGTTGTTCTTCTTCATCTTCATATCTTCTTGAAGAAGAATATTCAAAAGTGGTTGTTTGATCTTGAAAAAGGAAGAAAGAGGGGTAGTACTTATTTGTTCTAAGAATATTCCAAGCATATTCCAAGTCTTCTAAGAAAAGAAAGCAACAAAAGGAATATTTAAGAATAAGGGGAAGTACAAGGGGGGACTATTTCAAATTCAAACTCTTTTGTTCTTGAAAAAGGCTCCAATTCTTGAATTTTCACTCTCAAAACTGAATTTCTACCCTCTAGAGTAAATATTGATCAAAAATTCAATGTTGGAAAATAAGAAATTTTAAAAATCTTGACCAACCACAAGCTGTCATGTCATCATTTCTGTACAACTCATTTTAGGCTCAAATTTTGGATTCTCAATTTCATTTCTTGTGTCTTTACTTTCATTTTCTTTGATTCTAGTATTAATTAACAAACTAGTAATCACCTACTAGGTTGTGGGTTAGTTTTGAGTCCATTTCTTTCTTGTTACTTTTCTTTGTGTGCTTTTATCTTTTGTGATTCATTATGCTTCCTTGGCTCAAGTCAGAACAAAGTTTCTTTGAGTCTTTCAAATGAAAATCTATTTTGGGCAAGAGTAGAAATCAACACTCAAAATCCCACAGATTATGAGCCAACTTTCAACACTTGTGAAACCAATTGTGAAATAACAAAACAGTTGAGAGTGTGACTTTTTTCTTTAACACTAATTTGTTTATTGTGTTTATTTTTGTTTTCTCTTAGGTACCTTAACAATGGAAGGAACAACATCACCAACCCTGGATAGTTATGGTATTTATGCTACCTCAGATCCTTTTGAAGATTTCTACCAGAACCTTGAAAGGTTACACCAATTGTTTAATCTACCAAAGCCTCCATAAACTGTCACCACCCAAACTACCATATACCCTCAAAGTCGAATCTCCACTAACGAAGATACTAGAATTTTACCTAGTATCAATTCTTCTTATGTGCAGGTTTAAGATAATATACTTCCATTGGAGGATTCAAGGAGGGTTACTCAAGAACACATGGGTGATGATCAAACAGAGTTCTTGGCTAAGAATTCCAACTTTGGGAAAAATGATGAAGAGATGATCCAAGGCAAAAGTCTAGACAAACTCCCTTGGATTGAGAGATTCCCAAAAGAGCAAGTGGGATTCCATGATATACACCAAGGTGAAGACCTTAGCTCATGCGAGATACAAGGTAACAATGCTATCTCCTACACTCCTATAAAATTAGAATATTGTGATGTGGCTAGTAGTATCGAAGTGAATGTAGTTGGTTGTTTGCCAAAGGATTTTCATAATCCTTCCGTTTGTGATACTCATGGCATTGCTAGGTTTCATAAAGATCAAATTCTTATTGTAAGTAAGCAAGCACTAATTGATCCTATAGATGACTGAATTAACTATTCTCGTGAGATCAATTTGTGTCCACCTATTTCTAGCATTTGTAACTTGAATGAGGTCCTATTTCCATGTGATGAGACTCACACACTAGTTGACGATGTGAAAACCAAGGTGAGTCTACATTAGTAGGTGAGTTGCCAAAAACTAGTGAAGGTGTGAACAATGATCAACTTACTCACAAATGTAGTACACTACTTGAGCATGTATGTGGAGTGCTTGATGAATCCCAAGTTAATGATAATGTTGATAGAGTTTATCATGAGGATGGAAATGATTCTTTGAGCATATTGTGTGATGAAAGTATTATTATTAGTTTTGCTCATAGAATACATGAAAATGAAAATGTTGTGAAGAATGACATATGTCTTTGTGAGAGTGAAATTGCATGCTTTAAATAATAACCTTTGGATAGTAATTCTCTCTCAAAGAAAGATGTCATGTGTGAAAATAGTGAGGTTTGTCCTTGTATGACACCTAGTGATATGCAATGTGATGTGTTTAAAGGAAAATGTGGTAAGCTTAAGATTCATATGTTGTCCTATTTCTTAAAATCCACTAAAAATATAGAATAAAGTGAAGATTATGCTAACCATTCAATTCTTGATAGTGATCTCCTACTATTGGAAAAAAATGATCACTTGGGTAAGGATAGCTTCAGTTTGCTTGTATGTTTAGGAAACCCGATTAGTGATTATTCTTGTGAAAATGTTTTAATTATGAATACTCTGATTCTCATGGTGGTTTGTATCTATGTGAAAATTACTGTAACAACCTGAGACTACCCCTAGTCATTACACGGTGCTTACGATCTTGAGGGACCACAAGCTAACCCATGAGCTGGTACCTACTGTGAGCACTGAATAATAACATCATAAATACAGAAAAATACTGACATTGCCATAAGGTTTTATCAACTGTATTCAAAACTAAATTATAAATCTAGAAAGGGAACAACTATCTAAATCTGAGAAAATACTGATAAATTGAATAACTAACTAACTGTAGTGTCTGAAAAGCCTCTAAGATTGTTTGACTGAGAGTTGATGGGATAGGTCCCCAACTAACTCTACTAACTACTGAAATAAATATATGAAGTAAAGTAATCTGTCCTCAGATAATAAGTACTCACCACTGCTAATGTGCTGCTGATAATCTAAAAATATAGGTGTGATTCAGGAACTCAGCGTTAGCACCTATGATTAGAGACATCATAGCGCAAAAGAAAAGGTAAGCGATAGGTATTTTGAATGTACTGATATGCTAAATGAGGTAGGCTGATATGCAAGGTTTCGTGAATGGAAGTAATAAACTATCTGAATATACATGTAGAGCATGAAGTACTGAGTAGAGGACATAAAATCTATAGGTACTGAAGATAAGTAAAACATGTAAATACTGTGTATGCATGAGAGTCTGAAAATGCTAAAAAATATATGAAAATCTGTAGACACTGAGGATGCATGACTAAGCATATAACATGGATTGAGTAAAATCTATAATTTGAAATACTAAAAATACTGATATCTATATGCCTTGGTCAGAAAACACGAAGATTGAATGACTTAACTAGAACTATAACTGAGACCATATTTGAGACTGTGGAAGGTATCATCTAACTGATATGCCCAAATCTAAACCAATCATGGTCCAACCTGTAACCCCAGCTGGAAGGGTGTTAATATTGTTCCATGGGTACTAACGCTGGCTGTGTGGATCCACTAAACTGTTATAATGTCCAAAGGACTAAGGGTGTCAAGCCTGAATTGGCGGGTGACCCCTGCGAGATAGTCAAGCCTAATTTGATGGTTGACTACTCATATCCTATGTTGTCTATGTGGTTCTAGAATATAGGTACTGCTAATAACGACTCTACTTATATAACGGGGAAGTTTCCATCCCTACACTTGCTCGATGCTAATACCTACTCCCAACTGAATGACACTAAAATCTGGACTATTCTGAGTTTAACTGACTGTTTTGATCATGCTCATGATATAATCTGAAGTTATTCTGTAATATACTGAGACTATACTAAATAAAAATCTTTGTTTTTTGGCTGTTTAATACCCCTATGACTCAAAACAATGATATTAATATGACACCTAAACTTGGGGAACATAACATGAAGGCTTTCATAAAACATTTACTCTTATAAGCATTTTATCAAACACTTGTGGTTCATGTTTAGTCGAATCATGGAAATACTAAAGGACTGGTATAATTGACATGAAAGTAACATGGAAAACACTAAGTCAGGGTTTAATTCAATAAATGATAACACTAAAATATGGGGAATCAAATAATATCAATAATCTCATTGAAACATAGTATGAAATCATAGTTCATGGGAAGTCATGGATGAAATCATAATTTAAAACATAGTAAATCCTGAAAAGAGCAAAATTTTATAATTTAAAAGGGTTGCTTTGACTCCATGGATGAAATATATCCATGGAAGAACATCTAATATGCCTGAGTTACTGAATTTGGAAGGATTGATGGAGAGTTCTTGAGATTTGACCTTGATTCTTGAGAGCTAGAGTTTCTTGTTCTTGAAAGGGGAGATTTATAATTTGAGAGAAAGTGAATAATGATGTGATGAGTATTTAGGTCAATTAGGGGTTAAATTTTGTATTTAGGACAAGGTTAGGGCTTGAGGAAAAGACCTAAATACCCTTAAACGAATTTTAAAATGTAAGCTAGAAATTGAAATCCCGATTTTTGGCCTTGGCATGACGCACCACTTCGCTACAAGCCACTGGAAATTTGAAAATTAGGACCTATAAAAGTACGGTGAAGGTCCACTATCGTGGTAAGCCTTGGGATGCCATTTTGTCCACCTCCGCGATGCGCCAACATCACGAAGTCCCAATGGAAATTAACAAACAATAAATTGGCCTACTCCGCAATGCTCCATAATTACGTAGTCACACTGGAAATTGACAATGGTAATTTGGGTTGTCGACAGGATGTGCTAATAGTTAAAATGATGGTATTTAACGACTGGAACTTAAAATCGCCATAACTTCTTACTCGGTTATCAGATTTAGGGGAATTTTAAATCGTTGGAAAGATAATTAAATTTCCTATGAAATGGTAGGATATAAACGGAAAATTAATGAGTTTTTAAAAAATTTCATGTACGAATACTTATGTATAAGGTCTTAAATTATGCTAGAGAATGTGGGGTGTTACAATTACCCTTTTGAAAGATGAGGCAGTGCATGTTTAGAAAGTCCATCTACTTTTCCTTTGTGTGTTTCCTATGTTAGTCATACTCATAGTGATGAACTTGAAACTACTAGTAGTACATATATGAGGGCACCATAGTTAAAGTTGATTTGTGTGACACCTTTCTGTACCCCCTCTTTTCTCAGGATATTGACAATGGTAATATAGGGGGTGTGTCTAATTATAAGGATGGAATCTTATGGAAAAGTGAGTATAGCCTTGACCCAATGTTCTTGGCTTCTTCTCCCTTTTGACCCCGGTGACTTATTGGGTTGATAAAATTGCAATACAACCAATTTGGTGCTTGGTTAGGACAACAAGAAAAGATTGATTGTGGATGTTGGTATCCTTACCTATGATGGAAAGTCTTTCTTGGGGATTTACAATCCATTTGATATACCCAAGCTGTACATAGGATGAATTTCCAACAATGTTAAGTTCTCACTAAAAAGCGTAGTAATAAAAGAAACCTAAAGAGTTCACCATTGAGTGTTTCCACTATTGACCAAGGTATCACTACTTGTAGGTCAACAAAAGAATTCCCTCTTGAAGACACTTTGGATGAATTCCCTTCTAGTGACACCCTTCTTTGTGTCTTGGTTTTGATTGGAAACCCCATTCTCAAAGGTGGTAACCATAATTAAAATATGCCATTACCTCTTTAGGGTATTGCTTATATACTTGCATCCATGTTTGACACACTTTTACTTAAGTTATATGATTTACAACTTGTTGATGCCAAGTTGAATTCATGTTTGAGGAAGAGTCCAAGGGGGTTAAATACTTCTTGTTAAGGTTGGACACTACGAAGTATCTTGTGGGACTCTTGAGAGAATGCTTGCATTCATTAATAGAGGGAAACAAAATTCTTGGGAGAACTACTTGTCTTGGATTAGCTTGTTGAGTAGGTACTCAGTTCTCCATTTTCCCTAATTGCATGGCTCCATTGATAAAATTCCTTCCCTCGGGAAGATGTTTGAAAAGGAGAGGTCCTATGTGCTTGCAATATTTCTTTCTCACTTGCGTGTTCCTACTTTAGGATATATCTTTGATGAGAATAGAGTTTTTAGTACCATTCTTCATTACATTTATGAATATGATGTTGTTACTAATCTTGTTTAATCTACATCGTATGTTGGCATGAATTTCTTAGAAAGGAAATTTGTAGTGTGTCTAAAACTGTTGTGGCCAATGGCACCCCTTTTGTTAAAAGCACCTTAGAAGACACTTTTATGTTCAATTCCTTTCAATACTACCTCTTTACTTATGATGATGTCCATGCTAGTCATGGATTTATCTTATTTATAGGTAGGAAGTGTCTCGAATGGTCCACTTGATTGAGCAATAATGCTACAAGGATCACTCATATTCTTATGGCTTTTAAGAGGAAAGTATTCTTACCTTTGGAGATTGTTCATGCCATTATGACCTTTGTAGTTTCATTATCTCTTGGTGATGTTCATATCCACTCCCTTTGTGATATTTGTATTAAGTTTTTTAATAATAAAACAAGGCATTCACGATTATATTTAAAGTGTATACCATCTTAACATGATGATGTTATTTGATATACTAACCCTAACCCTCATTCCATCAGGATATTGTGCTTGTTTGTCCTTTCTTTAGTTTTGCAAGGTATTGATTCAAGGTCGAATCGTTCTTAAGAAGGATAGAATGATATGAGCTAAATGTCCATCATAGCTTTTGATAACATCATTCGAGGCCAACAAGTAAACACTCAAGCCTTGGTCATCTCGAGACACCATTTTGAGCACCCAATAGAACAATGTAATGAGTGGATGATTTCTTGGTGATACAAGCATGAGGAGTTCCAATTTTCTTAAAAGGAGCCTTTTGAAACATGAAGAACCCGAGGCCACTTTTAAAGCTTGAAGAACCCAAGGTCTTGGAGTGTTAAGAAAAATCCATGGCTTGGAATACTAAGGAGGTGTAAGACCCCACAAAATCCTAGTTATTTCTATCCTAGGTAGCTGTAATACCTAGATTTTCTGAACTGGAATGCTACACGGTGCTTATGATCCCGAAGGACCACAAGCTAACCCATGACTGATATCTGTACCTATGCACTACAATATATAATTTAATAATGCAGAAAACATGACCATGTAGGCCATAAGGTTCAACTGAATAAAGAATCTATAAAATAGTAACATATGTGTGGGTGAAAGATACCCAAAACAACTGAAAAATGAATCAAATCTGAACCAAATCTGAAAGCCTCTAAATACTGTCTGAATAAGGAGTTGAAGGAATATGTCTCCAACTAACTCTGGGCAGTAAAACTGAGTTGAAATAATAAATAAAATAAAATAAAATCATATCATCCTCGAATGAAGAGTACTCACTGCATCTCTGTATACTGGAATGTGGTTGTTATTGCTAGTCTGGAACTCCTGTCTCTGAACCTATGGTGTAGTATGAAAAGAAATCACCATAGAGCAAATGCATCAGTACAACTGGAGTACCGAGTATACAATTGAGGTAGGCTAATGTAAAGAGTTTACATGCATGAATAATGTTAACTGACTAAATGATATGAACGTAAGAGTACAAACATGCATACATAGTAACTGAGATCATAAGTACATGATAGCTAAATATGTACGCTAACACATGGTTTACTGATAACTAACATGGCTTAAATTGTAGTTCTAATAACATAGGCGACTGGGTCTGACAGTCATGAATCTGAGGGAACTTTTTGATTCCCATGCTATAACTAAATTTTACTGTATCGAACAGTCCTGGCATACTAATATTCGAAGAACTGCCTGAGTTCTTTTACTGAGACTAAGTTTTAAACGATGTAAGGTAGTTGTTTAACTGACATGCCCCATGTGTGCCATTATGGTTAAGCTGGGGTCCAATCTCTTCCCCTACTGGAAGGGTGCCAATACCACGCCACTGGTAAGGACAGTTGTAAGTTACCCTTAGCTGGAAGGTACTCAAAACGAGAGTGGTGGGAACCTTGAATTGACAGGTTAATCCACCTCATCAACCCGAATCTAATAAGTGAATATGTCTCAACCAATGCTGGCTACATAGTTCTGGAATGCAAGGATGACTGCTAAGAATCACACCCTAAACTGGTAGGTGATTTCCCATCCTTGGGTTCACTCGGTGCTAACTTCTACTCCCATCTAAAAAAACTAAACATGATTCAACTCACTGTACATGGACTAATTAACTGACTTCTATTGACTGACGGAGTAGTACTAATATCTGAGAGTTAACTAAGATCATGAGATTTCTGAGGTTTCCTGAGTCACATTACTAACTAGTTTTATAGATTATTGATTGACTGAGATTATCTTGACAATATGACGTGGCTCTAGGAACACAGCTATATTTTTTGGGTACAAATACCCCTAGGACTCGATAGAAGGAAACTGACACATATGACATGACTTGATCACAAGATTGCAGTCTGTAATTCATAATATCATAAGTAGGGGATCTTATACTTCATGTAGTTATTCAACATATGAAACATTGTAGGGATTGCATGGATATATTTCGTGTACATATTATACATATCCATTATCATACATGCTTCATACCTCAAGAATAGCAATACATCAATAGCATGGAATTCATATTTAAGTATATAGCTAACGCAGACTTGTCATTTAGATATCATGGAACCATGTAAACATAAATTCCTAACATCCCAAGCATTTTATCAAACACCTGACATGCATTCTTTAAGCATAGGTGTGTTTCATAACTTGCACCATATTACACCACCTAAAGTTCATAGCTTTCAACAAACAACCATATATATATATTCCATGAAAACACCTTTCGATATCATCTTAAAACTTAAACAACAATCATCAACATGTACATTCTCGTATCACTACCAAAATTTCAGAAAATAGTATTTAAAACATGGTTCTTGAGCTCTATGAACGGAATGGATCCATAGATGAACACTACGCATACCTTAGATTAATGATCCGTGAAGATAGTAGTGAAATAATCTTGGAATTTAAAACCCCCAATTGAACCCTAAACTTGTTCTTGGTTGTTCTTGAGAGAATTATGATAAAAAGTAATGTAAATAGATGATTTGGGGCCTCAATCCCATGCTTGGGAATTACATAGGGGGAATGATGACCCAAATACCCCTCTAGATGTGTCCTTTAATTTCTATAAAAATTACCCAATTTGGGCCCCTAGAACGATGCGGAGACATCGTATTTCCACCCATTTATGACCTGGAAACTCACCGCGATGCGGTGGAATTGTTGAGAGACACTGGAAATTGATGAACGTCATTTTGGCTTATGGCCCGACGCTCCACTAACTGAAATGATGCTGCTAAAACTTTAAATCGCCATAACTTCTTCACCGGGTGTCCGTTTTAGGCAAATTTGATATCGACAGAAATCTTATTCAATTATCTAAAATTTGAAGGGTATAAATCTTCCAAAATACCACCTATAAAATAAGTTATGCTCATTCAAAGATGAGCTATGTGAAATCACAGGCGAAAACTTGATGGATTCAAAAGTTCTTAGCATGGCTTACTCTAAGTGACTCTTATGAACATGCTTAACACATCATAAGATCTATTCTCACTATGATACTCATCCTAATTCATGTACTAAAATATGAATCATAGGATAGGAGGTTTCATGTGTAGGAACAACGGTTCATTTTTGCTTAGAAATATATGGGGTATTACAATATCTCCCCCTTGGAAACATTCATCCTCGAATGAGACTGACAGAAATGAGAAGAGACGATAAATTGGAGTACATACAATACATATACTACTGGAACATGATCTCCTGACAGACATGACTCATAAGCTAAACATATCATGTTGGATATGCATATCAGATGCATGAGTAACTGATTCATGAATGCATAATTGAAACTTCTGATAACTGAGCTTTCCCAATGAGAATGCATATTTGATGCATGATTATACACTGTACTGATACATAAATGCATGACTGAATATGCAACGGTAATAGATATCAAGTTTATGATGCGAAAATGAACATGAAACTGAGTATGCTTAAGGAGAACTGTTAACTTGAGCTTGACCTGAATTGGCGGAGAAAAGGTGAGGATACTTGGTATGGATATCTACTTATAATTCCAAAGTATCTCCCTCATGATACTGATTTATCCAAAGAACCTTGACTAAAGGGACTTCTTTGTTCCTTAATCTACTAGTATGATAGTCTAAGATTTTGACTGGCATCTCTTCACAAGAAAGATTATTCTGAACGTCAATGCTCTGAATAGGGACTCATCTGCTGGGTAACCTATGCATTTCATAAGACAAGAGACATGGAATACTAGATGAACTGAGACTAGATCTGAAGGCAATTTGAGCTCATAACCTACCTTGCTGAAGCGACTGAGAATCCTGAAGGGACCGATATACTGGGGACAGACTTTCCCTTTCTTGCCTAACCTCGTCACTCCCTTCATGGGAGATATGTTAAGGTACACAAAGTCATTGACCTCGAACTCGAGATCCTTTCTACAAAAATTTTCATAAGACTTTTGTCAGCTCTGAGCAGCCTAGAGTTTCTCTCGGATCAACTAAACTTTCTCTAAGGCGTCAAATACTAAGTCAGGACCTATAACTGGGGCCTTACGAACTTCGAACAAACCGATTAGAGATCTACATATCCTACCATATAGAGCTTAGAATGGAACCATCTAAATACTGGAATGATAGTTATATTTGTATGCAAACTCAATCAAAGGAAAGTGGTCATCCCAACTTCCCTTGAAATCAATTACACACGCCCTTAGCATATCTTCGAGAGTCTGAATGGTCCTTTCTGCTTGACCATCTGTCTAAGGATGAAGTGTTGTACGGAGATAAACTTGGGTACCAAGACCCTTTTGGAATGTTTTCCAGAAGTGAGAGGTGAACTGAGTTTCTCTGTCTGAAATAATAGATAGTGGAATACCATGTAAACTGACCAACTCCCTGATATAAAGTTTTGCATTATTCCTCGACTGAATAAGAAGTACGAACAGGAAGAAAATGAGTTGACTTGGTCATTCTATCTATAATGACCCAAACTGAATCATGTTGATGACGAGTTCTAGGCAAACCCATCACGAATTCTATGTTCACCTCTTCTCACGTCCAAGTAGGAATGGTGAACTCTTGCATAGAACCACTTGGTTTATAATGCTCTATCTTAACCTGCTGATATGTAGAGCACTTACATACAAACTCTAGAATATCTCTCTTCATCCCACTCCACTAATAGATCTCCCACAAGTTGTGGTACATCTTACTGGCCCTTGGATGAATAGATTATCGCGCACCATCCACTTCTGCAAGAATTCTATGCCACAAGACATATACACCTAGAACACATAAACGAACCTGACAACAAATAACACCATCTCCCTCTTGGGAGAAAACCTCAAATTTCTGATTCTGAACTGACTCTTTCAGCTTGACAAGGCTAGGATCCCTGTCTTGCTTTTCTTTCACCTCAGAAACTATAAATGACTCTAAACTACTCAAAACATATACACCACCCTCGGAAGAGTCAATAAGAGAACACCTAGTCTGGCCAGCTAATGGATTTCCTGAGCTATTTTCTACTTGCTATCCTCAACGTGAGAAACACTACCCATGGAGAGTCTATTAAGAGCGTTGGCCATAACATTGTCCTTGCTCAGATGATAAAGAACACTCATGTCATAATCTTTCAAAAGCTCTAACCACCATCTCTGACGAAGATTGAGATCTTACTGAGAAAAGACATACTGGAGACTCTTATGATCTGTAAAGACATCTACATGAACTCTGTAAAGAAAATGCCTTTAAATCTTCAAGGAAAATACTATGGCTGCTAACTAAAGATGATGAATAGGATAATTCTTCTGATAGGGATTAGCGGTCTAGAGGCGTAGGCTATGAGCTTACCATAATACATGAGGACACAACCTAAACCCACTCTGGATGTATCAAAATAGACTACAAAACTGTCTGAGCCGTCAGGAAAAGCTAGAACTGGAGCTAAGGTAAGTCGAGTCTTCAAATCTTGAAACCTCTTCTCACATGAATCTGACCATTGAAAATTAACCTTCTTCCGAGTCAATCTGTACATAGGATATGCAATATAATAAAATACCTCGACAAATCATCTGTAATAGCCGGCCAAACCTAATAAACTCTTGATATCTAATGAAGATATAGGGCAAGGCTAGTTTCTTACCACTTTGGTCTTTTGAGGATCTACTCTAATGCCATAATCAAAAAAAATATGGCTAAGGAATGCTACTGATCTTAGCCAAAATTTGTACTTACTAAACTTGGAGAATAAGTGATGATCCCTGAGAGTATGAAGAACAATTCTGAGATGGTATGAATGATCACGCTCAGTGCAAGAATAGACCAGAATATAATCTATGAAGACTATGACGAACATGTCTAAGTATTGCTTGAACACCTAGTTCATCAAGTCCATGAAATCTGCAGGGGCATTGGTACGACCAAAAGACATGACAAGAAATATGAAGTGACCATACCGCGTATGGAAAGTTGTTTTTGGGATGTCCCATTCTCGAACTCTGAGCTGATGATATCCTAATCTGAGGTCTATCTTAGAGAAGTAACTGACACCCTGAAGTTGGTCAAACAAGTCATCTATTCTAGGAAGTGGATACTTGTTCTTGATTGTAACTTTATTAAGCTAACAATAATCGATACACATCCTGAGAGAACTATCTTTCTTGCACATGAATAAGACTAGTGCACCCCATGGAGATACATTGGGCCTGATAAATCTCTTATTTATGAGATCCTTCGACTGATCTTTCAGTTCCTTAAGTTTTGTTAGTGCCATTCTATATGGAAGAATAGAAATAGGCTGAGTATCTGGGAGAATGTCTATTTCCCTTTTGGGAGGAATGCCTGAAAGATCTTTGGGAAAGATATCTGAAAATTCATTAACCACTAGGACTGATTTAAGACTGGGAGATTCAAAACTAGAATCCTTAACATGAACGAGATGGTACACACACCCCTTAGAAATCATTTTCCTTACCCGGAAGTAGGAAACAAGCTGACCCCTAAACGCTGAAGTACTACCCTTCCACTCTAGGATGGGTTCATTTGGGAACTGAAACTAAACTATCCTATTTCTATAGTTGACTATAGCATAGCAGGAATAAAGCCAAGCCATGCTGAGAATGATATCAAAGTCAGTCATCTCTAACTCGACTAAATCTGCCAACGTGGATTCATAAAATATCATAACCGAGTAATTCCTGTATACCCCCCGAGCTATGGTGGTTTGCCCACTGGGGTAGAGACTGAAAAGGGCTCTATTAAAATTTCGGGACTGATTCCAAAATTGTTTGCTATGTATGGAGTGACAAAAGACAAGGATGCACCTGGGTCTAGCAAAGCATAAAATTGAACATGGAAAATCTTCAACATACCAGTAACGATATCAGGGGAATTTTTCTGATCCTGTAGGGTCTGAAGAGTATAGAGTCTATTTGGACGTTGCCCACTAGTAGCACTGGAAGTGGCACCCTGCTGGTTTGGGGGACCGGACTGAACTGTGGAATGCTTCTGCTGACCTTGAGGACTTGGCTAAGGACACTCTCTAATCCTATGTCCTAGCTTTCCACAACCAAAAAAGACATCATTATTGACTCTGCAAATACCCTTGTGGTTCTTAGCACAAGTCTGACACAAGGGATTTGTTCGGGTACTACTAACACTACCCTGAGATTTAAAGCCTGGTGCTCTATCTCTATTGCCATCTCTGAATTTCAGCACTAGGGCATTAGCGAAGGAAGGAGCTGTAACACTGGCAGAAGAATGAGTTGGAGCTAATGACTTGGGAAGAAACTATGAACGGTTTTCTCCCTCTGATTTGGGTTGAGCAAAACTAAAATTGCCTAACCTTGCTCTCTTATTCTGTCTCTCCCTAGTCCTAACCTTCTGCTCCTCTATTTGTTGAGCAGGGGTCATGACTCTGGCTAAATTTATATCGTTGTTTAGCATTGTAGATCTATACTTAATTACCACGATACCATTCACCCCTAAAATAAAATTGCTCATCTTAACCCTGATGTCTACAATAACGTGAGGGGCATATCTGGACAACTGGGTAAATCTAAGAAAATACTCTTTAACCATTACATTTCCCTACCTGAGGTTGATGAACTCAAGAACTTTGGCCTCTCTCAGCCCTTGGGGAAATAATCTGTCTAAGAAAGCCATGACAAATTCCTCCCACTCAATAGGGCCTGCATCATCTACCCTTTCGAGCTTTCACTATTTGTACCAAGTATGAGCGACATCCTGTAATTGGTATGCGGCGAACTCATCACTATGAACAGAAGTAACTCCTATGATATCAATGACCTTCTCGACTTGGTCAATGAATTCTTGAGGTTCTTCATTAGACTTAGACCCAAGGAAAGATGGAGGGTTTATTCGGGTGTAGTCTCGAATCCTAGCTGCTGCAGAATTTGACACTGGATTGGCCGAAATAACTGGTGGTCATTCATTTTGGGTAGCCACACACTGAGCAAGTTTGGTAAATACGGTACAGAACTCCGCACGAGAAACATGATCACCCAAAGGTTCTTCAGACTGAGGGGCTGACTTATTTCTTCTCTTAGGAGGCATGTTCTGAAATAAAGAGAAGAAGTGAATTAGATTGAGAGACTGACTTGTGACTATGCTCACTGGCACGACATGGATACTGAAAGAAGGGAAACTATTCCTAAAACATCTCACAGCCTCCTATACATAAATGTGGTGTGCAACACACCCATGCACAAGGCTCTACTAGATGCAGCTTTTAGATTTCCTAGGATTCTATTTAACCTTAGGCTCTCATACTAAGTTTGTAACACCTCAATTTTCTGAACCAAAATGCAAACGGTTATTATGACCCCATAGGACTACAAGCTAACCCATGACTAATATTTGTACCTATGCACTGCAATATATAATGAAATAATATGGAAAACAAGAACATGTAGGACAAAAGGTTCAACTAAATAATGAATCTATAAAATAGTAACATCTGTGTGGGTGAAAAATAGCCAAAACAATTGAAAATTGAATCAAATCTGAAATAAATTTGAAAGTCTCTAAATACTATCTGAATAAGGAGTAGAAGGAATATGTCTCCAACTAACTCCATGTAGCAAAACTGAGCTGAAATAATAAATAAAATTAAATAATATCGTATTATCCTCGAAGGAAGAGGACTCACTGTAACTCTGTATACTGTAATATAGCTGCTACTTCTGGTCTGGAACTCATGTCTCTAAACTTATGGTGTAACATGAAAAGAAACCACCATAGCACAAATGCGCCAGTACAACTGGAGTACTTAGTATACGAGTGAGGTAGGCTAATGCAAAGGGTTTACATACAGGAATAATGTTAACTAACTGACTGATAGGAACATAAGAGTACAAATATACATACATAGTAACTAAGATCATGAGTACGTGATAGATAAATCTATACGCTAATACATGGTTTACTGATAACTGACATGGCTGAGACTGTAATTCTGATAACATAGGTGACTGGGTCTGACAGTCTTGAATCTGATGGAACTTTCTGAGTCCCTTGCTATAACTGAATTTAACTATATCTAACAGTCCTGGCATACCGATATCTGAAGAACTGTCTGAGTTCTTTTACAGAGACTGAGTATAAAATTATGGGAGTTAGTTAATTAATTGACATTCCTCATGTGTCCCATTATGGCTAAGCTGGGGTCCAATCTCTGCCCCGACTGGAGGGGTGCCAATACCGGTCCACTGGTAAGGATAGTTGTGAGTAACCTTTAGATGGCAGGTACTTGAAACAAAAGAGATGGGAACCCTGAACTGATAGGTTAAAATACCTCATTAACCCTAATCTAACAGGTTAAGATGTCTCAACCTGTGTTGGCTACATAGTTCTGGAACACAAGGATGACTGCTAAGAATCACACCCTAAACTGGGAGGTGAGTTCCCATACATGGGTTCACTCGATGCTAACTTCTACTCCCATATGAAGAGACTGAACATAATTCAACTGACTGTACATGGACTGATTAACTAACTTCCATTGACTGATGGAATAGTACTACTATCTGAGAGTTAACTGAGATCATGAGATTTCTGAGGTTTCTGAGTCACATGACTGGCTGAGTTCTACGGATTATAGCTTGACTGATATTATCGTGATAACATAACATAACTCTAGGCACAAATCTATATTTTTCGAGTACAAATACCCTCAAGACTCGATAGAAGGAAACTGACACACATAACACAACTTGATCACAAGATTGGAGTCCACAATTCATAATATCATAAGTAGAGGATCTTATACTTCATGTAGTTATTCAACATCTTAAACATTATAGGGATTGCATGGATATATTTCGTGTACATATTATACATATCCATTATCATACATGTTTCATACCACAACAATAGCAACATATCAATAGCATGGAATTCATATTTAAGTATATAGCTAACACAGACTTGTCATTTAGATATCATGGAACCATGTAAACATAAATTCCTAACATCCCAAGCATTTTATCAAACAACTAACATGCATTCTTTAAGGTATAAGTGTGTTTCATAACTTGCACCATATTACACCACCTAAAGTTCATAGTGTTCAACAAACAACCATATATATATTCCATAAAAACACCTTTAGATATCATCTTAAAACTTAAACAACAATCATCAATATGTACATGCTCATATCACCACATAAAGTTCACAAAATAGTATTTAAAACATAATTCTTGAGCTCTATGAATGGATTGGATCCATAGATAAACACTACGCATACCTTAGATTAATGATCCGTAAAGATAGTAGTGAAATAAGCTTGGAATTTTAAACCAACAATTGAACCCTAGACTTGTTCTTGGTTGTTCTTGAGAGAATTTAGATAAAAATTAATGTAAAGAGCTAATTTAGGGCCTCAATTCCATGTGTGGCACTTATATGGGGAGGGGGGGTTGAAGAAGATGACACAAATACCCCTTTAGATGCGTCATTTAATTTCTATGAAAATTATCCGATTTGGACCCCCGAGGCAACGCGGAGACATCGTGTTTCCCCCCTTTTATGACCTGGAAACTCACCGCGATGTGCTAGAATCGTGGAGAGACACTGGAAATTGATGAACGTCATTTTGGCTTACGGCACGACGCACCACCGACTGAAATGACGCTGCTGAAAATTTAAATCGTCATAACTTCTTTACTGAGTGTTCGTTTTAGGCTAATTTGGTATGGATGGAAATCTTATTCAATTCTATACAATTTGGAGGGTTTAAATCTTCAAAAATACCTCCTATAAACCAAGTTATGCTCGTTAAAATATGAGCTACGGGAAATCACACATGAAAACTTGGTGGATTCAAAAGTTCTTAGCTTGGCTTACTCTAAGTGACTCTTATGAACATTCCTAACACATCATAAACTCTATTATCACTAGGATACTCATCCTAATTCATGTACTAAAATATGAATCATAGTATAGGAGGTTTCATGTATAAGAACAACGGTTTATTTTTTAGCTTAGAAATATACAGGGTATTGCAGCAGCATGCCAAAAAAGGCCTCAGACTAAGAAAATTTAAGTTAAATGTCAAGTCTTAGAATTATTTTTATCCTTAGAGATTGAATAATTTTATTTTTGAACTTTCCAACCTTAGTATGTTGATTTTCAAATTGATTCATAATTAGGGTCACTTGTAGGTCATCTTAGGCGAGTTTTGGATTTCTTGGACTAGCGTAAGTGTGAGTTTGGATGTCCAAAATAGCAAAGGGTCGCAACGGTCCCACGTCGCGAGGGCCAGTTGACCCAAGCAGGGGTCGCACATTGAGGTCCGCTAGGACCGAGCATGGGTCGCGACACAATAGGGGACCCCATCCAATATTATTTTATTCGTGTTTGTGGGGCCAAATGGGTCATTTTCCCCTTACATTATTCAGTATTAACACAAAATTTAATATCCCAAATGGATAAATACACTCATTGTTCTCAAAATCATCCCATGAGTAAGCCCTAGTTTCATTAAGCTCAAGAATCAAGTCTCAAAAACTCACCACAATCTTCAAAAAATTAATAGTCAAGGTATGTTAGGTGTTCATCAGAGGGTTTCCTTCCACCCTTGGAGTTCAAGAACCCTTTTCAAATTATAAGTTGGTTTCTTTCATATATTTTATGTTGAATTTGATTATATTCATGATTATGATGTAGTTGGGGTATAATTCATGTGGAATTATGAGTTTTCATGCAAATTAATTAAAATGTCTGTAATGTTATGTGGATTCATATTAAAAGCCCCTTGAATGTGTAAATTGGTAGTTGTGATCATGATACCTATATGTTGTTTATCACTTTATGCATAGACTATGCTCCCCCAAGTGTTTGATATAATGCCCATGTGAGTTGCATAATGAAATCATGTCATAGTAGTATGTTCATAAGTTATTAAGTGTTTTGATAAAATGTCTAAATGAAAGCATTGTTGACAATCTACTATTGTTATGCTATTATGACCATGCCATGTTTTACTTTCAATGTTATCGAGTCCTGGGGGTATTCCATACTCAAAATCTAGTTGGTTCCCTAGAATTACAGTAGCTTCAGTATTGTATTAGTAATGTTACATACATAGTACTAAGTCAATTTCAGAACTAAGTCTGCTCAGTCAGTTAACAGAACTCAGTGAACTCACCCCAGTTCAATGAGTTAGCATGGTCAGCAACAGTTCACTCAAGCCTAGAACAGTCTAGAACTCAGTCTAGTATCAATTTGGTTAGGAGTAGGAATCAGCACCGACCTAACCCAGAGATGGGGGCTTTCCCATTAGTAAAGGGTTTGACACATAGTAACAATCCTTGCATTACAGAACTACGTAGACAGCATAGGTTGAGATATCTTTCTTCTAGTTAAGGTTTGATACATCTCATAAGAGTTTTTATGCCAGTGAGAGTTGACAATATGTCTTCCTACCAGATAAGGTTAACTCACAGCCATTATTAGTATCTCTTAGCAAGATGCTAACACCCTTCCAACTCGGTCACAGGTTGGACCCCACCTCAGTTTATAATTGGGGTATGTCAGTTATATGAACACTCTCACAGTTACAATTTCAGTTTCAGACTCAGTATAAATCCTCAGTTCAGTTCTCAAAATTAGGACTGTCAGACATAGTTACCCAGCTCAGTATGGATAGTTACCCAGCTCAGTATGGAACTAAGTTCAGTTCCACAAAATAAGAACTATCAGAAATAATCACCCAATTATCAGTAATTTAATTATCAGTAATCTCAGTGTAGTAAAGTAGATTTTCACGTAACATTACATAATAAGTAATTATAGCAGTTTTAGATATACATATACTCTTATTCAGTTATATTCATATTACCCAGCCAATTATTATTCATGTATATGAACCCTTGCATATCAGCCTACCTTACTTAACATACTAGTATAGTCAAAGTACTGGTACATACTCTTTCTTTGTTGTATGATGTCTTATATCATAGGTTCAGATGCATGGGCTCCTAACCGTACATAGCAGCCCAAACTTTCAGTAGCAGTAGATTTAGTGGGGAGTCCTTTTAGTCTGAGGGTAGAGTTATTATTTCAATATTTTAGTATTTAGTAGTTGGAGTTAGTTGGGGACTTGTCCCATCAACTCTATATTCAGATAGTTAAAGGCTTTCAGAATACTAAGCCTAGGATCAAATAAGTCTTTTACAGGCTGTAATGTTGGCTAAGGGACAGGTAGGACTATTTTTGCCAGAAATAGGGACTATGTTCCTAAGCTCTTTAATACATCACATTATGTCATTAACACTTTTCTTTCAAACAACCTTCCTACTTTCATTTAATTCTACCACCCTTTTTCTCCTTTTTTGTTTTTCAATTTTAAACATAACTGACTTTTTAGTTTTCCTTTCTTTTTTTTTCTTTTCATAACATACCTCTAATGATAGCAGTTTTTTTTCATAACAAATTCAAGCACCAATACATTCTAAAGCATCGTACTCACCCAATTTCCTCTTACTTTGTCACATGACTTTACACTTTAAACCACTTAGGAATTTGGATTGAATTATGGTCTTGAAAAAATGGATTAGGCTTACATATGAGGTTGTCAAAGAAAATAGGCTTAAAGTCTCAAAAGGGGTTAACTAGGATAATGTCCACGGGTAGGTAAAAAGAAGGTACACAAGTATAGGTTACCAAAGAAATGCCTATATGATCTCCTAAACTTGCACTCTTTATTTTCGCTTTACATACATACCAGGCAAGTTCTAGCATCAGCCACAAACACAGAATATACTATATCCTCACATACACAAGGAACATGGTCGACTTTATTGGGAGTAGCATAGACTCTTGACCCAATAGATGAAGGAATTGAACCACACAATATCACATAGTGAGTCACAATTAGAGCCTAAACGTCTCAATAGTCATGATTTTAGCACAGACTCTTGTTATAATCTCATGCTGCCTATTAGAATAATTTCGTGAAAAAAAAAATTTAACTACTAAAAAAAATAAAAACAAAACAAACATAAATGCAAATGCAGATAGAGAAGTATAGCATGCAAATACCACTGCCCCACACTTAGACGGGACACACTGCCTACGAAGAACCTGGTCAGTCAGACTCCTCCTCTATGTCTGGGTCATACCCCCTTCATCGAAATCATCATTGGAGTCATCATCCTCAGAAGTTCCTCATAAGTAACCCACTTGATTCCAAGAGTACGTCGAGGTGTTTGCAGTACGGAGGATTCAGCTTGCTCTTTTCTTCCCTTTTTCTGGACTTTTTGTGAAGTGGTTGCTTTTCTTGTCTTTTGGTGCCATTGTACCTGAGATCTCAATAGAGTCATGTTAGATTCATCTCAAAAGATTCAATCAACAAACAGACAATAGTGGCACCACCCCACACTTAATTTGTTGGCACAAACTAGTGAAGTGAAAGTTGTCAATTACTCAGACTTCATCGATATATGTTTTAGGCGCTATATTCCAACAATATTATCAGTGCAGTCATACTTCATGAAATCTTTGCAATTCTTTCATGTTTGATATATCTTTTGAGAAAGACTACTAAATAGAGATTGAATCAAGTTATAGCATTTTGAAATAATCACAACATCATATGTTGGTAGTCAACCATGATTCTCATCTCGATGAACAAGTCATTCCAACATGTAAGCTTTCTATTGACAAGAGTATGCAATTTTCGTGACCATGTCAATTCCGCAAAAGTATGATAGTGCATCAAAATCATATACAAGTTGGAAACAAGTCAAGATCATTCTTACGTATTCTTCCACTCACTTAGTTGTATCACAACACATCAACCACATTCAAGTGACTTCTACTATTTCAAGATTTAGCAATTCATAATATGTGTAGTAGTGTAGTACTTACAGAATATAAATGAATAACAAAGTAGTATTTACTTGGTTGATGACCTCGGATGATGTTCTTGCAAAGTAAAAGAGCAAAAGGAAATTTTTTTTGAGAGGATTTGGAGAGGTAGGCGGCACTTATGCTAGGTTTGCAATGTGTTTTTGGTCTAAGACTAAGTCTCTTACTTATAGAACAAGCTTGGGTGAGGTTTTGACCCATTTAAAATCGGATTTGGAGACCAAAAGTGACCATAGGCGGTGCCTAAGGCTTTGCCTAGTTGAGCAGAATGTCATAGCATAGGCCATGCCTAGTTTAGCAGAATGCTTTTGCATAGGCGGCACCTATGCTATGGCATTGTGTGAGCATAGGCGGCCCTTTTTGCAAAGCATTTGGTGACCATAGGCGGCGCCTTTAGCATGGCATATGAGATTCAGAGACACAAGGCATTAGCATAGGCGGCGCCTTTTGCAAAGCATTTGATGACCATAGGCGGCGCCTATGCTATGGCACACTAGATTCCGAGACCTTAGTCCATAGTATAGGCCTTGCCTTGGTCGTGGCCTAGTTTTACCTATGCCTAGCCTTTTTCGATGCCTATATTTTCATGAGCAATGCCCAATCCACAGCCTTTTCCTTCTTCATTCCTAACTTACCACCTTTAACATGCACCACTTCCAAATCAAAATTCAAGACCAACCTCCTTCCTTATACATCTTGCACCTATACTTACTCAAAAACAACAAAAATGATTAGAACGATGGGTTGCCTCCTATCAAGCACCTTAGTTTGGGTCGTGGCTCGATAAAATTCTAAGAAAACAAAAACAATTAAAAACGATGGGTTGTCACCCACCAAGCGCTTGATTTATTATCGCGGCACGATATAGCTATCTCGATTACTTAGACTTCATCGAGATAGATGGGGCATCGTTTTCTGAATGGATTCAGACGATGCTGATACTTACTTGTAGGCATGCAATCTTCTTCGATATGACTCTTGTGCATACATACCTCAGGAGGGATACCAATTATATCATCAATCTTCCTACCTATAGCTCTCTTGTACCTCATCAGAGCAAAGATGAGAGCCTCTATATGTTGTTCACTTAAATCATCCACAACACTCTCCGAAAGTGTATTTCCATATCCCAAGAACATATACCTTAGGTAATTGGGGAGCTCTTTCAATTCTAGCATTGGTGGCTCTACAATGGAAGTCTTCTCTGTTTGTGAAGGTTGATTTGTAAGATCAAGGTCCAACAGTTTAGGAGTATGAGAATAGGACCCTATTCCTATTAGAGCACACATAGTTTCTTCATAATCTTCATCATCCTCATGCTCAACATTCAGCAGTACAACAGAAAATGGCTCAACAGTAAGCTGTTTCTTTACAGATAATGATTTATTATCCTTATAAGCTACAGAGAACACATCCATATCGCCGGGCTGCTTCATTGCTTTGCATATATCAAAGTGGACCACTTCGTCATTCAACCGAAACAAAAGCTCATTAGCTCTCATGTCAATAAGCACACTTCCAGTTGCAAGGAAAGGACGTCCCAAGATTATGGGAACTTTAGAATCCACGTCACAATCCAGAATAACGAAGTCTGCAGGAAAGATGAATGAAGAAACCTTTACCAACACATCATTCAAGATACCCACAGGTCGTTTTACCGACCTATCAGCCATCACGAGACTCATATTGGTTGGTGTCAGATCGCCTAACCCCAACTTCCTGTAGACAGATAGTGGCATCAAGTTAATGCTAGCACCCAGATTGCACAATGCCTTGGCAAAATTCATAGATCCAACTGTGTAAGGAATAGTAAAGACACCAGGGTCGACCTTTTTCTGAACTAGTGATCGGGTAGCAATAGCACTGCAATGATGAACATTATCTGTCGGCTCATAGCTTACCGCCCGTTTCTTTTTTAAAAGGTCCTTCATGAATTTCGCGTACCCAAGAATTTGTTCTAGTGCCTCCACCAACGGGACATTAATAGTCAGTTGCTTTAACATAGTCATGAATTTGCTGAACCTTGTATCATTCTCCTGTTTCTTCAGTCTTTAAGGAAAAGATGGTGGTGGGTATGGAATTGTTCTCTCCATAACTTTCTTCTCCTCTTGCTTCTATTTGTCAACCTTTTCAGGCTGCAACATACTTGGTGTGACGTCATGGACGTCGTGGGTGGCTTCTGCAGATTCTTCTCCTTTTGCGTTGTCATCAATGTCCGCTACTTCGTCAAACACTTGCTTGCCTTTTGATGAAGATTCCAGCACCTTACCACTTCGGGTAGTAATGGCCATGCATGACCTATCATTCCTTGGGTTTTTCACAGTGTCTCTGGGTAAAGTGTCGGCCTTTCTTTGATTGAGTGCTGCTAAGAGTTGGCTCAATTGCTGCTCTATTTGTTTGATTGAAGTGGAATGTGAATCAACTAATTGTTTCATAGAAGACAAATCAGTTATGACCTCGGTTACTCCTGCGCTAGTTGTTTCCACTCCTTTCAATAGTTTAGCCATCATGTCTTCCATACTTCCATAACTAGATGTGGTGGCGTCACGTCTTCCTGAAGGAACGTACAGACCACTCCTGTCAGTCTTATCCTTCCAACTACCTTGATCACGGTCTTTGATTCCAGATTTATCATAATAGTTCCGACCTTGGTTTCCTTGAGTATTCCCTCGAAAACCCCCTGATTGTTCAAGTAGTTGGCCTATTCTTCCGAATCAGATTCGTCTCTTCCTTTTGATGCAACAGCTTTAACTTTTTTGGTCTTCCCTGATAATAGATGCGTTGTAAGAAGATTCACTTGTGTTTTCATGTGCGTCATATCTTGATCACATTCTTCTTCTCTTCTCCTTTGGTCTGCAGTCATGCCAATAGATAAAGTGGGGCTTGCTACCTCAGAATCCCTGGTATGCCAAGCTCTACTTTGTTTCGACATACGATCTAGCATATTGCTTGCCTGACCAAAGGTGAGATCCATAAATGATCCTCCAGCCGCATTATCCACCACTAGTTTAGTTATTGAATTCAAAGATCTGTATAGTATCTCCATTAGGTGGACATTAGTCATGTGATGGTTTGGGCACCTCATTAGCTTTGTCTTGAACCTCTCCCATGTTTCATGAAGAGCTTCAGTTGGAAGCTGACAAAAGTTGTGGATTTTATCTCTCAATTGTGCTCTTTTGGATGGCGGAAAGAATCTTTCTAGGAAAGCGTCTCTCAATTGCCTCCAATTTGTAATAGAATCAGGAGTTAACCCATTCAACCATAGAGTTGCCTTCCTAGATAGAGACAATGGAAATAGACGTAATCGAATTGCATTCTTACCAACACCGGGATTGTCAAACGACTTGCATGTAGAATTAAAGTTAATGAGATGCATATTTGGATCATCGCCTGCTAGTCCACCAAATAATCCCTTGAGTTTCAATAACTGAATCATGAAGCTTGTGATGTTGAACTTGGCTCCGGGCTCTAATTGTGGAGGAATAATGGCTCCTGTGGCTCCGGCTCCATCAAGATCATCATCATCGTCATCAAAAGCTGGCTGCATGGGTTGGCGATCATACCTAAACCGAGCTTGACGACCTCTTCTGTTGGCAGGTGTTGCTATTTCAGCATCATGCCTTGGGTTTAGTAACTCATCATCACCTAAATCCTCATCGTCAGGATTTGTTGCTCGCCCAGGGTTATCGATGTTTTGTTGGTGTACTTGGGCGGCGGTAAGAGCAGTTAATCTCGCCTGCTCTTGTTGAGCAGCCATTCTTTCGATTTCTGTTTGTGCCTCCATTCTGCCAATTTGTTGTGGTTCAGGATTGATAGGTAATAACGGTTGACCAGAACTTCGAGTATAGGGCATGCACTGAATAAAAACCTGCAGTAAACAAAAACAAAAACTAAAAGTAAAAGTACGAGAATCTTTGACCAAAGGGTCTAGTAATTATCACAAACTTAATTGACACTCCTATTCCCCGGCAACGGCGCCAATTTTTGATAACGCTCAATCTACAGCTCTCGTAGGAGTGTAAAGCAGTCGTAGTCAAATATATAACCCAACTGGGTTGGGTATCGATCCCACAGGGAATAGCTTGGTTAACAAGTAAGCAAAGATTACTAGACTTTTAGTGAAAGTCTCGTAAAAGGGGGGAATTTTGCCGTGCAAGTAATGTAACCAAAGTAATAAAGTAAAAACGTAAAATAGCAAAGTAAAAAGTAAGAATATTTGGTAAGATGTAAAACAATGAGAATTTAGAAGTTGGGGTTATGTCCACCTTATGAGTTGTACGTCTCTATTGGCTATGAGTTGTGCGGAATTCAGACATGCATGTGCTTATAGAGAATTGTATTCGACGGTAAATCCAAGCGTCTTTTGACCTCAACAAGGACTATATAACTTTAACTCTTTCGAGCTTAAAGCGTATCTAACGGTACAAATTCTCCAAGAGGTTAATCCAGTTACGGAACTAACTTTTTAATAGGGGGTGGGACCCTATTACCTTGACATTATCTCTTTTACAGACATATAACTTTTCTTTTGAACAAGTTAATGTTATACTAGGGTTATTCTATGCGTCTGCAGCCACAAGAATTTACATTAAGATGAAGAGAATAATGATATAAGTAGCCTACGTGTCACGAATTCACAAACTCATAGCCTTAGATAGCATCTCATAAGGCTTCCATAACCCCAACAGAGAAGTTTAGTTGCCCATGAGTGTGAAGGAAATCACAATAGACATTATCATTGTACGACAATAAAGATCTCGTGTAGTAGAGTGTGGTAGGCATTAGGCGTGAACTCCCTTGCAAAGTAACGTTTCTCTTGTTGTGGAAAAATAAGAATTGATTAGATGAAGAAAAATAATGTCAACAATGAATTAATAACGAGAATTGTTTTGATGGATGGATGGATGGTCGATGGATGGGAATTGATGGAATGGGGGAATGAGGAATGAATGAAAATCTCTAGCAAAATAGGGTATTTATAACACCCATATCCTATTCCTACTAAGCTAATGAATTACTTAACCCAATCCTACTTGGTTAATGTATCATTATCCTAATCCTAATAAGTTACTGCTAGTCCCCAAAGTCTTCAGAATTGCTGTTTTTGCCCGAGACAGGTTTTCCATGCATCACTTTTGGTCCTTGGCATGTAAGCTTTCCCTTCCTTCTTTTGTGAAGCTTCCTTTGGCGTCAAGTTATCCATAAAATGCTGAATTATGCATCATTTATACCTGAAAACTTGTTAATCATGTTCGTTAGCTCACTTACAGGAAAAAGGACTAAAAGTGCATGAAATATATAATTTGTTCTCAAAACTAGGCTAAAATATGGGCAAAATCTAGTGCTATAGGCGTGTAAATTCGCCTATCATCAACTGTATATATATATATGTATATATATATGTATATATATTGTAAACAATGCATGCTAAGTGAAAATGACTCATGCTGGCTTGAGTAACTGAAAGTTGAGAAATCATATATGATGAATCGTAAAACATGCTGAATAAATATCATGAGTCATAACACTTAGTTCTAAAAGTTGTACTTCTGTTTAGTTTGAAAATCATTTAAGCTAAGTGAAAAGGGCTCACCTTTATCTTCTAAGAACTAAAAATTATAAGTCTGTAATTGAGGCTTATGTAAAGCAATATCTGAGAAAGTCCGTGAGCCTTTAAACTTAGTTTCTAAAACTATTCTGTTATTCTATTTATAAGACTTTTAAAGTATAGTTCTGAAAGCTTTAGTGTGTATATATATATTAGTTGTAGGGAAAAACTTTATCTGAAGGAAAAATACTTTAAAAACTATTTTGAAAGCCTTTATTGTTAGGCAGGTTCTTCGAACCAACATAAACCATGTGAGCTAACATGGAGTCTAACGTCTTATTTTCCTATGGGTAAAACGTCACAATGGGGAGAGGTTTCATACTATTGCCAAATATAACCAAATCTAAGAGATCACATCTGTAACTGTCATCCATATAGAAATAGGAATAATCCTATAATCTGTACCTATATTAGCTACATAGATCTGTGGAAGTTAGGGTACGCTAATCCTACACTTCGCGCTCGGTGCTAAATATAACTCCCTTTAATATGTATGCTCATTCTGTTGGAAATCCACTTTAAAAACTAGCATAAAGGTTTATTATGAAACCAATTATGCATTTCTCTTATACAATTTGTAAGTAAAGCTAATCTAATTTTTGAAATCTGTAATAAATCTGTAAAGTCGATTCCAAATCTTATCTGATGATCAAAAGATCAAAGTTTTATTAATAATCTGTAAATAATTTGATCATAAAATGCTTAAAGATCATCTTCCTTGAAATATAAACATATGAACTTGGGCTTAATAACCCATGCATCAAGTACATGTCAAAATACCATTAAGTTTATGCTTGATATGAAAAATAATGATAATTCAATTCAAATTCTTAAATTTACTGCAATTCAACTTCTAAAACACTTGAAATCTCATAATCTTGCAAATAGCAATAATGGGTATAAACCCAAATTCAAAACTCATGTATATTCATATAGAATCATGTAAATTTGTAATTAAAAGATAGTTTAGGTCACAAGGATGAAAGAGGATCCTTATTCATAAACCCCACATACCTTAATTTCTTAAATTGATGAGAAGTTTGACTTGAATTCCTATTTGTGTTCTTAAAGATTGTTCCTTGAAGAAGATGACTCGAATTAATGTTCTTGGGAATGTTCTTGAATATTTATCCTGAACTTCTTGGAACAAAAAGCTTAATTCTTGATTATATTCTTGAATAGGAGGCAATAGAATGGATGAATCGTGAAGAGGATTGATTAGGGTTTGTTCTTGGGAGTAAACTAGGACTATGAGGGGAAAATAATGCCCTAATAGAGGCTATATATCATGATATTACAACCTGGGTTGAGGGGGAAAGACCCCATTGCCCCTCATTCATTTAAAGAAAAAATTTGTCACCCGTATCCCAATTTTTCTCCTTACCGCGATGCGGTACTATCGCGGCTGCTTACTGCCTCACACTAAAATGGCTATAACTTTTCACCCGGGTATAGGATTAAGGAAAAATTGGTATCGTTGGAAAGCTAATTCAATTTTCAATAATTTGGTGGGTCGTTATATGGAAAATTATATATAAAAATTTATACGCATTCAAAGTAGACCCTAGTATAAACGAACCTCAAACTTTGGACGAATCTAAGGTTCTTGGCTAAACTTGGCTCTAAGTAATTTCTAGGAACATTATTCACCTAATAAGAAATTCACACTCTAGGATAAAGGTCATGACACATTCATTTCAAATTATGGATCGAAAACATTGTAAATACGCCTTCACCGCGATGCGGTAGAATTGCGTTAAGCTACTGGAATTTGCCATTCAAAGGACAAATATCTTAATCACTATGTAAAATAAAATGTGTCAGTAACTACCTAAAAATTTGATGATATATGTGAAATTTATAATTTTGTGTGATTTGACTATTTTACGCCACTCTGTAGTTGCATTATAATATTTCTGGAGTGTGAGAGTGTTTGGCATGATTTTCAATGCATTTTGGTATCATTTATGCAATATTGTGGTTTTTGATGGCTTTGAGAGTCTTATTTTAGACTTATGTGGATATCTTTTAATCTCTCTGATGGATGGCCAAACAGACTGCACCAGAAGCTCTGGAATATCAATTTTAGGCTAGGTAGACCTTTGGTTTGGGTCCTGGTGCACCCGCGCTCATTTCGACCTATTGATCGGAAAGTTAGAAAATTGAAAATATGGGTGTGGGACCCACATTTGATAGAAACGACCTCGGATGAAAATTTTGACTTTTCCAATAGTTCTAGAATATCGATTTTAGGGTGTTAGTATATTTGGTATGATTTTACTGCTTTTAAATCTCATTTTGACCCTCGGTTTAGAAAATTGTAATTTCGGGTTTCAGGGGTCAACTTTATGAAAATAATATTTTAAAAAAATTTTGATATCTCCATCACGTCCGTAATGTTGAATTTAGTATGGTTGCATAGTTCGTTTGCATGAATCAAACTCCGAACGAATCTCGAGCACCCCATAGAAGTCCGATCAACCAATAAAAAACTGCTATTGCAGAAAATCTGCAATAAATAGCAGATTTTTCACTTATTTTGCTCATTTTCATCTTGCCTCTTGAGAGTTAAACTTTAAAATAGTGTGTGAACTTAAAATTAAAATTTGTGGGAGCTTGGGAAGCTAGATTAACACCTATTTCTTGATTTTATTACGAATTTAAGGTAAGAATTCACCCTTTTCTTAGTAATTTCTTGATTAATTTCTCAAAACTCCAAAAATCTTAGGACATAATTTTAAACCCAAATTTCTCTCCTTTTCATTTGAATAATATTTTTATCTTATAATTACTAGTTTTTCATCAATTTAACCTTCGAAACAACTCTGGTTCTTGATCTTAACCCGGATTTCAAAGATTTTTCCCGATAAAGCTCAAAAATAATTTTTCTTCGATTTGAACCTCGTTTTTTACTCGATTTAATGTGGGTTTTCATTTGTAGGTTCCTAAATATATGGGAAACATATTTTTGAAGTAAAGTTCTGATTTTTTGCCTTTCTTTTTCGAAAACCCATTTTGGGGGTCTATTTTGACCCAGAACCAAAAGTAGTCAATATGGGTGTCGTTGAATTTATTTTGATACGTAGATTTCATATTTGATATTTTTATTGAAGTTAGGAATTTTTCGTAAAAAGTAAGGTCACAGGTTCAAGTGTAGCGGACTGGTTTCGACTTTCGAGATAGGTTATAGCATAACTCATTCAGACTGGTCTGGGTAGTAAATGATGGTACAAAATGCTTGTTAAGGGTGGGAACTCATCATGAAAAATGTATATCTATGTTTTTTTCACATGTAGGGGCCCATATGTATTGTAATTATCGGAATTGAGTTATTATGTGATATGTGTGACCGTGTGAGGTCCTATGTGATATTAATAACCTTGAATACATGTGAATAATTGTATTGTGTTTTTAAGATACTTAATATGGTAACATTTGTGTATTATGATTATATTCATATTTTATTTGGCATATGAGAAATGTGGAAATTCGTGGATGAAAATGAAATAATGAGTGGATATTAGCTCATATGGTTGTGGAAATATATCATTGTGGTTGGTTGTGAAAATACTCATTGTGATTGGTTGTGGGCATTACATCCTCATATCATACTCATTCATGAAACATTGGTCCCACCGTGGCAACATCTGAGAAAAACTGGCAACACTTTTTTAAAACCCTCCTCGAGGGATGTGCCAGGGAGGAAATATTATAACACCTTATAAAACTCTTTTCGAGGGATGTGTTGGAAAGGAGATATGAGATATGTGGATTGTATATAGGTTGA
Organism: Capsicum baccatum var. pendulum; assembly: GCA_030864225.1. Lineage (NCBI taxonomy): Eukaryota > Viridiplantae > Streptophyta > Magnoliopsida > Solanales > Solanaceae > Capsicum > Capsicum baccatum. Next base: position 80,533,274 of record CM061550.1, read on the forward strand.
TGAATTCCCCATGGGTCCTACGTCGGAAATATTTAGCTTCGTAAGTATATACGGAGATTGTACAATGATCCCAGAGGTTGTGCGACGAACTCGTGCATCATCATCATCATATACAGTGCACTTAATTTATTGTGTTTATGTTGCGTCGTATTGCCTCATTGACTTGTCATCTATGTATTTGTCTTACCTTCCTTTACTTATATTTGATGATCTTGTATCTACATGTTCTCTCTTATTCTATTTATATATGACATAATGTATACTTGTGTTCTATATCTTGGTGTGTTGTTGTAATATATTTGAGATATATATATAAACTATTAGTGGAAGCGGTGTGGGCTACCATTGTGGGATATTTTCTGATTGCAGGTGACGTGACCTTGTTGTATATTTTGTATGCTTTATTTACTACTTTTCTTGGTCATCCTTTGACACCGACTGAGTACAAGTGGACCGTACTCATGCCTATTGCGCTCTTTCGATGCACGTCCTAGATCGAGTGCACCTCATCTTGATTGACTCGGGAAATTGTTGGAGCTTCCAAGTTAGCAGTTGGACATTCATTCGTTCGAAGTTCACCTCTATATTTTTATAGTAGTTATGTATTTATTAGTATTCAAAGACACTTATCATTCCTTTGTGGTTACTTTTTCAATGTATGTGTAGGTATGATTGGTATTTTGGATAAGTTCTTTACGCATTATTATGATTACTTATGTGGTTTGGCTTCGTTCTAGAAGCCTTACCTTGGGAAATGATACCAAACAGTCCAAACAAGCCTCAAAACAGTCCCCCAAAATGCAACAACAACACAAGAGAACAAGAACACAAAACGGCTACAAGAGGCAAACAAAAGAACTAATGATTTGCAATAGATAAATGGATAGATAGTGAGACATAATGCACTACATGTTATAGGCACTAAGATGTACATTAAAAATCAAAACACAAACAACATGAATACAAGACACCTACACTCTTATGTAGACCTCAATGGAATCGGAGCTCCCAAGAAACCACCATTTCTAAGCAAGCTATCAACACAAGGATTCCACCTTGACACAAGGATTCAACCTTACAAGACACTCTCAAAGAGTATTCAAAATATATCATCAAATTTCTAAAATGACCTAAATGTTCTATTTATAGACTAGGGCAACACTTAATTACAAAAATGATTCAAAGGCCCTTAATGAGCCCAAACAAAGGGGCAGCCTTGTAGTGTACTCCTTGGACGGTTTTGGAGTGTTGGGACTTGTTCTCAACACTTCAAAGCTTGTTCCTTGGATGGTCAGCCCCACAAGCCCGGGTCTTCACTCACATCTTCATGTCCTCGAGTGCTAAGATACCACTTTGACCTGTATCATCCTCCTCTCCTTAGAAAGGATTCTTCCTCGAATCTAAACCTTACAAAATAATAGGAAGGGCAAGAAAATAAGTTCCTCAAGATATGAGGGTTAGGATTAGTGTAATCAATCATAGCATCTTTCCAAGGTGGCTCAAACTTCATATACAACCAAACATCCCTCTTACCCGAATACCTTCCCAAGAAAGAATAAATTAGTCTACCCACATAAGTAAGACAATAAACAAGGAACAAGAGTTACTTATCAAGTGGAAAACTTAGACTCTTCTTGAAACAACAATTAGGCTTGAAAGTTGAGATAGGAAAACCATAAATTTCATGCACATTCAAGTTATTCCAAAAGACATCATCACTATATTTCAAATGATCACCTGGGTCAAATGGGTAGAGTGTCCATGGTAACGGGTTAGGAACATATTTCCCTACCTCAATACTACTACAATAACGATCAAACATTCCCTCTATACTCATGTGATCTACAACAAAAACAACTAGAGGGTGATCCTTAGTCAATTTTCCAACATGTTCAACATCACCATTTTCACACAAAAGTTGGTCTTTATGACTTCCATAAGACAATGTACTATCACTTAACACAATGGATTCAACACTAGGTGGATCAACTAGTGTATCCACGATCTTAAGTTATACATTATCATTACAAAATGAAGGCACGTTCGGCTCACCTATAGACAAACTATCATTCACACTTAGATAGTTATTAGCTTTATTCACTAGAGTGAAAGAGTTAATTTGATTACCTAGTAGCTCATGTGGAGCATGGCCACTCATGGAAATTGGATTAGGAAACCTTGGATTCTCTATCAAGTTATCCAACTTCATGCAAATAGAGATCAACGTCCTTTCTATTTGTACATCCATTCTATCCATTATTATTTCCATTCTTTCCATTCGTCCTTTCATTTTCTCCATTTTTCCTTTAAAAGATCTCAATCGGCTTTTCATGGCATCAAGTTTTACCATGATGGATTTAAAGCAACTAGGCATTTCACTTTCATCCTCCATTGTACCTATCCAGGACTACTAAACAAACAACACAAAAGTAGAAAACACATTAAAGGTTAGCAAAAATCAATCCACAATTCGTCTCAAAACAGCCCGTAATCTCTCAATCTCACACTTTTGAAGTATTTACTCTATTGGCCTCACTAGTGTTGATAAGTCGATTATACTCCAATAAGGTTACTTGATCCCAATTGTGGATCGAGGTAGGAGTAGATTTTTGTTTGAAACAACTCAAGAAATAATGTTTGAACTTGGACAAAAGAAAATACTACGACTTAAAAATGAGAAAAGCACACAATACAATGCTTAACACGAAAGAAAACGTACTCATAAACTAATCTACAACCTAGTAGGTATTTACTAGTTTGCTAATTAGCATGAGAATCAACAAAATTGAAACTAATGGAAACAATAAAGTGAAACTAGAATATCCAATGTTATTGAGATCTTTGATGATGTGGCACTTAACTATTGGGCGTTGGAATGTGGTTGAAGTTGAAAATTTTTTGTTTCAAGAAAGTAGTTGTTCAATTTCATGTATGGAAGAGGAGAATTTCGTCCAAAGTATGGGACAAGCAAGGTCTAGACTCCACTTTCAAGACTCATAAAGTCATTCACCTACTTGCGCCAAAATGGCAAGACAACCTTTTGGAGGTCTTGTCCCTCTTTCCTCTTTTGGCTTGTCTAGCAAAAACTGAATTTACTCTCTTTTGGTATGAAGACTTTGGGGAGGTCTTTTGTTCTTTTTCCCCTTTGGTAATGTCTTGAAAGTTGTTTCAAGACTAGAAAAACCCACACTCTCTTTCCTTTAAATTTGGATCAAACAACAACCTTTTACATGACTTCTTTAACACAACACAAGAACTCCAACAACAAAAAGAAAACTGTGCACTCTTCCCACAACAACTTGCAATTTTATTTTCTCAAGAACTTGGGTTAGACTCAAGTAGTGTTAGATAGAAAGAAAACCAACACAAACAACAACAAAGACAATCAAAACAACACCTAAATCTAGACACAAATTCGGTCAAACAACAACAATACTTCAGCCAAGACACCATACACGTAGAATAACTTCTTTTTGTGAGATTTTCGACCTTGGATACCTCTTCTAATCTTAGGAAACAAAGATCTAACACTAGAACACAAAAAATACACAAAAATTACAAGAAAACTAGGCTTAAACTTTTGTCCTAAACACAAAAATGTGGATAGATTACTATTTTTGAGTTTTCAGCTTTTCAACACTTTCTTTTTTTTATTTTTTGAGTGAACAAACCCAAGATTGATCTCGTGGGAACGAAATTAATGAAGGATTTGATACCAAATGATACCAAACAGTCCAAATAAGCCTCAAAACTGTCCCCAGAAATGTAACAACAACATAAGACAACAAGAACACAAAATGGCTACAAGAGGCAAACACAAGAACTAACGATTTGCAATAGATAAATGGATAGATGGTGAGATATAATGTACTACATGTTATAGGCACTAAGATTTACATTAAACATCAAAATACAAACAACATGAATACAAGACACCACACTCTTACGTAGACCTCAAGGAAATCGAAGCTCCCACGCAACCACTGTTTCTAAGCAAGCTATCAACACAAAGATTCCACCTTGCAAGACACTCTCAAAGAGTATTCCAAATATATCATCAAATTTATAAAATGAAAAAATTACCTAAATGTTCTATTTATAGAATAGGGTAACACTTAATTACAAAAATGAACAAAAGGCCCTTAATGAGCCCAAACAAAGGGGCAACCTTGTAGTGTACCCCTTAGACGGTTTTGGAGTGTTGGGACTTGTTCTCAATACTTCAAAACTTGTTCCTTGGATGGGAAGCCACACAAGCTCGGGTCTTTACTCACGTCTTCATGTCCTCGAGTACTAAGATGCTTCTTTGACCCGTATCAGGATATTTCTGTCTTTTTCTCTTCTCGTATTAGTTTGGGTGATAGGCTTACTTGTCAAGGTACGCTGCGACAAGTGTCATCATATCCCTCATTTTTGGATCGTGACAGTGTCCAACTAAAATAAGACGGTGGAAGCATGATTTTATATTAAAGTATATTAAATTTATTAAAAAAAATTTAATTTTATAGGTAACATGACTTGACACGAAATCTTAGAAAATAAATATCCTTATGACCTTTAATTAAAATATATTAAATGTCAAATATCTTTGTTTATATAGGTGTGGGTTTAACGTGACCTAACACAAAACTAAATTAAAGTACATTAAATTTATTAAAATTCCTTCAATTATTAAAATATTTTTAATTTTGTGAATTAAATCTGATTTGACCTAGAATTTAATAAAGTAAAAAAATTAAAATTTTAAATTAAAGTATCTTAAATTTATTAATTTTCTTTAATTATTAAAATACTTTTAATTTTGTTGGTCATGTGTCAAATGAAAAATAGTTGAAACAAATTAAAACGGAGGCGGCGAGTATATATAGCCTCACAAAGACTCATAGAAGAGACTCTACAGGGAAAAAGAAAATCTTAGAGAGAGAATGGCCTACTCATGCCTTTCATCGAACACCGACAACTCCGCCCGCGACATCCGTGAGTTCGATTTAATCGGAGAAGCTGTTGAGGATCATCAACCTTCTGAAGATGTCATAACCGAAGACGGTGAGGAAGAGCCGATGCCTCAGGTGGTTAGAGAAGAAGAAGAATCTGAAGAGGAGAAGTGAACAGTCGGAGGAGATTCGATGAAAGAAGGAAGTTCCGATGGCAATGGAGACTCTAAAGGTTTTTCTGAAATTAAACCTACTGAGCAGAATAAAGATTATGAAGACGCAGATGACGTTAAGGATGAAGATAAGGAGGAGCTGCTGTCTCTGATGGCCGTAGAAGAAGAGATGAATGAAGTTCTTCGTCAATCGAAATATCCCCAGACTCTTCATTCATCTCTTCTTCTCTGACCATCGAAGAAAGCGACTCCTCCTTATCCTCATCCTCATCCTCATCCTCATCCTCATCCTCATCCTCATCACCACTGTCATCGGTGTCTTTAGAATATTTTTGCAGCTCTGCAGGTTCAACTTCAAAAAACCCTTCAGAATCTCCATCGTCATCGAACCTTTCTTCCTCCATCAGAATCTCCTCAAACTCTTCATTATTCTCTTCAGATTCATCTTCTTCTCTTATCACCAGAGGCATCGGCTCCTCCTCACCATCGACAGCGGTGGTGTCTTCAGAAGTTGATAATCCTCAATGGATTCTCCAACTAGATTGAACTCCCGAATGTCGTCGGCCGAGTTTTCGGTGTTCGATGAAACACTTGAGTAGGCCATTCTCTCACTAAGATTTTATTTTTCACTGTAGAGTCTCTGTCTCTTAAACGAGTTTCTTTGTGAGGCTATATATACTCGTCGTCGCCGTTTCAATTTGTTTCAACTATTTTTCATTTGACACATATGACCAACAAAATTAAAAGTATTTTAATAATTAAAGAAAATTAATAAATTTAACATACTTTAATTTAAAATTATAAATTTTCTTATTTTCTTAAATTAGGACCAAATCATATTTAATTCACAAAATTAAAAAGATTTTAATAATTAAAGAAATTTTAATAAATTTAATGTACTTTAATTTAGTGTTGTGTTTAGTCACATTAAAGCCACAGCCACATAATTAAAGATATTTTGAGACATTTAATATATTTTAATTTAAGATCATAAGGATATTTTTTTAAGACTTTGTGTCAAGTCACATTACCCACAAAACTAAAGATTTTTAATTAATTTAATATACTTTAGCTTGAAATCATCCTCCCTCTGTATTATTTTAGTTGGACACAATTTATTTTATATAGTGGTTAAGATATTTTACCCTTTACTGGCATTAGTGATATTCATTAGGCATCAGAATGAATATTGAAATGGTAATTATTCACATTTAATGTATACCATTAATTGTAAAGTAAAATGAGAAAAAATATTAATTAATTATATCTTGACTTAGTAAGTGATCAACTAATATGAGATATTTATTTTTAGTAAGATGACCAACTAAAATTAGATAGGAGAGTAAGATTTTTTAGTTTCTTAAATTTCGTGCCAAGTCGCATTAATCCACACAATTAAAAATATTTTCATACATTTTATATATTTTAATTTAAGATAAGAAGATTTTTTATTTTTCCAAATTTCGTATCAAGTCGTTTAACACACAAAATTAACATACTTTGATTTACTCCTAAGACAATAAGATTCTTTATTATCTCAAATTTCGTGTCAAATACGTTTAATCTACAAAATTAAAGATATTTTGATATCCTCAATGTACTTTAATTAAGATCATAATATTTTTTATTTTCTTAAACTTTATGTTAAGTCAAAACAAGTCAATCAATTTAAAATTAAGGAAGTGGGCAAACCTATTTTCATTGTGATTTGTATTTGTTTGTTGAGAATGTGCCACAAATAACTATAATTTAGAATATAATTATGAATGTAGTTACATTTCGTGTATTTATAAACATAATTACATTTTACTGTATGAAGCGAATAAAAATCGAATCAATAAAAAAAATTATATTTAAGTGGTGAATGTTAATTGCGTTATGGGGTATCAGTTAAAACGCATAAAACATTTATTTTTTTGCATTGTTAAAGGGTATATATTACGTATATGCTATATAATTTAAATGTAACACGTTTCATAATTTTTTGAAATTGCAACTATATATTATAACTTTAGTCATATTTGTCACATCGCTTCTGAAATAGATTTATGATTAAAAATCTCAAATGAATTTTACTATTATATTGAATTTGTTGGATTTAATGAGGATAAGATTGAATTTAATTACTTACAAGTTACAATTTAAAGTATTTATCCAAATTAAGCATGTTTTATCCAATTTATTCATTATATTTATTCTCTCTAATCAGTCTCATTTTTAGCTAGTCAACTTAGTAAAACTAAATGTCCTAAATTTATTGATTACTTACTAAATCAAGATAAAATTAATTAAATATTTTTTTCCCGTGTAATTAATATAATTAAACTTTGGAGGTTTAAACAAATTCTCTTTATCTTCATTCATACGGATAAATGGTGTAATATTAAAGTTGATTATTCCATTAATAATTTTTTAAATACCGTGCAAAATAAAAAAATGTTCAACAAATATGAGATGATGAAAATATTTAAATTATTATTAACCTTAAATGCATCTATTAATACAATTAAATTGATCAAATTTAGTTAATCAATCTACTAATTTGAATACTTTTGAAAGTCTAGAATAATTATCTATTATTCTGATATTTTTTTTCCATGTCATCATTGGTACATTAAGCTATATCTTTCTTGACTATAATCCAATGTTTCATTTATTTAAACGTTTCAATGTTTCATTTATTTAAACGTTTTTCTCTTAATAATTCTAAAAAAAATTAGGATTTTCCATTTTAATTGTTTAAGAAAATAATTGAAAAGGAGAAACAAAATGAGGAAACTTACATTTTTTTGTTAATTATGACTTTTATATTGTAATTTTGGTTTAAATACTTGTCACATCGTGTTTGACGTAAATTTATGATTAAAAATTTAAGTGAATTATTTACAACAACAACATACCCAGTGTATTCCCGCCTAGTGGGGTTTGGGGTGGGTAGAGTGTACGCAGACCATACCACTACCTCAGGAGACGTAGAGATGTTGTTTCCGATAGACCCCCGACTTAGGACCAATAACAGTATAACAAACATAAAAGATAAGTGCATATAAACTAGTATGGTACCCAAGACAAACTAACAGTATAACAAACACAAAAGATAAGTGCATATAAACTAGTACGGTATGCAAAATAAACTACCACTGCTAGCCACGAACAAGAAACTCCAGACACAGAGGAGCGCTCCCATACTATTATTGACGCACTCCCACCCCTTAACCCTCTACCCTAATTTGCGTCATCCACACCTTCCTATCAAGGGTCATGTCCTCCGTAAGTTGTAACTGCTCCATATCATGACTAATCACCTTTCTCTAATATTTCTTCGAACTATCTCTACCCTGCCTAAATCCATTCATAGACATTGTCTCACACCTCCACACTGGAGTATCAGAGCTCCTCTTCATCACGTGCCTTAACCAACGTAACCTCACATCTCACATCTTATCCTCCACTGAGGCAACTCCCACCTTCTCCCGAATAATCGTATTCCTTACCCTATCTTTCCTGGTATGTCCACACATCTATCACAACATTCTCATCTCCACCACCTTCAACTTTTGGATGTGGGAGTTCTTAACTAGCCAACACTCCGCTCCATATAACATAGCCGGCTGGATGACCACTCTGTAAAACTTACCTTTAAGCTTGGGTGACACCTTTTTATAACATAGAACTCCCGAAGCGAGCCTCTATTTCAGCCACCCTGCCCCAATTTGATACGTGATATCCTTGTTAATCTCACCATTACCCTGAATCATAGACCCCAAATACTTGAAACTCTCCCTCTTCTGAATGGCTTGAGAGTCCAACTTCACAAGCACTCCAGCCTCCTATGACACTTCGTTCAACTTACACTCTAAGTACTTCGTCTTGGTTATACTTAACTAAAATCCTTTAGACTCAAGCATCTGTCTCCGAATCTCCACGTTATAATTAACTCCACCCTGAGTCTCATCAATAAGTACCACATCATATACAAATAACATACACTAAAGCACCTCTCCTTGAATATGTTGGGTCAAAACACCCATCACCAAAGCAAATAAAAATAGGCTAAGAATTGATCACTGGCGCAACCCTATCAAAACTGGGAAGTTGCTCCAAATCTTCACCTACAGTTCTCACACGAATTTTCGCACCTTCATACATATCCTAAATTGACCTAGTGTACTCTACGAGCACCCTTCTAACCTCCAAGCACCTCCACAGAATTTCCCTGGGAACGTTGTCATATGTCTTCTGAGTCGAAAGATTCTCGCTAGGTATGACTTTACAGTCTTTACAAAGCATTTTATTCTCTTTCCTAAGAAGAAAAAAGTCTATCTGAGTCTTGTCCACTGAACTACAAAACATAATAAGGTGTTCCTCCTTCTTCCAAAAGCTCTAATTCACTATCTACAACCCAAAAGCCCTAGAAAATCCAAAAGAGAAGCTCCCCCTTCATTCCGTTTCCCAAAATCAAAACCGCCATACACATCATCATAACCTCTCGATAAAGACCCAATATGCCCATTGAAATAACCTCCCATGAAAAGCTTCTCAGTGTTCGGGATGCTCCTCACCACTTCATTTAAAACCTCCTAAAATTCCTTTTTATTCTCCTCGTGCAAACCTACTTACAGGGCTTAGGCACTAATAACATTCACCGCAGACCCTTAAGTGACCAACTTAATAGACATCAACCTATCACCAACTCCCTTTACCTCTACCACCTGCTCCCTAAGTTCTTTATCTACTAAGATACCTACCTCATTCTATGTCTCACGCTACCCGAGTACCATAACTTATAACCATCCACATCTCTCGCCTTAGTGCCTACCTATTTAGTTTCCTAGACATACGCTATACTAACCCTTCCCTTTCTAAGAATCTTCACCAACTTTATAGACTTACCCTGCAAAGTTCCTATGTTCCACGACCCAACTCGTAACCTAGAAGCTCTCTTGTCCTAACTAACCTTACTACCCCTTGCCCCTAACACTAAAATCCATCTTAGACCTAACCCTGGCCCAACCCCCAACCCCGACCCAGACCCAATACCTCCTAACCGCAACCCTAACCCTGACCTATGACATGACTCTAGTCTATCATTACCAATCACATCCACAACACAATAGGGGAAAAAGAATAAAAAAAAGAGAAGGATAACAGAGAGAGATAAAGATAAGGCTACAAGAACACACTGGTTATAATAAAATCAGTAAAGGAGCTTGAATCTGTGCCAAATATATACTAAGGAGATAAACAACAATCTATAATATAAAGAAAGCAACAAAACCAATAATATAACACAAGTTTTGATAAACAATAGTCAATAACGAGAACTATACTAGCACAACTAATAGATATACTTGTAAATCAAGTAATAGTAATCAGACAAGGGAACACACTTCAAAACTATGAAGAAAAATAAAAAGCCAAAAATGCAAATAGGATTAACAAGTAAAACACTATTATGAAGTACCAAAATCAACAAGTAAGTCGTCACCCACAATCCAGATAGTCGACCAAGATGCTCAGAAAAAGGAATCAAAATAGGAATAGTAAGCAAAACAACCAGTAGTAGCCCCTAGAATCAAGAAAACTATACACACAACTAGAAAGAATAGAGCGAGTGCACCTGATCGAAGCTGGGTTAGGTCCGTTTACTTGATGGAGTTGCTGGATTCCGGCAATTTATGGTAGAAATTAGTCACCCAAATAGTATTGTTGTTGCTGGAATAGTGTTGTTGTCACCGAAATTGTGTTGTCATCGCTGGAATAGTGTTGTTGTCACAAAAATGGTGTTGTTGTCGTTGGAATAGTTTTGTTGTCACCTGAATAGTGTTGTCATTGCTGGAATCTACACTTGTAGTACCTAAAAAAGGGTTCTAAAGAAAGAAAAGAAATAGAGAAACAATGAGAAAGAGGTGAAAAGATAGAGGTCATCAAAGTGAGATCGCAAGAATTGCACCAGCATCGATGGCGGTGCAAGAAAGAGTCACCGACTAAAAAGATAAAAGATTTAAGGCAGATCGGCCTTCTGGTATTAAAGATTTTTTGATGGCCAGCGAGGTGCTAGCCAATGGATGAGAGCCTGCTTAAAAAGTATTCGCCGTTGAAGAAGATCGGGGAAAGTTCACAAATGAGAGAAATTAAAATCCTCGACAAGATCGTAATGTGACAGACGCTCCCGTCAGTGCTCTGCCCTGTACGTCAGGCGGTGGAGAGGTTTGGCCGTCGTGCTAATAACTTTAGAGTGGTGGCGGTGAGCAAGTATTTAATTTATCAAAAGTCACTCTGAGACGTGATGATGACATGAGTACTTTCCTCTACCATACTATTACATTAAATTTGCTTGATTTATAAGAATAAAACTAAATCTATTTTCTTATTTATAGTGTTTAGCCAAATTAAGCATGTTCTTCCCAATCTATTTATTATATATTTATAGTGAACAAATCTAAAGTATCATCACTCTGAAATGCATCTATTAAAGACATTTATTTGGTCAAATTTAGTTCATTAATTTTCTTGTTTCAATGCTTTTATTGTCTAGTACAAGTTTCTATAATTTTAATATTTATTTTTTACTCGTCTATCATTGGGTACATCAAGCTATATATCTTCTTGACTAATATTCTTCCGTATACCTACCAACATTCAAATATAATGTGTTAGTCATTTATTTATACATTTTTCTCTTATTAACTCTAAAACAGATATTAGAATTTTTCATTATCAATTATTTAAGAAACAAATTAAAAAGGAGAAACAAAAAAATTCAAATATCATAGAAAATTAAAACGACTAGTTTTAGTATAGGGATTAAGTAAAACAAAAGGGAGGAAGTATGTAAAACAAAAGGGAGAAAGTATGTCCTTTTTATTTTAATGTCTTTAAGATTTTAATAAATACATAAGGTGTTAATTCTATTCATAAAACTGATATTGCTAAGTTGTTTGAACTCCCTACATGAATTTTGTGATTATCAATGATATAAGATTTGATATCTAATGCTTAACCAATTTATTTCGTAGTTCAAATTTGTTCACTTCATTTACCTCTTCTCATTTTTAGATTTTGTAAATCTCTTTAGAAGGATTGCAGCAGTATTGTGACAAAATAGCCGATAAAGAGAAGGAGAGAAGCCATTGCACCACCCATTAAGCTAGTGCCTATCCAACCTATTCAATTTTGGGTTAATGGGTGTTGAAAAATATGTTTCATAAAGAAAAAATATACAAAGAACAACATGAGATAAAGGGTTAATAATATGAACATAAAACATAGATTTGAGGCTTGAAACACATGCAAAATATTTTTCTAAAAATGATATTTGCTCCCTCTTCTCTGTGAGATTTCTATCAGACTGTATGCAAAGAGTTCTAGTGGATATGACAAGACTATTGAATTATGCACTATTTTAGTTTTGGTTTCTCATCCGGTATCCAGTGCCTGTATTGGAGCCCTGACTAATTCGGATTGCGCGTTGCAGGGCCTACTAAGGTGGAAGCGCTTCCAACAGAATTTTTTCCATACTTAGGGTCAAACCCTCAACCTCTGGTTAACGGTGAAGCAGACTCATCCACTGCACCACAACTCATGTTGGTATGCACTAAGTCAATAGTGAAGAAATTCCTTTAGAAAACAAGAAATTAGAACTTAATATTTTTTGAGAAGAAAAGACTCTGTAAAAGTTTTATGTAAAAAAGTTACGTTAGAAATAAGTAATTGGGTTTAAATAGGGATGTTGAAAATCAAATAATAAAAACACACACTTTTTTAAAACAGATACAAATTAAAAGGATACACCCTTTAATTTAAAAGACACCTCTTACAAAAACTTATAATTATTAATTTAATTTAAATAAAAATTCACCAATTTCCCACTGGATAGGAAATCATTGTTATAGTTCTAATACTGCAAGAAGAAAAAGTTGTAAAGAGAAGAAGGAAATTTTTTTTCTACTATTGGGTTTAACTGATGTAACTTTTAGGCCAGCGAATGAAGATAAACCAATTGAAAATAAAAGAATGAATGAAGAGTTAAAGAACGATTAATGGATCTTGGGACGGGTCAATTTCGGGGCAGAAGAGTTGGGTGAATTTATATTTTGGATGTGGTAAGTATTTTATTTATGTGGCAATTAATATTTTAAAAAAAAAAGGAAAGGGGTTTTGTAAATTTCCAGCACATCATCTAACCATCAAAGGGTATAATATGCTCCTAAACTCTAACAGCAGGGCATTCGTGAACTAAATTTGTAACAGAGGGTATATTTAAACCTTTTTGCAAAGTTCAGAGGCATATTTGATCCTTTTTCCTTTAATGTATACTATTAATTGTAGAGGTAAAATAAAAAGAAACTAATTAATTCTATCCTGATTTAGTAAGTGATCAATTAATATGAGACATTTCTTTTTAATAAGATGACCAATTAAAATTGAACAGAAGAATTGATTTTTTATTTGATTAAATTTTGTGTCAAGACACATTAAACTCACAAAACTAAAGATATTTTATTACATTTAATAAATTTTAATTTAAGATTATAAATTTTTTATTTTCTCAAACAAGTCACTTTAATTTTACCAAAAAATAAAAAGATTAAGAATTTTTAATACACTTAAAGATACTTTATTTTACTCCTAAGACCATAAGATTAGGGGTGTGCAAAAATTGAACCATCCAATAAATAGAATCGATAAAAATGTTATTGGTTTATTATTATTGGGTTATTGGGTTAACGATTTTTTAATGGCTTTATTAAAAAAAATTTTTGGGTTATTGATTCGGTTTTGATTTTTTTAATTGAGTTATTGAGTAAAACGATAACCCAATAAAAATATTCCAAATTACTATTTGTATTTTGTGCATATTTTCTTATCGTTTAAACCGAAAACCGAACTTTTAAGGACTAAAAATTGACAAATCAAAATTGATAAAATATATCTTATTGGTTTGGTTATTGGTTTAGCATATTTAAAAATTGATAATTAATAAATAAAATCGATAATATATAAAATCGAACTGAACCGACCGAAGCACACTCCTACATAAGATTCTTCATTTTCTCAATTTTCTTTCCAAATTACATTTAATTAACAAAATTTTGTGCATATTTTCTTATCGGTTAAACCGAAAAATGAACTATTAAGGACTAAAAATTGACAAATCAAAAATCGATAAAAAATATCTTATTAGTTTGATTATTGATGTAGAGTATTTAAAAATTGATAAACAAAATCGATAATACATAAAATCGAATCGAACCAACCGAAGCACACTCCTACATAAGATTCTTCATTTTATCAATTTTCTTACCAAATCACATTTAATTCACAAAATTAAAGATACTTTGATATATTCAATATAGTTTGATTTAAATCATGTGATTCTTTATTTTCTTAAACTCTATATCAAGGCAAAACAGATTAATCTATTTAAAACTAAGGAAGTGAGAGAATCTATTTCCAATGTGCGGTAACCATAGTCCACACTATGGTGGGGAGGCTTAGGGTAATGAAACTAGGGCGGGTGGGTGGGTGGGGTGGGGTGTATAAAGAAGAAAGGAGTGGCTCTTATTTAAACTATTTTTAGTTAAAAATTGTGTGCATACGCGCTTTATATGCGTGAAAGCACACATTTTGTTCCAATTCACCAATTAAGTGCCACCTAAACTTAGTCAACAGTCAGAAGGGTTCGAAATATTGTGATTCATTGAGTTCAAGGGTTCAGACAAAGGTCTACGTAAAGGCGTTCACATTACAAACTCAGACAAATACAATGGTAAATTGATCATTCTTTTTTTAGCAGTCTCTTTGACAGGTTATATATAGTCGTAGCCGTTTCAGTTTATTTTGACCTATTTCTTAGCGGGCACATTTAAACTATAAAATTAAAAATATTTTAATAATTACAGAAAATTAATAAGATTCTTTAATTTTGTGTTAAATCATGTTTAATTCAAAAAATTAAGATATTTTAATAAATTTAATGTACTTTAATTTTAATTCATAAGATTCTTTATTTTTGTATATTTCTTTGTCGAGTCACACTAAAATCACAACATTAAAGATATTTTAATACATTTGATATATTTTAATTTAAAGTCATAAGAAATTTGTGTCAAGTCACGTTTACAAACAAAATTAATAATATTTTAATACTTCTTCTATTTAGTTTTACTTGTCATATTTTTAGTTGACACACCTATTAAGTAAAATAATTAATAATATGATTATTTTACCATAGTATCCCTATTAAATTGTGCTTAAATTGTAACTTAAAACTAATTTAGAAAATAAAACAATTAATGTTAATGGTAAGATAGAAAAAAAGAAGTTGTCTTCTTTTGAATATCTTAAAAATGACAAGCAAAAGTAGAAATTCAATTAAGAAATTAGTGGCAGGTAAAAGTGAACGGCGGGATTATACTTTAATTTAATTCTCTCCGTTCTATTTTAGTTGGCACATTTCATTTTTACACGGTGATTAAGAAATTATAAATTAAATGATCAATTTATTATTTTACCTTTTATCCGTACTAATGATATTCATTGGGCGTAGTAATGAATATTGAAATTGTAATTGCTCACATTGAATGTATGTTATTAATTGTTGGGCTAAAATATAAAATAATAATTAACTCTATCCGAATTTAGAAAATGATCAACTAATATGAAACATTTAGTTTTAGTAATATGACCAACTAAATAGAATGAGAGAAGTAAGATTATTTAATCTCTTAAATCTTGTGTCAAGTCATGTTAAATCCATAAAATTAAAGATATTTTGATACATTTAACATATTTTAATTAAAGATCATAAGATTTTTTATTTTCTCAAACTCCTTATCAATTCATATTTAACGCACAAAATTAAAGATTTTTAATACAATTACTTTAATTTACTCCTAAGACCATAAGATTCTTTATTTTCTCAAATTTCGTATCAAATAGCGTTTAACCCATAAAAATAAAGATATTTTGATATATTCAATATACTTTAATTAAAATCATATGATTTTTTATTTTCTTAAACTCCTTGTTAAGTCAAAACAAGTCAATCAATTTGAAACTAACAAAGTGGGAGAATCTATTTTCATTGTGTGGACACCTAATTTTGTCCCCCCCCCCCCAAATCTAATTTTATTTATTTTTAGCTCACATTACCCCACACCCTCATCCGTGTGATTATACCCTACAAAAATACAAAAATAACAACCCTTAACATAATCCCTAACAAGTTCTATCTCTTCTTCCTTTAATTTTTACGTAATTGTGAATAATTTGTGTGTTTGTTATGTTTGAATCCTTGTTGTGAGTTGGTTGATGTTGGTTTCATACTTTGAAAAGTGAATTGATAATCGAAGCATGTATTAATCATTAATTGAGCATGAAATTAGGGGGTTGGGAATTGAAAGATTGATTTGATGAATGTTGATTATTTTGTTAATTGTTGAACATGATAGTATCATGTTTAGGCCAAAAATGATAGACAAATTCTACGTTTTGGAGTATGCAACTTGTAGGATTCTAATCATCGAATGTGTAAATATTTGTGTTGAGTGATTTTCTCCATTTTTATCGCATTTTATTAAATGTATTCATTTAGCTGGGGAATGCCCCGAGGCTCATTGTATTTATTCACCGAGGAATGTCCCGACATATTATGTCTTCAAAGAAGGTTTGCGATCAAGGACCGAGGCATCGGGTAAAGCACGGGAGCGTAGTTCAGGATTAGGGTAGTTTAGAATAGGATTTATTTTTCGCATTCTTTTTATTTTTGGAGTGTATAATTGGACTGAACACTATATTTTGGATTTGTTTTGTTTTGTGTGTTTGATTGTTTGCTTTATGTGTATTTTTTGTGTGGTTTATACATTTGTAATGTCAAATTAGTCGATATGCTCTACCAAGCGACCGTGGTCGAACCACAGGATCGAGGGGTTCCTAACACCTTTTCCTCGGTAAATAGAATTCCTTCACCGAAATCTCTGTTCGCAGATCAGTTATAGAGTCAAAACCATTTTGAAAAGAATTTCAAAAGGTGAATTGGCACACCGGATTATGCCAAGTGGCGACTCTGAGTTTTGAATATAAAAAGTCTCTTTCGAAACAAATATCCATTTTGTCACTTAATAATGAAAACCCTTTGAAACTTCAAATTAATCTTTTTTTTTGGAGTTAAAAAAAGGGGTGTGACAGCTCTGGCGACTCTGCTGGGGAACCTTTTTAGAATTCGAGGTTATTTTTGCAGTTATATCGGCTTAGTTTTGACATTATTTGTGTTATTGTTTCTATTTGTTTATCGTTCTTGAGTGTTTATGTGCTACGTGTTTACAGTTTTTCTCTTATATGTTACCACTTTATATCTGGCATCATTTGCATAACCCGATTCAATTCTTTCTACAACAAGTTCTACAGTACAAGTTGTGTACACGACCTATAGTTGAGTCACCCTTATTTTTAGGAGGTGGAGCCACCGGCTGGTATGGAGTGGATGGAAAGCTATCGTAGCCACTATCGACCATACGTTCCCCCGAACAGCCTTCATAGTGAACCCCAACATAAGTCAGCCTTTAGGTCAGGCTTATTTGTATCATATTGAGATCTAGAGGGACCCACGTGGACCTTTGTAGGAGACTCACCTCTAAAGCATTCCTAAGTGCTAAATGTTGTATCTTTGAGGGTAACAAGGTCATTTGACAGACTGATTTGGGCAAATGCATGAGTTAGAAGCAAAGTGTGTAGGCAAGAAATTGTTGGAAAAAGAAGGATGGAAAAAAGAGAGTGAAAAAAAAGAGATTTGGTAGTTTTTAGGGTTCTTTATGGCTTTTGTTTTTCACAATTCAAAAAAGTATTTTTTTTTACTTTTTGCACTCATTTCCCAAAAAATCAAAAACGTTAAAAAGATTTTCCTTTTATTTCTTTAGTAAGTATTCACAATTCGAAAACTCCAAAAATACTTTTTCCTTTCAATAGGAGCTTTGTACATTTTTATATAACGAAAATATCAAAAAGATTTTTTTTCTTTAATAGTTGTTGGTGTTAGTTTCTAATTAAAAATCCAAAAAGATTCTATTCGTCTGTCTTTAGTCGTGACTCTCAATTCAGGATTTAGTTTGTCATTGAATCCTTAATTGTCCAATCTGGATGAACTACGCACCCTGATTCTCCTCTCTCGGGAGTGAGATACATAGGCATCCTATTATGGGTTCGGGGATCTTATTTAAAAAATCCAAAAAGATTTTCATCACTCTTCATTTAGAGTAGGTGTTTCATACATATCTTGAAAAGAAAAATACAAAAAAAAGAAAAAAATGAATTTCCTCAATACGCATAGGTTTTATTTTTGGTTTATCTTATCTCAAAAATTCAAAAAGATTTTCTTCACTCTTTATTTAGAGTAAGTGTTTTATATACATCTTTAAAAGAAAACTACAAAAAGATTTTTCTTTAATAGGTTCAAGTTTCATTTCCGTATGAAATTCAAAATTGAAAATCCAAAAAGATTTTTCTTTGGTAATCATAGGTTTCATTTTGTATAGAAACTTTAAACGTGAAAATGCAAAATGAGTCTATTCTTTTGATAATTTGTTATTTTCTTCTCTTTTAAAGTTTAAAGAAAAGAAAAAAAGACAGGAAAAAAGTTTAATTGGCCATTTTGGAAAAACTTCACGAACAACGCACACCTGATTCTCCTCTTTCAGGGGTGAGAAACGTAGACGTCCTTCTTGGGTTCGGTGATATTTTCTAAAAGAAAAAAAAGTTTTGAAGAAAATGTTGAACTCTAACATATTTGTTGCCTCTTGTTCAGTTAGTTTAAGGTGGTTGGTTTGTGGCATCCTAGTTGGTCCTCCACATCGCACCAAATCTAAAGAAAGTTTAGTTGTGTTCAACAAGGATATGATGAGTGACCTCATGGATCAAACAAAGAGGAAGGAAAATGAGAGTTTAAAGGAAGAGAATTTGATAATACGACAACAAATGATGGAAATGTATCGAGCTTGGGCTAGTGGGCTACCTTCTCCTCCATTTTCCACTATTGATCCTGCCAATATATTGAGTTTTTCATCACAATTGCAAAAGTCAATTCCCTATTATTGATTGACGCACCACAACATGCCTCAAAATTCATGCCATGTCAGCTACATCTCAATACATCCACCACTCATTGTCTAGCACCTCGGGTCACAGTTTTGAAGGTTGTAGTGCTTTGAAAAGAGAAACAGAAAGGTTGATTCAAGAAAATTTGATCATAGTGCAAAACATTGACACTATGAAGGTCACACAGAATCCTTCACCCACACACGGTAATGCATGATATGATATGTGGGAAGCAATGAGTCAAGCACGGAGATCCAGAACTTATTTGTTGAAGAGAATGTGTCTGACAGTGGTGGAAGCTCTAGTCATGTTGATATACAAACTAGTGGCTAATTTGTCAAGCTGAGCAATTGAGAAGTCACCCCTCTCCCTACTAGGAAGAGGTCTGGTATTTTGTTTTGTTTTATTTTCTGTTATCCGAATTATTTTAGGGTTGTAGTTTGGGATCTATATTGTTTTATTTCTCTATAGTTTTTGTTTAAACCCTTCTATCTTTTTTTTCAATGAAATGTGGTGTCCCTTGTCATTTTGTCTCATTTTAAGTCATTTGTTTGTTTTCTTTACATAGTACATTTTTATGTTAGATCTAGTGATATGACATACTAACGAAACTTTCAGCTAGATCTTAAAATCCAATTTGAGCATGAACTTTGAATCAGAGGGCTAAAGTTAGAAAAAACATCCAAGAAAATTGTAGAGTGCTGAGACATTTGGTGACAAGTTGAAGCTTTCTTCAAAAATTAAGGCAATTGTTTTGAGAATCACAAGAATCACTTGGTCATCAATTGAAAGACATGTCTCAATTAGGTCAAATAGTGTCTGTGTGAATAGAAAGAAATTCAGCTCCACGAAATCATAAGTCATTCAATGTGAGGAATGTACAACGAAAGTGGAGTTGTATGCTAGAAAAATGCAGAAGAAGCAGTGATGCATAGACTCAGTCAAAGTTAATGCTTAAAAGATGTCACAAATTATCTTCATCTTTCATTTTCTATTACATGATGTGTACTGGCATTTTCAAGGATTTATATGACGAAGGCATTTCATTATGCTATCCAAATATTGTGTCATCCTTTGTTTACCCCATTTGAGCCTGATAACGCCCAAACTACAGCTCTCGTAAGAGTGTAAGCGGTCGCTGTCAAATATAGAACCCAACTGGGTTAGGTGTCGAATCCCACAGGGAATACTTGGTCACTAAGTGTTGCAACTATTATTAGACTATTGGTCAAAAATTCTACGGAAAGGGGGGATTTTTGGTTTGGCGTGAATTAAGAATAGAAAAGTAAAAACGGAATGCTTTTTTTAGTAGGTTTTAATCAATGAGAATTATAAGTTAGGGTTATGTCCACCTTATGAGTTCTACGTATCTATTAACTATGAGTAATGCGGAATTCAGACATGCATGCACTTATAGAGATTCGTATTCTAAGAGTAGATCCTAGTGTCTCTCGACCATCAAGGATTATCTCACTTTAACTCTCTCGAGCTTAAAGCGTATAACTAATGGTACGAACTCTCCAAGAGGTTAATCCAGTTACGGCATTAACATGTAAACAGGGGTTGGTAGCCCTATTTCCTTGTCACACTCTCTTTTCCAAACATGTAACTTTTCTCTCAAACAAGTTAATGCTATAATGGCGTATTCTATCTGTTTGCAACCACACGAATTTAATTAAGATGAAGAGAGTAATGATATAAGTAGCATACGCATCAAGAATTCACAAACTCATTGTAATAGATAGTATCTCATAAGGCTTCTATAACCCTAGCAGAGAAGTTTAGCTACTCATAATTGTAAAGGAAAACAACGAAGATATCATCATCATACCAAAACAATAGAAGTCTCACGATAGGTATTTGTTGGCGTCACTTGTGAGGATGACGTGATTCCTTGCTAGTCAGTCTTGTAGCGTTTCTCTTGTCTAAAAGTCGAATAAAGAAAATAATGACAATGGGAATGAATCTTGAAAAATTCAGCAAATAGGGTTCTTTATAACATCCTTGCCCTAGTCCTACTTGGTTACTGCATCCTTAACCTAGTCCTACTAGGTTACTGCTGCACCCCTAAGTATTAGGAAATACTATTTTTTTGCCCGGGACAATTTCTCCATGCGTCACATTCAGTCCATAAGCTTCCAAAAGCTGCCTTCCTTCTTACGTGAAGTTTTCCTTTGCTGCCCAAGGGTCCACAAAGCGCTGAAATCTTCATCATAAATACCTGAAAACATGCTAATCACGTTGGTTAGCTCACTTATAGGAAAATGGACTAAAAGTGCAGGAATTATATATTTTGTCCTTAAAATTTAGCTAGAATATGGGTAAATTATAGTGCTTAAGGCGTGTAAATACGCCTAACATCAACACCCCACACTTAGAGCTTTGTTCATCCTCGAACAAAATATTACGTCCATGCAATCATCTACTTAGAATATCGCAGCAGCAACATAAAATGTTCAACAAGACATGCAAGGCAATTATTAACAAAGAGTGGGTTTCTTGACTATTACTAGAAACAATTCAAACTCCAACATAGACTCGTGATGATGGTGAATTCGTATCCACAAGTTAAGGCACAAAGAATCATACACGACTACCCAACAATCATCAACCATGTGTGTCTCACATAATATATCACCCATAATCACTCACAAGTTTTGTATTTTTCGGAACATGGGTATAAGACTCTCCTTGCTCTCACTCTCACAAAGAATTCATTAGTTGTAACTGATGACCATAGGCTTGCCCATAATGTAATGCTCCACTAATATCAGAATGCTAAGCTTAGGATCAACTAGGTCTTTACAGGTTGTAATGTAGGCTAAGGGACAGGTCGGACTATTTTGCCTAGAAATAGTGACTATGTTCCCTAAGAGCTTTAATGCATCACATTGTGCCATTAACACTCTCTTTTAAACAACCTTTCTACCTTTCTTTCATCTACCACCCCTTTTCACCTATTTTTTTATTCAAACATAAACACAATTATCTTTCATTTTTTCTATTTCTTTTTCTTTTCCTCTCTAAAATTTTTTTTTTTCATATTTTATGAAGAACCTTTATGATAGCCACTCTTTTTCACAACAATTTCAAGTACCAATACACTCTGAGGTATCACTCTCACCTAATTTCCTCTTATGTTGTCACATGTCTTTATACTTAAAGCGCTTAGGAATTTGGATCAAATTATGGTCTTGAAAAAAATGGATTAGGCTCCATATGAGGCTGTCAAAGAAAATAGCTTAAAGGCTCAAAGGGGGTTAACTATGATAAGGTATACGGGTAGGTACAAAGAAGGTAAACAATCATAGGCTGTCAAAGAAATGCCTAAATCATCTCCTAAACTTGCACTCTTTATTTCGCTTTACACACACACAAGGCAAGTTCTAGCATCAACCACAACTCAGAATATACTATTACCTCACACACACAAGGCACATGGTCGACTTTATTGGAAGCAGTATAGACCCTTAACCCAACAAATGAAGGAATTAAACCACACGCTTATCACATAGTGAGTCACACTTAGAGCCTAAACATCTTAATAGTAATAATTTTAGCACAACTCTTGTCATACTTACCATGCCGCCTATCAGAACAATTCCATGCACTTCATGCAAAATCTAAAATAAACTTAAAAAAATTCAAAAATTTAACTACTACTACTAAAAATCAAACAAATTAACATAAATAAATGTAGGTAGGCAAAGAAACACAGCATACAAATACCAGCACCCCACACTTAGACGGGACACACTGCCCTCAGTGGAAAATAAATAAGGAAAACCTGGTTTAGTCTAACTCCTCCTCTGTGTCTAGGGTCATACCCCCTGCATCGGAATCATCATCGGAGTGGTTGGCATCAGAATTATCCTCGACGTCTGAGTCTGGCATTCGGGGATCATCATCGGTTGGCACGTCATCGTCAAGAGGTTCCTTAAAATATACACCTACTCCACACATAGACCTCGCATGCTCATTCATTGGGTAGTCATAATCCAACTGTTGGAGCTCTGCAGCAGTTGGAACATGACCTCCACTCATCATGTTAAACCTCGTCATGCCATATGAATGGCGGAAGAAGCTTTCATCGCGAGCATGTCTTTCTGTAGTGGTCAGGTTGACGCCATGCATAGATTCAGCATCTTTAACCTTTATGAGGTCAACCTTCTTTGGGTTGTGTGGAAGCTTATGATCTGCAGGTTCCTCTTCGATGTCCTCCTTCCTCAATATCGCAGTCAACAGATTTCCAAAGCTAAAGTGGGACCTTTTGTGCAGCCTAGCCTTATGCATTGAAGATCGAATAATCGCCCCAATGTTGATGGGGATGTTCATCATCAAAGCGTACATCAAGCACCCTCTATCACGTGTGATCTTTGTGTACTGTGTCCCTGGAATCAAGCAAGAGTTGACTATCCGCAACCATATCCGAGCTTCTCTGTTCAAGGAAGCATATGGGAAGGTATTGTGCCGACTGGTATCCTTGTGATGACTCCAATGTGCCATTGATCTTGTTCCGCACAGTGTGTGTCTGATTGCCCTGTACGGAGGTCTTTGTTGAATCTCCTTGAGCGGTGATGGATCTACAGATGGAAGACCCAGAAAAGAGTTGAAGAACTCTGCGTTGAGTTGTAAGACTTGGCCCCGAATCTTTACTTCACTCCCTGTAGTCTTTGGGGACCAATTGGCATAGAATTCTCGTGTTAGATCGAGATTACACTCTCCCATATCTCGAAATATGAAATCAAGATGTAACGTCTTTATTTTGGCCAAAATGCGAGGTTCTTTCTTTGCTAGGCTCTCCTTTTGTATTAACTCCACGTGAACATATTTTTTCATTTTGTTGTTCTTGTACCACTCCTTTCCTTCCTCCTCTAGGACCCATTTTATCCCGAACATGCGGCGAGGTATTTCCAGTGAGGAGAATTCAGCTTGCTCTTTTCTTCCTCTTTTCTGACCCTTCTGTGAGGTGGATGCTTTTTCTTTTCCTAGTCGACTTTTTGGTGCCATTGAACCTGAGATTTAAAATAAAGTCATATTATCTCTATCTTGGTAGATTCAATCGATAAACAATAATAGTGGCACTACCCTACACTTAATTTGTTGGTACAAACTAATTAAGTGAATGATATTGATTACTCAGACTTCATCGACATACGTATAGGTGATATGTTCCAACAATCCGTTTTAGCACAATCATACTTTCATGTTGTCTTTAACTATCCTTTTCAACTCTATGTCATGTAATCTTGACTATACTTTGCACTTTTGGAACAAGACGACTACATAGAGATTGAATCAAGTTTATGGCATAGAAATAATTGTAACATATCATGCTTGTATTCAACCGTGCTTTTTATCTCGATGAACGAGTCATTCAAAACATTCCAATGTTTTACTTACACGATTATGTGCTTAAATTTACCATTTTGATTCCGCAACAAGATGACAGTGTATGACAATCAAATACAAATTGGAACAAAGTTTAGAACACCCATACGTAATCTTTCACTCAACAAGATGTATCATAACAAACCAATCTTATACAAATCACCAACAATATTTCAAGATTTATCAAATCATTATAGACGTAGTATTGTAATAACTATGGAAAATAAAAGAAGTACTTACTTGGTGATGGCCTTTGGAAGATGATCTTGCAATGTTAGAAGAGCAAAAAGAAAAATTTTGAGAGATTTTAGAGAGGTAGGCGGCGCTTTGATTGAGTGAACAATGTGATTTTATCTTAAGGATGAAGTTCTATTTATAGCCCAAGGCTTGGGTCGGGTTTGACCCATCTAAAATTGGGTTAGGAGACCAAAAAGTGAGTATAGGCGGCGCCTAATACTTTGCCTATGCTTGGCATAGGCAGCTCCTTTTGCAAAGCCTTATTGGACATAGGCGGCGTCTATGCTATGGCATTCTAGATTCAGAGACAAAAGGCATTGGCATAGGCGGTGCCTAATGCTTTGCCTAGTTGAGTATAGGCGGCACCTATGCTATGGCATTGTAGATTCAGAGAGCTTAGGCCATAGCATAGGCCTTGCCTTGTTCGTTGCCTAGATTTACATAGGCCTTGCGTTGTTCGTTGCCTAGATTTACATAGGCAATGCCTAACCCATAGCCTTTACTTCTTCATTCCTAACTTACCACCTTCAACATGAACCACTTCCAAATCAAAATTCGAGACCAATCTCCTCCCTTATACATCTTGCACCTACACTTACTCAAAAACAACAAAAATGATTAGAACAATGGGTTGCCTCCCACCAAGTGCCTTAGTTTTGGTCGTGGCACGACTCGTCTTTTTGGATCTTTATTTAACAAACGCAAACTCTTAGTAAAACAAAACGATTAAAAACCATGGGTTGCCTCCCATGTAGCGCTTGATTTATTGTCATGTCACGACATAGTTACCTCGAGTAGTTAGACTTCATCGAGATAGATGGTGGCCATGCATTTTATCAATTCAAGAGGACCGATATATGGCTTTACTGGTTGTCCATTCACCTTAAAGACAACACCATTATTGTCCTCTAACTCTACTACTCTAGACGAGTAGACTTGGTTAATTTTGAATAGACCAGACCATTTAGACTTTAACTTACCTGGGAATAGCTTCAGTCTGGAGTTGAAGAGAAGCACCATATCACCTTTTTCTAAAGTTTCGTTGGATAATCTGCCGATCATGATACTTTTTCATCCATTCCTTGTAGAGGTCTGATATTTCATACGCATGTAGACGGAATTCATCCATCTCATTCAGCTGCTCTAATATCATATTCGTAGCATTATCCCAATTCAAATTTAGTCGCTTCAACGCCCACAATGTTTTGTGTTCGAGCTCAATGGGCAAGTGACAAGGCTTCTCATAAACTAGTTGGTACGGGGACATGCCAATTGGCATTTTGAATGCAGTCCTATAAGCCCATAAGGCATCGTCCAGCTTCCGAGACTAATCTTTCCTATTAGCATTTACATTCTTAGCAAGGATCAGCTTGATCTCTCGATTAGATACCTCTACCTGTCCACTAGTTTGTGGGTGATAAGGTGTGGCTACCTTATGTTGCTTGACCCCATATTTCACCAACACGGATTTGAACAGCTTGTTGCAAAAGTGTGATCCTCCATTGCTTATGATGGTACGTGGTACCCCAAAATGAGAGAAGATATTTCTCTTCAAGAATGCTACAATACGCTTACCTTGATTATCAGCCAACGCTACAGCTTTGACCCATTTGGATATATAATCCACCGCAACTAGGATATGTTTCATCCTAAACGAACTCACAAATGGGCCCATGAAATCAATACCCCACACATCAAAGAGCTCTACTTCAAGTATCTTAGAGATGGGCATCTCATGGTGCTTCGAAATTGCACCTTTCCTCTGACACTGATCATATCTTCTCACAAAATCATACGCATCCTTAAATAGTGAAGGACAATAATAGCTACTTTGTAATACCTTCCTTGCTGTCCGACCACCTGCATAGTGTCCCCCAACGCATGACTTGCTTACAATATACTCGGCACCTCCACATGAGATATGCATCGCCTGATAACACCATCCGCATATCGTCGAAACAAATATGGCTCATCCCAGAAGTAGTGTTTTACATCATGCATGAACTTCCTCTTTTGATGAAAAGATAGGTGCGCGGGTATCATATTACTTACCACATAGTTCGCAAAGTCTGCGTACTATGGTAATTCTTCCACCATTGTGGCTAGGATCTCTTCGTCGGGGAATGCATCATTAATCTCAACATCAGGCTGCGCTATGTGCTCATTCTCAAGTCTAGATAGATGATCAGCCACTTGGTTTTCACAACCTTTTCTATCTTTTATCTCGAAATCAAATTCTTGCAGCAATAACACCCATCGAATTAGCCTTGGCTTTGTATCCTTCTTTGCCATTAAATATCTCAGAGCTGCATGATCTATGTGAACCACCACTTTGGTTCCCAACAAGTAAGCACGGAACTTTTCAAAAGCATACACAACCGCTAGGAGCTCCTGTTCCGTGACAGTATAGTTCTTCTGGGCTCCATTCAAGGCATTGCTTGCATGTTAAATTAGATGAAATAATCTATCTCTTCTCTAACCAAGTATAGTGCCCAAAGCTACCCCACTTGCATCACACATGACTTCAAACGGTAGAGACCAATCAGGCGCTATAGGGGCTTCAACTAGCTTCCCTTTAAGGCATTCAAATGCTTTCAAGCAATCTTCACCGAAGTCGAACTTAGAATCCTTCTCCAAAAGTTTGCATAACGGACTAAAAATTTTGGAGAAGTCTTTGATAAATCTTCGATAAAAAACTGCATGACCGAGGAAACTACAAACTCTTTTTACAGAAATTGGAGGTGGGAGTTTCTCGATAGCTTCAATTTTAGCTCGGTCAACCTCAATTCCTCTTTCGGAGATTTTATGCCCAAGAAAAATACCTTCTTTAACCATAAAGTGGCACTTCTCCCAGTTTAGTACCAAGTTGAATTCAACACATCTCTGCAATGCCATACTCAGATTCGCTAGGCACGATTCAAATGACTCACCCACAACTAAAAAATCGTCCATGAACACCTCCAAGGTGTCTTCAACCATATCAGAAAAAATGGACATCATACAACGCTGAAAAGTGGCGGGTGCGTTACATATCCCAAACGGCATACGTTTAAAGGAAAACATACCATATGGGCATGTAAAGGTTGTCTTCTCTTGATCTTTGGGAGCCATACAAAATTGATAATAGCCGGAATACCCATCTAAGAAACAAAACCATCCTTTCCCTGCCAATCGATCAAGCATTTGGTCCATAAATTGCATTGGGAAGTGATCCTTAAGCGTCCATGGATTCAGCTTCCGGTAGTCCATACACACTATCCACCCTGTGACAGGTCTGAGTGGGATTAACACATTCTTTTCATTTGCAACTACCGTCATGCCGCCTTTCTTGGGTACACACTATACCAGGCTCACCCATTCACTGTTGGAGATTGGATACACAACCCCTGCATCTAACCACTTAATAATTTCTTTCTTCACCACCTCTTGCATAGGTGGATTCAGACGCCTTTGATGCTCAATAGTGGGTATGCAATTTTCTTCAAGATGAATCTTGTGCATATATATCTCAGGTGGAATACCAATAATATCAGCAATAGTCCAACCAACGACTTTTTTGTATCTCCTAAGAACAGAGATGAGAGCTGCAACTTGCTGCTCACCCAAATCAGCCGCCACAATAACAGGAAGTGTGTTTCCACTTCCCAAGAATGCATACTTAAGATGATTGGGCAGATCCTTCAATTCGAGCATTGGTGGCTCTTCAATGGATGGTTTAGCTGGTGGTGTAGGTCAATTTTTGAGATTAAGGTCCAGCTTCTTGCGAGCATGAGAATACGAACCTATTCCTATTAGAGCAAAAATAGTTTCCTCAACATCCTCACGCTCAACATTCATAAGCATCGCCGCCAATGGATCAACAATAAGCTGCTTCTATATAGCTAATTCTTTCTCATCATCACAATAAACCTCAGCTACAGAGAACACATTCATATCTTTGGGATGCTTCATTGATTTGCATACATCAAAACGAACCACTTCGTTATTCATCCGAAATTAAAGCTCATTAGCTCTTATGTCAATAAGCACACTTCCAGTTATGAGGAAAGGGCATCCCAAGATTATAGGAACTTCAGAATCCACCTCACAATCCAAAATAACAAAGTCTGCAGGAAAGATGAAGGAAGAAACCTTCACCAACACATCATATAAGATACCGACAGGTCGTTTGACCAACCTATCTGCCATCACGAGCCGCATATTGGTTGGTGTAGGATCGCCCAACCCCAACTTCCTGTAAATAGATAGTGGCATCAAATTGATGATAGCTCCCAAATCGCACAATGCCTTAGCAAAATCCAAAGATCCAACCGTGCAAGGAATAGTGAAAGCACCAGGATCTGCCTTTTTCTGAACTAATGATCTGGTAGCGATTGCACTGCAATGATGTACAGTATCTGTCAACTTATAACTTGCTGCCCGCTTCTTTGTCAAAATATCCTTCATAAATTTCATGTACCCAGGCATTTTTTCCAGTGCCTCTAACCAATGGAACATTAATAGTTAGCTGCTTCAACATAGTCATAAATTTATTGAACCTGGTATCGTCAGCTTTCTTCTTCAATCTCTGAGAAAAAGGTGGTGGTGGAAGGCGAATAGTTTTCTCCACCGCTTCCTTTGTATTTGGCTTCTGATAAACAATATTTTCTGGCTGTAGACGTCTCAGGGTGACGTCATTAACACCCTCCTCAGCTTTTTCGGCATCTTCTAGTTCTGTATTGATAACATTATGTAATATATCATCTACCACCTGCTTGTCTTTGGGCAGGTTTTCCAATACCTTACCACTTTTGGTAGTAATAGCCATACATGATACATCGTTCCTTGGATTTTGCACAGTGTCACTAGGTAAAGTGCCAGCCTTTCTTTGATTCAATGCCGCTGAAAGTTGACTCAATTGTTGTTCCAGCTGTTTTATTGAAGTGGAATGTGAGTCAACCAACTGATTTATTAATAACAAGTCATTCTTCATCTCGTTCACTCCTGTATTAGTTGCCTCTACTTCTTTCAACAATTTAGCTATCATATCTTCTATTGACATCTACCCCGAACCAGATGATTTCCAGGAGGAATATACAACCCACTCCTGTCAGTTTTATTCTTCCAACTACCTTGATCACGATCCTTGTTTCCAGATTTATCATAATAGTTCCGACCTTGGTTTCCTTGGGCATTGCCTCAAAAACCCCCCGATTATTCAAGTAGTTCGCTTTTTCCTCAGAATCAGATTCATCTCTTCCTTTTGACGCAACTGCTTTGACTTTTTTGGTATTCCCTGATAGTAAATGCTTGGTAAGAAGATCCATCTGAGTTTTCATGTGCTCCATATCTTGATCACGTTCCCCCTCTCTTCGCCTTTATTCTGCAGTCATGCCAATAGATATAGTAGAGATTGCTACCTCAGAATCCCTGGTATGCCAAGCTCTACTCTTCTTTGTCATACGATCTAGCATATCACTTGCCTGAACAAAAGTAAGGTCCATGAATGACCCTCCTACAACATTATCAACCACTGGCTTAGTCACCAAATTCAAAGACCTGTATAGTATCTCCATCAAGTGGACATTGGTCATATGATGATTTGGGCACCTCATAAGCTTCTTCTTGAACCTCTCCCATGTTTTATGGAGAGCTTCAGTTGGAAGCTGTCGAAAATTACTGATCTCATCTCTCAACTGCGCTCTCTTGGATGGCAGAAAAAATCTTTCTAGGAAAGCGTCTTTCAATTGCCTCCAATTAGTAATAGAATCAGGAGTCAGCCCATTCAACCATAGAGTTGCCTCCCCAGATAGAGACAATGGAAACAGGCACAGCCGAATTGCATTCTGTCCAACTCTTGGATTGTCGAATGACTTGTATGTAGAGATAAAGTTGATCAGATGCATATTCGGATCATCACCTGTAAGTCCACCAAACAATCCCTTGAGCTACAATAATTGAATCATGGTGCTAGTGATATTGAACTTGGCTCCCGGTGCCAAGGGTGAAGGAATAATAGCCCCTGTGGCACCAGCCCCATCCAAATCATCATCATCATCATCATCAAAAGGAAACTACACAGCTCGGCGTTCAGGTCTCAATCTGGCTTAACGATTTCTTCTGTTCGCAGGTGTCGCCACCTCATCAGCATTCCTTGGGTTTAGTAAGTGATCATCACCCAAGTCCTCATCATAAGGATTTGTTGCTCGCCCTGGGTTATCAATATTCTGTTGATGCACTTGAGCAGCGACCAATGCAGCTAATCTAGCCTGCTCTTATTGAGCAGCCCTTCTTTCAATTTCTCGTTGCGCCTCCATCTTGCCAATAAGTTGCGGTTCAGGGTTTATGGGTAATAATAGTTGACCAGAGCTTCGAGTATTTGGCATGCACTGCACAAAACCTAAATAAAACAAAAACAATAGACAAAAAGTAAAATACAAGAATCTTTGACCAAAGGGTCTACTAACTATCACAAACTTAGTTGACAACTGTATTTCCCGGCAA
Source organism: Capsicum baccatum var. pendulum (assembly GCA_030864225.1). Taxonomy (NCBI): domain Eukaryota; kingdom Viridiplantae; phylum Streptophyta; class Magnoliopsida; order Solanales; family Solanaceae; genus Capsicum; species Capsicum baccatum. Next base: position 80,564,586 of record CM061550.1, read on the forward strand.
CGGCGCCAAAATTAGATAACGCCCAAACTATAGCTCTCATAAAAGTGTAAGCGGTCGTTGTCAAATATAGAACCCAACTGGGTTGGGTGTCGAATCCTACCCCAGTTAAAGTGTTGGGTGCGCCCCATGCCATTCTTTCTTTCTAACCCTATCAAAAAGTCAAGTTACAACCAAAGAAAGACCTTCAGATCAATCTTTGAGGATGTTAAGGCTAAGTATGCAAGGGATATGATGATGCATTTGGGAACTACTTATCTTCATTAGCATAAGAAATTAGGAGAAAAATAAAAATGAGAGAGTCTTATTGGTGAAAACTCTCATGGGCACCGTAATATGATGGTAAGTTGAGAGAGATAAAAATAAGAGAGTCTTATCGGTGAAAACTCTCACGGGCACCGTAAGACGACTGTGAGTTAAGGAAAATAAAGATAAGAGAATCTCATTAGTGAAAAACCCTTTGAAACTTTAAATTAATCTTTTTTTAGAGTTAAAAAAGGGGGTGTGACAACTCTGGTGACTCTGCTGGGGATCGAACTGAGAAAAAAATAATGGTGAACTGAGAAAAAAAGAATAAGAGAGGCTTGTTGGTAAAAATCCATCAAAGTGTCACTAGACGAATGAGGTCTTAAAGGTAATTGACCTAAAGAAACAAGTCTGTTTCATGGCCATTAACTCAACAACAATTGGTACAAAGTTTGGATGGAGAGATCAGACAGCTTAATCTAAATGCATGGCATAATCATTAGAGTTGATTGTCATTTTTAGATAATTTTTTTGTTTCAAATGGGGACATTTATTATCTTTTGTTTCTTCTCTTTATCTTTATTTTTATTTTCTTGAGTCAGTTATCCAAATAATAAAAAAAATCATTGTCATTTTTTCCCCAGTCTTTGAGTCAAATCCATAACAAAACAAGTGAGAAAAGATTTCAAAATTGTCTACCAGTTTCTCTAATTGCACAAAGCAAGACAAAAGTTAGCACATAAAAGAGACATGCTTGTGAGCCAAAATAAGGTATGCAGAAAGTTTTGTCAAACAAATAAATTTGAAAACTTATGAAAATACCAAGGTTCAAGGGGTTTATCTGAGGAGCATGGAAAAGCAGAGATACTGTAATTGTTTCAGATTCACTCCTGAGAATTTGAGTTTGGTCAATGGTGCAGCAAGTTGATGACATATGTTAATGGTTGGAAGCAAGGTTAAATGTTACAGGGGAAAGAGAAATTTCCGCAAAAGCTAAAGCCACAAACCATCCACCATATTTTAAATTCACAATTTTTCTTTGTATGAAACAGGAATACATGTTACATTCAGATCAAGGATTTTGGAACCTAAACATCAAAGACCATAATTTGACACTTCTACAAATGCAAGAGGCAATGTTATTGCACAAGTTTGGTAATCAAAACCATGGTAAAACTCATAATTCAAGATCTCTAAGAGACACACTTCCTTGTCAAGGAGACACATTTTCTTGGAAAATTCAAGTGACATTTGTAAGGAGGCGCACTTTCTTGTTTGGGTAATTCAAGCAGCATTGGTAAGGAGGCACACTTTATTATTTTGGTAATTAAGCAACATTTGTAAGGAGACGCACTTCCTTGTTTTGATAATTCAAGCAACATTTGTAAGAAAACGCACTTCCTTGTTTGGTAATTCAAGGGGTATTTGTAAGGAGACGCAATTCCTTCTTTGGTAATTCAAGCGGTATTTGTTAGGAGATGCACTACCTTTTTTGAGAAATTCAATAAATATTTGTAAGGAGACGCACTTTCTTTTTTGAATAATTCAAGCAACATCGGTAAGGAGACGCACTTTCTTATTTGGGTAATTCAAGAAGCATTGGTAAGGAGACACACTTCCTTATTTTGGTAATTTAAGAGGCATTGGTAAGGAGACACACTTCCTTGTTTTGGTAATTTAAGAGGCATTGGTAAGGAGATGCACTTTCCTATTTGGATATTTCTAGTGGTATTTGTAAGGAGATGCACTTTCTTGTATGGGAAATTCAAGAAACATTTGTAGGGTGATGCACTTCCTTGTTTAGGTAATTCAAGCATATGTAAGGAGACGCATTTCCTTGGAAAATTAAAGTGACATTTGTAAGAAGACAGACTTCCTTGTTTGGGTAATTCAAGAAACATTTGTAGAGAGACGTACTTCCATAATTGGGCAATTCAAGTGGTATTTGTACGAAGATGCACTTCTTTATTTGGGCAGTTCAAGCAATATTTGTAAGGAGACGCACTTCCTTGTTTGGTAATTCAAGCGGTATTTGTAAGTAGACGCACTTCCTAGTTTGGTAATTCAAGTGATATTTGTAAGAAGGCGCACTTTCTTGTTTGGGTAATTCAAACAGCATTTGTAGAGAGACGCACTTCCATATTTGGGTAATTCAAGCGGTATTTGTAAGGAGATGCACTTCCTTGTTAAGCAATTCAAGCAACATTTGTAAGGATACACACTGACTTGTTTGGACAATTTAAGCAACATGTGTAAGGATACACACTTCCTTGTTTAGGTTATTCAAGCAGCATTGGTAATGACACACACTTCCTTGTTTGGGTAATTTAAGCGGCATTGGTAAAGAGACATACTTCCTTGTTTTGGTAATTTAAGAGGCATTGGTAAGGAGACGCACTTTCCTATTTGGGTATTGTTAGCAACATTTGTAATAAGACACATTTCCTTATTTTGGTAATTCAAGCGGCATTGGTAAGGACACACACTTCTTTGTTTTGGTAATTTAAGCAACATTTGTAAGGTGACATACTTTCTTGTTTTGGTAATTCAAGCAACATTTGTAAGGAAACGCACGTCCTTGTTTTGTAATTCAAGCAGTATTTGTAACGAGATGCAATTCCTTGTTTGGTAATTCAAGAGGTATTTGTAAGGATATGCACTTTTTTGTTTGGGAAATTCAAGCAACATTTGTAAGGAGACGCACTTCCTTGTTTGGACAATTCAAGAAACATCTGTAAGGAGACGCACTTCCTTGTTTGGGTAATTCAAGCAACATTGGTAAGAAGACACACTTTTTTGTTTAGGTAATTTAAGTGGCATTGGTAAGGAGACGCACTTCTTTGTTTTGGTAATTTAAGAGGCATTGGTAAGGAGACGCACTTTCCTGTTTGGGTATTTCTAGCAACATTTGTAAGGAGATGGAATTCTTTGTTTGGGTAATTCAAGAGGCATTGGCAAGGAGACACACTTCCTTATTTTGGTAATTTAAGCGGCATTTATAAAGAGACGCACTTCCTTGTTTTGGTAATTCAAGAGGCATTGGTAAGGAGACGCACTTTCCTGTTTGGGTATTTCTAGCAACATTTGTAAAGAGACGCATTTCTTTGTTTGGGTAATTCAAGCGGCATTTGTAAGGAGACACACTTCCTTGTTTGGGTAATTCAACCGGCATTTGTAAGGAGATGCACTTCTTTATTTGGGTAATTCAAGCAACATCTGTAAGGAGACGTACTTCCTTGTTTAGGTAATTCAAGAAACATCTGTAAGGAGACGCACTTTCTTATTTGGTTAATTCAAGCGGGATTTATAAGGAGATGCACTTCCTTGTTTTGATAACTCAAACAACATTGGAGCTCGGTCGAAGCACAAAGCGAATAAATGGAAAGTAAAGCAACAAGGTGAAACAATTGAAAGCCAAGCAACAAATTGAAAAATTGTAAGTCAGGAGCACGCCTAAAGAATAGGGTGATGAAACTCAAGTCAAGAGTTCAAAAGAAGATGCATAGATAGGACTTTTGTAATTTTATTTATCTTTTTAACTCTTATAATTTTTCATTTTTTGATGTAATGATCGATCACGACCGGAACCTCGATGGGACCTCACTCGACTCTCCAACTCAGTATAGTCCATTTTCTTCCAATCCTTTGAGATACCTGTCACTTGATTCCCGCATAACTTAGGTAGGTAGGATGTCCTAAGTCAATACTTGGTGTCCCTCCTTCCTTCTGTTTCATTCTTTTAATAATGGTCGGGATAAAATTCTGTCTCGTTGTCTACTTCTTTTTCTGAAAACACTTTGTGTTTACATTCAAAGGGGGCATGTTGTAGACACCTAATTCTATCCCTTCCAAATATAATTTTATTCATTTTTATCTCACATTACCGCACACCCTCATCCATGTGATTATACCCCACAAAAATACAAAAAATAACAACCCTTAACATAATGCCTAACAAATTCTATCTCTTCTTTCTTTAATTTTTACGTAATTGTGAATGATTTGTGTGTTTGTTATGTTTGAATCCTTGTTGTGAGTTGGTTGATGTCGGCTTCAAACTTTGAAAAGTGAATTGATAATCGAAGCATATGTTAATCATTGATTGAGCATGAAATTAGGGGGTTGGGAATTGAAAGATTGATTTGGTGAATGTTGATTATTTTGTTAATTGTTGAACACGATAGTATCATGTTTAGGCCAAAATTGATAGGCAAATTCTAAGTTTTGGAGTAGGCAACTTGTAGGATTCTAATCATCGAATGTGTAAATGTTTGTGTTGAGTAATTTTCTCCATTTTTATCGTATTTTATTAAATGTATTCATTTAGCCGGGGAATGCCCCGAGGCTCATTGTATTTATTCACCGAGGAATGCCCTGACATATTATGTATTCAAAGGAGGTTTGCGATCAAGGCCCGAGGCATCGGGTAAAGCACGGGAGCGTAGTTCAGGATTAGGGTAGTTTAGAATAGGATTTATTTTTCGCATTATTTATATTTTTGGGCTGTATAATTGGACTGAACACTATATTTTAGTTTTTTTTTTTGTTTCGTGTGTTTGATTGATTGCTTTATGTGTTTTTTTTGTGTGGTTTATACATTTGTAATGTCAAATTAGCCGATATGCTCTACCAAATGGCCGTGGTCGAACCACAGGATCGAGGGGTTCCTAACACCTTTCCCTTGGTCAACAGAATTCCTTAACCGAAATCTTTGTTCGCAAATCAGTTATAGAGTCAAAACCATTTTGAAAAGGATTTTCAAAGGTGACTTGGCACACCGAATTATGCAAGTGGCGACTCTGAGTTTTGAATATAAAAAGTCTCTTTCGAAACAAATCTCCATTTTGTCACTTAATAATGAAAACCCTTCGAAACTTTAAATTAATCTTTTTTTTTTGAGTTAAAAAAAGGGGTGTGACACATTGTGCTTTGTATTTGTTTTTGAGAAAGTGTCATAAATAACTATAATTTAGAATATAATTACGAATGTAGTTGCATTTCGTGTATCTATAAACATAATTATATTTTACTATATGAGATGCATATAAGTTGTGCCAATAGAAAAGTAATATTTAAGTGGTGAAAATAAATTATAATATGCGGGTATCAGCTAAAATGCACAAAATATTTATTTTGTCACCATATTAGAGAGTATATATTATGTATTTGCTGTGAAATCTAAATGTAACACATTTCATAATATTTTTTAAATTGTAACTATATATTGTAGTTTTAGTCAAGATATTTTTCACTTCGCCTTTGACGTAAATTTATGATTATAAATTTAAGTGAGTTTTTCAATTATATTGAATTAGTTGGATTTAATGAGGATAAGACCGAATTCAATTATTTACTATTAAAAGCATTTAGCCAAATTAAGCGTGTTATTGTACAATCTATTCTTTATATTTATTATTCCTTCATTTTATTTTAATAGGTCATCTTATCAAAAATAAATATTCTAAATTAGTTGTTCACTTACCTATATAGAAGTAATTAAATTTTTTTCATTCTATCCATATAATTAATATACTCTTTGGAAATTTAAATAAATTATGTTTATGTTCATTAATATGGATAAAACGTTTTTGTAGTAAAATTAACCATTCCATTAATGATTTCTTAAACACCGAAAAATATTTAACTAATATGAGATGGTGGAGTATTAAACAGATCTAAAATATTATTAATCTTAAATACATCTTTTAATACAATTCATTTGGTCAAATTTAGTCAATCAGTCTACCAATTTCAATACTTTTCAAAGTCCAGAATAATTTTATATTATTTTGTTAATTATTATTTTTACATGTCATCATTGGGTACCTTAAGCTATATTTTTTCTTGATTAATATTTTGGCTTATACTTACCAATATTCAGATATAATGCAATGTGTCAATTATTGAAACGTGTTTCTCTTAATAATTTTGAAAAGGCATAAGGATTTTCCATTATTAATTATTTAAGAAAATAACTGAAAAGGAGAAACACAAAAAACGAGAAAATTATATTAGTGAAAGAAAGAGTTGAGACAAAGAAAATATTTTAAGTCTTTAACTTTATTCATCACACAAAGAAGGTAAATATATGTTGAAGGAAGGTGTTCTTATGGTGGAGTTTTGGACTCTTCAACTAATCTAGAGTTGCTTGAGTTGTACTGTTGTATCCTGGAGGGGACAAGTCACGAGATACACTGCTGGATTGGTGTAGATTATGTCGCAATGTGCTTGAATCTTCTTAAACAGAACGAGATATCCGCACCTCAGCCAAAAAGAAGATTATTTTATTTTCTTCATTTTTATATATTTTATCTTCAACTGTAATCATTTATTGTAATTGTGGTATATTACACCAACAAAAAGTTCTTCTTTCCTTTTCTATTTCAATAGTCCTACAAATAAACAGGGAGAAGTTACATTGTACTCCCTTCGTCTCAAATTATGTGTCATCATTTCTTTTTTAATCCGTCCTAAAATAAGTGTCGCATTTTCTTACTTGGCAACTTTTTAAAGGCACAATTACCCTTTTACCCGTATTGGTCCCACTTAATTAAAAAAAGAAGATATTGACAAATTTTTTGATAAAGGATAATTTGGTAAACTTTACCAAGTCTTTCCTTATTTCTTAAACTCTGTGTCCGGTCAAATGGCGACACATAAAATGGAACGAAGGGAGTTTTGTTTCTTGCTTAAACTTATACCAACTTTTGTTTTTTCTTCGTATCATGTTTTGACTTACTTCTTCCGTCTTAGTTCATATCATTGGGTTTGATTGAACAGTGAGTTCAGAAATTTATAGACTTAATTTACAAAAAAAAAAATATTATCTTAAACAAGTTGTAGATATTTGTATAAGTTATAAATGATTTCATTAAAGGGTCGTTTGATAGAGTGTATTAGAAAATATAATGTATGTATTATACTTTTATATCACTCATACCTTGTTTGATACATTTTTTTAACTTATGTATAACTAATGCTTGCATTAGTTTGTACACTATTATGTATTGAAGTACGTATTATTAATACCGTTATTTTTCATATATTAGTAGTACAAAGGATTTCAATACGTACATTAACTTGGCTAATGACATTATTACCCCTCAAAATATTTCAAGTTCCTCTTTGCACCATTTTTTACAATTCCCAATTCATTTTTGCATCATATTATGTTGTAAAAGATGCTTCTTTCTTTTCTGTATTTTGCCATGTTAATTATAGGGTTAGTCCTCACTGAAATTTTGAGGCCACACGCTCACAACGGTGATGTTAAAAATTCTCAAATTGGCTAGCATCACCACTAGAGTCATGATGGCTCATGGCATGCAGAAAAATCTGGTGGCAGAAGAATGGGAAAAATCCATTACTAACAACTAATTAATTTTATTTTTGTGGAATACGTACATTAACTTGGTTAATGACATTATTACCCTTCAAAATATTTCAAGTTCCTCTTTCCACCATTTTTTACAATTCCCAATTCATTTTTGCATCATATTATGTTGTAAAAGATGCTTCTTTCTTTTTTGTATTTTGCCATGTTAATTATAGGGTTAGTCCTCACTGAAATTTTGAGGCCACAAGCTCACAACGGTGATGTTAAAAATTCTCAAATTGGCTAGCATCACCACTAGAGTCATGATAGCTCATGGCCTGCAGAAAAATCTGGTGGCAGAAGAATGGGAAATATCCGTTCATAACCTATACTTTCACATTTACATTACTTATGAAAATTAGAAATTTGGGCAGCACTTCGTTGTAAATAGAAGAAAACAGTACCTGTATCAGCCCAACAGACATGCATAAATATATATATGAACAGTAATTGGCCGTCAGAGCCATCACGTCTATCAACCAAACACTCCTATGGCTGTACAATATGTCTACAAAAGCCTCTACATAGATACACAACTGAGTTGGGGTCGGGACAAACTCCCGCCCACAAAAGACTTTTATACAAATACCAAAAGTACATATAGAGACGACTTGGGATGCCCCGAAACAACTGGAGCTCACCACTAACAACAGAATGTCCTGGCTCTTACTGCGGAGGTGTACGACCTGAAGTACATTTTCCTACAGGCATGAATACAGGTCCCCCGTGAGGGACGTCAGTACGGAAATATGTACTAAGTATGTAAGGCAGTGAGTATCAAGATGAGATACAAAAGATCAACAGAACCCAGATACCAGTGAATAAACAGCATGAGTAGACCACACTTAAAAGAACTGATGGGATACCTGCACATTACTTTCATATCATTACTTTCCGTAATCCTTATCAATACATATCATATGTCATACAATGGCCAACTGATCAGTGGTACTAATACAATACATCAGGGACCACCCCTGGAATAGCATATATACATAATATTTATAATACAATGGCCAACTGATCAGTGGTACTAATACAATACATCATATCATCAATTTAAAATACAGACATTCCATTTCTTAATTCAATTAATCTTTGAGATTGGTTACTTTGTGGTCACACTTTATGGAACTTGAAACCATGATACCTCAATAGGAAAAACATGTAAATAGGTAATAAATATCATGAAAATGAAGTAGAGAATCATGGATACCTCATTAAACCATTTCGGAGTCAACAATAGTATATGGACATTTTTTTGACTAGCCGGACATCTTAAAACTGAAAACAAGTTCAATTGGTAGTGTCGAAGATCATATGATGTTATTATGTGTCATGTGTTGTAGGACAATGTTGGAAGCTTACTTGAGAGTGCCATGGGTCATTATTCATGCCAAAGATTAGATAGAGTATGTCTTACATACCTTGATATAACCACTTCAATACAAGTGACTTCCCGTACTCTTCAAACACTTATCTGCAATAAGTCATTTGTGGCAAACTAGTATTAGCAACCAAACCTTACCATTTAGGTATTAACTTCACCAAATAATGTCTAGGAAGTAATCCTTTAGCTCATCAATAAGCGTACTACATACATCCTCTTATACTCTTATTACATTCACATATCATGCATTTTTATGAAATATCCCTCAACATCACTCTTAGCCTTTATTTCCCTTCTTAATCACCATCCAATACCAACAAGATCACAAGGCATACATAACCACTAATATAATGATATATCACCACAATTCATCCTCCATAATCCAATATAACAACTTCCATAATTTACTACTAACAATTTATACACAACAATTCATAACTATGTTGCTAGTTATCTTCCAACATCAAGACAATACTCATAATCCTTTATCAATACTTATTCATGGATAAGAATCAAGAATAAACAATATTCATACCTTAACAATGAACTCTTGTATTTAGAATCCTCCTTACATAACCATGGGGTGCTTCTCGAAGCTTTCGAGATGGTGAACACAACTACGGAACCAATTCGAATTTTCTACGGTTGAATCACAAAATATTTGAAGTTGAAATTAGGTTAGGGTTTCACCTTCTCTTAATAATTGGATGATATCTGATATATATGAGGCTAAGTGCAGGTTTATTAAGACCAATTTTCGTCCAACAGGTAATAGAAAATGACCATTTTGCCCTAAAGATTTAAATAAATTCGAATCTGTCCCCAGTGGACAGTTTTGACAGGCTGAAGTAAATCGATCATAACTCTTTGCTCCGGTATCGGATTTGGGTGAAACCAATTGCATTGGAAAGATAATTCAAAGTGATTTCATTTTCATATAAAGTATACCACTCAGTTCTTCCTTTACAAGGAGTTATAGTCGTTTAAATTTGACCCAAAAATCTGTCCCACAATTCTGTTTTTTTTTTTGATAGGTTGTAGTAAAACGGGTATAGCTCCTTACTCAGACATTGGATTTGGATGAAACCAATTTCATCGGAAATAAGACTCTCGGAGATTTTCATCTATATATAGCAGATCACACAGTTCTTTTTGTACAAGGAGTTATGATCGTCTATATTTGGATTGCCTAGCTGCAGTAATTTTCCTGCAGAATTACTGTTCCAAGGCTTCCCGGCCACCGTTTTGAAATTTCGAATGTGCTCGCTTATATGAAATACTCCTCTGTTTTGGGCAAACTTTATATCGTTGGAAAGCTTATTCCAATATCTACACATACAACTATTGACGGGATACTTCCGAACACCATAAACTTAATTTAACCCATACTCTAGTCTTTAGGACTCCATATAATAGCGATAAGTGTACGAAAAAATTTACGGGGTGTTACATTACTAACAACTAATTAATTTTATTTTTGTGGAATACGTACATTAACTTGGTTAATGACATTATTACCCCTCAAAATATTTCAAGTTCCTCTTTCCACCATTTTTTACAATTCTCAATTCATTTTTGCATCATATTATGTTGTAAAAGATGCTTCTTTCTTTTCTGTATTTTGCCATGTTAATTATAGGGTTAATCCTCACTGAAATTTTGAGGCCACACGCTCACAATGGTGATGTTAAAAATTCTCAAATTGGCTAGCATCACCACTAGAGTCATGATGGCTCATGGCCTGCATAAAAATCTGCTGGCAGAAGAATGGGAAAAATCCATTACTAACGACTAATTAATTTTATTTTTGTGGAATTGTTTGATTTTAAAGACAAAAGAATTTGTTAAAAAGAGAGAATACAAAGGTAAGGGAGGGTATTTTGTAAATAAACATTATTTTATAAAATTATGTAGTGCATATTCTTTCTAATACATCACATCAAACAATATATAAGAAATAGTGTCAGCATACTACGGATGTCAGGTGGGTCAGGCCGGGTCAATCCGGAACCGGCCCGTGATTTTCATCCGGGTTATGGGATGGTCCAGATCCGGGCCAAGTTAAACAGGCTGGTTCGATTTTGGGCCAAATAGTAAAATTTTTAAAAACAACCCTAAACCGGCCCAGTTAACCCAGTCGGTCCAACCCACCTAAACCCGGTCAAATCCGGTTAAAAATCCGGTCAAAATCACTAAAAACACACACAAAATTTTTTTTTCTCCAATATACACTACATATACCCACATATATACATTTTAAATACGTTAAACAATATATATACACTATATATATAGTATTTACTACATTAGAATTAAAAAAATACATACAGATATACACAATTACACATGTAATCGTGTATACGACTATACGTTAGTTAAATATATATATATATTACACTAAATAAAACATATACTACTAGATATATACTACAATATAATGATATATATAATAATTTATAAAACATATACACATGTATACGTTAAATATATACGTCTATAGAAGATATATACACATATATACGTACAATTCAATATTTACGTACTACTTTAAATAAAATATATATATATATATATATATATATATATACAGTTATATACTAATTTATAAAATATATACACATGTTATATACGTCTATAGAAGATATGTATACATTTATATACGTACCATTCAATTTATGTACTTCTTTAAACAAAACATATACTACAATATATATATGTACATATATATATATATATACTACAATATATATATATATATATATATATATATATATATATATAGTTATAATATACTAATTTATAAAACATATGCACATGTATACATTAATTACATATGTCTATAAAAGATATATACACATATATACGCTAAATATATACGACTATAGAAGATATATACACATATATACATACCATTCAACATATATGTACTACTTAAAATAAAATATATTGCAATATATTTATACCACAATATATATATATATATATATACCCATACATACATACATACATACATACACACACATATATATATTTATATATATAGTTATATACTAATTTATAAAACACATACATATGTATACGTTAGATAAATACTATGATATATGCGCATATATACATATCATTCAATATATATGTACTACTTTAAATAAAATATACTACAATATATACACTATAATATATACACACACTATATATATAATTATATACTAATTTATAAAATATATATACATGTCTACGTTAAATATATACTACGATATATACACATATATAAGTACCATTCAAAATATATGTACTACTTTAAATAAAATATACTACAATATATATATACTACAAGTTTACAATATACACACACACTATATGTATAGTTATTTACTAATTTATAAAACATATACACATGTATACGTTAAATATATACGTCTATAGAAGATATATACACATATACGTACCATTCAATATATACGTACAACTTTAAATAAAACATACTACAATATATACACACTATATATATAGTTATATACTAATTTATAAATCATAGACACTTGTATACGTTACATATATACTACTTTAGAAAATATATACGCATATATACACTATTTTAAATAAAACATATGCTACTTAATACAATAAATTAATAATAGTATTAAAACTAAGTTTTTAATTTAAACTAGAAATTCAATTTAAATCATTAAACGGAGAAAATTACAAAGTAAGGACTAAGGAATGAATGAATGTTGAATTTTATTGATTACAAAATGATCCAAAAATTATAATTTACATGAATGAAAAATCCACAAATTTTGCATCATTTTTTTCAACTCATTCATGTTACTATTAATGGGAGCTTTCTTAGGATAGTCAAAGTCAACGGGGGAAAACAATGCATTGGACTTGATTCTGTTGAGTTCTCCCGTGAAGTCATAGTTTCTTCAAGTCCCTGCTCGTCTTTCGGCTTCGCTTCCATTCCTTGATTTCTTCGTTCAGCTCCAATCCAATCTCTGAGGAAAACTAGAACATTCGTTGCATTGTTTCCCAATGAATGATGGTTGTCTCCAAGTTGTTGCCGTCCTTGACTAAAAGCCCTTCCTGATGCAATGGTTGACATTGGAACATTCAAGATATCTCTAGCTAATCTTGAAAGCACAAGCTATTGTGTTTCATTAGTCCTCTATCAATCCAATGCGTTGATCTGATGTCTACGATCCTATAGTGGCGACCGAAGATAATACTTAAGCTCTTCCCGATAAGTTGATGTGTAAGCTCCCTTCTCAACACTGTTCCAATAATTTAAATCATTAAAGTGATCAGGAAAATCACTATGTTCTGGCCTTTTAGAAGATGATGGCTCCTCAGGAAGATGAGAAGCGACAATTGGAGTGATGTTTATGGGTACAGTTAAATCAACTAAATCAGTATAGTGATTATATAATTTATCTATGTATTCATTTGCATCACCCATAGTCGTCTACAAATCATGTTGTACTTGTTCAGAATCATTGTTAGTATTTATCTCTAAATTAGAATAAATAAGAGTACTAAAGTGACACATAGTATTATATTTCATACACGGATTTAGCATAACACCAACCAAGTAAATAGGGGGAATTGAAAAAAATATTTTTTAAATTTAGCAAATATGACACCAACAGCTTCTTTGTAACCTTCTTAATTTTTAATTTTTTTGAGAAAACCAGAAATATCGGCTATATATGCCAAATTATTACAAACAGTATGATAATAAGCACTGAAAAATTCAACTGTAGATATATAAAAAAATTTCAAAAACTTAACAAGATCATTAATTACAACCCAATCAGAATCATGTAGCATGCAATCAGTAGAATCAACAAACGAACCACAATTTGGTTAAAAGATAGTGTAATCGGAACTCTATATTTATAACAAATTTTTTAAAAAATCATACGTAGTATTCCATCTAGTATCACATTCTTTAGGCATCAATATCGGTGCAAGTCCATTTTGTTCACATTTAACTTTAAAGTCTCTAATTCTACTTCTACGATTATTTCCTTGAATAAAACCAACGACAAGCCGAATTTTTTCAATATAAAACTCAAAAAACTCAAGACAATCTCTGACAATTAAATTATATATATGACATGCACACTTAATATGAAAATTTTAGGTAACAGCGGAGATAGCTTAGATTTTAATTTTGTTATAGCTGTCTTGTTGTTAGAAGCATTATCAAAAGCAATACATAAATTTTATTTTCTATACCATAAAATTCTCCAAATTTATCTATCGAATCAGCAATAAAATCTCCAGTATGTTTACGATCTTCATCATATAAAAAGACAAGAATACGCTTTTGCATAACAAAACTACTATCTATCCAGTGACAAGTAATGGTTAAATAATTATTTTTATTTACAGCACACCCAAGATCAGAAGTTAGGGACATTTTACATTGAATATTTTTTAACAATGTTGAGAAATAAAAATAAAATTGTGAATGAAGTCTAAAAATATTGGCCCAACAAGTACTTCGAGGAATACATAGGAGTATAAATTGCTTGAATATAATAAATAAAGGCATCAGACGAAGGAAAACTAAAAGGCAAACAACCCACAACTACCATTTTAGCTATTTCTTCCCGGTCCCTCAATTTATTATACTTCTTCATTACATGGCCGGTTACTGGGTCCATTCTAGTGTGTGTGGGCCCACCAACACCCTCACCACCTTGTGCAATTTTAAACTCTCTTTCATGAACATTAACTATATGTCTCATTAATGTATCCTTACCCCCTTGCTAGCCTCCTCTTTTATCCTTATATATTTGTTGACAAATATTGCATTGTACCTCAGTATCTGATATACGTTCAAAAAATTGTCATGCAATACTAGTTGTTTTACGAACTCTTGGGGCACGGGGAGGACGAGGAGGGAGATTAACCAATTCAGATCTAATATTAGCATTTTTTACCGCGGGTGTCTCATCAATATTTTCATCATCTTTGTCTAAATTAACCGCATCTACTTCATTTTCTTCTTCTATACCGTAATTTTTTTGAGCTTCTACATAATCCATATCGTGGGCACCTACACTTAAAGGTACACCTACTTCTTCCTCAAAAGGTTAACTAAGCGGTGTCAGAGGCACACGGGTATATCTACTGCTTGAAGTACCTCTATCGCTAGTAATTCACTTTTTACTACCACTACTGCTTCTGGGACAAAAACTTTTAACACCTATGGTGGCGCAGTTTCTTAATTTATCCATAATATAAATTAAACTTAAAAAAAAAATCAAAATACACAAATATAATAAAATTAAATATTCAACAATTAATACACAAATTAAAAATTAAATGTAAGAGATGAAACAACAATACCAAATTTTGAAAGTATCCAAAGATTGCGACTTTAGAAACTTCCACTCTTACTTTGTTATCGCAAAATTAAAAAATTAAAGTGAGCACTTTAGGAAATTAAATATATAGAATATTTGAGAATTGAGAGTTGAGAGAGAATGAGATTTGAGAGAGTGAAAATTGTGTGGAAAATGATTTGAAAGTGTACGGTATTTATAGAAATTTTTTTGGGGTTAAAAAATTATTTCAAATGTAATTTTTTTTTAATTAAAAGGGTCAAACTAGCCGTTTAGACCCCAAAACGGCTATATAGCCATTGGGCCAACGGCTAGTTTGTCTCAATCTCCAAAAAAAAAAAAAATGAAACCTGGCCTGGCCGAGCCGGTTAACCGGGTCAAAAAACTTAAATCGGCCCAGGACCCGATACCCTACAGCCCATGGCCTGACCGAAACGGGTCAAACTGGGTCGGTTTTTGTAAGTGGGTGGGGTCGGGCCGAGTCAACCCGACCCGTTTGACAGGTTTAGCATAATTAATACAAGCATTATTAGTGCAAGCATTACTAATATACCATATTCGACACTATTACACTCTACCAAACAACCTTAAGAGTAAAATAAAATTTAAAATTAATTTGCATAGGAAGATATTACTACCTCTCTCAATTTATATGATAAAATTTAGATTTAGATAGTCAAAAAAATTTATTTTGATCGTGAATTTGAGCATGAAATTTTCAAGTGGTTTGCACAAAATTTATATAGTTAAAAACTACGTAAAAATACTATTAGTCATAATAATTGATAATTGAAAATACTGAAAAAATATATGAAAAATCTACAATAAAAAGTAGACCTGTTTAAATCTCAAAATTTGACAAATAACACATGAATTGAGACGAAGAGAGTATCATTTTTACCACTACGTATAAAATGTCACATAAACAAAGATAGAAAAGGGTATATTATATATGAGTCCAACGGTGTTGAAATTTAGTGCTTTAGGCCCTATTTGTTTGCACTTAATGGATGTTTGAATATGAATGGTTCAGACTTCAGCCCATTAAGTCCATTTGTTTTTTTTTTTCAAAGATCCTCTTAATGTATCTGAAAACATCTTAATGGATCAGATATGAAAAGAAGTTTGAATAACATTCAGACTCTTTTAAAAATATAATCTCTAACTCTATCACTTCATTATTTCCTCTCTCTCTCTCTTTTCACGTTATCTCTCTCCATCTCTTTTCACGTTATCTCTCTCCCTTATATGTTATCTCTCCCCCTCTTCATGTTTCTCTCTCTCTTCCTCTTCACTTGCTTTCCTTCTCTTTTAGGTAAGATTCACCAATTTTTTTTATAAATATTTTAGTTATCGATTTCTGTATTCATTAATTGCTAAACTTTAAATTTCTTCTTGCAACTTTTTATTTTAATTATAAAATTTGTAGTTCTTTGGATAATAGAATCTTATGTGTGCCTGTTCATAACGTAACATTAAACTTACTAATGATATTTTCACTCAAATTTCATGGTTAACAAATAAACATGTGTCTGTTATTGTATTAATTAGTTATTCAAATACTTTAATATTTATGCATCTAAGTCAAAATTATATATGATTAATTATTTTAGTTTGTTGGGTCAATTTAATTGACAAATTACTTTATGTTGAATTTAATTTTTTATAATTAATCATATCACAATAATTTTTAATCGATATATTTTTTAATAATTTAAATAATTCAATAATTATATTTAACATAATATATTTATCTTTAAATAATTTAATTATCACTCAACTAATAATTTTGTTATTTAAGATAATACTTTATGTAGTATTTTTTTATATAATATAATATTTTATTACTTTTTAAATTTGAATTGAATATTTATTACAAATAAATAAATTACGTATATTCAGATGTTAAAAAACAAACAGTCTTAATCATTCAGTATTCAGATCTAGATACAACATCTTAATCATTCAGATATCCATTCAGATTCAGACGTCTTAATCTTAAAAAAAAAAAAATGCACCCTTAGTGATGTAGGATTCAAATACTAACTATTATTCCCAACCCCCATATTCCGGTCTTGTGCACAAACGGCCATCTAGGGCATTCTCGGTAAATGTATGCATACAAATTACTACGCGACATTCACCCCCCTCCCCTCTAAACCTAACTCCCCAACACACACACAGAAAATAATAATTTCAATTATTTTAAAATAATTTAACTTAATTGCATCAAACTTGCACTACTAAAAACTTGGCTATTAGCTACAAAGATTAGTGAGGGACAAATTGTATGTTGTTATTGTGAGACTTGGCGACATTGTCCCTCATACAAATTAAATATTTTAATTTTCTTTTTTTTAAATAAAGGCAAAGAGGGACATCCCTCACTAAAATATGACGATAATAAAAAGTTAATATTAAAGTTGTTATAGCAAGGGATTTCCCTCGTTAAATAATAACAAATAAATTCATATTTCAAAGAAAATTTAAATATAATTTCTAATATATTAATTTTTATTTTTTTTTAAAAGGCGAAGAGGGACATCCCTCACTAAAATATGATGATAATAAAAAGATAATATTAAATTTGTTATAGCGAGGGATTTCCCTCGCTAAATAATAACAAATAAATTCATATTTCAAAGAAAATTTAAACATAATTTTTATTTGTTTCTTTAGCTGTAAACAATGCATTAATAAAATAAAAATGAAAATGAAATTTATTTTATCCAAGGAGTCCTCAATAAGATACATATAATTATTTTATAATTTTTTTCATTGTAGTGAGAGAAGTTTCTCACTAAATTAAATATGTAAAAATTGAGTATTTAATAAATAACTATACGTAGTAATAGATTTGAAGAAAAAAACAATAGCAATGATATCAATTGTTTGATCCCTCAACAATTGCTTTAATTTTTTTGTCTTTTCATACTATTAAATTAAATTAGTTTTCTACACATAATCAAAAAATTTTATATTTATATACATACACACACACACACACACACACACACACACACACACATATATATATATATATATATTAGTCTAACAGCACGTGCCTCACACGTGTAATGTTTGATACTTAAAGTTAAATCATTTTATATATTGCAGAAATTTTAATCAAGTGTAAAAAGTTCAAATCACTTTTCAAATATCCTTCAGACTTTAATATATTAATGTAAGAGCACACACACACACACACATATTTGCCACTTGAAGTTTCAAGTAGTTGATGGATCATAACTTTTGCGTTTGTCATCAATACCTCTTTCCCTTGCTGGCAGAGACTAAGAGAGACTCATCAATTTGAACCACATCTGTGATATGATTATTTTCCCTTGTTTTTAAAGTTAAATCTTAATAAAATCATTGATTACATTCTTAAAATACTTAAAACTTTTAAAAAATTGACACTTCTTAAATTTTTCTTATTCTAATGCTTTTATATTTATTTTTGAATTTTTCAAATGTTCTTAAAATCAAATTTAGTTGATTTAGAATTATTAAACTAATGGAAAAAATATTAGTTCTCATTAATTCTCATGACTTCTAATAAGAACAGGTTTTACCATAAATATATTTAATCAATTTTCAACTCTTAAATATTAGGAAAAAAATACTGAAAAAATGATTTTGTGAGGGAAACCATCACTTCAACTCTTATATATATATATATATATATATATATATATATATATATATATATATATATATATATATATATATATATATAAATATTATAACTGAATGAGTAACTTAGATAGTGATAATTAGAATAAGTAGAAATGTTTTAGTGGTATTCTTAACAAAAATTAGTGAATTATATTAGCTTATAATTAATTTGATAATAGGAAAAAAATGTGTATTAGTGGTATATGTAATACTATCAGTAATTGATTAGCATATAGTCGATATTCTAGTAAATAGAAGTGAATTAATGATATTTTTATGTAATTTTACTGACTGATCATCTTATAATTTGATAACTACACTAAGTAGATATACATTACAAAATATTATTGATTGATTAATCTACATAACAATAATTACAGCAAAAAAAGTGAGCATCTTTGTTAAAATAATATTGATTGATTAACTTATACGACAGTTAAGCTAAGTAAAGTTTAACAATTGTTACCAAGGCTCAGAAAATAGTAATTTCTATTATTTAAAAATAATTTGACTTAATTGCATCAAACTAGTTACCACGGCTTATCTAAGGATCTGCCTAGCATTCTCAGAAGCCTAGCTTGTAGTTTTTCATCCCTGGAATGAAACTATGAAAGGTACCACCAAGAAACACTGTCTACATTGCTTAGCTTGGCAGCCCGCTGTAAGACGAAAAGATGATAGAACACTGAAAGAAACTGCAGTTGCTTAGCTTTTTAGGTACCAAAGGACTAATACGAAAAATACTGGTTACGCAGAAGTCCTTGGTGAATACGCTCAAAGCAATGACGCTACACCGTTTCAACTACAGTATCACTAAGACCCAAGGAAGCACTAAAATGCAGGAAAAGTTGATGAAATATGGTCTGTATCTCATCATGCGAGAAGCTGATGAAAGATAATCAATGATGAGTTGTATGACATCATGAGGACTCAAGCGTCCACTAACTCTTCATTGCCTGTTCAACTATGGCTGACTAAAGTTTTTAATACCTTCTGATCTCAGAAGAACGGTCATCTTTAGCAGATGATCCTGAACTTCTCAACTTAATATCTCCAGCTTCCTACAGCTGCTGCTCCTGTTGTTGCTGTAAAGGAGATTGCTGCTGCTGAAACGACTGCCTGTTTCCAATGGATGCCGGGAAGTTCATAGAACCAGCATTTTCTATGCCTTCACCAGTTAGTACTTTGAGATATTGTATCTTCTTCTTTATACTACTAAAAAGTATTGTCATAGCCATGTGATTTAGTGAGGATGTACCTCACTAATCAAGATTTAGTGAGGGAAACCATCACTACAAGGTATCTTGCTAATTTGAGCCTTGCTAATTATTAGTGAGGGAGACCCTCGCAAAGTTGTGAAGAATTCGACACTCAATCATCGCTATTTTGATCTCACAATTTTTCAAAAAAAAAATATTATATAGTGAGGGATGTCCCTTGCTATATTTAGAAATATATATAATATTAATTTATTATTTAGTGAGGGGCGTTCCGTGCTATATTAAAAATATTTATAGTATTATTTAGTGAGAGGCGTCCCTCGCTATATTAAAAATATATATAATATTAATTTATTATTTAATGAGGGACGACCCTTAGTACATGAAAATTAATACAAATTATAAATTTAAATATATTAAGAGATATCCCTCGCTAAGTTGAATAAAAAATTAATTTAATATTTGAATATTTTGAGGGATATAGCTACATAAGTCCCTTGCCAATCTGGTGTTATTATTAATTTTTTACTGCACTAAAACTCAATATTTAAATAGAAAATCAACATACAACCAATATTAACCAGCAAAACAATAACAAAAACACTTTCGAAACAATTCAAACATTATCAAAAGGTGATAATGAATCACCAAACTTCGTACATATTCATCCAACTTAAACAATATACAAACAAGTATCAAAAGGTGTGCAAAAAATCACCAAACGAATTATTTCAAACACTCTAAACTAACAAAATTCAGACCTAAAACAACAATACCACCTAATACTCAATTCCATCCTCTCCACCATCATCATCAAGGTATTTACGTGAGCTTTGAATTCTTTGACGTCTAACTCAAGTGTCGCCCTATGCCACTTCTCCATCCTTTTTCGTTCCTCCTCATACTTCTTAGCAAGCTCCCGAACTTCCTGTCGCATCTCCTCAAATTGCTCATATGATGGAAGAACTCCCTATACCTTGCAATCCACAGTAAAGACGTTAAAAGTTCTTCTCAGAGCAAAGGTCACATGCCCTTCCCTTACACACGCCCCCAATTATATCCAACCAGCATGAGAGAGTTTCTTCCCCTTGATGGCATGATTGAATTGCCTTGATCATATGTCGGTTGACTTCTTTTGATCTTTTTAATTGCTTGAAAGTATCGATTCTATAAAAAGTAAAATTAGTATATAATAAATGATATAAAATAAACTCTAAGTAAGATATGAACTTATGTAAGTATCCTCTGCCCGTGTTTCAACCTAGATTTCTTTTTCATCTCTAATTTTCATATGGGTTTTTTTCCATACCTCTTAACGAGTGGCTGGTCTATCAAGAGATGCTTCCTGCAAATGAAATAAACATAGTGAACCACAATTGCATAAAAAATTTACTACTATCTAAAATGTATAAATAATTACCAGTATCTTTATCCAAAAGGTCTAAAAGGAAAACCCCAAAAGAGTGACATTGAGTCCCTGATTGTTTCAATTCTAGAGGAGATGAGTGATGCATTAGATGCTGGTTGCAAAACAAGTGTATCTTCAGCTAAAAAGGTCTAAAAAAAATTTATGAAGGAGTGACATTGGGTCCCTAGACATTCCAACTCCTGATAAGATGAATGATGCATCTGATGTTGGTTGTGAAACAAGAAATGGGAAAAAACTTATGGAGAATGAAGATAACATGGCCACAGAAGGGGAGGTCAAGAAGTTAGAATTTGCCTTAGAGAGATGCCAGTGAACTCACAAAGTTGTCATAACAAAGGAAGATAAAATATAAAGATGATAAAGTTTTGTTTGGGAAGAAGACAGTAATCATTATTCATTACTTGTTTAAATTCGAAAGTGTTGTATCATTATTGAATCTCATAGATCCTCTTAACTTTGATCAACATATTAACTATTAACTATCTTAAGAAAAACACATTTTAAGCAACCGATTTAGAAGATAAGTCCTTATACATTGTTTTGCCAATGTTAGTTTATAGAAAGAAAACAAGAGATAGAATTATTTTATATACATCAGAGCTGACATTGTTCGCAAGAGAAACTTTTTTAATATGAAAAACTTATCTTATATCCCATCAAGGACATGGAAAGCTAGCTACAATTTGGGACAGCGTAATCACATTTTTTCCTATAAGCTTGATTTGACTATTAGTTTACATTCTTAATTTCAATATGCAGTATTTTATAACACTTAATGATATGATTTTAGAACAATTTTGCTGCAGCACTCAGTTTAGACAGGGCTGCAGCATCTCAGGCTCATCTGTTCAAGTTATCCAACGAGGGCGGCTCAAGCCTAGAGCTTAAATAGTTATTTGAACTATCACCACCAATATCTTGTTATGTCTAGTTCATTATGATACTTGTGCATTTATTTAGGATTAACTATTAAGCATTAATGTTTTTTTATTTGTATTTATCAAATTTATTATGTTTGCTATTTAATCTTACAAAGAAGATACCAACTTTCATTGTTTTAATAAGTTATCAGTAAAACATTTCTTGTTGTATTATAAGTGTGAATGTTCCCAATTTCAAAATATTCTTTTTTTGTCTCCTTCATGATAAAGAAGGTATCTTTCCAAATAAAAACAAAGTATTCTATTTTTTTCTTATAAAATAATCTAGCTTCAGAAATCAGGAACAAATAGATGACTACCTCTTTTATTAGTTGAAAACCAACAGTTATCTCAAGGCTAACTGAGTTTCTTCACACTCATGAGGGTGTTGATGACTACCCGCAAGTATAACTATTATTCAAAGCAATGGATCTCACCCATTTTGCTCTCTTAATGACTCAAACCACATCTTAGGGATGGAGGTGGAGGATACTTACCTTCCGTACAACCTCTCCTGCCAGAGATACTTAAGAATGCACTTGACTATAATAATACTTCTAATACTTTTATTTTAACTTAGATATAGCTATTCAACACTGTAACAGTGTACTATTATCTAATTCCTAGCATATTCTTATGCCTAATGGTAACAAAACATTGAGTAAGAATGTTGGCACAACATCATGATATTGAGTTAAACCATCTTCCAGGTTGGAAGGACCTATTTGTGTCCGGAATGGAAGCAAGAGCTAATCACATTCTCTGAATTTCTTGAGAGAATTCGGTCTAATGATGCTACCTCTGTGGAAATTATGCACTAAGCCCAGCATCAATTATTTGATCTAGTAATTTTTTTCATTTCTATTAATTGCAACTAGGCCTGTTAAGTTACCTAGGTAAACTAGGAGTAAGCTTAAAGGATCAAAATGAGAGAGCAGTTGTGAATCTTTTCATGTTGTATTGGTAACAACAAGCTTTCCCATTCTTCCTCAAAAGGGATAGTTTCAATCCCATAAGAACCTGATGCACTAAAATATTTGTTGCAGATGGTTTTTATGGAGCAAAATTCTCCAACGACTATGTGTTGAGTTAGTACAAACAAATTCTGACTTTTAGATTTAAAGCAGAAGTCTATAAGAGAAAATACTAGCTAAAATCCATGACATTTTGGCTTTTAAAAATCTTTGTAAGTTCAAAGCTAAACTTGTAGTTGTTTCAGTCGGATGTGAACACCGAATATGTTCAACTTGTACTTGGCAACATCACAGTCATAATGACCACCAATTATATACAGAAAACAAACAATAACACTAAATATAAAGTTCAAATTATGTCTTGCTCAAAACAAAGGAAGTTACCCATATTTGACCCTTAACTATCCTGATGTACAACTTATACATTATCACAGGATACATCATATCACAAAGAGGACATAGAATACACGAGACTAGATACAATAGAATATGAAAAGTTGCGGAAAAATCTAAAAAACATTAGATTGACTACAAAGAATAAACATATCTACCGTTTCTAAAAATACCCAAAACAAAAATTGGGTAAAATGTATTTCCAAACAAAAAGGCACGTAGTTACTCAATCAAAAAAGGTGAAAATTACGATTAATGTGAAAAAAGAGTCTCAATTAGCAAGCAGAGGTTATTGAAATCCAACCCAACGACCAAATTAGCAAGGAGAGGTTATTGAAATCCAACCCAACGACCAGCACGGTGACGTTGGAGCTTCTGCCTAGTCCAACCAACACCTAAATTAGAATGTAGGGTTTACTTATGAAATTATAATTTAACCCAAACTCTGTTGTGAAACACATTTTAAAAAAAATGGAGGGAAATAATGGGAGAAAGAGGGGGAACGAAATCCTTACAATTTTAATTTTAAGTAAATTGATTAACTCTACTTAGGGAAAAAATGGTGGAAAATAATGTTTGGGAAGGAGTTGGAGGAACAAGCTAAGCCATATTTTTTTTATTTGGAGAATTAATTTAACCCAAACCCTTGTCATTTTAAGCCACGTTTTTTTAATTTGTTTGGAGGGTTAATTCAATTCAAATCCTCGCCATTTTAATTTTTACTAAAATATGATTCATTCTATATGTTGATTCACCCATAATCCTTACACACCGACTTGATATATAATTATTTCTATATTCAGGTTTTGACGTGTCTGCTTCAGCTATTTTCTTCAATCGTGATTTTACTATATCACTCCTAATTAATTATTATAATTTATTTATATATTAAGAATTAATAATATTTAATAAAAAGGTAAAATAAATATTTATGACGGCACCGGTTGAACCAGCTAGCTTTGCCGCATATGCTTCAGTTGCCTGCTTCAACCATGATTTTATTATATCACCCAAATTAATTATTATAAGTCGTTTATATATTAAAATTTAATAATATTTAATTAAAAAAAGTAAAATATATATTTATGACGTGTTTGCTTCAGCTGCTTCAACCATATTTTTACCATATCATCTCTAATTAATTATTTTAAGTCATGTAACATTAAAAAATTAATAATATTTAATGAAAAAAGATAAAATTGATATAAAAGGATAAATTAACTCTTGATGTTTTAAATTAACGTGACATCTTATGACATTTATGACATGTCTAGTTCGACTGCTTCAAGAGTAACTTTACTAAATATCAACCCTAATTAATTATTATAAGTCATCTAAATATTAAAAAATTAATCATAATTAATAAAAAAGATAAAATAGATATAAAATGATAATTAACTCTTGATGTTTTAAATAAACTTGACGCCTTATATGAAGCACATTTTAATTTTTTCAGAAGTATTTTCTTATAGTAATTTTGTTATATTACTTCTAACTAATTGTTGTAAGTCATTTAAGACATATATGCTTCGTTGTTTCAATCATGATTTTACTATATCACCCATAATCAATTATTATGGTCATCTAAGCACTGTGCTACTTAAATTAGAATAGAAGAAAAAGTATTGTAAATCATAATAATTAAGAACTTAAATTATTTTAAAAAATATAATTGGCTTTCAATGCCACAAAAGTTTGGACAAGAAGAGTGATATATATTGTTTGAAAACTACATAAAAGGTATTATAAATTACAGTAGTTAACAGAATATCTAAAAATAAATTATTTTTTATATATTTCAAAAAAATACATAAAAAAAGCTATAAATCAAAATTATTAATAACTTAAAAAATTTAAAGATTTATTTGTTGTTTTCCTTGGCTTTATTTTTTTCCTCCATTTTAATTTATTATTTTTTATCTGTTACATATTTCCGAAAACAACGTAAAAATTCCTAAAAGTCACAATAATTAACAACTTAAAAAATTTAAGATATATAAAATATTTGGTTGACTCTTGAAATTATATCAGTGGAACTTAAATTAGATTAAAGAAAAGGTATTATAAATCACAATAATTAAAAAAGTTAAATTATTTTTAAAATATAATTAACTATAATGCTACAACAGTTTGGGCAAGGAGAGTAATGTATATTATTTTAAAATTTTATAAAAAATATTATACATTACAATAGTTAATAATTTAATATATCCCCCAAAAAATTAATTCGTTATATATTTTAAAAAGTACGTAAAAAATACTATAAATCATAATAATTAACAACTTAAAAATTTTAAAGATATAAAATATTTGATTGACTCTTGAAAATTATATTAGTGCCACTCAAATTGAAATAAAGAAAAGTATTATAAATTATATTAATTAAAAAATTAAATAATTTTAAAAATATAATTAACTATCAAAGCCACAAAAGTTTGGACAAGGAGAGTAACACATATTATTTGAAAATTACAAAAAAAATATTATAAATTATAATAGTTAACAACATAAAAAGTCTCCCAAATTATCATATATTCTTATAATTTAGCATCAATTTGGTATCAAATTTTGAATATTTACTTTTAAATTTTAAAATAATACTCTAAATATAATCGATGTCGAGCCCATGCTAACACATGCCCCGCCCCCTAGTATTAGAATATGGGTAAATAAATACTAATTTAATTAATGAAATATTTATTAAGAATATCATTAAAAGCTAAACTGATTCTTGACCGATTTTATAAGACCTATTTTTTCATCATATTAATATAAAAATAATCACATTAAACCTTATAGTATTTTTCTTATAGTTATTTGTCAAATTGACTCTTATAATGTGAATTGTGACAAGTTAAAAAGGAAAGAAGTCGGTATAGGCTGGTACTCCATTTTATTTTTAAATTTCGATTGTAAATCAACCACTGTTACTAAAACCTTTGCTAAGTAAATATAACAATGGAGAGTTGAGATATAAAACTCGTGAACATCCCTATTTGTGAGTTGCAAATTAATGATTGAGTAAATTCATGTAAAAAAAAATACATTGTTGAGTTAGAGTTATTGAAAAGGCGAATTTTGTAATTTATTTTACCGCTGAAAAATTGATTTCTTGAAAACATTTGTGGATTACGATACACCACTCAAAGTATATTAGGATAATATGTATTATGAGGGGTATTTATTTAATATTTTTTTTTAATCTTTTGGATAATGATTTAGTTTAATTCTTTGACCTTATATTTATTTTTTTGTGAGAATATGAGTTCTTGAAAAAAGTTTTGGATTATAATACTTCCTGACCAACGTAAATTAGGATATTACTATTTTACGGTGTTCTTTGGCAAATTTATCTTAAATATTTAGAGTATAAAAGTCCTTCAATATTTGAAGTATATTTTGGTCAACCAACATTTCTATTCATGTTTTTATAATAGTATAGATAAATGGATAGATATGTTGATAAATCAAAAATAATTCTTATAAATATTATTAATACACTAATACTTAGTATAGTTGTCAAAATATATATTAAAATATTATTCGCTAATATTACTTAATGACATCGCTAATATTTACGGTTAGTATAATTGTCAATGTATAACTTAGCAGTCAATAATATTTCTAAAAAATCATTAATAAATTTTACTTAGTTTAACTATCGTATAAGTTAATCAATCAATATTATTGTAATAAAGATATTAAAGATACTCTTTTATTTTGTTGTAGTTATTGATATATAGATTAATCAGTCAATAATATCGTGTGGTATATCTCTACTTAGTGTAGTCATCAAATTATAAGACGATCAGTCAATAACATTACATAAGAATATCACTTGTTCACTTCTATTTATACAATATAACTATAAGCTAATCCATTACTTATAGTATTACTTATACCACTAATAGACCATTTTTTTCCATTATCAAATTAATTATAAGTTAATATAATTCATCAACTTTTATTAAGAATACGAGTAAAACATTTCTTCTTATTCTAATTATCACTAAAACATATATACACACGCGCGCGCACACACACACATATACTTTTGGTTATGCGTAGAAAAATAATGTAAATTTAATAGTATGAAAAGAAAAAAAAGTTTTAAAGCAATTATTGAGAGATCAAATAATTGGTATCATTGCTATTGTTTTTTCTGCAAATCTATAATACGATTATTTATTAAATACTTATAAATTTTACATAATTAATTTAGTGAGAAACTTCCCTCACTACAATGAAAACAAAATCACAAAATAATTATGTGTATCTTATGGAGAATTCTTGGATAACTTATATTTAATTTTCATTTATTTTTTTATTAATGCATTGTCACCAACTAAAAAAATATTTAAAATTATATTTAAATTTTCTTTGAAATTTGAATTTATTTGTTATTATTTAGTGAGGGAAATCCCTCACTATAACAAATTTAATATTAGCTTTTTATTATCATTATATTTTAGTGAGGGATGTCCCTCTCCACCTTTAAAAAAAAAATAAAAATAAAAATATTAAAAATTATATTTAAACTTTCTTTGAAATATGAATTTATTTGTTATTATTTAGCGAGTAAAATCCCTAGCTATAATAAATTTAATATTAGTTTTTCATTATCATCATATTTTAGTGAGTGACGTCCTCTTCGCCTTTTAAAAATATGAAAATGAAAATATTAAAAATTATATTTAAATTTTCTTTGAAATATGAAGGTATTTGTTATTATTTAGCGAGGAAAATCCTTTGCTATAACAAATTTAATATTAGTTTTTTATTATCATTATATTTTAGTGAGGGATGTCCCTCTTTGCCTTTTAAAAAGATGAAAATGAAAATATCAAAAATTATATTTAATTTTTTTTTTCGAAATATGAATGTATTTGTTATTATTTAGCGAGGGAAATCCCTCGCTATAACAAATTTAATATCAGTTTTTTATTATAATCATACTTTAGTGAGGGATGTCCCTCTCCTTATTTTAAAAAAAATAAAAATTAAAATATTTAATTTGTATGAGGGACAATGTTGCAAAGTCCCTCACAATTTCAACGTACAATTTGTTCCTTGCTAACCTTGGTAGCTAATAACGAAGTTTTTAGTAGTAGAGCATCGTTCAATGATACATAGACTGGAGAAAAACAAGAAACAAAGAGAACTTTAGAACAATGTCAAATTATTGTATTGCATCCAAACATCCACAACATAAATATTTCAATTCCAGACTTTACTTTGAATTATTGCCAACAACAACAACAACATACCCAACAAACCCCCCCCGCCCCCCCAAGTGAGGTAGGAAAAATAGAGTTTATACAAACCTTAGAACCACCTTGTGGAGGTAGAGAGACTGTTTCCGAAAGATCCTCCGCTCAAGTGAAACAAATCCAGGAACAAAGAAGGAAACAGTGAAGAAAAAATAACAACCAATACGAAAACAGTGTAAAGTCTACAAGAGAGAAACACAAACAAGAACAAAATTGTACAATAGTCGAAACACAATAAACAACGGACTATGATAGATATCACAAGCAGGGGTTGCAATTTAGCAGCTAGTATAAAGACAAACAACAAGAAGCCTAAACCCTAAAAAGAAAGACAATACTCCTACCAGACTAACATTCTACCCTAATATGTATCCTCCACACCCTCTTATTTAAGGTCCATGTCCTCAGTAACCTAAAGTTGTGCCATGTCCTGTCTAATCAACTCTGCCCGATACTTCTAAGGCATACCTCTACCTCTCTTCGTACCAATTATCCAACCTCTCACACCTCCTTATTGGGGCGTATGCACCTCGACTCTTCACATGTCCAAATCATCTCAATCTCGCTTCCCTCTTCTTGTCCTGTATGGAGGCCACTTCCATATTTTCTTGAACATTCTCATTCCTAATCTTATCGCACCTAGCATGTCCACACATGCACCTTCACATCCTCATCTCCTCAATATGCATCTTCTAAATATGGGTGTTTTTGACTGATCAACACTACCAACATGAATCTCTGAATCATTGCCATGAATATAATATTTTAATTGAAAAATTAGTATAATTCTTGAGCTAACCAGTCCTAATATATGTTTGGCTTTTAATGTGAAGCTGAAGAAGTATTTCAACTTTGATTTCTCTAAACTTTAATTTCTCCAAAATAAGTAGGTCTGATAACCAACCACATCAAAACTTTTCATGCAATCTAAGTAGTAATCCTTTAAATTAGAATGAATTATCTGAACTATATAGATCTTCAGAGGACTCTGATTGACAATATTATCCAGAAAAATCAGGAATCAGAGATAGCATGTTTAGATCCTTACCATCTTGCAAGTGCACCAGGTGTATCAATGTTTGCAAGTGCAGTTGAAGTTCACTATTTTCTACAGCCAGAACATTTGTGTCTCTATTTTATATGGAAAACAAATGCAGATATCTCAAAATCCAGCTTTTAAATGAATGTATTAGACATGAAAGAAATAGAATGAGTTGAATACATATTAATTATGTATGTATACATTCATATGTTGATGTTCCATATACACGACGAAGCAAACAAGGACATGCGTATATACATCTCGTCAATCACACTCAACCTCGTTCCTTTCTTTCTTTTTAGATGGTAACAAACCCTGTTCCTAAAAACTAAAAGAATGCAATACATATAGAAGAGAAGAGGGAACCGTATAGCAAACTCGCTGACTGCCTGTTTGCCCAAATCCTGTAGCATAGTAAAGCAAAGACAAGGATGTGAGAATGCAGGACATTCATTTGAGCCATGCCAAAAAATCTTTAAAAATGACAGAGGAATACTTCAAAGCAGATAGCTTCAAGCACAATAAAATGTTCCAGCTGAACTAAATATAATTAAGGCATTGAAGACAGATGGGCTGAGTTAACAGTCTGCTTTAAGAGCTTGTTTAGTACAAAATTTTAGACCTTGAGAGGAAAAAAAACACCAGTCAAATACAACAACAATAATAAGAAACCCGGTATATTTTCACAAAATGGGGTTTGGGGAGGGTAAACTGTACGTTGTCCATACCACTACCTCAGAGATGATCTACAGAGTTGTTTCCAAAAGACCCTCGGACCAAGACAAAAATATTCTAGAGAAGGACATATTATAAGAACAAGAAATAATAGGTAAAAATAAACAAATAATAACAAAAAAATAAGCCTACCACCATGGGCGGACCCACATAGGGACCTCCGGGTGCTAAAGCACCCACTAACCTCGTATCAACTTTATCTCTATATAGAAATTAGGAAGAATGCTAGACAATCTAACAGTGAGCACCCATAGATACAAGTGATTGGATGGTCTAGTGGTTGTTTGGGTGTGCTCAAGGTTGTTAGGATTTTTTGGTCTTTAGTTCGATTCTCACTCAGTACATATTTTATTTTAATTTTAATAATGAATTCTTCTCTCCTTATTTACTACTTATTCACTTTAAACTTTCTTTTAGTTTTTTTCTCCCTTACCTGGTGTATTATTGTTCCTTTTCCCCTTTCACTCAATTTTCTTGTACTTTTTTTTCTTGAAAAAAATGTTTTATACAAAAAAAAGTCTTTTTCTTTTTCCTTTATCAAGTATAGTATTTGTTGCAGTTTTTTTTATTGATTTTTCTTGCTACGAGTTACAATGTGATTGTCCTTTTTATAACAAGTATTAAATATATGCATTTATATTTTGTAATTGATAGCTAAGTTGGGGTAGAGTTGGGTAAAGTCATTCATTCAAATTTTTTTGGTAGAAATATTATGCTATTTGTTCATGCTATATATATTGGACACTATTTGACTTCTTTATGTATTTGCTTTTTGTATCCTGAATTCCTTAGTAAATAGTCGTGCTTTTTGTATTCTGAATCCCTTAGTGAATAGTTGACCCACCATTTTTAAGCTAAGAAAGCATCCCCTATCTTTAAATCCTGGATCGGTCACTGCCTACCACAAATTAAAGTAATACCACACTCACCTCATTAAACCAACAAACATCACCAGAATTCAATGACCAAGACACTACAAGCAAAATACTACAACAACTGAAACAGATAACAAGACAAAACACACCAATGTACTATCAGAATCAAACTCTAACTACTACCCATCCAACTTATTCGCATTTCTATCTAGAGTGATATACTTGATAAGCTGTAACTTCTCCATTTCATGTCTAACCATTTCCTTCAATATTCCATAGCCAACCTCTCACACCTCCGCACTTTGGCATCTCCTCATCACATGCCCAAGACATCTCAACTTTACTTCAAGTATCTTTTCTTCCATCGAAGTCACCCCTATCTTATGTAGAAATCTTATTTCTGATCCTATCTTGCTTAGTAAATCCACACATTTAATATAACATCCTTATCATCGCCATCTTCATCTTTTTGATATGAGTATTCTTGATTGACTATCACTCTACCCCAGACAAGATAACATGTTTAATAGCCACTCTGTAGAAGTTCCCTTTTAAGTTTAGAGACACCTTCTATCACATAAAATTACAAAAGAGAGCCTCCATTTCATCGATCTTTTACCAATATAGTGGGTGGACTTCTCATTAATTTCACTATATACTTGGATGATAGACTTAAGATACTTGGAACTATCTCTTTTTTTAATGGCCTGGGTATCGAGCTTTCTACCGTATCAGCCTTTTGTGTTCCCTCACTAAACTTGCACTCTAAATGTTCAATCTTGGTCCTGCTTAACCTAAATACTTTAGCCTCTAGGGTCTGCCTCCAGACCTCCAACTTAGCAGTAACTTATCTACGACTCTCGTCAATCAAAACTACATGATCCTCATATAACACACACTACGACACCTAATTTACCACATCAGTACATCGGTTTGTATCCAAACATCAAATTTAGCATTAAATCCTCTACGACTTTCATAAATCAAAAATACATGATCCTCAAATAATACACATTATGGAAAATAAATATAGACTTAGATTCTATTTCGGATACAACCCTATTAGTGCTAGAAAGTGATCTAAGTCAACTTATACAGTTCTGTCCCAAGTCTTAGTCCTATAATACAAGTCCTTTATCGACCCAGTGTATTCCATATGAACTCTTTTAGCCTCTAACCACCTCCATAGGACTTCTATAAGACCCTGTCATAAGCCTTCCCTAGATCGATAAACACCATGTGTAATACAATTCAACCAGTCTCTGCATGAGATTAATGTCTTATATTATTGAATAACCTAACATAAATCTAAACTGATTCTCAAAAATAGTCATGATCCTCATCAACCACAACTCAACTATCCTTTCCCAAACATTCATAGTTTGGTTCAACAACTTGGTAGCCCTATAGTTGTTACAATTGAATGTCCCTCTTTTTCTTATACAATGGAATAATTGTACTCCATCTCCAAGGTTGGGGTATCTTTGCTATCCTACAAATAACATTAAACAACTCGATCAACCACTCTATACTTAAATAGGATCCACTAAAATCTTACTTTTCCTAATATCTCTATCCCTACACATCCTATGAATAACACCCTTAACCTACTTGACCTTAATACGCCTACAATAACCATAATCATAGTGCCTCTCAGAGTGCTCCAACTCCACCACTATAATTCATTTGTCCCTTTTTTTGTTTAAGAGTTTGTAGAAGTATGACTATTATCTCTTTTTAATGAGAACCTTTTCCACCAATACATTGTCATCCACACCATTGATGCACTTTAATTGGTCAAGATCACATGTCCTCCTCTCCCTAGCCTTGTCTAGCCTATGTAACCTTTTGTCACTACCTTTATCTTCTTATTATGCATACAATCTTTTGAAATTCGTTGTCTTAGCTATCATAACCAATAAATTAGCCTCTTTCCTAGCATCGTATCCTAGACTTCTTATACTTTTTCCTATTTTTTTTATCTTCTCCTCGATTGTATTTTTCATCAACTTCTTATAAACCTCCTTCTTGCCTCCACATTCCCCTGCACTATTTCATTCCACCAATAATTCCCTTGATGCCTTCCAGATCGACCTTTTGATAAACCTTACACCTCTCTGGTAATCTCCTTAATGTAACTGGCAGCCTTATCTACATATTGTGTGTATCCCCACTTCTCTCTCAGGCCCCCTATATCTATTAGCTTCTACCGATCTCTAAAGCACTAGCCCTAGTTAAGTTACCCCATTTATCCTAGGTCAATCATCAATAACCCTCTTCTTCTATCCCTAAATCCATCGTCAAAAAACACTGTTAAGTCAAAACATTCTCACTTGGGATAACCTTACAATCTTTACAAAAACCTTTACACCTTTTTCTAAGAAGTAAAAGTGGTATATGTGTCTTAGCCACCAAAATAAGAAGGGTAACCAAGTATTCCCACTTCTAATCAAAAGATCGAATTCACACCATCAACCTAAAAGCACTAGAAAAATCAAGAAGTGAAACTCCGTCTTTGATCTTTTCACAAAATCAAAGCCTTCATTTACATTATCATAACCCTATGATGATGACTAAATGTGCCCATTAAAATCATTTCATATGAAAAGCTTCTCGGTGATTGGACATCTCTCACTACCTCATCTAAAACCTCTTAAAAGCTCTTCTTCACCTCTCCGTCCAAGCCTACCTGCATTTGCATATGCACTAACAATATTTAAAGTAGACTCTCCAATGACCAACTTAGTTGACATCACCCCATTATTAACCCACCTAACCTTTACCACCTACTCTTTATGCTCTTCATCTATGAAGATTTCTACCTCATTCCTATTTTCATATTCTCAAGAACCATAAATTATACCCATCTTCATCCCATTCCCTAAAACTAATCCATTTGGTCTCTTGAACATAAGCTATATTAATCCTTCTTTTCACTAGTTCTATAAACTTCCCTTGCAAAGTCACTATGTTCTAAGACCCTAATCTCAACCTATAATCTCTCTTAAACTACTTACTCCTCATGCTCCCATCCCTACTCCAACCTTATACTCGACCTTAGCCCTAACCTCACTTGGAACCTGACCCCAATCCTAACCCAGGCATATGACATGACCTTAGTCTACCAACATTTACAACATGTTATATCAGAAAAATGTTTTTACCCTCGAAAGGAAGGATTTCTTTTCGTTCCTCAGAAAAGCAACAGATGTCGAAAGAGAATCAATGGTATAGCAATTATCAGGAAAAAGGAAAAAAATGGTGTAGTATTTCGTACATACGAGATATTTTTCTTTCCACACAAGGACTGTATAGAATTCTAAGCTATCTTGGAATACTTAGCTGTACTAACAAGTAGAACTAATATAAAAAATAGGATATCATTCTGAAATGGATTTTAGATAACCTAGTAAACTTTATGAAATTCTCTCTCAAGAAAACCCTAGAACCTCAAAACTTAACCTCCAAGTAATCAAATTTCCTTCATTCTTTTTCCAAGATATCTCAATATTAAGGATTTCCAATTCAAGAACTTCAAGTTCTCATCTTTAAAAGATCAAATAGGAATTCAAGATCAAGCTTTTTATTCAACTTCATCAATTAAGGTATGTGGGGTTTATGAACAAGGATACTCTTTCATCCTTGTGCCCAAAAACTAGTTTTTAATTACAAATTTACATGATTTTGTATGAATATACATGAGTTTCAAATTGGGGTTCATACCCATTATTCTTATTTGCAAGATTATGAGATTTCAAGTAATTTAGAAGTTGAATTGCATGTCTATTTTCGTATTTTCATACTTATTACAGTAAATTCCAGATTTTGACTTGAATTATCAATAGTTACCTTATCAAGCATGAACATTATGATGTTTTAACATGAATTTGATGCATGGGTTATTAAGCTCTAATTGGATATTGTTATTTCAAGTTTAATTGTTCTATAAGCACCTTATGACTAGATAATTTTTAGATTATTGATAAAGATTTGGTATTTTAATGTCAGCTTAGATATGAAATCCACTCTACAGGTTCAGATTACAGTTTAACTTAGCAATTATACAGTTGGTTTTTGTAACAAACCATTATACTAGATTTTAAAGTGGATTTTCAACAGAATGAGCATACGGATTAAAGAGAGTAGTATTTAGCATCGAGTTGGGTATTCCATTTGCCCCAAAACTACAAGCTAATATAGGTTCAGATTATCAAATTATTCCCATTTCAATATGGATGACAGATATAGATATTATCACTTAGATTAAGTTGTACTCCTTAGTAAGAGTATGACACCTCTCCCTAATATGAGTTTTTTCCATAAGGGAGGTAGACATTGAACTCCATGATAGCTCCCATGGCTTATGTTAATTAGAAGAACCTCCCTAATAGTAAAAGTAAATAAATAAATTTTGAGTGAATTTTCCTGCTGCTTACAAAAAAGAGTAAAGAATAACAAAACAACTTTTAGAAACTAAGTATAAAGGCTCACAAATTCACTCAGATATTGCTTTAAATAAAGACATTAGCTACAGACTTCAATTTCCAGATTTCAAATATAAAAATGAGTCCTTTCTACACTTATACTCCATGATTTACTAATAGAACACTAGTAAATATTATAGAACTAAATGTTATGACTCACTAGATTTATAAAATATGATTTACTACTTATGATAATTGATAACGCTCAATCTACAACTCTCGTAAGAGTGTAAAACGGTCGTTGTCAAATATATAACCCAACTGGGTTGGGTATCGATCCCACTGGGAATAGCCGGTCAATAAGTAAGCAAAGATTATTAAACTTTTGGTGCAAGTCTCGTGAAAGGGGGGATTTTAACGTGCAAATAATGTAATTAAAATAGTAAAGTAAAAACATAAAATAGCAAAGTAAAAAGAAAGAATGTTTAGTAAGATGTAAAACAATGAGAATTGAGAAGTTGGGGTTATGTCCACCTTATGAGTTATAGTCTCTATTGGCTATGAGTTATGCGGAATTCAGACATGCATGTGCTTATAGAGAATTGTATTCTATGGTAAATCCAAGCGTCTTTCGACCTTAACAAGGACTATTTCACTTTAACTCTTTCGAGCTTAAAGCGTGTCTAACGGTATAAATTCTCCAAGAGGTTAATCCAGTTACGGCACTAACTTTTTAACAGGGGTTGGTGCCCTATTACCTTGACATTATCTCTTTTCCAGACATATAACTTTTCTTTCGAACAAGTTAATGCTATACTGACGTTATTCTATGTGTCTGCAGCCACAAGAATTTGCATTAAGATGAAGAGAATAATGATATAAGCAACACACGTGTCACGAATTCACAAACTCATAGCCTTAGATGGTTTCTCATAAGGCTTCCATAACCCCAACAGAGGAGTTTAGTTACCCATGAGTGCGAAGGAAATCACAATAGACATTATTATTATACCACAATAAAGATCTCGTGTAGTAAAGTGTGGTGTGGCATTTTTAGGCGTGAACTCCCTTGCAAAGTAACGTTCTCTTGTTGTGGAAATTAAGAATTGAGTAGATGAATAGAAGAAGAATAAAAAGTAGAATTAATGGAAGAATTATGATCCGAGTTGTAAGTTGTGGAATAAGAAGTAGAATGAGAATGATAAAAATCTCTAGCAAAATAGGGTATTTATAATACCCCTATCCTATTCCTACTAAGCTAATGCATTACTTAACCCAATCCTACTAGGTTAATGTATCATTATCCTAATCCTACTAAGTTACTGCTAGTCCCCAAAGTCTTCAGAATTG
The DNA here is from genome assembly GCA_030864225.1 of Capsicum baccatum var. pendulum. Lineage (NCBI taxonomy): Eukaryota > Viridiplantae > Streptophyta > Magnoliopsida > Solanales > Solanaceae > Capsicum > Capsicum baccatum. The sequence continues at coordinate 80,602,257 of CM061550.1, forward strand.
TTGTTTTTGCCAAGGACAGATTTTCTATGCACCACTTTTTGTCCTTGGAGTCCAAGATTCCCCTTCTTTCCTTCGTGAAGCTTTCTTTGGCGTCAAGTTATCCATAAAATGATGAATTCTGCATCATTTACACCTGAAAACTTGCTAATATATTCGTTAGCTCACTTACAGGAAAAAGGACTAAAAGTGCATGAATTATATATTTTGTCCTCAAAACTTAGCTAAAATATGGGTAAAATATAGCACTATAGGCGTGTAAATTCGCCTATCATCAACACCCCACACTTAAAGCTTTGTTCTTCCTTGAAAAAACTATCATGCCTATCTACACATTTACTTAGGGTTTCACAGCAACAACACGAAATATTCATCAAGGCAAGCACAACAATTATCAACAAAAGTAGTTTTCCAGTCATTAGTAGAAATAATTCAACCTCCAACATAGACTCGTGATGATGGTTAATTCGTATTCAAAAGTTAAGGCACAACGATTCATACATGACTACCCAAAATTCATCAACCATGTGTGTCTCACAATATATTCCCATAATCACTCACAAGTATAGTATGTTTATCGAAACATGGGTATAGGATTATCCTTTCTCTCACTCTCACAAAGAAGTCATATGTTGCAGCTGATGACCATATGCTTGCCCTTAGTGTAATGCTCCACTAAATATTAGAATGCTAAGCTTAGGATCAAATACGTCTTTGCAGGTTGTAATGTAGGCTAAGGGACGGGTAGGACTATTTTGGCCAGAAATAGTGACTATGTTCCTAAGCGCTTTAATGCATCACATTATGCCATTAATACTTTTCTTTCAAACAACCTTTCTACTTTCTTTTATTCTACCACCCCTTTTTTCTACCTTTGTTTTTCAATTTTAAACATAACTAACTTTTCAGTTTTCCTTTCCCTTTTTTTTTCATAACGCCTCTTATGATAGCAATTCTTTTTCATAACAAATTCAAGCACCATTACATTCTAAAGCATCATACTCACCCAATTTCCTCTTATTTTGTCACATGACTTTACACTTTAAAGCACTTAGTAATTTGGATCAAATTATGGTCTTGAAAAAATGGATTAGGATTACATATGAGGTTGTCAAAGAAAATAGGCTGAAGGCTCAAAAGGGTTTAACTAGGATAATGTCCATGGGTAGGTAAAAAGAAGGTAAACAAGTATAGGTTGCCAAAAAAATGCCTAAATCATCTCCTAGACTTGCACTCCTTATTTTCGCTTTACATACATACTAGGCAAGTTCTAGCATCAGCCACAAACACAGAATATACTATATCCTCACACACACAAGGCACATAGTCGACTTTATTGGGAGTAGTATAGACTCTTGACCCAATAGATGAAGGAATTGAACCACACAATATCACATAGTGAGTCACACTTAGAGCCTAAATGTCTCAATAGTAATGATTTTAGCACAAACTTTTGTCATACTCTCATGCTGCCTATTAGAATAATTCCATGCGAAGTTAAGTTAAAAAAAATTTTAACTAAAAAAAATTAACTACTAAAAAGAAAAACAAAACAAACATGAATGCAAATGCAGATAGAGAAGTATAGCATGCAAATACCAGCACCCCACACTCAGACGGGACACACTGCCCTTAGTGGAAAATAAATAAGAAGAACCTGGTTAGTCGGACTCCTCCTCAATGTCTGGGGTCATACCCCCTTCGTCGGAATCATCATTGGAGTCGTCGTCATCAGAATTCTCCTCCACTTCGGAGTTTGGCATTCGTTGATCATCATCGGTCGGCACATCGTCATCAAGAGGTTCCTCAAAATATGTACCTACTCCACACATCGCCTTCACGTGCTCATTTATTGGATAGTCATAATCCAGCTATTGGAGCTCTGCAGCAGTTGGACCACGACCACCGCTCATCATTATAAATCGAGTAATGCCATAAAGATGGCAAAAGAAACTCTCATCTCAAGCATGCCTTTCTGAAGTGGTAAGGTTGACTCCATGCGTGGTTTCAACATCTTTAACCTTCGTGAGATCAACCTTCTTTGGGTTGTGTGGGTGTTTATGATCAGCCGGCTCCTCTTCGATGTCTTCCTTCCTTAGTATTGCAGTCAACAGGTTGCCAAAGCCAAAGTGGGACCTCTTGGGTAGCCTAGCTTTCCACATTGTGGATCGAATAATTGCCCCAATGTTGATAGGGACATTCGTCATCAATGCGTATACCAAGCACACTCTATCTCTTGTTATCTTTGTGTACTGAGTCCCTGGAATTAGGCAAGAGTTGACTATGTGCAACCACATCCTAGCTTCCCTATTTAAAGGAGCATATAGGAAGGTGTTGTGTCGTCCGGTGTCCTTGTGTCTACTCCACCATGACATGGACCTTGTTCCACATAGTATGTGTCGAATGGATCTATATGGAAGTCTACTGTACAACTCTTTGAATGGTGATGGATCAACAGCAGGCAAGCCAATAAAGGAGTTGAAGAAATCCTCATTGAGTTGTAAAACTTGGCCCTAAATCTTGACCTCGCTTCCTGCGGTTTTTGGTGACCAGTTGGCATAGAATTCTCTTGTTAAATCGAGATTGCATTCTACCATGTCTCGAAAGATGAAATCAAGATGTAACTCCATGATCTTGGCCAACATGCGCGGTTCTTTCTTTGCTAGGCTTTCCTTGTTTATCAAGTCCACATGAACATATTTGTTCTCTTTGTTGTTCCTATACCATTCCTTTGCTTCCTTCTCTAAAACCCATTTAATTCCGAACATGCGGCGTGGTACTTGCATCGAGGAGGACTCGCCTTGCTCTTTGCGTGCTCTTTTCTTGCCTTTTTGGGAAGTGGTTGCCTTATCTTTGCCTTGTCTTGCTTTGGGTGCCATTGTACCTGAGACTAAAACAATGTTCATATTAGCGTTATCTCGATGGATACAATCTATAAACAAGCAGTAGTGGCACCACCCCATACTTAGTTTGTTGGTACGGACTAGTGAAGTGAAACTGCTCGATTACTCAGACTTCATCGGCATACGTTTTAGGTGCTATATTCCAACAATAAAATCAGTGCAGTCGTACTTCTTGTATTCTTAGCAATACTTTCATGTTTGATATATTAAGACTACTACATAGGGATTGAATCAAGGTATAGCATCTAGAAATAATCACAACCTCCTATGTTGGTAGTCAACCATAATTCTTATATTGATGAGCAAGTTATTCCAACATGTAAGAGTTCTATTGACAAGATTATGCAATGTTCTTGACCATGTCAATTCCGCAAAAGTATGACAGTGCATCAAAATTAAATACAAGTTGGAAACATGTTAAGATCATTCTTACGTATTCTTTCACTCACTTAGTTGTATCACAACACATCAACCACATTCAAATCACCAATACTACTTCAAGATTTAACAATTCATAATAGGCGTAGTAGTGTAGTACTTATGGAATATAAATGAAGAACAAAGAAGTACTTACTTGATTGATGCCTTTGGATGATGTTCTTGTGAAGTAAAAAGAGCAAAAGGAAAATTTTTGAGAGGATTTGGAGACTATAGGCGGCGCTTATGCTAGGTCTCCAATGTGTTTTTGGTTCAAGACTAAGTCTCTTATTTATAGGGGAAGTTTGGGTTGGGTTTTGACCCATTTAAAATTGGTTTTGGAGACAAGAAGTGACCATAGGCGGCGCCTTTTGCTTTGCATATGCTAGGCATAGGCGGCGCTTTTTGCATAGCATTGTTGAGCATAGACGGCGCCTATGCCATGGTATTCTTAGGCATAGGCGGCGCCTTTCACTTAGCATATGAGATTCAGAGACAAAAGGCATTGGCATAGGCGGCGCCTATGCTATGGCATACTTTGGCATGGGCGGCGCCTATGCTATGGCACACTAGATTCCAAGAGCTTAGGCCATAGTATAGGCCTTGCCTTGTTCGTGGCCAAGTTATACATAGGCCTAGCCTTGTTCGTTGCCTATATTTTCATAAGCAATGCCCAATCCATAGCCTTTTGCTTCTTCATTCCTAACTTACCACCTTTAACATGCAATACGTCCAAATCAAAATTTCAAACCGACCTCCTCATTTTACACCTCTTTGCACCTACATTTACTCAAAAACAACAAAGACAATTAGAACGATGGGTTGCCTCCCATCAAGCGCCTTAGTTTTGGTCGTGGCACGACTCTTCTTTTTTGGATTTTTATTTATCAAAAGCAAACACGTAATAGAATGAAAGAAAGACAAAAAATGAAAAATGATGGGTTGCCTCCCATCTAGCGCTTGATTTATTGTCGCGGCACGACATAGTTACCTTGAGTACTTAGACTTTGTCGAGATAAGTGATGGAAATATAATTTATTGAGTCAATAGGACCGATATATGGTTTTACTCATTGGCCATTCACCTTGAAGACAACACCATTACTATCTTTCAACTGAACTACTCCAGACGAGTAGACTTGGTTAACTTTGTACGGACTAGACCACTTGGACTTCAACTTACCTGGGAATAACTTCAATCTGGAGTTGAAGAGGAGTACCATATCATCCTTTTGAAAGTTTCGTTGAACAATCTGCTGATCACGATACTTTTTTATCCGCTCCTTGTATAGGTCAGATCTTTCATAAGCATATAGACGGAATTCATCCATCTCGTTCAGCTGCTCCAATCTCAGATTCATTGCATCATCCCAATTCAAATTGAGTCACTTGAAAACCCACAATGCCTTATGCTCAATCTCAATGGGCAAGTGACAGGCCTTTCCATAAACTAGTTGGTATGGGGACATGCCAATTGGTGTTTTGAATACAGTCCGATAGGCCCATAGTGCATCGTCCAGCTTCCGAGACCAATCTTTCTTATTAGAATTTACCGTTTTAGCAAGGATTTTTTTGATCTCTCGATTGGAAACCTCTACCTGTCCACTAGTTCGTGGGTGATAAGGTATGGCTACCTTATGTTGCTTGACACCATATTTTACCAACACGGAATTGAATAGCTTGTTACAAAAGTGAGATCCTCCATCGCTTATGATAGTACGTGGTACTCCAAAGCGAGAGAAGATATTCCTCTTCAAGAATGCTACAACACGCTTTCCCTCATTGTCGGCCGACGCTACTGCTTCAACCCATTTTGAAACATAGTCTACAACAACTAGGATATATTTCATTCCAAACGAATTTACGAATGGACCCATGAAATCAATACCCCATACATCAAAGATCTTTACTTCAAGAATTTTTGACATGGGCATCTCATGGTGTTTCAAAATAGCACGTTGTCTCTAGCATTTGTCGCATCTTCTAACAAAGTCGTAGGCATCTCTAAATATCTAAGGTCAATAGTATCCACTTTGCAATACCTTTCTTATTGTCCGATTACCTGCCTGATGTCCCCCAACTTGGGAAGTGTGACATGCTTCCAATACATTAGGCACTTCTACATGGGATATGCATCGCCGAATGACACCATCCGTGCATTGTCGAAACAAATATGGTTCATCCCAAAAGTAGTGTTTTACATCATGCATGAACTTTCTCTTTTGATGGTAAGATAAGTTTCAAGTATCACATTACTCACCACAAAATTTGCAAGGTCGGCATACCATGGTAACTTCTCCATTATCGTCGCTAAGATCTCTTCGTCAGGGAAGGCATCATCAATCTTGATTTCAAGCTGTGCTATATGCTCATTTTCGAGTCTAGATAAATGATCAACTACTTGGTTCTTGCAACCTCTTCTATCTTTAACCTCAAAATCAAATTCTTGCAGCAACAAGACCCATCAAATTAGTCTTGGTTTTGCATCCTTCTTTGTCATTAAATACCTCAGAGCTGCATGGTCTGTATGAATGATTACTTTGGTTCCCCACAAATAAGCACGGAACTTCTCAAATGCATACACAACTGATAGGAGCTCTTGTTCTGTGACAGTATTGTTCTTTTGGGCTTCGTTCAGGACCTTGCTCGCGTAGTAGATAGGATGAAATAACTTGTCCCTTCTCTGGCCAAGTACAGCACCTAACGCTACCCCACTAGCGTCACACATGACTTCAAATGGTAAAGACCAATCTGGTGCTACCATGATAGGAGCTTTAATTAGTTTTCCTTTGAGGCATTCAAATGCCTTCAAACAATCTTCATTGAGGTCAAACTTTGCATCTTTCTCTAGAAGTTTGCATAATGGACTAGCAATTTTGGAGAAATCTTTGATGAACCGCCGATAGAAATCTGCATGACCGAGGAAACTACTGACACCCTTCATGGAAATTAGAGGTAGTAGCTTCTCGATAAATTCAATTTTAGCTCGATCAACCTCAATTCCTATTTCGGAGATTTTATGCCCAAGAACAATACCTTCTTTAACCATAAAGTGGCAGTTCTCCCAATTCAGCACTAGGTTGAATTCTACACATCTTTGCAATGCCATACTTAAATTTGATAAGAACGCTTCAAACGTCTTGCCAACTACTGAAAAATTGTCCATGAATACTTCCAAAGTATCTTCGACCATATCAGAGAAAATGGACATCATACAACGTTGAAAGGAGGCTGGTGTGTTACATAGCCCGAATGACATACATTTAAAGGCAAACGTACCATATGGGCACGTAAACGTTGTTTTTTCTTGGTCTTCGAGAGCAATACAAATCTGATTATAGCCTGAATAACCATCTAAGAAACAAAACCATCCTTTCCCCGCTAATCGATCTAGCATTTGGTCCATAAATAGCATCGGAAAGTGATCTTTGAGTGTCCATGAATTCAGCTTTCGGTAGTCCATGCATACTCTCCATCCGGTGATGGGTCTGAGTGGAATAAGTTCATTCTTTTCATTCACGACTACCGTCATGCCTCATTTTTTGGGAACACATTGTACCGGGCTTACCTATGCACTGTCAGAGATTGGATACACAACCCCCGCATCTAACCACTTGATAATTTCTTTCTTTACCACTTCTTGCATAGGTGGATTTAGACGCCTTTGATGCTCAATGGTGGGTGTGCAATTTTTTTCAAGCTGAATCTTGTGTGTACAAATCCCAGGTGGGATACCAATAATGTCAGCGATGGTCCAACCAATGGCTGTTATATACTTCCATAGAATAGCAATGAGACCTGCAACTTGTTGCTCACCCAAATCTGCCGCCACAATGACTGGAAGTATGTTTCCGCTTCCTAAGAATGCATACTTTAAATGACTAGGCAGCTCCTGCAATTCTAACGTGGATGACGCTTCAATAGATAGCTTAGATAGTGGTGAGGGTTGATTTTTGAGATCAAGGTCCAGCTTCTTGGGAGCGTGAGGATATGACCCTAATCCTGTCAGAGCACCAATGGTTTCTTCACAGTTTTCAGCATCCTTACTCTCACCATTCATGAGCACAACCACCAATGGGTCATTAATAATTTGCTCTTCTTCAAGTAATTCTTCCTCATCATCAAAGTAAACATCGGCCACCGAAAATACGTTCAGATCTTTGGGTTGCTTCATTGATTTGCACACATCAAAGCAAACTACTTCATCATTTATTCGGAATGAAAGCTCATTTGCTCTCAAATCAATAAGCACACTTCCTGTAGAAAGGAAAGGGCACCCCAAGATTATGGGAACTTCTGAGTCTGCCTGACAATCCAAAATTACGAAGTCTTCTAGAAAGATGAATGAAGAAACCTTTACCAATACATCACATAGAATACTAACAGGTCGTTTCACCGACCTTTCCACCATTATGAGCCTCATATTGGTTGGAGTAGGATCACCCAACCCCAACTTTTTATAAATAGATAATGACATAAAATTAATGCTGGATCCTAAGTCGCACAATGCTTTGGCAAAATTCAAAGATCCAACGGTGCAAGGAATAGTGAAAGCACCGGGGTCAGCCTTCTTGCGAACTAGTGATCGGGTAGCGATTGCGCTGCAGTGATGAATAGTATCCTTCAACTCATAGCTTGCTGCTCGCTTCTTTGTCAAAAGATTCTTCATAAATTTTGCATACCCAGGCATTTGTTCTAGTGCCTCCACCAATGGAGCATTAATGGTCAGCTTCTTTAACAAATTCATGAATTTGCTGAACTTTGTATCATCCGCAATCTTCTTCAATCTTTGACGAAAAGGTGGTGGTGGATAAGGAATTGTTTTCTCCACGGCTTTCTTCTCCTCTTGCTTCCAAATTTTGGTAGTTTCAGGCTGCAAACCTCTGGGGGTGACGTCATGGACGTCGTGGACGGCTTCTGCGGAATCTTCTCCTTTCGCGTTATCATCAATGTCCGCTACTTCATCAACCACTTTCTTGCCTTTTGATGAAGTTTCCAGCACCTTACCACTTCGGGTAGTAATAGCCATGCATGACCCATCATTTCTTGGGTTTTGCACAGTGTCGCTAGGTAAAATGCCAGCCTTTCTTTGATTCAGTTCTGCCGAAAGTTGGCTCAATTGCTACTCTATTTGCTTTATTGAAGTGGAGTGTGAGTCAACCAATTGTTTCATTGAGGAGAAGTCATTTATTACCTCCGTTACTCCAGCGCTTGTTGCTTCCACTCCTTTCAATAGTTTAGCCATCATGTCTTCCATATTTCCAGAACCAGATGCAGTGGTGTCACGTCTTCCTGGGGGAACATTGATAACGCTCAATCTACAGCTCTTGTAGGAGTGTAAAGCAGTCGTTAGCAACTATAGAACCCAACAGGGTTGGGTATCGATCCCTCAGGGAATAGTTTGGCCAACAAGTAAGCAAGGATTACTAGACTTTTAGTGCAAGTCTCGTAAAAGGGGGGAGTCTTGTCGTGCAAGTAATGTAAACAAAGTATTAAAGTAAAAGCTGAAAATAAAAAGAAAGAATATTTAGTAAGTTGTAAATAATGAGAATTGAGGCATTGGGGTTATGTCCACCTTCTGAGTTATACGTCTCTATTGACTATGAGTGTGTTGAATCCAGACATGCATGTGCTTATAGAGAATTGTATTCGATGGTAAATCCAGGCGTCTTTCGACCTATTCGAGGATTATTTCACTTTAACTCTTTCAAGCTTAAAGCGTGTCTAACGGTATGAATTCTCCAAGAGGTTAATCCAGTTACGACACTAACTTTTTAATAGGGGATGGGACCCAACTACCTTGACATTATCTCTTTTCTAGACAGATAACCTTTCTTTCGAACAAGTTAAATGTTATACTGGCGTATTCTTGCATTTGCAACCACAAAGAATTTAGATTAAGATGAAGAGAATAATGATATAATCAGCATACATGTCACAAACTCACAAACTCACAGCAATAGATAGTATCTCATTCGGCTTCCATAACCCCAACAGAGAAGTTTAGTTACCCATGAGTGCGAAGGAAATCACAATTGACATTGTTATTATACCACAATAATGATTAATTTCGTGTAGCATAAGAGTGGTAGGCGGTAGACGTGAATTCCTTAGCAAAGTAACGTTTCTCTTGTTGCGGAAATTAAGAGTAGATGAATAGAAGAAGAAAAATAAAATTCATGGAAGAATAATTGTTTAGAACTAGAATGAGAATTGTTGTAGAAGAATAAGAGAAGAATGAATTAGAAGATGTTTGTAAGAATGTGTCTCTAAATCTCTAGCAAGATAGGGTATTTATAATACCCATATCCTAATCCTACTAAGCTAATGAAATATCTAACCAAATCCTACTAAACTAATGAAATGCTTAACCCAATTGTACTAGGTTAATGTATCATTATCCTAATCCAAATAAACTAATGAAATAATTAACCCAATTGTATTAGGTTAATGTATCATTATCCTAATCCAAAGAAGTTACTGCAAGTCCCCAAAGTCTTCAGAATTGTTGTTTTAGCCCGGGACAGATTTTCCATGCGCCATCTTTAGTCCTTGGCGTCCAAGATTGGCTTTTCTCCTTTCGTGAAGCTTTCTTTGTCATCAAGTAATCCATAAAATGCTGAATTTTGCATCATTTATACCTGAAACTTTGCTAATCATGTTTGTTAGCTCACTTACAGGAAAAAGGACTAAAAGTGCATGAAATATACAATTTGATCTCAAAACATGGCACAAATATGGGCAAAATATATTGATATAGGCACGTAATATCGCCTATCATCAAACGTACAAACCACTCTTGTCATTCTTGTTCTTCCAACTACCTTGGTCCTTGTTTCCAGATTTATCATAATAGTTCCGACCTTGGTTTCCTTGGGAATTACCTCGAAAACCCCCCTGATTGTTCAAGTAGTTGGCTTCTTCTTCTAAATCAGATTCGTCTCTTCCTTTTAACGCAACAGCTTTGACTTTTTTGGTCTTCCCTGATAATAGATGCTTTATAAGTAGATCCACTTGTGTTTTCATGTGCGCCATATCTTGATCACGTTCTTCTTCTCTTCTCCTTTGTTTAGCAGTCATGCCAATAGATATAGTAGGGCATGCTACCTCAGAATCCCTGGTATTCCAAGCTCTACTTTGCTTCGTCATCCGATCTAGCATATTGCTTGCCTGCCCAAAGGTGAGATCCATAAATGATCCTCCAGACGCATTATCCACCACTGGTTTAGTTTTTGAATTCAAGGATCTGTATAGTATCTCCATTAGGTGGACATTGGTCATGTGATGGGTGGGGCACCTCATAAGCTTCGTCTTGAACCTCTCCCATGTTTCATGAAGAGCTTCGGTTGGAAGCTGCCGAAAGTTGCTGATTTCATCTCTTAATTATGCTCTTTTGGATGGCAGAAAGAATCTTTCTAGGAAAGCGTCTCTCAATTTCCTCCAATTTGTAATAGAATCAGGAGTCAGCCCATTCAACCATAGAGTTGCCTCCCCAGACAGAGACAATAGAAATAGGCGTAATCGAATTGCATTCTGACCAACGCCTGGATTGTCAAACGACTTGCAGGTAGAAATAAAGTTGATGAGATGCATATTCGGATCATCGCCTGCTAGTCCACCAAATAATACCTTTAGTTGTAATAACTGAATCATGGTGCTTGTGATGTTGAACTTGGCTCCGGGTGCCAATGGTGAAGGAATAATAGATCCTGTGGCTCCGGCTCCATCAAGATCATCATCATCATCGTCGAAAGCTCGTTGTACAGGTCGGCGTTCATGCCTAAACCTTGCTTGACTATCTCTTCTGTTGGAAGGTGTTGCGATCTCAGCATCATGCCTAGGGTTTAGTAACTCGTCATCACCTAGGTCCTCGTCGTCAGGATTTATTGCTCACCCGGGGTTATCAATATTCTGTTGATGCACTTGAGCGGCGGCTAGAGCAGCTAGTCTCGCCTGTTCCTGTTGAGCAGCCATCCTTTCAATTTTGTGTTGTGCCTCCATTCTGCCAATACATTGTGGTTCAGGATTGATAGGTAATAACGGTTGACCAGAACTTCGAGTATTGGGAATGCACTGAATAAAAACCTGCAGAGAACAAAAACAAAAACTAAAAGTAAAAGTACGAGAATCTTTGACCAAAGGGTCTAGTAATTATCACAAACTTAATTGATACTCGTATTCCCCGGCAATGGCGCCAATTTTTGATAACGCTCAATCTACAGCTCTCGTAAGAGTGTAAAGAAGTCGTTGTCAAATATATAACCCATCTGGGTTGGGTATCGATCCCATAGGGAATAGCCGGTCAATAAGTAAGCAAAGATTGTTAGACTTTTGGTGCAAGTCTCATGAAAAGGGGGATTTTAACGTGCAAATAATGTAATTAAAATAGTAAAGTAAAAATAGAAAAAAAAGTAAAAAGAAAGAATGTTTAGTAAGATGTAAAATAATGAGAATTGAGAAGTTGGGTTTATGTCCACCTTATGAGTTATACGTCTCTATTGGCTATGAGTTATGCGGAATTCAAACATGCATGTGCTTATAGAGAATTGTATTCTATGGTAAATCCAAGCGTCTTTCGACCTTAACAAGGACTATTTCACTTTAAATCTTTCGATCTTAAAGCGTGTCTAATGGTATAAATTCTCCAAGAGTTTAATCCAGTTACAGCACTAACTTTTTAATAGGGGTTGGTGCCCTATTACCTTGACATTATCTCTTTTCCAGACATATAACTTTTCTTTCGAACAAGTTAATGCTATACTGGCGTTATTCTATGCGTCTACAACCACAAGAATTTGCATTAAGATGAAGAGAATAATGATATAAGCAACACACGTGTCACGAATTCACAAACTCATAGCCTTAGATGGTATCTCATAAGGCTTCCATAACCCCAACAGAGGAGTTTAGTTACCCATGAGCGCGAAGGAAATCACAATAGACATTATTATTATACCACAATAAAGATCTCGTGTAGTAAAGTGTGGTGTGGCATTTTTAGGCGTGAACTCCCTTGCAAAGTAACGTTCTCTTGTTGTAGAAATTAAGAATTGAGTAGATGAATAGAAGAAGAATAAAAAGTAGAATTAATGGAAGAATTATAATCCGAGTTGTAAGTTGTGGAATAAGAAGTAGAATGAGAATGATAAAAATATCTAGCAAAATAGGGTAAGCTAATGCATTACTTAACCCAATCCTACTAAGCTAATGCATTACTTAACCCAATACTACTAGGTTAATGTATCATTATCCTAATCCTACTAAGTTACTGCTAGTCCCCAAAGTCTTCAGAATTGCTGTTTTTGCCCGGGACAGATTTTCCATGCACCACTTTTGGTCCTTGGCGTCCAAGATTCCCCTTCCTTCCTTCGTGAAGCTTTCTTTGGCGTCAAGTTATCCATAAAATGCTGAATTCTGCATCATTTATACCTGAAAAGTTGCTAATCATGTTCATTAGCTCACTTACAGGAAAAAAGAACTAAAAGTGCATGAATTATATATTTTGTCCTCAAAACTTAGCTAAAATATGGGTAAAATATAGCACTCTAGGCGTGTAAATTCGCCTATCATCAATTATGATCCTCTGTTTTTCAGATATTCTAGCTTATGTGAGTCATCTATATTTAGCATGAATTGTTTTACAGATTATGATGTTGTTGAGACATTGTTTAACTTATACATTCACCATCATATACTCAGCACATTCTCAAAGTATTGATCCACATATACGTCTATGTGCTACATTGTCACAAAATGTAGGTTCAGGTGCTCACTTCCAGCAACATGAGTGATTTTGAGCATTTTCATCAATATCCCGACAGTTTGTGAGTCCTCATAGTTTAGGGACTTAGTCTTTCAATTTTTTTAGCTTATTAGTACAGATAATTCAGTATTTTCAGATAGTTCGAGTCAACTAGGGGCTTGTCCTAGTGTAATGCCCTGATTTTTCTGAACCAGAATGCTACACGATGCTTATGACCCCGAAGGATGACAAGCCAACCCATGACTGATATCTATGCCTGTACACTGCATAAGGATGACAAGCCAACCCATGACTGATATCTATGCCTGTAAACAACAGGCCATGAGGTTCAACTGAATGAAGTATCTGACTAATCAAAACATCCATATAGGGTAACGAATACCCAAAACAACTGAAGTCTGAATCTAAAATCTGAAAGCCTCTACACGCTGTCTAAGTAAGGACTTGAAGGAACAAGCCTCCAAATAACTCTGTAAACTGAGAGATAACTGAAATAATAAATAAAGTCAAATCATATCGTCCTTAAATGAAAGAGACTCACTGCAACTCTATATGCTAAAATGAGACTGCTACTATTGATCTGGAACTCGTGTTTCTAAGCCTATGGTGTAACATAAAAAGAAAGCACCATAGAGCGAATGCATCAGTACAACTGAAAGTATTGAGTATATGGGTGAGGTAGGATAAATGTAAAGGGTTACATGTATGAGCAATACTAACTGACTGACTAATATGGATATGAGAGTGCAAACATGCATACATAGTAACTGAGATCGTGAATACGTGATAGCTGGATTTGTACGCTAATACATGGTTTATTGATATCTAACATGACTAACACTGAAATTCTGATAACACGAGCTACTATGTCTGTGAATCCTGAATCTGATAGAACTATCTGAGTTCCGTACTGTAACTGAATTGACTGTATTTGACAATCCTAGTATACTAAAGTCTAAAGAACTATCTGAGTTCTTTTACTAAGACTGAGACTGAAACTGTGGGAGGTAGTTGTTCAACCGACATGCCCCATGTATGCCATTATATCTAAGCTGGGGTCCAATCTCTGCCCTGACTAGAATGGTGTCAATACCACGCCACTAGTTAAGACAGGTTGTGAGAACCCTCTACTGGAAGTTACTCAAAATGAGAATGGTGAGAACCCTCTACTGATAGGTAGGACACCTCATCTACCATTAACTAGCAGGTATGATGTCTCAACCTACGCTGGATACATAGTTCTGTAATGCAAGAATTGCCTCTATAAATCACACCCTCTACTGGAAGGTGAGTTCCCATCCTTGGGTTCACTCGATGCTAACTTCTAATCCCAACTGAAGAGACTGAACATGATTAACTGACTGGGCATGGACTGAGCTTAATGAATTCTCTTGACTGATGGAATACTACTGATATCTGATAATAATATGAGATCATAAAGTTTCCTGAGTCACATGACTGACTGAATTCTACTGAATCATGGCTTGATTTCAGATATCGTGAAAACATGACATGGATCTAGGCACACAACTATATTTTTTGGGTATGAGTATCCCCAAGATTCGATGGAAGGAAACTAACACAACATAACTTACTTGATCATGAGAATAGAGTTCACAATTCATAACATTATAAGTAGGGGATATTATACTACATGTAGTTCTCAACATCTTATGCATGGTAGGGAGTGAATATATATCAGGTAAACATTGTATAACTCCGTTATCATGAACGCTTCATACCACAACAATAACAACACAACAATAACATGGAATTTATATTGAATCATAATGGTTAACATCGACTTGCCATTTAGATACTATTGAGTCATGGAAACATAATTTCTAGCATTCTAGGAATTTTATCTAACACCTTGCATGCACTCTTTAAGGCATAGGTGTATTCATAAATTTCACCATATTAAGCCACCCAAAATCATGGGTTCCAACTAGCATGATCATAACCTCCATGAAAATACATCAAAATACTACTGTATACCACAAATAATAACCACCAACATGAATAAGATCATATCACCACAAAATAATCAAAATTTAGTATTTAAAGATTGATTCTTGAGCTCCATGGATGAAAGGGATCCGTGGATGAACACTATGCATACCTTAGATTTAAAATCCGTCAAAGTTAACGGTGAAATAGGCTTGAATCTTCATGTTCCCAATTGAACCCTAGGTTTGTTATTGATTATTTTGTAAAGGATTTCTATTTTTGTGTTTAGGAAATTAAACCACGTGTTTTAGGGTTTATATATGGCTAAAATTTTCTAAGTGTTGGACCTTATATTAAGCTTCAAAGAGCTAAATGAGCTGAATATGAAAGCAATGTTTTTCCGGGGTCTTATAATATCTCCCCCTTGGTAATATTGATCCTTGATTGAGACTGAATAAGAGGGGAAATAATAGACTGTACAAGAACTAAACATGAATGATTGAAATATAATCTCACGACTGACATAAATGATAAACTGAATATATCATACTGAACATGCATATTTGATGCATGATTATATACTGGACTGATACATATATGCATGACTGAATATACAATGGTACTTGATACCAAGTTTACACTGGGAACATGATCATGAAATTGATTACTAAGTTTGTACTGAATACTGAGCTTAAAACTAAATAAGCTTAAGGAGAACTGTCACCTTGAGCTTGATCTAGATTGGCGGAGAAGAGGTGAGGATACTTGGTATGCATTTTTGCTTCTATTTCCCAAGTAGCTCCCTCAACGGACTAATTTTGCCAGAGCACTTTGACTAGAGGGACTTCTTTGTTCCTCAGTCTACGAGTCTGATAGTCTAGAATTTTGACCGGAATTTCCTCATAAAAGAGATTGTTCTGAACATCAATACTCTGAATAGGGACTACAATTGATAGGTCACCTATGAACTTCTTGAGCAAAGATACATGAAAGACTGGATGAACTGAAGCTCGATCTAAAGGAAACTCAAGCTCATAAGCTAACTTGCTGAAATAATTGAGAATCTTGAAGGGACTGACATATGGAGGACTAATCTTTCCCTTCTTACCGAATCTCTTCACTCCCTTCATGGGAGAGATCTTAAGATAGATATAATCACTAATCTTGAACTTGATGTCCTTTCAGCAAACATCTGAATAGGACTTTTATCGGCTCTAAGCAGCCCAAAGTCTTTCTCTGATCAACTGGACTTTTTCTAAGGCATCGAATATTAAGTCAGGCCCTATGACTGAGGCCTCACTAGCTTTAATCCACCCAAATGGAGATCTGCACCTCCTACCATAGAGAAATTTAAGTAGAGCCATCTAAATACTAGAATGATAGCTATTGTTGTATGCAAACTCAATCAAAGGCAAGTGGTCATCCCAACTTCCCTTGAAATCAATTGCACATGACATTAGCATATCTTCTAGAGTCTGAATGGTCTTTTCTGCTTGACCATCTATCTGAGGATGAAACGTTGTACTGAGATGGACTTAGGTGCCAAGACTCTTTTGGAATGCTTTCTAAAAGTAAGAGGTGAACTAGGTATCTCTATTTGAGATAATATATAACAGAACACCATGTAATCTGACCAACTCCCTGATGTAGAGTTTGGCATAATCCTCGACTGAATAAGAGGTATGGACTAGAAGGAAATAAGCTGACTTGGTCATCTTGTCTACAATAACCCAAACTGAATCACGTTGATGACGAGTTCGAGGCAAACTCATCACAAAATCTATGTTCACTTCTTCCTACTTCCAATTAGGAATGGTGAACTCCTACATGGAACCACTAGGATTTTGATGCTCTATCTTAACCTGCTAACATGTAAAGTACTTAGCCACAACAGCTGAAACATCTCTATTTATTCCACTCCTCCAATAGATCTCTCGCAAGTCGCGGTACATTTTAGTGGCCCCTGTATGAATAGAGTATCCCACATCATACGTCTCTACAAGAATTCGCTGCCTCAAGTCATCCACATCTAGAACACAGAGGAGACCCTGAAAACGAAGGACACCATCTCCCCTTTAGGAGAAAACCTCAACCTTCTGACCTCTGACTGAGTCTTTCAACTTGACTAGGCTAGGATCTCTATCTTATTTTTCTTTCACCTCAAAAACTAGAGATGATTCTGAAAACTCTGAACACATACACCACCCTCTCAAGAATCAACTAAGCGAACGCCTAGTATGGTAAGCTAATGGACTTTCTAAGCTATATTCTTCTTGCTATCCTCAACGTGAGAAACACTACGCATGGAGAGTCTACTGAGAGCGTCGGCCACAATGTTGGCCTTGACCAAATTAATAGATCAAAAGGATTCACAATGCATAATTGTAAATTTAGATCATGTAGTTTAGGAAAACCAACGTACCTTAGATTACAAAGTTTAAAGAGTAGAATTCGAATCTTGATTTGTTCCTGGAAATTTTGGACTTAAATATTGATTTCTTGATATCTTGTTCTTGGAGGAAACCCTAGTTTGATCTTGTTTTTGAAAGTGAAGAGGGAGATTTTATGTTGTATAACTGATGATAATATACAAATAACATTTTTAGAAAGTCATTTAATCAATTGCGGAGGTTATCGGAAGAGGAAAAGTACCAAATAGATTCCCACACTACATAATTTATCAACACACTAAATTTGAAAAGGATTTATTCACTTTTGTAACCTTTACACATAGAGTTGACGGCTTACATTCTAGCCCAAAAGTCTGGGGAGTTACATTATCTCCCCTTTGGGATCATTCATCCCTGAATGATGAGTAAGGACACGTCAAATCTTAAAAGGTATGGAATAAGGAAAGTAACCTCGCATTGAACATTTTTCCTCAACAAAGTATCCAAAGGCATCGATATAGCTTCATGATGACCCATAGTGAAACGCATAAGCACGAAGCATGAGGTAGTGAAAGCTTTCATATGGATGACCTTGCACATGAGTTCTATGAATAATTCTTATCACAACATAAGGCATGAGTTTATTTGGTGATCATAGGCCCTTTTTACATCAGTACTAATCATGAAATGAGATTTCGCGGGAGACAAGATTTAGAAGCATTTTCCACCTTACAAGATACAACGAATGTATCTTAAGTTTAGAGACACTATTCATTTATTCCCCAACAGTAATCAACATACTTTATCATTTCCCTCCTACGATTCTACCATAACACATCTAATCGCTTGAATTTTGTTTCCCGACATATAATAATTCTATGATGAAACCCAACTCGGAGGAAAGAGGTGCTAACTTAAACTGCGGGACCTACACTCTACATCACATTAAAAATTCACCTCACCCTATCACTATAATCCATCAACCTTAAGTCTTAATTCAAGGAATACTAACCGCACAGCACATTGGTTTGTGTTTTCATCAATCACAAAATTTAAGTCTATCATTACTATACCCACTTTATGGATCTCCCAACTAAAACCAGCCAATTCAATCATTCTCACTAAGATTTTCACCACATAACTCCTTCTTAACTATCTCACATAATGAAAACTCATTTCTTTCTTCCCCTTTCTCCTATAACCTTAGCTCTGGAAGTCAAATAAAAATATTCATCTTCAAAATCATCTTCCCCTCACCCAAAACACTACCACACTTTCATAACCACCGTTATACTGATATATGAAGGGTCATTGAGGGACCCGAGCCTAAATATTATGAATGGATGTAACACTAGTCAGTACATAGCTTATACTTATTACACTACTCAAGGAGGGACATGAAGTGAAGATGCGATAGAATAGACACGAAGTGATTTAGATATCAAGTGTCTGGATCATAAGTAAAGGGTTATTTGGCATAACCACAACACAACATGATTTCCTAGGACATACTACGGTGAGAAACATGATGATTTGTATAACATAAGTCGGAATTCATAAAGTAAATTTTTGAAACAGAGATTGATACTTGAAGTTATTGCTGCTCATTTTCCGAGCTGAGATAGTCATAAGTTCGCGCAACTTTATCACTTTGGCTAATTCTGGCATAAAATGATTCAGTGAAATATAAAAACATATTTTTCTAGGACTAAGCATGTTGTTAGACATATTTTTAGATCATGAGCAACGCAACATATGTCTTGGATACTTGGAATATTGAATCACTGAGGGAGATTATTACTCCTTTTCTTGAAATCGGAACATGTCATGAGTTACATAGAGAGCTTAAACAGTAGGCATAGGCAAGACATGAATACATAAGACATTGGTAGAAGTCCATTCAAATCGAAGTAGGAGGAGCTTGCATGACTAGGAATTGATTTAACATGATTCTTACTTGAAACTTGACATTACAAAAAGAATTAGGGAAATACTTTAATCCATCATCTCCCCCTTAGATCAAAGTCACCCTTCTAGACTTGAGAATATAACCTCCCATCAATCTATAACCAGATTTCTCAATACAAAAGGGGATATCGGTATACACACGAACACAAACTTCCTTCAAGAATTTTAGATAAAGATAGTCAATTTTTTCTAGGTTATCTCCCTCCAGGGATACTAATCATAACTTCCCCTAACCCCAAAGTCACCAACTTATGACTAACATTATTATAGGTTTGTCCATCTGTTCTTCTAAATACTTAACACTCTATCTTCAACTCCTTAGAATACTCGCATTACACCTCTAGTTGCATAACTTACAACTTAACAAAATTTGTAAAACCATACCCAAGGATCATGTTGCCTACCTATATTTCCTCAATTCAACTCTAATGAATACCGTACAACAACTCACCAGACTTTTCTATACTAAATTTCAAGAACATAAACTAGGTACGCAAAACACTTATACACATAAATGCTAAGGCATACATTTTTAAGTACACTCTAAAGGCATTGCTTTCCAAGAATGCTACTCTTAATTTTATTCACTATCCTCTATTGTCATCAACCTACAATTCAATATCATGAGCATACATATCCTCACTCCTTATCACATAAAAATCCACTCTCCACTACTTTACATTCTAATATTAGACCGTTAATCACATAACTTATTTCTTGAAATCTTACCAAATGCCACACTACCAGGGGGTGCAACATATTCTTATATACTTAAGCCCTTATCCACTTAGTGACTCACCCACAATTCATAATTTTAACACTAGTCCTCATATACACATATACCTTAAAATTACCATTTAACTTTTCATAAATAATCAAGCTAAGCTCTTTCACAAATCACATCAATCCTACTAATTCATTTCCACAAAACATATATCGTTAACCTTAAGCAACTACTCTTACCACCACATTCTACACCTAAAGTTCAAGCCAATAGCCTAGCAATAATCACGTACCACCGGTGAAACATGGAGCATATTATACTGGTCCGTCAAATTGGGAAATCAACTCAAAATACTTATTTCATTTAACTACTACCTTCAATCGCAATCCCTCTATGACATATATTTAGACTACCTTTAAATTCCACATACAAAAATGAGTCTATACTTATAACTTATCGGCTAATCTAACTGTTTTCATTCACAACCTATAAGGTATTTCTATAACCACTATAACTACCCACTCTAGGCTCTTTCCTATTTTGAATAAATAAAAAAAATCAAAGCCAAACACTTTCTCCACACACCACCATACAATCTATAGGTCTTGCCACAATATTATCCAACCACGTTAAAAGAGAGAACCACCCCTAAATCAAAGGGTTATACAAGTAAAACTACTTATTTGCGCAATAGTCATCCTCACTTTGATTGCTAACCTAGTGACTTCATGTCACCAACTTTCGGACAAAGTTACTACCATTAGATCATGACACTTTAACATATACTACTACTTGGGAAGAAATACAGTTCCAACATTCTACTGCACATTATTCTGTGCAATAAGAATTTGAAAAGGGACTGGATACTCTTAAATACCTTAGGCTAAAAAGCACAATTTCATCAAGATCAAAGTTTACTCTAGAATCAATATACCATGAAGCACTAACAGACTCCTCTCAAGTCCCTGTATAATTTTATAATCTTTTATGACTCAATCAGAAAGGATCATACCATTTAGATTCTAAACATCTGCACTTGAATAGCCTCAACAATGAGATATATCTAAGAATATCAGAGTAAGAAAAGAATTGGGAAAACTTTATTTTCGTATGGCGATACCATAACACGAACTAGAGTATGAAAGAGGAACATTCTGACTCCATAGCACGAACTAGAACATAAAGAAAGAGAGTTATTCCTAAACACCTTATAGCCTCCTGCTTATAAGTATGGCATGCTACACACCTATAAACAAAACTCTACCCGATACAATTTCGTAGACACCTTGGTACCATGAACCGTACTTTGATAACAAGTTTGTCATGACCCAAGCCAGAGCCATAGCCATAACAAGCATCCCAAACCATAAGGCCTGAGCGCTCTTCTAAATTTGGTAATCATGCATAATATTCACATAATATAAGAAAATTTATGGAAAACAATATATGACAAAACCATGGTCAATCTCATAACTTGAAAAATTTGAAAAGGAATTTTTGAATATTCTAAAAATATGGCAACCATCTACAAAATCTCTAACATTACAATATCTATCATAAATTTGAAACATAACTGGGATAAGGCCCCCAATAGACCATAAAAAGAAAGAAGCACTGAAATCTAAAAATCAGGCCTTCTGAAATATAGAAGGCTCACCAACTTCAACTTTTGACACACATGGATCTACTGCTGGATGGAACCGTGAGACTCTGCCTCAAATCTTAAGATATAAGGTCAATACATATGTACTGGTACACAGATCAATCCAAAATAATATGTGTGTATATATATAACATAGATGAGAGCAAGTATGAAAAATCATGCATGAAATAATTAAAAATACATGGGCAATTTCAATGATCTTAAAACAATCTTGTCAATGTAAGTCTAATCTTTGTGTTACTTATGAGTTAGGTCGTACACTTCTGAGTTAGGTGGTACACCCCTACAAGTCTGATATTCCATGGGCTGTATGGAATCCATCATTGACTCTCCAAGGAAGCCCCCAACCCAATTTTGCCAAAATTGTTAGACTTCTGATTCTGATACGCCACAGGGCACAAGGAAAGCATATAATCCCTCTTAGGGAAATAATAACCTGTATTGAAAAAACTTAGTTTTGGGCAATGAGTTATCTGAACTCGTGGATTCTTCGGGTAACCACCTAACATCTCTTAAGCCCATTTTTAGCCTTTTATAAACATTCATCTTTTTTAAATAAATTTCTGAAAAATTTGAATGAAATCAGACTTATGTTCTACTTTGAGTCCGTTATAGAATTATTTGTTTTGGTATCGTCTTACCATGACTTGTAAGTCATATTTATGAGCTATAAAATATAATGTTACAGTCTCTTCATTCAAAACATAAAGTTTGGAGCACCATATCATTCAAATAGTTCAATAGAATTCATACTTTAAAACATATGTCAAATTATGCAAAGAATCCCTTTTTTCAATATTTCAACAAACATGTGGTGGTCATGTATTTTTGACAAACCATGCAATCTTTTATTAAATATCTTCAAAATTTATCGACATATAAAACCCCCTCCCATCAATTTAAAATCAATCTTAAATCATTTGGCAATAGTAAAGAACATTGATACCATGCTTCTAAATATAACATTCTTCAATTCATAACATAAGAAAATCAAAAGATGTTGCAACCTGAGAGGGAGTGTAAATAGTCATATATATATATATATATATATATATATATATATATATATAATTTTCTTTAAGGGACGACCTCAAGACCAAAGCAATAAATCAGAAGGATTCACAATGCACAATTGTAAATTTAATTTAAAACCCCTTTAAAAATTCATGATTTCTAAAACTTTAAACCTTATTCAAAGTGATTTCAACAAGCCCATGTAGTTTAGGAAAAACCCACGTACCTTAGATTACAAAGTTTAAAGAGTAGAACTCGAATCTTGATTTGTTCCTGGAAATCTTGGACTTAAAGATTGATTTCTTGCTTTCTTGTTCTTAGAGTAAACCCTAGTTTGATCTTGTTTTTGAAAGTGAAGAGGGAGTTTTGATGTTGTATAACTGATGATAATAGACTAATAACATTTTTAGAGAGTCATTAAATCTATTGGGGAGGTTTTCAAAAGAGGAAAAGTACCGAAACGCCCCTTTAAAATATCCAGCCTTCGGAACTTCGAATTTTTCCCGACAACTTGGTTGACGGACCGTCAGGAGGATGATGGACCATAACCTTGACTGTCGAGTCATGTCCAGTGACTGAACTCACTATTTTAGGGGCGACAGAGGGCTTTATGGTCCTTTGGGTCTGCCTTCTCACCCTCGGCAAATTAATACCTCTCTGTAAAACAGGCATAACGTTTTACTTTGATATCGGATTAAAGAAAAAACGGTGGAGTTGGAAAGAGGACTCGAAGAACTTTCGTTGTATATATAGTAGATCACCTAATTCTTTATATAAAAGAAGTTATGGTCGACTTAAGTTGACCAAAGTTTGGACGCTTACCAAAATCAATCAATAGAAAAATTTTCAACTCATCCTTCAGTTAGGGGACCTCTATGATCTCAATTCATGCTCAAATAGAATCCCACACTACATAATTTATTAAAACACCAATTTTGAATAGTATTTATTGTCTTTTGTAACCTTTATACATAGAGGTGACAGTTTACATTCTAACCAAAAAGTGCGGGGTGTTACATTCATTATCTTCCCTTTGGGATCATTTGGCCCTCAATGATGTGTAGGGACTTATTGAAGCTCTAAAAGGATGAAATGAGGAATTTAACCTCTAATTGAACATTTTTCATCAACAAAAGTATGTAAAGGTATTGAAAGAGCTTCATGATAACTTATAGTGAAATGCGTAAGCACGAAACATGAGGTAGTGAAATTTTTCATATGGATGACCTTGCACATGAGATCAATGAATAATTCTCATCACAACATAAGGCACGAGTTTATTCAGTGATCATAGTCCCTATTTACATTAGTACTAATCATGAAGTGAGATTTCACGGGATACAGGATTTAGAAGCATTTTCCACCTTAGAAGATACAACGAATGGACCTTAAGTACAGAGACATTATTTATTTATGCCCCAACATTAATCAATGTACTTCATAATTTCCCACCTACAATTCTCCCATAACACATCCAACCACAAGAATTTTTTGCCCCATCGTATAATAATACTACGCTGAAGCCCAACTCGGAGGAAAGAGGTGCTAACTTAATCTACTGGGCATGCACTCTACATCACATTAAGAAATCACCTCACCCTATCACTATAATCCAACAACCTTAAGTCTTAATTCAAGAAAAACGAACCACACGGCACATTGATTTGTGTTTTCATCAATCACAAAATTTAAGCCTATCATTACTACATCCACTTTATGGATTTCCCAACTAAGACCAGCCAATTCAATCATTTCACTAAGAGTTTCACCACATCACTCCTTCTTAACTCATCACTCCTTCTTAACTATCTCAGATAACGAAAAATCATTTCCTTCTTCCCCCTTCTCCTATAACCTTAGCTTTAGAAGTCAAATAAAAATATTCGTGTTCAAAATCATCTACTCCCCCACCCAACACACTACCACGCTTTCATAACCACCTTTATACTGATGATTTGTATAACATTTGAAACATGGGTACATATATATGATGATTTGTATAACATAAGCTCAGAATTCATAAAGTCAACAATTGAGACAAAGATTGATACTTGAAGCTATTGCTTCATATTATCAGAGTTAAGATAGTTATAAGTTCGCACAAATTTATCGCTTTGGCTAATTCCGGCTTAAAATGATTCAGTGACATACAAAAACATATTTTCTTAGGACCAAGCATGCTGTGAGACATAGGTTTTGATCATGAGCAACATAACATATGGCTTGGATACTTGAAATATTGAATCATTGAGGGACATTATTTCTCTTTGTATGGATATCAAAACATGACACGAGTTACATAAAGAGCTCAAACTTTAGGCAGAGGCAAGACATGAATACATAAGACATTGGTAGAAGTCCATTCAAATCGAAGTAGAAGGAGTTTACTTGAATAAGAATTGATTTAACATGATTCTTACTTGAAACTTGACACCACAAAAAGAATTCGAGAACTACTTTAATCTATGATCTCCCACTTAGATCAAAGTCACCCTCCTAGACTTGAGAATATAACCTCCCATCAATCTATAACCACAGTTCTCAATACAATAGGAGATATTGGTATACACACGAACACAAACTTCCTTCAAGAATTTTACATAAAGAGACTAAATTTTTTCTGGGTCGTCTCCCTTCGGGATACTAATCATAACTTCTCCTAACCCCAAAGTCACCAACTTATGACTAACATTATTATAGGCATGTCCATACATGCTTCTAAACACTTAACACTCTATCTTCAACTCCTTAGAATACTCGCATTACACCTCCAATCACATAACTTACTACTTAAACAAAATTTGTAAAACCATACCCAAGGCTCATGTTGCCTACCTATATTTCCTCAATTCAACTCTATTGAATACCATACAACAACTCACCAGACTTTTCTATACTAAAATTTCAAGAACACAAACTATGTACGCAAAACACTTATACACATAAATGCTAAGCCTTCAATTCTTAAGTACACTCTAAATACATAGCTTTCCAAGAACGCTACTCTTAATTTTTTCATTATCCTATATTGTCAACAACCTACAATTTGTGATCTCATTAGAATACACATCCTCACTCCTTATCACATAATAATCCACTATCCACTAGTTAATGTTCTAATATTAGACCGTTAATCACATTACATATATCATAAAATCTTACCAATCACCATACTACTAGGGTGAAACTTATTATTATATACTTATGTCATTATCCACTTAGTGACTCACCCATAATTCATCATTTTAACACTAGTCCTCATATACACATATAACTCACAATTACCACTTAACTTTTCACAAATAATCAACCTAAGCTCTTTCACAAATCACATCAATCCTACTAATTCATTCCCACAAAACATACATCATTAACCTTAAGCTACTACTCTTACCACCACATTCTACATCTAAAGTTCAAGCCTATAGTCTAGCAACGATCATGTACCACCGGTGAAGCATGGAACATGTTATACTGGTCCATCAAATTGGGAAATCAACTCAAAATACTCATTTAATTTAACTACTACCTACAATTGCAATCCCTTCATGAAATCACTATTACAACTTAAAATTCACTACATCCCTTCTCATATGAAGTACTAGTTTACAACCACTAAAGAAAAGAAATTCAAGGAGGGTAAAGTCACATAATAGACATGGTAAACTTTAATCTCATATTACAATCAAATACGATCTTATCTACATATTTTATTTTCTCACATCATACTTACTTACCCAAGCATACATTTAGACTACCTTCAAATTCAACATACAAAAATGAGTCTATACTTATTACTTATTGTCTAATCAAACCGTTTTTATTCACAGACCATAAGGGATTTCTGTAACCACCATAACTATCCACTCTAGACTCTTTCCTATTTTGAATAAATAAAAAAAATCAAATCCAAACACTTTCTCCACACACCACCATACAATTTACTTGTCTTGCCACAGTATTTTCCAACCACCATTAAAGAAAGAACCACCACTAAATCAAAGGGTTATATAACTAAAACTAATTATTTGTACAATAATCACCCTTACTCTGACTACTAACCTAGTGAATTCATGTCACCAACTTTGGACCAACTTACTACCATTAGGTCATAACACTTCAACATATACTACTACTCGGATAGAAATATAGTTCCAACATTCTTCTACACATTATTCCTACAACAGGAATTTGAAAGGGACTGGATACTCTTAAATACCTTAGGGTAAAACTCACGATTTCATCAAGATCAAAGTTTACACTAGAATCTCTAAAAGACTCCTCTCAAGTCCTTGGACAATTTTATAATATTTTATGACTCAATCAGAAAGGATCATACCATTTAGATTCTAGACATCTGCACTTGAATCACCTCAATAATGAGATATATCTGAGAACATCAGGGTAAGAAAAGAATTGGGATAACTTTACTTTTATATGATGACACCATAGCACGAACTAGAGTATGAAAGAAGAACATTCTGACTCTATAGAACAAACTTGAACATGAAGAAAGAGAGACATTCCTAAACTTCTTATAGCCTCCTGCTTATAAGTGTGGCGCGCTAGCCGTAACATGCATCCCAAACCATGAGGTCCCGATGCTCTTCTAAATCTAGTAATCATAACTTGAACAATTTGAAAAGGAATTTTTAAATATTCTAAACATGTGACAACCATCTGTAAAATCTCTAACATTACAATATCCATCATAAATTTGAAACATAATTGGGACAAAGCCACCAGTAGACCATAAAAAGAAGGAAGTAATGTATTCTGAAAATCAGGTCTGCAAAAATTGAGAAGGTTCACCAACTGCAACTTCTGACACACACAGATCTACTATTGGATAGAATCGCAGGATTGTGCCTCAGATCCTGAGATATAATGGGTTAATACATTTTTACTAGTACGCATAGCAATCCAAAATAATGTGTGTGTGTATATATATAACATAGATGAGAGCAAGTTTGAAACATCATGCATAAAATAGTTAAAAATTCATGGGCAATTTCAATGACCTTAAAAAATCTTATCAATGCAAGTCTAATCTTTGTGTTACTTTTGAGTTAGGTGGTACACCCTTACAAGTCTGATATTTCGCAAGATATATGGAATGCGTTATTAACTCAGCAGGGAAGCCCCAACCCAAGTTTTCCGCAAGAGTTGGAGTTTATGATTCTGATACGTCACAGGACACTAGGCCATCGTATAATACCTCTTGGGGAAATAATAACCCATATCGATAAAACACGATTTTGGGCAATGAGTTATCTGAACTCGTGTCTTCTTTGGGTAACCTCCTAACATCTCTTAATCCTATTTTTATAATTTTATAAACATGCATCTTTATAAAATCAATTTCTAAAAAATCTAAATAAAATCTGACTTATGTTCTACTCTGAGTCTGTTATGGCATTATCTATTTCGGTATCATCATTCTAAGATTTTTAAGTCATATTATGAGACATAAAATATCATGTTATAGTCTCTTCATTCGAAACATAAAGTTTGGACCACCATATCATTCAAACATTTCAAGAGAATTCATACTTCAAAACATATGTCAAATTATGCATAGAATTCCTCTTTTCAATATTTCAACAAACATGTGCTGGTCATGTATTTTTGATAAACCATGGAATCCTTTCATTATATGTCTTCAACATTTATCAAAATGTAAAACCCCATATCATCAATTTAAAATCAATCTTAAATCATTTAACAATAGTCAAGAACATTGATACCATGCTTCTAAATATAACATTTTTCAATTCATAACATGAGAAAATCAAAAGATGTTGCAACCTGAGAGGGAGTGTAATTAGTCATGCTTTCAATTCAATTATCAAATTTAAAAGCATACATACATATATTTATATTTATATAAACAAAAATCAATCTTTCTTTAAGGGACGACCTCAAGACCAAAGCAATAAATCAAAAGGATTCACAATGCACAATTGTAAGTTTAATTCAAAACCCCTTTAAAAATTCATGATTTCTAAAACTTTAAACTTTATTCAAAGTGTTTTCAAAAATCCCATGTAATTTAGGAAAACCCCACGTACCTTAGATTACAAAGTTTAAAGAGTAGAACTCGAATCTTGATTTGTTCCTGGAAATCTTAGACTTAAAGATTGATTTCTTGCTTTCTTGTTCTTAGAGGAAACCCTAGTTTGATCTTATTTTTGAAAGTGAAGAGGGATTTTTGATGTTGTATAATTGATTATAATAGACTAATAATATTTTTATTATTAAAGCCTATTAGAAGCATTATATGTTATATTTCATCAAATTCCCTCAAAAAGAAAACCCTAAGTTCCTACATCCAACTTTAAGAACCTCCAAAGTTCACCATTTATTTATGCAAATTTATTCATGATTCAAAGTTTCTAGTTCAAGAACTCCAAGAACCATCATTCAAAGGCACGATTAACATATCAAAAAAGAGTATCGATCTAAAGTTCATCATTTAAGGTATGTGGGGTTTTTGAACAAGAACTCTCTTTCGTTCTTGTTCCCAAAAGTAATTTTCTTTAGAAAGGCATGATTTTTATGAATTTGAAGCATGAACCCATGTCATATGATGATTATTATGAAATCTTGATGTTTATGATTTTGAAAGATGAATTTATATGTGTGATGATATAAAGCATGAATCTTGAACGATATTTATCATGATTTTGATATTTGGGTCGTGAATCCCTATTGGAAATTGTATTTTTTTTAGAAAGTGTGTGTTATAAGCACGTTGATGTTGAATATTTGAGATATTTTAAATGATTTGACCTTTTGGTCTTAATGGAGTTATTTTGAACTCGAGTGTGAAAGAAATCCACTACGTGGTTGATTTTCATAGATGGGAAGCATGATGGCTCCCGATGTATATTTGTATATTACTGAAATTGTTTTGTTCTGGATTGTCTTTGAAATGATCTGAGCTAAGTCTGGGAAAAATCTTTAGCACCGAGTGGGAGGTATAAAGTGACCTTACTTCCCTAGAACTACGTACCCCCATAGGAGTGAGCCTGAGGCTGATTTATATAGTGATCACTAGTTTGTGTGGATTTGATATTGAGAGTCCTACTCCATTGAAAAGGATAAGACGGCTCTCCCCAACGTGGGTTGTATGTTGGACTCCGTGTATCTCACATGGTTTATGTCGGTTATAAGATCTCCCAGTGTGTGTGTTTCCTTGTGTCTATGGTGAATGGTGAAGTTATTTGAAAGTGGAATTGTAAAAGTTATTCTTTCAAAAGATTTAGATGATATTTACATTATGAGAATTGATATTCTTGATAAGCTGAAAGTGATTGACAAATTATATGATGACTCACATGTGTTATTATACTTATTTCATTCTCTTATGATTATGATGATTTTCTTCGGGTTATGTGAGTCTTTCATACATCCTGCATATTTCTTATAAATATTCATGATGATGATGTTTATACAACTGAATACACCCCCATATACTCGGTTCCTTTCCATGGTACTTACCCACATCTTCGGATGTGGGCTGCATTTTCTCGGAATGTAGGTTCAGGTGCTCAGTCCCAGATTCGACAGTGATTTTTGTTTGCATGTTGTTCTACATCCTCCGTTGTGGTGAGTCCTCTTGTTCCAAGGACGTGATGTCTGATGTTGGTTTTATGGAATTGTTTAAATTTGATCACTGAGTGTGAGTCAGTTGGGGCATGTCTCAATGGATCGCTGGTTTTATTGATTTTCTTAGTGGCTTGTCAGACTAGTATAGATGTTGGGAGTTGACTAATAAGTCGTATTTTTTTATCTTTATGAAATCCTTTTATTCTTGGATGATGATTACTCTGTTGATATTTAAGGGTTATTTATGGAAACCCTATTGATTTATGTTGAACTGAATGAAAATGGCTCAAAGGGTTAGCTTGGGACTACTCGTAACCTCAAGCACGGTAGTATCCTTAAGCACCGTGTGACGCTTTGGGACCCATTTTTGAGGCATTACAATATCATTATATAAACATTAATCACATGAATCATCCTCAAAACAAGGCTATATAGTCCAGAACAGTAACGCTAGAATGCATAAATACACCCAACATCAGTTGCTGCTTTATAATTTCAAATAGGATCCAAACCTTGTCTGAAAGTTCCGAAACTTACCTAAGACATTCTAATTACACCCCTAATTATAATTCAACTCAAAATCATCATCTTAGAGCTCGAAAGGTCAACTTAAAAATCCTCGAAGTTTAAATAGGGTAAAAAATGACTAAACCCCTTAACACTTAGCTTTATTTTCAAGTTCTAAGTGCTATAATGTAAGACCCAGCAAAATCTTAGCTTGGCTCAGTTCTTTAGAGCATGAAAAGAGGTCCCGGACTTAGAAAATTTCAGTATGTAATGACACTTAGTCTCATTTTAGGAACTCGGTATTTTCATAATTTTATTAACGACCCTTATGACCTTAAAATATCAATTTTTAAACTGATTCATGAATAGGAATGTCAATAGGTGTCGGTCTGCACATCGCTAGGAACGTTTTCAGTAATTAAAAGTCCACATCCAGAGGGGTATTTGAGTTATCTTCCCACTCTTATTCAACCTCAAAACATGTAATTAAGCCATTCAAAAGGCAAATATTCATTATTTCTATCAATTTATCTCAAGAACAAAACCCTACGGCATTTAATTTTAAGTCCAAGCTTCAAGAACACACCATCAATCATCACTGATTTGGTTATGAATGTATGTTAGGTGTTCATCCAAGGGTTTCCTTCCACTCTTGGAGTTCTAGAACCTCTTTTAAAACTATAATTTAATTATTTTCATGAATTTCATGTTGAATTTGATTGTATTCATGTTCATGATATTATTTGGGTTTCAATCTATGATTTACTACAAAGTTCATGAAATTAAAATAGCATGCTTGGTGTATTATGTGACTTGCATATTAAACCCTTAAAATTACAATTGATTGTTGGAATCCATGATATTCATGTTTTGACTATTACTATGTGAAATAACCATGCTCCCCAAGTGTTTGATAGAATACCTATGTGAATTAAATAGTGAAATCATGACATGTCATCATGTGGTCTCATTTATGTACAAGTTCATGTACCTCAAGTGTTTGACAAATGCCTAGGTGAATGTATTGTTAACAAGTATCTATTGTTATGTTTTTCAAGATCATACCATGCTTTACTTTCTATGCTTTCGATTCCTGGGGTATTCAATACCCAAAATCTAGCTATTTACCAAGAATTCCAATCGTTTCAGAATAGTCTCAGTGATGTCATGAATAGTGCTTAGTCAATTAACAAAACTCAGTAAACTCGGTCCAATTCAGCCAGTTAGCTCGATCAGTAACTGTTCAGTCAATCTTAGTACATTTTAGTGATCAGTTCAGTGTCTACTCAGTTGGGACTAGGATTCAACACTGAGCAAATCTAAGGATTGAGGGAATCTTGTCAGTAAAGGGTTTGACCCTTAGTAGAAATCCCTGCATTATAGAACTACGTAGCGAGTGTAGGTTGAGATATTTTCCTGCCAGATAAGGTTTGAACATCTTGTACAAGTTTTCTTACCAGTGAGGGTTAACGAAATGTCTTCTTGATAGATAAGGTTAACTCACAACCATTGTTAGTATCCCTTGGCAAGTTGCTAACACCCTTTCAACTGGGGTCACAGGTTGGACCCCAACTCAGTTTATAATTGAGGTATCTTGGTTAGATGAACACTCCCACAGTTACAATTTTAGTTGTAGATTCAGTATTGAACTCAATTTAGTTCTATAGAATCAGGACTATCAGATACAGTCACCCAACTAAGTATAGAACTCAGTTCAGTTATACAGGATTGGGACTGTCAGAAATCATCACTCAGTATCAGTAATTTAGTTATCAGTTACTCAGTTATCAGATCTTAGTACTCAGTTTTAGTAAAATCTCTAATACAATATATATATGTATATGCACAGTATTGCATACCCAGTATTTTACAGTAGTTCCACTTATCTATGTACACTTATTTAGTTACTTCATATCATTCAGTTATTTACTGTTCATCCATATGAACCCTTGCATTAAGCCTTACCTCATCTAGCATACCATTATATTTTACGTACTGACATATACTTTCTCTTTGTGATATGATGTCTCATATCATAGGTTCGGATGCTCAGGGTCCCGACCACGCTAAGACAGATTCAGATAGCAGCAACAGATTCAGTAGTGAGCCCTCATATATTAAGGATATGCTCTTATTTTAGTATTACAGTAGTTTTAACATATCAGTAGTCAGAGTTAGTTAGCGGCTTATCCCATCAACTTCATATTCAAAAAGATTAGTTAGAGGATTTTCAGACTAGACTGGTTCAACCAGTATTTAGTTTTTAGATATTATTTCAGTACTATATTTATCAGTTGTCAGATTATGAACCTTATGGAATTTTAGAGTAATTTTATGCATTATTTCAGTATTATTATTCAGTGTTCACAGCAGGTACCAGTTTTGGGTTAACTTGTGTTCCTTCGAGGTCATGAGCACCGTGTGATGTCCGAGATGCAAAATCAGGGTGGTACAAACTTGGTATCAGTGCCTAAGATTCAAAAGAATCATAAGGAGTCTGAAATCCACGTCTACTAGAGTCTTGTGCATGGGTGTGTAACATGTCACACTTATGGACAAGAGGTTATGAGGCATTTTTAGGAAAAGATTCCCTTCTTTCAGTGTTCATATCATGTGAGTGAGCATGAGATCAAGTTAAACTCTCTGTCTAATCCTTTTCTTCCTTCCATTTATAGAACATACCACCCAAAAAGAATAATGGAAGAAGAACAGGAAACCAGCCAGCACCTCCACTCGTTTAGGAAGATACTCTAGACAAGCATATTTTCCATGCAGAATTTAGAGCAGTTTTCACCACTCTAGCTCATTCTGTGGCAGACCAGAATGAACACTTAACTACTGTTTAGGATAACCCAGTGTCCAATAATATAGAATCAAGAATTTGGGACTTCACCCGAATGAATCCTCTATCATTTGTAGGGTCTAAGTTTGAGAAAGACCCACAGGAATTCCTTGACATTCTATAGAAAGTCACAGATATAATGGGGGTGACTTATAGTGAAAGTACTGAGTTAGTTGTATATCAATTATAGGATATGGCATATACATGGTTTAAAAATAGAAGGAAGATAGGGGAGCAAATGTAGGTCCCATAGAATGGGATGAGTTTACTACTGCTTTTTTTAATAGGTTCTTTCCATTGGAGTTAAGGGTAACTAAGGTTTTGGAGTTTATTAATATGAAATGGGGAAACATGATAGTGAAAGATTATACCCTCAAGTTTACTTAGTTATCTAGATATTTCCCTCATGTGGTAGAAAATAGAAGATCTAAAATGACTAAGTTAGTGCCAGGTGTGTCTAATATTATGGTCAAGAAGCATAGGTCCGCAATGCTAATTAAGGAGATGGACATATCCAGGATCATGGTCCATGCTCAATAAAAAGAGGAGTCTAAGAATAAGGAGAAGAAAAGGGAGAACAAGAGAGATAGAATAGGTAGGTCTAACTTCACTTAACCTAACTCAAAGGGTGGTAGTCATTATCAATTTCACCTAAAATCTTCAATTCCTGCTTTGTCCTTATCCAGTGCTCTAGTGCCAAAATTCAGAGATAGCATTAAAGGTAGGGCACCAGGCCATAAATCCCATGGTAGTGTTAGCAGTGCCTGAATAAATCCTCTTTGCCAAAAGTGTGGTAAAAACTATCAA
Organism: Capsicum baccatum var. pendulum; assembly: GCA_030864225.1. NCBI lineage: Eukaryota > Viridiplantae > Streptophyta > Magnoliopsida > Solanales > Solanaceae > Capsicum > Capsicum baccatum. The sequence goes on from CM061550.1 coordinate 80,636,812, forward strand.
GGTATTTGTCGAACTAGAAGTGATGTATGTTTCAGATGTGGAAATTCAGGCCATAGGGTTAGAGAGTATCCTCAGCTGGGTTCATAGATTTAGCATAATCATCCCCCAGTTTAGTCTGATCGCTTAATTCAGCAGGGTGCCACTTCTTGCGCCACCAGTAGGTAGTGCCCAAATAGACTATGCACTTTAGTCCTAACAAGATCAGGAAAGTTCTCCTAATATCGTTACTTGTACATTACAAATTTATCATTTACTTATTTATACTTTACTATACCCAGGAGCTTATTTATCCTTTGTAAGGCCTTATATAGCTATTGACTTCGTAGTCAGTTCTGAAATCTTAGCAGAGCCCTTCTCTGTTTCTACCCTAGTAGGTAAGTCTATCATAGCCCGATGAGTATATAGGAACTATCCGATTATGATATCTCAAAAAGTTACATCAGCAGGCTTAGTAGAGCTAGAGATGACAGACTTTGATATTATTATCAGCAAGGATTGGCTTCATTTATGCTATGCTTTAGTTGACTACAGAAACAGATTATTCCATTTTAGTTTCCAAATGAACCTATCCTATAATGGAGGGGTAGTACTTCAACACTTAGGGGTCAGCTTGTCCTACCTAAAGGTGAGCAAAATGATATCCAAAGGGTGTATCTATCATCTTGTTCGAGCTAAGGATTCTAGTTCTAATACTCCTAGTCTTGAGTCTATTCCAGTAGCAAGTGAATTCCCATATATGATTCCCCAAGATCTTCCTGCAGTTCCTTTCGAGCGGGAAATTGACTTTGGAATAGACCTTCTTCCTGATACTCGCCTATCTCTATCCTGCCTTATAGAATAGGTCCAGCAAAACTTAAAAAGTTAAAAGAACAATTGAAAGATCTCTTAGATAAGGGATTCATCAGGCCGAGTGTCTCCCTGTATGGCACACCAGTTCTATTTATGTGTAAAAAAGGAGGGTTCTCTCATAATGTGTATTGACTACTGTCAGTTGAACAAAGTCACAGTCAAGAAAAAGTATCCACTTCCCAGAATCAATGACTTATTTGACCAACTTCAGGGTGCCAGTTACTTTTATAAGATAGACCTCAGATCAAGCTATCATTAGCTTAGAGTCAGAAAATGTGATATTTTGAAAATAGTTTCCAGAACTCGGTATGGTCACTTTAAATCCTAGTCATGTCATTTGGTCTTACCAATGTCCCAACAGGTTTTATGGACTTGACAAATCATGTGTTCAAGCATTACTTTGACATATTTATCTTAGTCTTCATTAATGACATTTTGGTCTACTCCCACAGTGAATATGATCATGCAGACCATCTCAGAATAGTATTATAGACCCTCAGAGCCCATCAGTTGTTTGCCAAATTTAGTAAATGTGAATTTTTGCTAAGGTCGGTATCTTTCCTTAGTTATATCATTTCTGGTGATGGCATCAGAGTTGACCCTCAAAAGACTTAAGCAGTGAGAAACTGGCCTAGATCCATCTCCATCAGATATCAGAAGTTTCTTGGGTTTGGCTTGCTATTACTGACAGTTTGTGGAAGGTTTTCTTCTATTACATCCCCCGAGTCCAGATTGACTCAGAAGAAAGTCAAGTTCTAGTGGTCAGATTCCTATGAGAAGAGTTTTTAGGAGAAAAAGACTCGACTTACTAAAACCATAGTTTTGACTTTACCAGATGGTTCAGACAGGTTTGTGGTATATTATGATACTTCCAGAGTTGGTTTGGGGTGTGTTTTCATACAGAGAGGTAAGTTCATATCCTGTTCCTCTAGACAACTTAATCCCCATAAAAAAACTATCCCACTTATGATCTTGAGTTAGCAACTATAGCGTTTTCCTAAAAGATTTGGAGGCGTTATTTGTATGGAGTACATATTGATGTGTTCACACACGATAAAAGCCAACAGTATATGTTTTCTCAGAAATATCTAAATCTCAAAATAGAAGATGATTAGAGTTGTTGAAAGACTATGACATGAGTGTTCTATATCATTCGGGCAAAGACAATGTCGTGGTTGATGATCTCAGTAGGATGTCTATGGGTAACGTTATTCATGTGGAGTATGGTAAGAGGAAGTTAGTTCAGGAAGTTCATCAGCTTGCCCGACTAGGTGTCTGCTTAGTCGATTCAGTAAAGGGTAGCATATGGGTTTAGAATAGTTTGGAATCATCTTTGGTTCTGAAGTAAAAGAAAAGCAGGATAGGGATTCCAATTTAGTTAAACTAAAGAAGTCAGTCAGAGATCAAAGTAGAGGTTTTCTCCCAAAGGGGAGATAGTGTGTTATGTTTCCATGGTAGACTATGTGTGACATGTGTGGATGGCATAATACAGTGGATTCTTGAAGAAATGCATGGTGTGCACTACTCAATTCACCCCAAGGGAAACCAAAATGTTATACGACATGTGGGAAGTCTATTGGTAGGGTGGGATGAAGACAGACATTGCAGATTTGGTAGCAAAGTGTTCAATATGTCAATAGGTTAATATTGGGCATCATAAGCCTAATGGGTCTATGCAGGAGAATAGTATTCCCAATTTATACAATACTAAGTGTGTATCAAGATATTCCAACCAACACAGGAACAACAACATGAAAAACAATGTGCTAGTGAATTGGAAATGGCCACACACGACTTCACTAGGCTTCCAATACTTGTTTGAGCTAGAAAAGTTAGTTTAAAATCAAGAACAACAAAGACAATATTGCTAGTATATCAAAAGGTCCCGACACATCTTCACTAGACTTTTATATTCAACAACATAATGCTAACAAGATTTACAAAAAAAGAGATATAAACTTGACACACAATATTCATTAATCTAAGAACCCTAAAAATATAAAGGACCTAAGACTAATAAATATCAATACCAAGCTCATACTTGGACCAAGAGGAACTCAAAGAACCCCAAGAACCTTGTTTCTAGCCAAGATACAACACTAGTATCACTTTACTAGTGAGAATTCAGTTTTGGCCTCTCCAAATGAGAAAGAGAAGTCAAACATTTACAAGTCTTTTGTTTCTTGAATAATAGGAATGAACTAAAGCAAGACTAGACCTATTACATGGATTATATAGTCACTTAGAAAGGAGTGACAAAGACCAAAATACCCTTGGTATTTAATTGGGTGTGCTTTGGGTGTCTTGGTAGCCTCTTCACATTTTATTAAATATAGGCCCTTAGATGGGCTCACAAAGGCCTCACACATGGCCAAGAATGTGAACAAGGCTTGAAGTCATTACAACTCACATGCTTGGCTTTATGTGAAAGGTCTCAAGCTAGGAATTCTTGTATCATCCTCTCCATCTTAAAGGGAATTTGTCCTCAAATTCGGATCATTGCCATCCTTCACCATTTCCACCCGAGAAAGATCACACACATTGAAAGTGTTGTGCACTTGATATTCCAGGGGTAGATCGATCTTGTAGGAATTGTCATTGATCATTTATAATACTTAGAATGGGATATCACCCCGTGGAATCAACTTATAATTCCTTTGAGATGGGAATCAATCCTCCCTTAGATGCACCCACAACCAATCTTTCGGTTAAAGAATGAGCTTTCTTCTTTCTTTGTTGGCTCACCTCGTAACTTCTTGTTTTTTATTCTCCAACCGCAACCTCACCTTCTAATGTAGATTTTTCATAGCCTCGGCACATTTTATTCCATCTAAGATTATCACAAGATCACTTGGCAAAGGGGTTAAATCCAAATGGGTGAGAGGGTTGATGTCGTATACACACTCAAAGGGTGTCATCAAAGCAAACTCAATCAACGGTAAGTGATCCTCCCAAGAAGTCATTTTTTCTTTAACATAGACCGTAGCATAGACCCTAAGGCCCTATTTACTACTTCGGTTTGGCCATCGGTTTGTGGGTGGAATAAAGTAGAAAACAACAACTTAGTACTGAGTCTACCCCATATGGACTTCAAAAAGTGGCTTAGGAATTTAGAATCCCTATCACTCACTATGATACTCGAAACACCATGAAGTTTTACAATATTATCAACAAAAAAAGAGGCTACACTAGGTTCATCATCATATTTAGAACAAGGAATAAAGTGAGCCATATTGGAAAACTGATCCACCATGATAAAAATACTATCCCACCCCCTTCTAGTCCTCGACAATCCTAACACAAAGTCCATTGATATGTCATGCCAAGGACACAAGGGGTGGACAATGGGGTGTACAACCTATGGGGTTGGATCCATGACTTGGATCCTTTGCACTCAACACATTGGCCACAAATCCTGGCCACATCCTTATGCATTCTAGGCCAATAAAATTGTTCTTCCAAAATTCTGAGGGTTTTCTCGACCCTAAAATGGTCCATTAGACCAACATTGTGTGCTTTCCTCACAAATAATTTTCTCTATGAACTTGGGGGAACACACAATTATCTACCTTTAAACAAGTATCCATCAAATTTGGTATAGGGATGGGAACCCCTATCCGTAAACTACCTATCCCTATCCAACTTTTCACTTTCCCTGCAGATAGGAGCGAAGTGAGGGTCCTCGGACATAAAGACTTGAGGATTTGAAATCCCATCAACTTAGATGATAAAGTAGACACAATCACATGTTTTCAGGATAAAGCATCAGCAACCACATTGTCTTTACCCTTCTTGTATTCAATAACATAAGGGAAAGTTTCAAGAAATTCAATCCACTTGGCATGCTGTCGGTTAAGCTTATCTTGTGCCTGTAGATGCTTCAAGGATTCATGATACATTCAGATCATGAATTCTTTGGGCCACAAATAATGTTGCCAAGTGGACAAGGCTCTAATCAAGGCATACAACTGTAAATCATACGTAGAAAAGTTTAGAGTTGCTCCTTTGAGCTTTTCTCTAAAGTATGCAATAGGCTTCAATTTTTACATTAAGATCGCGCCTATACCGACTTTGCTAGCATCACATTTGACCTCAAAAGTCTTGTCAAAATTTGGCAATTGTAGCGAAGGGGCCGAGATGAGCATAGCTTTCAAGTCCTCAAAGGCCTTAGCTTGTTCATCTCCCCACTTGAAAGGCCGATCTTTTTTAATCACTTCGGTCAAGGGGGCATAAATGGTGATAAATCCTTTGAAAAAATGTCTATTAAAACTATCCAACCCGTGGAAGACTCTCACTTTACCTACGGTTTTGGGAGTTGGCCAATTTTGAATGACGTTAATCTTAGATTCATCCACTTTGACCCCTCTAGAGCTCACCATAAATCCAAGAAATATAATCTCATAGACACCAAAAGAACACTTTTATAGGTTAGCATATAACTTCTCCTTTCAGAGGACATCAAACACACATTGTAAATACTTTACATGCTCATCTAAGGACTTACTATACGCCAACACATCATTAAAGTAAACAACAATAAACTTTCCAATAAATGGATTCATCACATGATTCATTAGCCTCATGAAAGTTCTTGGAGCATTTGTTAGGATGAATGGCTTAACTATTCATTCATAGAGACTGAATTTGGTCTTGAAGGCGGTTTTCCATTCATCACCTAGTTGCATATGAATTTGGTGATAGCCACTCCTCAAATCAATTTTAGAAAACAAACACGAACCACTCAATTCATCAAGCATATCATCTAACCTAGAAATAGGGTGATGATATTTTACCTTTATCTTGTTGAAGGCTCGGCAATCAACACACATATGCTAAGTCCCATCTTTCTTGGGAACTAGTAGCACCGTGACCAGATAAGGGCTTATACTCTCCTTGATTTACCCTTTGTTGAGGAGTTCCTCAACTTGGCCTTGCAATTCCTTAGAATCCATTGGGTTGCTCCTATAAGCCGGTTTGTTGGAAAATTGTCAACACAACATAAAATCTATTTGATGTTCAATTCCCCAAAGTGGGGGCCATCCTTACAGTAATTAATTTTGGAAGACATCCTCGTAATCCTGTAAAACATGAGAAATAGGAGGAGAAATAGAAATGTTAGTGGCATTAGTATTAAAACAATGAGCCAGGAGGAGCATCAAAGTTTCCTAGTCATGATCCACAAATAATTCTTTCCTCCTATCCATCATCACCATACTTCGTTTCCCCTTAGAAATTAGGAGCCCCTAGGTTTCCCCTCCTCTCTCACTCTCGAGTTCCTCTATTTTCCCCTTACTCTCGATCTTCTTTCCCTTTTCCCTCAATTTACCTATATTTCGCTGTAGTTCATTCACTTGGGAATGAAATAATGGATGATGAGCTACCTTGCGGCCATCCTTCTCAAGTGTTTACTGATTGGACCTTCCATCATTCTTGGTTGACCTATCGTATTGACAAGGCCTTCCTAACAACAAGTGACAAGGTTGCATCGGTATCACATCACAAAGCTCCTTGTGATAGTAGTTGGCTACCTTAAAATGTATCACATATTACCGTGTAACCTTTACCTCACTGCATTTATTGAACCATTAAAACTTGTAAGGACTAGTGTGAGGTATAGTTGGCAAGTTCAAGAAGTTCACCATTGCAACACTAACCACATTCGCACAACTTCCACTATCTATCACCATAGTGCACACACTTTCCTTCACAAGACATTTAGTATGGAATAGATTCTCCCGTTGGCTAGGATCATCCATTGCCTTACTAATCATGGCACGCCTCACTACAAAGTTTGGAACCATGCACTACCCTTCATGTAGATAAGCATCCTCACAATCATCATCATTATCATGTGGATTATTTTAGGGTTCCTCTCCATCTTGAGGCTCGGCCTCATTCTCTTTTTTTTCAAGACCCACATCCTCACCAAGGTAATACAATATCCCTTCCCTTAGGATCACATTACGCTGGTTTGGACATTCGTTGAATTTATGTCCCAAATCTTGCCACTTGAAACATTAGAACCCTTTAGGATTAGGATACTTATGAGATTTTTGCCGGGGAGGAAATATGTGGACTATTTTAGTCTTGGGAAGACTTGTAGTGGAAGATTGGTCCTTATTTTTGGGCTAACCCAAGGATGGTTGAACCATGTCCTTTCTCCTCAAACAATCCGAGGTTGATGGTCACCTTGCCTTGAACGACGGCCTCTCTTTAATCTCCCTTTCAATATCATGAGCCGCTTAGAAAATCTCTTCAACATTATCAAACTTGTGACATGTCAAATGGGTGGAGATCTCTTTGTTCAACCCACACTTGAACTGAATAATGTCATGGAAAATTTATTCTCCCTGATGATCAAGCTTCAACATGAGTTATTGAAACTCATCATAGAATGCCATAATACTTTGATTCCCTTATTGGAAATTGTACAACTTAGCAAGCAACTCATGACGATAACTTTTGAGAAGATACCGTTGCCTCATTAGGTACCTAAACCAAAACCATGGTTGTGGTAATCCCTCTACCAACTCGTTGCAGAACCACTTGATGTATTCCCACCAAGTGTTAGCATAGCCTTCAAAATATGCTATGGCATAACAACTCTTTTTCTCCTCCAAGATATTATTCACTTGAAACACTTTATCATACGCCGACACCCAAGCAAGATACACCTCGGGGTCACTTTCACCCTTAAAGATAGGTAGCTTAATTTGATGGTATTGATGCCTACGTCTTTGTCTAGGTTTTGGTTTCCCCTTTCTCCATACCCTTGGTATCTCTTTGGATCCACACGATGCCCTCTCATCTTTTCCTCCCTCATGTATGAATTGTCAAAGGATCTATACCCTTCATAATCCTCTCTACCATATTCCTCAAGGTGGACAGGATAGTTTTGGACATTTGGAACTTGATTCGAAGAAATTAGATTTTATGGAGGTAGTGGTCTTTGGTTTAGTAGAGCTTGGAAGGGGGGTTTAGGATTTTGTGGAGGCATTTGACGTCCGAGTACCTCTTACAGAACTTAAGGCATCTGGGAATGGGTTGGTATATTGGATTCTCAGTTTAGAGGGTTATAAGTGGTTTGGCTTACGACATTTAGTGGAGCTAGTGAAGGATTTGGCAATTGTGGTCATGTTTCGGGAGTAACGGTGGCGGAGGAATTTCTATCATGTCCACTTGATGAAACATGTCAAGGAGTAGAAGGAAGAGAGTTCCTTTGACTCTCCACTTGTTCTAACCTCCCACTAATAGTCCTCACTTCTCCCCTTATGTCACCAAGTTCCGTACTCAACCTTTCAATAGCTCGGTTCATAGCCTCAAGAGTGACCTTCATATTCTCCAATTCATTAGAATCCATGGTTTGAGATGTGGTTCCCTCCATTATTAAGGTATCACCTACACAAGCAAAAAACAAGTTATTTTAAAATACCTCTCCTTACTCACACTCTCCTGGTTCACTCACACTCAAGTTCCACAAGTGTTGTAGATTGGCTAGGAACCCGGGAATTCGTAAGGTATGAGTATGCTCTTGCCCAAAATAAATTCTTGTTTGAAACTCAAAGAATTCTCGTCGGACTAGTGCCAAGATTTAAAATGTATTAAAATGACAAAAACACACAAACAAACAATGTTAACACGAAGAACGTACACAAAACTAACTTACAAGCTAGTAAGGTATTACTTGGTTGTCAATTAGTGTCGAGCGAACAAACGTAACTAGGAAACAATAAAATGAAACTAAGAAATCTAAAATTTGAACTCAAAAATATTGCATGAACAATACTTTAGTGATGTGACAGTCCACTATTGGCCTCGAGTTTTATCAAAATTTTATTTCCCAATTTCAAGTCTTGATCAACATACAATTTGGAATTGGTGGATTTGGTTAAAGGAGGGAAAAGTGGTCTTGGAGAATTTTTGTTCAAAATTCAAAATCAAAACTTCACTTATTTGAACTTTGTCCTTGAATAAAGGTCCTTAAATCAAGGAAAAGTAGATGAAAAGTCTTTGAAGTGATAGGAACAAGTCTTTCACTAACAACTACTACAAGCTTGTCTTTCACCTTTTTAGATCTAGTTTGCACTTTAAGGATTAATAAGATGATGAAAGGGTGAAGAACCTCAAGAACACAACAACAAATCCAAGAACAACAACAATTTCTGTTTCCAAATCCACTACAATAAGACCATCAAATCGGCCATGGTTTAGGTAACAACAACATCCAACTCGGCCACACCTTGTTCACATCTACAACTTCAACAAGTTCAAGTTCAATCTTAGATTTGGACACTTTTTAGTATTGATGAGAAAGAAACCAACACTATAAACACTATAAACAAACAAATACTACAAGTTCTTGACACACAACAAAAAAATCTTGGCCAAGATAACAACAACACAATTTTCGACCAAGAACACAAAATGAACAGATTTGCACTTTTCTTGAATTTTTTTCAGTTTTCAGCTTTTTATTCTTAGCATGAAAGCCCTATATTGGTATTGTAAGAACAATATCAAATATGTCTTTGATACCAAATTATACAATACTAAGTATGTATCAAGAGATTCCAACAAACACAAGAACCACAACATGAACAACAAAGTGCTAGTGAATTGAAAATTGCCACACATGACTTCACTAGGCTTGTAACACTTGTTTGAGCTAGAAAAGTGAGTTTAACAACAATAAAATCGAAGAAAATATTGCTAGTGAATTGAAAGAGCTGCACACAGCATCACTAGACTTTTATATTCAAAAACACAATGTTAACAAGATTGACAAAGAAAGAGATAGAAACTTGACACATAATATTCATTAATCTAAGAACCCTAACAAGAGAAAGGACCCTAAGACTAATAAATATGATAACAAGATCTTATTTTGACCAAGACAAACTGAAAGAAACCCAAGAACCTAGTTTTTAGCCAAGATACAACACTAGTATCACTCTACCAGTGAGAATTCAGTTTTGGCCTCTGCAAATGAGTAAGAGAAGTCAAAAATTTATAAGTATTTTGTTTCTCAAATAATAGGAATGAACTAAATCAAGAATTTCCCTATTACATGGCTTATATAGTCACTTAGAAAGGAGGGACAAAGACCAAAATACCCTTGATATTTAAGTAGGTGGGTTTGGGGTATCTTGGTGGGCCTCATCACATTTTATTAAATATAGGTCCTTAGATGGGCTCACAAGGGACTCACACAAGGCCAAGAATATGAAAAAGGCTTGAAGTCATTACAACTCACATGCTTGGCTTCATGTGAAAGGTCTCAAGCTAGGAATTCCAGTATTGCCACTTGGAAGTGGGGGGAGGTAAACATGGATTTTGTGATGGGTTTGCCCCGTACTCATCCCTAAAATGATTCAATTTGGGCCATTATGGATAGGATCACCAAATCATCCCATCTATTTCCAGTTCATACCTCTTATTCAGATGAGGATTATGCCAAGCTCTATATTAGAGGGTTGGTTAGATTGCATGGAGTTTCATTTTCCATCATTTCACACAGAGGTATGCAGTTTACCTTTTATTTCTAGAAATTCTTCCAAAAGAGTCTTGGTACCCAAATTTACTTTAGAACAACCTTCCATCCTCAGATAGATGGTCAAACAGAAAAAACCATTCAGACTTTAGAGGATATGTTAAAAGTGTGTGCCATTGACATTAATGGTAGTTGGGATGACCACTTGCATTTGATTGAGTTTTCGTATTATAACAACTACCATTCTAACATTTAGATGGCTCTGTTTGAGACATTTTATGGGAGGATATGTTGATCTCCCATTGGTTGGTTTGAAGTGGGTGAGGCCACAATTGTAGGGCCTGACTTGGTGTTTGACACCTTAGAAAAAGTTTAGTTGATCAGGGAAAGTCTCAAGATAGCTCAGAACCAACAAAAATCATATGCAAATGTGCAAATAAAAGATCTCTAGTTTAAGATTGGTGATTACATGTATTTGAAAATATCTCCTATGAAGGGAGTGAAGGTATTTGGCAAGAAGGGGAATCTTAGTCCTCGATATGTGGAACCTTACCAGATCCTCAGTTATTTTTGAAAGGTAGCTTACGAGCTTGAGTTGTCTTCAGACTTAACTTCAGTGCACTCAGAGCTTCATGTCTTCCTTCTTAAGAAATGGATTGGTGACCCAACAATTCTAATCCCTATAGAAGGTATAGATGTTTAGAACAATCTCTCTTATGAGGAATTTCTAGTTGAAATTCTTGATCATCATATTCGTAGACTGAGGAACAAAGAAGTTTCTCTAGTCAAAGTTGTTTGGTGAAATTAGCCCGTTGAGGGAGCCACTTGGGAAGCAGAGGAAGATATGGATACCAAGTATCCTCACCTCTTCTCCGCAAACTTAGACTCATCCCAAGGTAACATTTTTCCTTAAAATTACTCATTTCCATGTTTAGATTAACATTACAAACTCGGTATCGGTCTCTGTTGCATGATATTCTCATATCATGCATACCTTCATGAAATAGCTCAGTTATGTGTCATGTCTTCAAAATTCAGTCATGCTTCAGTTATACATGTTCAGTATAAAAACTCAGTATATCAGTAGTTTTGGTTATGTGATCATTCTTCAGTTGTGCATGTTTAGTATGTAAACTAAGTTTATTAGTATTCTCGGCTTAGTTAGTCTCATTCAAGGACGAATGTTGCCAAGGGGGAGATATTATACGACAACGCAAAATTTTGGACTTCATCTTTTAGAGCATGAAAAGAGGTCCCAGACTTAGAAAATTTCAGCTGAGTAATGGCACTTAGTCTCATTTTAGGACCTCGGTATTCTCATGATTTTATTTACGACCCTTATGACCTTAAAATGTCAATTTTTAAATTGATTCATGATCAGGAATGTTAATAGGTGTTATCGAATGAGTTTCAAATTTTTTTCACCTTATTAGAAGCTGGTTTAGATGTCAAAAATATTGAGTCGATGCGATCTCGATGCGTCGCATCGCCTACCGCATCGATGGATATTATCCCTAGCATTCATTGCAAATTCCAGTGAGCCGATATGATATTGATGCATCTCTTTGACACCATTGATGTGGAAAATCGGTCTGCCCATCGCTAGGCACGTTTTCAGTACTTAAAAGTCCGCATCCAGAGGGGTATTTGGATCATTTTTCCACTCTTATTCAGCCCCAAAACACGTAATAAAGCCATCCAAAATTAAAAAATTCATTATTTATCTCAATTTCTCTTAAGAACAAAACCCTAGGGCATTCAATTTCAAGTCCAACTATCCAAAACACACCATCAATCTTCACGGATTTGGTTACCAAGGTATGTTAGGTGTTCATCCAAGGGTTTTCTTGCACTCTTAGAGTTTAATAACTACTTTCAAAACTATAAGTTGATTGTTTTCATGAATTTCATGTTGAATTTGATTGTATTCGTGTCCATGGTATTTTTTAGGTTTCAACCCATGATTTACTACAAGTTTCATGAAATTAAAATAACATGTGTGGTGTGTTATCTAATTTGCATATTAAACCCTTGAAATTGCAATTGATTATTATATCCATGATGTTCATGTGTTGATTATTATTATATGAAATAACCGTGCTCCCCAAGTCTTGATAGAATGACTACGTGAATTGAATATTAAAATCATGACATGTCATCATGTGGTTCCATTCATGTACAAGTTTATGTACCTCAAGTGTTTGACAAATGCCTAGGTGAATGTATTGTTAATAAGTATTTATTGTTATGCTTTTCAAGATCATGTCATGCTTTACTTTCCATGCTTTCGAGTCCTGGGGATATTCAATACCCAAAATTTAGATGTTTACCTAGAATTCCAGTAGTCTCAGAATAGTCTCAATGATGTCACAAATAGTAGTATTTAGTCGGTTAACAGAACTAAGTAAACTCAGTCCACTTCAGTCAGTTAGCTCGATCAGTAACTGTTCAATCAAGCTTAGTACATTTTAGTGATCAGTTCAGTGTCTATTCAGTTGGGAGTAGGATTCTACACCGAGCAAACCCAGGGATAGGGGCATTCTTATTAGTAAAAGTTTTGACCCTTAGTTGCAATCCCTGCATTATAGAACTACGTAGCCAGCGTAGGTTGAGATATCTTCCTGTCAGATAAAGTTTGATACATCTCGTATGAGTTTTCCTACCAGTGAGGGTTGACAAAACGTCTTCCTGCCAAATAGGATTAATTCACAGCCATTGTTAGTATCCCTTGGCAAGGTGGTAACACCCTTTCAACTGTGATCATAGGTTTGAAAGACCCCGCAAAATCCTAAGCTCAACTCAGTACTTTAAATATTCTTAAGGGGTCCTAGACTTAAAAAAATTTAGCTAAGTATTTAGACTTAGTGTCATTTTAGCCTTCAAAAGTTGTCAACTCTATTTCACGACCTCTATGACCTTAAAATGGCAACCTTTAGGTTGAATCATGATTGGGAGTGTCAGTAGGTGTCCTCAAATAAGTTTTGAATTTTTTGAAATTTATTTGAAGCACGTTTGGAAGTCCAAACCAGTGCATCAACACGATCTTGACGTGCCGAATTACCTATTGCATATTTTTCTCTAGCTCCCCTGTGCAAATTCCAATGAACTGATATGGACTCGTCATGGCGCATTGGCTATCGCGTCGATGCCAAGGACTCGGTGCGTCGGTTTGTGCATCATTAAATTAGTTTTTAGTAATTAAAAGTCACATTCTTCAAGGGTATTTGGGTCTTTTACCCCCAGTTATCATCCCCAAAACACAAAATTAAGCCCCTTTAGAGGTATAATTCATTCTCTATTCAAAAATTACTAAAGAACAAAAACACTAATATATAAAAATTTAAACTAAAGGATTAATATTTCACCATCATTCTTTAAGAATTTAGCAACTAAGGTATTTAAAGTGTTCATCCAAAGGTTCTCTTCCACCCTTACAGTTTAGGCACCCTTTTCAACTACAAGTTAATGAGTTTGATGAATTTTATGGTTCGATTTGAATGTGGATTACCATGTTTATGGGGTTTCTAATTCAAGATTTAATTGCAAGAAGCATATGAAATTATTTGTTGTATGTGTTGTACAATGTTAATTCATCCTAAAACCCTCCAAATTGTAAATTTGGTATTTGAAATTATGATGCTCGCATATTGTTTAGAATTATGTGCACATACTATGTCCTCTAAGTGTTTTTTGAATTGTTTATGTGAATTGAATAGTTAAAATATATCATGTTACCATGTATTCAAGTCCATTTCATTCAAGTGTTTTCTAGAATATCCCAATTAATGAATGATGATCAAGTAATTAGTTATCATATTTTGGGATTGTGCCATCTCTTATAATTTATGCTATTGAGTCCTGGGGTTATTCAATACTCGACAATTTAGTTATTTACCTAGAGCCATAGCAAGTCACTAAATAGTATTAGTCATGTCACGATCAGTAGAATTCGATCAGTTACAAAACTCAAGAAAACTCAGTAGTACTCAAAAAATCAGTCACAGTATTTAGTTCAGACCTCAGTAGTACTCAGTTAGCTAACAAAATTCAGTAGTTTCCGTCAGTCCATGGAACCCAGTGAAATCAATTTAGTTCAATTATATAGTACGATCAGTAACAGGTCAGTCTAGCCTAGAATGGTTTAGAATTTAGTTCAGTGTGTATTCTGTTGGGGGTAGGATTTAGCATTGAGTGAACCCAAGGATGGTGATTCACCTACCAGTAGAGGGTGTAATCCTTAGTAGCAGTCCTCGCATTCCAGAACTACGTAGTAAGCATAGGTTGAGACATCGACCTTCCAGTTGAGGGTTGATGAGGTGATTTAACCTGCTAGTTGAGGGTTCCACCGTTATCATTCAGAGCACTTGCCAGATGAGGGTGACTCAATTTATCTTTAACTGTGGCACGGTATTGACACCTTTCCATCTAGGGTTATAGGTTGGACCCCTATTAGTTCAGAGAGGGGTATGTTAGTTAGATGATTACTTTCCATAGTCTTAGTTTCAGTTCCAGTATCAGTATAGAACTCAGTCCAATTTTATTGGACTAGGACTGTCAGATATAGTAACTTAGTTCAGTTGGAAACTCAATACAGTTCCATAGAATCAGGACTTTCAGGTATAGTCATTCAGTTATCAGTAATCTAATATCAGTAAACTCAAATATCAGTTAATCAATATTCAGAACTCTATATCCAGTACTATCACGATCTCTGTCATAGTTTACATGTTCATGCATGTACTCTCATTCAGTTATACTTATGTCATTCAGTTAGTACTATTCATGCATATGAACCTATACATTTCAGCCAACCTTACTTTTCATACCAGTACATTCAAAGTACTGACGCATACTTTTCTTTTGCGCTATGATGTATTATATCATATCTTCAGATGCACGGGCTCCCAATCATATTTAGTAGTTAAAATACTCAGCAGTCATAGTTAGTGCTGAGTCCTCATAGTCTGAGGACATGATTATTATTTTAGCATTTCAGTTTATTTTAGTAGTTTGGAGTTAGTTAGGGACTTGTCCCATCAACTCCATATTCAACTAGTAGAGGCTTTTACACTAGAGTATTTTTTTCTAGATATTCAATTTTGGTATTGATATACCACATTCAGTATTTATTTACAGTATTGAACCTTATGGCCAATTTTTGCCTAATTTTTACAGTGTTATTATTCAGTTACTACAGTAGGTACCAGTCATGGGTTAGCTTATGGTCCTTCAGTATTATGAGCATCGTGTAGAGTCTAGGGAATAAACTCTAAGCATTACAAACATGGTATCAGAGCCTAAGGTTTAACAGAGTCCTATGAAGTTTGAAAAACATATATGGTAGATTCTGGTGCATTGGTATGTAGCACGCCAAACTTATGGACAGGAGGCTATGAGATGTTTTAGGAAAAGTTTCCCTTCTTTCAGTAATCATGTTATCTGAGTGAGAACAAGATCAATTTAAAATCCTTGTCTAATCTAAGTTTCTCTTCCGTTTACAAATGTGCCTCCAAAGAGGACTAAGGGAAGAGAAATAGGCGATCATCTAGCACCTCAGCCTGTCTAACTAGGTCCCCTGGGTGAACATGTCTCCCACATTATATTCAGAGCAACTTTCACTACCCTAGCTCATTTTGTGGCAGCTTAGAATGAATGCCCAACTTTTGTTCCATCCAACCCAATGGCTAATAATGCTGCATCCAGAATTCAAAACTTCACCAGAATGAACCCTCCATCTTTTACTGGGAGTAATTCAGATGAGGACCCATAGGAATTTTTTGATCAGGTGAAGAAGGTTATAGACATCATGGGGGTGACAGCTAGTGAGAGTGCTGATCTAGCTGCATATCAGTTGTAGGATGTGGCTCACTCATGGTATAAACAGTGAAAGGTAGAAAGGGCTGCATATAAAGGACCTATAGAATAGAAGGAGTTTACCACTGCTTTCCTGGATAGGTTCTTCCCACTGGATTTAATTGAAGAAAAAGTTCTAGAAATTATTAATCTAAATCAGGGTAACATAATAGTAAAATAGTATTCTCTTAAGTTTACTTAACTAGCTAGATGTGCTTCTCATATGGTAGCAGATAGAAGAGCAAAGATGAGTAATTTCATGTCTAGGGTATCTAGCAGTATGGTCAAGGAGTGTCATACCACAATCTTGATTAAGGAGATGGACATATCCAGGCTCATGGTATTTCCTCAGCAGATTGAGAAGGACAAGAATGGAAAGAAGGAAAGGTACACCAAGAGAGTGAGGTAGTTTCAACTTTGCTCAGCCTAAGTCAGAGGGTGTAAATCATTCTTAGTTCCACTAAAAATCCTTAGTTCCTGTTCCATTCTCAGCCAGTCCTCTAGTGCTGAAATTTAGAGACGACAATATAGATAGGGAACCAGGCCCTAAACCTCAGGGTAGTTTTAGCAGTGCCTAAACCAATTCCCTTTATCAGAAATATGGCAGAAATCACCAGGGTATCTACAGATATGGAAGTAATGTGTGTTACAGATATGGCAAGACAAGTCATAGAGTTAGAGATTGTCCCCCGTCAGGTTCCCAGGGTCAGCATAATCGGCCCCCAACTTAGTCTGATTGCCTGAATCAACATGGTACCATATCTAGTGCCACTAGTGGGCAACGCCCAAATAGAATCTATGCTCTTTATTCCTGACAAGATCATGAAAGTTCTCCTGATGTGGTCACTAGTACATTACAAGTTTTCAATTTACATGTTTATGCTTTGCTAGATCGATGAGCTCATTTGTATTTTTTTACTCCTTATATAGCTGTTGACTTTGGAGTTAATCTTACAATCCTAGAAGATCCTTTCTCAGTCTCTACCCCAGTGGGTAAATATATCATAGCCCGGTGAGTATATAAGAACTGTCCAATTATGATATCTTAGAAAGTCACTTCAGCAGACTTAGTTAAATTATAAATAATCAATTTTGATGTCATTCTCTACATGGATTGGCTTTATTACCACTATGCCTTATTCGACTATAGGAACAAAATTATCTATTTTCAGTTTACAAATAATCCTTCCCTAGAGTGGAGGGGTAGTACTTCCGCACTTAGGGGTCAGCTTGTTTCCTACCTATGGGCAAGGAAAATAATATCTAAGAATGTGTCTACCATTTTATTTGAGTCTAAGGTTCTAGTCTAGAAACCCCTACTCTTGAGTCAGTATCAGTAGCATGTGAATTTCTAGATATGTTTCCCGAAGATCTTCCCAGAGTTCCTCCCGAGAGGGAAATTAATTTTGGAATCGATCTTCTTCCAGATACACATCTCATCTCTATTCCACCATATAGGATGGCACCTACAGAACTCAAAGAGTGAAAAGAACAGTTGAAGGATCTCTAATATAAGGGATTCATCAAACTCGGTTTATCCTTGTGGGGTGCAATAGTTCTATTCATGAATAAGAAAAATGGTTCCCTGAAAATATGTATTGACTATCATCATCTAAATAAAGTTACGATTAAGAACAAGTATCCACTTCCATGAATCGTTGACTTATTTGACCAACATTAGGGTTCCAGTTATTTTTCTAAGATAGACCTCAGATCAGGCTATCATCAGCTCAGAGTCATTGAATGTGACATTCTAAAAATAGCTTTCAGAACTTGATATGGTCACATTAAATTCTTAGTCATGTCATTTGGTCTTACCAATGCCTCAACATCATTCATTGACTTAATGAACTGTGTGTTCAAGAATTACTTGGATATGTTCATCATAGTTTTCATAGATGACATTCTTGCCTCCTCCCGCAGTGAGCATGATCATACAGACCATCTCATAATAGTATTATAGACTCGAAAAAACCATCCGTAATTCATTAAATTTAGTTAGTGTGAATTTTGGCTAAGGTCGTAGCTTTACCTAGCCATATCATTTTTGGTTCTGGCATTAAAGTTGATCCCCAAAAGATCACAGTAGTGAGAAACTGGCCTAGACCCATCTCTCCATAAGATGTCCAGAGTTTCTTAGGCTTGGCCGGCTATTGCCAATGATTTATGGAGGGATTTTCATCTATTGCATCCCCTATGTCCATATTGACTCAGAAAAAGGTCAAATTCTATTGTTCAGATTCTTGTGAAAAGAGTTTCAGGAGTTGAAGGCTAAACTCACTACAACCCCAGTTTGACCCTACTAGATGGTTAGGATGACTTTGTTATGTATTTTAATGCTTCCAGAGTTTGTTTAGGATGTGTTTTGATGTAGAGAGGTAAGGTCATAGACTATGCTTGTAGACATCTCAAATCCCATGAAAAGAACTTACTCATGACCTTGAGTTAGTAGCAGTATTATTTGCCTTAAATATTTGGAGGAACTATTTGTATGGTGTGTAAGTTGACGTGTTCACAGACCATAAGAGCCTACAGTATGTATTTTATTAGAAAGATCTAAACCTCTATTAGAGAAGGTGGTTGGAGTTGTTAAAGAACTATGACATGAGCGTCCTGTATCATCCGAGTAAAGCCAATAAAGTGGTTGATGCTCTTTGTAAAATGTGTATGGGGAGTGTTGCTCACGTGGAGGATGGTAAGAAGAATTTAGATCAGGAAGTTCATCAGGTTGCCCGACTAGGTGTCCTCTTAGTCGATTCATCAGAAGGTAGTGTATGGGTGCAGAGTAGTTTAAAATCATCCCTAGTTTCCAAGGTGAAAGAAAAGCAGGATAGGGATCGCAATCTAGTCAATTTGAAAGAACCAGCCAGAGATCAGAAGGTAGAGGTTTTCTCCCAAGGGGGAGATGGTGTATTGAGTTTCTAGGGTCGGTTATGTATGCTAGGTGTATATTACTTAAGGTAGCGAATTCTAGAAGAAGTGTATGGTGTGCACCACTTTATTTATCCAGGGGACACTAAGATGTACTATAATTTGTAGGAGATCTATTGGTGGAGTGTGATGAAGAGAGACATTGTAAAATTTGTGGCTAAGTGCTCAACATGTTAACAGGCTAAGAATGAGCATTAGAAAACTAGTGGGTCCATACAGGAGTTCAGTAGTCCCACCTAGAAATGAGATAAGGTGAACATGGACTTTATGACGAGTTTTTCTTGTACTCATTGTTAGCACGATTCAATTTGGGTCATTTTAGACAAAATGACCAAATCAACTCATTTTATACCAATCTATACCTCTTATTAAGACAAGGATTATGCCAAGCTATATGTTAGAGAGTTGGCTAGATTTCATGGTGTTACATTATCTATTATTTCTCATAGAGGTATGTAGAAGCCTTCCAAAAGGGTCTTGGTACCCAAGTTCATCTCAGTACAGCCTTTCACCCTCAGACAGATGGTCAGGCAGAGAAGACTATTTAGACTTTAGAAAATATGTTGTGACAATGTGCGATTGACTTTAAAGGTAGTTGGGATGACCACTTGCCTTTGATTGAGTTCATGTACAACAACAACTATCATTCCAGCATTCAGATGGCCCCATTTTAGATGCTTTAAGGTAGAAGGTACAGGTCTCCCATCAGTTGATTTGAAGTGGGTGAGGCCGCAGTGGTAGGGCCTGACTTGGTATGTAATACCTTAGAGAATGTTTAGTTGATCAGATAAAGGCTTAAGACATCTCAAAGCCGGTAGAAATCATATGTAGATATGCATAGAAAAGATCTCGAGTTCAATATTGGTGATTATGTGTACTTAAAAATATATTCTATGAAAGGAGTGAGGAGGTTTGCCAAGAAAGGAAAGCTCAGTACTCGATATGTCGATCCTTATTGAATTCTCAGCTGTTTTAGAAAGGTAGCTTACGAACTTGAGTTACCTTTAGACTTAACTTCAGTACATTTAGTGTTCTATGTCTCCTTTCTTAAGAAAATCGCAGGTGACCCAGCAGTTGTAGTCCCTACAGAGGGCATAGATATTTAGAATAGCCTCTCTTATGAAGAGATTCCAATCGAAATCCTTGATTTTCAGATCCACAAACTGAGGAATAAAGTAATTCATCTAGTCAAATTTCTTTGGAGGAATCAGTCCATTGAGGGAGATACTTGGGAAGAAGAATAAGATATACGGACAAGGTATCCTCACCTCTTCTCCTCAAACTCAGACTCAACCTAAGCTAACAATTCTCTTTAAACTTACTCAGTTTCATGCTCAGATTTCCTTTATAAGTTTGGTATCAGTTTCCATTGCTTATCCAGTCATACATTCATCAGTCAATTCCATCAGATATTCATGCATCATATATGCATGTTCAGTATAAGAGACTAAGCTTATCAGCAATTCCAGTCATGCATTCATGCATCAAATATGCATACTTAGTATGAAATTTTAGTATCTCAGTAATGTCAGTCATGAAATCATATTTTAGTTGTGCATGATTGGTCCATGAATTCATTCTATCAGTTGTCTCATTATTCTTAGCTCAGTTATCCTCATTCAAGAATGAATATTTCCAAGGGGGAGAAATTGTAAAACCTCACAAAATCCTTAGACTCAGTCCTTTAAATCTTGTTAAGGGGTTATAGACTTAGAAAATTTTAGCTAAGTATTCAGACTTAGTGTCATTTTATCCTTCGAAAGTTGGAAAATCTATTTCACGACCTCTATGACCGTAAAATGTCAACCTTTAGGTTGAATGATGCTCAGGATATCAGTAGGTGTCCTCGAACAAGTTTTAGATTTTTTTGAACTTTTTTAAGCACGTTTAACAGTCCAAACCAGTGGATCAACACGATCTCAATGCACCATGTCGCCTATTGCGTCGATGAATATTTTCCTTCATCTCCCCAGTGCAAATTTTAATGAACTAGTACGAACTCGACATGGTGCGTTGGCCATCACATCGATGCCAATGATACAATGTATCATTATGCGCATTTCTAAATCAATTTTCTATAATTAAAAGTCACATTCCTTAGGGGTATTTGGGTCTTTTACCCTCGATTATCAGCCCTAAAACATGAAATTAAGACCCTTAGAGGCAAAATTCATTCTCTATTTAGAAATTACTCAAGAACAAAAACCTAAGAGATCAAATTTCAAACTCAAGGGTTAAGATTTCAGCATCATTCTTAAAGACTTTAGCAATAAAGGTATGTCAAGTATTCATACAAGGATTTCCTTCCACCCTTGGAGTTTAAGCAACCTTTTCAACTACAAGATAATGATTTTGATGAATTTCATGGTAGGATTTGAATGTGGATTACCATGTTAATGGGGTTTCTAATTCATAATTTATTGCTAGATGCATATGAAATTATTTGTTATATGTGTTTTACAATGTTAATTCATGCTAAAACCCTCAAATTGTGAAACTGCTATATGAAATTATGATGCTCGCATGTTGTTTAGTATTATATGCACATCCTATGTCCTCCAAGTGTTTGTTGAATTGATCATGTAAGTTGAATAGTGAAATTATATCATGTTAGCATGTATTCAATTTAATGTCATGCAAGTGTTTGCTAGAATGTCCTAATGAATGAATGATGATCAACTAATTAGCTATCATGTTTTGGGATTATGCCATTTCTTGTAATTTATGCTATTGAGTCCTGGGTGTATTCAATACCCAAAAATTTAGCTATTTACCTAGATCCATGGTCAGACACATAATAGTACCAGTCATGTCATGATCAGTAGAATTTGGTCAGTTACAAAACTCCGGAAAACTCAATAGTACTTAGAAAATCAATCACAGTATTCAGTTCAGAACTCAATAGTACTCAGTCATTTAAAAGAATTCAGTATTATTCCGTCAGTCCACGTAACCCAGTGAACTCAATTTAGTTCAGTTATACAGGACAATCAGTAATATTTCAGTACAGCCTAGAATAGTTTAGAATTTAGTCCAGTGTCTATTCAATTGGGAGTAGGATTCAGCACCGAATGAACCCAAGGATGGGGACTCACCTTCCAGTAGAGGGTGTGATCCTTAGTAGCAGTCCTCATATTCCAGAAATACATAGCCAGCATAGGTTGAGACATCAACCTTCCAGTTAAGGTTAATGAGGTACTTTAACCTACCAGTTAAGGGTTCCATCGTTCTTATTTAGAGCACCTATTAGACGAGGGTGACTCAGTTTATCTTTTCCCATGACATGATACTGATACCCTTCCAGCTGGGGTTACAAGTTAGACCCTAATCAATTCAGAGAGGGCATATCAATTAGATGATTACTTTCCATAGTCTCAGTTTCAGTTCCAGTCTCAGTATAGAACTCAGTCCTGTTCTACAGGACCAGGACTATCAGATATAGTCACTCGGTTTAGTATAAAACTCATCACAGTTCCATAGAATTAGGACTTTTAGACATAGTCAGTAAGTTCTTAGTAATCCAGTACCAGTAAACTCAGATATCAGTTAATCAGTATTCAGAACTCTGTATCCAATGCTATCAAGATCTCAGTCATATTTTATGGGTTCATGTATGTACTCTCATTCAGTTATATTTATGTCATTCAGTCAGTATTGTACATGCCTATTAACCCATGCATTTCAGCCTACCTCATTTCGCATACCAGTATATTCAAAGTACTAACGTATACTTTTCTTTTACGCTATAATGTCTTATATCATTGGTTCAGATGAATGGGCTCCCAATTTTATTTAACAGTTCAGATATTCAGAAGTCAAACTTAGTGGTGAGTCCTCATAGTTTGAGGATGTGATTATTATTTCAGCACTTCAATTTATTTCAGTAGTTCGGTGTTAGTTGGGGACTTATCCAATCAACTCTATATTTAGATAGTAGAGTCTTTTAGACTAGAGTATTTTCAGTCAGATGTTCAGTTTTGTTATTAATAAACCGCATTCAGTATTTATTTATAGTATTGAACCTTATGGCCAGTTTCCACCTAATTTTTGCATTTTTACGGTGTTATTATTCAATTATTCTAGAAGGTACCAATTATGGGTTAGCTTGTGGTCCTTCCATATTATGAGCACCGTGTAGTGTCTGTGGTACAAACTCGGGGCATTACAAGATTGGACCCTAACTCATTTTATAATCTTGGTATGCCAGTTAGATAAACACTCCTATAGTTATAGTTACAATTTCAGATTTAGTATAGAACTCAGTTCAGTTCTATAGAATCAGTACTGTCAGACATAGTCATCCAGCTTAATATAGAACTTAGTTTAGTTATACGAGATCAGTACTGTCAAAAACAGTCACTCAGTATTTGTAATTCAGTTATTAGTAATCTCATGTATCAGTTACTCAGTTATCATAACTCAATACTCAGTTTTATTAAAAGCTCATATATATATATATATATATATATACATATATATTTTCATAATATTACATACTCAATATTTTACAGTAGTTACAATTATCTATGTACTCTTCTTCAGTTACTTGATATCATTCAGCCAGTTATTGTTTATGCATATGAACCTTTGCATTCAGTCTTACCTCATCTAGCATACCAGTACATTCCACGTACTGATACATACTTTCTCTTTGTGCTATGATGCCTCATATCATAGGTTCGGAGGCTTAGTGTCCCAACCGAACTTACACAAATTCAGATAGCAGCAGCAGATTTAGTAGTGAGTCCTCATCTATCAAGGATATGCTTTTATTTCAATAGTTTTAGTATTACAGTAGTCTAAGTTAGTTTGGAACTAGTCCCATCAACTCCATATTAGATAGATTAGTTAGAGGCTTTTTAGATTAGACTAGTTCAGCCATATTTAGTTTTCATATGTTATTTCAGTACTATATTTATCAGTATTATAATTATGAACCTTATGGCATTTCAGCCTAATTTTCTGTAATATTTCAGTATTATTATTTAGTGTTCACAACGGGTACTAGTCATGGGTTAGCATGTGGTCCTTTGGGTTTATGAGAACCGTATGATATCTGAGGTACAGACCCGGGGTATTACATATAAGCACATACTAGGGGATAAACTGAGTTAAGAATGTACGGGATATTACAAACACCAACAAAAAAGAGTGTCAAAAATAAAAAAAATTGTTTGTTCACATTTTTGTACTTTAGTAGAAATTTGAGACTTAGATCTAGAAGTTTTGTGTGTGTGTGTTTTAGTTTCTAGTGCTAGATCCTTGTTCCCTAGCACTAATAGAGACTAGATCTAAACTTAGAGCTAAACCTGGGTTGTTTTGAGCCATCCACTATTATTGGGCTTATGTTTTGAAGAACCTTGAAGGTGGATCTCATTTTTTGTAAAGGTGGTTGTGGCATTTTGGACTTGACGTTGTGGTATTTGTTCTTATTTTGTCAACGTGACCTTTAATCTTCAAGAATCATCAAATTTGGAGGTCATTTGCTTAAGGGTCAACTTGGGAGAAACTTTGAATGTTCTTGTTGTTCTTCTTCATCTTCATATCTTCTTAAAGAAGAATATTCAAAAGTGGTTGTTTGTTCTTGAAAAAGGAAGAAAGAGGGGTAGTACTTGTTTGTTCTAAAAATATTCCAAGCATATTCTAAGTCTTTTAAGAAAAGAAAGCAACAAAAGGAATATTTAAGAATAAGGGGAAGTACAAGGGGGGGCCATTTCAAATTCAAACTCTTTTGTTCTTGAAAAAGGCTCCAATTCTTGAATTTTCACCCTCAAAACCGAATTTCTACCCTCTAGAGTAAATATTGATCAAAAATTCAACGTTGGAAAATAAGAAATATTTACAAATCTTGACCAACCACATGTTGTCATGTCATCATTTCTGTACAACTCATTTTAGGCTCAAATTTTGGATTCTCGATTTCATTTCTTGTATCTTTAGTTTCATTTTCCATTTCTTGTGTCTTTAGTTTCATTTTCTTTGATTCTAGTATTAATTAACAAACTAGTAATCACCTACTAGGTTGTGGGTTAGTTTTGAGTCCATTTCTTTCTTGTTACCTTTCTTTGTGTGCTTTTATCTTTTGTGATTCATTATACTTCCTTGGCTCAAGTCAGAACAAGGTTTCTTTGAGTCTTTCAAATGAAAATCTATTTTGGGTAAGAGTAGAAATCAACACTCAACTTCCCACAGATTATGAGCCAACTTTAAACACTTGTGAAACCAATTGTGAAGTAACAAAACAGTTGAGAGTGTGACTTTTTTTCTTTAACACTAATTTGTTTATTGTTTTTATTTTTGTTTTCTCTTAGGTACCTTGACAATGGAAGGAACAACATCACCGACCCTGGATAGTTATGGTATTTATGGTACCTCAGACCCTTTTGAAGATTTCTACCAGAACCTTGAAAGGTTACACCAATTGCTTAATCTACCAAAGCCTCCATAAACTATCACCACTCAAACTACCATATACCCTCAAAGTCGAATCTCCACTAAACAAGATACTAGAATTTTACCTAGTATCAATTCTTCTTATGTGCAGGTTTAAGATAATATACTTCCATCGGAGGATTCAAGGAGGGAACACATGGCTGATGATCAAACGGAGTTCTTGGCTAAGAATTCCAACTTTGGGAAAAATGATGAAGAGATGATCCAAGGGAAAAGTCTAGAAAAACTCCCTTGTATTATCTAACTGACATGCCCCAATCTGAGCCAATCATGGTCCAACCTGTAACCCCAGATGGAAGGGTGTTAATATTGTTCCATGGGTACTAACGTTGGCTGTGTGGATCCACTAAACTGTTATAATGTCCAAAGGACTAAGGGTGTCAAGCCTGAATTGGCGGGTGACCTCTGCGAGATAGTCAAGCCTAATTTGATAGTTGACTACTTATATCCTATGTTGTTGATGTGGTTCTAGGGTATAGGTACTTCTAATAATGACTCTACCTATCTAACGGAGAAGTTTCCATCCCTACACTTGCTCGGTGCTAATTCCTACTCCCAACTGAATGATACTAAAATATGGACTATTATGAGTTTAACTGACTGATTTGATCATGCTCATAATATAATCTGAAGTTATTCTGTAATATACTGAGACTAGACTAAATAAAAATCTTTGTTTTTTGGGTGTTCAATACCCCTAGGACTCAAAACAATGATATTAATATGACACCTAAACTTGGGGAATATGACATGAAGGCTTTCATAAAACATTTACTCTTATAAGCATTTTATCAAACACTTGTGGTTCATAGTTTAGTCAAATCATGGAAATACTAAAGGACTAGTATAATTGACATAAAAGTAACATGGAAAACACTAAGTCAGGGTTTAATTCAATAAATGATAACACTAAAACATGGGGAATCAAATAATATCAATAATCTCATTGAAAAATAGTATGAAATCATAGTTCATGGGAAGTCATGGATGAAATCATAATTTAAAACATAGTAAATCTTGAAAAGAGAAAAATTTTATAATTTAAAAGGGTTTATTTGACTCCATGGATGAAATAAATCCATGGAAGAACATCTAATATACCTGAGTTACTGAATTTGGAAGGGTTGATGGAGAGTTCTTGAGATTTGACCTTGATTCTTGAGAGCTAGAGTTTCTTGTTCTTGAAAGAGGAGATTTATAATTTGAGAGAAAGTGAATAATGATGAGTATTTAGGTCAATTAGGGGTTATATTTTGTATTTAGTACAAGGTTGGGGCTTGAGAAAAAAACCCAAATACCGTTAAATGAATTTTATAATGTTAGCTAGAAATTGAAATCCCGAATTTTGGCCTTGGCGTGACGCACCACTTCGCAACAAGCCACTAGAAATTTGAAAATTAGGACCTATAAAAATACGGTGAAGGTCTACTATCGTGGTAAGCCTTGGGATGCCATTTTGTCCACCTCCACGATGCGCCAACATCACGGAGTCCCAATGGAAATTAACAAACAAGAAATTGTCCTACTCCGCAATGCTCCATAATCACGGAGTCACAATGGAAATTGACAATGGTAATTTGGGTTGTCTACATGACGTACTAAGAGTTAAAATGATGGTATTTAATGACTGGAACTTAAAATTGCCATAACTTCTTACTCGGTTATCAGATTTAGGGGAATTTTAAATCGTTGAAAAGACAATTACATTTCCTATGAAATGGTAGGATCTACACAGAAAAGTAATGAGTTTTTCAAAAATTTCATATACGAAAACTTATGTATAAGGACTTAAATTATGCTAGGGAAATGTGGGGTGTTACAATTACCCTTTTGAAAGATGAGGCAGTGCATGTTTAGAAAGTCCATCTACTTTTCCTTTGTGTGCTTCCTATGTTAGTCATACTCATAGTGATGAACTTGAAACTAATAGTAGTACATATATGAGGACACCATAGTTAAAGTCGATTTGTGTGACACCTTTCCCTACCCCCTCTTTACTCAGGATATTGACAATGGTAATATAGGGAGTATGTCTAATTATAAGGATGGAATCTTATGGAAAAGTCAGTATAGACTTGACCCATGTTCTTGGCTTCTTCTCCCTTTTGATCCCGGTGGCTTATTGGGTTGATAAAATTGCAATACAAACAATTTGGTGCTTGGTCAAGACGACAAGAAAAGATTGATTGTGGATGTTGGTATCCTTACCTATGATGGAAAGTCTTTCTTGGGGATTTACAATCCATTTTATAGACCCAAGTTGTACATGGGAGGAATTTACAACAATGTTAAGTTCTCATTAAAAAAGCGGAGTAATAAAAGAAACCTAAAGAGTTCACCATTGAGTGTTTCCTCAATTGATCAAGGTATCACTACTTGTAAGTCAACAAAAGAATTCTCTCTTGAAGACACTTTGGATGAATTCCCTTCAAGTGACACACTTCTTTGTGTCTTGGTTTTGATTGGAAACCCCATCCTCAAAGGTGGTAAACTTAAGTAAAATGTGTCATTACCTCTTTAGGGTATTGCTTATATACTTGCATCCATGTTTGACACACCTTTACTTAAGTTATATGATTTACAACTTGTTGATGCCAAGTTGAATTCATGTTTAAGGAAGAGTCCAAGGGGGTTAAATACTTCTTGTTAAGGTTGGACACTACGAAGTATCTTGTGGGACTCTTGAGAGCATGATTGCATTCATTAATAGAGGGAAGCAAAATTCTTAGGAGAACTACTTGTCTTGGATTGGCTTGTTGAGTAGGTACTCAGTTCTCTATTTTCCCTAATTGCATGGCTCCATTGATAAAATTCCTTCCCTCGGGAAGATGTTTGAAAAGGAGAGGTCCTATGTACTTGCAATATTTCTTTCTCTCTTTGTGTGTTCCTACTTTAGGATATATCTTTGATGAGAATAGAGTCTTTAGTACCTTTCTTCATTACATTTATGCATATGATTTTGTTACTAATATTGTTTAATCTACATCGTATGTTGGCATGAATTTCTTAGAAAGGGAATTTGTAGTGTGCCTAAAACTCTTGTGGACAATGGCACCCCTTTTGATAAAAGCACCTTAGAGGACACTTTTATGTTCAATTCCTTTCAATACTACCTCTTTGCTTATGATGATGTCCATGCTAGTCATGGATTTATCTTATTTATAGGTAGGAAGTGTCTCGAATGGTCTACTTGATTGAGCAATAATGCTACAAGGATCACTCATATTCTTATGGCTTTTAAGAGGAAAGTATTCTTACCTTTGGAGATTGTTGATGCCATTATGACGTTTGTAGTTTCATTATCACTTGGTGATGTTCATATCCACTCCCTTTGTGATATTCGTATTAAGCTTTTTAAGAATAAAACAAGGGATTCACGGTTATATTTCAAGTGTATACCATCTTAACATGATGATGTTATTTGGTATACTAACCCTAACCCTCATTCCATGAGGATATTGTGCTTGTTTGTCCTTTCTTTAGTTTTGCAAGGTATACATTCAAGGTTGAATCATTCATAAAAAGGAGAGAATGATATGAGCCAAATTTCCTAGTTATTTCTATCCTAGGCAGCTGTAATACCTCGATTTTCTGAACTGGAATGCTACACGGTGCTTATGATCCCGAAGGACCACAAGCTAACCCATGACTGATATCTGTACCTATGCACTACAATATATAATTTAATAATGCAGAAAACATGAACATGTAGGCCATAAGGTTCAACTGAATAAAGAATCTATAAAATAGTAACATATGTGTGGGTGAAAGATACCCAAAACAACTGAAAAATGAATCAAATTTGAACTAAATCTGAAAGCCTCTAAATACTGTCTGAATAAGGAGTTGAAGGAATATGTCTCCAACTAACTCTGGGCAGTAAAACTGAGTTGAAATAATAAATGAAATAAAATAATATCATATCATCCTCGAATGAATAGGACTCACTTCAACTCTATATACTGGAATGCAGCTATTATTGCTAGTCTGGAACTCCTGTCTCTGAACCTATGGTGTATTATGAAAAGAAAGCACCATAGCGCAAATGCATCAGTACAACTGGAGTACCGAGTATACAAGTGAGGTAGGCTAATGCAAAGGGTTTACATGCATGAATAATGTTAACTGACTAAATGATATGAACGTAATAGTACAAACATACATACATAGTAACTGAGATCATAAGTACATGATATCTAAATATGTATGCTAACATATGGTTTACTGATAACTAACATGGCATAAATAGTAGTTCTGATAACATAGGTGATTGGGTCTGACAGTCTTGAATCTGAGGAAACTTTTTGATTCCCATGCTATAACTAAATTTGACTGTATCGAACAGTCCTAGCAAACTAATATTTGTAGAACTATCTGAGTTCTTTTACTGATACTGAGTTTGAAATTGTGAGAGGTAGTTGTTTAACTGGCATGCCTAATGTGTGCCATTATGGTTAAGATGGGGTCTAATCTCTTCCCCCACTAGAGGGGTGTCAATACCACGCCACTGGTAAGGACAGTTGTAAGTGATCCTTAGCTATAAGGTACTCAAAACGAGAGTGGTGGGAACCTTGAACTAACAGGTTAAGCCACCTCATCAACCCTAATCTAACAGGTGAAGATGTCTCAACCTATGCTGGCTACATAGTTCTGGAATGCAAGGATGACTGCTAAGAATCACACCCTAAACTGGTAGGTGATTTCCCATCCTTGGGTTCACTCGGTGCTAACTTATACTCCCATCTAAAAAGACTGAACATGATTCAACTGATTGTACATAGACTAATTAACTGACTTCTATTGACTGACTGAGTAGTACTACTATCTGAGAGTTAACTAAGATCATGATATTTCTGAGGTTTCCTGAGTCATATGAAAGACTGGGTTTTATAGATTATAGATTGACTGAGATTATCTTGACAACATGACATGGCTCTAGGCACACAGCTATATTTTTCGGGTACAAATACCCCTAGGACTTGATAGAAGGAAACTGACACATATGACATGACTTGATCACAAGACTGGAGTCTGTAATTCATAATATCATAAGTGGGGAATCTTATACTTCAACATCTTAAATATTGTAGGGATTGCATGGATATATTTCGTGTACATATTATATATATCCATTATCATATATGCTTCATACCGCAACAATAGCAATACATCAATAGCATGGAATTCATATTTAAGTATATAGCTAACACAGACTTGTCATTTAGATATCATGGAACCATGTAAACATAAATTCCTAACATCCCAATAATTTTATGAAACACCTGACATGCATTCTTTAAGGCAAAGGTGTATTTCATAACTTGCACCATATTACACCACCTAAAGTTCATAGTTTTTAACAAACAACCATATATATATATTCCATGAAAACACCTTTAGATATCATCTTAAAACTTAAACAAAAATCATCAACATGGTTACTGGGTTACAGGGGAATGGAGGGGAGAAAAAGTTGTTTAGACTCACTAAGGCTAGGGAGAGGAAGGGTCGTGACCTCGACCAAGTGAGGTGTATTAAGGGGGTGGATGGTACAGTTTTGGTGGAGAAAGGCCACATTAAGAATAGATGGCAGTCGTACTTTCATAGGCTCTTGAATAACGAAGGGTATAGAGCTATTGTGTTAGGGGAGCTGGAGCACTTAGAGGAGTGTCGGGATTTTAGTTATTGTAGACGTTTTAAGGTAGAAGAGGTTAGAGAGGCTGTTCGCAGGATACGAAGGGGTAGGGAGACGGGGCCGGATGAGATACCAGTGGATTTTTGGAAGTTCACTGGAGAGGCTGATGTAAGGTGGTTGACTGGATTGTTTAATGAAATCTTGTAGACGGCAAAAATGCCCGAGGCTTGGAGATGGAGTACCATGATCCCTCTCTATAAGAATAAGGGTGACATCCATAGTTGCAATAACTATAGGGGGATTAAGTTATTGAGTCACTCTATGAAGATTTTGGAGAGAATGGTCGAGGTGAGGCTGAGAAGGATAGTGTCTATTTCAGAAAACCAGATTGGATTTATGCTTGGCCGCTCGACGACGGAGGCAATTCACCTGGTACGGAGGCTAGTGGAATAGTATAGGGAAAGGAAGAAGGACCTGCACATGGTGTTTGTCGACCTGGAGAAGGCATATGACAAAGTCCCCAGGGAGGTGCTTTGGAGATGCTTGGAGGTGAGTGGAGTCCCTCTGGCATATATCAGAGCAATTAAGAACATGTATGATGGAGCGAAAACTCAGGTGAGGACGGAGGGAGGAGACTCAGAGCATTTCACTGTCTTGACAGGATTGCATCAGGGATCTACTCTTAGTCCCTTTTTGTTTGCTTGAGTAATGGATGTGTTGACCCGGCGTATTCAAGGGGGGCTGCCTTGGTTTATGAATTTTGCAGATTATGTATTTTTAATTGATGAGATGCGAGGGGGTGTGAATGACAAATTAGAGGTGTGGAGACAAACTCTCGAGTCTAAAGGGTTCAGGTTGAGCAGAAGCAAGACAGAGTATTTGGAATGTAAGTTTAATAATGTGAGGCTGGACAATGAGGTGGTTGTAAAGTTGGAATCACAGGAGGTATGTAAGAGGGATAGTTTCAAGTATCTCGGGTCCGTGATTCAGGGTAACGGTGAGATTGACGAGGATGTCTCGCACCGTATTGGGGTGGGATAGAGGAAGTGGAAGCTCGCGTCGGGGGTGTTGTGTGATAAGAAGGTGCCACCCGAGCTTAAAGGCAAATTCTACAGGGCGGTAGTCCGTCCGGCCATGTTGTATGGAGCGGAGTGTTGGCCAGTTAAGAACTCCCACATCCAAAAAATGAAGGTGGCAGAAATATGGATGTTGCGTTGGATGTGTGGGCTGACAAGAGGGAATAGAGTTCGGAATGAGACTATCAGGGAGAAGGTTGGTGTGACTCCAGTGGAGTATAAGATGCGGGAAGTCCGATTGAGATGGTTCGGACAAGTGATGAGGAGGGGCATGGATGCCCCGGTTTCTAGGTGTGAGAGGCTAGCGTTGGATGGTTTTAGGCGGGGAAGGGGTAGGCCGAAGAAGTACTGGGGTGAGGTAATTAGGCGGGACATGGAGCAGTTACAGCTCACCGAGGACATGACCCTAGATAGGAAGATCTGGAGGACGCGAATTAAGGCAGAAGGCTAGGGCCAGTTTGGGTCGCTAGTGTAGGGAATTACTTGGTGGGGGTATTATTCTTGTTATGATACCTTGTTTCATGTTTTATTACGAATCTATGTGCTTTTATCTGTTTTTTATTACTTATGGGTGTCATACCTATGTTATGAAATCTTGTTCTATTCTTTACTATGTATTTGTGTGGTATCTTGTGTCTCGAGCCGGGGGTCATTCGGAAATAGCCTTTCTACTTCTTTAGAGGTAGAGGTATGGACTGCGTACATCTTACCCCCACCCCCCACCCCAGACCCCATTATGTGGGAATACACTGGGTTTGTTGTTGTTGTTGTTACATGCTCTTATCACTACAAAAATTTCAGAAAATAGTATTTAAAACATGGTTCTTGAGCTCTATGAACGGAATGAATCCATAGATGAACACTACCATACCTAGATTAATGATCTGTGAAGATAGTACTGAAATAAGCTTGGAATTTGAAACCCCCAATTGAACCCTAGACTTGTTCTTGGTTGTTCTTGAGAGAATTTTGATAAAAAGTAATGTAAAGAGATGATTTGGGGCCCCAATCCCATGTTTGGGAATTACATAGGGGGGAAAGATGACCCAAATAAGCCTCTAGATGTGTCCTTTAATTTCTATGAAAATTACCCGATTTAGGCCCCCAGAACAATGCGGAGACATCACATTTCCACCCATTCGTGACCTGGAAACTCACCGCGATGCGTTGGAATTATTGAGAGACACTGGAAATTGGTGAACGTCATTTTGGCTTATGGCCCGACGCTCCACTAACTGAAATGATCTTGCTTAAATTTTAAATCGCCATAACTTCTTCACCGGGTGTCCGTTTTAGGTAAATTTGATATCGACGGAAAGCTTATTCAATTATCTAAAATTTGAAGGGTATAAATCTTCCAAACTACCACCTCTAAAATAAGTTATGTTCGTTCAAAGATGAGCTATGTGAAATCACACGCGAAAACTTGATGGATTCAAAAGTTCTTAGTATGGGAGAAAACCTCAACTTTCTGATTCTGAACTGACTCTTTCAGCTTGACAAGGCTAGGATCCCTGTCTTGCTTTTCTTTCACCTCAGAAACTATAAATGACTCTAAACTAATCTGAACACATACACCACCCTCGGAAGAGTCAACTAAGAGAATGCCTAGTCTTGCCAGCTAATGGATTTCCTGATCTATTTTCTTCTTTCTATCCTCAATGTGAGAAACACTACCCATGGAGATTCGATTGAGAGTGTTGGCCATAACATTGGCCTTGCTCGGATGATAAAGAACACTCATGTCATAATCTTTCAAAAGCTCTAACCACCTTCTATGATGAAGATTGAGATCTTACTGAGAAAAGACATACTGGAGACTCTTATGATCTGTAAAGACATCTACATGAACTCTGTAAAGATAATGCCTTTAAATCTTCAAGAAAAATACTATGGATGCTAACTAAAGATGATGAATAGGATAATTCTTCTTATAGGGATTTAGCGGTCTGGGGGCGTATCTATGAACTTACCATGATACATGAGTACACAAACTAAACCCACTCTGGATGTATCAAAATAGACTACAAAGCCATCTGATCCATTTGGAAGA
The DNA here is from genome assembly GCA_030864225.1 of Capsicum baccatum var. pendulum. Lineage (NCBI taxonomy): Eukaryota > Viridiplantae > Streptophyta > Magnoliopsida > Solanales > Solanaceae > Capsicum > Capsicum baccatum. The sequence continues at coordinate 80,671,152 of CM061550.1, forward strand.
GCTAGAACTGGAGCTGAGGTGAGTCGAGTCTTCAAATCTTGAAACCTCTTCTCACATGAATCTGACCATTGAAAATTAACCTTCTTCTGAGTCAATCTATACATAGGATATGCAATAGAAGAAAATACCTTGACAAATCATCTGTAATAGCTATCCAAACCTAATAAACTCCTGATATCTGATGGAGATATAGGGCATTCTAGTTTTTTACCACTTTGGTCTTTCGAGGATCTACTCAAATGCCATCATCAGAAAAAATATGGCTGAGGAATGCTACTGATCTTAGCCAAAATTTGTACTTACTAAACTTGGAGAATAACTGCTAATCCCTGAGAGTCTGAAGAACAATTTTGAGATAGTATAAATGATCACGCTCAGTGCAAGAATAGACCAGAATATAATCTATGAATACTATGACTGATGATAGGCGAATTTACGCGCCTATATCAATATATTTTGCCCATATTTTAGCCTAGTTTTGAGAACTAATTATCTATTTCATACACTTTTAGTCCTTTTTCCTGTAAATGAGCTAACAAATGTGATTAGGAAAGTTTCAGGTATAAATGATGCAAAATACAGCAATTTATGGCTTACTTGACGCAAAAGAAAGCTCACAAACGAGATGGAAAGGAGCTGGACGCATAAAGGACTAAATCTGCTGCATGGAAAATCTGTCCCGGGCTAAAACAGCATTTCTGAAGACTTTGGGGACTTACAGACACAAAGCTGGATTTTTGCCATAATACATTAACCTAGTGCAATTAGGTTATGTGTTTCATTATTCTATTTGGATTATAATTTTGTAACCTTACCCTAGTACATTTGGGTCAAGGATTTCATTAGTATATTAGGATTTGGTTATTTATTTCATTAGCTTAGTAGGAGTAGGATAGGAGTATTATAAATACCCTATCATGTTAGAGATTTTTAATCACTTCTTGAATAATCAACTCAACAATATAATTTTCTTCCATCTTTCTCATCTTCCACTACAAACACTTCTAATCTATTCTTCTATTCTTAAATTCCACAACAAGAGAATCGTTACTTGCTACGGAATCACTAAAATCACACGCCAAACACCTACTATTCACGCCATCCACCATGCAAAACGTGATATCCTTCGCATTCATGGGTAACTAAATCTCTTAGTTGGGGTTATGGAAGCCGAATGAGTTACTATCTATAGCTATGAGTTTGTGAGTTCAAGACAAGTATATTGCTTATATCATTATTCTCTTCATCTTAAATCTACATCCTTTGCGGTTCAAACACAAGAACACGCCATTCTAACATCTAACCTGTTCGAGAGAAAGGTTATTTGTCTAGAAAAGAAGACGCATAGACCAACGCCAGTCTAACATTTAACTTGTTCGAGAGAAAGGTTATTTGTCTGGAAAAGAGATAATGTCAAGGTAGTAGGACACCCTTTCCTATTAAAAAGCTAGTGCCGTACCTGGACTAACCTCTTGGAGAATTCATACCGTTAGACACGCTTTAAGCTCGAGAGAGTTAAAGTGAAATAGTCCTTGTTTAGGTCGAGAGACGCTTGGATTTACCATCGACTACAATTCTCTATAAGCAATTGCATGTCAAGACTCTACACACTCATAGCCAATAGAGACGTATACTTCTGAAGGTGGACATAACCCCAACGCTTCAATTCTCATTGTTTCACAACCTACGAAATACTCTCTTTTTACTTTATTATTTTCAGCTTTTATTTTGATACTTTATTTAATTACTTGCACGACAAGAATCCCCCATCTTACGAGACTTGCACTAAAAGTTTAGTAATTTTACTTACTTGTTGGCCAAGCTATTCCCTGTGGGATCGATACCCAACCCAGGTTGGGTTCTATATTTGCTAACGACCGCTTTACACTCAAACGAGAGCTGTAGATTGAGCGTTATCAATGACGAATATGTCCAAGTATTGCTTGAACACCTGGTTCATCAAGTCCATGAAATCTGCAGGGGCATTTGTACGACCAAAAGACATGACAAGAAATATGAAGTGATCATACCGCGTATGGAAAGTTGTCTATGGGATGTCCCATTCTCTAACTCTGAATTGATGATATCCTAATCTGAGGTCTATCATAGAGAAGTAACTAGCCCCCTGAAGTTGGTCAAACACGTCATCTATTCTAGGAAGTGGATACTTATTCTTGATTGGAACTTTATTGAACTGACGATAATCAATACACATCCTGAGAGAAATGTCTTTCTTGCACATGAATAAGACTAGTGCACCCCATGGGGATACACTGGTCCTGATAAATCTCTTATCTATGAGATCCTTCAACTGATCTTTCAGTACCTTGAGTTCTGTTGAATAAAAATAGCCTGAGTATCTGGGAGAAGGTCTATGCCAAAGTCTATTTCCCTTTTGGGAGAAATGCCTGGAAGATCTTTGGAAAATATATCTGAATATTCATTAACCACTAGGACTGATTTGAGACTGGGAGATTCAAAACTAGAATCCTTAACATGCACGAGATGGTACACACACCCCTTAGAAATCATTTTCCTTGCCCGAAAGTAGGAAACAAGCTGACCCCTAAACGCTGAAGTACTACCTTTCTACTCTAGGATAGGGTCATTTGGGAACTGAAACTAAACTATCCTATTTCTAAAGTTGACTATAGCATAGCAGGAATAAAGCCAAGCCATGCTGAGAATGATATCAAAGTCAGTCATCTCTAACTCGACGAAATCTGCCAACGTGGATTTATGAAATATCATAACCGGGTAGTTCCTGTGTACCCGTATAGCTATGATGGTTTTACCCATTAGGGTAGAGACTGAAAAGGGCTCCATTAAAATTTCAGGACTGATTCCAAAATCGTCTGCTATGTATGGAGTGACAAAATACAAGGATGCACCTGGGTCTAGCAAAGCATAAACATGAACATGGAAAATCTTCAACATACCAGTAACGATATCAGAGGAATTTTCCTGATCCTGTCAGGTGTGAAGAGCATAGAGTCTATTTGTACATTGCCCACTAGTAGCACTGAAAGTGGCACCCTGCTGGTTTGGGGGACCGGACTGAGCTGTGGAATGCTTCTGCTGACCTTGAGGACTTGGCTGAGGACACTCTCTAATCCTATGTCATGGCTTTCCACAACTAAAAAAGACACCACTACCGACTCTGCAAATACCCTTGTGGTTCTTACGACAAGTCTGACACAGGGGATTTATTCAGGCACTGCTAACACTGCCCTGAGATTTAGAGCCTGGTGCTCTATCTCTATTGCCATCTCTGAATTTCAGCACTGGGGCACTGGCGGAGGAAGGAGCTGGAACACTGGCAGAAGAATGAGCTAGATCTAATGACTTGGGATGAAACTGTGAACGGTTTTCTCCCTCTGATTTGGGTTAAGCAAAACTAAAACAGCCTGACCTTGCTCTCTTGTTCTGTCTCTTCCTAGTTCAAACCTTCTGCTCCTCTATTTGTTGAGCATGGGTCATGACTCTAGCTAAAGTCATATCATTGTTTAGCATCGTAGATCTACACTTATTTACCATGATATCATTCACCCCTAAAATAAACTTGTTCATATTAGCCCTGATGTCTGCAACCACGTGAGAGGCATATCTGGACAACTGGGTAAATCTAAGAGAATACTCTTTAACCATTATATTTCCCTGCCTGAAGTTGATGAACTCAAGAAATTTGGCCTCTCTCAGCCCTTGGGGAAAGAATCTGTCTAAGAAAGCCATGACAAATTCCTCCCACTCAATAGGACCTGCATCATCTACCCTTTCGAACTTTTACTATTTGTACCAAGTATGAGCGACATCTTGTAATTGGTATGCAGCTAACTTAGCATCATGAATAGAAGTAACTCCCATGATATCAATGACCTTCTATACTTGGTCAATGAATTCCTGAGGGTCTTCATTAGACTTAAACCCAAGGAAATATGGAGGGTTCATTCGAGTGAAGTCCCGAATCCTAGCTTCTACAGAATTAGCCACTGGATTGGCCAAAATAACTGGTGGTCATTTATTTTGGGTAGCCACACACTGAGCAAGTTTGGTAAATATGGTCCTGAACTCTGCATGAGAAACATGATCACCCAAAGGTTCTTCATACTGAGGGGCTGACTTATTTCTTCTCTTAGGAGGCATGTTCAGAAATAAAGAGAAGAAGTGAATTAGACTGAGAGACTGGCTTGTGATTATGCTCACTAGCACGACATGAATACTGAAAGAAGGGAAACTATTCCTAAAATATCTCATAGCCTCCTATACATAAATGTGGTATGCAACACATCCATGCACAAGACTCTACTAGATGCGGCTTTTATATTTCCTAGGATTGTAGTTAACCTTAGGCTCTGATACCAAGTTTGTAATACCTCAATTTTCTGAACCAAAATGCTAAATGGTTATTATGACCCCGAAGGACCACAAGCTAACCCATGACTAATATTTGTACCTATACACTGCAATATAAAATGAAATAATATGGAAAACAAGAACATGTATGACAAAAGGTTCAACTAAATAATGAATCTGTAAAATAGTAACATCTGTGTGGGTGAAAGATAGCCAAAACAATTAAAAATTGAATCAAATCTGAACTAAATTTGAAAGTCTCTAAATACTATCTGAATAAGGAGTAGAAGGAATATGTCTCCAACTAACTCCGTGTAGCAAAACTGAGCTGAAATAATAAATAAAATAAAATAATATCATATTATCCTCGAATGAAGATGACTCACTATAACTCTGTATACTGGAATGCAGCTGCTACTTCTGGTCTAGAACTCCTGTCTCTAAACTTATGGTGTAACATGAAAAGAAACCACCATAGCACAAATGCGTCAGTACAACTGGAGTACTGAGTATACAAGTGAGTTAGGCAAATGCAAAGGGTTTACATACATGAATAATGTTAACTAACTGACTGATAGGAACATAAGAGTACAAATATACATACATAGTAACTAAGATCATGAGTACGTGATAGTTAAATCTATAAGCTAATACATGGTTTACTGATAACTGACATGGATGAGACTGTAATTCTGATAACATGGGCGACTGGGTCTGACAGTCTTGAATATGATGGAACTTTCTGAGTCCCTTGCTATAACTGAATTTGACTATATCTAACAGTCCTGGCATACTGATATCTGAAGAACTGTCTGAGTTCCTTTACTGAGATTGAGTCTAAAATTATGGGAGGTAGTTATTTAATTGACATGCCCCATGTGTCCCATTATGGCTAAGATGGGGTCCAATCTCTACCCCGACTGGAGGGGTGTCAGTATCGGGCCACTGGTAAGAATGGTTGTGAGTGACCCTTAGCTGGCAGGTACTTGAAACGAAAGTGATCGGATCCGTGAACTGATAAGTTAAGCCACCTCATTAACCCTAATCTAACGGGTTAAGATGTCTCAACCTATGTTGGCTACATAGTTCTGAAACACAAGGATAACTGCTAATAATCACACCCTAAACTGGTAGGTGAGTTCCCATACTTGGGTTCACTCGATGCTAACTTCTACTCCCATATAAAGAGACTGAACATAATTCAACTGACTGTACATAGAATGATTAACTAACTTCCATTAACTGATGGAGTAGTACTACTATCTGAGAGTTAACTGAGATCATGAGATTTCTGAGGTTTCCTGACTCACATGGCTGGCTGAGTTCTATAGATTATAGCTTGACTGAGATTATCGTGATAACATAACATGGCTCTAGGCACAAAGCTATATTTTTCGAGTACAAATACCTCCAGGACTCGATAGAAGGAAACTGCCACACATAACATGACTTGATCACAAGATTTGAGTCCACAATTCATAATATCATAAGTAGAGGATTGATAACGCCCAAACTACAGCTCTCGTAAGAGTGTAAGCGGTCGCTGTCAAATATAGAACCCAACTGGGTTGGGTGTCGAATCCCACAGGGATACTCGATCACTAAGTGTTGCAACTAATATTAGACTTTTCGTCGAAAATTCTGCGGAAAAAGGGGGGATTTTATGCGTGAAGTAAAAGTATCAAAACAGCAAAGAAAAAATAGAATTTTTTTCTTAGCAAGATTTTAATCAATGAGAATTGTAAGTTAGGGTTATGTCCACCTTATGAGTTCTACGTATCTATTAACTATGAGTTATGCGTAATTCATACATGCATGCACTTATAGAGATTCGTATTCTATGGTAAATCCTAGCGTCTTTCGACCATCAAGGATTATCTCACTTTAACTCTTTTGAGCATAAAGCGTATAACTAATGGTACGAATTCTCCAAGAGGTTAATCCTATTACGGCACTAACTTTTAAACAGGGGTTGGTAGCCCTATTTCCTTTTCACTCTCTCTTTTCCAGACATTTAACTTTTCTTTTGAACAAGTTAATGCTATACTGGCGTATTCTATATGTTTGCAACCACAACAATTCAATTAAGATGAAGAGAGTAATGACATAAGTAGCATGCGCGTCACGAATTCACAAACTCATAGTAATAGATAGTATATCATAAGGCTTTCATAACCCTAACAGAGAATTTTAGCTACTCATGATTGCAACGGAGATCACAATAGATATAACCATCATACCACAACCTAGAATAATCTTGGCGATTGATGATGTTAACGTCAACTAGGGTTGGACGTTTTTGCTCCTTTCGTTGATCAAGAGTTTGCCGGCTTTTCTCTGTCTTGGACTTACAGATTATGTAAACTAAAAGTGTTTAATGAATAGAAGAAAAATAATGTCCACAATAAGAATTGAATAGAAAATAGAATGAGTGAATGAATGCTGAAAAATTCAGCAAATAAGGGTTTTTATAACACCCTTGGTCTAGTCCTACTGAAATAGGGTTTTTATCCGTTTCCTAGTCCTACTTGGTTACTGCATCCTTGTCCTAATCCTACTAAGTTACTGCTGATCCCTAAGTCTTTAGAAATACTGTTTTTGCCCGGGACAAGTTCTCCATGCATCACTTTCAGTCCAGAAGCTTCCAGAAGCTGCCTTTCTTCTTACGTGAAGTTTCCTTTGGCGTTCAACAGTCCACAAAATGCTGAAATCTTCATCATTTATACCTGAAAACTTGTTAATAACATTGGTTAGATTACTTACAGGAAAATGGACTAAAAGTGCAGGAATTATATATTTTGTCCTCAAAACTTAGCTAAAATATGGGTAAATTAAGGTACTTTAGGCGTGTAAATACGCCCAACATCAACACCCCACACTTAAAGCTTTGTTCATCCTCGTACAAAATATTATGTCCATATAAACATCTACTTAGTGTTTCACAGTAACAGCACAAAATATTCATCAAGACAGGCACGACAATTATTAACAAAGAGTAGTTTTCTGATCATTACTAGAAGCAATTCAACCTCCAACCTAGACTCGTGATGATGGTTAATTCGTATCCAAAAGTTAAGGCACAAAGAATCATACACAACTACCCAAAACTCATCAACCAAGTGTGTCTCACAATATATCACCCATAATCACTCACAAGTATTTCATGTTTCGAAACATGGGTATAAGATTTTCCTTGCTCTCACTCTCACAAAGAATTCATATGTTGCAACTGATGACCATAGGCTTGCCCTTAGTGTAATGCTCTACTAATATCAGAATGCTAAGCTTAGGATAAAATAGGTTTTTTATAGGTTGTAATGTAGGCTAAGGGACGGGTAGGATTATTTTGGCCAGAAATAGTGACTATGTTCCTAAGCGCTTTAATACATCACATTATGCCATTAACACTCTCTTTTAATCAACCCTGCTACCTTTCTTTCATCTATCACCCCTTTTCACCTACTTTTCCATTCAAACATAACTATCTTTTTGTTTAATCATAAACACAATTTACCTTTTTGTTTTTCTATTTGTTATTTTTCTTCTCTCTTTTCTTTTATAACACACCTCTATGATAGCCACTCTTTTTCATAACAAATTCAAGTACCAGTACACTCTAAGGCACTACTCTTATCCAATTTCCTCTTATTTTGTCACATGACTTCACAATTTAAAGCACTTGGGAATTTGGATCAAATTATGGTCATGAAAAAAAATGGATTAAGCTTTCATATGAGGCTGCCAAAGAAAATGGCTTAAAGGCTCAAAGGGGTTAACTAGGATAATGTCCACGGGTAGGTAAAACAAAGGTAAACAATTACAGGCTACCAAAGAAATGCCTAAATCATCTACTAAACTTACACTCTTTATTTCGCATTACATACATACCAATCAAGTTCTAGTATCAGCCACCAACACAGAATATACTATTATCTCACACACACAAGGCACATGGTCAACTTTATTGGGAGCAGTATAGACTCTTCACCCTAACAGATGAATAAATTAAACCACACAATTATCACACAGTGAGTTACACTTAGAGCGTAAATGTCTCACTAGTAATGATTCTATCACAAACTCTTGTCGTAACACCATGCCGCCTATCAGAACAATTTCATGCATCAAAATCTAAAAAAAAAATTACAGAAAAAAATTTTGAAAAAATTTAAAAATTTCAAAAAAATTTAACTACTACTAAAAATCAAACAAATGAACATGAATAAATGTAGGTAGGCAAAGAAACACAGCATACAAATACCAGCACCCCACACTTAGACGGGACACACTGCCCTCAGTGGAAAATAAATACGGAAAACCTGATTAGTCGGACTCTTCTTCTATGTTTGGGGTCATACCCCCTGCGTCGGAATCATCATCAGAGTCGTCATCCTTAGAGTTTCCTCAAATTGTGCCCCACTTGATGCCAAAAGTGTGTCGAGGTATTTGTAGCGAGGAGGATTCAGCTTGCTCTTTTCTTCCTCTTTTCTTACCTTTCTGTGAGGTGGACGCTTTTTGTTTTCCTTGTCATCCTTTTGAGGCCATTATACCTGAGATCCTAATAGAGTCATGTTAGCTTCATCTCGGAAGATTCAATTGAAAAACAAATAGTAATGGCACCACCCCACACTTAAGTTGTTGGCACAACTAATTAAGTGAATGATGTCGATTACTCAGACTTTATCGACATACATTTAAGTGAGATGTTCCAACAATATGTTCAGAACAGTCATACTTTCATGTCATTTTAACTATCCTTTTCGACTCTATTTCATGTAATCTTTAACTTATACTTTCATGTTTGGATTAATGCACCTTTTGATCAAGACTACTTCATAGAGATCGTATCAAGTTATGGCATAGAAATAATCACAACATCTCATGCTTGTATTCAATCATGATCCTTATATCGATGAATGAGTCATTCAAACATCCAAGCATTCAACTTTGAAGATTATGCAATTAACTTCACCATGTCAACTCCGCACAAGTATGACAGTGTATAATAATCAAATACAAGTTGGAACAAAATCAAGAGCACCCACACGTATTCTTTCACTCAACAAGATGTATCATATCAAGCCAATCACATTCAAATTACCAACACCAATTTAAGATTTAAAACACCATTATAAGTGTAAGATTGTAACAACTTTGGAATATAAATGAAGAACTTACTTAGTGTTGAACTCAGAAGATGATATTGCAAGGTTAGATGAGCAAAAATAAAAGTTTTGAGAGATTTGGGATGCAAAGGCGGCGCCTATGCAATGGCATTGTAGATTCAGAGAGCAAAGGCAATGGCATAGGCGGCGCCTTTAGCTTTGCCTATGTTTGGCATAGGCGGCACCTAATGCTTTACCTAGTTGAGCATAGGCGGAGCCTATGCTGTGGCATTGTTGGGAATAGGCGGCGCCTATGCTATGGCATTGTAGATTCAGAGAACAAAGGCCATAGCATAGGCCTTACCTTGTCTGTTGCCTAGATTTACATAGGCCTTGCCTTGTCCATTGCCTAGATTTGTATAGGCAATGCCTAACCGAAAGCCTTTTGCTCCTTCATTACTTACTTACCACCTTTACATTGCTTACTTTCAAATCAAAATTTGAGACCAAGCTCCTCCTTTATATGTCTTGCACCTACACTTACTCAAAAACAACAAAAACGATTAGAACGATAGGTTGCCTCCCATCAAGTGCCTTAGTTTTGGTCGTGGCTCAACTACAAAAAAAAACTCCTAACAAAACAATTAAAAATGATGGGTTGCCTCCAATATAGCGCTTGATTTATTATCGCGGCACGACATAGCTATCTCGATTACTTAGACTTCATCGAGATATATGGTACATCATTTTCTGAATGGATTCAAACGACGTTGATACTTAGTTGTAGGCAAGAAATCTTCTTCAAATGACTCTTGTGCATACATATCCCAGGAGATATACCAATTATATCATCAATAGACCAACCCATAGCTCTCTTGTACCTCTTTAGAGCAGAGATGAGAGCCTCTACATGCTGTTCACCTAAATCAGCCGCAATACTCACCGGAAGTGTATTTCCACTTCCCAAGGATGCATTCCTTAGGTGACTGGGGAGCTCTTTCGATTCTAGCACTGGTGGCTCTTCAATGGAAGTCTTCGCTGTTGGTGAAGATTGATTCTTAAGATCGAGGTCCATCTTCTTTGGACCATGAGAATAGGACCTTATTCCTTTTAGAGAACAAGCGGTTTCTTCATATTCTTCAACCTCCTCATGCTCAAAATTCAACAGCACATCAGACAATGGCTCATCAATAGGCTGCTTCTCTATAAATAAGTCTTTCTCATCCTCATAACAAACATCATCTATAGAGAACACATTCATATCGATGGGCTGCTTCATTTCTTTGCATACATCAAATCGGACCACTTCGTCATTCAACCGAAATAAAAGCTCATTAGCTCTCAAATCAATGAGCACACTTCCAATTGTGAGGAAAGGGCGTCCCAAGATTATGGTAACTTCATCATCTACCTCACAATCCAAAATCACAAAGTCTGCAGGAAAGATGAATGTAGAAACCTTCACCAACACATCATTTAAGACACCAACAGGTCATTTTACCGACCTATCTGCCATAACGAGCCTCATATTGGTGGGTGCCGGATCGCCCAACCCCAGCTTTCTGTACACAGATAGCGGCATCAAATTGATGATCCCAAATTGCACAATGCCTTAGCAAAATCCAATGATCCAATCATGCAAGGAATAGTTAAAGCACCAGGATCTACCTTCTTCTGAACTAGCGATCTTGTAGCGATTGCACTGTAATGGTGAACATTATCTGCCGGCTCATAGATTACTGCCCGCTTCTTTGATAAAAGGTCTTTTGTAACACCCCGTACTTAATTACGTGCATTAGCCATTGTTATATGTGTTGGAGTATATGTATTGATCCTAAGTTAGGTATATATGAGTTTAAGTATGAGTATTGATTATTTTAAGATGGTTTCAAGTGTATAGTTTGATTATATGGGTATAGGAATCGACCTTATTTATATCGGAATTTGCCCATCGATGTTTCCATACGAAGGTTATTGAATAAGATTTCCGACTATATAAAGATTTTCAAAAACGGATAAGTTTCGGATATAAGCGAGCACGTTCGAAACTATAAAACGGTGGCCGAGAAGTGAACGGTAAATGTGCAGAAAAACTGAGGCCTGCCAGTTTTTGGGTCAACTTTGAACGGTCATAACTCCCTCAATAAAATGAACTGGGAGAGCTACCATATATCAAAATAAATATCTTTGAGTCTTCCTTCTAATTCAATTGGTTTCATCCAAATCCAACATCTGAGTAAGGAGTTATACTCGTTTTACTTCAGCCTCTCAAAACAGATTTTTGTGAACAGTAAATTAGCAGGAAAATACTGAGGCCTGCCAGGTTTCGGGTCAACTTTAAACGATCATAACTCCCTCAATATAATGAACTCGGAGAGCTACCATATATCAAAAAAATATATTTGATTCTTGTTTCCAATTCAATTGGTTTCATCCAAATCCAACATCTGCGTAAGGAGTTATACGCGTTTTACTTCAGCCTCTCAAAATAGATTTTTAGGGTCAACTTCAAACGATCATATCTCCTTGTACAGGACAACTGGGTGGCCTAATTTATATGAAATGAAATCCCTTTGAATTATCTTTACAATGATACCAATTTCAACCAAATCCTATATCGGAGCAAAGAGTTATGGTCTATCTACTTCAGCTTGTCAAAACAGTCCACCGGAGGACATATTTGACATTATTTAAATTTTAAGGGCACTTTGGTCATTTTCTATGGTATTATGGACGGGAATATGTGTATATATGCATTTATATGAGTTTAAAAACTCATATTCATCATCAATTATAGGAAAGAACAAACCCTAGCCTAATTTTCAACTCTAATTATCTTGTGATTCAACCGTGGAAAGTCCAAATTGATTCCGTAGTTGTGTTCATCGTCTCAAGGGCTTTGAGAAGCACCCCTTATTTGTGCCAAAAGGACTTCAAAACCCAAAGGGCCATTTTATGGTAAGGATGTAAATTATGTTGGTGTTATTTATATGGATATGTATATATATATATATATATATATATATATATATATATATATGCATGTGAGCATAAGAAGTATGTTATTTGATTGTTGTTGAAAGATGATTGGAAATGATGTTGGATCATTCTTGTGCATGGTTGGATTATGTTGAATTGTGAAGGGATGATGTGGTATTGATGATATGGTATTGAAATGATGATTATATATATATATATATACACATAAACCTATTGTTCAAGTTGGTTTTTGGAATGCTTTGCAAATATTGGTTGTATGGAATTATGGAAGAGAATTGTGGTGTTGGGTTGCTAATACTAGATTCCAAATATTTCATTGTAGATAAGTGATTTGTAAATATGGGAAGTTGTGTTGAATTGGTATCTGAATCTACAACGAGGTATGTAAAGCATACTCTAACGATGTTCTTTGGCATGAAAACACCAATGTTCCATCAAGTAAGATTCCAAGGTTATCCAAACACATGTATTGTTCTACATTACCAATGAAGTTGTTTCCATTCTATAAAGTGTCAAAATGTTTCATTGATATACCAAAAGGCTCTTATTTTATTGTTGTGGTATTGATGATTCTGAAACATATTGTTGATGTACAAATAAGTCCTTATTACATCGTTATTGTATAGAAGGTCTATTACTTGATTCCTATTGATGTATCATTGTTCCAAAGGTACTATATTGGCATGAACACTAATGTAATAATCTCAAAAGCTTTTGAACTAAGTTATTGGAAAAATCTCTTATGTGTTACTTGATATACGTTTGGGTGGTATCCCAGGGGCATAAGCCTAGCATGGGTCGATCCCTATTTATGTGTTTATGGGTGGTATCCCAGGGGCATATGCCTAGCATGGGTCGATCCCAATTGATATATACTGGGGGCAGCCTAATGGTCACAGTACAGTACAGTATTGATTATTGTTAGGTGGTTGGAGGTTCGGGAGGAGGAGGTAATGGCGAATAATAATTGTAAAGAATGAAATGAACGAATGTATACCATTCCACAAATGTGTTTGAATTCAAGAACCTAATTCAGATTAATGATAATGTTCATGATCCTAAAAATGTTTATGAAGTGTGGTTCACTTCTATTATGATTTATTCACTTGTGTCTGATTTTCTTGATCCCCCATATCACATATGATTAGTTATAGCTTTACATACTCAGTACATATTTCGTACTGACGTCCCTTACGGGGGACCTGCATTTCATGCTGTAGGCACAGGTACCTCAGCTCATACATCGTACCAGTAGGATCGAGGTCATACAACTACTGTTGGTGAGCTCCAGTTTACTTCGGAGCTTTCCGAGTCGATTTCTTACAGCTATTTGAACGGGTTCTCCTGGGCCTTCTCGGCTTCGGGTGCCAGTCCGGCCCGATGGGATTTTGGGCCGTGACAAAAGTGGTATCAGAGCGGTTCGTCCTAGTGAGTCTACAAAGCCGTGTCTACGTAGAGTCTTGTTTATCGGTGTGTTGTGCACCACATCTATAAACAGGAGGCTATGGACATTTAGGAATTGTTTCTTTTCTTCATGTCTTAGATCGTGCGATAGAGCTTATATTGTATATGAAGTCATAGTTGACCACTGAATCAATTTGTTTCTCTTATTATAGTAATGATGCCGGTTACCAGAAGCAAGAATACCGGTAAGCAAGTAGATGTGGCTGCCGGAGATGGGACTAGTAAGTCGCCCACTATACCAGCTAATCAAAGTGAGGCTCCAGCTGAGCATACATCAGAAACTTGCCCCAGTCCAGACGAAATAAGGGGGAGGAGAACTATATCCCCAGAGCCACCTATTAATGTTGTTGGTCAAGATCTTAGAAATGCAGTGCAACTTTTGACTCGTATAGTTGCTGGGAAAGTCCAAGGGCAAGCCATTCCTGTCACGGGTTCTAGCGGTACTGATAGGGCGGCTAGTCTTCGAACGCAAGATTTTCTTAAGATGGATCCGCCTACTTTTACCGAATCTGATCTTAATGAAGATCCGCAGGACTTTATTGATCAGATCCAAAGGACCCTAGAGGTGATGCATGTATCGGGCAGAGAGACAGTGGAGTTAGCCGCGTATAGATTCAAAGGTGAGGCTATATATTGGTATGAAGACTGGAAATGGTTGAGGGGAATTGATGCACCCCCAGCTACTTGGAAAGAGTTCAAAGAGGCATTTATTGATCATTATCTTCCATATGAGACTCGTCAGGCCCGTGCGGATCAGTTCTTAAATCTTCGGCAGGGTAATACAAGTGTGAGGAAGTATAGTCTTCGATTTAATTCCTTGTCCAGATATGCTCCTAATGTTATAGCTACTATGGATGACGGAGTTCATCGGTATGTGAACGGATTGGATCCGTATTTGGTTAGGGATTGTACTATTGCTGCACTTAATAAAGATATGGATATAGCTAGGATACAAGCATTTGCACAAAAAATGGAAGATCAGAGGCAGAGAAGAAGAAGACAGGAATTTGAAAGCGGATCTTCTAAGAGGGCTAGATCTACAGGGCAGTTTATGGCGCCACAGGGAGGTTTTAGACCTTAATTTTCTGCTAGACCACCTAGGCCATTATTTTCTTATTCTGCAGCTAGTGCTCCACCACAGCATCAGGGGTTCAGAGGCAGTCAAATTAGGCAAAGAAGTGAGGGTCATAGTTCGCGATCAGTGGGTTATCATGGGCAAGGGAATATGATCCAACTGAGACCTCCTCGAGAGCCATGCAATAAATGTAGAAGAAATCATACGGGCGCATGTCGAATGGGAACAAATGTTTATTATTGGTGCGGTATGACATGGCATATGATGAGAGAATGCCCACGAAGGGGCGCAGGTGGTATAGCACGACCTTTGCGATCAGCTGTTGCATCATCGTCACCGGTATCTTATTCTGGTAGAGGCGCACGACCCGTGGGTCACGCTAGAAACAAAACAAGAGTCGCCAATTCCAGCGGGACTTAGAATCGCACTTATGCTTTAGCATATCGACAGAATCTAGAGGCTTCCCCCAATGTGGTTACGGGTACGTTGTCTATATTTTCATTTGATGTATATGCTCTAATTGATCCCGGTTCTACATTATCATATGTTACTCCTTTGGTTGCTGGAAAGTTCAAAAGAACCCGCGAATTGTTAGATAAGTCGTTGGAAGTGTCTACCCCGGTTGGGGAATCTATTATTGCTAGAAGAGTTTATAAAGATTGTTTAGTAACTGTGTGTGGTCGAGACACGATGGCCAATCTCGTGGAAATAGAAATGGTAGATTTTGATGTTATAATAGGTATGGATTGGTTGGCGTCTTGTTATGCCAAAATTGACTGTTGTACAAAAAAGATGTATTTACATTTTCAGAATGAAGCAGTTATTGAATGGCAAGGTAAGATTGGCGCACCAAAAGGTAGATTTATTTCTTATTTCAAAGAAAGAAAAATGATTTCCAAGGGATACCTATATCATTTAGTTAGAGTAAGGGATATAGAAGCGGAGCCACCAACTCTTCACGTTGTTCCGGTGGTAAATGAATTTCCTGATGTATTTCCTGAAGATTTTCTAGGTTTGCCTCCTGAACGAGAAGTAGAGTTTGGTATTGATGTAATACCAGGCACCAAACCAATCTCCATTCCTCCATATAGAATGCCCCAGCAGAATTGCGAGAATTGAAAGATCAATTGAAAGATTTGCTAGAGAAGGGATTCATAAGGCCTAGTATGTCCCCCTGGGGAGCACCAGTGTTATTTGTGCGCAAAAAGGATGGCTCGCTGAGGATATGTATTGATTATCGGCAATTGAATAAGGTGACTATTAAGAATAAATATTCTCTCCCAAGAATTGATGATTTATTTGATCAGTTACAGGGCGCCAAGTGCTTTTCTAAGATTGATTTGAGGTCAGGTTACCACCAAGTGAGGGTCAAAGAAAACGATATAACCAAAATAGCTTTCCGAATAAGGTATGGTCATTATGAGTTTCTAGTTATGTCATTTGGGCTAACAAATGCACCTGCAGCTTTTATGGATTTGATGAATAGGGTGTTTAAGCCATTCCTGGATGTATTTGTGATAGTTTTTATAGATGATATTCTAGTTTATTCTAGATCAAAAGAGGACCATGCCAATCACTTACGACAGACATTGCAGACTCTTCATGATTGTAAGCTTTATCCAAAGTTCTCTAAATGTGAGTTTTGGTTAAAGTCGGTGGCATTTTTGGGTCATATTGTATCTAGTGAAGGGATAAAGGTTGATGCTCAAAAGATAGAAGCTGTGAAGAACTGGCCAAGGCCCACAACGCCGACGGAGATTCGTAGTTTTCTTGAGTTGGCCGGTTATTATAGGAGGTTTGTTAAAGACTTTTCTTCCATTTCATCACCCTTAACCAAGCTAACGCATAAAGCATCCAAGTTCCAATGGAATGATACGTGTGAGGAGAGTTTCCAATAATTGAAAAATAAGTTGACTTCTACACCTGTGTTGGTACTTCCAGAAGGTACAGAAGGGTATACAGTGTATTGTGATGCTTCTAGAATTGGTTTAGGATGTGTATTGATGCAGCATGGTAAGGTAATAGCATATACCTCTAGACAATTGCGGCCACATGAGAAAAATTATCCTACACATGATCTTGAGCTGGCAGCGGTTATCTTTTCTTTAAAAATATAGCGCCACTATTTATATGGGGTTCATGTTGATATATATACTGATCACAAGCGCTTACAATATATTTTCAGTCAGAAGGATCTAAATCTGAGGCAACAAAGGTGGATGGAACTATTAAAAGATTATGATGTTGATATTTTGTATCATCCAGGGAAAGAGAATATAGTAGCTGATGCATTAAGTCGTAAGGCTATGATGATGCCTATAGAAAGGCAAGGGATGGTTAAAGATCTTCACTAGTTGGCTAGTTTGGGAGTTCGCCTTCTTGAAACTCCGGACAAAGAGCTTATCGTACATAATGCTGCGGAATCTTCATTAGTAGCTGAAGTGAAAGAGAAGCAATATGCAGATCCTATTTTATTACAACTTAAGGAGAACGTTCAGAGTGGTGCAACCAAGGCATTTGAGCTTACGCGAGAAGGAGTACTTCAGTGCCAAAACCGATTGTGTGTGCCGGATGTAGACGGGCTAAGAAAGAAGATTATGACAGAGGCACATTTTTCAAGGTATTCCATTCATCTAGGATCAACCAAAATGTATCAAGATTTGAAAGATATGTATTGGTGGAATGACATGAAAAGGAACATCGCAGAATTTGTAGCTGAATGTCCAAATTGCCAACAAGATAAAGTGGAACATCAAAAGCCCGGAGGCTATATGCAATGCATAGATCTTCCAACTTGGAAGTGGGACATGATCAACATGGATTTTGTTACAGGTTTGCCTCGTACAGCTTGGAAATTTGATTCTATATGGGTGATTGTGGATAGGCTTACTAAATCCGCACATTTCTTACCCGTTAAGATCACTTATACAGTTGAAGAATATTCGAAGTTGTATGTTAAAGAAATAGTCCGATTACATGGAGTGCCAACTGCAATGATATCAGATCGGGGAACTCAATTTACTGCAAACTTTTGGAAGTCTTTCCAACGGAGTTTGGGAACACAAGTGAATCTGAGTACATCTTTTCACCCTCAGATGGATGGACAAGCAGAGCGCACCATTCAAACACTTGAAGATATGCTACGATCATGTGTTATAGATTTTAAAGGCAGCTGGGATGATCATTTACCTCTTATTGAGTTTGCCTACAATAATAGCTATCATTCAAGTATCAAAATGGCACCATATGAAGCTTTATATGGGAGGAAGTGTAGATCACCAATAGGATGGTTCGAAGTGGGTGAAACTCTTATGTTCGGACCGGATCTTGTGTATCAAGCCATAGAAAAATTCAAGGTGATTTATCAACGGTTGAAAACAGCCCAAAGTCGACACAAGTCATATGCGGATAGTAGAAGAAGAGGGCTAGAGTTTTTGTTAGGCGATTGGGTATTTTTGAAGGTATCGCCAATGAAAGGGGTGATGAGATTTGGCAAGAAAGGAAAGTTGAGTACACGATATATAGGCCCGTATAATATTATTCGAAGATGTGGGCAAGTTGCTTACGAATTAGAGCTACCCCAGGAACTCTCATCAGTGCATCCAGTATTTCATGTATCGATGCTTCAAAAGTGCATCGGAGATCCGTCCCTTATTAATTCTACTAAAGATGTGCAAGCAATAGAAGATCTTACCTATGAGGAGATGCTTGTTGCTATATTAGATCGTCAAGTTAAGAAGATGAGAAATAAAGAAGTAGCATCGGTGAAAGTACTTTGGAGAAATCAACAAAGGGAAGAGATTACATGGAAAGCGGAGGAAGCAATGAAATTGAAATACCCTTATTTGTTCAAAGATGAAAAAGAAGTGCAAGGAGTGGAACTGGGACACTAACAAGTAAGTTTTTACATATGCATAACATCTATATGATGACGTGAATATCAATTATGAATTCGAACTTGTTTCGGCTAAATAACTACATTGACATTCGAGGACGAATGTCCTTAAGGGGGGAAGGATGTAATACCCCATACTTAATTACGTGCATTAGCCATTGTTATATGTGTTGGAGTATATTTATTGATCCTAAGTTAGGTATATATGAGTTTAAGTATGAGTATTGATTATTTTGAGATGGTTTCAAGTGTATAGTTTGATTATATGGGTATAGGAATCGACCTTATTTATATCGGAATTTGCCCATCGATGTTTCCATACGAAGGTTATTGAATAAGATTTCCGACTATATAATGATTTTCAAAAACGGATAAGTTTCGGATATAAGCGAGCACGTTCGAAACTATAAAACGGTGGCCGAGAAGTGAACGGCAAATGTGCAGAAAAACTGAGGCCTGCCAGTTTTTGGGTCAACTTTGAACGGTCATAACTCCCTCAATAAAATGAACTGGGAGAGCTACCATATATCAAAATAAATATCTTTGAGTCTTCCTTCTAATTCAATTGGTTTCATCCAAATCCAACATCTGAGTAAGGAGTTATACTCGTTTTACTTCAGCCTCTCAAAACAGATTTTTGTGAACAGTAAATTAGCAGGAAAATACTGAGGCCTGCCAGGTTTCGGGTCAACTTTAAACGATCATAACTCCCTCAATATAATGAACTCGGAGAGCTACCATATATCAAAAAAATATATTTGATTCTTGTTTCCAATTCAATTGGTTTCATCCAAATCCAACATCTGCGTAAGGAGTTATACGCGTTTTACTTCAGCCTCTCAAAACAGATTTTTAGGGTCAACTTCAAACGATCATATCTCCTTGTACAGGACGAACTGGGTGGCCTAATTTATATGAAATGAAATCCCTTTGAATTATCTTTACAATGATACCAATTTCAACCAAATCCTATATCGGAGCAAAGAGTTATGGTCTATCTACTTCAGCTTGTCAAAACAGTCCACCGGAGGACATATTTGACATTATTTAAATTTTAAGGGCACTTTGGTCATTTTCTATGGTATTATGGACGGGAATATGTGTATATATGCATTTATATGAGTTTAAAAACTCATATTCATCATCAATTATAGGAAAGAACAAACCCTAGCCTAATTTTCAACTCTAATTATCTTGTGATTCAACCGTGGAAAGTCCAAATTGATTCCGTAGTTGTGTTCATCGTCTCAAGGGCTTCAATAATCACCCCTTATTTGTGCCAACAGGACTTCAAAACCCAAAGGGCCATTCTATGGTAAGGATGTAAATTATGTTGGTGTTATTTATATGGATATGTATATATATATATATATATATATGTATGTGAGCATAAGAAGTATGTTATTTGATTGGTGTTGAAAGATGATTGGAAACGATGTTGGATCATTCTTTTGCATGGTTGGATTATGTTGAATTGTGAAGGGATGATGTGGTATTGATGATATGGTATTTAAATGATGATTATATCTATATATATACACATAAACCTATTGTTCAAGTTGGTTTTTGGAATGCTTTGCAAATATTGGTTGTATGGAATTATGGAAGAGAATTGTGGTGTTGGGTTGCTAATACTATATGCCAAATATTTCATTGTAGATAAGTGATTTGAAAAGGCGGGAAGTTGTGTTGAATTGGTATCCAAATCTACAACGAGGTATGTAAAGCATACTCTAACGATGTTCTTTGGCATGAAAACACCAATGTTCCATCAAGTAAGATTCCGAGGTTATCCAAACACATGTATTGTTATACATTACCAATGAAGTTGTTTCCATTCTATAAAGTGTCAAAATGTTTCATTGATATACCAAAAGGCTCCTATTTCATTGTTGTGATATTGATGATTCTGAAACATATTGTTGATGTACCAATGAGTCCTTATTACATCGTTATTGTATAGAAGGTCTATTACTTGATTCCTATTGATGTATCATTGTTTCAAAGGTACTATATTGGCATGAACACTAATGTAATAATCTCTAAAGCTTTTTAACTAAGTTATTGGAAAAATCTCTTATGTGTTACTTGATATACGTGTGGGTGGTATCCCAGGGGCATAAGCCTAGCATGGGTCAATCCCTATTTATGTGTTTATGGGTGGTATCCCAGGGGCATAAGCCTAGTATGGGTCGATCCCAATTGATATGTACTGGGGGCAGCCTAATGGTCACAGTACGGTACAGTATTGATTATTGTTAGGTGGTTGGAGGTTCGGGAGGAGGAGGTAATGGCGAATAATAATTGTAAATAATGAAATGAACGAATGTATACCGTTCCACAAATGTGTTTGAATTCAAGAGCCTAATTCAGATTAATGATAATGTTCATGATCCTAAAAATGTTTATGAAGTGTGGTTCACTTCTATTATGATTTATTCACTTGTGTCTGATTTTCTTGATCCCCCATATCACATATGATTATTTACAGCTTTACATACTCAGTACATATTTCGTACTGACGTCCCTTACGGGGGACCTGCATTTCATGCTGCAGGCACAGGTACCTCAGCTCATACACCGCACCAGTAGGAGCCAGGTCATACAGCTACTGTTGGTGAGCTCCAGCTTACTTTGGAGCTTTCCAAGTCGATTTCTTATATTTTGTTATTGTACAGGAGTCATGTGTGGGCGGGGGTTTGTCCCGACCCAAGTTATGTCATGTATATCCTAGAGGCTTTGTAGACATAAGGAAGGGTAAAGTCATGGAAGTTTATATAGTGATGTTATATTCGTATATGGGGTGGTCCCGATGGCCAAGTATTTTATATATATATATATATATATATATATATATATATATTTGTGCGTGTTGTGCTGATACAGGTAATTAGACCCTTTTATATGCAGCGAAGTGCTGCCAAAATTTTTGGTGACATGTAAGTGAAAGTACAGGTATTTGAACGGGTTCTCCCGGGCCTTCTCGACTTCTGGTGCCATTCCGGTCCGATGGGATTTTGGGCCGTGACATCTTTCATGAATTTAGCGTACCCCGGCATCATTTCCAGCACCTCCACCAAAGAAACATTAATAGTAAGCTGCTTCAACATAGTCATGAATTTACTGAACCTTGTATCATCAGCTTTGTTCTTCAGTCTCTGAAGAAAAGGTGGTGGTGGAAGGGGAATAGTTTTCTCCACCACTTCCTTCTTATCTTGCTTCGGATCTCCAACCTTTTCAGGAGTGTCATCAGCTTTTTTCTTTAGTCTCTGCGGAAAAGATGGTGGTGGAAGGGGAATAGTTTTCTCATAAACGCTCTCAATCAGATTTTCAGCTTCTACAGAATTATCAAAATCTGCATCAATAACATCATCCGCTATATCATCAACCACCTGCTTGCCTTTGGATGGATTTTCCCACACTTTACCACTTCGGGTAGTAATAGCCATACATGTTCCATCATTCCTTGGATTTTGCATGGTGTTGCTAGGTAAGGTGCCAGCTTTTCTTTGATTAAATGCCGTAGATAATTGACTCAATTATTGCTCCAGCTATTTTATTGAAGTGGAATACTAGTCAACCAATTGCTTCATTGAGGACAAATCATTTATTACCTCAGTTACTCCCATGCTAGTTGCCTCCACTCCTTTCAACAGCTTAGCTATCATTTCTTCCATTGAGCAGCCTGCTCCTGTTGAGCAGCCCATCTCTCAATGTCACGTTGTGCATCCATCCTTCCAATAAGTTGTGGTTCAGGGTTTATGGGTAATAATGGTTGTCCCAAACTTCGAGTATTTGGCATGCACTGAACAAAAACCTGCAGAAAACAAAAACAACAACTAAAAGTAAAGTACGAGAATCTTTGACCAAAGGGTCTAGTAATTATCACAAACTTAGTTGACAACCATATTCCCTGGCAACGGCGCCAAAATTTGATAACGCCAAAACTACAGCTCTCGTAGGAGTGTAAGCGGTCGCTGTTCAACTTATGCTTGTTCAAATATGAGCTATGTGAAATCACACATGAAAACTTGGTGGATTCAAAAGTTCTTAGCTTGGCTTACTCTAAGTGACTTTATGAACATTCTTAACACATCATAAACTCTATTATCACTAGGATACTCATCCTAATTCATGTACTAAAATATGAATCATATGATAGGAGGTTTCATGTATAAGAACAACGGTTCATTGTTTAGCTTAGAAATATACAGGGTATTACAACAGCATGCCAAAAAAGGCCTCAGACTAAGAAAATTTAAGCTAAATGTCAAGTCTTAGAGTCATTTTTATCCTTCGAGATTGAATAATTTTATTTTTGAACTTTCCAACCTTAGTATGTCGATTTCCAACCTTAGCAAGGAGTCACAATAAGCCTGTGTTGTAAGGACCAATTAACCCAAGCAGGGGTCGCTCCACGAAGGGTACTTGACCTGAGCAGGGGTCTCTCTACGAGGTTCGATTGACCCAAGAAGGGGTTGCGACGTTATGGGGGACCCCGTCCAGCATTATTTTATCCAGGTTTGTGCAGGAAAATGGGTCATTTTCCCCTTACACAACACGAAATTTAATATCCTAAAGGGCTAAATACACTCATTGTTTTCAAAATCATCCTAAGAGAAAGCCCTAGTTATATCAAGATCAAGAATCAAGTCTTAAGAAATCACCATAATCTTCACAAAATTAATATTCAAGGTATGGTAGGTGTTTATCCAAGGGTTTTCTTCCACCCTTGGAGTTCAAGAACCCTTTTTAAATTACAGGTTGTTTTTTTCATGAATTTTATGTTGAATTTGATTGTATTCATGATTATGATATAGTTGGGGTATAATTCATGAGGAATTATGAGTTTTCATGCGAATTAATTAACATGCATGTAATGTTATGTAGATTTATGTTAAAATCCTATTGAATGTGTAAGTTGGTATTTGTAATCATGATACCTACATATTGTTCATCAGCATATGCATAGACTATGCTGCCCAAGTGTTTGATATAATTCCCATGTGAGTTGCATAGTGAAATCATGTCATAGTAGTATGTGCATAAGTTCATGCCTATTAAGTGTTTTGACAAAATATCTAAATGAAAGCATTGTTGACAAGCTACTATTGTTATGCTATTATGACTATGTTGTATTTTACTTTCAATGATTGCAAGTCGTGGGGGTATTCCATACCTAAAATTTAGTTGTTTCCCTAGAATTACAGTAGCTTCAGTATAGTCTCAGAGATGTCACGTACAGTAGTACTCAGTCAATTACAGAACTCAGTGTACTTAGTCAGTTAATAGAACTCAGTGAATTCAGTCTAGTTTAGTTAGTTAGGATGATCAATAATAGTTCAGTCAAGCCTAGAACAGTCTAGAAATCAATTCAGTGTCTATTTAGTTGGGAGTAGGAATCAGCAACGAGTGAACCCAGGGATGGGGCATTTTTATCGGCAAAGGGTTTGACCCTTAGCAGCAATCCCTGCACTACAAAACTACATAGACAGCGTAGGTTGAGATATCTTCTACTAGGTAGGGGTTAATACATCTCATACAAGTTTTCCTGCTAGTGAGGGTTGACGATATGCCTTCCTGCTAGATAGGGTTAAATCATAGCCATTGTTAGTATCCCTTGACAAGGTGCTAGCACCCTTCAAACTAGGTCATAGGTTAGACCCCAACTCAGTTTATAATATGGGTATGTCGGTTAGATAAATACTTCCACTGTTACAGTGTCACCTTCAGACTCAGTATAAATCCTCAGTTTAGTTCTCATAATCAAGACTGTTAGACACAGTCACCCAGCTCAGTACGACACTAAGTTCAATTCCACAAAATTAGGACTGTTGAAATAGTCACCCAGGTATCAGTAATTTAGTTATCAGTGATCTCAGTGCAGTAAAGTAGATTTTTATGCAACATTACATAATCAAAATTACAGTAGTTTCAGATATACATGTACTCTCATTCAGTTATATTCATGTTACTCAGCTAGTTATTGTTCATGTATATAAACCCTTGCATATCAACCTACCTCGCTTAGCATATCAGTACATTCAAAGTACTGACGCATACTCTTTTTTTTTCGCATGATGTCTTATATTATAGGTTCGGACGCACGGGCTCCTGACCATACCTAGAAGCCCAGACTTTTAACAATATCAAATTTTGTGGTGGGTCCTCATAGTTTGAGGATAGAGTTATCATTTCAGTATTCAGTAGATTTAGTAGTCAGAGTTAGTTGGGGACTTGTCCTATCAACTCCATATTCAGGCAATTAGAGGCTTTTAGTCTAGACTATTTCAAACAGATATTCAGTTTACAGTATTTATTTATCATTATTTGATTTCAGCTATGAACCTTATGGAAAATTTAGCCTAAATTCCACATTTATTTCAATATTATTATTCAGTGCTCACAACAGGTACCAGTCATGGGTTAGCTTGTGGTCCTTCGGGGTCGCAAGCACCGTGTGATGTCCGACGTACAGACTCAGGGCGTTACAGGAGGGGTAGCCTTGTAGTGTTCAAACTCATTAATATCATTTTAATACTTTCTTGGAGTGTTAAGGAGTGGCGCCCTTGGAGTGTAAAAGCTCATTAAGGGAGTCTTAGTCATTTTGTTTTGTAAGACTATAAATAGTCTCTTGTAGGTTTATTTATTGTTTAGTTGTTTATTAATATTGAAAGATAGAAACACTTTTCTATCTTGTGAGAGTAGTACCAACCGTAACTAGGGCAAGACATAGTGTGGATTCACTTGTGTTGCATTTTGGCTAAGAATCGTGGGTTCTTGAGGAGATTGATTCCCTCTTGGGCTCAAGTAAGAGTGTGGTGTTTCTATTATGAGTCTTAGGAGTTCTAGTGTTTGATACACACTTTAATTTCGAAAGCTTGAAACAATTTATGTCTCACTTTAATTCCTAAAGCTTGAAACAATTTATGTCTCGTTATCTTGAAACAATTTATGTCTCGTTATCTAACCTTTCCTTTCTTGCTTTAGTTTGGTATTTTGTTGCTTGTTATCTTTAGTTTTGGATTTGTGTTTGCTTCTTTAGGTTAGTCTTCATCAATTCTTGTGTTTTCAACTTAGATCTTATATCAAGTAGTAAATGAAGTTAACAAATTTGAACTACATAATAAATTGCTTAAGCATTAGATACCAAATCTTATATCATTGAGAATCATAAAATTTATGTAGGGAGTTCAAACAACATAGTAATATCGGTTTTATGAATAAGATTAACACCTTACCAATATGGGTTGTGGTGCAATGGATGGAGATTCTCCACCCATAATCAGAGGTTAAGGGTTCGACCCTGGGTATGGAAAAAACTTTGTTGGGAGCGTTTCCACCTTAATGGGCCCTGCAACGCGCGATCGGGATTAGTCGGGGCTCCAATACATGCACCAGACACCGGATGGAAAACCAAAAAAAAAAAAGATTAACCCCTTATGTATTTATGAAAATTTTTAAGACATTCAAATAAAAAGGACATACTTCCATTCCCTATACTAAAACTAGTGTTTTAATTTACTATGATATATATAAAAAAAATGTTTCTCCTTTTTAATTTATTTTTTTAAATAATTAATAATGAAAAATTCTAATGTCTTTTTTAGAGTTAATAAGAGAAAAATATATAAATAAATGGATAACATATTATATTTGAATGTTCATAGGTATTTGCAAAAATATTAATCAAGAATATATATAGCTTATTAGTCAAGAAGATATATAGCGTGATGTTCCCAATTTAAATAAGAAAATTGATGAACTAAACTTGCTCAAATAAATCTCTTTAATAAATGCATTTAAGAGTGATGATACTTTATATATGTTCAATATAAATATATAGTGTATTTCGGAAGGATATGTTTAATTTGTCTAAGCACTATAAAATTCTCACAGAATCTGGCAAATTTAATGTAATTAAATAATTCACTTAAATTTTTTAATCATAAATTTACGTCAAACACGATGTGACAAGTATTAAACCAAAATTACAATATAAAAGTCATATTTAACAAAAAATGTAAGTTTCCTCAATTTGTTTCTCCTTTTCAATTATTTTCTTAAATAATTAAAATGGAAAATCCTAATGTTTTTTCAGAATTATTAAAAGAAAAACGTTTAAATAAATGAAACATTGCATTATAGTCAAGAAAAATATAGCTTAATGTAACTAATGATGACATGAAATAAAAGTGTCAGAATAATATATAATTATTCCAAACTTACAAAAGTATTGAAATTAGCACATTGATTAACTAAACTTGATCAAATTAATCGTATTAAGATGTATTTAAGGTTTATAATATTTTTAATATTTTCATCATCTCATATTTGTTGAACATTTTTATTTTGCACGGTGTTTAAAAAGTTATTAATGGAATAATCAATTTTAATACTACACCATTTATCCGTATTAATGAGCATAATGAGAATTTGTTAAACCTCCAAAGTTTAATTATATTAACTATATGGACCCAGAAATATTTAATTAATTTTATTTTGATTTAGTAAGTGATCAATTAATTCAGGACATTTATTTTTACTAAGATGACCAGCTAAAAATGAGATTGATTAGAGAGAATAAATATAATGAATAAATTGGACAAACTCACGCTTAATTTGGGTAAAAACTTTAAATCATAAGTAATTGAATGCAATCTTATCCTCATTAAATCCAACAAATTCAATATAATAGGAAAATTTATTTAAATTTTTTAATCATAAATTTATTTCAAAGGCGATGTGACAAATATTTAGACAAAAGTTATAATATATAGTTACAATTTCAAAAAATTATGAAATGTGTTACATTTAAATTTATAGCATATGCGTAATATATACGCTTTAACAATGTGACAAAATAAATATTTTGTGTGTTTTAACTGATACCCGCATAATGCAATTAATATTCACATCTTAAATACAATTTTGTTATTCATACAATTGATATTCGCCTCATACAATAAAATGTAATTATGC
The DNA here is from genome assembly GCA_030864225.1 of Capsicum baccatum var. pendulum. Taxonomy (NCBI): domain Eukaryota; kingdom Viridiplantae; phylum Streptophyta; class Magnoliopsida; order Solanales; family Solanaceae; genus Capsicum; species Capsicum baccatum. Next base: position 80,699,026 of record CM061550.1, read on the forward strand.
TTATAAATGCGCGAGATGTAACTACATTCATAATTATATTCTAAACAATAGTTATTTATGACACTTTCTCAACAAACAAATACAAATCACAATGAAAATAGGTTTGCCCACTTCCTTAATTTTATATTGATTGACTTATTTTGACTTATCATAGAGTTTAAGAAAATAAAAAATCTTATGATCTTAACTAAAGTATATTAAGTATATCCAATATCTTTAATTTTGTAGATTAAACGTGATTTGACATGAAATTTGAGAAAATAAAGAATCTTATTGTCTTAGGAGTAAATCAAAGTATGTTAATTTTGTGTGTTAAACATGACTTGATACGAAATTTGGGAAAATAAAAAAATTTATTATCTTAAATTAAAATATATTAAATGTATCAAAATGTTTTTAATGTTGTGGATTAATGTTACTTGGCACAGAATTTAAGAAACTAAAAATCTTACTCCCCTATCCAATTTTAGTTGGTCATCTTACTAAAAATGAATGATTCATATTACTTGATCACTTACTAAATCAAGATATAATTAATTAATATTATTCTCATTGTACCTTTACAATTAATGGTATATATTTAATGTAAACAATTACCATTTCAATATCCATTCTGATGCCTAATGAATATCACTAATACCAGTAAAGGGTGAAATATCTTAATCACTATGTAAAATAAAATGTGTCAGTAACGACCTAAAAATTTGATGATATATGTGAAATTTATAATTTTGTGTGATTTGAATATTTTACGCCTCTCTGTAGTTGCATTATAATATTTCTGGAGTGTGACAGTGTTTGGCATGATTTTCAATGCATTTTGGTATCATTTATGCAATATTGTGGTTTTTTATGGCTTTGAGAGCCTTATTTTGGACGTATGTGGATATCTTTTAATCTCTATGAAGGATGGCCAAACGGAATGCACCAGAAGCTTCGGAATATCAATTTAGGCTAGGTAGACTTTTGGTTTGGGTCCCGGTGCACCCGAGCTCATTTAGACCTATTGGACGGAAAGTTAGAAAATTGAAAATATGGGTGTGGGACCCACATTTGATAGAAACGGCCTCGGATGAAAATTTTGACTTCGCCACTAGTTCTAGAATATCGATTTTAGGGTGTTAGTATATTTGGTATGATTTTACAGCTTTTAAATCTCATTCCGACCCTCGGTTTAGAAAATTATAATTTTGGGTTTCAGGGGTCAACTTTATGAAAACGATTTTTTTAAAAAAAATTGATATCTCCATCACGTCCGTAATGTTGAATTTAGTATGGTTGCATAGTTCGTTTGCATGAATCAAACTCCGAACGAATCCCGAGCACCCCATCGAAGTCCGATCAACCCATAAAAAACTGCTATTGCAGAAAATCTACAATAAATAGCAGATTTTTCACTTATTTTTCTCATTTTCATCTTGCCTCTTGAGAGTTAAACTCTAAAATAGTGTGTGAGATTAAAATTAAAATTTGTGGGAGCTTGGGAAGCTAGATTAACACCTATTTCTTGATTTTATTACGAATTTAAGGTAAAAATTCACCTTTTTCTTAGTAATTTCTTGATTAATTTCTCAAAACTCCAAAAATCTTAGGACATAATTTTAAACCCAATTTTTTCTCCTTTTCATTTTAATAATATTTTTATCTTATAATTACTAGTTTTTCATCAATTTAACCTTCGAAACAACTTCGGTTCTTGATCTTAACCCGGATTTTAAAGATTTTTCCCGATAAAGCTCAAAAATGATTTTTCTTCGATTTGAACCTAATTTTTTACTCGATTTAACATGGGTTTTCAGTTGTAGGTTCCTAAATATATGGGGAACATATTTTTGAAGTAAAGTTCTGATTTTTTGCCCTTCTTTTTCGAAAACCCATTTTGGGGGTCTGTTTTGACCCCAAACCAAAAGTAGTCAATATGGGTGTCGTTGAATTTATTTTAATACTTAGATTACATATTTGATATTTTTATTGAAGTTAGGAATTTTTCATAAAAAGTAAGGTCACAGGTTCAAGTGTAGCAGACTGGTTTCGACTTTCGAGATAGGTTATAGCATAACTCTTTCAGACTGGTCGGGGTAGTAAATGATGGTACAAAATGCTTGTTAAGGGTGGGAACTAATCATTAAAAATGGCTATCTATGTGTTGTGCCCATGTAGGGGCCCATATGTATTGTAATTGTCGGAATTGAGTTATTATGTGATATGTGTGACCGTGTGAGGTCCTATGTGATATTAATAACCTTGAATATATGTGAATAATTGTATTGTATTTTTAAGATGCTTAATATGGTAACATTGGTGTATTATGATTATATTCATATTTTATTTGGCATATGAGAGATGTGGAAATTCGTGGATGAAAATGAAATAATGAGTGGATATTAGCTCACATGGTTGTGGAAATATATCATTGTGGTTGGTTGTGAAAATACTCATTGTGATTGGTTGTGGGCATTACATCCTCATATCATACTCATTCATGAAACATTGGTCCCACCGTGGCAACATCTGAGAAAAACTGGAAACACTTTTTTAAAACCCTCCTCGAGGGATGTGCCGGGGAGGAAATATTATAAGACTTTATAAAACTCTTTCCGAGGGATGTGTTGGAAAGGAGATATGAGATATGCGGATTGTATATAGGTTGAAGAATGCCCCATGGGTCCTATGTCGGAAATATTTAGCTCCGTAGGTATATACAGAGATTGTACGTGATCCCAGAGGTTGTGCGACGAACTCGTGCATCATCATCATCATATACAGTGCACTTACTTTATTGTGTTTATGTTGCGTCGTATTTCCTCATTGACTTGTCATCTATGTATTTGTCTTACCTTCCTTTACTTATATTTGATGATCTTGTATCTACATGTTCTCTCTTATTCTATTTATATATGACATAATGTATACTTGTGTTCTATATCTTGGTGTGTTGTTGTAATATATTTGAGATATTTATATGAACTATTAGTGGAAGCGGTGTGGGCTACCATTGCGGGACATTTTCTGATTGCAGGTGACGTGTCCTTACTATATATTTTGTATGCTTTATTTACTACTTTTCTTGGTCATCCTATGATACCTACTGAGTACAAGTGGACCGTACTCATGCCTACTGCGCTCTTTCGATGCACGTCCTAGCTCGAGTGCACCTCATCTTGATTGACTCGGGCAATTGTTGGACCTTCCAAGGTAGCAGTTGGACATTCATTCGTCCGAAGTTCACCTCTATATTTTTATAGTAGTTATGTATTTATTAGTATTCAAAGACAGTTATCATTCCTTTGTGGTTACTTTTTCAATGTATTTGTAGGCATGATTGGTATTTTGGATATGTTCTTTCCGCATTGTTATGATTACTTATGTGGTTTGTCTTCATTCTAGAATCCTTACCTTGGGATATGATACCAAACAGTCCAAAAAAGCCTCAAAACAGTCTCCCAAAACGCAACAACAACACAAAAGAACAAGAAAACAAAACGACTACAAGAGGCAAACAAAAGAACTAATGATTTGCAATAGATAAATGGATAGATAGTGAGACATAATGCACTACAAGTTATAGGCACTAAGATGTACATTAAAAATCAAAACACAAACAACATGAATACAAGACACCTACACTATTACGTAGACCTCAATGGAATTGGAGCTCCCAAGAAACCACCATTTCTAAGCAAGCTATCAAACCAAGGATTCCACCTTGCCTCAAGGATTCCACCTTACAAGACACTCTCAAAGAGTATTCAAAATATATCATTAAATTTCTAAAATGACCTAAATGTTCTATTTATAGACTAGGGCAACACTTAATTACAAAAATGATTAAAAGGCCCTTAATGAGCCCAAACAAAGGGGCAGCCATGTAGTGTACTCCTTGGACAGTTTTGGAGTGTTGGGACTTGTTCTCAACACTTCAAAGCTTGTTCCTTGGATGGTCAGCCCCACAAGCTCGGGTCTTCACTCACATCTTCATGTCCTCAAGTGCTAAGATACCGCTTTGACCCGTATCATCCTCCTCTCCTTAGAAAGAATTCTTCCTAGAATCTGAACCTTGCAAAATAATAGGAAGGACAAGCAAACAAGTTCCTTAAGATATGAGGGTTAGGGTTAGTGTAATCAATCATAGCATCTTTCCAAGGTGGCTCAAACTTCATATACAACAAAATATCCCTCTTACCCGAATACCTTCCCAAGAAAGAATAAATTAGTCTACCCACATAAGTATGACAATAAACAAGGAACTAGAGTTACTTATCAAATGGAAAACTTAGACTCTTCTTGGAACAACAAATAGGCTTGAAAGTTGAGATAGGAAAACCATACATTTCATGCACATTCAAGTCATTCCAAAAGACATCATCACCATATTTCAAATGATCACCTGCGTCAAAAGGGTAGAGTGTCCATGGGAAACGGTTGGAACATATTTCCCTACCTCAATACTACTACAATAACGATCAAATATTCCCTCTATACTCATGTGATCTACAACAAAAACAACTAGAGGGTCATCCTTAGTCAATTGGCGAACATGTTCAACATCACCATTTTCACACAAAAGTTGGTCTTCATGACTTCCATAAGACAATGTACTATCACTTAACACAATGGATTGAACACTAGGTGGATCAACTAGTGTATCCACGATCTCAAGTTATACATTATCATCACAAAATAAAGGCACGTTCGGCTCACCTACAGACAAACTATCATTCACACTTGGATAGTTATTAGCTTTATTCACTAGACTGCAAGAGTTAATTTGATTACCCAGTAGCTCATGTGGAGCATGGTCACTCATGGAAATTGGATTAGGAAACCTTGGATGCTCTATCAAGTTATCCAACTTCTTGCAAATAGAGCTCTACGTCCTTTCTATTCGTCCTTCCATTCTATCCATTATTCTTTCCATTCTTTCCATTCGTCCTTTCATTTTCTCCATTTTTCCTTTAAAAGATCTCAATCGGTTTTCCATGGCATCAAGTTTTGCCATGATGGATTTAAAGCAACTAGGCATTTCACCTTCATCCGGCATTGTACCTATCCAGGACTACTAAAAAAACAACACAAAAATAGCAAACACATTAAAGGTTATCAAAAATCAATCCACAATTCGTCTCAAAACAGTTCGTAATCTCTCAAGCTCACACTTTTGAAGTATTCTCTCTATTGACCTCACTAGTGTTGATAACTCGATTATACTCCAATGAGGTTACTTGATCCCAATTGTGGATCAAGGTCTGAGTAGATTTTTGTTTGAAACAACTCAATAAATAATGTTTGAACTTGGACCAAAGAAAATACTACGACTTAAAAATGAGAAAAGCACACAATACAATGCTTAACACAAAAGAAAACGTACTCATAAACTAATCTACAACCTAGTAGGTATTTACTAGTTTGCTAATTAGCATGAGAATCAACAAAATTGAAACTAATGGAAACAATAAAGTGAAACTAGAATATCCAATGTTAATGAGATCTTTGATGATGTGGCACTTAACTATTGGACATTGGAATATGGTTGAAGTTCAAAATTTTTTGTTTCAAGAAACTAGTTGTTCAATTTCATGTATGGAAGAGGAGAATTTCGGCCAAAGTATGGGACAAACAAGGTCTAGACTCCACTTTCAAGACTCATAAAGTCTTTCACCTACTTGCACCAAAATGGCAAGACAACCTTTTGGAGGTCTTGTCCCCCTTTCCTCTGTTGGCTTGTCTAGCAAAAAATGAATTTACTCTCTTTTGGTATGAAGACTTTTGGGAGGTCTTTTGTTCTTTTTCCCGTTTGGTAATGTCTTGAAAGTTGTTTCAAGACTAACAAAACCCACACTCTCTTTCTTTTGAATTTGGATCAAACAACAACCTTTTACAAGACTTCTTTAACAGAACACAAGAACTCCAACAACAAAAAAAAAACCGTCCACTCTTCCCACAACAACTTGCAATTTTTTTTCTCAAGAACTTGGGTTAGACTCAAGTAGTGTTAGATAGAAAGAAAACCAACAAAATAAACAACAAAGACAATCAAAACAACACCTAAATCTAGACACAAATTCGGTCAAACAATAACAACACTTCAGCCAAGACTCCAAACATGTAGAATAACTTCTTTTTGTGAGATTTTCGACCTTGGATACCTCTTCTAATGTTAGGAAACAAAGATCTAACACTAGAACACAAAAAATACACAAAAATTACAAGAAAACTAGGCTTAAACTTTTGTCCTAAACACAAAAACGTGGATAGAATAATATTTTTGAGTTTTCAGCTTTTCAACACTTTCTTTTTTTAATTTTTGAGTGAACAAACCCAAGATTGATCTCGTGGGAATGAAATTAATGAAGGATTTGATACCAAATGATACCAAACTGTCCAAATAAGCCTCAAAACAGTCCCCAAAAATGTAACAACAACATAAGACAACAAGAACACAAAATGGCTACAAGAGGCAAACACAAGAACTAACGATTTGCAATAGATAAATGGATAGATGGTGGGATATAATGTACTACATGTTATAGGCACTAAGATGTACATTAAACATCAAAATACAAACAACATGAATACAAGACACCTACACTCTCACGTAGACCTCAAGGAAATCGGAGCTCCCACGCAACCACTGTTTCTAAGCAAGCTATCAACACAAAGATTCCACCTTGCAAGACACTCTCAAAGAGTATTCCAAATATATCATCAAAGTTATAAAATGAAAAAATGACCTAAATGTTCTATTTATAGATTAGGGCAACACTTAATTACAAAAATGAACAAAAGGCCCTTAATGAGCCCAAACAAAGGGGCAACCTTGTAGTGTACCCCTTAGACGATTTTGGAGTGTTGGGACTTGTTCTCAATACTTCAAAACTTGTTCCTTGGATGGGCAGCCACGCAAGCTCGGGTCTTTACTCGCGTCTTCATTTCCTCATGTACTAAGACGCTTCTTTTACCCGTATCAGGATATTTCTATCTTTTTCTCTTCTCGTATTAGTTTGGGTGATAGGCTTACTTGTCAAGGTACGCTGCGACAAGTGTCATCATATCCCTCATTTTTGGATCGTGACAGTGTCCAACTAAAATAAGACGCTGGAAGCATGATTTTAAATTAAAGTATATTAAATTTATTAAAATATTTTTAATTTTATAGGTAACATGACTTGACACGAAATCTTAGAAAATAAATATCCTTATGACCTTTAATAAAAATATATTAAATATCAAATATCTTTGTTTAAATAGGTGTGGGTTTAACGTGACCTAACACAAAACTAAATTAAAGTACATTAAATTTATTAAAATTTCTTCAATTATTAAAATATTTTTAATTTTGTGAATTAAATCTGATTTGACCTACAATTTAATAAAATAAAAAAATTATAATTTTAAATTAAAGTATCTTAAATTTATTAATTTTCTTTAATTATTAAAATACTTTTAATTTTGTTGGTCATATGTGTCAAATGAAAAATAGATGAAACAAATTGAAACGGCGGCGGCGAGTATATATAGGCTCACAAAGACTCATGGAAGAGACTCTACAGGGAAAAAGAAAATCTTAGAGAGAGAATGGCCTACTCAAGCCTTTCATCGAACACCGACAACTCCGCCCGCGACATCCGTGAGTTCGATTTAATCGGAGAATCTGTTGAGGATCATCAACCTTCTGAAGACGTCATCACCGAAGACGGTGAGGAAGAGCCGATGCCTCAGGTGGTTAGAGAAGAAGAAGAATCTGATGAGGAGAAGTGAACAGTCGGAGGAGATTCGATGAAAGAAGGAAGTTCCGATTGCAATGGAGACTCAAAAGGATTTTCTGAAATTAAACCTACTGAGCAGAATAAAGATTCTGAAGACGCAGATGACGTCGATGATGAAGATAAGGAGGATCTTCTATCTCTGATGGCCGTAGAAGAAGAGATGAATGAAGTCCTTAGTCCATCGAAATATCCCTAGACTCTTCATTCATCTCTTCTTCTCTGACCATCGAAGAAAGCGACTCCTCCTCATCCTCATCCTCATCACCACTATCATCGGTGCCTTTTAGAATCTTTATGCAGCTCTGCAAGTTTAACTTCAAAAACTTCTTCAGAATCTCCATCGTCATCGAACCTTTCTTCCTCCATCAGAATCTCCTCAAACTCTTCATTATTCTCTTCATATTCATCTTCTTCTCTGATGACCAGAGGCATCGGCTACTCCTCACCATCGATAGGGGTGGTTTCTTCAGAAGTTGATGATCCTCAACAGATTCTCCAACTAAATTGAACTCACGAATGTCGTCGGCCGAGTTTTCGGTGTTCGATGAAACACTTGAGTAGGCCATTCTCTCACTAAGATTTTATTTTTCACTATAGAGTCTCTGCCTCTTAAACGAGTTTCTTTGTGAGGCCATATATACTCGTCGTCGTTGTTTCAATTTGTTTCAACTATTTTTCATTTGACACATATGACCAACAAAATTAAAAGTATTTTAATAATTATAGAAAATTAATAAATTTAACATACTTTAATTTAAAATTATAAATTTTCTTATTTTCTTAAATTAGGACCAAATCAGATTTAATTCACAAAATTAAAAATATTTTAATAATTAAAGAAATTTTAATAAATTTAATGTACTTTAATTTAGTGTTGTGTTTAGTCACATTAAAGCCACACCCACATAATTAAAGATATTTTGAGACATTTAATATATTTTAATTTAAGATCATAAGGATATTTTTTTAAGACTTTGTGTCAAGTCACATTACCTACAAAATTAAAGATTTTTAATTAATTTAATACACTTTAGCTTGAAATCATCCTCCCTTCCGTATTATTTTAGTTGGACACAATTTATTTTATATAGTGGTTAAGATATTTTACCCTTTACTGGCATTAGTGATATTCATTAGGCATCAGAATGAATATTGAAATGGTAATTATTCACATTTAATGTATACCATTAATTGTAAAGTAAAATGAGAAAAATATTAATTGATTATATCTTGATTTAGTAAGTGGTCAACTAATATGAGATATTTATTTTTAGTAAGATGACCAACTAAAGTTAGATAGGGGAGTAAGATTTTTTAGTTTCTTAAATTTTGTGCCAAGTCGCATTAATCCACACAATTAAAAATATTTTCATACATTTAATATATTTTAATTTAAGATAAGAAGATTTTTTATTTTTCCAAATTTCGTATCAAGTCGTTTAACACACAAAATTAACATACTTTGATTTACTCTTAAGACAATAAGATTCTTTATTATCTCAAATTTCGTGTCAAATACGTTTAATCTACAAAATTAAAGATATTTTGATATCCTCAATGTACTTTAATTAAGATCATAAGATTTTTTATTTTCTTAAACTTTATGTTAAGTCAAAACAAGTCAATCAATTTAAAATTAAGGAAGTGGGCAAACCTATTTTCATTGTGATTTGTATTTGTTTGTTGAGAAAGTGCCACAAATAACTATAATTTAGAATTTAATTATGAATGTAGTTACATTTCGTGTATTTATAAACATAATTACATTTTACTCTATGAAGCGAATAAAAATTGAATCAATAAAAAAAATTATTTTTAAGTGGTGAATGTTAATTGCGTTATGGGGTATCAGTTAAAACGCATAAAACATTTATTTTTTTGCTTTGTTAAAGGGTATATATTACGTATATGCTATATAATTTAAATGTAACACATTTCATAATTTTTTGAAATTGCAACTATATATTATAACTTTAGTCATATTTGTCACATTGCTTCTGAAATAGATTTATGATTAAAAATTTCAAATGAATTTTCCTATTATATTGAATTTGTTGGATTTAATGAGGATAAGATTGAATTCAATTACTTACAAGTTACAATTTAAAGTATTTAGCCAAATTAAGCATGTTTTTGTCCAATTTATTCATTATATTTATTCGATCTAATCAGTCTCATTTTTAGCTGGTCAACTTAGTAAAAATAAATGTCCTAAATTAATTGATTACTTACTAAATCAAGATAAAATTAATTAAATTTTTTTTCCGTGTAATTAATATAATTAAACTTTGGAGGTTTAAACAAATTCTATTTATCTTCATTCATACGGATAAATGGTGTAATATTAAAGTTGATTATTCCATTAATAATTTTTTAAATACCGTGCAAAATAAAAAATGTTCAACAAATATGAGATGATGAAAATGTTTAAATTATTATTAACCGTAAATACATCTATTAATACAATTAAATTGATCAAATTTAGTTAATCAATCTACTAATTTCAATACTTTTGAAAGTCTAGAATATTTATCTATTATTCTGATATTTCTTTTCCATGTCATCATTGGTTACATTAAGCTATATCTTTCTTGACTATAATCCAATGTTTCATTTATTTAAACGTTTCAATGTTTCATTTATTTAAACGTTTTTCTCTTAATAAATCTAAAAAAAATTAGGATTTTCCATTTTTATTGTTTAAGAAAATAATTGAAAAGGAGAAACAAAATGAGGAAACTTACATTTTTTTGTTAATTATGACTTTTATATTGTAATTTTGGTTTAAATACTTGTCACATCGTGTTTGACGTAAATTTATGATTAAAAATTTAAGTGAATTATTTACAACAACAACATACCCAGTGTATTCCCGCCTAGTGGGGTTTGGGGTGGGTAGAGTGTACGCAGACCATACCACTACCTCAGGAGACGTAGAGAGGTTGTTTTCGATAGACCCCCGACTTAGGACCGATAATAGTATAACAAACATAAAAGATAAGTGCATATAAACTAGTATGGTACCCTAGACAAACTAACAATATAACAAACACAAAAGATAAGTGCATATAAACTAGTACGGTATGCAAAATAAACTACCACTGCTAGCCACGAACAAGAAACTCCAGACACAGAGGAGCGCTCCCATACTATTATTGACGCACTCCCACCCCCTAACCCTCTACCCTAATTTGCGTCATCCACACCTTCCTATCAAGGGTCATATCCTCCGTAAGCTGTAACTGCTCCATATCATGCCTAATCACCTTTCTCTAATATTTCTTCGGTCTATCACTACCCTGCCTAAATCCATTCATAGCCATTGTCTCACACCTCCACACTGGAGTATCAGAGCCCCTCCTTATCACGTGCCTTAACCAACGTAACCTCACTTCTCACATCTTATCATCCACTGAGTCAACTCCCACCTTCTCCCGAATAATCGTATTCCTTACCCTATCTTTCCTGGTATGTCCACACATCCATCGCAACATTCTTATCTCCACCACCTTCAACTTTTGGATGTGGGAGTTCTTAACTGGCCAACACTCCGCTCCATATAACATAGCCGGCTGGATTAATACTCTGTAAAACTTACCTTTAAGCTTGGGTGGCACCTTTTTATCACATAGAACTCCCGAAGCGAGCCTCTATTTCACCCACCCTGCCCCAATATGATACGTGACATTCTTGTCAATCTCACCATTTCCCTGAATCATAGACCCCAAATACTTGAAACTCTCCCACTTCTAAATGGCTTGATAGTCCAACTTTACAACCACTCCAGCCTCCTATGACACATCGTTGAACTTACACTCTAAGTACTTCGTCTTGGTTATACTTAACTGAAATCCTTTAGACTCAAGCGTCTGTCTCCAAATCTCCACGTTATCATTAACTCCACCCTGAGTCTCGTCAATAGGTACCACATCATCTTCAAATAACATACACTAAAGCACCTCTCCTTGAATATGTTGTGTCAAAACATCCATCACCAAAGCAAATAAAAATAGGCTAAGAATTGATCCCTGGTGCAACCCTATTAAAACTGGGAAGTTGCTCAGAATCTTCACCTACAGTTCTCACATGAATTTTTGCACCTTCATACATATCCTGAATATGAGCGCCCCTCTAACCTTCAAGCACCTCCACAGAATTTCCCTGGGAACGTTGTCATATGTCTTCTGAGTCAAAAAATTCTCGCTAGGTATGACTTTACAGTCTTTATAAAGCACTTTATTCTCTTTCCTAAGAAGCAAAAAGTCTATCTGAGTCTTGGCCACTGAACTACGAAATATAATAAGGTGTTCCTCCTTCTTCCAAAAGCTCGAATTCACTATCTACAACCCAAAAGCCCTAGAAAAATCCAAAAGAGAAGCTCCCCCTTCATTCCGTTTCCCAAAATCAAAACCGCCATTCACATCATCATAACCTTTCGACAAAGACCCAATATGCCCATTGAAATCACCTCCCACAAAAAGTTTCTCAGTGCTCGGGATGCTCCTCACCACCATATTTAAAACCTCTTAAAATTCCTTTTTATTCTCCTCGTCCAAACCTACTTACAGGTCTTAGGCACTAATAACATTCACCGTAGACCCTCAAGTGACCAACTTAATAGACATCAACCTATCACCAACTCCCTTTACCTCTACCACCTGCTCCCTAAGTTCTTTATGTACTAAGATACCTACCTCATTCTATGTCTCACTCTACCCGAGTATCATAACTTATAACCATCCACATCTCTCACCTTAGTGCCTACTTATTTAGTTTCCTAGACATACGCTATATTAACCCTTCCCTTTCTAAGAATCTTCACCAACTCTATAGACTTACCCTACAAAGTTCCTATGTTCCAAGACCCAACTCGTAACCTAGATTCTCTCTTATCCTAACTAACCTTACTACCCCTTGCCCCTAACACTAAAATCCATCCTAGACCTAACCCTGGCCCAACCCCCAACCCCTACCCAGACCCAATACCTCTTAACCCCAACCCTAACCCCGACCTATGACATGACTTTAGTCTATCATTGTCAATCACATCCACAACAAATAGGGGAAAAAGAATTAAAAAAAAGAAAGATAACAGAAAGAGATAAAGATAAGGCTAAAAAGACACACTGGTTATAATGAAATCAGTAAAGGAGCTTGAATCTGTGCCAAATATATACTAAGGACATAAACAACAATCTATAATATAAAGAAAGCAACAAAACCAATAATATAACACAAGTTTTGATAAACAATAGTCAATAACGAGAACTATACTACCACAACTAATAGATATACTTGTAAATCAAGTAATAGTAATCAAACAAGGGAACATACTTCAAAACTATGAAGAAAAATAAAAAGCCAAAAATGTAAATAGGATTAACAAGTAAAACACTATTATGAATTACCAAAATCAACAAGTAAGTCATTACCCACAATCCAGATAGTCGACCAAGATGCTCAGAAAAAGGAATCAAAATATGAATAGTAAGCAAAACAACCAGTAGCAGCCCCTAGAATCAAGAAAACTATACATACAACTAGAAAGAATGGAGCGAGTGCACCTGATCGAAGCTGGGTTGGGTCCATTTACTTGATAGAGTAACTGGATTTCGGCAATTTGTGGTAGAAATTGGTCACCCAAATAGTGTTGTTGTTGCTGGAATAGTGTTATTGTCACCGGAATTGTGTTGTCATCGTTGGAATAGTGTTGTTGTCACAAAAATAGTGTTGTTGTCATTGGAATAGTTTTGCTGTCACCTGAATAGTGTTGTCATTGTTGGAATCTACACTTGTAGTACCTACAAAAGGGTTATAAAGAAAGAAAAGAAAGAGAGAAACAATGAGAAAGAGGTGAAAAGACAGAGGTCATCAAAGTGAGATTGTAAGAACTGCACCAGGATCGATGGCGGTGCAAGAAAGAGTTACCGACCAAAAAGATGAAAGATTTAAGGCAGATCGACCTTCTGGTATTAAAGATTTGCTGATGGCCAGCGAGGTGCTAGCCAACGGCTGAGAGCCTACTTAAAAAGTATTCGTCGGAGAAGGAGATCAGGGAAAGTTCGCCAATGAGAGAAATTAAAATTCTCGACAAGATCGTAATGTGACGACGATCCAGTCAGTGCTCTGTCGTGTACGTCAGGCGGTGGAGAGGTCCGGCCGTCATGCTAATGACGTGAGAGTGGTGGCGGTGAGCAAGTATTTAATTTATCAAAAGTCACTGCTGATGACGTGAGGACTTTCCTCTACCATACTATTAAATTTTCTTGATTCTATAAGAATAAAACTAAATCTATTTTCTTATTTATAGTGTTTAGCCAAATTAAACATGTTCTTCCCAATCTATTCATTATATATTTATAGTGAACAAATCTAAAGTATCATCACTCTTAAATGCATCTATTAAAGACATTTATTTGGTCAAATTTAGTTCATCAATTTTCTTATTTCAATGATTTTATTGTATAGTACAAGTTTCTATAATTTTAATATTTAATTTTTACTCGTCTATCATTGGGTACATCAAGTTATATATCTTCTTGACTAATATTCTTGCGTATACCTACCAACATTCAAATATAATGTGTTAGTCATTTATTTATACATTTTTCTCTTATTAACTCTAAAACAGATATTAGAATTTTTCATTATCAATTATTTAAGAAACAAATTGAAAACGAGAAACAAAAAAAATTATATATCATAGAAAATTAAAACGACTAGTTTTAGTATAGGGATTAAGTAAAACAAAAGGGAGGAAGTATGTAAACCAAAAGGGAGAAAGTATGTCCTTTTTATTTGAATGTCTTTAAGATTTTAATAAATACATAAGGTGTTAATTCTATTCATAAAACTGATATTGCTAAGTTGTTTGAACTCCCTACATGAATTTTGTGATTATCAATGATATAAGATTTGATAACTAATGCTTAACCAATTTATTACATAGTTCAAATTTGTTCACTTCATTTACCTCTTCTCATTTTTAGATTTTGTAAATCTCTTTAGAAGGATTGCGGCAGTATTGTGACAAAATAGCCGGCAAAGAGAAGGCGAGAAGCCATTGCACCACCCATTACGCTGGTACCTATCCAACCTATTCGGTTTTGGGTTAATGGGTGTTGAAAAATATGTTTCATAAAAAAAACATGAGATGAAGGGTTAATAATATGAACATCAAACACAGATTTGAGGCTTGAAACACATGCAAAATATTTTTCTAAAAATGATATTTGTTCCCTCTTCTCTGTGAGATTTCTATAAGACTGTATGCAAAGAGTTCTAGTGGATATGACAAGACTATTGAATTATGCACTATTTTATTTTTGGTTTCTCATCCGGTATCCAGTGCCCGTATTGGAGCCCTAACTAATTCGGATCGCGCGTTGCAGGGCCTACTAAGGTGGAAGCGCTTCCAACAGAGTTTTTTCCATACTTAGGGTCAAACCCTCGACCTCTGGTTAAGGGTGGAGCAGACCCATCCACTGCACCACAACTCATGTTGGTATGCACTAAGTCAATAGTGAAGAAATTCCTTTAGAAAACAAGAAATCAAAACTTAATATTCTTTTAGAAGAAAAGACTCTGTAAAGGTTTTATGTAAAAAAGTTACGTTAGAAATAAGTAATTGGGTTTAAATAGGGATGTTGAAAATCAAATAATAAAAACACACACTTTTTTAGAACAGATACAAATTAAAAGGATACACCTTTTAATTTAAAAGACACCTCTTACAAAAACTTATAATTATTAATTTAATTTAAATAAAAATTCAATAATTTCCCACTGGATAGGAAATCATTGTTATAGTTCTAATACTGCAAGAAGAAAAAGTTGTAAAGAGAAGAAGGAACTTTTTTTCTACTGTTGGGTTTAACTGATGTAACTTTTAGGCCGGCGAATGAAGATAAACCAATTGAAAATAAAAGAATGAATGAAGAGTTAAAGAACGAATAATGGATCTTAGGACGGGTCAATTTCGGGGCAGAAGAGTTGGGTGGATTTATATTTTTTGATGTGGTAAGTATTTTATTTATGTGGCAATTAATTTTTTTTTTTTAAAAAAAAAGGAAAGGGGCTTTGTAAATTTCCAGCACATCATTTAACCGTCAAAGGGTATAATATGCTCCTAAACTCTAACAGAAGGGCATTCGTGAACTAAATTTGTAACGGAGGGTATATTTAAACCTTTTTGCAAAGTTCAGAGGCATATTTGATCCTTTTTCCTTTAATGTATACTATTAATTGTAGAGGTAAAATAAAAAGAAACTAATTAATTCTATCCTGATTTAGTAAGTGATCAATTAATATGAGACATTTCTTTTTAATAAGATGACCAATTGAAATTGAACAGAAGAATAGATTTTTTATTTGATTAAATTTTGTGTCAAGACACATTAAACTCACAAAATTAAACATATTTTAATACATTTAATAAATTTTAATTTAAGATTATAATTTTTTTATTTTCTCAAACAAGTCACTTTAATTTTACCAAAAAAAAAAAGATTAAGAATTTTTAATACACTTAAAGATACTTTATTTTACTCCTAAGACCATAAGATTAGGGGTGTGCAAAAATTGAACCATCCAATAAATCGAATCGATAAAAATGTTATTGGTTTATTATTATTGGGTTATTGGGTTAACGATTTTTTAATGGTTTTATTAAAAAAAATTATTTGGTTATTGATTCGGTTTTGATTTTTTTAATTGAGTTATTGAGTAAACTGATAACCCAATAAAAATATTCCGAATTACTATTTGTATTTTGTGCATATTTTCTTATGGTTTAAACCGAAAATCGAACTGTTAAGGACTAAAAGTTGACAAATCAAAAGTGATAAAATATATCTTATTGGTTTGGTTATTGGTTTAGCATATTTAAAAATTGATAACTAATAAATAAAATCGATAATATATAAAATCGAACCGAACCAACCAAAGCACACTCCTACATAAGATTCTTCATTTTCTCAATTTTCTTTCCAAATCACATTTAATTCACAAAATTTTGTGCATTTTTTATTATCGGTTAAACCTAAAAATGAACTGTTAAGGACTAAAAATTGACCAATCAAAAAATCGATAAAAAATATCTTATTAGTTTGATTATTGATTTAGCATATTTAAAAATAGATAAACAAAATCGATAATACATAAAATCGAATCGAACCAACCGAAGCACACTCCTACATAAGATTCTTCATTTTATCAATTTTCTTACCAAATCACATTTAATTCACAAAATTAAAGATATTTTGATATATTCAATATAGCTTGATTTAAATCATGTGATTCTTTATTTTCTTAAACTCTATATTAAGGCAAAACAGATTAATCAATTTAAAACTAAGGAAGTGACAGAATCTATTTCCAATGTGCGGTAACCATAGTCCACACTATGGTGGGGAGGTTTAGGGTAATGAAACTATGGCGGGTGGGTCGTGGGGTGGGGGTGTATAAAGAAGAAAGGAGTGGATTTTATTTAAATTATTTTTTGTTTAAAATTGTGCGTATACGCGCTTTATATGTGTGAAAGCACACATTTTGTTCCAATTCACCAATTAAGTGCCACCTAAACTTAGTCAACAGTCAGAGGGGTTCAAAATATTGTGATTCATTGAGTTCAAGGGTTCAGACAAAGGTCTACGTAAAGGCATTCACATTACAAACTCAGACAAATACATTGGTAAATTGATCATTCTTTTTTTAGCAGTTTCTTTGTCAGGTTATATATAGCCGTAGCCGTTTCAGTTTATTTTGACCTATTTCTTAGCGGGCACATTTAAACTGTAAAATTAAAAATATTTTAATAATTACAGAAAATTAATAAGATTCTTTAATTTTGTGTTGTGTTAAATCATGTTTAATTCAAAAAATTAAGATATTTTAATAAGTTTAATGTACTTTAATTTTAAATCATAAGATTCTTTATTTTTGTTTATTTCTTTGTCGAGTCACATTAAACTCACAACATTAAAGATATTTTAATACATTGATATATTTTAATTTAAAGTCATAAGAAATTTGTGTCAAGTCACGTAAACATACAAAATTGACAATATTTTGATACTTCTTCTATTTAGTTTTACTTGTCATATTTTTAGTTGACACACCTATTAAGTAAAATAATTAATAATATGATTATTTTACCATAGTATCTCTATTAAATTGTGCTTAAATTGTAACTTAAAACTAATTTAGAAAAAAAACAATTAATGTTAATGGTAAGATAGAAAAAAAGAAGTTGACTTCTTTTGAATATCTTAATAATGACAAGCAAATGTAGAAATTCAATTATTAAATTAGTGCCAGGTAAAAGTGAACGGTGGGATTATACTTTAATTTAATTCTCTCCGTTCTATTTTAGTTGGCACATTTCATTTTTACACGGTGATTAAGAAATTATAAATTAAATTATCAATTTTATTATTTTACCTTTTATCCGTACTAATGATATTCATTGGGCGTAGTAATGAATATTGAAATTGTAATTGCTCACATTGAATGTATTTTATTAATTGTTGGGCTAAAATATAAAATAATAATTAACTCTATCCGAATTTAGAAAATGATCAACTAATATGAAACATTTAGTTTTAGTAAGATGACCAACTAAATAGAATGAGAGAACTAAGGATTATTTAATCTCTTAAATCTTGTGTCAAGTCATGTTAAACCCATAAAATTAAAGATATTTTGATACATTTAACATATTTTAATTAAAGATCATAAGATTTTTTATTTCCTCAAACTCCTTATCAAGTCATATTTAACGCACAAAATTAAAGATTTTTAATACAATTACTTTAATTTACTCCTAAGACCATAAGATTCTTTATTTTCTCAAATTTCGTATCAAATCGCGTTTAACCCATAAAAATAAAGATATTTTGATATATTCAATATACTTTAATTAAAATCATACGATTTTTTATTTTCTTAAACTCCTTGTTAAGTCAAAACAAGTCAATCAATTTGAAACTAAGAAAGTGGGAGAATCTATTTTCATTGTGTGGACACCTAATTTTGTCCCCCCCCCCAAACCTAATTTTATTCATTTTAATCTCACATTACCACACACCCTCATCCATATGATTATACCCCACAAAAATACAAAAATAACAACCCTTAACATAATCCCTAACAAATTCTATCTCTTCTATCTTTAATTTTTACGTAATTGTGAATGATTTGTGTGTTTGTTATGTTTGAATCCTAGTTGTGAGTTGGTTGATGTTGGTTTCATACTTTGAAAAGTGAATTGATAATCGAAGCATGTGTTAATCATTGATTGAGCATGAAATTAGGGGGTTGGGAATTGAAAGATTGATTTGGTGAATGTTGATTATTTTGTTAATTGTTGAACATGATAGTATCATGTTTAGGCCAAAATTGATAGGCAAATTCTAAGTTTTGGAGTATGTAACTTGTAGGATTCTAATCATCGAATGTGGAAATGTTTGTGTTGAGTGATTTTCTCCATTTTTATCGCATTTTATTAAATGTATTCATTTAGCTGGGGAATGCCCCGAGGCTCATTGTATTTATTCACGGAGGAATGGACCGTTATATTGTGTCTTCAAAGGAGGTTTGCGATCAAGGCTAGAGGCATCGGGTAAAGCACGGGAGCATAGTTCAGGATTAGGGTAGTTTAGAATAGGATTTATTTTTCGCATTGTTTTTATTTTTGGATTGTATAATTGGACTGAACACTTTATTTTGGATTTGTTTTGTTTCGTGTGTTTGATTGATTGATTTATGTGTCTTTTTTGTGTGGTTTATACATTTGTAATGTCAAATTAGCCAATATGCTCTACCAAGCGAACGTGGTCGAACCACAGGATCGAGGGGTTCCTAACACCTCTTCCTCAGTCAACAGAATTTCTTAACCGAGATCTCTATTCGCAGATTAGTTATAGAGTCAAAACCGTTTTGAAAAGGATTTCCAAAGGTGAATTGGCACACCGGATTATGCCAAGTGGTGACTCTGAGTTTTGAATATAAAAAGTCTCTTTCGAAACAAGTCTCCATTTTATCAGTTAATGATGAAACCCTTTGAAACTTCAAATTAAACTTTTTTCTTGGAGTTAAAAAAAGGGGTGTGATAGCTTTGGCGACTCTGCTGGGGAACCTTTTTAGAATTCAAGGTTATTTTTGCAGTTATATCGGCTTATTTTTGACATTATGCGTATATAGACATTATTTTTGTTATTGTTTGTATTTGTTTATCGTTGTTGAGTGTTTACGTGCTACGTGTATACAGTTTTTCTCTTATGTGTTACTGCTTTATATCTGGCATCATTTGCATAACCCGATTCAATTCTTTCTGCCACAAGTTCTATAGTACCCGTTGTGTACACGACCTATAGTTGAGTCACCCTTATTTTTAGGAAGGGGAACCGCCGGCTGGTATGGAGTGGGTGGAAAGCTAGCGCAGCCACTATCGACCATACGCTCCCCCGAACAGCCTTGTTAGTGAACCCCAACATAAGTCAGCCTTTAGGTCAGGCTTATTTGTATCATATTGAGATCTAGCAGGACCCACGTGAACGTTTGTAGGAGACTCACCTCTAAAGCATTCCTACGTGCTAAATGTTGCATCTTTGAGGGTAACAAGGTCATTTGACAGACTGATTTGGGCAAAATCATGAGTTAGAAGCAAAGTGTGTATGCAAGAAATTGTTGAAAAAAGAAGGAAGGAAACAAAAGAGTGAAAAAAAGAGATTTGGTAGTTTTTAGGATTCTTTATGGCTTTTGTTTTTCACAATTCAAAAAAAAAATTACTTTTTGCACTCATTTCCCAATAAATCAAAAACATTAAAAAGATTTTCCTTTTATTTCTTTAGTAAGTATTCACAATTTGAAAACTCCAAAAATACTTTTTCCTTTCAATAGGAGCTTTGTACATTTTTATATAACGAAAATATCAAAAAGATTTTTTTTCTTTAATAGTTGTTGGTGTTATTTTCTAATTAAAAATCCAAAAAGTTTTTATTCGTCTGTGTTTAGTCGTGTCTCTCAATTCAGGATTTAGTTTGTCATTGAATCTTTAATTTTCCAATCTGGACGAACTACGCACCCTGATTCTCCTCTCTCAGGAGTGAGATACGTAGGCAACCTATTGTGGGTTCGGAGATCTTATTTAAAAAATCCAAAAAGATTTTCTTCACTCTTCATTTAGAGTAGGTGTTTCATACATGTCTTGAAAAGAAAAATACAAAAAAAAAAAGAAAAAAATGAATTTCCTCAATACTCATAGGTTTCATTTTTGGTTTATCTTATCTCAAAAATTCAAAAAGATTTTCTTCACTCTTTATTTAGAGTAAGTGTTTTATATACATCTTTAAAAGAAAACTACAAAAAGTGTTTTCTTTAATAGGTTTAAGTTTCATTTTCATATGAAATTCAAAATTGAAAATCCAAAAAGATTTTTCTTTGGTAACCATAGGTGTCATTTTGTATAGAAATTTTAAACGTGAAAACTGCAAAATGAGTCTATTCTTTTGATAATTTGTTATTTTCTTCTCTTTTAAAGTTTCAAGAAAAGAAAAAAAGACAGGAAAAAAGTTTAATTGGCCATTTTGGCAAAACTTCATGAACTACATACACCTGATTCTCCTCTTTCAGGGGTGAGATACGTAGACGTCCTTCTTGTGTTCGGTGATATTTTCTAAAAGAAAAAAAAAGTTTTGAAGAAAATGTTGAACTCTAACATATTTGTTGCCTCTTGTTCAGTTAGTTTAAGGTGGTTCGTTTGTGGCATCCTAGTTGGTCCTCCACATCGCACCAAATCTAAAGAAAGTTTAGTTGTGTTCAACAAGGATATGATGAGTGACCTCATGGATCAAACAAAGAGGAAGGAAAATGACAGTTTAAAAGAAGAGAATTTGAGAATACGACAACAAATGATGGAAATGTATCGAGCTTGGGCTAGTGGGCTACCTTCTCCTCCATTCCCCACTATTGATCCTGCCAATATCTTGAGTTTTTCATCACAATTACAAAAGTCAATTACCTATTGTTGATTGACGCACCACAACATGCCTCAAAATTCATGCCATGTCAGCTACATCTCAATACATCCACCACTCATTGTCTAGCTCCTCGGGTCACAGTGTTGAAGGTTGTAGTGCTTTGAAAAGAGAAATGGAAAGGTTGATTCAAGAAAATTTGATCATAGTGAAAAACATTGACACTATGAAGGTCACACAGAATCCTTCACCCACACACGGTAATGTATGATATGATATGAGGGAAGCAATGAGTCAAGCACGGAGATCCAGAACTTATTTGTTGAAGAGAATGTATCTGACAGTGGTGGAAGCTCTAGTCATGTTAATATACAAATCAGTGGCTAATTTGTCAGGCTTAGCAATTGAGAAGTCACCCCTCTCCCTACTAGGAAGAGGTCTGGTAGTATGTTTTGTTTTATTTTCTGTTATCCGAATTATTTTAGGGTTGTAGTTCGGGATCTATATTGTTTTATTTCTCTATAGTTTTTGTTTAAGACCTTCTATCTTTTCTTTCAATGAAATGTGGTGTCCCTTGTCGTTTTGTCTCATTTTAAGCTATTTTTTTGTTTTCTTTACATAGTACATTTTTATGTTAGATCTAGTGATATGACATACTAGCGGAACTTTCAGCTAGATCTTAAAATCTAATTTGATCATGAGCTTTGAATCAGAGGGCTAAAGTTAGAAAAAGCATCCAAGAAAATATGTAGAGTGCTGAGACATTTGGTTACAAGTTAAAGCCTTCTTAAAAAATTAAGGAAATTGTTTTGAGAATCACAAGAATCACTTGGTCATCAATTGAAAGACATGTCTCAATTAGGTCAAATAGTGTCTGTGTGAACAGAAAGAAATTCAGCTCCACGAAATCATAAGTCATTCAATGTGAGAAATGTACAACGAAAGTGGAGTTGTATGCTAGAAAAATGCAGAAGAAGCAGTAATGCACAGACTCAGTCAAAGTTAATGCTTAAAAGATGTCACAAATTATCTTCATCTTTCATTTTCTATTACATGATGTGTACTGGCATTTTCAAGGATTGATATGACGAAGGCATTTCATTATGTTATCCAAACATTGTGTCATCCTTTATTTACCCCATTTGAGCCTTAGTGTTATTTTCTTTCATACCCCTCTTTTGGAATCAAGAGAGAGTCAGCAAACCTCAAAAGAAAAGTGTCGAGCAAAATAATAGAGTCAGAAAAAAAAATGTCCAAACAGAAAAAAAGAGAAGAATGTCAAGAAAAATAAAGTCAGAAAAATCCCAAAGAGAAAGAGTTAAAAAAAGAAATCTTTTTGAATCAAGTGAAAGAACAAGCTGCCAGAACTACGCATGACTTGATTCTCCTCTCTCGGGGTGTGATACGTAGGCAGCCCTACTAAGGGCTCGTTCCAACCTAATAAATAATTTAGAATTTTCCAATCAAAGAAACTGGGCATTAGTTAATCCTCATTGTTTGAGTCCATTTCGAAAGTTGTAAGTCCTACCCACTTCAAGTGTCGTGTGGGCCCCATGCCATTCTTTCTTTCTAAGCCTATCAAAAAGTCAAGTTACAACCAAAAGAAAGACTTTCAGATCAATCTTCGAGGATGTTAAGGCTAAGTATGCAAGGGATATGATGATGCATTTGGAAACTACTTATCTTCATTAGCATAAAAAATTAGGAGAAAAATAAAAATGAGAGAGTCTTATTGGTGAAAACTCTCATGGGCACTGTAATATGATAGTATGTTGAGAGAGATAAAAATGAGAGAGTCTTATCGGTGAAAACTCTCACGGGCACCGTAAGACGACTGTGAGTTAAGGAAAATAAAGATAAGAGAATATCGTTAGTGGAAAACCTTTGAAACTTTAAATTAATCTTTTTTTAGAGTTAAAAAAGGGGGTGTGACAGCTCTGGTGACTCTGCTGGGGATCGAACTGAGAAAAAATAATGGTGAACTGAGAAAAAAAGAATAAGAGAGGCTTGTTGGTAAAAATCCATCAAGGTGTCACTAGCCGAATGAGGTCTTAAAGGTAATTTACCTACAGAAACAAGTTCGTTTCATGGCCATTAACTCAACAACAATTGGTACAAAGTTTGGATGGAAAGATCAGGCAGCTTACTCTAAATGCATGGCATAATCATTAGAGTTGATTGTCATTTTTAGATAAATTTTTTGTTTTTTTGTTTCAAATGGGGACATTTATTATCTTTTGTTTCTTCTCTTTATCTTTATTTTTATTTTCTTGAGTCAGTTATCCAAATAATAAAAAAAATCATTGTCTTTTTTTCTCCAGTCTATGAGTCAAATCCATAACAAAACAAGTGAGAAAAGATTTCAAAACTGTCTACCAGTTTCTCTAATTGCACAAAGCAAGACAAAAGCTAGCACATAAAAGAGACATGATTGTGATCCAAAATAAGGCATGCATAATGATTTGTCAAACAGATAAGTTTGAAAACTTATGAAAATACCAAGGTTCAAAGGGTTTATCTGAGGAGCATGGAAAAGCAGAGATACTGTAATTGTTTTAGATTCAGTCTTGATAATCTGAGTTTGGTCAATGGTGCAGCAAGTCGATAACATATGCTAATGGTTGGAAGAAAGGTTAAATGTTACAGGAGAAAGAGAAATTGCCGCTAAAGATAAAGCCACAAACCATCCACCATATTTTAAACTCACAATTTTTCTTTGTATGAAACAGGAACACATGTTACATTTAGATAAAGGATTTTGGATCCTAAACATCAAAGACCATAATTTGTCACTTCTATAAATGAAAGAGGCAATGTTATTGCACAAGTTTGGTAATCAAAACCATGGTAAAACTCATAATTCAAGATCTCTAGG
This sequence comes from Capsicum baccatum var. pendulum, assembly GCA_030864225.1. Lineage (NCBI taxonomy): Eukaryota > Viridiplantae > Streptophyta > Magnoliopsida > Solanales > Solanaceae > Capsicum > Capsicum baccatum. The sequence continues at coordinate 80,723,643 of CM061550.1, forward strand.
AGACACACTTCCTTGTCAAGGAGACGCATTTCCTTAGAAAATTCAAGTGACATTTGTAAGGAGGTGCACTTTCTTGTTTGGGTAATTCAAGCAGCATTGGTAAGGAGACACACTTTCTTATTTTGGTAATTTAAGCAACATTTGTAAGGATACTCACTTCCTTGTTTTGATAATTCAAGCAATATTTGTAAGAAAACGCACTTCCTTATTTGGTAATTCAAGCGGTATTTGTAAGGAGACGCAATTCCTTGTTTGGTAATTCAAGCGGTATTTGTAAGGAGATGCACTACCTTTTTTGAGAAATTCAAGAAATATGTGTAAGGAGACGCACTTTCTTGTTTGATTAATTCAAGCAACATTGGTAAGGAGACGCACTTTCTTATTTGGGTAATTCAAGCAACATTGGTAAGGAGACACACTTCCTTATTTTGGTAATTTAAGAGGCATTGGTAAGGAGACACACTTCCCTGTTTTGGTAATTTAAGAGGCATTGGTAAGGAGACGCACTTTCCTGTTTGGATACTTCTAGCGGTATTTGTAACGAGACGCACTTCCTTGTATGGGAAATTCAAGCAACATTTGAAGGGTGATGCACTTCCTTGTTTGGGTAATTCAAGCATTTGTAAGGAGACACATTTCCTTGGAAAATTCAAGTGACATTTATAAGGAGACAGACTTCCTTGTTTGGGTAATTCAAGCAAATTTGTAGAGAGACGCACTTCCATATTTGGTCAATTCAAGTGGTATTTGTAAGGAGATGCACTTCTTTGTTTGGGCAGTTCAAGCAATATTTGTAAGGAGGCACACTTCCTTGTTTGGTAATTCAAGCGGTATTTGTAAGGAGATGCACTTCCTAGTTTGGTAATTCAAGTGATATTTGTAAGAAGACAAACTTTCTTATTTGGTTAATTCAAACAGCATTTGTAGAGAGACGCACTTCCATATTTGGGTAATTCAAGCGGTATTTGTAAGGAGATGCACATCCTTGTTGAGCAATTCAAGCAACATTTTTAAGGATACGTACTTCCTTGTTTGGACAATTTAAGCAACATGTGTAAGGATACGCACTTCCTTGTTTAGATAATTAAAGCAACATTGGTAAGGAGACACACTTACTTGTTTTGGTAATTTTAGCGGCATTGGTAAAGAGACACACTTCCTTGTTTTGGTAAATTAAAAGGCATTGGTAAGGAGATGCACTTTCCTGTTTGGGTATTGTTAGCAACATTTGTAAGACGACACACTTCCTTATTTGGGTAATTCAAGCAGCATTGGTAAGGACCCACACTTCTTTGTTTTGGTAATTTAAGCAACAGTTGTATGGAGACGCACTTTCTTGTTTTGGTAATTCAAGCAACATTTGTAAGGAAACGCACGTCCTTGTTTGGTAATTCAAGCAGTATTTGTAACGAGATGTAATTCCTTGTTTGGTAATTCAAGCGGTATTTGTAAGGATATGCACTTTCTTGTTTGGGAAACTTTAGCAATATTTGCAAGGAGACGCACTTTCTTGTTTGGACAATTCAAGCAACATCTGTAAGGAGACGCACTTCCTTGTTTGGGTAATTCAAGCAGCATTGGTAAGAAGACACTTTCTTGTTTAGGTAATTTAAGTGGCATTGGTAAGGAGACGCGCTTCCTTGTTTTGGTAATTTAAGAGGCATTGGTAAGGAGGCGCACTTTCCTGTTTGGGTATTTCTAGCAACATTTGTAAGGAGATGCACTTCTTTGTTTGGGTAATTCAAGAAGCATTGGTAAGGAGACACACTTCCTTATTTTGGTAATTTAAGCGTCATTGATAAGGAGATGCACTTCTTTGTTTTGGTAATTCAAGAGGCATTGGTAAGGAGACGCACTTTCCTGTTTGGGTATTTCTAGCAACATTTGTAAAGAGACGCATTTCTTTGTTTAGGTAATTCAAGCGGCATTTGTAAGGAGACACACTTCCTTGTTTGGGTAATTCAACCGGCATTTGTAAGGAGATGCACTTCTTTATTTTGGTAATTAAAGCAACATCTGTAAGGAGACGTACTTCCTTGTTTAGATAATTCAAGCAACATCTGTAAGGAGACGCACTTCCTTGTTTGGGTAATTCAAACGGGATTTGTAAGGAGATGCACTTCCTTGTTTTGATAACTCAAACAACATTGGAGCCCGGCCGAAGCACAAAGCGAATAAATGAAAAGTAAAGCAACAAGGTGAAACAATTGAAAGCCAAGCAACAAATTGAAAAATTGTAAGTCATGAGCACGCCTAAAGAATAGGGTGATGAAACTCAAGTCAAGAGTTCAAAAGAAGATGCATAGATAGGACTTTTGTAATTTTATTTATCTTTTTAACTCTTATAATATTTTATTTTTTGATGTAATGTTAGATCGCGACCGGAACCTCGATGGGACCTCACTCGACTCTCCAACTCGGTATAGTCCATTTCCTTCCAATCCTTTAATATACCTGTCACTTGATTCCCTCATAACTTAGGTAGTTTGGATGTCCTACGTCAATACTTGGTGTCCCTTCTTCCTTCTGTTTCATTCTTTTAATAATGGTCGGGATAAAATTCTGTCTCGTTGTTTACTTCTTTTTCTGAAAACATTTTGTGTTTACATTCAAAGGGGGCATGCTGTAGACACCTAATTTTGTCCCTTCCAAATCTAATTTTATTCATTTTTATCTCACATTAACGCACACCCTCATCCATGTGATTATACCCCACAAAAATACAAAAAATAACAACCCTTAACATAATCCTTAACAAATTCTATCTCTTCTTTCTTTAATTTTTACGTAATTGTGAATGATTTGTGTGTTTGTTATGTTTGAATCCTTGTTGTGATTTGGTTGATGTCGGTTTCAAACTTTGAAAAGTGAATTGATAATCGAAGCATGTGTTAATCATTGATTGAGCATGAAATTAGGGGGTTGGGAATTGAAAGATTGATTTGGTGAATGTTGATTATTTTGTTAATTGTTGAACACGATAGTATCATGTTTAGGCCAAAATTGATAGGCAAATTCTAAGTTTTGGAGTAGGCAACTTGTAGGATTCTAATCATCAAATGTGTAAATGTTTGTGTTGAGTGATTTTCTCCATTTTTATCGCATTTTATTAAATGTATTCATTTAGCCGGGGAATGCCCCGAGGCTCATTGTATTTATTCACCAAGGAATGCCCCGACATATTATGTCTTCAAAGGAGGTTTGCGATCAAGGCCCGAGGCATCGGGTAAAGCACGAGAGCGTAGTTCAGGATTAGGGTAGTTTAGAATAGGATTTATTTTTTGCATTATTTTTATTTTTGGGCTGTATAATTGGACTGAACACTATATTTTAGATTTGTTTTGTTTCGTGTGTTTGATTGATTGCTTTATGTGTTTTTTTTGTGTGATTTATACATTTGTAATGTCAAATTGGCCGATATGCTCTACCAAACGACCGTGGTCGAACCACAGGATCGAGGGTTTCCTAACACCTTTCCCTCGATCAACAGAATTCCTTAACCGAAATTTGTGTTCGCAGATCAGTTATAGAGTCAAAACTGTTTTGAAAAGGATTTTCAAAGGTGACTTGGCACACCAGATTATGCCAAGTGGCGACTCTGAGTTTTGAATATAAAAAGTCTCTTTTGAAACAAATCTCCATTTTGTCACTTAATAATGAAAACCCTTTGAAACTTCAAATTAATCTTCTTCTTTTTTTGAGTTAAAAAAAGGGGTGTGACACATTGTGCTTTGTATTTGTTTTTGAGAAAGTGTCATAAATAACTATAATTTAGAATATAATTACGAATGTAGTTACATTTCGTGTATCTATAAACATAATTATATTTTACTATATGAGATGCATATAAGTTGTGCCAATAGAAAAGTAATATTTAAGTGGTGAAAATAAATTATAATATGCGGGTATCAGCTAAAATGCACAAAATATTTATTTTGTCACCATATTAGAGTGTATATATTATGTATTTGCTGTGAAATCTAAATGTAACACATTTCATAATATTTTTTAAATTGTAACTATATATTGTAGTTTTAGTCAAGATATTTGTCACTTCGCCTTTGACGTAAATTTATGATTATAAATTTAAGTGAGTTTTTCAATTATATTGAATTAGTTGAATTTAATGAGGATAAGACCGAATTCAATTATTCACTATTAAAAGCATTTAGCCAAATTAAGCGTGTTATTGTACAATCTATTCTTTATATTTATTATTCCTTCGCTTTATTTTAATAGGACATCTTATCAAATATAAATATTCTAAATTAGTTGTTCACTTACCAATATAGAAGTAATTAAATTTTTTTCATTCTATCCATATAATTAATATACTCTTTGGAAATTTAAATATATTATGTTTATGTCCATTAATATGGATAAAAAGTTGTTGTAGTAAAATTAACCATTCCATTAATAATTTCTTAAACACCGAAAAATATTTAACTAATATGAGATGGTGGAGTATTAAACAGATCTAAAATATTATTAATCTTAAATACATCTTTTAATACAATTCATTTGGTCAAATTTAGTCAATCGGTCTACCAATTTCAATACTTTTCAAAGTCCAGAATAATTTTATATTATTTTGTTAATTATTATTTTTACATGTCATCATTGGGTACCTTAAGCTATATTTTTTCTTGATTAATATTTTGGCTTATACTTACCAATATTCAGAAATAATGCAATGTGTCAATTATTGAAACGTGTTTCTCTTAATAATTTTGAAAAGGCATAAGGATTTTCCATTATTAATTATTTAAGAAAATAACTGAAAAGGAGAAACACAAAAAACGAGAAAATTATATTAGTGAAAGAAAGAGTTGAAACAAAGAAAATATTTTAAGTCTTTAACTTTATTCATCACACAAAGAAGGTAAATATATGTTGAAGGAAGGTGTTCTTATGGTGGAGTTTTGGACTCTTCAACTAATCCGGAGTTGCTTGAGTTGTACATCGTTGATGGACTGTTGTATCCTGGAGGGGACAAGTCACGAGATACACTGCTGGATTGGTGTAGATTATGTCGCAATGTGCTTGAATCTTCTTAAACAGAACGAGATATCTGCACCTCAGCCAAAAAGAAGATTATTTTATTTTCTTCATTTTTATATATTTTATCTTCAACTATAATCATTTATTGTAATTGTGGTATATTACACCAACAAAAAGTTCTTCTTTCCTTGTCTATTTCAATAGTCCTACAAATAAACAGGGAGAAGTTACATTGTACTCCCTCCGTCTCAAATTATGTGTCATCATTTCTGTTTTAATCCATTCTAAAATAAGTGTCGCATTTTCTTATTTGGCATCTTTTTAAAGGCACAATTACCCTTTTACCCTTATTGGTCCCACTTAATTAAAAAAAAAAAGATATTGACTTATTTTTTGATAAAGGATAATTTGGTAAACTTTACCAAGTCTTTCCTTATTTCTTAAACTCTGTGTCCGATCAAATGGCGACACATAAAATGGAACGAAGGGAGTATTTGTTTCTTGGTTAAACTTATACCAACTTTTGTTTTTTATCCGTATCATGTTTTGACTTACTTCTTCCGTCTTAGTTCATATCATTGGGTTTGATTGAACAGTGAGTTCAGAAATTTATAGACTTAATTTTTTTTTAAAAAAAGAAGATTTTTCTCTTAAACAAGTTGTAGATATTTGTATAAGTTATAAATGATTTCATTAAGGGGTCGTTTGATAGAGTGTATTAGAAAATATAATGCATGTATTATACTTTTATATTACTCATACCTTGTTTGATACATTTTTTTAACTTATGTATAACTAATGCTTGTATTAGTTTGTACACTATTATGTATTGAAGTACGTATTATTAATACCGTTATTTTTCATATATTAGTAGTACAAAGGATTTCAATACGTACATTAACTTGGTTAATGACATTATTACCCCTCAAAATATTTCAAGTTCCTCTTTCCACCATTTTTTACAATTCCCAATTCATTTTTGCATCATATTATGTTGTAAAAGATGCTTCTTTCTTTTCTGTATTTTGCCATGTTAATTATAGGGTTAGTCCTCACTGAAATTTTGAGGCCACACGCTCACAACGGTGATGTTAAAAATTCTCAAATTGGCTAGCATCACCACTAGAGTCATGATGGCTCATGGCCTGCATAAAAATCTGGTGGCAGAAGAATGGGAAAAATTCATTACTAACAACTAATTAATTTTATTTTTGTGGAATTGTTTGATTTTAAAGGCAAAAGAATTTGTTAAAAAGAGAGAATACAAAGGTAAGGGAGGGTATTTCGTAAATAAACATTATTTTATAAAATTATGTAGTGCATATTCTTTCTAATACATCACATCAATATATAAGAAATAGTGTCAGCATACTATGGATGTCAGGTGGGTCAGGCGGGTCAATCCGGAACCGGCCTGTGATTTTCATCCGGGTTGTGGGCTGGTCCAGATCTGGGCCAAGTTAAACAGGCTGGTTCGATTTTGGGCCCAACAATAAAATTTTTAAAAACAATCCTGAACTGGCCCAGTTAACCCAGTCGGTCCAACCCACCTAAACCCGGTCAAAACCGATTAAAAATCCAGTCAAAATCACTAAACACACACACAAAAAAAGTTTTTTCTCCAATATATACTATATATACCCACATATATACATTTTAAATACGTTAAACAATATATATACACTACATATATAGTATTTACTACATTAGATAAAAAAATACATACAGATATACACAATTACACATGTAATCGTGTATACGACTATACGTTAGTTAAATATATATATATATATTAAACTAAATAAAACATATACTACTAGATATATATACTACAATATAATGATATATATAATAATTTATAAAACATATACACATGTATACGTTAAATATATACGTCTATAGAAGATATATACACATATATACGTACCATTCAATATATATGTACTACTTTAAATAAAATATATATATATATATATATACAGTTATTTACTAATTTATAAAACATATACAGATGTTATATACGTCTATAGAAGATATGTATACATTTATATACGTACCATTCAATTTATGTACTTCTTTAAATAAAACATATACTACAGTATATATATATATAGTGTTATATATATAGTTATATATATATAGTTATAATATACTAATTTATAAAACATATACACATGTATACATTAATTATATATGTCTATAAAAGATATATAAACATATATACGTTAAATATATACGACTATAGAAGATATATACACATATATACGTACCATTCAACATATATGTACTACTTAAAATAAAATATATTGCAATATATTTATACTACAATATATATATATATATATATATATATATATATATATACCCATACATACATACAAACATACATACATATATACGCACACACATATATAGTTATATATATAGTTATATACTAATTTATAAAACATATACATATGTATACGTTATATAAATACTAAGATATATGCGCATATATACGTATCATTCAATATATATGTACTACTTTAATAAAATATACTACAATATATACACTATAATATACACACACACTATATATATAATTATATACTAATTTATAAAATATATATACATGTATACGTTAAATATATACTACGATATATACACATATATAAGTAACATTCAATATATATTTACTACTTTAAATAAAATATACTACAATATATACACTATAATATATACACACACTATATATATAATTATATACTAATTTATAAAATATATATACATGTATACGTTAAATATATACTACGATATATACACATATATAAGTACCATTCAATATATATGTACTACTTTAAATAAAATATACTACAATATATATATACTACAAGTTTACAATATACACACACACTATATATATAGTTATATACTAATTTATAAAACATATACACATGTATACGTTAAATATATACGTCTATAGAAGATATATTCACATATACGTACCATTCAATAAATACGTACTACTTTAAATAAAACATACTACAATATATACACACTATGTATATAGTTATATACTAATTTATAAATCATAGACACTTGTATACGTTAAATATATACTACTTTAGAAAATATATACACTTATATACACTATTTTAAATAAAACATATGCTACTTAATAAAATAAATTAATAATAGTATTAAAACTAAGTTTTTAATTTAAACTAGAAATTCAATTTAAATCATTAAAAAATTACAAAGTAAGGACTAAGGAATGAATGAATGTTGAATTTTATTGATTGCAAAATGATCCAAAAATTATAATTTACATGAATGAAAAATCCACAAATTATGCATCATTTTTTTCAACTCATTCATGTTAATATTAATGGGAGCTTGCTTAGGATAGTCAAAGTCAACGGGGGAAAACAATGCATTGGACTTGATTCTGTTGAGTTCTCCCGTGAAGTCATAGTTTCTTCAAGTCCCTGCTCGTCTTTCGGCTCCGTTTCCATCCCTTGATTTCTTCGTTCAGCTCTAATCCAATCTCTGAGGAAAACTAGAACATTATCTATGTATTCATTTGCATCACCCATAGTCGTCCACAAATCAGGTTGTACTTGTTCAGAATCATTGTTAGTATTTATCTCTAAATTAGAATAAATAAGAGTACTAAAGTGACACATAGTATTATATTTCATACATGGATTTAGCATAACACCAACCAAGTAAATAGGGGGAATTGAAAAAAATATTTTTTAAATTTAGCAAATATGACACCAACATCTTCTTTGTAACCTTCTTTATTTTTATATTCTTTGAGCAAACCAGAAATATCGGCTATTTGTTTGCACTTAATGGATGTTTGAATATGAATGGTTCAGACTTCAGCCCATTAAGAACATTTGTTTTTTTTTTAAGAGCCTCTTAATGTATCTGAAAAACATCTTAATGGATCAGATATGAAAAGAAGTTTGAATAACATTCAAACTCTTTTAAAAATATAATCTCTAACTCTATCACTTCATTATTTCCTCTCTCTCTTTTCACGTTATCTCTCTCCCTCTTTTTATGTTATCTCTCCCCCTCTTCATGTTTCTCTCTCTCTTCCTCTTCACTTGTTTTCCTTCTCTTTTAGGAATGATTCACCAATTTTTTTTATAAATATTTTAGTTATCGATTTCTGTATTCATTATTTGCTAAACTTTAAATTTCTTCTTGCAATTTTTTATTTTAATTATAAAATTTGTAGTTCTTTGGATAATAGAATCTTATGTGTGCCTGTTCATAACGTAACCTTAAACTTACTAATGATATTTTCACTCAAATTTCATGGATAACAAATAAACATGTGTCTGTTCTTGTATTAATTAGTTATTCAAATACTTTAATATTTATGCATCTAAGTCAAAATTATTTATGATTAATTATTTTAGTTTGTTGGGTCAATTTAATTGACAAATTACTTTATGTTGAATTTAATTTTTTATAATTAATCATATCACAATAATTTTTAATCGATATATTTTTAAAATAATTTAAATAATTCAATAATTATATTTAACATAATATACTTATCTTTAAATATTTTAATTATCATTCAAATAATAATTTTGTTTATTTAAGATAATACTTTATGTAATATTTTTTTTATATAATATAATATCTTATTACTTTTTAAATTTGAATTGCATATTTATTATAAATAAATAAATTACATATATTCAGATGTTAAAATACAAACAGTCTTAATCATTCATTATTCAGATCTAGGTACAACATCTTAATCATTCAGATATCCATTCAGATTCAGACGTCTTAATCTTAAAAAAAACAAACAAATGCACCCTTAGTGATGTAGGATTCAAATACTAACTATTATCCCAAACCCCCATATCCAGGTCTTGTGCACAAACGGCCATCTAGGGCATTCTCGGTAAATGTATGCATACAAATTACTACGCGGCATTCACCACCCCTCCCCTCCAAACCCAACTCCCCAACACACATACAGAAAATAATAATTTCAATTATTTTAAAATAATTTAACTTAATTGCATCAAACTTGCACTACTAAAAACTTGGCTATTAGCTACCAAGATTAGTGAGGGACAAATTGTATGTTGTTATTGTGAGAGACTTTGCAACATTGTCCCTCATACAAATTAAATATTTTAATTTTCTTTTTTTTTTTAAATAAAGGCAAAGAGGGACATCCCACACTAAAATATGATGATAATAAAAAGTTAATATTAAAGTTGTTATAGCAAGGGATTTCCCTCGTTAAATAATAACAAATAAATTCATATTTCAAAGAAAATTTAAATATAATTTCTAATATATTAATTTTTATTTTTTTAAAAGGCAAACAGGGACATCCCTCACTAAAATATGATGATAATAAAAAGATAATATTAAATTTGTTATAGCGAGGGATTTCTCTCGCTAAATAATAACAAATAAATTCATATTTCAAAGAAAATATAAACATAATTTTTGTTTGTTTCTTTAGCTGTAAACAATGCATTAATAAAATAAAAATGAAAATGAAATTTATTTTATCCAAGGAGTCCTCAATAAGATACATATAATTATTTTATAATTGTTTTCAATGTAGTGAGGGAAGTTTCTCACTAAATTAAATATGTAAAAATTGAGTATTTAATAAATAACTATACGGAGTAATAGATTTGAAGAAAAAACAATATCAATGATATCAATTGTTTGATCCCTCAACAATTGCTTTAATTTTTTTGTCTTTTCATACTATTAAATTAAATTAGTTTTCTACACATAACCAAAAAAAATTTATATTATATACACACACACACCACATATATATATTAGTCTGAGCGCACTTGCCTCACATGTGTAATGTTTGATACTTAAAGTTAAATCATTTTATATATTGCAGAAATTTTAATCAAGTGTAAAAAGTTCAAATCACTTTTCAAAGATCCTTCAGACTTTAATATATTAATGTTAGAGCACACACACACACACACACACACATATTTGCCACTTGAAGTTCCAAGTAGTTGATGGATCATAACTTTTGCGTTTGTCATCAATACCTCTTTCCCTTGCTGCCAGAGACTAAGAGAGACTCATCAATTTGAACCACATCTGTGATATGATTATTTTCCCTTGTTTTTAAAGTTAAATCTTAATAAAATCATTGATTACATTCTTAAAATACTTAAAACTTTTAAAAAATTGAAACTTCTTAAATTTTTCTTATTCTAATGCTTTTATATTTATTTCTAAGTTTTTCAAATGTTCTTAAAATCAAATTTAGTTGATTTAGAATTATTAAACTAATGGAAAAAATATTAGTTGTCATTAATTCTGATGACTTCTAATAAGAACAGGTTTTACCATAAATATATTTAATCAATTTTCAACTCTTAAATATTAGGAAAAAAATACTGAAAAAATGATTTTGTGAGGGAAACCATCACTTCTAATGAAGGACAAAAAGTTCAAATAACATTTATAAGGTCTTTCACACTGTTTATATATATATATATATATATATATATATTAAAAATGTTATAACTGAATGAGTAACTTAGATAGTGATAATTAGAATAAGTAGAAATGTTTTAGTGGTATTCTTAACAAAAATTAATGAATTATATTAGCTTATAATTAATTTGATAATAGGAAAAAAAATGTGTATTAGTGGTATATGTAATACTATAAGTAATTATTAGCATATAGTCGATATTGTAGTAAATAGAAGTGAATTAATGATATTTTTATGTAATTTTACTGACTGATCATCTTATAATTTGATAACTACACTAAGTAGATATACATTACAAAATATTATTGATTGATTAATATACATAACAATAATTACAACAAAAAACGTGAGCATCTTTGTTAAAATAATATTGATTGATTAACTTATACGACCGTTTAGCTAAGTAAAGTTTAACAATTGTTACCACGGCTCAGAAAATAGTAATTTCTATTACTTAAAAATAATTTGACTTAATTGCATCAAACTAGTTACCACGACTTATCTAAGGATCTGCCTAGCATTCTCAGAAGCCTAGATTGTAGTTTTTCATCCTTGGAATGAAACTATGAAAGGTACCACCAGGAAACACTGTCTACATTACTTAGCTTGGCAGCCCGCTGTAAGACGAAAAGATGATAGAACACTGAAAGAAACTGCAGTTGCTTAGATTTTTAAGTACCAAAGGACTAATACGAAAAATATTGGCCATGCAGAAGTCCTTGGTGAATACGCGCAAAACAATGATGCTACACCATTTCAACTACAGTATCACTAAGACCCAAGGAAGCACTAAAATGCAGGAAAAGTTGATGAAATATGGTCTGTACCTCATCATGTGAGAAACTGATGAAAGATAATCAATGATGAGCTGTGTGACATCATGAGGACTCAAGCGTACACTAACTCTTCATTGCCTGTTCAACTATGGCTGACTAAAATTTTTAATCCCTTCTGATCTCAGAAGAACGGTCATCTTTAGCAGATGATCCTGAACTTCTCAACTTAATATCTCCAGCTTCCTGCAGCTGCTGCTCCTGTTGTTGCTGTAAAGGAGATTGCTGCTGCTGAAACTACTGCCTGTTTCCAATGGATGTCGGGAAGTTCATAGAACCAGTATTTGCTATGCCTTCACCAGTTAGTACTTTGAGATATTGCATCTTCTTCTTTATACTACTAAAAAGTCTTGTCTTAGCCATGTGATTTAGTGAGGATGTACCTCACTAATCAAGATTTAGTGAGGGAAACCATCACTACAAGGTATCTTGCTAATTTGAGCCTTGCTAATTATTAGTGAGGGAGACCCTCGCAAAGTTGTGAAGAATTCAACACTCAATCATCGCTATTTTGATCTCACAATTTTTCAAAAAAAATATTATATAGTGAGGGACGTCCCTTGCTATATTTAGAAATATATATAATATTAATTTATTATTTAGTAAGGGGCGTTCCGTGCTATATTAAAAATATTTATAGTATTATTTAGTGAGAGGCGTCCCTCGCTATATTAAAAATATATATAATATTAATTTATTATTTAATGAGGGACGACCCTTGGTACATGAAAATTAATACAAATTATAAATTTAAACATATTGATAGATATCCCTCGCTAAGTTGAATAAAAATTTAATTTAATATTTGAATATTTTGAGGGATATAGCTACATAAGTCCCTTGCCAATCTGGTGTTATTATTAATTTTTTACTGCACTAAAACTCAATATTTAAATAGAAAATCAACATACAACCAATATTAACCAGCAAAACAATAAGAAAAACACTTCTGAAACAATTCAAACATTATCAAAAGGTGATAATGAATCACCAAACTTCGTACATATTCATCCAACTTAAACAATATACAAACAAGTATTAAAAGGTGTGCAAAGAATCACCAAACGAATTATTTCAAACACTCCAAACTAACAAAATTCAAACCTAAAACAACAATACCACCTAATACTCAATTCCATCCTCTCCACCATCATCATCAAGGTATTTACGTGAGCTTTGAATTCTTTGACGTCTAACTCAAGTGTCGCCCTATGCCACTTCACCATCTTTTTTCGTTCCTCCTCATACTTCCTAGCAAGATCCCAAACTTCCTATCGCATCTCCTCAAATTTCTCATATGATGGCAGAACTCCCTATACCTTGCAATCCATAGTAAAGACGTTAAAAGTTCTTCTCTGAGCAAAGGTCACATGCTCTTCCATTACACACGCCCCCAATTATATCCAACCAGCATGAGAGAGTTTCTTCCCCTTGATGGTATGATTGAATTGCCTTGATCATATGTCGGTTGACTTCTTTTGATCTCTTCAATTGCTTGAAAGTAGCGATTCTATAAAAAGTAAAATTAGTATATAATAAATGATATAAAATAAACTCCAAGTAAGATATGAACTTATGTAAGTATCCTCTGCCCGTGTTTCAACCTAGATTTCTTTTTCATCTCTAATTTTCATATGGGTTTTTTTCCATACCTCTTCATGAGTGGCTGGTCTATCAAGAGATGCTTTCTGCAAATGAAATAAACATAGTGAACCACAATTGCATAAAAAATTTACTACTATCTAAAATGTATAAATAATTACCAGTATCTTTATCCAAAAGGTCTAAAAGGAAAACCCAAAAAGAGTGACATTGAGTCCCTGGTTGTTTTAATTCTAGAGGAGATGAGTGATGCATCAGATGTTGGTTGCAAAACAAGTGTATCTTCATCTAAAAATGTCTAAAAAAAAATTACGAAAGAGTGACATTATGTCCCTAGACATTCCAACTCCTGATAAGATGAATGATGCATCTGATGTTGGTTGTGAAACAAGAAATGGGAAAAAACTTATGGAGAATGAAGATAACATAGCCACAGAAGGCGAGGTCAAGAAGTTAGAAGTTGCCTTAGAGAGATGCCAGTGAACTCACAAAGTTGTCATAACAAAGTAAGATAAAATATAAAGATGATAAAGTTTTGTTTGGGAAGAAGACAGTAATCATTATTCATTACTTGTTTAAATTCGAAAGTGTTGTATCTTTATTGAATCTCATAGATCCTCTTAACTTTGATCAACATATTAACTATCAACTATCTTAAGAAAAACACATTTTAAGCAACTGATTTAGAAGATAAGTTCTTATACATTGTTTTGCCAGTGTTAGTTTATAGAAAGAAAACAAGAGATAGAATTATTTCATATATTGGATGCATCAGAGCTGACATTGTTCGCAAGAGAAACTTTTTTAATATGAAACACTTATCTCATATACCGTCAAGGACATGGAAAGCTAGCTACAATTTTGGACAGCGTAATCACATTTTTTCCTATAAGCTTGATTTGACTATTAGTTTACATTCTTAATTTCAATATGAAGTATTTTATAACACTTAATGATATGATTTTAGAACAATTTTGCTGCAGCACTCAGTTTAGACAGGGCTGCAGCATCTCAGGCTCATCTGTTCAAGTTAGCCAACGAGGGCGGCTCAAGCCCAGAGCTTAAATTGTTATTTGAACTATCACCACCAATATCTTGTTATGTCTTGTTCATTATGATATCTGTGTGTTTATTTAGGATTAACTATTAAGTATTAATGTTTTTTTGTTTGTCTTTATCAAATTTATTATGTTTGCTATTTAATCTTACAAAGAAGATACCAACTTTCATTGTTTTACTAAGTTATCAGTAAAACATTTCTTGTTGTATTATAAGTGTGAATGTTCCCAATTTTAAAATATTCTTTTTCTGTCTCCTTCATGATAAAGAAGGTATCTTTCCAAATAAAAATAAGTATTCTATTTTTTTTCTTATAAAATAATCTAGCTTCAGAAATCAGGAACAAATAGATGACTACCTCCTTTATTAGTTGAAAACTAACAGTTATGTCAAGGCTAACTTAGTTTCTTCACACTCATGAGGGTGTTGATGACTACCCGCAAGTGTAACTATTATTCAAAGCAATGGATCTCACCCATTTTGCTCTCTTAATGACTCAAACCATATCTTAGGGCTGGAGGTGGAAGATACTTACCCTCCGTACAACCTCTCCTGTCAGAGATACTTAAGAATGCACTTGACTATAATAATACTTCTAATACTTTTATTTTAACTTAGCTATAGCCATTCAACACTGTAACAGTGTACTATTATATAATTCCTAGCATATTCTTACGCCTAATGGTAACAAAACATTGAGTAAGAATGTTGGGATAACATCATGATATTGAGTTAAACCATCTTCCAGGTTGGAAGGACCTATTTGTGTCCGGAATGGAAGCAAGAGCTAATCACATTCTCTGAATTTCTTGAGAGAATTCTGTCTAATGATGCTACCTCTGTGGAAATTATGTACTAAGCCCAGCATCAATTATTTGATCTGGTATTTTTTTTCGTTTCTATTAATTGCAACTAGGCCAGTTAAGTTACCTAGGTAAACTAGGAGTAAGCTTAAAGGATCAAAATGAGAGAGTAGTTGTGAATCTTTTCATGTTGTGTTGGTAACAACAAGCTTTCCCGTTCTTTCTCAAAAGGGATAGTTTCAATCCCATAAGAACCTGATGCACTAAAATATTTGTTGCAGATCGTTTTTATGGAGCAAAATTCTCCAACAACTATGTGCTGAGTTAGTAGAAACAAATTCTGACTTTTAGATTTAAAGCAGAAGTCTATAAGAGAAAATACTAGCTAAAATCCATGAGATTTTGGCTTTTAAGAATCTTTGTAAGTTCAAAGCTAAACTTGTAGTTGTTTCAATCAGATGTGAACACCGAACATGTTAAACTTGTACTTGGCAACATCACAGTCATAATGACCACCAATTATATACAGAAAACAAACAATAACACTAAATATAAAGTTCAAATTATGTCTTGCTCAAAACAAAGGAAGTTGCCCATATTTGACCCTTAACTATCCTGATGTACAACTTATACATTATCACAGGATAGATCATATCACAAAGAGGACATAGAATACACGAGACTAGATACAATAGAATATGAAAAGTTGTGGAAAAATCTAAAAAACATTAGATTGACGACAAAGAATAAACATATCTACCGTTTCTAAAAATACCCAAAACAAAAATTGGGTAAAATATATTTCCAAACAAAAAGGCACGTAGTTACTCAATCAAAAAAGGTGAAAATTACGGTTAATGTGAAAAACGAGTCTCAATTAGCAAGGAGAGGTTATTGAAATCCAACCCAACGACCAAATTAGCAAGGAGAGGTTATTGAAATCCAACCCAACGACCAGCACGGTGACGTCGGAGCTTCTGCCTAGTCTAACCAACACCTAAATTAGAATGTAGGGTTTACTTATGAAATTATAATTTAACCCAAACTCTGTTGTGAAATGCATTTTTAAAAAAATGGTGGGAAATAATGGGAGGAAGAGGGGGAACGAAATCCTTACAATTTTATTTTTTAGTAAATTGATTAACTTTACTTAGGGAAAAAATGGTGGAAAATAATTTTTGGAAAGGAGTTGGAGGAACAAGCTAAGCCATATTTTTTTTATTTGGAGAATTAATTTAACCCAAACCCTTGTCATTTTAAGCCACATTTTTTTAATTTGTTTGGAGGGTTAATTTAATTCAAATCCTTGCCATTTTAATTTTTACTAAAATATGATTCATTTTATATGTTGATTCACCCATAATCCTTACACACCGACTTGATATATAATTATTTCTATATTCAGGTTTTGACGTGTCTGCTTCAGCTATTTTCTTCAATCGTGATTTTACTATATCACTCCTAATTAATTACTATAAGTTATTTATATATTAAAAATTAATAATATTTAATAAAAAAGTAAAATAAATATTTATGACGGCACCGGTTGAACCAACTAGCTTTGCCGCATATGGTTCAGTTGCCTGCTTCAACCATGATTTTATTATATCCACCCAAATTAATTATTATAAGTCATTTATATATTAAAATTTAATAATATTTCATTAAAAAAAAAGTAAAATAGATATTTATGACGTGTTTGCTTCAGCTGCTTCAACCATAATTTTACCATATCAGCTCTAATTAATTATTAAGTCATGTAACATTAAAAAATTAATAATATTTAATGAAAAAAATATAAAATTGACATAAAAGGATAAATTAACTCTTGATGTTTTAAATTAACGTGACATCTTATGACATTTATGACATGTCTACTTCGGCTGCTTCAACAGTAACTTTACTAAATATCAACCCTAATTAATTATTATAAGTCATATAATATTAAAAAATTAATCATAATTAATAAAAAAGATAAAATAGATATAAAATGATAATTAACTCTTGATGTTTTAAATCAACTTGACGCCTTATATGATGCACATTTTAATCTTTTCAGAAGTATTTTCTTATAGTAATTTTGTTATATTACTTCTAACTAATTGTTGTAAGTGATTTAAGACATGTATGCTTCGTTGTTTCAATCATGATTTTACTATATCACCCATAATTAATTATTATGGTCATCTAAGCACTGTGCTACTTAAATTAGAATAGAAGAAAAAGTATTGTACATCATAATAATTAAGAACTTAAATTATTTTAAAAAATATAATTGGCTTTAAACGCCACAAAAGTTTGGACAAGAAGAGTGATATATATTATTTGAAAAGTACATAAAAAGTATTATAAATTACAGTAGTGAACAGAATATCTAAAAATAAATTATCTTTTATATATTTCAAAAAAATACATAAAAAAGATATAAATCAAAATTATTAATAACTTAAAAAATTTAAAGATTTAGTTGTCCTTTTACTTGGCTTCATTTTTTTCCTCCATTTTAATTTATTATTTTTTATCTGTTACATATTTCCAAAAACAACGTAAAAATTCCTAAAAATCACAATAATTAACAACTTAAAAAATTTAAGATATATAAAATATTTGGTTGACTCTTGAAATGATATTAGTGGCACTTAAATTAGATTAAAGAAAAGGTATTATAAATCACAATAATTAAAAAGTTAAATTATTTTTAAAATATAATTAACTATAATGCTACAACAGTTTGGGCAAGGAGAGTAATGTTTATTATTTGAAAATTTCATAAAAAGTATTATACATTACAATAGTTAATAATTTAATATATCCCCCAAAAAATTAATTTGTTATATATTTTAAAAAGTACGTAAAAAATACTATAAATCATAATAATTAAAAACTTAAAAATTTTAAAGATATAAAATATTTGATTGACTCTTGAAAATTATATTAGTGCCACTCAAATTGAACAACAACAACAACAACAACAACAACAAACCCAGTGTATTCCCACCTGGTGGGGTCTGGGGGGGGGTAAGATGTACGCAGTCCATACCTCTACCTCTAAAGAACTAGAAAGGCTGTTTCCGATAGACCCCCGGCTCAAGATAGATGATGCCACACAATTACAAAGCAAAACACCAAACGGGGTTACAAAGATATATAACATAAATACGGCAGGCAAAAGTAAAAGGGAAAGTGAAAGTGAAAGTGAAAGTAAAAGTAAAAGAAAAGTAAAAGAAAAAGAAAAGTAAAAGAAAAGTAAAAGAAAAGTAAAAGAAAACAAAGGAGAGCACCCAGATTCGTACAAAACAAGGGACGCGGAAACATAACCAGGATACTACCCCCAGCAAGTAATTCCCTACACAAGCGACCCATATAATTAATTAAAAAATTAAATAATTTTAAAAATATAATTGACTATCAAAGCCACAAAAGTTTGGACAAGGAGAGTAACACATATTATTTAAAAATTACAAAAAAAATATTATAAATTATAATAGTCAACAACTTAAAAAGTCTCCCAAATTATCATATATTCTTATAATTTAGCATCAATTTGGTATCAAATTTTGAATATTTACTTTTAAATTTTAAAATAATACTCTAAATATAATCGATGTCGAGCCCATGCTAACACATGCCCCGCCCCCTATTATTAAAATATGGGTAAATCAATACTAATTTAATTAATGAAATATTTATTAAGAGTATCATTAAAAGCTAAATTGATTCTTGACCGATTTTATAAGACCTATTTTTTCATCATATTAATATAAAAATAATCACATTAAACCTTATAGTATTTTTCTTATAGTTATTTGTCAAATTGACTCTTATAATGTGAATTGTGACAAGTTAAAAAGGAAAGAAGTCAGTATAAGCTGGTACTCCATTTTATTTTTAAATTTCGATTGTAAATCAACCACTGTTACTAAAACCTTTGCTAAGTAAATATAACAATGGAGAGTTGAGATATAAAACTCGTGAACATCCCTATATGTGAGTTGCAAATTAATGATTGAGTAAATTCATGTAAAAAAAATACATTGTTGAGTTAGAGTTATTGAAAAGGCGAATTTTGTAATTTATTTTACCGCTGAAAAATTGATTTTTTGAAAACATTTGTGGATTACGATACACCACTCAAAGTATATTAGGATAATATGTATTATTAGGGGTATTTATTTAATATTTTTTTTTATCTTTTGGATAATGATTTACTTTAATTCTTTGACCTTATATTTATTTTTTTGTGAGAATATGAGTTCTTGAAAAAAGTTTTGGATTAGAATACTTCCTGACCAAAGTAAATTAGGATATTACTATTTTACGGTGTTCTTTGGCAAATTTATCTTAATTTAACTTAAATATTTAGAGTATAAAAGTCCTTCAATAGTTGAAGTATATTTTGGTCAACCAACATTTATATTCATGTTTTTATAATAGTATAGATAAATGGATAGATATGTTGATAAATAAAAAATAATTCTTATAAATATTATTAATACACTAATACTTAGTATAGTTGTCAATATATATGTTAAAATATTATTTGCTAATATTACTTAATGACATCGCTAATATTTACGGTTAGTATAATTGTCAATGTATAACTTAGCAGTCAATAATATTTCTAAAAAATCATTAATAAATTTTACTTAGTTTAACTATCGTATAAGTTAATCAATCAATATTATTTTAATAAAGATATTAAAGATACTCTTTTATTTTGTTGTAGTTATTGATATATAGATTAATCAGTCAATAATATCGTGTGGTATATCTCTACTTAGTGTAGTCATCAAATTATAAGACGATCAGTCAATAACATTACATAAGAATATCACTTGTTCACTTCTATTTATACAATATAACTATAAGCTAATCCATTACTTATAGTATTACTTATACCACTAATAGACCATTTATTTCCATTATCAAATTAATTATAAGTTAATATAATTCATCAACTTTTATTAAGAATACGACTAAAACATTTCTACTTATTCTAATTATCACTAAAACATATATACATACATACACGTGCGCGCACACACACATATACTTTTGGTTATGTGTAGAAAAATAATGTAATTTAATAGTATGAAAAGAAAAAAAAGTTTTAAAGCAATTATTGAGAGATCAAATAATTGGTATCATTGCTATTGTTTTTTCTGCAAATATAAAATATGATTATTTATTAAATACTTATAAATTTTACATAATTAATTTAGTGAGAAACTTCCCTCACTACAATGAAAACAAAATCACAAAATAATTATGTGTATCTTATGGAGAATTCTTGGATAACTTCTATTTAATTTTCATTTATTCTTTTATTAATGCATTGTCACCAACTAAAAAAATATTTAAAATTATATTTAAATTTTCTTTGAAATTTGAATTTATTTGTTATTATTTAGTGAGGGAAAACCCTCGCTATAATAAATTTAATATTAGCTTTTTATTATCATTATATTTTAGTGAGGGATGTCCCTCTCCGCCTTTAAAAAAATAAAAATAAAAATATTAAAAATTATATTTAAACTAACTTTGAAATATGAATTTATTTGTTATTATTTAGCAAGTAAAATCCCTGGCTATAATAAATTTAATATTAGTTTTTTATTATCATCATATTTTAGTGAGTGACGTCCTCTTCGCCTTTTAAAAAGATGAAAATGAAAATATTAAAAATTATATTTAAATTTTCTTTGAAATATGAAGGTATTTGTTATTATTTAGCGAGGAAAATCCTTCGCTATAACAAATTTAATATTAGTTTTTTATTATCATTATATTTTAGTGAGGGATGTCCCTCTTTGCCTTTTAAAAAGATGAAAATGAAAATATTAAAAATTATATATATATATTTTTTTGAATTATAAATGTATTTGTTATTATTTAGCGAGGGAAATCCCTCGCTATAACAAATTTAATATCAGTTTTTTTATTATAATAATATTTTAGTGAGGGATGTCCCTCTCCTTATTTTTTTAAAAATAAAAATTAAAATATTTAATTTGTATGAGGGACAACGTTGCAAAGTCCCTCACAATTTCAACGTACAATTTGTTCCTTGCTAACCTTGATAGCTAATAGCGAAGTTTTTAGTAGTAGAGCATCGTTCAATGATACATAGACTGGAGAAAAACAAGAAACAAAGATAACTTTAGAACAATGTCAAATTATTGTATTGTATCCAAACATCCACAACATAAATATTTCAATTCCAGACTTCACTTTGAATTATTGCCAACAACAACAACAACATACCCAAGAAAATCCCACAAGTGAGGTGGGAAAAATAGAGTTTATACAAACCTTAGAACCACCTTGTGGAGGTAGAGAGACTGTTTCCGAAAGATCCTCCGCTCAAGTGCAACAAATCCAGGAACAAAGAAGGAAACATTGAAGAAAAAATAACAAACAATACGAAAACAGTGTAAAGTCTACAAGAGAGAAACACGAACAAGAACAAAATTGTACAATAGTCGAAACATAATAAACAACAGACTATGATAGATATCACAAGCAGGGGTTGCAATTCAGCAGCTAGTATGACGACAAACAACAAGAAGCCTAAACCCTCAAAAAGAAAGACAACACTCCTACCAGACTAACATTCTACCCTAATATGCGTCCTCCATACCCTCTTATTTAAGGTCTATGTCCTCAGTAACCTAAAGTTGTACCATGTCCTGTCTAATCAACTCTGCCCAATACTTCTAAGGCATACCTCTACCTCTCTTCGTACCAATTATCCAACCTCTCACACCTTCTTATTGGGGCGTATGCACCTCGACTCTTCATATGTCCAAATCATCTCAATCTCGCTTCCCTCTTCTTGTCTTGTATGGAGGCCACTTCCATATTTTCTCGAACATTCTCATTCCTAATCTTATCGCACCTAGCATGTCCACACATTCACATTCACATCCTCATCTCCTCAATATGCATCTTCCGAACATGGGTGTTTTTGACTGATCAACACTACCCAATATGCATCTCTGAATCATTGCCATGAATATAATATTTTAATTCCAAAATTCGTATAATTCTTGAGCTAACCAGTCCTAATATTTGTTTGGCTTTCAATGTGAAGCTGAAGAAGTATTTCAACTTTGATTTCTCTCAACTTTAATTTCTCCAAAATAAGTAGGTCTGATAACCAACCACATCAAAACTTTTCATGCAATCTAATTAGTAATCCTTTAAATTAGAATGAATTATCTAAACTATATAGATCTGCAGAGGACTCTGATTGACAATATTATCCAGAAAAATCAGGAATCAGAGATACCATGTTTAGATTCTTACCATCTTGCAAGTGTGCCAAGTGTATCAATATTTGCAAGCGCAGTTGAAGTTCACTATTTTCAGCAGCCAGAACATTTGTGTCTCTATTTTATATGGAAAACAAATGCAGATATCTCAAAATCCAGCTTTTAAATGAATGTATTAGACATGAAAGAAATAGAATGAGTTGAATACATATTAATTATGTATGTATACATTTATATGTTGATGTTGCATATACGCGATGAAGCAAACAAGGACATGCTTATATACATCTCTTCAATCACACTCAACCCCGTTCCTTTCTTTCTTTTTAGATGGTAACAAACCCTGTTCCTAAAAACTAAAAGAATGCAATACATATAGAAGAGAAGAGGGAACCGTTTAGAAAGCTAGCTGACTGCCTGTTTGCCCAAATCCTGTAGCATAGTAAAGCAAAGACAAGGATGTGAGAATGCAGGACATTCATTTGAGCCATGCCATACAATCTTTAAAAATGACAGAGGAAGACTTCAAAGCAGGAAGCTTCAAGCACAATAAAATGTTCCAGCTGAACTTAATATAATTAAGGCATTGAAGACAGATGGGCTGAGTTAACAGTCTGCTTTAAGAGCTTGTTCAGTACAAAATTTTAGACCTTGAGAGGAAAAAAAGCACCAGTCAAATACAACAACAATAATAAGAAACTCGGTATATTTTCACAAAACGGGGTTTGGGGAGGGTAAACTGTACGTAGTCCATACCACTACCTCAGAGATGATCTAGAGAGTTGTTTCCAAAAGACCCTCGACCCAAGACAAAAATATTCTAGAGAAGGACATATTATAAGAACAAGAAATAATAGGTAAAAATAAACAAATAATAACAAAAAAATAAGCCTACCACCATGGGCGGACCCACATAGGGACCTTCGGGTGCTCAAACACCCACTAACCTCGTATCAACTTTATATCTCTATATAAAAATTAGGAAGAATGCTAGACAATATAACAGTGAGCACCCATAGATACAAGTGATTGGTTGGTCTAGTGGTTGTTTGGGTGTGCTCAAGGTTGTTTGGATTTTTTGGTCTTGAGTTTGATTCTCACTCAGTACATATTTTATTTTAATTTTAATAATCAATTCTTCTCTACTTATTTACTACTTATTCACTTTAAACTTTCTTTTAGTTTTTTTCTCCCTTACCCGGTGTATTATTGTTCCTTTTCCCCTTTCACTCAATTTTCTTGTACTTTTTTTTCTTGAAAAAAATGTTTTATACAAAAAAAGAGTCTTTTCCTTTTTCCTTTATAAGTATAGTATTTGTTGCAGTTTTTTTTATTGATTTTTCTTGCTACGAGTTCCAATGTGATTGTCCTTTTTATAACAAGTATTAAATATATGCATTTATATTTTGTAATTGATAGCTAAGTTGGGGTAGAGTTGGGTAACGTCATCCATTCAAATTTTTTTGGTAGAAATATTGTCCTATTTGTTCATGCTATATATATTGGACACTATTTTACTTCTTTATGTATTTGCTTTTTGTATCCTGAATTCCTTAGTAAATAGTCGTGCTTTTTGCATTCTGAATCCCTTAGTGAAGAGTTGACCCACCATTTTTAAGCTAAGAAAGCATCCCCTATCTTTAAATCCTGGATCGGTCACTGCCTACCACAAATTAAAGTAATACCACACTCACCTCATTAAAACAACAAACATCACCAAAATTCAATGACCAAGACACTACAAGCAAAATACTACAACAACTGAAACAGATAACAAGACAAAACACACCAATGTACTATCAGAATCACACTTTAACTATTACCCATCCAACTTAATTTCTATCTAGAGTCATATACTTGATAAGCTGTAACTTCTCCATTTCATGTCTAACCATTTCCTTCAATATTTCTTTAGTCTACCTCTATCATGCCTGAATCTATCCATACCCAACCCTCACACCTCCGCACTTTGGCATCTCCTCATCACATGCCCAAGCCATATCAACTTCACTTCGAGTATCTTTTCTTCTACCGAAGTCACCCCTATCTTATGTCAAAATCTTGTTTCTGATCCTATCTTGCTTAGTAAATCCACACATTTAATATAACATCCTCATCATCGTCATCTTCATCTTTTTGATATGAGTATTCTTGATTAACTATCACTCTACCCCATACAAGATAACATGTTTAATAGCTACTCTGTAGAAGTTCCCTTTTAAGTTTAGAGACACCTTCTATCACATAAAATTACAAAAGAGAGCCTCCATTTCATCGATCTTTTACCAATATAGTGGGTGGCCTCCTCATTAATTTCACTATATACTTGGATGATAGACTTAAGATACTCGGAACTATCTCTTTTTTTAATGGCCTGGGTATCGAGCTTTCTACCGTATCAACCTTTTGTGCTCCCTCACTAAACTTGCACTCTAAATGTTCAATCTTGGTCCTGCTTAACCTAAATACTTTAGCCTCTAGGGTCTGCCTCCAGACCTCCAACTTAGCAGTAACTCATCTACGACTCTAGTCAATCAAAACTACATGATCCTCATATCACACACTCTATGACACCTAATTTACCACATCAATCAGTACATCGGTTTGTCTCCAAACATAAAATTTAGCATTAAATCCTCTACGACTTTCATAAATCAAAACTACATGATCCTTAAATAATACACATTATGGAAAATAAATATAGACTTAGATTCTATTTCGGATACAACCCTATTAGTGCAAGAAAGTGATCTAAGTCAACTCATACAGTTCTGTCCCAAGTCTTAGTCCCATAATACAAGTCCTTTATCGACCCAGTGTATTCCATATGAACTCCTTTAGCCTCTAATCACCTTCATAGAACCACTCTAGGACCCTGTCATAAGCCTTCTCTAGATCGATAAACACCATGTGTAATACAATTCAACCAGTCTCCGCATGAGATTAATGTTTTATATTATTGAATAACCTATCATGAATCTAAACTGAATAACCTATCATGAATCTAAACTGACTCTCAAAAATAGTCATGCTCCTCATCAACCTCAACTCAACTATCCTTTCCCAAACATTCATAGTTTGGTTCAACAACTTGGTAGCCCTATAGTTGTTACAATTGAATGTCCCCCTTTTTCTTATACATTGGAATAATTGTACTCCATCTCCAAGGTTGGGGTATCTTTGCTATCCTAAAAATAACATTAAATAACTCGATCAACCACTCTATACTTAAATAGGATCCACTAAAGTCTTACTTTGCTCAATATCTCTATCCCTACACATCCTATGAATAACACCCTTAACCTACTTGACCTTAATACGCCTACAATAACCATAATCATAGTGCCTCTCAGAGTGCTACAACTCCATCACTATAATTCATTTGTCCCTTTTTTTGTTTAAGAGTTTGTAGAAGTATGACTATTATCTCTTTTTAATGAGAACCTTTTCCACCAATACATTATCATCCACACCATTGATGCACTTTACTTGGTCAAGATAACATGTCCTCCGCTCCCTAGCCTTGTCTAGACTATGTAACCTTTTATCACTGCCTTTATCTTCTTATTATGCATACAAGCTTTTGAAATTCGTTGTCTTAGCTGTCATAACCAATAAATTAGCCTCTTTCCTAGCCATCTTATCCTAGACTTCTTATACTTTTTCCTATTTTTCTTATCTTCTCCTCGATTGTATTTTTCATCAACTTCTTATAAGCCTCCTTCTTGCCTCCACATTCCCCTGTACTATTTCATTCCACCAATAATTCCCTTGATGCCTTCCAGATCGACCTTTTGAGAAACCTAACACCTCCTTGGTAATCTCCCTAATGTAACTGGTAGCCTTATTCACATATTGTGTGTATCCCTACTTCTCTCTCAGCCCCCCTATATCTATTAGCTTCTATCGATCTCTAAAGCACTAGCCCTAGTTAAGTTACCCCATTTATCCTAGGTCAATCATCAATAACCCTCTTCTTTTATCTTTAAATCCATCATCAAAAGACACTGTTAAGTCAAAACATTCTCACTTGGGATAACCTTACAATCTTTACAAAAACCTTTATACCTTTTTCTAAGAAGTAAAAGTGGTATATGTGTCTTAGCCACCAAAATAAGAAAGGTAACCAAGTCTTCCCACTTTTAATCAGAAGATCGAATTCACACCATCAACCTAAAAACACTAGAAAAATCAAGAAGTGAAACTCCATCTTTGATCTTTTTCACAAAATCAAAGCCTTCATGTACATTATCATAACCCTATGATGATGACTAGATGTGCCCATTAAAATCATATCATATGAAAAGCTTCTCGGTGATTGGACATCTCTCACTACCTCATCTAAAACCTCTTAAAAGCTCTTCTTCACCTCTTCGTCCAAGCCTACCTGCATTTGCATATGCACTAACCATATTTAAAGTAGACTCTCCAATGACCAACTTAGTTGACATCATCCCATTATTAACCCGCCTAACCTCTACCACCTACTCTTTATGCTCTTTATCTATGAAGATTTCTACCTCATTCCTATTTTCATATTCTCGAGAACCATAAATTATACCCATCTTCATCTCATTCCTTAAAACTAATCCATTTGGTCTCTTGAACATAAGCTATATTAATCCTTCCTTTCACTAGTTCTATAAACTTCCCTTGCAAAGTCACTATGTTCCAAGACCCTAATCTCAACCTATAATCTCTCTTAAACTACTTACTCCTCATGCTCCCATCCCCACTCCAACCTTATACTCGGCCTTAGCCCTAACCTCACTTGGAACCTGACCCCAATCCTAACCCAGGCATATGACATGACCCTAGTCTACCAGCATTTGCAACATGCTATATCAGAAAAATATTTTTACCCTCGAAAGGAAGGATTTCTTTTTGTTCATCAGAAAAGCAACAAATGTCGAAAGAGAATCAATGGTATAGCAATTATCAGGAAAAAGGAAAAAAATGGTGTAGTATTCCGTACATACGAGATATTTTTCTTTCCACACAAGGACTGTACAGAATTCTAAGCTATCTTGGAATACTTAGCTGTACTAACAAGTAGAACTAATATACAAAATAGGATATCATTCTGAAATGGATTTTAGATAACCTAGTATACTTTATGAAATTCTCTCTCAAGAAAACCCTAGAACCTCAAAACTTAACCTCCAAGTAATCAAATTTCCTTAATTCTTTTTCCAAGATATCTCAATATTAAGGATTTCCAATTCAAGAACTTTAAGGGCTCAACTTTAAAATATCAAATAGGAATTCAAGATCAAGCTTTTTATTCAACTTCATCAATTAAGGTATGTGGGGTTTATGAACAAGGATATTCTTTCATCCTTGTGCCTAAAAACTAGTTTTTAATTACAAATTTACATGATTTTGTATGAATATACATGAGTTTAAAATTGGGGTTCATACCCATTATTCTTATTTGCAAGATTATGAGATTTCAAGTGATTTAGAAGTTGAATTGCATGTCTATTTTCGTATTTTCATACTTATTACAGTAAATTCCAGTTTTTGAGTTGAATTATCAATAGTTACCTTATCAAGCATGAACATTATGATGTTTTAACATGAATTTGATGCATGGGTTATTAAGCTCTAATTGGATATTGTTATTTCAAGTTCAATTGTTCTATAAACACCTTATGACTAAATAATTTTCATTTTTTTGATAAAGATTTGGTATTTTAATGTTAGCTTAGATATGAAATCCACTCTACAGTTTCAGGTTATAGTTTAACTTAGCAATTATACAGTTGGTTTTTGTAACAAACCATTATACTATATTTTAAATTGGATTTTCAACAGAATGAGCATACAGATTAAAGAGAGTAGTATTTAGCATCAAGTTGGGTATTCCATATGCCCCAAAACAACGAGCTAATATAGGTTCAGATTATCAAATTATTCCCATTTCAATATGGATGACAGATACAGATATTATCACTTAGATTAAGTTGTACTCCTTAGTAAGAGTATGACACCTCTCCCTAATATGAGTTTTTTCCATAAGGGAGCTAGACATTGAACTCCATGATAGCTCACATAGCTTATGTTAATTAGAAGAACTTCCCTAATAGTAAAAAGTAAATAAATAAATTTTGAGTGAATTTTCCTGCAGCTTACAGAAAAGAGTAAAGAATAACAAAACAACTTTTAGAAACTAAGTATAAAGGCTCACAACTTTACTCAGATATTGTTTTAAAGAAAGACATTAGCTACAGACTTCAATTTCCAGATTTCAAATATAAAAATGAGTCCTTTCTACACTTATACATCATGATTTACTAATAGAACACTAGTAAATATTATAGAACTAAATGTTATGACTGACTAGATTTATAAAATATGATTTACTACTTATGATTATGATCCTCTGTTTTTCAGATATTCTAGCTTATGTGAGTCATCTATATTTAGTATGTATTGTTTTACAGAATATGATATTGTTGAGACATTGTTTAACTTATACATTCACCATCATATACTCATTACATTCTCAAAGTATTGATCCACATATACGTCTATGTGCTACATTGTCACATAATGTAGGTTCAGGTGCTCACTTCCAGCAACATGAGTGATTTTGAGCATCTCCATCTATATCCCAACAGTTTGTGAGTCCTCATAGTTTGGGGACTTAGTCTTTCAATTTTTTAGCTTATTAGTATAGATAATTCAGTATTTTCAGACAGTTCGAGTCAACTAGGGGCTTTTCCCAGTGTAATGCCCTTATTTTTTTGAACCAGAATGCTACACGATGCTTATAACCCCAAAGGACGACAAACCAACCCATGACTGATATCTGTACCTGTACACTACATAATATATATGTAAAATGTAGAAAACATAAACAACAGGACATGAGGTTCAACTGAATGAAGTATCTGACTAATCAAAACATCCATATAGGGTAACGAATACCCAAAACAACTGAAGTCTGAATCTAAAATCTGAAAGCCTCTAAACACTGTCTAAGTAAGGATTGGAAGGAACAAGTCTCCAAATAACTCCGTAAACTGAGAGATAACTGAAATAGTAAATAAAGTCAAATCATATCGTCCTTAAATGAAGGAGACTCACTGCAACTCTATATGCTAAAATGAGACTGATACTACTGATTTGGAACTCGTGTCTCTAAGCCTATGGTGTAACATAAAAAGAAAGCACCATAGCGCGAATGCGTCGGTACAACTGAAAGTACTGAGTATACGGGTGAGGTAGGCTAAATGTAAAGGGTTACATGCATGAGCAATACTAACTAACTGACTAATATGGATATGAGAGTGAAAGCATGCATATATAGTAACTGAGATCGTGAATACATGATAGCTGGATTTGTACGCTAATACATCGTTTATTGATATCTAACATGACTAACACTGAAATTCTGATAACACGGGCTACTGTGTCTGAGAATCCTAAATCTAATAGAACTATCTGAGTTCCGTACTGTAACTGAATTAATTGTATCTGACAATCCTAGTATACTAAAGTCTGAAGAACTATCTGAGTTCTTTTAATAAGACTGATACTGAAACTGGGGGAGGTAGTTGTTTAATCAACATGCCCCATGTATGCCATTATATCTAAGCTGGGGTCCAATCTCTGCCCTGACTAGAAGGGTGTCAATACCGTGCCACTAGTTAAGACAGGCTGTGAGAACCCTCTATTGGCAGTTACTCAAAATGAGAATGGTGAGAACCCTCTACTGATAGGTAGGACACCTCATCTACCATTAACTAGCAGGTATGATGTCTCAACCTACGCTGGCTACATAGTTCTGGAATGCAAGAATTGCCTCTAGAAATCACACCCACTACTGGAAGGTGAGTTACCATCCTTGGGTTCACTCGATGCTAACTTCTAATCCCAACTGAAGAGATTAAACATGATTAACTGACTGGGCATGTACTGAGCTTACTGAATTCTGTTGACTGATGGAATACTACTGATATCTGATAACAATCTGAGATCATAAAGTTTCCCGAGTCAGATGACTGGCTGAATTCTACTGAATCATGGCTTGATTTCGAATATCGTGAAAACATGACATGGATCTAGGCACACAACTATATTTTTTAGGTATGAGTATCCCCAGGATTCGATGGAAGGAAACTGACACAACATAACTTACTTGATCATGAGAATAGAGTTCACAATTCATAACATTATAAGTAGGGGATATTATACTACATGTAGTTCTCAACATCTTATGCATGGTAGGGAGTGAATATACATCATGTACACATTGTATAACTCTTTTATCATAAACGCTTCATACCACAATAATAACAACACAACAATAGCATGGAATTTATATTGAAACATAATGGTCAACATCGACTTGCCATTTAGATACTATTGAGCCATGGAAACATAATTTCTAGCATTCTAGGAATTTTATCAAACACCTTGCATGCACTCTTTAAGGCATAAGTGTATTCATAAATTTCACCATATTAAGCCACCCAAATTCATGGGTTCCAACTAGCATGATCATAACCTCCATGAAAATACATCGAAATACTACTCTATACCACAAATAACAACCACCAACATGAATATGATCATATCACCACAAAAAAATCAAAATTTAGTATTTAAAGATTGATTCTTGAACTCCATGGATGAAAGGGATCCGTGGATGAACACTATACATACCTTAGATTGAAAATCCGTCAAAGTTAACGGTGAAATAGGCTTGAATCTTCATGTTCCCAATTGAACCCTAGGTTTGTTCTTGATTATTTTGTAAAGTATTTGTATTTTGGTGTTTAGAAATTTAACCATGTGTTTTGGGGTTTATATATGGCTAAAATTTTCTAAGTGTTGGACCTTATATTAAGCTTCAAAGAGCTAAATGAGCTGAATATGAAAGCAATGTTTTTCCGGGATCTTATAATATCTCCCCCTTGGTAATATTCATCCTCGATAGAGACTGACTAAGAGGGGAAATAATAGACTGTACAAGAACTAAACATGAATGATTGAAATATGATCTCACGACTAACATAACTTATAAACTGAATATATCATACTGAATATGTATATCTGATGCATGATTATATACTGGACTGATACATATATGCATGACTGAATATACAATGGTACTTGATACCAATTTTACACTGGGAACATGATCATGAAATTGATTACTAAGTTTGTACTGAATACTGAGCTTAAAACTAAATAAGTTTAAGGAGAACTGTCACCTTGAGCTTGATCTAGATTGGCGGAGAAGAGGTGAGGATACTTGGTACGCATTTTTGCTTCAATTTCCTAAGTAGCTCCCTCAACGAACTAATTTCGCCAGAGCACTTTGACTAGAGGGACTTCTTTGTTCCTCAGTCTACGAGTCTGATAGTCTAGAATTTTGACCAAAATTTCCTCATAAAAGAGACTGTTCTGAACATCAATACTCTGAATAGGGACTACAATTGATAGGTCACCAATGAACTTCTTGAGCAAAGAGACATGAAAGACTGGATGAACTGAAGCTCGATCTGAAGGAAACTCAAGCTCATACGCTAACTTGCTGAAACAATTGAGAATCTTGAAGGGACTGACATATCAAGGACTAATCTTTCCCTTCTTGCCGAATCTCTTCACTCCCTTCATAGTAGAGATCTTAAAATAGATATAATCAGTAATCTTGAACTTGATGTCCTTTCTTCATACATCTGAATAGGACTTTTATCGGCTCTAAGCAGCCCAAAGTCTTTCTCTGATCAACTGGACTTTTCCTAAGGCATCGAATACTAAGTCAGGCCCTATGACTGAGGCCTCACTAGCTTTAAACCACCCAAATGGAGATCTGCACCTCCTACCATAGAGAAATTTAAGTGGAGCCATCTTAATACTGGAATGAGAGCTATTGTTGTATGCAAACTCAATCAAAGGCAAGTGGTCATCCCAACTTCCCTTGAAATCAATTGCACATGCCATTAGCATATCTTCTAGAGTCTGAATGGTCCTTTCTGCTTGACCATCTATCTGAGGATGAAACGATGTACTGAGATGGACTTGGGTGCCAAGACTCTTTTGGAATGCTTTCTAAAAGTAAAAGGTGAACAAGGTATCTCTGTTTGAGATAATATATAACAGAACACCATGTAATCTGACCAACTCCCTGATGCAGAGTTTGGCATAATCCTCGGCTGAATAAGAGGTATGGACTAGAAGGAAATAAGCTGACTTGGTCATCCTGTCTACAATGACACAAACTGAATCATGTTGATGACGAGTTCGAGGCAAACCCATCACAAAATCTATTTTTACTTCTTCCCACTTCCAATTAGGAATGGTGAACTCCTGCATGGAACCACTAGGATTTTGATGCTCTATCTTAACCTGCTGACATGTAGAGCACTTAGCCACAAAAGCTGAAACATCTCTCTTTATTCCACTCCTCCAATAGATCTCTCGCAAGTCGCGGTACATCTTAGTGGCCCCTGTATGAATAGAGTATCCCACACCATGCGCCTCTACAAGAATTCACTGCCTCAAGTCATCCACATCTAGAACACAGAGGCAATCCTGAAAACGAAGGACACCATCTCCCCCTTAGGAGAAAACCTCAACCTTCTGAACTCTGACGGACTTTTTCCACTTGACTAGGCTAGGATCTCTATCTTATTTTTCTTTCACCTCAGAAACTAGAGATGATTCTGAACTAGTCTGAACACATACACCACCCTCTCAAGAATCAACTAAGCGAACGCCTAGTATGGTTAGCTAATGGACTTTCTAAGCTATCTTCTTCTTGCGATCCTCAACGTGAGAAACACTACGCATGGAGAGTGTACTGAAAGCGTCGGCCACAATGTTGGCCTTGACCAAAATAATAGAGTAAAAGGATTCACAATGCATAATTGTAAATTTAGATCATGTAGTTTAGGAAAACCCATGTACCTTAGATTACAAAGTTTAAAGAGTATAATTCGAATCTTGATTTGTTCCTGGAAATTTTGAACTTAAAGATTGATTTCTTGATTTGTTGTTCTTGGTGGAAACCCTAGTTTGATCTTGTTTTTGAAAGTGAAGAGGGAGTTTTAATGTTGTATAACTGATGATAATATACAAATAACATTTTTAGAAAGTCATTAAATCAATTACGGAGATTATCGGAAGAGGAAAAGTACCAAATAGATTCCCACACTACATAATTTATCAACACACTAAATTTGAATAGGATTTATTGACTTTTGTAACCTTTACACATAGAGTTGACGGCTTACATTCTAGTCCAAAAGTTTGGGGAGTTACATTTTCTCCCCTTTGGGATCATTTGTCCATGAATGATGAGTAAGGACACGTCAAATCTTAAAAGGTATGGAATAAGGAAAGTAACCTCGCATTGAACATTTTTCCTCAACAAAGTATCCAAAGGCATCGATAGAGCTTCATGATAACCCACAGTGAAACGCATAAGAACGAAGCATGAGGTAGTGAAAGCTTTCATATGGATGACCTTGCACATGAGTTCTATGAATAATTCTCATCACAACATAAGGCATGAGTTTATTTGGTGATCATAGGCCCTTTTTACATCAGTACTAATCATGAAATGAGATTTCGCGGGAGACAGGATTTAGAAGCATTTTCAACCTTACAAGATACAACGAATGTATCTTAAGTTTAGAGACACTATTCATTTATTCCCCAACATTAATCAACATACTTTATCATTTCCCTCCTACGATTCTACCATAACACATCTAATCACTTGAATTTTGTGTCCCGACATATAATAATTCTATGATGAAGCCCAACTCGGAGGAAAGTGGTGCTAACTTAAACTGCGGGACCTACACTCTACATCAAATTAAGAAATCACCTCACCCTATCACTGTAATCCAATAACCTTAAGTCTTAATTCAAGGAATACTAACCGCACGGCACATTGGTTTGTGTTTTCATTAATAACAAAATTTAAGTCTATCATTAGTATACCCACTTTATGGATCTCCCAACTAAGACCAGCCAATTCAATCATTCTCACTAAGATTTTCACCACATAACTCCTTCTTAACTATCTCACATAATGAAAACTCATTTCTCCTATAACCTTAGCTCTGGAAGTCAAATCAAAATATTCATCTTCAAAATCATCTTTCCCTCACCCAAAACACTACCACACTTTCATAACCACAATCATACTGATATATGAAGGGTCATTGAGGGACCCGAGCCTAAACATCATGAATGGATGTAACACTAGTCAATACATAGCTTATACTTATTACACTACTCAAGGAGGGACATGAAGTGAAGATGCGATAGAATAGACACGGAGTGATTTAGATATCAAGTGTCTGGATCATAAGTAAAGGGTTGTTCGGCATAACCACAACACAACATGATTTCCTAGGACATACTACGGTGAGAAACATGATGATTTGTATAACATAAGTTGAAATTCATAAAGTAAATTTTTGAAACAGAGATTGATACTTGAAGCTATTGCTTCTCATTTTCCGAGTTGAGATAGTCATAAGTTTGAACAACTTTATCACTTTGGCTAATTCTGGCATAAAATGATTCAGTGAAATATAAAAACATATTTTTTTAGGACTAAGCATGTTGTGAGACATAGTTTTAGATCATGAGCAATGAAACATATGTCTTGGATACTTGGAATATTGAATCACTGAGGGAGATTATTACTCCTTGTCTTGAAATCGGAACATGTCATGAGTTATATAGAGAGCTCAAACCGTAGGCATAGGCAAGACATGAATACATAAGACATTGGTAGAAGTCCATTCAAATCGAAGTAGGAGGAGCTTGCTTGACTAGGAATTGATTTAACATGATTCTTACTTGAAACTTGGCATCACAAAAAGAATTCGGGAACTACTTTAATCCATCATCTCCCCCTTAGATCAAAGTCACCCTCCTAGACTAGAGAATATAACCTCCCATCAATCTATAACCAGATTTCTCAATACAAAAGGGGATATCGGTATACACACGAACACAAACTTCCTTCAAGAATTTTAGATAAAGACAATCAATTTTTTCTAGGTTATCTCCGTTCAGGGATACTAATCATAACTTCCCCTAACCCCAAAGTCACAAACTTATGACTAACATTATTATAGGTATGTCCATCTGTGCTTCTAAATACTTAACACTCTATCTTCAACTCCTTAGAATACTCGCATTACACCTCTAGTTGCATAACTTACAACTTAACAAAATTTGTAAAACCATACCCAAGGATCATGTTGCCTACCTATATTTCCTCAATTCAACTCTAAGGAATACCGTACAACAACTCACCAGACTTTTCCATACTAAATTTCAAGAACATAAACTAGGTACGCAAAACACTTATACACATAAATGCTAAGGCATCCATTTTTAAGTACACTCTAAAGGCATTGCTTTCCAAGAATGCTACTCTTAATTTTATTCACTATCGTCTATTGTCATCAACCTACAATTCAATCTCATTAGCATAAACATCCTCACTCCTTATCACATAAAAATCCACTCTCCACTACTTTACATTCTAATATTAGACCGTTAATCATATAACTTATATCTTGAAATCTTACCAAATGCCACACTACCAGGGGGTGCAACTTATTCTTATATACTTACGCCCTTATCCACTTAGTGACTCACCCACAATTCATAATTTTAACACTAGTCCTCATATACACATATACCTTAAAATTACTATTTAACTTTTCATAAATAATCAACCTAAGATCTTTCACAAATCACATCAATCCTACTAATTCATTCCCACAAAACATATATCATTACCTTAAGCAACTACTCTTACCACCACATTCTACACCTAAAGTTCAAGCCTATAGCCTAGCAATAATCATGTACCACTGGTGGAACATGGAGCATATTATACTGGTCCATCAAATTGGGAAATTAACTCAAAATACTTATTTCATTTAACTACTACCTACAATCGCAATCCCTTTATGACATCACTATTAAAACTCAAAATCCACTATATACTTCTCATATAAAGTACTACTTTACAACCACTAAAGAAAAGATCATCAAGGGGGTAAAGTCACATAATAGACATGGTCAACCTTAATCTCATATTATAATACAATACGATCTTATCTACATATTCAACTTTCTCCTTTCATACTTACTTACCTAAGCATATATTTAGACTACCTTCAAATTCCACATACAAAAATGAGTCTATACTTATAACTTATTGGCTAATCTAACTGTTTTCATTCACAACCTATAAGGGATTTCTATAACCACCATAACTACCCACTCTAGGCTCTTTCCTATTTTGAATAAATAAAAAAAATCAAAGCCAAACACTTTCTCCACACACCACCATACAATCTATAGGTCTTGCCATAATATTATCCAACCACGTTAAAAGAGAAAACCACCCCTAAATCAAAGGGTTATACAAGTAAAACTACTTATTTGCGTAATAGTCATCCTCACTTTGACTGCTAACCTAGTGACTTCATGTCACCAACTTTCGGACAAAGTTACTACTATTAGGTCATGACACTTTAATATATACTACTACTCGAGAAGAAATACAGTTCCAACATTGTAATGCACATTATTCTGTGCAATAAGAATTTGAAAACTGACTGGATACTCTTAAATACCTCAGGCTAAAAAGCACAATTTCATTAAGATCAAAGTTTACTGTAGAATCAATATACCATGAAGCACTAACAGACTCCTCTCAAGTCCCTGTATAATTTTATAATCTTTTATGACTCAATCAGAAAGGATCATACCATTTAGATTCTAAATATCTGCACTTGAATAGCCTCAACAATGAGATATATCTAAGAATATTAGAGTAACAAAAGAATTGGGATAACTTTATTTTCGTACGGCGATACCATAACACGAACTAGAGTATGAAAGAGGAACATTCTGACTCCATAGCACGAACTAAAACATAGAGAAAGAGAGTTATTCCTAAACACCTTTTAGCCTCCTACTTATAAGTGTGGCATGATACACACCCATAAACAAAACTCTACCCGATACAATTGCGTATACACCTTGGTACCATGAACTGTACTTTGATATCAAGTTTGTCACGACCCAAGCCAGAGCCATAGCCATAACATGCATCCCAAACCATAAGGCCTGAGCGCTCTTCTAAATCTGGTAATCATGCACAATATTCACATAATATAAGAAAATTTATGGAAAATAACACATGACAGAACCATGGTCAATCTCATAACTTGAAAAATTTGAAAAGGAGTTTCTCAATATTCTAAAAATATGGCAACCATCTACAAAATCTCTAACATTACAATATCTATCATAAATTTGAAACATAACTGGGACAAGGCCCCCAATAGACCATAAAAAGAAAGAAGTAATGAAATCTAAAAATCAGGCCTTCTGAAATATAGAAGGCTCACCAACTTCAACTTTTGACACAGATGGATCTACTGCTGGATGGAACCGAGGGGCTCTGCCTTAAATCTTGAGATATAAGGGGTCAATACATATGTACTGGTACATAGATCAATCCAAAATAATGTGTGTGTATATATATAACATTGTTGAGATCAAGTATGAAACATCATGCATGAAATAATTAAAAATAAATGGGCAATTTCAATGATCTTAAAACAATCTTATCAATGTAAGTCTAATCTTTGTGTTACTTCGAAGTTAGGTCGTACACTTCTGAGTTAGGTGGTACACCCGTACAAGTCTGATATTCCAAGGGCTATATGGAATCCGTCATTGACTCGCCAAAGAAGCCCCCAACCTAATTTTGCCAAAATTATTAGACTTTTGATTCTGATACGCCACAGGGCAAAAGGAAAGCATATAATCCCTGTTAGGGAAATAATAACCTGTATTGAAAGAACATAGTTTTGGGCAATGAGTTATCTAAACTCGTGGCTTCTTCGGGTAACCACCTAACATCTCTTAAGCCCATTTTTAGCCTTTTATACACATTCATCTTTTTTAAATAAATTTCTGAAAAATTTGAATGAAATCAGACTTATGTTCTACTTTGAGTCTATTATGGAATTATTCGTTTTGGTATCGTCTTACCAGGACTTGCAAGTCATATTTATGAGCTATAAAATATAATGTTACAGTCTCTTCATTCAAAGCATAAAGTTTGGACCACCATATCATTCAAATAGTTCAAGAGAATTCATACTTCAAAACATATGTCAAATTATGCAAAGAATCCCGCTTTTCAATATTTCAACAAACATGTGGTGGTCATGTATTTTTGACAAACCATGCAATCTTTTATTAAATATCTTCAAAATTTATCGGCATATAAAACCCCTCCCATCAATTTAAAATCAATCTTAAATAATTTGACAATAGTAAAGAACATTGATACCATGCTTCTAAATATAACATTCTTCAATTCATAACATGAGAAAATCAAAAGATGTTGCAACCTGAGAGGGAGTGTAAATAGTCATGCTCTCAATTCAATTATCAAATTTAAATGCATATATATATATATATATATATATATATATATATATATATATATATAATATTCTTTAAGGGACGGCCTCAAGACCAAAGCAATAAATCAAAAGGATGCACAATGCACAATTGTAAATTTAATTCAAAACCCCTTTAAAAATTCATGATTTCTAAAACTTTAAACCTTATTCAAAGTGTTTTCAACAAGCCCATGTAGTTTAGGAAAACCCCACGTACCTTAAATTACAAAGTTTAAAGAGTAGAACTCGAATCTTGATTTGTTCCTGGAAATCTTGGACTTAAAGATTGATTTCTTGCTTTCTTGTTCTTAGAGTAAACCCTAGTTTGATCTTGTTTTGAAAGTGAAGAGGGAGTTTTGATGTTGTATAACTGATGATAATAGACTAATAACATTTTTAGAGAGTAATTAAATCAATTGTGGAGGTTTTCGAAATAGGAAAAGTACCGAAACACCCCTTTTA
This sequence comes from Capsicum baccatum var. pendulum, assembly GCA_030864225.1. Classification (NCBI taxonomy): domain Eukaryota; kingdom Viridiplantae; phylum Streptophyta; class Magnoliopsida; order Solanales; family Solanaceae; genus Capsicum; species Capsicum baccatum. The sequence goes on from CM061550.1 coordinate 80,763,666, forward strand.
AAATATCCCGCCTTCGGAAATTTGAATTTTGCCCGACAACTTGGTTGACGGACCGTCAGGAGGATGATGGGCCATAACCTTGACCGTCGGGTCATGTCCAATGATTGAACTCACTATTTTAGGGGCGACAGAGGGCTTTACGGTCCGTTGGGTATGCCCTCGCACCCTCGGCAGATTAATACCTCTCTGTAAAACAGGAATAACTTTTTACTTCGATATTGGATTAAAGCAAAATCGCTGGAGTTGAAAAGAGGACTCAAAGAACGTTTGTTGTATATATAGTAGATCCCCTAATTTGTTATATACAAGAAGTTATGGTCGACTTAAGTTGACCAAAGTTTGGACGCTCACCAAAATCAATCAATAGGAAAACTTTCAACTCGTCCTTCAGTTAGGGGATCTCTATAATCTCAATTCATGCTCAAATAGAATCCCACACTACATAATTTATTAAAAAACCAATTTTTAATAGTATTTATTGTCTTTTGTAACCTTTAGACATAGAGGTGATGGTTTACATTCTTGCCAAAAAGTGCGGGGTGTTACATTCATTATCTTCCCTGTGGGATCATTCGGCCCTGAATAATGTGTAGGGACTTGTTGAAGCTGTAAAAGGATGAAATAAGGAATGTAACCTCACATTGAACATTTTTCATCAACAAAAGTATGTAAAGGTATTGAAAGAGCTTCATGATAACCTATAGTGAAATGCGTAAGCACGAAGCATGAGGTAGTGAAATTTTTCATATGGATGACCTTGCACATGAGATCTATGAATAATTATCATCACAACATAAGGCATGAGTTTATTTAGTGATCATAGTACCTATTTACATTAGTACTAATCATGAAGTGAGATTTCACGGGATACAGGATTTAGAAGTATTTTCCATCTTAGAAGATACAACGAATGGACCTTCAGTTTAGAGACACTATTTATTTATGCCCCAACATTAATCAATGTACTTCATAATTTCCCACCTACAATTCTCCCATAACACATCCAACCATAAGAATTTTGTGCCCCATCGTATAATAATTCTACGCTGAAGCCCAACTCGGAGGAAAGAGGTGCTAACTTAATCTACTGGACATGCACTCTACATCACATTAAGAAATGACCTCACCCTATCACTATAATCCAACAACCCTAAGCCTTAATTCAAGAAAAACAAACCACACGGCACATTGGTTTGTATTTTCATCAATCACAAAATTTAAGCCTATCATTACTACACCCAATTTATGGATTTCCCAACTAAGACCAGCCCATTCAATCATTTCACTAAGATTTTCACCACATCACTCCTTCTTAACTATCTCACATAACGAAAACTCATTTCCTTCTTCCCCTACTCCTATAACCTTAGCTTTAGAAGTCAAATCAAAATATTCTTGTTCAAAATCATCTACTCCCCCACCCAACACACTACCACGCTTTCACAACCGCCTTCATACTGATGATTTGTATAACATTTGAAACATGGGTACATATATATGATGATTTGTATAACACAAGGTTGGAATTCATAAAGTCAACAATTGAGACAAATATTGATACTTGAAGCTATTGCTTCTTATTATCAGAGTTTAGATAGTTATAAGTTCGCACAACTTTATCGCTTTGGCTAATTCCGGCTTAAAATGATTCAGTGACATATAAAAACTTATTTTCTTAGGACCAAGCATGCTATGAGACATAGGTTTTGATCATGAGCAACATAACATATGGCTTGGATACTTGAAATATTGAATCACTGAGGGACATTATTTCTCCTTGTATGGATATCAAAACATGACACGAGTTATATAAAGAGCTCAAACTTTAGGCAGAGGCAAGACATGAATACATAAGACATTGGTAGAAGTCCATTCAAATCAAAGTAGAAGGAGTTTGCTTGAATAAGAATTGATTTAACATGATTCTTACTTGAAACTTGACACCACAAAAAGAATCCGAGAACTACTTTAATCTATGATCTCCCTCTTAGATCAAAGTCACCCTCCTAGACTTGAGAATATAACCTCCCATCAATTTATAACCACTATTCTCAATACAATAGGAGATATTGGTATACACACGAACACAAACTTTCTTCAAGAATTTTACATAAAGACACTAAATTTTTTTTTGGGTCGTCTCCCTTCGCGATACTAATCATAACTTCTCCTAACCCCAAAGTCACCAACTTATGACTAACATTATTATAGGCATGTCCATACATGCTTCTAAACACTTAACACTCTATCTTCAACTCCTTAGAATACTCGCATTACACCTCCCGTCACATAACTTACTACTTACCAAAATTTATAAAACCATACCCAATGCTCATGTTGCCTACCTACATTTCCTCAATTCAACTCTACTGAATACCATACAACAACTCACCAGACTTCTCCATACTAAAATTTCAAGAACACAAACTATGTATGAAAAACACTTATACACATAAATGCTAAGCCTTTCATTTTTAAGTACACTCTAAATACATATCTTTCCAAGAACGCTACTCTTAATTTTTTCATTATCCTATATTGTCAACAATCTACGATTCGTAATCTCATTAGAATACACATCCTCACTCCTTATCACATAATAATCCACTATCCACTAGTTAATGTTCTAACATTAGACCATTAATCACATAACTTATATCATAAAATCGTCCCAAACACCATACTACTAGGGTGCAACTTATTCTTATATACTTATGCCCATATCCACTTAATGACTCACCCATAATTCATCATTTTAACACTAGTCCTCATATACACATATAACTCACAATTACCACTTAACTTTTCACAAATAATCAACCTAAGCTCTTTCACAAATCACATCAATCCTACTAATTCATTCCCACAAAACATACATCATTAACCTTAAGCTACTACTCTTACCACCACATTCTACATCTAAAGTTCAGGCCTATAGTCTAGCAACAATCATGTACCACTGGTGAAGCATGGAACATATTATACTAGTCCATCAAATTGGGAAATGAACTCAAAATACTCATTTCATTTAACTACTACCTACAATTGCAATCCCTTCATGACACCACAATTACAACTTAAAATTCACTACATCCCTTCTCATATGAAGTACTAGTTTACAACCACTAAAGAAAAGAAATTCAAGGGGGGTAAAGTCACATAATAGACATGGTAAACTTTAATCTCATATTACAATCCAATACAATCTTATCTACATATTTTATTTTCTCACATCATACTTACTTACCCAAGCATACATTTAGACTACCTTCAAATTCCACATACAAAACTGAGTCTATACTTATAACATATTGGCTAATCTAGTCATTTTCATTCATAGACCATAAAGGATTTCTGTAACCACCATAACTATCCACTCTAGACTCTTTCCTATTTTGAATAAATAAAAAAAAAATCAAATCCAAACACTTTCTCCACACACCACCATACAATTTACAGGTCTTGCCATAGTATTTTCCAACCACCATTAAAGAAAGAACCACCACTAAATCAAAGGGTTATACAACTAAAACTACTTATTTGTACAATAGTCACCCTCACTTTGACTACTAACCTAGTGACTTCATGTCACCAACTTTGGACCAACTTACTACCATTAGGTCATAACACTTTAACATATACTACTACTCGGATAGAAATATAGTTCCAACATTCTTCTACACATTATTCCTGCAACAAGAATTTGAAAGGGACAGGATACTCTTAAATAACTTAGGCTAAAAATCACAATTTCATCAAGATCAAAGTTTACACTAGAATCTCTAACAGACTCCTCTCAAGTCCTTGGACAATTTTATAATATTTTATAACTCAATCAGAAAGGATCATACCATTTAGATTTTAGACATCTGCACTTGAATTGCCTCAATAATGAGATATATCTGAGAACATCAGGGTAAGAAAAGAATTGGGATAACTTTACTTTTATATGATGACACCATAGCACGAACTAGAGTATGAAAGAAGAACATTCTGACTCTATAGCACAAACTTGAACATGAAGAAAAAGATACATTCCTAAACGTCTTGTATCCTCCTGCTTATAAGTGTGGCACGCTACATACCCATAAATAAGACTCTACCCGATGCAATTTTACAAACACCCTGGGACCATGAACCATGCTTTGATACCAAGTTTGTCACAACCCGAGCCAGGGCCCTAGCCGTAATATGCATCCCAAACCATGAGGCCCCGACGCTCTTCTAAATCTAGTAATCATGCAAAATATTCACATAATATAAGAAAATTTGTGTAAAACAACCCATGACCGAACCATGGTCAATCTCATAACTTGAACAATTTGAAAAGGAATTTCTAAATATTCTAAACATGTGCCAACCATCTGTAAAATATCTAACATTACAATATCCATCATAAATTTGAAACATAATTGGTACAAAGCCCCCAGTAGACCATAAAAATAAAGAAGCAATGTAATCTGAAAATTAGGTCTCCAAAATTGAGAAGGCACACCAACTGCAGCTTCTAACACACACAGATCTTCTATTGGATAGAATCACAGGATTGTGCCTCAGATCCTGAGATATAAGGGGTTAATACATTTTTACTAGTACGTAGAGCAATCCAAAATAATATGTGTGCATATATATAACATAAATGAGAGCAATTTTGAAACATCATGCATAAAATAGTTAAAAATTCATGGGCAATTTCAATGACCTTAAAAAAAATCTTGTCAATGCAATTCTAATCTTTGTGTTACTTCTGAGTTAGGTGGTACACCCCTACAAGTCTGATATTTCGCGAGCTATATGGAATGTGCTATTAACTCAGCAGGGAAGCCCCAACTCAAGTTTACCTCAAGAGTTGGATTTTATGATTCTGATACGTCACAGGACACTAGGCCATCGTATAATAACTCTTGGGAAAATAATAACCCATATCGATAAAACACGGTTTTGGGCAATGAATTATCTGAACTCGTGCCTTCTTTGGGTAACCTCCTAACATCTCTTAAGCCTATTTTTAGCATTTTATAAACATGCATCTTTCTAAAATCAATTTCTTAAAAATCTGAATAAAATCTGACTTATGTTCTACTCTGAGTCTGTTATGCCATTATCTGTTTTGGTATCATCATTCCAAGATTTTTAAGTCATATTATGAGACATAAAATATCATGTTATAGTCTCTTCATTAGAAACATAAAGTTTGGACCACCACATAATTCAAACATTTCAAGAGAATTCATACTTCAAAACATATCTCAAATTATGCATAGAATTCCTGTTTTCAATATTTCAACAAACCTGTGCTGGTCATGTATTTTTGACAAACCATGGAATCCTTTCATTTTATGTCTTCAACAATTATCAACATGTAAATCCCCATCTCATCAATTTCAAATCAATCTTAAATCATTTAACAATAGTCAAGAACATTGATAACATGCTTCTAAATATAACATTCTTTAATTCATAACATGAGAAAATCAAAAGATATTGCAACCTGAGAGGGAGTGTAAATAGTCATGCTCTTAATTCAATTATCAAATTTATATGCATACATACATATATTTATATATATATAAACAAAAATCAATCTTTCTTTAAGGGACGACCTCAAGAACAAAGCAATAAATCAAAAGGATTCACAATGCACAATTGTAAATTTAATTCAAAACCCCTTTAAAAATTCATGATTTCTAAAACTTTAAACCTTATTCAAAGTGTTTTCAACAATCCCATGTAATTTAGGAAAACCCTACGTACCTTAGATTACAAAGTTTAAAGAGTAGAATCTTGATTTGTTCCTGGAAATCATGGACTTAAAGATTGATTTCTTGCTTTCTTGTTCTTAGAGGAAACTCTAGTTTGATCTTATTTTTGAAAGTGATGAGGGATTTTTGATGTTGTATAACTGATTATAATAGACTAATAATACTTTTATAGAGTCATTAAATCAATTGGGGAGGTTTTCGAAAGAGGAAAAGTACTGAAACACCCCTTTTTGAAACCATTGTTTTGATGTTATTTTTGAAAGTGAAGAAGTTTTGATGTTGTATAACTGATGGTAAAAGGCTTGGTTGATGGACCTCGTCAGGAGGGTGATGAAACATCACCTTGACCATCGGGTCATGTCCCATGACTGAACTCACTATTTTAGGGGTGACAGATGACTTAACGGTCCGAAAGATCGACCGTCGCACCCTCGGTAGATTGATACCTCTCTGTAAAATGGGCATAACTTTTTACTCCGATATTACATTAAGGAGAAATTAGTGGCCTTGGAAAGAGGTCTCAAATTCCTTTTGTTTTATATATAGTAGGTCCCCTAGTTAGTTATATATAAGAATTTATGCTCTATTGAAGTTGAATCAAGTTTGGATGCTAACTAAAACTCAATCGATAGGAAAACTTTCAACTCGTCCTTTAGTTAGGGGACCTCAATGATCTCAATTCATGCTCAAATAGATTCCCACACTACATAATTGATTAACACAGTAAATTTGAATTGGATTTCTTAGCTTTTGGAACCTTTACAAATAGAAGTGACAATTTACATTCTATCCTGAAAGTACGGGGTGTTACACCAACACAAATACAATACACACACAGTGAACAAGGGTAGAAAAATGGATATAGGATTAAGAGTGTGAGGGAGAGATGTGAGAGAGAGATAGAAGAAGAGAGAGAAGAGTGAAACAGAATTGATTGGAGAGAGACTGGAGCAACAAAAAGAGGAAAACACTCGCTGGAAATTTATGGATTAGCCACCAGAAACCACCTCCGTCACTGTCATTACTGCTCTATAATTTATCACTGGAGAACATCTCCGTTTACCAAAATTCATCCAAATCATACTGTTTTCTGTCAAAACTAACCTAAAATTCCAAAGTTCTGCCAGAAACGTGTACGGGTCTTGTTTGTTTTTTGTATTCTATGTTTGATCTTAGCGATAAACAAAGTGATGGGTGTATGTCGGAGCTGGTTTCATATTGAGGTTTCATTCAAGACTTTGATTGTGGTTCAATTTGAAGAATCATCTTCAATTAAAATTGAGGTCCATTTCTCCTACTCATTCTATATTTTTATTCTAAATTTTGATCATTGTTTGTGGATGTGAATGACCGGCATGCTTAGCATGTTAGATTCTATGTGAAGTGTATGTTTTTTGATGCATAATTGGATTTTTGAAAATTAAAAGGGAAAAAATATTGACAATCGAAGAGTTGTTAAATCAATTTGGGGCGGGAATTGAAAAATCTATAAAAAGGCAAATATTGATTGTATGATTCATCGATGGTTATTTGATTTGAAATAAACACTGATTATGTTGATTTCGTTATTATCATATTTAGACCATAAATTAATTAGGAAAATACTAAGTTGGGTAGGCGAATTGTAGGAATTGATGATTGTGGAATGATTGAATTTTTGTGCTTGAGATTGTTTTATTTGGTCGCTTGAAATTAAAAAATGTATTCATTTTACCGGGGAATGACCCGAGCTAACATTGCACTTATTCACCGGGGAATGCTCCGAAGTATCATGTACGCAAAGAAGGCTTGTGATCAAGGCTTGAGGCATCGGGTAAAGAATTGAAGTGTAGTTTAGGATTAGTGTAGATTTACTTTTCAGTACCTTTTTATTTGGGGATATAATAATTGGACTGGACACTATATTTTTAGACTTATTTTGTTTGTTGTTTGATTGATTATTTGCATGTTTTGTGTGATTTATACATTCATATTGTCAAATTAGATGATATGCTCCACCAAGAGGCCATGGTTTAACCAAGGGATCGAGGGGTGCCTAACACCTTCTCCTCAATCAACAAAATTCCATAACGAAAATCTCTATTCGTGGATCAGTTTAAAAGAGTCAAAATCATTTTGAAAAGGGATTTCCAAAGGTGACTTGGCACACCCAATTTATGCCAAGTGAAGTTTCTTATTTTTGAATATGAAAAATCCTTTTTGAAACAAATCTTCTTTTTTTCAGCTAATAATAAAAACCCTTTCAAACTTAAAATTAATCTTTTTTTGGTTAAAAAAGGGTTGTGACAGATCTCTCGACTCTTCTAGGGATTTTTCAGAATTTGAGCTTATTTGTTTAGAGTTGTATCGACTTAGTTTGACATTATGGATGTATAGATGTTGTTTGTGTTGTTGTTAGTATTTGTTATATCATTATTGAGTGCCTATTTGCTACGTGTTTACAGTTTTTCCTCTTATGTGTTACCAGTTTATATTTGACTTCCTTTGCATAACCCGAGTCAATTTTTTCTGCAACAAATTTTGTAGTACACGCTGTGTACATGATATCTAGTTGAGTCACCCTTATTTTAGGAGGGGGATCCATCGGTTGGTATGGAGTAGGTGGAAAGCAATTGTAGCTACTATCAACCATACGCTCCCCTGAATAACCTTATTAGTAGACTCCAGCATAGGTCAGCCTTTAGGTCATGCTTATCTATATCATATTAAGACCTTGCAGGACCCACTTGGTCCTTTGTAGGAGGCTCACCCTTAAAGCATCCTTACATGCTAATTGTTGCATCTTTGAGCACAATAGGGTCATTTAACGAACTGATTTGAGGAAAACCATGTGCTAGAATTAAAGAAGCGTGTGTTTAGGCAAGAAAAAAGCAAAGTGAATCCAAAAAAAAATAGAGTTTTAGAGTTTTTTTAAAGTTTTTTATGGTTTTTGTTTCTCATAATCTAAAAATTCAAAAAGTTTATTTTTACATTTTGCACTTATTTACTAAAAAAAAAAGCATCAAAAAGATTTTACATTTGTTTCCTTTAGCAAGTATTTATAATTCAAAAATTTCAAAAGATTTTTATTTAATAGGAGATTTTTATAAAAGAAATTCAAAAAAATATGGTAGAAGTTTTGTACATTGCATAAGACAAAAATATCAAAAAGATTTTTTCTTTCATAGTTGTTGGTGTCATTTTTATATGATGTATCAAACTGAAAACTCAAAAAAGATGTTATTGACTTTTTTCATCATCTGTATTTGGTCGTGTCTCTTAAGTCAAGGTTTAGTTTGTTTGATCTTTAATTGTCCAATCTAGATAAATTACGCACACCTAATTCTCCTCTCTCGGGAGTGAGATACGTAGGCAGCCTTTCGTGGGTTCGATGATCTTATTTTAAAAATCCCAAAAGATGTTTCTTCACTCTTCATTTAGGATAAGTGTCATTTATATCTTTAACAATAAAACTACGAAAATTTTCCCTTTAATAGTTTCAAGTTTCTTTTTTGTATGAAATTCAAAAACAAAAACCTAAAAAGATTTTCCTTTGATAATCATAGGTTTCATTTTTTGTATAGAAATCTAAAAAAATTCAAATATATTTTGTGCACTCTTCATTTAGAGTAGGTGTTTCATATACATCTTTAAAAGAAAACTACAAAAAGATTTTTCTTTAATAGTTTCAAATTTCATTTTCATATCAAATTCAAAATCGAAAATCCAAAAAGATTTTTCTTTGGTAGTCATAAGTTTCATTTTGTATAGGAATTTGAAAAAATCCAAAAAGTATTTTTCTTTTTTTGTTTCACTTTTCATTTATAGTAGGTATTTCATATACATCTTTAAAAGGAAACTACAAAACTAGTTTCCTTTAATAGTTTCAAGTTTGATTTTCGTACGAAATTCAAAATTGAAAACCTAAAAAGATTTTCTTTGGTAATCGTAGGCTTCATTTTGTATAGGTATTTTAAAATTGAAAAATTCAAAAATATTTTCATTAATTCTTTTGACAATTTGTTAATTTTTTTTCTACTCAAAGTTTCAAAAAAAAAAAAGAAGAAGAAAAAGAAAGAGAGTTTGATCGGCCATGTTGTGCCAAAACTTGACGAACTACGCACACCTAATTCTCCTTTTTCAAGAGTGAGATACACATCCTCCTTTATTTTGGATTCAGTGATCTTTTCAAGAAAAATAGAAAACAATTTTGAAAAAGTTTTGAACTCTAACATGTTTGCTATCTCTTATTCAGTTAGTTTAAGGTGGTTGGTTTGTGGGACTCTGGCGGGTCCTCTATATTACACCAAATATAAGAAAGGTTTAGTTGTGTCAAATAGGGATATAGAGTAACCTCATGGATCAAGAAAAGGGTTAAGAAAATGAGAGTTTAAAGGAAGAGAATTTGAGACTAAGACAACAAATGATGAAAATATATGGATCTTGGTCCAGTAGACTACCTCCTCTATTCCTCAATATTGATCCTACAAATATATTGAGTTTTTACATCACAATTGCAAAGTTAGTTTTGTATTATTTTTGACGCACCACAACATGCCTTGGAATTCATGCCACGTCAGCTGCATCTCAATATTTTCACCACTCCTTCTTTAGCTCCTCAGTATAAACTTGCTACATTCACAACACTACATATCGGTTGTGATTTTACTGCTCAACCCTCTATTGAGGCTTCCACATTAGCTATCTACCTAATGATTATGGTTTCCCATTCCTCTAGTGAACCCATGTTCAATACTTTTGATGATCATTGCTATAATCCTGAGTCTACTTTTAAGTTAACTGGACCACCAAATTTCTTATCAAGAAGTTTGACATGGTTAAAAAGCAAGAGAAAATGGTTGGAAAAATGAAGATTACAGAAAATGCTATGAAAAGTTCCCTAGAACTCGTTGGTAAAGAAGATATTTCATATAAAGACTGGGCATATCTTCAAGTGTCAACCTTCCGTAAAGCTTTGAGATATTAAAATTTAAGGAACATAATGGACATAAGGAATCCATGAAATATTTGGGACAATATGAAAATCAATTAAGGGAAATTGGAGGGAAGAAGAATGAAAAAGATGCAGTTGCTATTGTAGTTGGACAATGGGAATGTCCAAGAAGACGACATTGTCGTTATCCTCAGTGTCAAGCCCAAGTTCATGCCCAAGCTCTATATAATCACTCCCAAAACCCATTATACTTTATTTCCCTACCTCTATACCCAACATATGGTGCACAACCATATGTTTAGCTCTCTTTTTACTCACAATGGCACACACCAATGCCTTAAAGTCACCCTCTAACTTCACCAAAAGATCAAAGCCCTTCTAGGCCCAAGGTTTGATCCAAGTCAAACAATGGAAAGAGAAAGAAGCCTCAAGATAGTTTCACACTAATTGGAGAGTCGTATGCCAGTTTATTCTTGAGATTGGTATAGTGGGGCATGATTGCTACTCTCCTTAGGTATACTCCTAACCCACATTCAAGAAGTTTTGATCCTAATGTATGATGTGCATATCATTCTGATGTTTAGGGTCACAATATGGAAGATTATCATGATTTGAAAATAAAAATAGAAAAGATGATTCAAGATAAATAGATTTTGGTACAGACCATGGACAATGGTAGAAACTCTATTCATGCTGATATGCAAATTAGTGGCTAAGATGTCAAGCTTAGCAATTGGTAAGATCCGCCTCTCCTTAATTGGAAGGGTTTTTCATATTTTGTTTTGTTTTTCTTTTTGTTTTTTAAATTATTTCAGTGTTGTAGTTCAGAATCTATCTTGTTTTGTTTTTCTGTCATTTTTGTTTAAACCCTTCTATCTTTTCTTTTAATGAAATGTGGTGTCCTTGTTGTTTTTTATTGTTTTAAGTTGTTTGTTTGTTTTCTTTACATAGTTTATTTTATGTTTGTTCTAGCGACATGACATACTAGAGGAATTTTCAGCTAGATCTTAGAATCCAATTTAAGCATAAACTTTGAATCAAAGGGCTAAAGTTAGAAAAAGTCATTTGAGAAATAGGTAGAATGTTGAGACATTTGGTGACCATGCTAAAGTCTTCTTTCAAAATTAACACAATTATTTTAAGAATCACAAGAGTAACTTGGTCATTAATTGAAAGACATATCTCGATTAGGTCTAACAGTAGTGCACGATACCATATTAAGAGGAACAGAAAGAAAATCAATTTCACGAAATCATGAGTCATTCAATGTGAGGAATGTACAATAAAGGTGGAGTTTTCTAAACAAGTAGAGACGAAAAAGATCAGTTAAAGTTAATGTTGTAAAAAAATGTCACAAGTGATCTTCATCTTTCACTTTCATATTGCATGATGTGTATGTGCCTTTTTAAGGATTGATATGACAAAGACATTTCCTTCTGCTATTCAAATATTGTGTCATCCTTTGTTTACCCCATTTAATCCTTAATGTTATTTTCTTTCATATCCATCTTTTGGAATCAAGTAGAGTCAGCAAAGCTAAAAAAAAGTGTCAAGCAAAAGAATAGAGTAAGAAAAGTTTCAGAAAAAAAGAAAAAGAAAAAAATGTTTCCAAAAAGAAAGAAAAAAGAAGTGTCAAGAATAATAGAGTCAGAAAAAAATCTCAAAGAGAAAAGAGTTAATAAAAATAAAAAAAGATTCAGAATCAAGCAAAAGAACGAGTTGTCGGAACTATGTGTGACTTGATTCTCCTCTTTTGGGGGTGAGATATGTAGGCTTCTCTACTTTGGGATTGGTACATTTAAATAAATAATTTAAAACTACCCAGTCAAAAGAAACAGGGGCATGAGTTAATTTCCATTGTTTGAGTCGATTCCACAAGTTGTAAGTCTCATCTTACTTTAAGTGTCATTTGGGCCTCATGTCGTCTTTTATTTCTAACCTTATTCAAAAGCCAAGTTACAACCAAAGAAATACCTACATATCAATCTTTGAGAATGATAAGTCTAAGCATACAATGCATAAGATAACGTATTTTAGGAACTACTTGTCTTCCTCAGCATAAGGAATCAAGAGAGAAATAAAAATAAAAGATCCTTATTGGTGAAAACCCTCAAGGGCACCATAAGACAATGGTGAGCTGAGAGAAAAATGAGAGAGACTTGTTAGTGAAAATCCTTCAAGATGTCACTAGCTGAATGAGGTCTGAAATAAAATTGACCTAAGAAAGCAACTCAGTTTCAAGACCATTGGCTCAACAACAATTGGTCAAAGTTTGGATGAAAAGATCAGAGCCTAATCCAAAATGCATGACATAATCATTAGAGTTGACTTTCATTTTTAGATAATTTTTTTTTCTTTGTTTCAAATGGGGATATTCATTGTATTTTCTTTCTTCTCTTTATTTTTATTTTATTTTCTTGAGTCAGTTATCCAAATAAAAAAACTATTTTCATTTTTCTCTTGTTATTGAGTTAAGTTCAGGTCAAAATAAGTGAAAAGATTTCAAAACTGGATACCGGCTTCTTTAATTACGCAAATCAAGATAAAAGGTCAGCACATGAAAGAGACATGATTGTGAGCCGAAATAAGGCATGGAAAAAGTTTTATTAATAGACAAGTATGGGAACTCATGGAAATACCAAGGTTCAAAGGGTTTATCTGAGTGGCATGACAAAGCAGAGATACTGTGTTTGTTTAAATGTCACTCTTATAACCAGAGTTTGGGTCAATGATGCAGTAAGTCAATGACATATGCTAATGGTTGGAAGCAAGACAAAATGACATGGAGTCAAGAGCAATTGTTGCAAAAGGTAATGCCACAAACCAGCCATCATATTTTTAAACTCACAAGTTTTCTTTGTATGAAATAGGAACACATATTACCTTCAAATAAAGGATTTCAAATCCTAAACATCAAGGCCGTAATTTCTCACTTCTACAAATGTAAGAGGAAATGTTACTGCACAGGTTGGGTGATCAAAACTATGGAAAAACTCATAATCCAATATCTCTATGAGATGCACTTCCTTGTTCGGGTAATTCAGGTTCATTTATTAGGTGATGCACTTCCTAAATTGAACCTTTACTCCTAGAAGTCATACTTTCTAGTTAAGTCCTTCCACTAAACCCTTAGGAGACACACTTCTTTGTTAGGGTAGTTTAAGTTATGTCTTAATAGGTGACATACTTCCTAACTCAATCCTTTAGTCCTGGAAGATGCAATTTCTAGTCGTGTGCTTCCATGCAATCCCTAGGAGATACACCTCTTTATCTGAGTAATTTAGTTTTTATTTATTAGGTGATGTACTTCCTAAATTGAACCTTCATCCTAGAAGTCCCATTTTCTAGTTGAGTCATTCCACTTGACCCTTAGGAGACACACTTCCTTGGTAGGTATTCAAGTTTCACTTATTAGGTGATTCACTTCCTAATTTAAGCCTTTACTCCTAGAAAATGTACTTTCTAGTTGAGTAGCTAACCCCTAGGAGATACATTTCCTTGTATGGGTAATTTAAGTGGCATTTTTAAGGAGATGCACTTTCTTGTTTGGGTAATTCAAATTACATTTATAAGGAGACACACTTCATTGTTTGGGTAATTCAATAAACATTTGTAAAGAGATACACTTCCCGGTTTGGGTAATTTAAGGGCATTTGTAAGGAGACACATATTCTTGTTTGGGTAATTTAAGTGGCATTTGTAAGGAGACACACTTTCTTGTTTGGGTAATTCCAATGAAATTTGCAAGGCACTTCCTTGTTTGGGTAATTCAAGCAACATTTTAAGAAGATGAACTTTTTTGAATTTCATGAAATTTTAATAGAATTTCGATGATTTTGAGGATGAAAACAAGTAGCTTTAGAATTAAATTGTTGGTTATAAAGAAATTCTAGACCCAAAAGAAATGTTACTCGAGAAAATTGAAGTAAAAGGTGTCTTTTATGTATTGAATGAAGGATTGGTGAAATTGATCAACTTAAAGGGTCAAACATAATTAGGAAACTTGATTAAGTTAGTTATGGACTTGATTAAAATTTTCAAAACTTTCTAATCTTTTCAAAAATACAAATCAACCCAACCCACAGCCCTCTTCAATCCAAATCAACCAGTTTCTCTCCTATCTCTCTCGACAGCTTCTCTAAACTCTCTCCCAACTAACAGTTCTACAAATTTCTCTTTTAAATCCTCAACGACTTCAACCTCTGATGAAAAATAGTTGGGATGCAATATCCTTTTTGACTTTAACCTTCAATTGACATGAAAGACTTTGTCTCCGTCCATAACAACTTTGAATTCTTCATTGTTTATTTTCTTCTTTCACTGGTAAAAAATTATGGCCTTTTAAGTTTTGAAGAAAACGAGAAACTTGAGCCAACTTCTGTTAAAGTATTGGGTAACAATTTTAATATTTATTGTTTTAATTTGAAATGCGGTCTAAATAACATTCTAATTTTTAGTATTTCTTATCTTCTCTTTTCGAAGTGAATTTTGATTTTTTGTTGTTTGTTGAATTTTTTTGAATTTTGATTTTAGTTGTTTGTGTTTTTATAAACAAAATAACGATTTGGATTGATTTATTCTATTCTTGTTCTTGGTAAAAATAATGATATTGTTGTTTTTCCAGTGGACCAAAATCGTGCTACTATTTTTTTCCTCCAACAGATTATCCATCTGGTGCAATATATTAACCATCTGATGCAACAGATCAACTATCTAATGCAACAGAGGAACCATCAAATTAAAATTTTGATGCAATAGATTAATCATCTGAGGCAATAGAGGAACCATTAAATAAAAAATCTGACGCAATAGATTTAACATATGATACAATAGTGTAACTACTGATGTAACAAATTAACCATATATTGCAACTGATGGTATTGCAAAAAATTTACAATCAGATGCAATAGAGGAACCATCAAATAAAAAAAATCTGATGCAACAGATTAACCATTTGATGCAATGGAGGAATCATAAGATTAAAGATCTGATACAATAGATGAACCTCCTATTGGATAAAATCCTAGCAACTCTTCCAACAGGACATGTCCAAGACTTAATTTTTCCAACTGCTCATTCATCTGCCGCAATAAATTACCCTTACATTAGAAGAAATCTAAACAATATTGATTGTTGATAACTGTTCTAATAGATCACTCATGTGTTGCAACAGATGTGTGACCTATTGCACATACCATTTATCTTTCTCAATAGATGAGTGATATGTTTTATATTGTCGCAATAGATTGCTCAGTCGTTGCTGCATGTTAGTTAACTGCTCTAACAAATCATTCATATGTTATAATATATGTATGATCTATTGCACAAACTATTCATCTTTCTTAATAGATGAGTAATATGTTTTATACTGTCATAATAGATTACTCATCCATTGCATAGGTTATTTAATTATTCCAACATATCACTCATATGTTGTAACAAATAATATTGCAATATATGTGTCATCTGCTGCATAGACCATTTATTTTTCTCAAAAGATAAGTGATATATTTTGTATTATTGCAACAGATTACTCATCCGTTACAATAGATTATTTAACTGTTCCAACAGATCACTCAGATATTGCAATAATGTGTGATCTATTGGATAGACCATTTATATGTCTTAAAAGATGAGAAATATATTTTGTATTATTGCAATAGAATACTCATCCACTGCACCAGGTTGGTTATATACTGTAATAGATATACTACTTGGTGTAAAAGATCAGTGATTTGTTGAAGCTGCTATTTTATTGTTTTGCTTGATAGATTTATGGTTATACTTTTTAATGATGCATTAATCAATTATAATATATTTTTTTATATTCCTATTAATTTTAGATAATATGACTCCCAAAAGAACAGAAATTGAATCTAGTCCATGTAAAGAAACAATTGAAGCAGCTAGACTATATCCACTACTCTATGAGCTTGCATTACAAGCGTTATCTCAATCAGGAGTAGAATATGATGAACATGAGGAGGATTAATGTTTTAAAAAATATGATACAAATGCTAATAGCCCTTCCACCAAAGAGTTTGTCAAAACCTTCAGCATTGATCGTTATCCTATGAGAATGTAGTGCGATGGTGTCATAATTTAATGAGTGATTTCGTGTTTAAGTCAGCCATGGGAAAATCTTTTGATGCCTTCAGAAAAATACTTTGAGAATAAAAATTAGATGCTTATTTCAGGGACAGCTGCTTTGGGAAATATCTTGATTTGTCGGAGGACAACAATGATCATTTCCAAATTAAAAAGGTATATGAACTTCTCAAGCATAGGTTTATGTATGAAAACAAAGATAAGATGGATGAGGTGTGGATAAATTACTATGGCATGCCTGTTTGTTTTGGTTGGAAGGAGTTTTCCATAGTTGCTGGACTAAAATGTTATCCTCCTTCTCCTTCTTAAGTTATACCTAATCTATCCCCAAAAAGCACCCCTTATACCCCAAAAAGGTAAAGGCAAGTCACGTGACCATGATGACCAGGTGTCCATTGCTGTTCTAAGCTTCAAAAACAAAAATTTGATAGAAACGTTGAAAGGTAAAGGACTTTCAAAGAAGCACAAGCAGCCATTGTGCTTGGTTTGGTTTGTATATAATTTTATTTGGGCGAGAGACATTAACAACCTATGTGTTGGTTTAACAAAGCTGTTCGAGGATCTTGAGGTATTTAACAACTATCCTTGGGGTTATGAAAGCTTTAAAATGAATGTCAAATATTTATTGACTCCGTTAGCACCAAAGACAGTCAACTTATATATCTTTCCATGGGATATCATGGTAAATGTTTCATTCTTTTATTATGATATCATTCATTTTTTACTCAATAAATGGTTTTGATTTATTGGTGTTATTTGTGTTTGAAGTCATTCCTTATTTGAGACAACAAGTGAACTACAGGAAAAACTTTCCTGTCCAAGAATCTTGAGATGGTTGTCGGCCAAAACAGTTAAAAAAGCAAAAATTTTGGATTTATTCAACCCCCCAAAGGATGAAGTATGTATAATTATAATTAAAATTTTGGTTTTAATTAATGATTTTTCTGAATGATATAATCATCATTCTAATATATCTAATGATTTATGTTAGATTGTGCATCGTCGCTTTTTCTAACCGATCGAGAGTTGAAGATTCCAATTTTTCTTATGTTACGATCTGTGCAATCTTGATTGGACCATAAGGTTGTTGAAAGAATAAAAATAGAATTGTTTGGAGCAACAACCATTACAAAAAAAATAATTTTGGAGGGTGGGCATGTTGTTGTTTATGGTCTTAGTGGTGATGGAGCTGTTGGTGAATTCACTTATGTTGCATTTTATCTAGAAGCTTGGGTTTTTTAGGAGATTGATTTCCTCTCAGGTTCAAGTAAGAGTGTGCTGTTGCTTTTGTGAGTCTTAGGGGTTCTAGTGTTTGATACACACTTTAGTTCCTAAATATTGTAATAGTTTATGTCTCACTATTTATCCTTTACTTTCTTTCTTTAGTTTGGTGTTTTGTAGCTAGTTATCTTTAGTTTTGAATTTGTGCTTGATTTTTTAGGTTAGTCTTCATCTATTCTTGTGTTTTCAACTTTGATCTTATATTATTTGGTATCAGAGTCAGGTTTGATTTTGTTCTAACAAAATCAATCTTGGGTTTGTTATCTAGAAAATTGTAACTCCTCGAAAACGGGTCCCAAGATGTCACAAGGTACTCAAGGTTACAAGTAGTCTT
Organism: Capsicum baccatum var. pendulum; assembly: GCA_030864225.1. Classification (NCBI taxonomy): domain Eukaryota; kingdom Viridiplantae; phylum Streptophyta; class Magnoliopsida; order Solanales; family Solanaceae; genus Capsicum; species Capsicum baccatum. The sequence goes on from CM061550.1 coordinate 80,782,084, forward strand.
GAGATAACCCTGTAAGCCTTATTCTAAATCTAAAACTCCTATCAAAGAGATTTAATGATCAATCATCACTAAAATACTAAATCTGAACTAATCTAGAAATTACTGAACATAATGTCTAAATACTTTTAAGTTAAAAGTCTAAACAAATCATACTATAAGTCTGAAACACACCTAATAGTCAGACAAGCCTCAACTACTAACAACTCGAGAGTCGCTGGGATAGACCCTTAGTTGACTCAAATAGACTAAAAATTATTGAACAAGCTACTGTAGTAAACTAAAAGTCTAAATAACTCAGTCCCTGAACTATGAAGACTCACCAACTATCAAGATGTAGATGTAGATGCTCGAAATCACTCACGCTGCTAAAACTGAGCACCTGAACCTACATTATTAAACAATGTAGTACATAGACATATATATGGGTTAGTACTTTTGGAATTTACTGAGCATGTGAGGATGAATTCATAAGTGAAACAATATTTTGATCTTAATAAAAATTCATGAAAGAATGCATGTTGACTGTAATGGCTCACATACTCTAGAATAACTGAAAGACAAAAGTCATAAATAATGAAACATACTATATAGATCTTGTGAGCCATTACATTTAATTCTGAAAACTGTACTTGTATTCTATTTTTAAATCATGCAAGCTAAGTATGGAAAGGATTCACTTTTATATCTGTAATTTGAGAGCTAAAATTCATGACTAATATCTGATGAAAAATAATATCTGAATGAGACTGTGCACCTTCATACTTAGTTTCTAAAGCTTTTCTATTATTCTTTTTTGTTAGGGATTTACTGAAGAGAATTATTTTAAAAACTATAATGCAAGTCTTTAGGGAGGTTCTTCTAATCGACATAAAACATGTGAGCTATCATATAGTCCAACATCTAGCTACCCTACCTCACGTTGGGGAGAGGTGTCATGGTTTTTCCAAGGAGTATAACCTGAGCTAGTTGATCACAATCTGTATCTGTCATCCATATAAATGGGAATAATCTGAATCTGAACCTATGTTGGCTCGTAGTTATGGGAAAGTAGGAAGTGCTAAACCCACAATTTCCACTCATTGCTAAATACTACTCCCTTTAGTATGTATTCTCATTCTGTAGGAAATCTACTTTAAAACTAGCATAAGGGTTTGAAATGAAAACCAGTTGTGCAATTATTTGTTTAAAACTGATACCAAACTAACTTACTAAATTCTATATCTTAGCTGAGGATCAAAGATCTAATCTTATTCAAAACTAAGTCTGATTTTATCATAGGATGCTTAAAAGCAAAAATCTGCTTGAAATATCAATACTCAACTTAGGGCTTAAAGGCCATACTTTAACTCATGTCAAATCATAACAATGTTCATGCTTAATAAATAAGATCTTGAAATTTCTTTAACAATTCTACTCAAGGCAATGCAATTTAAATTCTCAATATATGTAAAATAAGTCAAACATATGGACATGAAAAAATATAAATACAATTCATCATTCAAGTAACTTGTGATATCATAGTCTCTAAATAGTAATCAATGGGTATAAACCCTAAATCGAAATTCATGTGAACTCATATAAAATCATGTAAATTCGTAATTATAAACTAGTTTTAGGCACAAGGATGAGAGAATTATCCTGTTCACTACCCCCACATACCTTAAGTGATTAAATTGAGGAAGACACTTGACTTTGAATCTCTATTGATGTTCTTGAAGATTATTTCTTGGAGTTCTAGAATAGGGAACCTTGAATTTTTAATTATCTTGGAAAAGGAATGGTGAACTTTTGGGTTTATTAAATTTTAAAATTAAAGGTCTAGGAATGGTGAACTTTTGGGTTTAAAATTAATATTTTGTTTTTCATGATTTGCGAGCATGGAAAAGACTAAATTGCCATGAAGATTTAAAATACAGAACTGGAACACAGAATAAGACCTCACCGCGACGCACCAAATGGGCCATCGTGATACCCACTGCGATGTGGTGGAATTGTGGTGGCTCATTGGAAATAGACCACTGCAAATTTAGGAGTCACCGCAATGCGGTGAGTGGTTCATCGTGATACCCACCACGACACATTGAAATCGCTGTGACTCACTGGATTTTTACAAATCTGAATTGGCCTCCATTGCGCTATTGCGTTGCAATTTAAAATGTGATCTAAACCTTGTCTGAAAAATTCGCAACTTACCCGAGACATGCTACTTACACCCCCAAATATAATTCAACTCAAAAATTACCATCTCGGAGCTCAAAAGGTTAACTTCAAAATCCTTAATGTTTAAAGGGAGTCAAAAATGACTAATCCCCTTAACACTTACCTTTATTTCAAGTTCTAAGTCATATAGACATATACTAGGGGCTGAACCGAGATAGGAACCTATGGGGTATTACAATATCTCCCCCTTGGAAACATTCATCCTCGAATGAGACTAATTAAGCTAAGGATACTGAGGAACTAAGACTATAACTGGCATGGACATCTGAAAACATGACAAAACTAATTTACAAATGCAAGAATTATCAAGAAAATGGCTATATAAATCTAAAACTTAAAATGAAAAAAGACATGATCTGAGGAAACTTGTTACCTTGCGCTAAATCTGAAATTGTGGAAAACAAATAAGGTTACTTTGTTTGTATATCTATTTCCTCTTCCCAAGTGGCTCCATCAATGGACTGATTCCGCCAAAGAACTTTGACCAAGGAAACTTCTTTGTTCCTTAGTCTACGAATTATGATCAAGAATCTCCAATGAAATCTCTTCATAAGAAAGGCTATCATGAATGTCTGTGCTTTCTAAGGGTACTACAACAGTTTGATCACCAATACACTTCTTTAATAAGGAGATATAAAACACAGGGTGAATGGATGACAAGTTTGCAGGTAACTCAAACTCATATGATAATTTCCCAATGCGACTCAATATTTTGTCAGCGCGAACATATCAGGGACTAAGCTTTCCTTTTTTGCCAAATCTCATCACCACTTTCATGGGTGAAACTTTCAAATAAATAAGTCATTGACTTCAAACTCACGATATCTTCTTCTCATAGCTGTATAAGATTTCTATGACCCTTCACTATTTTCAAACTTTCTCGAATCAACTGGAACTTCTCTATATATTCAAACATCACATATAAACCTATTAAAGAGACCTTACCCAGTTTGAACCAACCAACAGGTGACCTACATCTCCTCCTTATAAAGAGTCTCAAACAGGGCAATTTAGATACTAGCATGGTAACTGTTATTATTGGTGAACTCAATTAATAGCAAGTGCTCATCCCAACTACCCTTGAGGTCAAGAACACATGACCTCAACATATCCTCTAGGGTATGAATATTCCTCTCTGCCTGACCATCTGTCTGAGGATAAAAAGTTAAACGAAAATGAACCTAGGTACCAAGACCCTTCTAAAAGGCTTTCCAAAAGTGAGAGGTAAACTAAGTTTTCCTATATGAAATGATAGATAAATAACATCCATTCAATCTAATCAACCTATCACCGTGATGCGCCAAATGATCCATCGTGATACCCAACGCGACACGATGGCTCATTGGAAATGGACCACTACTGATTCAGAATCACTGCGATGCAAAAAGTAGGTCATCACAATATTCATCGCGACATAGCGCAATCATTGTAACTTACTGTATTTTTTTGAATGATGAATTAGATCTACTGCGATGCGGTAGCCTCCTCATTGTAATGCTCACCGCGATGCGACCTAATTGTACTGAGCTGCTTCTTTACAATTTTAAATATGATCTAAACCTTGTCCGAAAAAATTAAAACTTACCTGAGACATACTACTTACACCCCCAAATATAATTCAACTCAAAAATCATCATCTCAGAGCCTAGAAGGTCAACTTAAAAATCCTCGAAGTTTAAAAGGATTCAAAAATGACTAAACCCTTTAACATATAGCTTTATTTTCAAGTTCCAAGTCCTATAGGCACATACTTGGAATTGAGTTGAGCTATGAATGTACGAGGTATTACATTATCTCCCCCTTGGAAACATTCGTCCTCGAATGAGACTAATTAAGATGAGGATACTAAGGAACTGAGACTATAATCATCATGCACAACTAAAAGCATGACAAAAATAATTTACAAATGCAAGAATTATCAAGAAAAAGTCTATATAAATATGAAAATTAGAATGAAAAAAGAGATGATATGAGAAAAATTATTACCTTACAATGAATCTGAACTTGCGGAAAAATGATGGTGCTACTTTGTTCGCATATCTACTTCTACTTCCCAAGTGGCTCCCTCAACGAACTGATTCCTCCAAAGAACTTTGACCAAGGAAATTTCTTTGTTCCTTAGTCTATGAAGCTAGTGATCAAGAATCTCTACTGGAATCTCTTCATAAGAGAGGCTATCGTGAATGTATGTTATTTCTAAAAGTACTACAATAGCTGGATCACTAATGTACTTCTTTAATAAGAAGATAGAAAACACAAGGTAAACGGATGAGAAGTCTATAGGCAACTCAAACTCAAATGCTACTTTTCTAACACAACTTAATATTCTATAAGGGCCAACATATTGGGGACTAAGCTTCCCCTTTTTGACAAATCTCTTCACCCACTACATGGGTGAAACTTTTAAATAAACTAAGTCATCGACTTCAAACTCATGATCTCTTCTCCTCTTATCTACATAATATTTCAGATGACACTGTGCTATTTTCAACCTTTCTCGTATGAACTAGACCTTCTCCATAGCTTCTAACACCATATCTGTTCGTATCAAAGAGTCCTTACCCACTTCGAACCAACTAATAGGTGACCTTCATCTCTTCCCATAAAGAACCTCAAATGGGGCCATCAGGATTCTAGCATGGTAATTCTTAATAGACAAACTCAACCAACTGCAAGTTCTCATCCCAACTACCCTTAAAGTCAAGAACACATTTCCTCAACATATCGTCTAGGGTATGAATGATCCTATCTGCCTGACCATCTGTCTGAGGATGAAAAGCTACACTAATATGAACCTAGGTACCAAGACCCTTCTGAAAGGCTTTCCATAACTGAGGTAAACTGAGTACCCCTATCTGAAATGATAGATAAAGAAACATTGTGCAATCTAACCAACCTATTACTGCGACTTACCAAATAGGCCATCATGATACCTACTGTGATGTAGTGGAATCACGGTGGCTCATTAGAAATGAACTACTACTGATTTGGGCATCACTGCAATTCAGTGAGTGGGTCATTACAATACCCTCTAAGATTTATTTTCTAGTTCTAAGTGTTATAGGCGCATACTAGGGGCTGAACTAAGCTAGGAATGTACGTGCTATTGCAATATATCCCCCTTGGAAACATTCATCCTCGAATAATACTAATTAAGCTGAGGATACTGAGGAACTGAAACTATAAATGGCATATAAACTGAAAGCATGATTAAACTGATTTACAAATGAAAAAATTATCAATAGAGTAGCTATATAAATCTAAAACTTAGAATGAAAAAAGAGATGATCTGAGTAACCTTATTACCTTATTTTGAATCAGAACTTGCAGTGAAAAGATGAAGGTACTTGGTTCGCATATCTGCTTCCGCTTCCCAAGTGTCTTCCTCAATAGACTGATTCTGCCAAAGAACTTTGACCAAGGGAACTTCTTTGTTCCTTAGTCTATAATTCTGGTGATCAAGAATCTCCACTAGAATCTCTTCATAAGAGAGGCTATCATGAATGTATGTGCTTTCTAAGGGTACTATAATAGATGGATCAGTAATAAACTTCTTTAATAAGGAGATATGAAACACAAGGTGAACGAATGATAAGTTTGCAGGAAATTGAATCTCATATGCTACTTTTCTGACACGACTCAATATTTTGTAAGGGCCAACATATCGGGGACTAAGATTATCATTTTTGACAAATCACTTTATCCCCTTCATAGGTGAAATTTCAAATAAACTAAGTCATCGACTTCAAACTCACGATCTATTCTCTTTACATCTACATAAGAATTCTGATAACACTGTTCTATTTTTAACCTTTATCTAATCAACTGGACCTTCTCCATAGCTTCAAATACCATATCTATCCTTATCAAAGAGTCCTTACCTACTTCAAACCAATCTATAGGGGACCTACATCTCCTTCTATAAAGAGCCTGAAACGGGGCCATCTGGATGTACCCATGGTAACTATTATTATAGGCAAACTCAATCGATGGTAAATGCTCATACCAACTACCCTTGAAGTAAAGAACAAATGATCTTAACATATACTCTAAGGTATGAATGGTCCTCTCTACCTGACCATCTAACTGAGGATGAAAAGTTAAACTAAGATGAACCTGGGTTCCAAGACCCTTATGAAAGGCTTTCCAAAAGTGAAAGATAAACTGAGTACCCCTATATAAAATGATAGATAAAGGAACTTCATGAAATCTAAAAAACTCTCTAATATACATCTTAGCATAATCGTCAGCTAAGAAGGACGTATAAACTAGAAGAAAATGGGCTGATTTAGTCAACCTGTCTATAATAAACCAAATCAAATCATGATGATGAAGCAAATGGGGTAACCCTATCACAAAATCCATGTTCACATCTTCTTACTTCCATATGGGAATACTAAACTCCTACAAGGTACCACCAGGCCTTTGGAGTGTACTAAGCAAGTGGGGTGAATGCATAAGTGAAACTATATTTCAATGTTCATAAAAATTCATAAAATAATGAATGTTGAATGTAATGACTCACATACACTAGAATAACTGAAAGATAAAAGTCATAAATAATAAATAATGAAACACACTGTATAGATCTTGTGAGTTATCATATGTAGTTCTGAAAACTGCACTTATATATTCTACCTTTAAATGATGCAGGCAAAGTATCGAAAGGACTCACTTTTATATCTGTATTTTGAAAGATGAAATTCATGACTAATATCTAATATAAATTAATATTTGAATGAGACTGTGAACCTTCACACTTAGTTTCTAAATAACTTTTGTTAGGGCTTTACTGAAGGGAATTCTTTTAAAACTATTCTGCAAGGCTTTAGGGAGGTTCTTCTAACTGACATAAACCATGTGAGTTATCATGGAGTCCAACGTCTAATTCCCCTAACCCACGTTATGGAGAGGTTTCATACCCTTGTCAAGGAGTATAACTTGAGCTAAGAGATTATAATCTATATTTGTCATCCATATACATGAGAATAATTTGAATTTTTACCTCTATTGGCTTATAGTTCTGGGAAAGTAGGATGTGCAAAACCCACACTTCCCACTTGGTGCTAAATACTACTCCCTTTAATATGTATGCTTATTTTGTAGAAAATTGACTTCAAAACTAGCATAAGGGTTGTAATGAAAACCAGTTATGTATTTATCTATTTAAAACTAAAATCAAACTAACTGAGTGGATTCTAGATCTGAGTTGAGAATCAAAGATCAAATCTTATCCAGAAACTGAGATTAAACTTATCCTAGGATGCTTAAAAGCAAAAATCTTCTTAAAATATCAATACTCAACTTAGGGGTTAAAACCCATACATTAACTCATGCCAAATCATCACAGTGTTCATGCTTGATAAATAAGATCTTGAAATTTCTTTAACAATTCTAGTCAAGGAACTGCAATTTAAATTCTCAATATATATTAAATAAGCCAAACGTATGTACATAGAAAAATAGAAATGCAATTCATCATTCAAGTGACTTGTGATATCATAATCTCCAAATAATAATCATTAAGTATAATCCCTAAATTGAAATTCATGTGAACTCATGTAAAATCATGTAAATTCGTAATCAAAAACTAGTTTTGGGTACAAGGATGAAAGAATTATCCTTGTTCATAACCCCACATACCTTAAGTAATTAAATTGAGGAAGACACTTGACTTTAAATCTCTATTGATGTTCTTGAAGATTTTTTATTGGAGTTATTGAATTGGAAACCTTGAATTTTGAATTATCTTGGAAAAGGAATGGTAAAATTTTGGATTTATTGAAGTTTAAAATTGAAGCTTTAGGGGTTTCTTTGAGAGAAATTCGATGAAAATGGGTATAATATGCTTATAATGGGTTTAATATTTTGTTTTTCACAATTTAGGGACTTGAAAAAAAGACTAAATTATCCTGGGAATTTAAAATATGAAACTGGAACGCTGAATAAAACCTCACTACTATGCACCAAATGAGCCATCGCGATACCCACTGCGACGCTGTGGAATCGCATTGGCTCACTGGAAATGGACCATTACTTATTTTGGTGTCACCACAATGTGGTGAGTGGGTCATTGTGATACCCACCATGATGCGGTGCAATCGCGGTGACTCAGTAGATTTTGACTAATGGTAAATTGGCCTCCACTATGATGTGGTGGACTCCTCATCGTGATACTCAATGTGACACAGCCTAATTGCGGTGAGCTACTAATAGAATCCAAATTCACATGAAAGTGTATGTGATCTACCAAGCAATAAAGTGGCCTTCAAGAAAGCCGAATATCCCACAGGGACTTGTCTTAAACAACTATCCAATTCTAGTTAAACTATTGAGATAAAGTAATTGAGAAAGTTATTGAATTGTAAATAGTAAACTAATGCGAAAAAGTAAATGACTTTGGACAATCGAAGGATAGATACCTAGGGTTAAGGCTTACGAACAATCATATTCTGTTATTGAACTTCATTGTTAAATAGATTATCTTGGTTGTTGATTCGTAGGGTTAATCACATGATCATGGTATTTCAACCTTTAACTGTTTACCTAATATGGACATTACAAATACATCATTGAGAAGGGATGTAATAATCCAATTAAGTGTTTTACAGCTATCATCCTACGCGTGAATCAAGTAAGGCTTCTACATACATCTCTATCCAAGATGCTAATTCGAAATCCTTATTTTATAAACAACTATGAACCTTACCTTGCTTATCCTCATGTTCTATCTTCCTATTTCACCCCCCCAGAGATCACAAGGTCAACATTGAATATATTCTAAGGGTAGTTAATCCTTGAAATAGTTAAAACAAGGATTAACAAACAAGCATAATAATAAGCGAATCAACAAACTTAATTCAAAACGAAAGTATTCATGATCTTGGACTTAACCCCGAAATGGGAGTTTAGCCTTTAATGAAAATATTAATCCCTTGGAATTATGATACAAATCATAAATAAACAAAATTAAAGAATGATAAAACCTAAAAATAAGTTATAGAAGCCCCCTTGATGTTCCAAGGATTTCCAAAAGTGTATAATAATGTTTGCAAATATGTATTTATAGTATCCAAGTAGTACTAAGAAAAATAAGAGTTATAGTGCAACTTTTGGCCGTATTTGGAGGGGGTTCACAATACGCAATCTAGAAACGGGAGTGGAAGTTGCATCGTACAAGTTGGAAATAGGAATGTAGGTCGCATCGTGAGGCCTAAAAGCGTGTGGAGGTCTCAACATTCCCTCATCACAAAGGATTACTATTTTGGGTCCCTTATGAAGCCTTTTTCCCAGAGAACATGCCAATTTTCCTTCCATAAGAGATACACATGCCCTGGTCATTCTAGTGGTCCAAATTGTGTCCAAGTTATGTATTGTGCTTTCGTTGATCCATTCTGAGCCTTTTTGAGTTGTTTCCACTTAATTTAAAGCTTGTGTATCCTTCATATATCATAATAGTCCATTCACAAAGAATCCTATAGAATTAAACAAAATATATTAGAGCTCAAAACAGCATAACATCCAAAACGGTGAACTAGAAACACGAGCTAAGCATAGGCTTTATTCACTTTGATTTATAACTTATTATTTTTACTCTTGTCTTGATCCAATTGACCCTGGAAAATTATAAAAAAGTTCTTTTACATATAAATACAAAATAACAACCTTAGTATCTCATTAAAACACATTATAACCCAATACGATAGACTAGACAAACACCAAGCTAAAGCTAGTAACACTGGTTTTCTCAATTGAACTCTAAATGATCAATTTGAATAAAAATTGTATGAGAACACCATTAAACATTGTCAACACATATATTTACACTTAAAAACACATTTATATCGGTAATACCCCAGGAAATTTTTTATAGAAATTTTGTGCGTAAACGTGTTGGGTTCTATCTTCTAGAATAAACTATAAATGTTTCGTGCAGAATGTCTTAGATTATGACCCCCCATTGTGTAGAGTATCGAATAATCTTTCCAACGATATATGGATCATCTAAAATGGACACCCGAGCGGCAAGTTATGAACATTCCAATTGAACCGTGAATACTAGTGAACAGTAAAACGTGCAGGAAAAAGTATTGAGGCATGGCGTATTTTTTCTCCAACTTTAAGTGATCATAACTCCTTGTACATAATGATATGGGTGATCTACTATATATAAATGGAAATCTCTACGAGTCCTCTTTCCGATGAAATTGGTTCCATCCAATTTGTCTATCGAAGCAAAAGGTTATGGTCGATGTACTTCAGCCTACCAAAAGTGAATTTTTGGGTCAATTTCAAACTATCATAACTCTTTGTATACAATGATATGGGTGAGATACTATATATCAATAGAAATATATGAGATTCCTCTTTTTAATGAAATTGGTTTCATCCAATTTGGATATCGGAGTAAAACGTTATGGTTGATCTACTTCAGACTATCAAAACAGTCCACCAAAGGACATATTCAAGATTTTATTTGATTTTTGGGGGCATTTTGGTCATTCCATCTCACCCAAAATCTGTCCAAACCCTATAGTAAAGCCTATTAGAAGCATTATATGTTATATTTCATCAAATTCCCTCAAAAAGAAAACCCTAAGTTCCTACATCCAACTTTAAGAACCTCCAAAGTTCACCATTTATTTCTACAAATTTATTCAAGATTCCAAGTTCCTAGTTCAATAACTCCAAGAACCATCATTCAAGTGCACGATTAACATCTCAAAAAGAAGTATCACTCTAAACTTCATCATTCAAGGTATGTGGGGTTTTTCAACAAGAACTTTCCTTCATTCTTGTGCCCAAAAGCAATTTTCTTTACAAAGGCATGATTTTTATGAATTTAAATCATGAACCCATATCTTATGATGATTATTATTAAATCTTGATGTTTATGATTTTGAAAGATGAATTTACATATGTGGTGATATAAAGCATGAATCTTGAATGATATTTATCATGATTTTGATCTTTGGGTCGTGAATCCCCATTGAAAATTATGTTTTTTTGAAAAAGTGTGTGTTATAAGCACGTTGATGTTTGATATTTGAGATATTTTGAATGATTTGACCTTTTGGTCTTAACGGAGTTGTTTTGAGCTCGAGTGTGAAAGAAATCCATAATGTGGTGGATTTTGATAGATGGGAAGCATAATGGCTCCCGATGTATATTTATATATTACTGAAATTGTTTTGTTGTGGTTTGTTTTTGAAATGATCTTAGCTAAGTCGGGGAGAAATATTTAGCACCAAGTAGGAGGTATAAAGCGACCTTACTTTTGTAGAACTACGTGCCCCTATAGGAGTGAGCCTGAGGCTGATTTATATAGTGATCACTAGTTTATATGGATTTGATATCGAGAGTCCTACTCTGATGGAAATGATAGGATGAATCTCCCCAACGTGGGTTGTACGTTGGACTCTATGTAGCTCACAAGGTTTATGTCGGTTATAGGATATCCTAGTGTGTGTGTTTTTCCTATTATCTATGGTGAATGGTGAAGCGATTTGAAAGTGGAATTGAGAAAGTTATTCTTTCGAAAGATTTAGATGATATTTACATTATGAGAATTGATATTCTTGATGAACTGAAAATGATTGACAAATTATATGATGACTCACATGTGTTGTTATACTTATTTCATCCTCTCATGATTATGATGATTTTCTTTGGGCCATGTGAGTCTTTCATACATCCTGCATATTTCATATAAATATTTATGATGATGATGTTTATACAACTGCATACACCCTCATATATTCGGTTCCTTTCCATGGTACTAACTCACATCTTCGGATGTGGGCTGCATTTTCTTAGAATATAGGTTCAGGTGCTCAGTCCCAGGTTTAACAATGTTTCTTTGGGCATGTTGTTCTATATCCTCTATTATGGTGACTCCTCATGTTCCAAGGACGTGATGTCTGATGTTGGTTTCACAGAATATTTATATTTGATAACTGAGTATGAGTCAGTTGGGGCATGTCTCACTGGCTCACTGGTTTTATTGATTTTCTTAGAGGCTTGTCAAAATAGTATAGATGTTGGGATTTGAATAATAAGTCATATTTTGTTATCTTTCTAAAATTATTTCATTCTTGGACAATGATTACTCTGTTGATATTTGAGGGTTATTTATGGAAAACTCATTGATTTATGTTGAACTGAATAAAAATGGCTCAAAGGGTTAGCTTGGGGCTACTCGTATCCTTAAGCATCGTGTGATGCTCCGGGACCCATTTTTGGAGAGTTACAAACTTGATATCAGAGACTAAGGTTTTAAGGTGTCCTAGGGAGTTTGACAAGCCGCGTTAAGTAAAGTCATGATCATCGGTGTGTAGTGTCCCACATCTATTAACAAGAGGCTACAAGATATTTCAGGAAAAAAATGTGATTCTTTTTTTCAAAAGTCTATCTGCTTAAAGTTTCTCTCTCTGCTATTGATTCGTGCTCTCCTATTTTAGAAATATGCCTTCACATCGAGCGAGAAGAAATAATAATGGTCAACAACCTCAACCCGCTGAACTATTGAGTGAAAATATGTCTCATGTTGTATTTTGAGCAGCCTTTCAGGCGCTGGCCCAAGATGTTACTGCCAATGTTCAGTCCAACCCAACCCCAGATCCACAACAGCAGGGTGGTGGTTCAGCTTCTGCCAGGATCCATGACTTTATGCGGATGAATCCACCATAATTCTATGAATCTAAGTCTGATGAGGATTCACGGTTATTTTTAGAGGAGGTGCGGAAGATTACTCAGGTGATGCATGTATCTGAGGAACATAGTGTGGAGTTGGCTGCGTATAGGTTGAAAGACCTTACTTATGGCTGGGTTTTTGCTTGAAGGAAAGGTAGAGGTAAGGTAGCTGTCCCTACAACTTGGCAAGAGTTCGTGATGCATTCTTGGATAAGTTTTTCCCTTTGGAGATAAGAGAGGCAAAGGTGGAAGAGTTTATGAACCTACGATAGGGCTCTATAAATGTTACGGAGTACTATCTAAAGTTCAATCAGTTGTCCAAGTATGCTCCTGACTTAGTGGCTGATAATCGGTCTAGTATGAGTAAGTTTGTGACTAGAGTATCTAGTTATGTGGTTAAGGAGTGTAGGTGTTCTATGCTGAGTAGTGAGATGAATCTTTCTAGGCTAATGACTCATGCCCAATAGATTGAGGTAGACAAAATTAAGGAGAGAGATAGAATGAGAAGGAATAAGAGAGCTAGGTCTGAGCAGCACAAACAGGGTCAAACTAGATTGTAGGAAGGGAGTCGCCCTCAGTATCAGGATCGTTCGTCTATGCCAGCACCGTCATATACTAGTGCTCCCATTCCTAGAGGTAGGTAGGATCAAGGTAGCAGGTCATATGCATCAAGGTCCCAGTACAGTGCTGGCAGTAAGCTAAATCATCCCCTGTCTCCTAAGTATGGTAGGGCTCATTCGGGTGAGTGTTGGGGTGAGAAGAGGGGTTATTTCTGGTATGGTGACATGGGTCACAGAGTTAGAGATTATCCACAGGATGGAAAAGGGCATCCTGAATATCGCTCTCAGACCCAGACTCAGACTGTTAGTGCTCCAGTTCCAGTGACTCGCCCAGCCCCAACTCAGGGCAACTCTTCTAGAGATTATCCACAGGATGGAAAAGGGCATCTTGAATATCGCTCTCAGACCCAGACTCAGACTGTTAGTGCTCCAGTTCCAGTGACTCGCCCAGCCCCAACTCAGGGCAACTCTTCTAGCAATACTGGCAGGTAGCCCCAGAATAGATTCTATCCTATACCTTTCCACCAGGAATAGGAGGACTCTCCCGATGTTGTTAGTGGTATGATTCATATATTTCAGTTTGATGTGTATACTTTGTTGGATCCTGGATCCAGTTTCTCATATGTTACACCTTTGATTGCTGTAAATTTTAAAATGGGTCCTGAGATTATTCCTGAGCCTATCCTAGTTTCTACCCCAGTAGGTGATTTGATTGTTGCCTAGAAAGTGTATAAAAAGTGTCCTGTTACTGTTCTTCATCGAGTCTTTTTGGTTGATCTGATTGAGTTAGACATGGTATATTTTGATATGATTCTGGGTATGGACTGGCTATATTCTTCTTATGCTTCTATTGATTGTCGGACCCAAATGGTCAAGTTTCAGTTTTTGAGTGCATCCGTGTTTGATTGGTCTGGGAATTCTGCGTCACCCAAGAGTCATTTTATCTCTTACCTCAAAGGTAGAAAGCTTATTTCCAAGGGGTGTATTTACCATTTGGTTAGAGTTAAAGACACTAAGTCTGAGACTCCAACTCTTCAATCTGTTAATGTTATCAATGAGTTTTCTGATGTCTTTCCGGATGATCTCCCAGGGATACCTCCTGATAGAGAGATAAAGTTTGGGATTAATCTTCTTCCCGATACTCAGCCCATTTCTATTCCTCCTTATCGTATGGCCTTTCCAGAACTTAAGGAGTTGAAACAGCCACTCGAAGATCTACTAGATAAGGATTTTATAAGTCCCAGTGTTTCTCCTTGGGGTTCTCCTGTGTTGTTTGTGAGAAAAAAAGATGGCTCTTTGCGTATGTCCATTGATTACCGCTAACTGAATAAAGTCACCATAAAAAATAAGTACCCCCTTCTGAGAATAGATGATTTATTTGACCAATTGCAAGGTGCAAGTTATTTGTCAAAGATAGACCTTCGTTCCGGCTATCATCAACTCAAATTTAGGGAGTGTGACATCTTGAAAACCACTTTCCAAACTTATTATGGCCATTTTGAGTTTGTTGCTATTTTTTTCAGGTTAAATAATGCCCCAGCAGCTTTCATGGACCTCATGAATCGAGTGTTCAGACCATATCTTAATATATTTGTCATAGTGTTCATTGATGATATACTGGTGTACTCTCGTAGTGAGGATGAACATTCTGATTATCTATGAACTGTCTTGAAAACCCTTAGAGATCACAAGTTGTTTACCAAGTTCAGTAATTGTGATTTTTGGATAAGGTCAGTTGCTTTTTTGGGTCATATCATTTCTTCCAAGGGTATTAGAGTTGATCCCCAAAAGACTGAAGCTGTTAGAAATTAACCTAGACCTATTTCTTTGACTAATATCTGAAGTTTCTTGGGTTTAGCTGGCTATTACCGCCATTTTGTTGAGGGTTTCTCCTCTATAGCATCTTCTATGACTCCGTTGACCCAAAAGAAAGTGGAGTTCTTGTGGTCCGAATCTTATGAGAAGTTTTCAAGAGTTGAAGACTCGACTCACTACAACCCCTGTTTTGACTTTGCCTGATGGTGTTGATGATTTTGTGGTGTACTGTGATGCTTCGAGAGTTGGGTTAGGTTGCATATTGATTCAGAAGGGTAAGGTGATAGATTATGCTTCTAGACAGTTTAAATCCCATGAGAAAAATTACCCCACCCATGACCTTTAGTTGGCTGCTGTTGTGTTTTCTTTGAAAATCTAGAGACACTATTTGTATGGTGTCCATGTTGATGTTTTTACTGATCATAAGAGTCTGCAGTATGTGTTGACCTAGAGAGAATTGAATCTTAGGCAGAGACGATGGTTAGATTGGTAATGGACTATAATATGAGTGTGTTGTACCATCCGGGCAAGGCCAATATTGTGGCAGATGCCCTAAGTAGAGTATACATGGGTAGTGTTTCTTATGTGGTAGAAGTTAAGAAAGAGTTGGCTCGTGAAGTACATCGTTTGGCTAGATTGGGGGTTAGGTTGTTTGACTCTGCTGAAGGTAGTATTGGGGTTCAGAGTAGTTCCGAATCCTCTTTGGTTTCGGAAGTGAAGGAAAAGAAATACTTAGATGCTAGTTTGGTCAGACTGAAGGAGTCAGTCAAGGACCAAAAAGTAGAGGTTTTCTCCCAAGGGGGAGATGGTGTGTTACGATTGTAGGGTAGATTGTGTGTGCCGAATGTTGATGATCTGAGACAGAGGATTATAGATGAAGTGCACGGGGCATTATATTCTATTCATCCTGGTTCCACCAAGATGCATTGAGACTTGCGGGAAATCTATTGGTGGAGTGGCATGAAGAAAGATATAGTAGCGTTTGTAGATAAGTGTGCAACATTCCAACAATTTAAGGTTGAACACCAAAGCCCTGGAGGTATGATGCAAGAGTTTAGTATTCCAACATGGAAGTGGGAAGAGATAAATATGGACCTTGTGATTGGTTTACCTCCTTCCTGACACCATTATGATTCAATTTGGGTTTTGGTTGATAGATTAACTAAGTCTGCTCCTGTTCATACTTCATATACTGCTGAGGATTACGCTAGATTGTATATCCGAGAGCTAGTCAGACTGCATTGAGTTCCCTTGTGTATCTTTTCGGATAGGGGTACTCAGTTCACTTCGCAATTTTGGAAAGATTTTTAGAAGGGTCTTGGTACCCAAGTGCTTTTAAGTTCTTCTTTTCATCCCCAGACCGATGGTCAGGCTAAGCGGACCATCCAGACCTTAGAGGATATGTTGAGAGCTTGTACGCTTGACTTTAATGGAAGTTGGGATGATCACTTACCGTTGATAGAGTTTGCTTACAATAATAGTTTCCACTCTAATATTGGCATGGCTCCATTTGAAGCCTTATATGGGAGGAAGTATAGATCACCCATAGGTTGGTTTGAGGTGGGTGAAACGTCTGTGAGTGGTCCTGATTTGGTATTTGAGGCTATGGACAAAGTTAAGTTGATTAGGGAAAGGTTGAAAACTGCGCACAGTCGTCAGAAGTCATATGCGGATGTTAGAAGGAGAGACCATGAGTTTGAAGTTGGTGACCTAGTGTATCTAAAAATTTCACCCATGAGGGGGGAGAGGTGAAGAGATTCGGAAAGAAGGGGAAGCTTAGTCCCCATTATGTTGGTCCTTACAAAATTCTTGGCCGTGTTGGTAAGGTAGCTTATGAGGTCGAGTTGCCTTCTGATTTGTCCTCTGTTCATCTAATATTCTATGTCTCAATGCTTAGAAAGCATATTAGCGATTCTGTGGTAGTGGATTCCTCTGTGAGTGCTGACATTCAAGAAAATCTTTGTTTTGATGAAATTCCTGTTGAGATTCTTGATTTTAGTGTCCGAAGACTAAGGAACAAAGAATTTCCCTTGGTCAAGGTGTTGTGGCGAAACCAATTTGTTGAGGGTGTAACTTGGGAAGCTGAGGTGGATATGCGATCCAAGTACCCGCTCCTATTTTCCACGAACTCCGATCAAGCTGAAGGTACCATTCTTTCCTAAATCATGCACTTTCGATAAAAGTTGCAGCAGTTCAGTTGTCATTTATTATGTGTTCAGCTGTAGTTTCTTGAATTTATGCATTCTATGTTGCATTCGGAGTAAGAAACGATGTGGTGATGAGTCTAACAAATGGTTTTAGCTGTATGCTCTATTCCCTATCTAATCTTGTCATGTCTAGCATCATTTGAGGATGAATGTTTCCAAGGGGGGGATGATGTAATACCCCGGGATATTTTTTGTTGAAATTTTGTGCGTAAGCGTGTTGGGTTCTATCTTCTAGAATGAACTAAAACTATTTTGTGTGGAATATCTTAGATTATGACCCAACATTGCGTAGAGTATTGAATAATATTTCCAACGATATGTGGATCATCCAAAAAGGATACCCGAGTGACGAGTTATGAACATTCTGATCGAACCATAAATAGTAGTGAACAGTAAAACGTGCAGGAAAAAGTACTGAGGCCTGGTGTATTTTTGATCCAACTTTAAATGATCATAACTCCTTGAACATAATGATATAGGTGATCTACTATATATAAATGGAAAACTATGCGAGTCCTCTTTCCGATGAAATTGGTGTCATCCAATTTGTCTATCAGAGCAAAACATTATGGTCGATCTACTTTAGCCTCTCAAAAGTGAATTTTTGGGTCAATTTCAAATGTTCACAACTCCTCATACACAATGATCTGGGTGAGATACTATATATCAACAGAAATATATGATATTCCTCTTTCTAATGAAATTGGTTTCATCCAATTTAGATATCGGAGTAAAACGTTATAGTTGATCTACTTCAGACTATCAAAACAGTCCACCAAAGGACAAATTTGAGAATTTATTTGATTTTTAGGGGCGTTTTGGTCATTCCCCCTCATCCAAAATCCGTCCAAACCCTATATTAAAGCCTATTAGAAGCATTATATGTTATATTTCATCAAATTCCCTCAAAAAGAAAACACTAAGCTCCTACATCCAACTTCAAGAACCTCCAAAGTTCACCATTTATTTCTGCAAATTTATTCATGATTCCAAGTTTCTAGTTCAAGAACTCCAAGAACCATCATTCAAAGGCATGATTAACATCTCAAAAAGGAGTATCGATCTAAAGTTCATCATTCAAGGTATGTGGGGTTTTTGAACAAGAACTCTCTTTCGTTCTTGTGCCCAAAAGTAATTTTCTTTAGAAAGGCATGATTTTTATGAATTTGAAGCATGAACCATTGTATTATGATTATTATTATGAAATCTTTATATTTATGATTTTGAAAGATGAATTTATATGTGTGATGATATAAAGCATGAATCTTGAACGATATTTATCATGATTTTGATATTCGGGTCATGAATCCCCATTGGAAATTGTATTTTTTTTAGAAAGTGTGTGTTATAAGCACGTTGATGTTAAATATTTGAGATATTTTAAATGATTTGACCTTTTGGTCTTAACAGAGTTATTTTGAACTCGAGTGTGAAAGAAATCCACTACGTGGTTGATTTTGATAGATGGGAAGCATGATGGCTCCTGATGTATATTTATATATTACTGAAATTGTTTTGTTGTGGATTGTCTTTGAAAGTATCTGAGCTAAGTCTGGGACAAATCTTTAGCACCGAGTGGGAGGTATAAAGTGACCTTACTTCCATAGAACTATGTGCCCCCATAAGAGTGAGCCTGAGGCTGATTTATATAGTGATCACTAGTTTGTGTGGATTTTATATTGAGAGTCCTACTCCAATGAAAAGGATAGGATGGCTCTCCCCAACGTGGGTTGTATGTTGGACTCCGTGTAGCTCACATGGTTTATGTCAGTTATAGGATCTCCCAGTGTGTGTGTTTCCTTGTGTCTATGGTGAACGGTGAAGTGATTTGAAAGTGGAATTGTGAAAGTTATTATTTCGAAAGATTTAGATGATATTTACATTTTGAGAATTGATATTCTTGATAAACTGAAAGTGATTGACAAATTATATGATGACTCACATGTGTTATTATACTTATTTCATCCTCTCATGATTATGATGATTTTCTTCGGGTTATGTGAGTCTTTCATACATCCTGCATATTTCTTATAAATATTTATGATGATGCTGTTTATACAACTGAATACACCCCATATACTCAGTTCCTTTCCATGGTACTGACCTACATCTTCGAATATAGGCTACATTTTTCGGAATGTAGGTTCAGGTGCTCAGTTCCAGATTCGACAGTGATTTTTTAGGCACGTTGTTCTACATCCTCTGTTGTGGTGAGTCCTTTTGTTCAAAGGACGTGATGTCTGATGTTGGTTTCATGGAATTGTTTACATTTGATAACTGAGTATGAGTCAGTTGGGGCATGTCTCAATGGCTCGCTGGTTTTATTGATTTTGTTAGAGGTTTGTCAGACTAGTATAGATGTTGGGAGTTGACTAATAAGTCGTATTTTGTTATCTTTCTGAAATTCTTTTATTATTGGATGATGATTACTCTGTAGATATTTAAGGGTTATTTATGGAAACCCTATTGATTTGTGTTGAACTAAATGAAAATAGCTCAAAGGGTTAGCTTGGGACTACTCGTAGCCTAAAGCACGGTAGTAGCCTTAAGCACCGTGTGACTCTTTGGGACCCATTTTCGAGGCGTTACAATATCATTATATAAACATTAATCACATGAATCATCCTCAAAACAAGTCTAAACAGTCCATAACAGTAACGCTAGAATGAATAAATACACCCAACATCAGTTGCTGCTTTACAATTTCAAATATGATCCAAACCTTGTCTGAAAATTCCTAAACTTACCTAAGACATTCTAATTACACCCCTTATTATAATTCAACTCAAAATCATCATCTTAGAGCTCTAAAGGTCAACTTAAAAATCCTCAAAGTTTAAAGAGGGTAAAAAGTGACTAAACCCCTTAACACTTAGCTTTATTTTCATGTTCTAAGTGCTATAATGTAAGACCCAGTAAATTCTTAGCTTAGCTCAGTTCTTTAGAGCATGAAAAGAGGTCTCAAACTTAGAAAATTTCAGTATGTAATGACACTTAGTCTCATTTTAGGACCTCGGTATTTTAATAATTTTATTAACGACCCTTATGACCTTAAAATATCAATTTTTAAATTGATTCATGATCAGGAATGTCAATAGGTGTCGGTCTGCACATCGCTAGGAACATTTTCAGTAATTAAAAGTCCACATCCAGAGGGGTATTTGAGTTATCTTCCCTCTTATTCAACCTAAAAACATGTAATTAAGCCATCCAAAAGGCAAAAATTCATTATTTCTATCAATTTATCTCAAGAACAAAACCCTAGGGCATTCAATTTTAAGTCCAAGCTTCAAGAACACACCGTCAATCATCACGGATTTGGTTATCAATGTATGTTAGGTGTTTATCCAAGGGTTTCCTTCCACTCTTGGAGTTCTAGAACCTCTTTTAAAACTATAATTTGATTATTTTCATGAATTTCATGTTGAGTTTGATTGTATTCATGTTCATGATATTATTTGAGTTTCAATCTATGATTTACTACAAGTTTCATGAAATTAAAATAGCATGCGTGGTGTATTATGTGACTTGCATATTAAACCCTTAAAATTACAATTGATTATTGGATCCATGATATTCATGTTTTGAATATTATTATGTGAAATTACCATGCTCCCCAAGTGTTTGATAGAATGCCTATGTGAATTAAATAGTGAAATCATGACATGTCATCATGTGGTCTCATTTATGTACAAGTTCATGTACCTCAAGTGTTTGACAAATGCCTAGGTGAATGTATTGTTAACAAGTATCTATTGTTATGTTTTTCAAGATCATGCCATGCTTTACTTTCTATGCTTTCGAGTCCTGGGGGTATTCAATACCCAAAATCTAGCTATTTACCAAGAATTCCAATAGTTTCATAATAGTCTAAGTGATGTCACAAATAGTAGTAATTAGTCAATTAACAAAACTCAGTAAACTCGGTCCAGTTCAGTCAGTTAGCTCGATCAGTAACTGTTCAGTCAATCTTAGTACATTTTAGTGATCAGTTCAGTGTCTACTCAGTTGGGAGTAGGATTCAACACTGAGAAAATCTAGGGAATGAGGGAATCTTGTCAGTAAAGGGTTTGACCCTTAGTAGCAATCCCTGTATTATAGAACTACGTAGCGAGTGTAGGTTGAGATATTTTCCTGCCAGATAAGGGTTGAACATATTGTACAAGTTTTCTCGCCAGTGAGGGTTGATGAAATGTCTTCCTTCCAAATAAGGTTAACTTACAACCATTGTTAGTATCCCTTGGCAAGTTACTAACACCCTTTCAACTGGGGTCACAAGTTGGACCCCAAATCAGTTTATAATTGAGGTATGTTGGTTAGATGAACACTCCCACAGTTACAGTTTTAGTTGTAGATTCAGTATTGAACTCAATTTAGTTCTATAGAATCAGGACTATCAGATACAATCACCCAGCTAAGTATAGAACTTAGTTTAGTTCTACAGGATCGGGACTATCAGAAATAGTCACTCAGTATCAGTAATTTAGTTATCAGTTACTCATTTATCAGATCTTAGTACTCAGTTTTAGTAAAAGCTCTAATACAGTATATATATGCATATGCACAGTATTTTACAGTAGTTCCACTTATCTATGTACACTTATTTAGTTACTTCATATCATTCTGTTAGTTACTGTTCATCCATATGAACCCTTGCATTAAGCCTTACCTCATCTATCATACCATTATATTTTACGTACTGACACATACTTTCTTTTTGTGATCTGATGTCTCATATATAGGTTCGGATGCTCAGGGTCCCGACCACTCTAAGACAGATTCAGATAGCAGTAGCAGATTCAGTAGGGAGCCCTCATACATTAAGGATATGCTTTTATTTCAGTATTATAGTAGTTTTAACATATCAGTAGTCAGAGTTAGTTGGCGGCTTATCCCATCAACTTCATATTCTAAAAGATTAGTTAGAGGATTTTCAGACTAGACTAGTTCAACCAGTATTTAGTTTTTAGATATTATTTCAGTACTATATTTATCAATTGTCAGATTATGAACCTTATGAAATTTCAGCCTAATTTTATGCATTATTTCAGTATTATTATTCAGTGTTCACAGCAGGTACCAATTTTGGGTTAACTTGTGTTCCTTCGAGGTCATGAGCACCGTGTGATGTCCGAGATGCAAAATCAGGGTGGTACAAACTTGGTATCAGAGCCTAAGATGCAAAAGAATCCTAAGGATTCTGAAAGCCACGTCTAGTAGAGTCTTGTGCATGGGTGTGTAGCATGTCACACTTATGGACAAGAGGTTATTAGGCATTTTTAGGAAAAGTTTCCCTTCTTTTAGTGTTCATATCATGTGAGTGAGCATGAGATCAAGTTAAACTCTCTGTATAATCCTTTTCTTCCTTCCATTTATAGAACATACCACCCAAAAAGAATAATGGAAGAAGAACAGGAAACCAGCCAACACCTCCACTCGTTCAGGAAGATCCCCTAGATAAACATATTTTCCATGCAGAATTTAGAGCAGTTTTCACCACTCTAGCTCATTCTGTGGCAGCCCAAAATGAACACTTAACTACTGTTTAGGATAACCCAGTGTCCAATACTATAGAATCTAGAATTCGTGACTTCACCCGAATGAATCCTCTATCATTTGTAGGTTCTAAGTTTGAGAAAGACCCACAGGAATTCCTTGACATGGTATAGAAAGTCACAGATATAATGGGGGTGACTTCCAGTGAAAGTACTGAGTTAGCTGTATATCAATTGCAGGATATGGCATATATATAGTTTAAAAATAGAAGGAAGATAGGGGCACAAATGTAGGTCCCATAGAATGGGATGACTTTACTACTGCTTTTATTAATATGTTCTTTCAATTGGAGTTAAGGGTAACTAAGGTTTTGGATTTTATTAATATTAAATGGGGAAACATGATAGTGAAATATTATACCCTCAAGTTTACTTAGTTAGCTAGATATTTCCCTCATGTGGCAGCAAATAAAAGATCTAAAATGACTAAGTTATTGTCGGGTGTGTCTAATATTATTGTCAAGAAGCATAGGTTCGCAATGCTAATTAAGGAGATGGACATATACAGGATCATGGTCCATGCTCAATAGAAAGAGGAGGCTAAGAATAAGGAGAAGAAAAGGGAGAACAAGAGAGATAGAATAGGTAGGTTTAACTTCACTCAACCTAAGTCAAAGGGTTGTAGTCATTCTCAATTCCACCTGAAATATTCAATTCCTTCTTTGTCCTTAGCCATTGCTCTAGTGACAAAATTCAGATATAGCATTAAAGATGGGGCACCAGGCCATAAGTCCCATGGTAGTGTTAGCAGTGCCCGAATAAATCCTCTTTGCCAAAAGTGTGGTAAAAACTATCAAGGTAATTGTCGAGCTGGCAGTGATGTATGTTTCAGATGTGGAAATATATGCCATAAGGTTAGAGACTATCCTCATCTGGGTTCGCAGAGTTAGCATAATCATCCCCCAGTTTAGTCTGATCGCTTAATTCAGCAAGGTGCCACTTCTTGTGACACTAGTGGGTAGTGCCCAAACAGACTATACATTTTAGTCCTAACAAGATCAGGAAAGTTCTCCTAATATCGTCACTTGTACATTACAAATTTATCATTTACTTATTTATACTTTGCTAGACCCAGGAGCTTCTTTATCCTTTGTAACGCCTTATATAGCTATTGACTTCGGAGTCATTTCTGAAATCCTAGTAGAACCCTTCTCAGTTTCTACCCTAGTAGGTAAGTCTATCATATCCCGATGAGTATATAGGAACTATCCGATTATGATATCTCAAAAAGTTACATCAGCAGGCTTAGTAGAGCTAGAGATGACAGACTTTGTCATTATTATCAGCAAGGATTGGCTTCATTTATGATATGCTTTAGTTGACTACAGAAACAGATTATTCCATTTTTAGTTTTCGAATGAACCTATCCTAGAATGGAGGGGTAGTACTTCAACACTTAGGGGTCAGCTTGTCCTACATAAGGGTGAGCAAAATGATATCCAAAGGGTGTATCTATCATCTTGTTCGAGATAAGGATTCTAGTTCTAAGACTGCTAGTCTTGAGTCAGTTCCAGTAGCATGTGAATTTCCAGATGTGATTCCCAAAGATCTTCTTGGAGTTCCTTTCGAGAGGGAAATTGACTTTGGAATAGACCTTTTTCCTGATACTCACCTATCTCTATCTTTCCATATAGAATAGGACCAACAGAACTTAAAAAGTTTAAAGAACAATTGAAAGATCTCTTAGATAAGGGATTCATCAGGCCGAGTGTCTCCCTGTAGGGAACACCAGTTTTATTCATGTGTAAGAAATATGGTTCTCTCAGAATGTGTATTGATTACTGTCAGTTGAACAAAGTCACAGTCAAGAACAAGTATCCACTTCCCAGAATAAATGACTTGTTTGACCAACTTCAGGGTGCCAGTTACTTTTATAAGATAGACCTTAGATCAAGCTATCATTAGCTTAGAGTCAGAAAATGTGATATTTTGAAAATAGTTTTCAGAACTCGGTATGGTCACTTTAAATCCTAGTCATGTTATTTGGTCTTACCAATGTCCCAACAGATTTTATGGACTTGATAAATCATGTGTTTAAGCATTACTTTGACATATTCATCTTAGTCTTCATTAATGACATTTTGGTCTACTCCCACAGTGAATATGATCATGTAGACCATCTCAGAATAATATTACAGACCCTCAGAGCCCATCAGTTGTTTGCCAAATTCAGTAAATGTGAATTTTGGCTAAGGTTAGTATCTTTCCTTAGTTATATCATTTCTAGTGATGGCATTAGAGTTGACCCTCAAAAGACTTAAGCAGTGAGAAACTAGACTAGATCGATCTCCATCAGATATCAGAAGTTTCTTGGGTTTGGCTTGCTATTACTGACAGTTTGTGGAAGGTTTTCTTCTATTGCATCCCCCGAGTACAGATTGAATCAGAAGAAAGTCAAGTTCTAGTGGTCAGATTACTATGAGAAGAGTTTTCAGGAGCTAAAGACTCGACTTACTACAACCATAGTTTTGACTTTACCAGATGGTTCAGACAGGTTTGTGGTATATTGTGATACTTCCAGAGTTGGTTTGGGGTGTGTTTTCATACAGAGAGGTAAGGTCATAGCCTATTCCTCTAGACAACTTAATCCTCATAAAAAACTATCCCACTTATGATCTTGAGTTAGAAACTATAGTGTTTTCCTTAAAGATTTGGAGGCGTTATTTGTATGGAGTACATATTGATGTGTTCACACACGATAAAAGCCAACAGTATATGTTTTCTCAGAAATATCTAAATCTCAAAATAGAAGATGGTTATAGTTGTTGAAAGACTATGACATGAGTGTTCTATATCATTCGGGCAAAGACAATGTCGCAGTTGATGCTCTCAGTAGGATGTCTATGGGTAACGTTGTTAATGTGGAGGATGGTAAGAGGAAGTTAGTTCAGGAAGTTCATCAACATGCCCGACTAGGTGTCTGCTTAGTCGATTCAGCAAAGGGTAGCATATGGGTTTAGAATTGTTTGGAATCATCTTTGGTTCTGAAGTAAAAGAAAAAAAGGATAGGTATTCCAATATAGGTAAACTAAAGAAGTCTGTCAGAGATCAAAGTAGAGGTTTTCTCCCAAAGGGGAGATAGTGTGTTATGTTGCCATGGTAGACTATGTGTGACATGTGTGGATGGCATTAGACAGTGGATTCTTGTAGAAACGCATGGTGTGCACTACTCGATTTACCCCAAGGGAAACCAAAATGTTATACGACATGTGGGAAGTCTATTGGTAGGGTGGGATGAAAACAGACATTGCAGATTTAGTAGCAAAGTGCTCAACATGTCAATAGGTTAATATTGTGCATCATAAGCCTAATGGATCTATGCAGTAGATCAGTATTCCCAATTTATAAAATACTAAGTGTGTATCAAGATATTCCAACCAACACAGGAACAACAACATGAAAAACAATGTGCTAGTGAATTGGAAATGGCCACACACGGCTTTACTAGACCTGCAATACTTGTTTGAGCTAGAAAAGTGAGTTTAGAATCAAGAACAACAAAGACAATATTGCTAGTTAATCAAAAGAGCCCCACACATCTTCACTAGACTTTTATATTCAACAACACAATGCTAACAAGATTTACAAAAAAAGGGATAGAAACTTGACACACAATATTCATTAATCTAAGAACCCTAAAAAGAGAAAGGACCTAAGACTAATAAATATCAATACCAAGCTCGTACTTGGACCAAGAGGAACTCAAAGAACCCCAAGAACCTAGTTTCTAGCCAAGATACAACACTAGTATCACTTTACTAGGGAGAATTCAGTTTTGGCCTCTCCAAATGAGAAAGAGAAGTCAAAAATTTACAAGTCTTTTGTTTCTTGAATAATAGGAATGAACTAAAGCAAGACTAGACCTATTAAATGGATTATATAGTCACTTAGAAAGGAGTGACAAAGACCAAAATACCCTTGGTATTTAAGTGGGTGTGTTTGGGGTGTCTTGGTGGCCTCTTCACAATTTATTAAATATAGGCCCTTAGATAGGCTCACAAAGGCCTCACACATGGCCAAGAAGGTGAAAAAGGCTTGAAGTCATTACAACTCACATGCTTGGCTTCATGTGAAAGGTCTCGAGCTAGGAATTCCTGTATCATCCTCTCCATCTTGAAGGGAATTTGTCCTCAAATTCAGATCATTGCCATCCTCCACCATTTCCACCCGAGAAAGATCACACACGTTGAAAGTGTTGTGCACTTGATATTCCAGGGGTAGATCAATCTTGTAGGAATTGTCATTGATCATTTATAATACTTGGAATGGGATATAATCCCGTGGACTCAAATTATAATTCCTTTGATGTTCAATTCCCCAAAGTGGGGGCCATCCTTACCGTAATTAATTTGGGAAGACATCCTCATAATCCTGCAAAACATGAGAAATAGGAGGAGAAATAGAAATTTTAGTGTCATTAGTATTAAATAATGAGCCAAGAGGAGCATCAGAGTGTCCTCGTCATGACCCACAAATAATTCTTTCCTCCTATCCATCATCACCATACTTCCTTGCCCCTTAGAAATTAGTAGCCCCTAGGTTTCCCCTACTCCCTCACTCTCGAGTTCCCCTATTTTCCCCTTACTCTCGGTATTCTTTCCCTTTTTCCTCAATTCTCCTATCTTTTACTGTCATTCATTCACTTGGGAAGGAAATAATGGATGATGAGCTACCTTGCTGCCATCCTTCTCAAGTGTATACTGATTGGACCTTCCATCATGCTTGGTTGCCCTATCGTATTGCCAAAGCCTTCCTAACAACAAGTGAAAAGGTTGCATTGGTATCACATCACAAAGCACCTTGTGATAGTAGTTGGATACCTTAAAATGTATCACACATTACCTTGTAACCTTTACCTCACCACATTTATTGAACCATTAAAACTTGTAAGGACTAGTGTAAGGTATAGTCGTCAAGTTCAAGAAGTTCACCATTGCAACACTAACCACATTTGCACAACTTCCACTATCTATCACTATAGTTCACACACTTTTCTTCACAAGATATTTAGTATGGAATAGATTCTCCTGTTGGCTAGGATCATCTCACACCTTACTAATCATGGCATGCCTCACTACAAAGTTTGGAACCACGCACTACCCTTCATGTAGATAAGAATCCTCACAATCATCATTATTATCATGTGGATCATTTTAGGGTTCCTCTCCATCTTGAGGCTCGGCCTCATTCTCTTTATTTTCAAGACCCACTTCCTCACCAAGGTAATATAATATCCCTTCCCTTAGGATCACATTACGCTGGTTTGGACATTCGTTGACTTTATGTCCCAAACCTTGGCACTTGAAACATTAGAACCTTTTAGGATTAGAATACTTATAAGCTTCTTGCCGGGGAGGAAATATGTGGACTATTTTAGTCTTGGGAAGCCTTGTAGTGGAAGATTGGTCCTTGTTTTTGGGCCAACGCAAAGATGGTTGAACCATGTTCTTGCTCCTCGGACAATCTGAGGTTGATGGTCTCCTTGCCTTGAATGACGGCCTCTCTTTAATCTCCATTTCAATATCAAGAGCCGCTTGGAAAATCTCTTCAACATTATCAAACTTGTGACGCGTCAAATGGGTGGAGATCTATTTGTTCAACCCACACATGAACTGAATAATGTCATGGCCAATTTGTTCTCTCTGATGAGCAAGCTTCAACATAAGTTGTTGAAACTCATCATAGTATGCCATAATACTTTGATTCCCTTATTGGAAATTGTACAACCTAGCAAGCAACTCATGGCGATAACTTTTGAGAAGATATTGTTGCCGGTGGTTATCCATCTACAAACTCGTTGCTGAACCACTTGACGTATTCCCACCAAG
Source organism: Capsicum baccatum var. pendulum (assembly GCA_030864225.1). NCBI lineage: Eukaryota > Viridiplantae > Streptophyta > Magnoliopsida > Solanales > Solanaceae > Capsicum > Capsicum baccatum. The sequence goes on from CM061550.1 coordinate 80,810,961, forward strand.
TGCTAGCATAGCCTTCAAAATTAGCTATGGCATAACAACTCTTCTTCTCCTACAAGATATTATTCACTTGAAACACTTTATCATACGCCGACTCCCAAGCAAGATACACCTCGGGGTCACTTTCACCCTTAAAGATAGGTAGCTTAATTTGATGGTATTGATGCCTACGTCTTTCTCTAGGTGTTGGTTTCCCCTTTCTCCATGCCCTCTGTATCTCTTTGGATCCACACGATGCCCTCTTATATCTTTCTCCCTCATGTAGGCATCGTCAAAGGATCTATACCCTTCATAATCCTATCTACCATATCCCTCAAGGTGGACGGGATAGTTTTGGACATTTGGAACTTGATTCGAAGAAATTGGATTTTGTGGAGATGGTGGTATTTGGTTTAGTAAAGCTTGGAAGGGGGGTTTAGGATTTTGTGGAGGCATTTGACGTTCGAGTACCTCTTACAGAACTTGAGGCATCTAGGAATGGGTTGGTATATTGGATTCTCAATTTAGAGGGTTATAAGTGGTTTGGCTTACGGCATTTAGTGGAGCTAGTGAAGGATTTGGCAATTGTGGTCATGTTTCGGGAGTAACTGTGGTGGAGGAATTTCTATCATGTCCACTTGACGAAACATGTCAAGGAGTAGAAGGAAGAGAGTTCCTTTGACTCTCCACTTGTTCTAACCTCCCACTAATAGTCCTCACTTCTCCCCTTATGTCTCCCACTTCCGTACTCAACCTTTAAAGAGCTCGGTTCATAGCCTCAAGAGTGACCCTCATATTCTCCATTTCATTAGAATCCATGGTTTGAGATGTGGTTCCCTCCATTATTAAGGTATCACCTAAACAAGCAACAAACAAATTATTTTAAAATCTCTCTCCTCACTCACACTCTCTTGGTTCACTCACACTCAAGTTCCACAAATGTTGTAGATTGGCTAGGAACCCGGGAATTCATAAGGTATGAGTATGCTCTTGCCCAAAATAAATTCTTGTTTGAATGTCAAAGAATTCTCGTCGGACTAGTGCCAAGATTTAAAATGTATTAAAATGACAAAAACACACAAACAAACAACGTTAACATGAAGAACGTACACAAAACTAACTTACAAGCTAGTAAGGTATTACTAGGTTGTCAATTAGTGTCGAGCGAACAAATGAAACTAGGAAACAATAAAATGAAACTAAGAAATCTAAAATTTGAACTCAAAAATATTGCATGAACAATAATTTAGTGACGTGACAGTCCACTATTGGCCTCGAGTTTTATCAAAATTTTATTTCCCAATTTCAAGTCTTGATCAACATACAATTTGGAATTGGTGGATTTCGTTAATGGAGGGAAAAGTGGTCTTGGAGACTTTTTGTTCAAAATTCAAAAGAAAAACTTCACTTATTTGAACTTTGTCCTTGAATAAAGGTCCTTAAATCAAGGAAAAGTAGTTGAAAAGTCTTTGAAGTGATAGGGACAAGTCTTTCACTAACAACTACTACAAGCTTGTCTTTTACCTTTTTATATCTAGTTTGCACTTTAAGGATTAATAAGATGATGAAAGGGTGAAGAACCTTAGGAACACAACAACAACTCCAAGAACAACAACAATTTCAGTTTCCAAATCCACTACAATAAGACCATCAAATCGGCCATGGTTTAGGTAACAACAATATCCAACTCGGCCACACCTTGTTCACATCTACAACTTTAACAAGTTCAAGTTCAATCTTAGATTTGGACACTTTTTAGTATTGATGAGAAATAAACCAACACTATAAACACTCTAAATAAACAAATACTACAAGTTCTAGACACACAACAAAAAAATCTTTGCCAATATAACAACAACACAATTTTCGGCCAAGAACACAAAATGGACAGATTTGCACTTTTCTTGAATTTTTTTTCAGTTTTCAACTTTTTTTTCTTAGCATGAAAGCCCTATATTGGTATTGTAAGAACAATATCAAATATGTATTTGATACCAAATTATACAATACTAAGTGTGTATCAAGAGATTCCAACAAACACAAGAACCACAACATGAACAACAAAGTGGTAGTGAATCGAAAATGGCCACACACGGCTTCACTAGGATTGCAACACTTGTTTGAGCTAAAAAAGTGCGTTTAACAACAAGAAAATCAAAGACAATATTGATAGTTAATTGAAAGATCCGCACACAGCTTCGCTAGACTTTTATATTCAAAAACACAATGTTAACAAGATTGACAAAGAAAGAGATAGAAACTTGACACACAATATTCATTAATCTAAGAACCCTAACAAGAGAAAGGACCCTAAGACTAATAAATATCAATACCAAGTTCTTAATTGGACCAATAGGAACTCAAAGAAACCCAAGAACCTAGGTTTTAGCCAAGATACAACACTAGTATCACTCTACCAGTGAGAATTCAGTTTTGGCCTCTCCAAATGAGTAAGAGAAGTCTAAAATTTATAAGTATTTTGTTTCTTGAATAATAGGAATGAACTTAAGCAAGACTATCCATATTACATGGCATATATAGTCACTTAGAAAGGAGGGACAAAGACCAAAATACCCTTGATATTTAAGTAGGTGGGTTTGGGGTGTCTTGGTGGGCCTCATCTTATTTTATTAAATATAGGCCCTTAGATGGGCTCACAAGGGCCTCACACATGGCCAAGAATATGAAAAAGGCTTGGAGTTATTACAACTCACATGCTTGGCTTCGTGTGAAAGGTCTCAATCTAGGAAGTCCAGTATTTCCACTTGGAAGTGGGGGGAGGTAAACATGGATTTTGTGATGGGTTTACCCCATACTCATCCCCAAAATGATTCAATTTGGGCCATTATGGATAGGATCACCAAATCATCCCATCTATTTCCAGTTCATACCTCTTATTCAGACGAGGATTATGCCAAGCTCTATGACAGAGAGTTGGTTAGATTACATGGAGTTTCATTTTCCATTATTTCATATAGAGGTATGCAGTTTACCTTTTATTTCTGGAAATTCTTCCAAAAGGGTCTTGGTACCCAAATTTACTTTAGAACAACCTTCTATCCTCAGACAGATGGTCAAACAAAAAGAACCATTCAGACTTTAAAGGATATGTTAAAAGTGTGTGCCATTGACATTAAGGGTAGTTGGGATGACCAATTGCATTTGATTGAGTTTTCGTATTATAACAACTACCATTCTAACATTTAGATGTCTTCGTTTGAGGCACTTTATGGGAGGATATGTTGATCTCCCATCGATTGGTTTGAAGTGGGTGAGGCCACAGTAGTAGTGCCTGACTTGGTGTTTGACGCCTTAGAAAAAGTTTAGTTAATCAGGGAACGTCTCAAGATAGCTCAGAACTGACAAAAATCATATGCAGATATTTGAAGAAAAGATCTCTAGTTTAAGATTGGTGATTATGTGTATTTGAAAATATCTTCTATGAAGGGAGTGCAGATATTTGGCAAGAAGGGGAATCTTAGTCCTCGATATGTCGAACCTTAACAAATCCTCAGTTATTTTTGAAAGGTAGCTTATGAGCTTGAGTTGTCTTCAGACTTAGCTTCAGTGCACTCAGTGCTTCATGTCTTCCTGCTTAAGAAATGCATTGGTGACCCAATAATTCTAATCCCTATAGAATGTACAGATGTTTAGAACAATCTCCTTTATGAGGAATTTCTAATTGAAATTCTTGATCATCATATTCGTAGACTGAGGAACAAAGAAGTTTCTCTAGTCAAAGTTGTTTGGCGAAATTAGACCATTGAGGGAGCCACTTGGGAAGCAGAAGCAGATATGGATACCAAGTATCCTCACCTCTTCTCCGCAAACTCAGACTCATACCAAGGTAACATTTTTCCTTAAAATTACTCATTTCCATACTTAGATTAACATTACAAACTCGGTATCGGTCTCTGTTGCATGACATTCTCATATCATGCATACCTCCATGAAATAACTCAGTTATGTGTCATGTCTTCAGAATTCAGTCATGCTTCAGTTATGCATGTTCAGTATAAAAACTCAGTATATCAGTAGTTTCAGTTATGTAATCATGCTTCAGTTGTGCATGTTTAGTATGTAAACTAAGTCTATTAGTATTCTCGGCTTAGTCAGTCTCATTCAAGGACGAATGTTGCCAAGGGGGAGATATTATAAGACAACGCAAAATTCTATACTTCATCCTTTAGAGCATGAAAAGAGGCCCCATACTTAGAAAATTTCAGCTGAGTATTGACACTTAGTCTCATTTGAGGACCTTGGTATTCTCATGATTTTATTTATGACCCTTATGACCTTAAAATGTCAATTTTTAAATTGATTCATAATCAGGAATGTTAATAGGTGTTCTCGAATGATTTTCAAATTTTTTTAACCTTATTAGAAGCTTGTTTAGATGTCAAAAATAGTGAGTCAATGCGATCTCGACGCGTTGCATCGCCTACCATATCGATGGATATTATTGCTAGCATTCAGTGCAAATTCCAGTGAGTCGATATGATATTGATGTATCTCTTTGACACCATTGATGTGGCACATCGGTCTGCGCATCGCTGGGCACGTTTTCATTAATTAAATGTTCGCATCCAGAGAGGTATTTTGATCATTTTTCCACTCTTATTCAGCCCCAAAACACATAATAAATCCATCCAAAATTAAAAAATTCATTGTTTCTCTCAATTTATCTTACGAACAAAATCCTAGGGCATTCAATTTCAAGTCCAAGCATCCAGAACACACCATCAATCTTCACGGATTTGGTTACCAAGGTATGTTAGGTGTTCATCCAAGAGTTTCCTTCCACTCTTAGAGTTTAATAACTACTTTCAAAAATATAAGTTGATTGTTTTCATGAATTTCATGTTGAATTTGATTTTATTCATGTCCATGGTATTTTTTAGGTTTCAACCCATGATTTACTACAAGTTTCATGAAATTAAAATAGCATGTGTGGTGTATTATCTAATTTGCATATTAAACCCTTGAAATTGCAATTGATTATTCTATCCATGATGTTCATGTGTTGATTATTATTATGTGAAATAACCATGATCCCCATGTCTTGATAGAATGCCTATGTAAATTGAATATTAAAATCATGACATGTCATTATGTGGTTCCATTCATGTACAAGTCATGTACCTCAAGTGTTTGACAAATGCCTAGGTGAATGTATTGTTAATAAGTATTTATTGTTATGCTTTTCAAGATCATGCCATGCTTTACTTTCCATGCTTTCGAGTCCTGGGGATATTCAATACCCAAAATTTAGATGTTTACCTAGAATTCCAGTAGTTTCATAATAGTCTCAATGATGTCACAAATAGTAGTATTCAGTCGGTTAAAAGAACTCAGTAAACTCAGTCCACTTCAGTCAGTTAGCTCGATCAGTAACTGTTCAATAAAGCTTAGTACATTTTAGTGATCAGTTCAGTGTCTATTCAGTTGGGAATAGGATTTAACACCAAGGAAACCTAGGGATAGGGGCATTCTTATTAGTAAAATTTTTGACCCTTAGTAGCAATCCCTGCATTACAGAACTACGTAGCCAACGTAGGTTGAGATATCTTCCTATCAGATAAAGGTTGATACATCTCGTATGAGTTTTTCTGCCAGTGAGGGTTGACAAAATGTCTTCCTGCCAAATAGGTTTAACTCATAGCCATTATTAGTATCCCTTGGAAAGGTGGTAACACCCTTTCAACTGTGATCATAGGTTTGAAAGACCCCGCAAAATCTTAAGCTCAACTCATTTCTTTAAATACTCTTAAGGGGTCCTAGACTTAAAACAAATTTAGCTAAGTATTCAGACTTAGTGTCATTTAAGCCTTCAAAAGTTGTCAACTCTATTTCACGACCTCTATGTCCTTAAAATGGCAACCTTTAGGCTGAATCATGCTTGGGAGTGTCTGTAGGTGTCCTCAAACAAGTTTTGAATTTTTTGAACTTTATTTGAGGCACGTTTGGAAGTCCAAACTAGTGCATCGATGCGATCCCGACGTGCAACATTACCAATTGCGTATTTTTCTCTAGCTCCCATGTGCAAATTCCAATGAACTGACATGGACTCGACACGACGCATTGGCCATCGCGTCGATGCCAAGGACTCGGTGCGTCGGTTTGCGCATCATTAAATTAGTTTTTAGTAATTAAAAGTCGCATTCTTTAAGGGTATCTGGGTCTTTTACCCACGATTATCAACCCCAAAACACAAAATTAAGCCCCTTTAGAGGCAAAATTCATTATCTATTCAGAAATTACTAAAGAACAAAAACACTAGTAGATAAAAATTTAAACTAAAGGATTAAAATTTCACCATCATTCTTTAAGAATTTGGCAACCAAGGTATTTAAAGTGTTCATCCAAATGTTTTCTTCCACCCTTATAGTTTAGGCACCCTTTTCAACTACAAGTTAATGACTTTGATGAATTTTATGGTTGGATTTGAATGTGGATTACCATGATTATGGGGTTTCTAATTTAATATTTAATTGCAAGAAGCATATGAAATTATTTGTTGTATGTGTTGTACAATGTTAATTCATCCTAAAACCCTCCAAATTGTAAATTTGGTATTTGAAATTATGATGCTCGCATGTTGTTTAGAATTATGTGCACATACTATGTCCTCTAAGTGTTTTTTGAATTGATTATATGAGTTGAATAGTTAAAATATATCATGTTACCATGTATTCAAGTCCATTTCATTCAAGTGTTTTCTAGAATGTCCCAACTAATGAATGTTGATCAAGTAATTAGTTATCATATTTTGGGATTGTGCCATGTCTTATAATTTATGCTATTGAGTCCTGAGGGTATTCAATACCCCACAATTTAGTTATTTACCTAGAGCCATAGCAAGTCACTAAATAGTATTAGTCATGTTAGTAGAATTCGATCAGTTACAAAACTACAGAAAACTCAGCAGTACTCAAAAAATCAGTCACAATATTTAGTTCAGACCTCAGTAGTACTCAGTTAGTTAACAAAATTCAATAGTTTTCCATCAGTCCATGGAACCCAGTGAAACAATTTAGTTCAATTATACAGTACGATCAGTAACAGTTCAGTCTAGCCTAGAATAGTTTAGAATTCAGTTCAATGTCTATTCTGTTGGGGGTAGGATTTAGTATTGAGTGGTCCCAAGGATGGTGACTCACCTACAGGTAGAGGGTGTAATCCTTAGTAGCATTTCTCGCATTCCAGAACTACGTAGTAAGCATAGGTTGATACATCGAGCTTCCAGTTGAGGGTTGATGAGGTGATTTAACCTGCTAGTTGAGGGTTCCACCATTATCATTCAGAGCACCTGCCAAATGAGGGTGACTCAATTTGTCTTTAACTGTGGCACGGTATTGACACCTTTCCTGCTGGGGTTACAGATTGGACCCCTATTAGTTCAGATAGGGGTATGTCAGCTTGATGATTACTTGCCACAGTCTTAGTTTCAGTTCCAGTCTTAGTATAGAACTTAGTCCAGTTTAATTGGACTAGGACTATCAGATATAGTCATTTAGTTCAGTTCGAAACTCAATACAGTTCCATAGAATCAACACTTTCAGATATAGTCATTCAGTTATTTGTAATCTAATATCAGTAAACTCAAATATCAGTTAATCAATATTTAGAACTTCATATCCAGTGCTATCAAGATTTCTGTCATAGTTTATGTGTTCATGCATGTACTCTCATTCAGTTATACTTATGTCATTCAGTTAGTACTGTTTATGCATATGAACCCATACAGTTCAGCCAACCTCACTTTTCATACCAGTACATTCAATGTACTGACGCATACTTTTCTTTTGCGCTATGATGTATTATATCATATGTTCAGATGCACCGGCTCCCGATCATATTTAGTAGTTCAGATACTCAGCAGTCATAGTTAGTGGTGAGTCCTCATAGTCTGAGGACATAATCATTATTTTAGCATTTCAGCTTATTTTAGTAGTTCGGAGTTAGTTAGGGACTTGTCCTATCAACTCCATATTCAACTAGTAGAGGCTTTTACACTAGAGTATTTTTTTCAGATATTCAATTTTGGTATTGATATACCGCATTCAGTATTTATTTACAGTATTGAACCTTATGGCCAATTTTTTCCTAATTTTTATAGTGTTATTATTCAGTTACTGCAGTAGGTACCAGTCATGGGTTAGCTTGTGGTCCTTTAGGATTATGAGCATCGTGTAGAGTCTAGGGTATAAACTCTAAGAGTTACAAACATGGCATCAGAGCCTAAGGTTTAACAGAGTCCTAGGAAGTTTGAAAAACACATCTAGTAGAGTCTGGTGCATGGGTGTGTAGTACGCCAAACTTATGGACAGGAGGCTATGAGATGTTTTAGGAAAAGTTTCCCTTCTTTCAGTTATCATGTTACCTGAGTGAGCACAAGATCAATTTAAAATCCCTGTCTAATCTAAGTTTCTCTTTCGTTTAAAAATGTGCCTCCAAAGAGGACTAAGGGAAGAGAAATAGGTGATTATCCAACACCTCAGCCTATCTAACCAGGTCCCCTGGGTGAACATGTCTCCCACATTAGATTCAGAGCAACTTTCACTACCCTAGCTCATTTTGTGGAAGCTTAGAATGAATGACCAACTGCCGTTCCATCCAACCCAGTGCCTAATAATGCTGCATCCAGAATTTGAAACTTCACCGGAATGAACACTCCATCTTTTACTGGGTCTAATTCAGGTGAAGACCCATAGGAATTTTTTGATTAGGTGTAGAAGGTTACAGACATCATGGGGGTGATAGCTAGTGAGAGTGCTGATGTAGCTGCATATCAGTTGCAGGATAAGGCTCACTCACGGTTTAAACAGTGAAAGGTAGAAAGGGCTACAAATAAAGGACCCATAGAATAGAAGGAGTTTGCCACTGCTTTCCTGGATAGTTTCTTCCCACTGGATTTAATAGAAGAAAAGGTTCTAGAAATTATTAATCGAAATCAGGGTAACATAATAGTAAGAGTATTCTCGTAAGTTTACTTAACTAGCTAGATGTGCTTCTCATATGGTAGAAGATAGAAGAGCAAAGATGAGTAATTTTATGTTTGGGGTATCTAGCAGTGTGGTCAAGGAGTGTCAGACCATAATCCTGATTAAGAAGATGGACATATCCAGGCTCATGGTCTTTCCTCAGCAGATTGAGAAAGACAAGAATAGAAAGAAGGAAATGGACACCAAGAGAGTGAGAATAGGTAGTTTCAACTTTGCTCAGCCTAAGTCAGAGGGTGGAAATCATTCTTAGTTCCACTCAAAATCCTTAGTTCCAGTTCCATTCTCATCCAGTCCTCTAGTGCTGAAATTTAGAGACGACAATAGAGATAGGGCACCAGGCCCTAAACCTCAGGGTAGTGTCAGCAGTGCCTAAACCAATTCCCTTTATCAGAAATATGGCAGAAATCACCAAGGTATCTACAGATATGGCAGTAATGTGTGTTACAGATATGGCAAGACAAGTCACAGAGTTAGAGATTGTCCCCAGTCAGGTTCCCAGGGTCAGCATAATCGGCCCCCAACTTAGTACGATTGACCGAATCAACATGGTACCATATCTAGTGCCACTAGTGGGAAACTCCCAAATAGAATCTATGCTCTTTAGTCCTGACAAGATCAAGAAAGTTCTCCTAATGTGGTCACTAGTACGTTACAAGTTTTCAATTTACATGTCTATGCTTTGCTAGATCGATGAGCTTATTTATTTTTTTTACTCCTTATATAGCTGTTGACTTTGGAGTTAGTCTTAAAATCCTAGAAGATCCTTTCTTAGTCTCTACCCTAGTGGGTAAATATATCATAGCTCGGTGAGTATACAGGAACTGTTCGATTATGATATCTTAGAAAGTCACTTCAGCAGACTTAGTCAAATTATAAATAATCAATTTTGATGCCATTCTCTACATTGATTGGCTTTATTCCTACTATGCCTCATTCGACTATAGGAACAAAATTATCTATTTTTAGTTTATGAATAAGCCTGCCCTAGAGTGGAGGGGTAGTACTTCCGCACTTAGGGGTCAGCTTGTTTCCTACCTATGGGCAAGGAAAATAATATCTAAGAATGTGTCTGCCATTTTATTTGAGTCTAAGGTTCTACTCTAGAAACCCCTACTCTTGAGTCAGTATTAGTAGCATGTGAATTTCCAGATGTGTTTCCCGAAGATCTTCCCAGAGTTTCTCTCGAGAGGGAAATTTATTTTGGAATCGATCTTTTTCCAGATACACAGCTCATCTCTATTCCACCATATAGGATGTCACCTACAGAACTCAAGGAGTGAAAAGGACTGTTGAAGGATCTCTAATATAAGGGATTCATCAGACCCAGTTTATCCTCGTGGGGTGCAATAGTTCTATTCAGGAATAACAAAAATGGTTCCCTTAAAATCTGTATTGACTATCATCATCTAAATAAAGTTACTATTAAGAACAAGTATCCACTTCCATGAATCGTTGAATTATTTGACCAACTTTAGGGTTCCAGTTATTTTTCTAAGATAGACCTCAGATCAGGCTATCGTCAGCTCATAGTCAGGGAATGTTGACATTCCAAAAATAGCTTTCAGAACTTGGTATGGTCACATCAAATTCTTAGTCATGTCATTTGGTCTTACCAATGACCCAACATCTTTCATGGACTTGATGAACTGTGTGTTCAAGAAGTACTTAGACATGTTCATCATAGTTTTCATAGATGACATTCTTGTCTCTTCCCGCAATGAGCATGATCATACAGACCATCTCGAAATAGTATTATAGACTCTAAAAAACCATCACTAATTTATTAAATTCAGTAAGAGTGAATTTTGGCTAAGGTCATAGCTTTCCCTAGCCATATCATTTTTGGTTCTGGCATTAAAGTTGATCCCCAAAAGATCACAGTAGTGAGAAACTAGCCCAGACCCATCTCTCCATAAGATGTACAGAGTTTCTTAGGCTTGGACGGCTATTACCAATGATTATGAAGGGATTTTCATCTATTGCATCCCCTATGTTCAGATTGACTCAGAAAAAGGTCAAATTATATTTGTCAGATTCTTATGAAAAGAGTTTTTAGGAGTTGAAGGCTAAACTCACTACAGCCCCATTTTGACCCTACCATATGGTTAGGACGACTTTGTTATGTATTTTAATGCTTCCAGAGTTTGTTTAGGGTGTGTTTTGATGTAGAAAGGTAAGGTCATAGACTATGCTTGTAGACATCTCAAATCCCATGAAAAGAACTATCTTACTCATGACCTTAAGTTAGTAGCATTATTATTTGCCTTAAATATTTGGAGAAACTATTTGTATGGTATGTAAGTTGACGTGTTCACAGATCATAAGAGCCTGCAGTATGTATTTTCTTAGAAAGATCTAAACCTCTATTAGAGAAGGTGGTTGGAGTTGTTAAAGAACTATGACATGAGCGTCCTGTATCATCTGAGTAAAGCCAATAAAGTGGTTGATGCTCTTTGTAAGATGTGTATGGGGAGTGTTACTCACGTGGAGGATCGTAAGAAAAATTTAGATCAGGAAGTTCATCAGGTTGCCCGACTATGTATCCTCTTAGTCGATTCATCAGAAGGTAGCATATGGGTGCAGAGTATTTCAAAATCATCCCTAGTTTCCAAGGTGAAAGAAAAGTAGGATAGGGATCGCAGTCTAGTCAATTTGAAAGAACCAGTCCGATATCAGAAGGTAGAGGTTTTCTCCCAAGGAGGAGATGGTGTATTGAGTTTCTAGGGTCAGTTATGTATGCTAGGTGTAGATTACTTAAGGCACCGAATTCTAGAAGAAATGTATGGTGAGTGCCACTTTATTCATCCAGGGGACACTAAGATGTACTACAATTTGTGGGAGATATATTGGTGGAATGTGATGAAGAGAGACATTGTAGAATTTGTGGCTAAGTGCTCAACATGTCAACAGGCTAAGAATGAGCATTAGAAAACTAGTGGGTCCATATAGGAGTTTAGTATTCCCACCTAGAAATGGGATAAGGTGAACATGGAATTTACGACGGGTTTTCCTTATACTCATTGTTAGCACGATTCAATTTGGGTCATTTTAAACAAAATGACCAAATTATCTCATTTTATACCAATCTATACCTCTTATTCAGCCAAGAATTATGCCAAGCTCTATGTTAAAGAGTTGGATAGATTTCATGGTGTTCCATTATCTATTATTTCAGATAGAGGTATGTAGAAGCCTTCCAAAAGGGTCTTGGTACCCAAGTTCATCTCAGTACAACCTTTCACCCCCAGACAGATGGTCAGGCAGAGAGGACCATTTAGACTTTAGAAAATATGTTGTGAGCATATGTGATTGACTTTAAACGTAGTTAGGATGACCACTTGCCTTTGATTGAGTTCATGTACAACAACAACTATCATTCCAGCATTCAGATGGCCACATTTCAGATGCTTTATCGTAGAAGGTACAGGTCTCCCATCAGTTGATTTGAAGTGGGTGAGGCCACAGTGGTAGGGCCTGACTTGGTATGTGATACCTTAGAGAATGTTTAGTTGATCAGAGAAAGGCTTAAGATAACTCAGAGCCAGTAGAAATCATACGTCGATATCCATAGAAAGGAAGTTTGGCAAGAAAGGAAAGCTCAGTACTCGATATATCGGTCCTTATTGAATTCTCAGCTATTTTGGAAAGGTTTCTTACGAGCATGAGTTACCTTTAGACTTAACTTCAGTACATCTAGTGTTCTATGTCTCCTTTCTTAAGAAAATCATAGTTGACCCAGCAGCTGTAGTCCCTACAGAGGGCATAGATATTTAGAATAGCCTCTCTTATGAAGAGATTCCAATCGAAATCCTTGATTTTTAGATCCACAAACTGAGGAATAAAGTAATCCATCTAGTCAAATTTCTTTAGAGGAATAATTCCATTGAGGTAGCTACTTTGTAAGAAGAATAAGATATACGGATAAGGTATCCTCACCTCTTCTCCTCAAGCTCAGACTCAGCCTAAGCTAACCGTTCTCTTTAAACTTACTCAGTTTCATGCTCAGATTTCCTTTATAAGTTTGGTATCAGTTTCCATTGCTTATCCAATCATACATTCATGAGTCAGTTCCATCAGATATTCATGCATCATATATGCATGTTTAGTATAAGAGACTCAGCTTATCAGCAATTCCAGTCATGCATTCATACATCAAATATGCATACTTAGTATGGAATTTTAGTATCTCAGTAATGCCAGTCATGATATCATATTTTAGTTGTGTATGATTGGTACATGAATTTAGTTTATCAGTAGTCTCATTATTCTCAGCTCAGTTATCCTCATTCAAGAATGAATATTTCCAAGGGGGAGAAATTGTAAAACCACACAAAATCCTTAGACTCAGTCCTTTAAATCTTGGTAAGGGGTTATACAATTAGAAAATTTTAGCTAAGTATTCAGACTTAGTGTCATTTTAGCCTTCGAAAGTTGGCAAATCTATTTCACGACCTCTATGACCTTAAAATGTCAACCTTTAGGTTGAATCATGATCAGGATATTAGTATGTGTCCTCGAACAAGTTTTAGATTTTTTTGAACTTTTTTTAAGCACGTTTAAAAGTCCAAACCAGTGGATCAACACGATCTCAATGCACCATGTCGCCTATTGCGTCGATGAATGTTTTCCTCCACCTCCCCAGTGTAAATTTTAATGAACCAGTACGAACTCAACACGGTGTGTTGGCTATCACATCGATGCCAATGATACAATGCATCATTCTGCGCATTGCTAAATCAATTTTCTATAATTAAAAGTCACATTCCTTAGGGGTATTTGGGTCTTTTACCCTCGATTATCAGCCCTAAAACAGGAAATTAAGACCCTTAGAGGCAAAATTCATTCTCTATTCAGAAATTACTCAAGAACAAAAACCTAGGAGATCAAATTTCAAACTCAAGGCTTAATATTTCAGCATCATTCTTAAAGACTTTAGCAATAAAGGTATGCCAAGTATTCATCCAAGGATTTCCTTCCACCCTTCGAGTTTAAGCACCCTTTTCAACTACAACATAATAATTTTGATGAATTTCATGGTAGGATTTAAATGTGGATTACCATGTTAATGGGGTTTCTAATTCATGATTTAATTGCTAGATGCATATGAAATTATTTGTTATATGAGTTTTACAATGTTAATTCATGCTAAAACCCTCAAATTGTGAAACTGCTATATGAAATTATGATGTTCGCATGTTGTTTAGTATTATATGCACATCCTATATCCTCCAAGTGATTGTTGAATTGATCATGTAAGTTGAATAGTAAAATTATATCATGTTAGCATGCATTCAATTTCATGTCATGCAAGTGTTTTCTAGAATGTCGTAATGAATGAATGATGATCAGCTAATTAGCTATCATATTTTTGGATTGTGCCATGTATTATAATTTATGCTATTGAGTCCTAGGTGTATTCAATACCCAAAAATTTAGCTATTTACCTAGAGCCATGGTCAGTCATAAAATAGTACCAGTCATGTCATGATCAGTAGAATTTGGTCAGTTACAAAACTCAGGAAAACTCAATAGTACTCAGAAAATCACTCACAGTATTCAGTTCAGAACACAGTAGTACTCAATCATTTAAAAGAATTTAGTAGTATTCCGTCAGTCCACGGAACCTAGTGAACTCAATTTAGTTCAGTTATACAGTACAATCAGTAACATTTCAGTACAACCTAGAACGGTTTAGAATATAGTCCAATGTCTATTCAATTGGGAGTAGGATTCAGCACCGAATAAACCCAAGGATGGGGACTCACCTTCCAGTAAAGGGTGTGATCCTTAGTAGCAATCCTCATATTCCAGAACTACATAGCCAGCATAGGTTGAGACATCAACCTGCCAGTTAGGCTAATGAGGTACTTTAACCTGCCAGTTGAGGGTTCCATCATTCTTATTTAGAGCACCTGTCAGATGAGGGTGACTCAGTTTGTCTTTACCCATGACATGATACTGATACCCTTCCAGCTGGGGTTATAGGTTAGACCCTAATCAGTTCAGAGAGGGGCATATCGATTAGATGATTACTTCCCACATTCTTAGTTTCAGTTCCAGTCTCAGTATAGAACTCAGTCCTATTCTACAGGACCAGGACTATCAGATATAGTCACTCAATTTAGTATACAACTCATCATAGTTCCATAGAATCAGGACTTTTAGACATAGTCAGTAAGTTCTTACTAATCCAGTACCAGTAAACTCAGATATCAGTTAATCAGTATTCAAAACTCTGTATCCAGTGCTATCAAGATCTCAGTCATATTTTACGTGTTCATGCATGTACTATCATTCAATTATATTTATGTCATTCAGTCAGTATTGTACATTCCTATTAACCCATGCATTTCAGCCAACCTCATTTTGTATACCAGTATATTCAAAGTACTGACGTATACTTTTCTTTTACGCTATAATATCTTATATCATAGGTTCAGATGCATGGGCTCCCAATTTTATTTAGAAGTTCAGATATTCAGAAGTCAAACTTAGTGGTGAGTCCTCATATTCTGAGGATGTGATTATTATTTCAGCACTTAAATTTATTTCAGTAGTTCGGAGTTAGTTGGGGACTTGTCCAATCAACTCTATGCTTAGATAGTAGAGTCTTTTAGACTAGATTATTTTCAGTCAGATGTTCAGTTTTCTTATTGATAAACCGCATTCAGTATTTATTTATAGTATTGAACCTTATGGCCAGTTTCCACCTAATTTTTGCATTTTTACGGTTTTATTACTCAATTATTGTAGAAGGTACCAATTATGGGTTAGATTGTGGTCCTTCGAGATTATGAGCACCGTGTAGTGTCCGTGGTACAAACTCGGGGCATTACAAGATTGGACCCTGACTCATTTAATAATGTTGGTATGCCAGTTAGATAAACACTCCTATAGTTATAGTTACAATTTCAAATTTAATATAGAACTCAAATCAGTTTTATAGAATCAGTACTTTCAGACATAGTCACCCAGCTTAATATAGAACTTAGTTTAGTTCTACAGGATCAGGACTATCAAAAACAATCACTCAGTAGTTGTAATTCAGTTATCAGTAATCTCATGTATTAATTACTCAGTTATCATAACTCAATACTCAGTTTCAGTAAAAGCTTATATATATATATATATGTTCATAGTATTGCATACTCAATATTTTACAGTAGTTACAATTATCTATGTACTCTAATTCAGTTACTTCATATCATTCTGTCAGTTATTGTTTATGCATATGAACCCTTGCATTCAGTCTTACCTCATCTAGCATACCAGTAAATTCCACGTACTGATACATACTTTCTCTTTGTGCTATGATGTCTGATATCATAGGCTCGGAGGCTTAGTGTCCCAACTGCACTTACACAAATTCAGATAGCAGCAGCAGATATAGTAGTGAGTCCTTATCTATCAAGGATATGCTTTTATTTCAGTAGTTTCAGTATTGCAGTAGTCTGAGTTAGTTGGGAAATTGTCCCATCAACTCCATATTAGACAGATCAATTAGAGGCTTTTTACACTAGACTAGCTCAGCCATATTTAGTTTTTATATGTTATTTCAGTACTATATTTATCAGTATACAGATTATGAACCTTATGGCATTTCAACCTAATTTTCTGTAACATTTCAGTATTATTATTTAGTGTTCACAACAGGTACTAGTCATGGGTTAGCATGTGGTCCTTTGGGGTTATGAGAACCGTATGACATCTGAGGTACAGACTCAGGGTATTACATATAAGCACATACTAGGGGCTAAACTGAGTTAGGAATGTATGGAATATTACAAACACCAACAAAAAAGAGTGTCAAAAATAAAAAAAATTGTTTGTTCACATTTTTGTACTTTAGTAGAAATTTGAGACTTAAATCTAGAAATTTTGTGTGTGTTTTTTAGTTTCTAGTGCTAGATCCTTGTTCCCTAGCACTAATAGAGACTAGATCTAAACTTTGAGCTAAACCCGGGTTGTTTTGAGCCATCCACTATTATTGAGCGTGAGTTTGAAGAAACTTGAAGGTGGATCTCATTTTTGTTAAAGGTGGTTATGGCATTTTGGACTTGACGTTGTGGTATTTGTTCTTATTTTGTCAACGTGACCTTTAATCTTCAAGAATCATCAAATTTGGAAGTCATTTGCTTAAGGGTCAACTTGGGTCAAACTTTGCATGTTCTTGTTGTTCTTCTTCATCTTCATATCTTCTTGAAGAAGAATATTCAAATGTGGTTGTTTGATCTTGAAAAAGGAATAAAGAGGGGTAGTATCTATTTGTTCTAAGAATATTCCAAGCATATTCCAAATCTTCTAAGAAAAGAAAGCAACAAAAGGAATATTTAAGAATAAGGGGAAGTACAAGGGGGGACCATTTCAAATTCAAACTCTTTTGTTCTTGAAAAAGGCTCCAATTCTTGAATTTTCACTCTCAAAACTGAATTTCTACCCTCTAGAGTAAATATTGATCAAAAATGCCATGTTGGAAAATAAGAAATTTTAAAAATCTTGACCAACCACAAGCTGTCATGTCATCATTTCTGTACAACTCATTTTAAGCTCAAATTTTGGATTCTCGATTTCATTTCTTGTGTCTTTACTTTCATTTTCTTTGATTCTAGTATTAATTAAAAAATTAGTAAACACCTACTAGGTTGTGGGTTTGTTTTGAGTCCATTTCTTTCTTGTTACCTTTCTTTGTGTGCTTTTAGCTTTTGTGATTCATTATGCTTCCTTGGCTCAAGTCAGAACAAGGTTTCTTTGAGTCTTTCAAATAAAAATCTATTTTGGGCAAGAGTAGAAATCAACACTCAACTTCCCACAGATTATGAGCCAACTTTCAACACTTGTGAAACCAATTGTGAAGTAACAAAATAGTTGAGAGTGTGACTTTTTTCTTTAACACTAATTTGTTTATTGTTTTTATTTTTGTTTTCTCTTAGGTACCTTAACAATGGAAGGAACAACATAACCAACCCTGGATAGTTATGGTATTTATACTACCTCAGATCCTTTTGAAGATTTCTACCAGAACCTTGAAAGGTTACACCAATTGCTTAATCTACCAAATCCTCCATAAACTGTCACCACCCAAACTACCATATACCCTCAAAGTCGAATCTCCACTAACGAAGATACTAGAATTTTACCTAGTATCAATTCTTCTTATGTGCAGGTTTAAGATAATATACTTCCATCGGAGGATTCAAGGAGGGTTCCTCAAGAACACATGGTTGATGATCAAACGGAGTTCTTGGCTAAGAATTCCAACTTTGGGAAAAATGATGAATAGATGATCCAAGGCAAAAGTCTAGACAAACTCCCTTGGATTGAGAGATTCCCAAAAGAGCAAGTGGGATTCCATGATATAAACCAAGGTGAAGACCTTAGCTCATGTGAGATACAAGGTAACAATGATATCTCCTACACTCCTATAAAATTAGACTATTGTGATGTGGCTAGTAGTATCCAAGTGAATGTAGTTGGTGGTTTGCCAAAGGATTTTCATAATCCTTCCCTTCGTGATACTCTTGGAATTGCTAGGTTTCATAACGATCAAATTCTTATTGTAAGTAAGCAAGAACTAATTGATCCTATAGATGACTGAATTAATTATTCTCGTGAGATCAATTTGTGTCCACCTATTTCTAGCATTTGTAACTTGAATGAGGTCCTATTTCCACGTGATGAGAGTCACACACTAGTTGACGATGTGAAAAACAAGGTGAGTCTACATTAGTGGGTGAGTTGCCAAAAACTAGTGAAGGTGTGAACAATGATCAACTTACTCATAAATGTAGTACACTACTTGAGCATGTATGTGGAGTGCTTGATGAAGCCCAAGTTAATGATAATGTTGATAGAGTTTATCATGAGGATGGAAATGATTCTTTGAGCATATTGTGTGATGAAAGTATTATTATTAGTTTTGCTCATAGAATACATGAAAATGAAAATGTTGTGAAGAATGACATATGTCTTTGTGATAGTGAAATTGCATGCTTTAAATCCTAACATTCGGATTGTAATTCTCTCTCAAAGAAAGATGTCATGTGTGAAAATAGTGAGGTTTGTCCTTGTATGACACCTAGTGATATGCAATGTGATGTGTTTAAAGGAAAAGGTGGTAAGCTTAAGATTCACATGTTGTCCTATTTCTTAAAATCCACTAAAAATATAGTATAAAGTGAAGATTATGCTAACCATTCAATTCTTGATAGTGATCTCCTACTATTGGAAAAAAATGATCACTTGGGTAAGGATAGCTTCAGTTTGCTTGTATGTTTAGGAAACCCGATTAGTGATTATTCTTGTGAAAATGGTTTTAATTATGAATACTCTGATGCTCATGGTGGTTTGTATCTATGTGAAAATTACTGTAACAACCCGAGACTACCCCTAGTCATTACACGGTGCTTACGGTCTTGAGGGACCACAAGCTAACCCATGAGCTGGTACCTGCTGTGAGCACTGAATAATAACATCATACATACAGAAAAATACTGACATTGCCATAAGGTTTTATCAACTGTATTCAAAACTAAATTATAAATCTAGAAAGGGAACAACTGTTTAAATCTAAGAAAATACTGATAAATTGAATAACTAACTGATTGTAGTGTCTGAAAAGCCTCTAAGATTGACTGACTGAGAGTTGATGGGATAGGTCCCCAACTAACTCTACTAACTACTGAAATAAAGATATGAAGTAAAGTAATCTGTCCTCAGATAATAAGGACTCACCACTGCTAATGTGCTGTTGATAATCTAAAAATATATGTGTGATTCAGGAACTCAGCGTCAGCACCTATGATTAGAGACTTCATAGCACAAAAGAAAAGGTAAGCGATAGGTATTTTGAATGTACTGATATGCTAAATGAGGTAGGCTGATATGCAAGGTTTCATGAATGGAAGTAATAAACTATATGAATATACATGTAGAGCATGAAGTACTGAGTAGAGGACATAAAATCTGTAGGTACTAAAGATAAGTAAAACATGTAAATACTGTGTATGCATGAGATTCTGAAAATGCTAAAAATAAATATGAAAATCTGTAGACACTGAGGATGCATGACTAAGCATATAACATGGATTGAGTAAAGTCTATAATTTGAAATACTAAAAATATTGATATCTATATGCCTTGGTCAGACAACACTAAGATTGAATGACTGAACTGAAACTATAACTGAGACCATATTTGAGACTGTGGAAGGTATCATCTAACTGATATGCCCCAATCTGAGCCAATCATGGTACAACCTATAACCCCAGCTGGAAGGCTGTTAATATTGTTCCATGGGTACTAACGCTGGCTGTGTGGATCCACTAAACTGTTATAATGTCCAAAGGACTAAGGGTGTCAAGCCTGAATTGGCGGGTGACCCCTGCGAGATAGTCAAGCCTAATTTGATGGTTGACTACTCATATCCTATGTTGTCTATGTGGTTCTAGAGTATAGGTACTGCTAATAACGACTCTACTTATCTAACGGGGAAGTTTCCATCCCGACACTTGCTCGGTTCTAATTCCTACTCCCAACTGAATGACACTAAAATCTGGACTATTCTGAGTTTAACTGACTGTTTTGATCATGCTCATGATATAATCTGAAGTTATTCTGTAATATACTGAGACTATACTAAATAAAAATCTTTGTTTTTTGGCTGTTCAATACCCCTAGGACTCAAAACAATAATATTAATATGACTCCTAAACTTGGGGAACATGACATGAAGGCTTTCATAAAACATTTACTCTTATAAGCATTTTATCAAACACTTGTGGTTCATTGTTTAGTCGAATCATGGAAATACTAAAGGACCGGTATAATTGACATGAAAGTAACATGGAAAACACTAAGTCAGGGTTTAATTCAATAAATGATAACACTAAAACATGGGGAATCAAATAATATCAATAATCTCATTGAAACATAGTATGAAATCATAGTTCATGGGAATTCATGGATGAAATCATAATTTAAAACATAGTAAATCTTGAAAAAAGCAAAATTTTATAATTTAAAAGGGTTGCTTTGACTCCATGGATGAAATAAATCCATGGAAGAACATCTAATATGCCTGAGTTACTGAATTTGGAAGGATTGATGGAGAGTTCTTGAGATTTGACCTTGATTCTTGAGAGCTAGAGTTTCTTGTTCTTGAAAGAGGAGATTTATAATTTGAGAGAAAGTGAATAATGATGTGATGAGTATTTAGGTCAATTAGGGGTTAAATTTTGTATTTAGGACAAGGTTAGGGCTTAAGGAAAAGACCTAAATACCCTTAAACGAATTTTAAAATGTAAGCTAGAAATTGAAATCCCGATTTTTGGCCTTGGCATGACACACCACTTCGCTACAAGCCACTGGAAATTTGAAAATTAGGACCTATAAAAGTACGGTGAAGGTCCACCTCCGCGATGCGCCAATATCACCGAGTCCCAATGGAAATTAACAAACAATAAATTGGCCTACTCCGCAATGCTCCATAATTACGTAGTCACACTGGAAATTGACAATGGTAATTTGGGTTGTCTACACGACGTGCTAAGAGTTAAAATGATGGTATATAACGACTGTAACTTAAAATCGCCATAACTTCTTACTCGGTTATTAGATTTAGGGGAATTTTAAATCGTTGGAAAGATAATTAAATTTCCTATGAAATGGTAGGATCTAAACAGAAAATTAATGAGTTTTTAAAAAATTTCATGTACGAATACTTATGTATAAGGTCTTAAATTATGCTAGGGAATGTGGGGTGTTACAATTACCCTTTTGAAAGATGAGGCAGTGCATGTTTAGAAAGTCCATCTACTTTTCCTTTGTGTGTTTCCTATGTTAGTCATACTCATAGTGATGAACTTAAAACTACTAGTAGTACATATATGAGGACACCATAGTTAAAGTTGATTTGTGTGACACCTTTCTGTACCCCCTCTTTTCTCAGGATATTGACAATGGTAATATAGGGGGTGTGTCTAATTATAAGGATGGAATCTTATGGAAAAGTGAGTATAGCCTTGACCCAATGTTCTTGGCTTCTTCTCCCTTTTGACCCCGGTGACTTATTGAGTTGATAAAATTGCAATACAACCAATTTGGTGCTTGGTTAGGACAACAAGAAAAGATTGATTGTGGATGTTGGTATCCTTACCTATGATGGAAAGTCTTTCTTGGGGATTTACAATCCATTTGATAGACCCAAGTTGTACATAGGATGAATTTCAAACAATGTTAAGTTCTCATTAAAAAAGTGGAGTAATAAAAGAAACCTAAAGAGTTCACCATTGAGTGTTTCCACTATTGACCAAGGTATCACTACTTGTAGGTCAACAAAAGAATTCCCTCTTGAAGACACTTTGGATGAATTCCCTTCTAGTGACACCCTTCTTTGTGTCTTGGTTTTGATTGGAAACCCCATTCTCAAAGGTGGTAACCTTAAGTAAAATGTGTCATTACCTCTTTAGGGTATTGCTTATATACTTGCATCCATGTTTGACACAGTTTTACTTAAGTTATATGATTTACAACTTGTTGATGCCAAGTTGAATTCATGTTTGAGGAAGAGTCCAAGGGGGTTAAATACTTCTTGTTAAGGTTGGACAATACGAAGTATCTTGTGGGACTCTTGAGAGAATGCTTGCATTCATTAATAGAGGGAAACAAAATTCTTGGGAGAACTACTTGTCTTAGATTGGCTTGTTGAGTAGGTACTCAGTTCTCCATTTTCCCTAATTGCATGGCTCCACTGATAAAATTCCTTCCCTCGGGAAGATGTTTGAAAAGGAGAGGTCCTATGTGCTTGCAATATTTCTTACTCACTTTGCGTGTTCCTACTTTAGGATATATCTTTGATGAGAATAGAGTCTTTAGTACCTTTCTTCATTACATTTATGCATATGATGACAAATCTTGTTTAATCTACATCGTATGTTGGCATGAATTTCTTAGAAAGGAAATTTGTAGTGTGTCTAAAACTCTTGTGGCCAATGGCACCCCTTTTGTTAAAAGCACCTTAGAAGACACTTTTATGTTCAATTCCTTTCAATACTACCTCTTTTCTTATGATGATGTCCATGCTAGTCATGGATTTATCTTATTTAAAGGTAGGAAATGTCTCGAATGGTCCACTTGATTGAGCAATAATTCTACAAGGATCACTCATATTCTTATGGATTTTAAGAGGAAAGTATTCTTACCTTTGGAGATTGTTGATGCCATTATGACCTTTGTAGTTTCATTATCTCTTGGTGATATTCATATCCACTCCTTTTGTGATATTTGTATTAAGCTTTTTAAGAATAAAACAAGGCATTCACGGTTATATTTCAAGTGTATACCATCTTACCATGATGATGTTATTTGATATACTAAGCCTAACCCTCATTCCATGAGGATATTGTGCTTGTTTGTCCTTTCTTTAGTTTTGCAAGGTATTGATTCAAGGTCGAATCATTCTTAAGAAGGAGATAATGATATGAGCCAAATGTCCATCATAGCTTTTGATAACATCATTCGAGGCCAACAAATAAACACTCAAGCCTTGGTCATCTCGAGACACCATTTTGAGCACCCAATAGAACAATGTAATGTGTGGATGATTGCTTGGTGATACAAGAATGGGGAGTTCCAATTTTCTTAAGAGTAGCCTTTTGAAACATGAAGAACCTGAGGCCACTTTTAAATCTTGAAGAACCCAAGAGCTTGGAGTGTTAAGAAAAATCCATGGCTTGGAATACTAAGGAGGTGTAAGACCCAACAAAATCCGAGTTATTTCTTTCCTAGGTAGCTGTAATACCTAGATTTTCTGAACTGGAATGCTACATGGTGCTTATGATCCTGAAGGACCACAAGCTAACCCATGACTGATATCTGTACCTATGCACTACAATATATAATTTAATAATGCAGAAAACATGAACATGTAGGCCATAAGGTTCAACTGAATAAAGAATCTATAAAATAGTAACATATGTGTGGGTGAAAGATACCCAAAACAACTGAAAAATGAATCAAATCTGAACTAAATCTGAAAGCCTCTAAATACTGTCTGAATAAGGAGTTTAAGGAATATGTCTCCAACTAACTCTGGGCAGTAAAACTGAGTTGAAATAATAAATAAAATAAAATAAAATCATATCATCCTCGAATGAAGAGTACTCACTGCATCTCTGTATACTGGAATGCAGCTGTTATTGCTAGTCTGAAACTCCTGTCTCTGAACCAATGGTGTAGTATGAAAAGAAAGCACCATATCACAAATGAATCAGTACAACTGGAGTACCGAGTATACAAGTGAGGTAGGCTAATGCAAAGAGTTTACATGCATGAATAATGTTAACTAACTAAATGATATGAACGTAAGAGTACAAACATGCATACATAGTAACTGAGATCATAAGTACATGATAGCTAAATATGTACGCTAACACATGGTTTACTGATAACTAACATGGCTTAAATTGTAGTTCTGATAACATAGGCGACTGGGTCAGACAGTCATGAACAGTCCTGGCATACTAATATTTGAAGAACTGCCTGAGTTCTTTTACTGAGACTAAGTTTTAAACTATGTGAGGTAGTTGTTTAACTGACATGCCCCATGTGTGCCATTATGGTTAAGCTTGGGTCCAATATCTGCCCCCACTGGAGGGCTGCCAATACCACTCCACTGGTAAGGACAGTTGTAAGTTGCCCTTAGCTGGAAGGTACTCAAAACGAGAGTGGTGGGAACCTTGAATTGACAGGTTAAGCCACCTTATCAACCCTAATCTAATAGGTGAAGATGTCTCAACCAATGCTGGCTACATAGTTCTGGAATGCAAGGCTGACTGCTAAGAATCACACCCTAAACTGGTAGGTGATTTCCCATCCTTGGGTTCACTCGGTGCTAACTTCTACTCCCATCTAAAAAAACTAAACATGATTCAACTCACTGTACATGGACTGATTAACTGACTTCTATTGAATGACGGAGTAGTACTAATATCTGAGAGTTAACTAAGATCATGAGATTTCTGAGGTTTCTTGAGTCACATGACTAACTAGTTTTATAGATTATAGATTGACTGAGATTATCTTGACAATATGACACGGCCCTAGGCACACAGCTATATTTTTTGGGTACAAATACCCCTAGGACTCGATAGAAGGAAACTGACACATATGACATGACTTGATCACAAGATTGGAGTCCATAATTCATAATATCATAAGTAGGGGATCTTATACTTCATGTAGTTATTCAACATCTTAAACATTGTAGGGATTGCATGGATATATTTCGTGTACATATTATACATATCCATTATCATACATGCTTCATACCTCAACAATAGCAATACATCAATAGCATGGAATTCATATTTAAGTATATAGCTAACGCAGACTTGTCATTTAGATATCATGGAACCATGTAAACATAAATTCCTAACATCCCAAGCATTTTATCAAACACCTGACATGCATTCTTTAAGAATAGGTGTGTTTCATAACTTGCACCATATTACACCACCTAAAGTTCATAGTTTTCAACAAACAACCATATATATATTCCATGAAAACACCTTTAGATATCATCTTAAAACTTAAACAACAATCATCAACATGTACATTCTCGTATCACTACCAAAATTTCAGAAAATAGTATTTAAAACATGGTTCTTGAGTTCTATGAACGGAATGGATCCATAGATGAACACTACGCATACCTTAGATTAATGATCCGTGAAGATAGTAGTGAAATAATCTTGGAATTTAAAACCCCCAATTGAACCTTAAACTTGTTCTTGGTTGTTCTTGAGAGAATTTTGATAAAAAGTAATGTAAATAGATAATTTGGGGCCTCAATCCCATGCTTGGGAATTACATAGGGGGAATGATGACCCAAATACCCCTCTAGATGTGTCCTTTAATTTCTATAAAAATTACCCGATTTGGGCCCCCAGAACGATGCAGAGACATCGCATTTCCACCCATTTATGACCTGGAAACTCACCGCGATGCGCTGGAATTGTTGAGAGACACTGGAAATTGATGAACGTCATTTTGGCTTATGGCCCGACGCTTCACTAACTGAAATGATGCTGCTAAAACTTTAAATCGCCTTAACTTCTTCACCGGGTGTCCGTTTTAGGCAAATTTGATATCGACAGAAATCTGATTCAATTATCTAAATTTGAAGGGTATAAATCTTCCAAAATACCACCTATAAAATAAGTTATGCTTGTTCAAAGATGAGCTATGTGAAATCACACGCGAAAACTTTATGGATTCAAAAGTTCTTACCATGGCTTACTCTAAGTGACTCTTATGAACATGCTTAACACATCATAAGATCTATTCTCACTAGGATACTCATCCTAATTCATGTACTCAAATATGAATCATAGGATAGGAGGTTTCATGTGTAGGAACAACGGTTCATTTTTGCTTAGAAATATATAGGGTATTACAATATCTTCCCCTTGGAAACATTCGTCCTCGAATGAGACTGACAGAAATTAGAAGAGACGATAAACTGGAGTACATACAATACATATACTACTGGAACATGATCTCCTGACAGACATGACTCATAAGCTAAACATATCATGCTGGACATGCATATCAGATGCATGAGTAACTAATTCATGAATGCATAATTGAGACTTCTGATAACTGAGCTTTCCCAATGAGAATGCATATTTGATGCATGATTATACACCGTACTGATACATAAATGCATGACTGAATATGCAACGGTAATAGATATCAAGTTTATGATGCGAACATGAACATGAAACTGAGTATGCTTAAGGAGAACTGTTAACTTGAGCTTGACCTGAATTGGCGGAGAAAAGGTGAGGATACTTGGTATGGATATCTACTTATAATTCCAAAGTATCTCCCTCATGATACTGATTTATCCAAAGAACCTTGACTAAAGGGACTTCTTTGTTCCTTAATCTACGAGTATGATAGTCTAAGATTTTGACTAGCATCTCTTTATAAGAAAGATTATTCTGAACGTCAATGCTCTGAATGGGGACTCATCTACTGGGTAACCTATGCTTTTCTTAAGAAAAAGAGACATGGAATACTAGATGAACTGAGACTAGATCTGAAGGCAATTTGAGCTCATAAGCTACCTTGCAGAAGCGACTAAGAATCCGGAAGGGACCGATATACTGGGGACTGACTTTCCCTTTCTTGCCGAACCTCGTCACTCCCTTCATGGGAGATATGTTAAGGTATACATAGTCATTGACCTCGAACTCGAGATCCTTTCTACAAATATTTGCATAAGACTTCTGTCAGCTCTGAGCAGCCTAGAGTTTCTCTTGGATAAACTAAACTTTCTCTAAGGCATCAAATGCTAAGTCAGGACCTATAACTAGGGCCTTACGAACTTCGAACAAACCGATTAGAGATCTACATCTCCTACCATATAGAGCTTAGAATGGAACCATCTAAATACTGGAATGATAACTATTGTTGTATGTAAACTCAATCAAAGGAAAGTGGTCATCCCAACTTCCCTTGAAATCAATTGCACACTCCCTTAGCATATCTTCAAGAGTATGAATGGTCCTTTCTGCTTGATCATCTGTCTAAGGATGAAGTATTGTACTGAGATGAACTTGGGTACCAAGACCCTTTTTTAATTCTTTCCAGAAGTGAGAGGTGAACTGAGTTCCTCTGTCTGAAATAATAGATAGTGGAATACCATGTAAACTGACCAACTCCCTGATATAAAGTTTTGCATAATTCCTCGACTGAATAAGAAGTACGAACAGGAAGAAAATAAGTTGACTTGGTCATTATATCTACAATGACCCAAACTGAATAATGCTGATGACGAGTTCTAGGCAAACCCATCACGAAGTCCATGTTCACCTCTTCTCACGTCCAAGTAGGAATGGTGAACTCTTGCATAGAACCACTAGGTTTCTGATGCTCTATCTTAACATGCTGATATGTAGAGCACTTACATACAAACTCTGCAATATCTCTCTTCATCCCACTCCACCAATAGATCTCCCGTAAGTTGTGGTACATCTTAGTGGCCCCAGGATGAATAGAGTATCGCGTACCATGCACTTCTGTAAGAATTCTCTGCCTCAATCCATCTACACCTGGAACACATAAACGAACCTGACAACGAAGAACACCATCTCCCTCTTGGGAGAAAACTTCAAATTTCTGATTCTGAACTGACTCTTTCAGCTTGACAAGGCTAGGATCCCTGTCTTGCTTTTCTTTCACCTCAGAAACTATAAATGACTCTAAACTACTCTGAACATATACACCACCCTCGGAAGAGTCAACTAAGAGAACGCCTAGTCTAGCCAGCTAATGGATTTCCTGATCTATTTTCTTCTTTCTATCCTCAACGTGAGAAACACTGCCTATGGAGAGTCTATTGAGAGAGTTGGCCATAACATTGGCCTTGCTCGGATGATAAAGAACACTCATGTCATAATCTTTCAAAAGCTCTAACCACCTTCTCTGACAAAGATTGAGATCTTATTGAGAAAAGACATACTGGAGACTCTTATGATCTGTAAAGACATCTACATGAACTTTGTAAAGATAATGCCTTCAAATTTTCAAGGAAAATACTATGGCTGCTAACTAAAGATGATGAATAGGATAATTCTTCTGATAGGGATTAGCGGTCTAGAGGCGTAGGCTATGACCTTACCATGATACATGAGGACACAACCTAAACCCACTCTGGATGTATCAAAATAGACTACAAAACTATCTGAGCCATCAGGAAAAGCTAGAACTAGAGCTGAGGTAAGTCGAGTCTTCAAATCTTGAAACCTCTTCTCACATGAATCTGACCATTGAAAATTAACCTTCTTCTGAGTCAATCTGTATATAGGATATGCAATATAATAAAATACTTTGACAAATCATCTGTAATAGCCGGCCAAACCTAATAAACTCCTGATATCTAATGAAGATATAGGCAAGGCTAGTTTCTTACCACTTTGGTCTTTTGAGGATCTACTCTAATGCCATAATCAAAAAAAATATTGCTGAGGAATGCTACTGATCTTAGCCAAAATTTGTACTTCCTAAACTTGGAGCATAACTGATGATCCCTAAGAGTATGAAGAACAATTCTGAGATGGTATGAATGATCACGCTCAGTGCAAGAATAGACCAGAATATAATCTATGAAGACTATGACGAACATGTCTAAGTATTACTTGAACACCTAGTTCATCAAGTCCATAAAATCGGCAGGGGCATTGGTACGACAAAAAGACATGACAAGAATACGAAGTGACCATACCACGTATGGAAAGTTGTTTTTGGGATGTCTCATTCTCTAACTCTGAGATGATGATATCCTAATCTGAGGTCTATCTTAGAGAAGTAACTGGAACCCTGAAGTTGGTCAAACAAGTCATCTATTCTAAGAAGTGGATACTTGTTCTTGATTGTAACTTTATTAAGCTAACGATAATCGATACACATCCTGAGAGAACTATCTTTCTTGCACATGAATAAGACTAGTGCACCCCATGGGGATATATTGGGCTTGATAAATCTCTTATCTATGAGATCCTTCAACTGATATTTCAGTTCCTTGAGTTCTGTTAGTGCCATTCTATATGGCGGAATAGAAATAGGCTGAGTATCTGGGAGAATGTCTATGCCAAAGTCTATTTCCCTTTTGGGAGGAATGCCTGAAAGATCTTTGGGAAAGATATCTGAAAATTCATTAACCACTAGGACTGATTTAAGACTGGGAGATTCAAAACTAGAATCCTTAACATGCACGAGATGGTACACACACCCCTTAGAAATCATTTTCCTTACCCGAAAGTAGGAAACAAGCTGACCCCTAAACGCTGAAGTACTACCCTTCCACTCTAGGATGGGTTCATTTGGGAACTGAAACTAAACTATCCTCTTTCTACAGTTGACTATAGCATAGCAGGAATAAAGCCAAGCCATGCTGAGAATGATATCAAAGTCAGTCATCTCTAACTCGACTAAATCTACCAACACGGATTTATAAAATATCATAACTGGGTAGTTCCTGTGTACCCGCCGAGCTATGGTGGTTTGCCCACTGGGGTAGAGACTGAAAAGGGCTCTATTAAAATTTCGGGACTGATTCCAAAATTGTTTGCTATGTATGGAGTGACAAAAGACAAGGATGCACCTGGGTCTAGCAAAGCATAAACTTGAACATGGAAAATCTTCAACATACCAGTAACGATATCAGGGGAATTTTTCTGATCTTGTAGGGTCTGAAGAGTATAGAGTCTATTTGGACGTTGCCCACTAGTAGCACTGGAAGTGGCACCCTGCTGGTTTGGGGGACCGGACTGAGCTGTGGAATGCTTCTGCTGACCTTGAGGACTTGGCTAATGACACTCTCTAATCCTATGTCCTAGCTTTCCACAACCAAAAAATACATCACTACTGACTCTGCAAATACCCTTGTGGTTCTTAGCACAAGTCTGACACAGGGGATTTGTTCGGGTACTACTAACACTACCCTGAGATTTAGAGCCTGTTGCTCTATCTCTATTGCCATCTCTGAATTTCAGCACTGGGCAACTAGCGAAGGAAGGAGCTGGAACACTGGCAGAAGAATGAGCTGGAGCTAATGACTTGGGAAGAAACTATGAATGTTTTTCTCCCTCTGATTTGGGTTGAGCAAAACTAAAACTGCCTTACCTTGCTCTCTTGTTCTGTCTCTCCCTAGTCCTAACCTTCTGCTCCTCTATTTGCTGAGCATGGGTTATGACTCTGGCTAAATTTATATCGTTGTTCAGCATTATAGATCTACACTTAATTACCACGATACCATTCACCCCTAAAATAAAATTCCTCATCTTAACCCTGATGTCTGCAACCACGTGAGGGGCATATCTGGACAACTGGGTAAATCTAAGAGAATACTCTTTAACCATTACATTTCCCTACCTGAGGTTGATGAACTCAAGAACTTTGGCCTCTCTCAGCCCTTGGGGAAATAATCTGTCTAAGAAAGCCATGACAAATTCCTCCCACTCAATAGGACCTGCATCATCTACCCTTTCGAGCTTTCACTATTTGTACCAAGTATGAGCGACATCCTGTAATTGGTATGCGGCGAACTCAACACTATGAACAGAAGTAACTCCCATGATATCAATGACCTTCTAGACTTGGTCAATGAATTCTTGAGGGTCTTCATTAGACTTAGACCCAAGGAAAGATGGAGGCTTTATTCGGGTGAAGTCCCGAATCCTAGCTGCTACGTTATTAGCCACTGGATTGGCCGAAATAACTGGTGGTCATTCATTTTGGGTAGCCACACACTGAGCAAGTTTGGTAAATACGGTCCTGAACTCCGCATGAGAAACATGATCAGCCAAAGGTTCTTCAGACTGAGGGGCCGACTTATTTCTTCTCTTAGGAGGCATGTTCTGAAATAAAGAGAAGAAGTGAATTAGATTGAGAGACTGACTTGTGATTATGCTCACTGGCAGTACATGAATACTAAAAGAAGGGAAACTATTCCTAAAACATCTCATAGCCTCCTATACATAAATGTGGTGTGCAACACACCCATGCACAAGGCTCTACTAGATGCAGCTTTTAGATTTCCTAGGATTCTATTTAACCTTAGGCTCTCATACCAAGTTTGTAACACCTCAATTTTCTGAACCAAAATGCAAACGGTTATTATGACCCCGAAGGACTACAAGCTAACCCATGACTAATATTTGCACCTATGCACTGCAATATATAATGAAATAAAATGGAAAACAAGAACATGTAGGAAAAAAGGTTCAACTAAATAATGAATCTGTAAAATAGTAACATCTGTGTAGGTGAAAGATAGCTAAAATAATTGAAAATTAATTCAAATATGAACTAAATTTGAAAGTCTCTAAATACTATCTGAATAAGGAGTAGAAGGAATATGCCTCCAACTAACTCCATGTAGCAAAACTGAGCTGAAATAATAAATAAAATAAAATAATATCGTATTATCCTCGAATGAAGAGGACTCACTGTAACTCTGTATATTGTAATGTAGCTGCTACTTCTGGTATGGAAATCATGTCTCTAAACTTATGGTGTAACATGAAAAGAAGTCACCATAGTACAAATGCGTCAGTACAACTGGAGTACTAAGTATACGAGTGAGGTAGGCTAATGCAAAGGGTTTACATACATGAATAATGTTAACTGACTGACTGATATGAACATAAGAGTACAAATATGCATACATAGTAACTAAGATCATGAGTACGTGATAGCTAAATCTATACGCTAATACATGGTTTACTGATAACTGACATGGCTGAGACTGTAATTCTGATAACATAGGTGACTGGGTCTGACAGTCTTGAATCTGATGGAACTTTCTGAGTCCCTTGCTATAACTGAATTTAACTATATCTAACAGTCCTGGCATACCGATATCTGAAGAACTGTCTGAGTTATTTTACAGAGATTGAGTCTAAAATTATGGGAGTTAGTTATTTAATTGACATGCCCCATGTGTCCCATTATGGCTAAGCTGGGGTCCAATCTCTGCCCCGACTGGAGGGGTGTCAATACCGGGCCACTGGTAAGGATAGTTGTGAGTAACCTTTAGCTGGCAGGTACTTGAAACAAAAGCGATGGGAACCCTGAACTTATAGGTTAATCCACCTCATTAACCCTAATCTAAAAGGTTAAAATGTCTCAACCTATGTTGGCTACATAGTTCTAGAACACAAGGATGAATGCTAAGAATCACACCCTAAACTGGTAGGTGAGTTCCCATACATGGGTTCACTCGATGCTAACTTCTACTCCCATATGAAGAGACTGAACATAATTCAACTGACTGTACATGGACTGATTAACTAACTTCCATTGACTGATGGAATAGTACTACTATCTGAGAGTTAACTAAGATCATGAGATTTCTGAGGTTTCCTGAGTCACATGACTGGCTGAGTTCTATAGATTATAGCTTGACTGAGATTATCGTGATAACATAACATAGCTCTAGGCACAAAGCTATATTTTTTGAGTACAAATGCCCTCAAGACTCGATAGAAGGAAACTGACACACATAACATAACTTGATCACAAGATTGGAGTCCACAATTCATAATATTATAAGTAGAGGATCTTATACTTCATGTAGTTATTCAACATCTTAAATATTATAGGGATTGCATGGACATATTTCGTGTACATATTATACATATCCATTATCATACATGTTTCATACCACAACAATAGCAACATATCAATAGCATGGAATTCATATTTAAGTATATAGCTAACACAGACTTGTCATTTAGATATCATAGAACCATGTAAACATAAATTCCTAACATCCCAAGCATTTTATCAAACAACTAACATGCATTCTTTAAGGTATAAGTGTGTTTCATAACTTGCACCATATTACACCACCTAAAGTTCATAGTTTTCAACAAACAACCATATATATATTCCTTGAAAACACCTTTAGATATCATCTTAAAACTTAAACAACAATCATCAATATGTACATGCTCATATCACCACATAAAGTTCACAAAATAGTATTTAAAACATAATTCTTGAGCTCTATGAATGGATTGGATCCATAGATGAACACTACGCATACCTTAGATTAATGATCCGTAAAGATAGTAGTGAAATAAGCTTGGAATTTTAAACCCCTAATTGAACCCTAGACTTGTTCTTGGTTGTTCTTGAGAGAATTTAGATAAAAATTAATGTAAAGAGCTGATTTAGGGCCTCAATTCCATGTGTGGCACTTATATGGGGAGGGGGGGTTGAAGAAGATGACCCAAATACCCCTTTAGATGCGTCATTTAATTTCTATGAAAATTACCCGATTTGGACCCCCAGGCAACGCGGAGACATCGTATTTCCCCCCGTTTCTGACCTGGAAACTCACCGCGATATGCTAGAATCATGGAGAGACACTATAAATTGATGAACGTCATTTTGGCTTATGGCACGACGCACCACCGACTGAAATGACGCTGCTGAAAATTTAAATCGCCATAACTTCTTTACTGAGTGTTTGTTTTAGGCTAATTTGGTGTCTATGGAAAGATTATTCAATTCTATAAAATTTAGAGGGTTTAAATCTTCAAAAATACCTCCTATAAACCAAGTTATGCTCGTTAAAATATGAGCTATGTGAAATCACACATGAAAACTTGATGGATTCAAAAGTTCTTAGCTTGGCTTACTCTAAGTGACTCTTATGAACATTCTTAACACATCATAAACTCTATTATCACTAGGATACTCATCCTAATTCATGTACTAAAATATGAATCATAGGATAGGAGGTTTCATGCATAAGAACAACGGTTTATTTTTTAGCTTAGAAATATACAGGGTATTACAGCAGCATGCCAAAAAAGGCCTCAGACTAAGAAAATTTAAGCTAAATGTCAAGTATTTGAATTATTTTTATCCTTCGAGATTGAATAATTTTATTTTTGAACTTTCCAACCTTAGTATGTTGATTTTCAAATTGATTCATGATTAGGGTCACTTATAGGTCATCTTAGGCGAGTTTTGGATTTCTTGGACTAGCGTAAGGGTGAGTTTGGATGTCCAAAATAGCAAAGGATCACAATGGGCCCACTTCGCGAGGGCCAGTTGACCCAAGCAGGGGTTGCACCATGAGGTCCGCTAGGACCGAGCACGGGTCGCGACACAATAGGGGACCCCATCCAGCATTATTTTATTCGTGTTTGTGGGTCCAAATAGGTCATTTTCCCCTTACATTATTTAGTATTAACACAAAATTTAATATCCCAAAGGGATAAATACACTCATTGTTCTCAAAATCATCCCATGAGTAAGCCCTAGTTTCATTAAGCTCAAGAATCAAGTCTCAAAAACTCACCACAATCTTCAAAAAATTAATAGTCAAGGTATGTTAGGTGTTCACCAGAGGGTTTCCTTCCACCCTTGGAGTTCAAGAACCCTTTTCAAATTATAAGTTGGTTTCTTTCATATATTTTATGTTGAATCTGATTATATTCATGATTATGATGTAGTTGGGGTATAATTCATGTGGAATTATGAGTTTTCATGAAAATTAATTAAAATGTGTGTAATGTTATGTGGATTCATATTAAAAGCCCCTTGAATGTGTAAATTGGTATTTGTGATCATGATACCTATATGTTGTTCATCACTTTATGCATAGACTATGCTCCCCCAAGTGTTTGATATAATGCTCATGTGAGTTGCATAATGAAATCATGTCATAGTAGTATGTGCATAAGTTATTAAGTGTTTTGACAAAATGTCTAAATGAAAGCATTGTTGACAATCTACTATTGTTATGCTATTATGACCATGCCATGTTTTACTTTCAATGTTATCGAGTCCTGGGGGTATTCCATACTCAAAATCTAGTTGGTTCCCTAGAATTACAGTAGCTTCAGTATTGTATTAGTAATGTTACATACATAGTACTAAGTCAATTTCAGAACTAAGTATGCTCAGTCAGTTAACAGAACTCAGTGAACTCACCCCAGTTCAATGAGTTAGCACGGTCAGCAACAGTTCACTCAAGCCTAGGACAGTCTAGAACTCAGTTTAGTATCAATTTGGTTGGGAGTAGGAATCTGCACCGACCTAACCCAGAGATGGGGGTTTTTCCATCAGCAAAGGGTTTGACTCATAGTAACAATCCTTGTATTACAGAACTACGTAGACAGCATAGGTTGAGATATCTTTCTTCTAGGTAAGGTTTGATACATCTCATAAGAGTTTTTAGGCCAGTGAGAGTTGACAATATGTCTTCCTACCAGATAAGGTTAACTCAGCCATTATTAGTATCTCTTAGCAAGATGCTAACACCCTTCCAACTGGGTCACAGGTTGGACACCACCTCAGTTTATAATTGGGGTATGTCAGTTAGATGAACACTCTCACAGTTACAATTTCAGTTTCAGACTCAGTATAAATCCTCAGTTCAGTTCTCAAAATTAGGACTGTCATACATAGTTACCCAGCTCAGTATGGATAGTTACCCAGCTCAGTATGGAACTAAGTTCAGTTCCACAAAATTAGAACTATCAGAAATAATCACCCAATTATCAGTAATTTAATTATCAGTAATCTCAGTGTAGTAAAGTAGATTTTCACGTAACATTACATAATCAGTAATTATAGCAGTTTTAGATATACATGTACTCTCATTCAGTTATATTCATATTACCTAGCCAATTATTATTCATGTATATGAACCCTTGCATATCAGCCTACCTTACTTAACATACTAGTATAGTCAAAGTACTGGTACATACTCTTTCTTTGCTGTATGATGTCTTATATCATAGGTTCAGATGCATGGGCTCCTAACCGTACCTAGCAGCCCAAACTTTCAGTAGCAGTAGATTTAGTGGGAAGTCCTTTTAGTCTGAGGGTAGAGTTATTATTTCAATATTTTAGTATTTAGTAGTTGGAGTTAGTTGGGGACTAGTCCCATCAACTCTATATTCAGATAGTTAAAGGCTTTCAGACTAGTCTATTTTAGATAGATATTCAATTTTTAGTATTTAATTATCAGTATTTGATTTTAGTTATGAACCTTATGGAAGATTCAGCCTAACTTCTACATTTAATTTAGTATTATTATCCATTGCTCAGAACAGGTACCAGTCATAGGTTAGCTTGTGGTCCTTTGGGGTTGCAAGCATTGTGTGACATCCAGGGTAAAAAATCTAGGCATTACAAACTTGGTATCAGAGCCTAAGGTTCTAAAAAATCTTAGGAAGTCTAAAAATCATGTCAAGTAGGGTCTTGTGCATGGTGTATAGAGTGCCACACTTATGAACAAGAGGCTATGAGGCATTTTTAGAAAAGTTTTCCCTTCTTTCAGTATTTATATAGTGAGAGTGAGCATAACTCGAGTTAAACTCTCTATCTAATCCAATGTTTCCTTCTATTTACAAAATATGCCTCCAAAAACGACTAATGAAAAGAGAACTAGAAATCAGCCAGCTCCTCCGCCCATTCAGGCAGATCCCCTAGATAAGCATGTATCCCACACAGAATTTAGAGAAGCTTTCACCACCCTAGCTTATTATGTGGTAGCCCAAAATGAATGCCCATCTCCTGATCAGGCCAACCCTATGGCCAATACTGTTACATCTAGAATTTGGTACTTCACCCAAATGAATCCTCCATTATTCATAGGGTCTAACTCAGATAAAGACCCAAAAGAATTCCTTGATCTGGTGTATAAAGTCACAAATATTATGGGAGTAACTGCTAGTGAGAGTGTTGAGTTGGCTGCATACAGGCCCCATAAAATGGGAGGAATTTGCTACTGCTTTTCGAAATAGGTTCTTCTAGCTAGAGTTGTGGGAAGCG
Source organism: Capsicum baccatum var. pendulum (assembly GCA_030864225.1). NCBI lineage: Eukaryota > Viridiplantae > Streptophyta > Magnoliopsida > Solanales > Solanaceae > Capsicum > Capsicum baccatum. Next base: position 80,848,304 of record CM061550.1, read on the forward strand.
AAGGTTTTGAATATTATTTATATGAAATAAGGCAACATGGAAGTGAAAGATTAATATGTTAGGTGTGTTTAGCGGTATGGTCAAGGAGTGTAGGACCACAATGCTGATTAACGAGATGGACATATCTAGTCTTATGGTCCATGCTCAGTAGATAAAGAAGGCTAAGAATAAGGAGAAGGAAAGGGAGAAGAAAAAAGTTGAAACAAGTAGTTTTAATTTCACTCATCCTAAGTCAAAGGGTGGTAATCCTTCTTAGTTCTGCCCGAAATCCTCAGTTCCACGTCCATCCTCAGTCAGTGCTCTAGTGTCAAAATTTAGAGGTAGTAATAAAGGAAGGGCACCAGTCGCTAAACCTCAGGGTAGTGTTAGTAGTGCCCGAACAAATCCTTTTTTCCAGAAGTACAGCAGAAATAACCAGGGTGTCTGTAGAGCTGGAAGTGATATATGTTTCAGATGTGGAAAGCTAGGCCATAGGGTTAGAGTGTGTTCTAAGGTGGGTTCACAGGGTCAGCATAATCATGCCCCAGCTTATTTTGGTTTCCCAAATCAGCAGGGTTCCGCTTCCAGTGCCACCAGTGGGCAATGCTTGAAGACACTCTATGCACTTCCATGCCAATAGGATTAAAAATTTCTCTTAATGTGGTCACTGGTATATTATAAGTTTATCATTTACATGTTTATGCTTTTCTAGATCTAGGAGATTCTTTGTCCTTTTTAACTCCTTATATAGCTGTTGACATCGGAATCAGTCCCAAAATCCTAGTAGAGACCTTCTTAGTGTCTACCTAAGTGGTTAAATTTATCATATCCCGATCAGTATATAGGAACTGGCTGGTTATAGTATCTCAGAAAGTTACATTAGCAGACTTAGTATAGCTAGAGATAATAAACTTGGACCTCATTCTTAGAATGGATTGACTTCATTTATGCTATGCTTTAGTTGACTGTAGAAATAGAGTTGTCAATATTTAGTTTCCAAAAATGAACCTATCTTAGAATGGAGGGGTAGTACTTCAGCACTTAGGGTTCATCTTGTTTCCTACCTAAAGGCAAGGAAAATGATATCTAAGGGGCTTGTCTACCATCTTGTTTGAGTTAAGGATTCTAGTTCTAAGACTCCTAGTCTTGAGTCATTTCCAGTAGCATGTGAATTTCCAGATGTGTTTCCTGAAGATCTTCCTGGAGTCCCTTCCTGTAGGAAAATCGACTTTGGAATAGACCTTCTTCTAGAGACTCAGGCCAACTCTATTCTGCCATACAAAATGGCACCAGCTAAAATCAGAGAGCTAAAAAAATAGTTGAACGATCTCTTAGATAAGGGATTCATCAGACGCAATATTTTCCTGTGGGATGCACCAGTCTTATTCATGCGTAAAAAGATGGTTTTTTCAGAATATGTATTGGCTATCGTCAGTTAAATAAAGACACGATCAAGAATAAGTATCCACTTCCCAGAATCGATGACTTATTTGACCAACTTCAGGGTTTGAGTTATTTTTCTAAGATTGACCTTATATCAGGCTATTATCAGCTCAGAGTCATAGAATATGACATTCCAAAAACAGCTTTGAGGACCCGGTATGGTCACTTCAAATTCTTATTCATGTCCTTTGGTCTCACAAATGCCCCAGCAGCCTTCATAGACTAATGAACCGCATGTTTAAGTAGTACCTAAACATGTTCATTATAGTCTTCATTGATGACATTCTTGTTTATTCTTATAGAAAGAATGATCATGCAAATCACCTCAGAATCGTACTTCAGACTCTCAGAGCCCATCAATTGTTCACGTATTAAGTAAGTGCAAATTTTGTCTAAGGTCAATAGCTTTCCTTAGTCATATAGTATTCGCTGATGGCATTAGTGTTAATCCTTAAATGACTAAAGTAGTGAAAAACTAGCCCAGACCTATCTCTCCATCAGATATTAGGAATTTATTAGGTTTAGCTGGCTAATACCGTCAGTTTTTTGAAGGGTTTTCATCTACTACATTCCCTATGTCTATATTGATGAAGAAGAAAGTCAAGTTTTAGTGATTAGACTCTTGTGAGAAGAGTTGTAACGCCTTAAAAATGGTCACAAAACGTCACACGGTGCTTAGGACCACAAGTGATCCCAAGCTAACCCATGAACTAGCATACTATAAAGCAACTGATTAAATATGTATAAAATAACTGAGTTTACTCTGCCGAAACATAATAATGATGGAATCTGTGAAAATACAATACTTATACAATTGTACATTCTGATAAAGTTTGAAAAAAAGGGACTAAAAATTTACATGAATGACTCTAACTAACATCCATAATGTCTTTACTATAATGACTATAGATTGTTGGGATGCAACTCTAACTAGTAATAATCAATACATATGAGTAAGAAAGTAAAGTACATAAATAACATCTAATTAAAGTCCCCAAAGTATGATTCATCACCTGCTGGCTAGAATCTGCAACTGTCTGGTTCTGACTGTACATACTATGACTTGTACCTACATTATGAGACAATGTAGCACATAGACATATATGTGGATCAACATTTTTGGAATGTACGGAGCATATGGGGGTGAATGCACAAGTAAATTGTAACTGTTGATAATGCTCAATCTACAGCTCTCGTAGGAGTGTAAAGCGGTCGTAGTCAAATATAGAACCCAACTGGGTTGGGTATCAATCCCACAGGGAATAGCTTGGTCAACAAGTAAGCAAAGATTACTAGACTTTTAGTGCAAGTCTCGTAAAAGGGGGGAGTTTTGTCGTTCAAGTAATGTAACCAAAGTAATAAGGTAAAAACGTAAAATAGCAAAGTAAAAAGTAAGAATGTTTGGTAAGATGTAAAACAATGAGAATTGAGAAGTTAGGGTTATGTCCACCTTATGAGTTGTACGTCTCTATTGGTTATGAGTTGTGTGAAATTCAGACATGTATGTTCTTATAGAGAATTGTATTCGACGGTAAATCCAAGCGTCTTTCGACCTCAACAAGGACTATTTCACTTTAACTCTTTCGAGCTTAAAGCGTATCTAACGGTACAAATTCTCCAAGAGGTTAATCCAGTTACGGCACTAACTTTTTAATATTGGGTGTGACCCTATTACCTTGACATTATCTCTTTTCCATACATATAACTTTTCTTTCGAACAATTTAATGCTATACTGGCATTATTCTATGCGTCTGCAGCCACAAGAATTTGCATTAAGATGAAGAGAATAATGATATAAGCAAACTACGTGTCACGAATTCACAAACTCATAGCCTTAGATAGCATCTCATAAGGCTTCCATAACCCCAACAGAGAAGTTTAGTTACCCATGAGTGCGAAGGAAATCACAATAGACATTATCATTGTACCACAATAAAAATCTCGTGTAGTAGAGTGTTGTAGGTGTTAGGTGTGAAATCCCTTGCAAAGTAATGTTTCTCTTGTTGTGGAAAAATAAAAATTGATTAGATGAAGAAAAATAATGTCAACAATGAATTAATAACGAGAATTGTTTCGATGGATGGATGGATGGTGGATGGATGGGAATTGATGGAATGGGGGAATGGGTGAATTGTGAGGAATGAATGAAAATCTCTAGCAAAATAGGGTATTTATAACACCCATATCCTATTCCTACTAAGCTAATGAATTACTTAACCCAATCCTACTTGGTTAATGTATCATTATCCTAATCCTAATAAGTTAATGCTAGTCCCCAAAGTCTTTAGAATTGTTGTTTTTGCCCAGGACAGGTTTTCCATGCATCACTTTTGGTCCTTGGCGTGTAAGCTTTCCCTTCCTTCTTTCGTGAAGCTTCCTTTGGCATCAAGTTATCCATAAAATGCTGAATTCTGTATCATTTATACCTGAAAACTTGCTAATCATGTTCGTTAGCTCACTTACAGGAAAAAGGACTAAAAGTGCATGAAATATATAATTTGTTCTCAAACTACGCTAAAATATGGGCAAAATCTAGTGCTATAGGCGTGTAAATTCGCCTATCATCAACACCCCACACTTGAAGCTTTGTTCGTCCTCTAACAAAATATCATGTCCGTCTAAATATCAACTTAGGGTTTTACAATATCAACACAAAATATTCGTCAAGACAAGCATGGCAGTCATTAACAAAGAGTAGTTTTCTGATCATTTCTAGAAACAATTTAACCTCTATCATAGACTCTTGATGGTAGTTAATTCGTATTCAAAAGTTAAGGTACAAAGAATCATACACAACTACCCAAAACTCATCAACCATGTGTGTCTCACAATATATTACCCATAATCACTCACAAGTATAGTATATATTTCAAACATGGGTATAGGATTATCCTTACTCTCACTCTCACAAAGAATTCATATGCTGCAACTGATGTACATAGGCTTGCCCTTAGTGTAATGATCCACTAAATGTCAGAATACTAAGCTTAGGATCAAATAGGTCTTTTACAGGCTGTAATGTAGGCTAAGGGACGGATTGGACTATTTTGGCCAGAAATAGTGACTATGTTCCTAAGCTCTTTAATACATCACATTGTTTCATTAACACTTTTATTTCAAACAACCTTCCTACTTTCATTTATTCTACCACCCTTTTTCTCTTTTTTTGTTTTTCAATTGTAAACATAACTGACTTTTTAGTTTTCCTTTCCTTTTTTTCTTTTCATAACATACCTCTAATGATAGCACTTTCTTTTTCATAACAAATTCAAGCACCAATACATTCTAAAGCATCGTACTCACCCAATTTTCTCTTACTTTGTCACATGACTTTACACTTTAAAGCACTTAGGAATTTAGATCGAATTATGGTCTTGAAAAAATGGATTAGGCTTACATATGAGGTTGTCAAAGAAAATAGGCTTAAAGGCTCAAAAGGGGTTAACTAGGATAATGTCCACGGGTAGGTAAAAAGAAGGTACACAAGTATAGGTTACCAAAGAAATGCCAAAATCATCTCCTAAACTTGCACTCTTTATTTTCGCTTTACATATATACCAGGCAAGTTCTAGCATCAGCCACAAACACAAAATATACTATATCCTCACATACACAAGGCACATGGTCGACTTTATTGGGAGTAGCATAGACTCTTGACCCAACAGATGAAGGAATTAAACCACACAATATCACATAGTGAGTCACAATTAGAGCCTAAACGTCTCAATAGTCATGATTTTAGCACAAACTCTTGTTATAATCTCATGCTGCCTATTAGAATAATTTCGTGAAAAAAAAAATTAACTACTAAAAAAAAAGAAAAACAAAACAAACATAAATGCAAATGCAAATAGAGAAGTATAGCATACAAATACCACCACCCCACACTTAGACGGGACACACTGCCCTCAGTGGAAAATAAATACGAAGAACCTGGTCAGTCGGACTCCTCCTCTATGTCTGGGTCATACCCCCTTCATCGAAATCATCATTGGAGTTGTCATCCTCAGAAGTTCCTCATAAGTACCCCACTTGATTCCAAGAGTACGTTGAGGTATTTGCAGTACGGAGGATTCAGCTTGCTCTTTTCTTCCCTTTTTCTGGCCTTTTTGTGAAGTGGTTGCTTTTCTTGTCTTTTGGTGCCATTGTACCTGAGATCTCAATAGAGTCATGTTAGATTCATCTCGAAAGATTCAATCAACAAACAGACAATAGTGGCACCACCCCACACTTAATTTGTTGGCACAAACTAGTGAAGTGAAAGTTGTCGATTAGTCAGACTTCATCGATATACGTTTTAGGCGCTATATTCCAACAATATAATCAGTGCAGTCATACTTCATGAAATCTTGGCAATACTTTCATGTTTGATATATCTTTTGAGAAAGACTACTACATAGAGATTGAATCAAGTTATAGCATTTAGAAATAATCACAACATCATATGTTGGTAGTCAACCATGATTCTCATCTCGATGAACAAGTCATTCCAACATGTAAGCTTTCTATTGACAAGAGTATGCAATTTTCGTGACCATGTCAATTCCGCAAAAGTATGATAGTGCATCAAAATCAAATACAAGTTGGAAACAAGTCAAGAGCATTCTTACGTATTCTTCCACTCACTTAGTTGTATCACAACACATCGACCACATTCAAGTCACTTCTACACTTTCAAGATATAGCAATTCATAACATGTGTAGTAGTGTAGTACTTACGGAATATAAATGAATAACAAAGTAGTACTTACTTGGTTGATGACCTCGGATGATGTTCTTGCAAAGTAAAAGAGCAAAAGGAAAATTTTTTTGAGAGGATTTGGAGAGGTAGGCGGCACTTATACTAGGTTTGCAATGTGTTTTTGGTCTAAGACTAAGTCTCTTACTTATAGAACAAGCTTGGGTCAGGTTTTGACCCATTTAAAATCGGATTTGGAGACCAAAAGTGACCATAGGCGGCGCCTAAGGCTTTGCCTAGTTGAGCAGAATGCGATAGCATAGGCCATGCCTAGTTTAGCAGAATGCTTTTGCATAGGCGGAGCCTATGCTATGGCATTGTGTGAGCATAGGTGGCCCTTTTTGCAAAGCATTTGGTGACCATAGGCGGCGCCTTTAGCATGGTATATGAGATTCAGAGACAAAAGGCATTAGCATAGGCGGCACCTTTTGCAAAGCATTTGGTGACCATAGGAGGCGCCTATGCTATGGCACACTAGATTCCGAGACCTTAGGCCATAGTATAGGCCTTTCTTTGTTTGTGGCCTAGTTTTACCTATGCCTAGCCTTTTTCGATGCCTATATTTTCATGAGCAATGCCCAATCCATATCCTTTTGCTTCTTCATTCCTAACTTACCACCTTTAACATGCACCACTTCCAAATCAAAATTCAAGACCAACCTCCTTCCTTATACATCTTGCACCTATACTTACTCAAAAATAACAAAAATGATTAGAACGATGGGTTGCCTCCCATCAAGCGCCTTAGTTTTGGTCGTGGCTCGACAAAATCCTAAGAAAACAAAAACAATTAAAAACGATGGGTTGCCTCCCACGAAGCGCTTGATTTATTATCGTGGCATGACATAGCTATCTCGATTACTTATACTTCATCGAGATAGATGGGGCATCATTTTCTGAATGGATTCAGACGACGCTGATACTTACTTGTAGGCATGCAATCTTCTTTGATATGACTCTTGTGCATACATACCTCAGGAGGGATACCAATTATATCATCAATCTTCCTACCCATAGCTCTCTTATACCTCATCAGAGCAGAGATGAGAGCCTCTATATTCTGTTCACTTAAATCATCCACAACACTCTCTGAAAGTGTATTTCCATATCCCAAGAACGTATACCTTAGGTAATTGGGGAGCTCTTTCAATTCTAGCATTGGTGGTTCTACAATGGAAGTCTTCTCTGTTTACGAAGGTTGATTTGTAAGATCAAGGTCCAACAGTTTAGGAGTATGAGAATAGGACCTTATTCCAATTAGAGGACACATAGTTTCTTCATAATCTTCATCATCCTCATGCTCAACATTCAGCAGTGCAGCAGACAATGGCTCAACATTAAGCTGTTTCTTTACAGATAAGTCTTTATTATCCTTATAAGCTACAGAGAACACATCCATATCTCTGGGATGCTTCATTTCTTTGCATATATCAAAGCGGACCACTTCGTCATTCAACCAAAACAAAAGCTCATTAGCTCTCATGTCAATAAGCACACTTCCAGTTGCAAGGAAAGGACGTCCCAAGATTATGGGAACTTCAGAATCCACGTCACAATCCAGAATAACGAAGTCTGCAGGAAATATGAATGAAGAAACCTTTACCAACACATCATTCAAGATACCCACAGGTCATTTTACCGTCCTATCAGCCATCACGAGCCTCATATTGGTTGGTGTCGGATCGCCTAACCCCAACTTCCTGTAGATAGATAGTGGCATTAAGTTGATGTTAGCACCCAGATCGCACAATGCCTTGGCAAAATTCATTGATCCAACTGTGCAAGGAATAGTAAAGGCACCAGGGTCGGCCTTTTTCTAAACTAGTGATCGGGTAGCAATAGCACTGCAATGATGAACATTATTTGCCGGCTCATAGCTTACCTCCCATTTCTTTGTTAAAATGTCTTTCATGAATTTCGCGTACCCAAGAATTTATTCTAGTGACTCCACCAACGGAACATTAATAGTCAGCTGCTTTAACATAGTCATGAATTTGCTGAACCTTGTATCATTTGCCTACTTCTTCAGTCTTTGAGGAAAAGGTGGTGGTGGGTATGGAATTGTTCTCTCCACAGCTTTCTTCTCCTCTTCCTTCCGTTTGTCAGCCTTTTCAGGCTGCAACATACTTGGTGTGACGTCATGGACGTCGTGGGTGGCTTCTGCGGATTCTTCTCCTTTTGCGTTGTCATCAATGTTCGCTACTTCGTCAACCACTTGCTTGCCTTTTGATGAAGATTCCAGCACCTTACCACTTCGGGTAGTAATGGCCATACATGACCTATCATTCCTTAGGTTTTGCACAGTGTCGGTAGGTAAAGTGCCGGACTTTCTTTGATTGAGTGCTGCTGAGAGTTGGCTCAATTGCTTCTCTATTTGTTTGATTGAAGTGGAATGTGAATCAACTAATTGTTTCATTGAAGACAAATCATTTATGACCTCGGTTACTCCTGCACTAGTTACTTCCACTCCTTTCAATAGTTTAGCCATCATGTCTTCCATACTTCCAGAACTAGATGTGGTGGCGTCACGTCTTCCTGGAGGAACGTACAGACCACTCCTGTCACTCTTATCCTTCCAACTACCTTGATCACGGTCCTTGATTCCAGATTTATCATAATAGTTCTGACCTTGGTTTCCTTGAGTATTTCCTCAAAAAACCCCCTGATTGTTCAAGTAGTTGGCCTCTTCTTCCGAATCAGATTGGTCTCTTCCTTTTGATGCAACAGCTTTAACTTTTTCGGTCTTCCCTGATAATAGATGCTTTGTAAGAAGATCCACTTGTGTTTTCCTGTGCGCCATATCTTGATCACGTTCTTCTTCTCTTCTCCTTTGGTCTGCAGTCATACCAATAGATAAAGTGGGGCTTGCTACCTCAGAATCCTTGGTATGCCAAGCTCTACTTTGTTTCATCATACGATCTAGCATATTGCTTGCCTGACCAAAGGTGAGATCCATAAATGATCCTCCAGCCGCATTATCCACCACTGGTTTAGTTATTGAATTCAAGGCTCTGTATAGTATCTCCATTAGGTGGACATTGGTTATGTGATGGTTTGGGCACCTCATTAGCTTTGTCTTGAACCTCTCCCATGTTTCATGAAGAGCTTCAGTTGGAAGCTGACGAAAGTTGTGGATTTCATCTCTCAATTGTGCTCTTTTGGATGGCGGAAAGAATCTTTCTAGGAAAACGTCTCTCAATTGCCTCCAATTTGTAATAGAATCAGGAGTCAGCCCATTCAACCATAGAGTTGCCTCCCCAGATAGAGACAATGGAAATAGACATAATCGAATTGCATTTTGACCAACACCAGGATTGTCAAACAACTTGCATGTAGAAATAAAGTTGATGAGATGCATATTCGGATCATCGCCTGCTAGTCCACCAAATAATCCCTTGAGTTGCAATAACTGAATCATGGTGCTTGTGATGTTGAACTTGGCTCCGGGCTCTAATTGTGGAGGAATAATGGCTCCTGTGGCTCCGGCTCCATCAAGATCATCATCATCGTCATCAAAAACTGGCTGCATAGGTTGGCGATCATACCTAAACCGAGCTTGATGACCTCTTCTATTGGCAGGTGTTGCAATTTCAGCATCATGCCTTGGGTTTAGTAACTCATCATCACCTAAATCCTCATCGTCAGGATTTTTTGCTCGCCCAGGGTTATCGATGTTTTGTTGGTGTAGTTAGGCGGCGACAAGAGCAGTTAATCTCGCCTGCTCTTGTTGAGCAGCCATTCTTTCGATTTCCGTTTGTGCCTCCATTCTACCAATTTGTTGTGGTTCAGGATTGATAGGTAATAACGGTTGACCAGAACTTCGAGTATGGGGCATGCACTGAATAAAAACCTGTAGTAAGCAAAAACAAAAACTAAAAGTAAAAGTACGAGAATCTTTGACCAAATGGTCTAGTAATTATCACAAACTTAATTGACACTCGTATTCCCCGGTAACGGCGCCAATTTTTGATAACGCTCAATCTACAGCTCTCGTTGGAGTGTAAAGCAGTCGTAGTCAAATATAGAACCCAACTGGGTTGGGTATCAATCCCACAGGGAATAGCTTGGTCAACAAGTAAGCAAAGATTACTAGACTTTTAGTGCAAGTCTCATAAAAGGGGGAGGGTTTTATCGTGCAAGTAATGTAACCAAAGTAATAAGGTAAAAACGTAAAATAGCAAAGTAAAAAGTAAGAATGTTTGGTAAGATGTAAAACAATGAGAATTGAGAAGTTAGGGTTATGTCCACCTTATGAGTTGTACGTCTCTATTGGCTATGAGTTGTGCGGAATTCAGACATGCATTTGCTTATAGAGAATTGTATTCGACGGTAAATCCAAGTGTCTTTCGACCTCAACAAGGACTATTTCACTTTAACTCTTTCGAGCTTAAAGTGTATCTAACGGTACAAATTCTCCAAGAGGTTAATCCAGTTATGGCACTAATTTTTAATAGGGGGTGGGACCCTATTACCTTGACATTATCTCTTTTCCAGACATATAACTTTTCTTTCAAACAAGTTAATGCTATACTGGAGTTATTCTATGCGTCTGCAGCCACAAGAATTTACATAAAGATGAAGAGAATAATGATATAAGTAGCCTATGTGTCACGAATTCACAAACTCATAGCCTTAGATAGCATCTCATAAGGCTTCCATAACCCCAACAGAGAAGTTTAGTTACCCATGAGTGCGAAGGAAATCACAATAGCCATTATCATTGTACCACAATAAAGATCTCGTGTAGTAGAGTGTGCTAGGCGTTAGGCGTGAACTCCCTTGCAAAGTAACGTTTCTCTTGTTGTGGAAAAATAAGAATTGATTAGATGAAGAAAAATAATTTGAACAATGAATTAATAAAGAGAATTGTTTTGATGGATGGATGGATGGATGGTGGATGGATGGGAATTGATGGAATGGGGGAATGAGGAATGAATGAAAATCTCTAGCAAAATAGGGTATTTATAACACCCATATCCTATTCCTACTAAACTAATGAATTACTTAACCCAATCCTACTTGGTTAATGTATCATTATCCTAATCCTAATAAGTTACTACTAGTCCCCAAAGTCTTCAGAATTGCTGTTTTTGCCTGGGACAGGTTTTCCATGCATCACTTTTGGTCCTTGGCGTGTAAGCTTTCCCTTCCTTCTTTCGTGAAGCTTCCTTTGGCATCAAGTTATCCATAAAATGCTGAATTCTGCATCATTTATACCTGAAAACTTGCTAATCATGTTCGTTAGCTCACTTACAAGAAAAAAGGACTAAAAGTGCATGAAATATATAATTTGTTCTCAAAACTAGGCTAAAATATGGGCAAAATCTAGTGCTATAGGCGTGTAAATTCTCCTATCATCAACTGTATATATATATATGTATATATATATGTGTGTATATATATATATACATATATATATTGTAAACAATGCATACTAAGTGAAAACGACTCATGCTTGATTGAGTAACTGAAAGTTGAGAAATCATATATCATGAATAGTAAAACATGCTGAATAAATATCATGAGTCATAACACTTAGTTCTAAAAGTTGCACTTCTGTTCTATTTGCAAATCATTTAAGCTAAGTGAAAAGGGCTCACCTTTATCTTCTAAGAACTAAAAATTATAAGTCTGTAATTGAGGCTTATGTAAAGCAATATCTGAGAAAGTCCGTGAGCCTTTAAACTTAGTTTCTAAAACTATTCTGTTATTCTATTTATAAGACTTTTAAAGTATAGTTCTGAAAGCTTTAGTATATATATATATATTAGTTGTAGGGAAAAACTTTATCTGAAGGAAAAATACTTTAAAAACTATTTTGAAAGCCTTTATTGTTAGGAAGGTTCTTCGAACCGACATAAACCATATGAGCTAACATGGAGTCTAACGTTTTATTTTCCTATGGGGAAAACCTCACAATGGGGAGAGGTGTCATACTATTGCCAAATATAATCAAATCTAAGAGATCACATCTATAACTGTCATCCATATAGAAATAGGAATAATCCTATAATCTGTACCTATATTGGCTACATAGATCTGTGGAAGTTAGGGTACGCTAATCCTACACTTCGCGCTCGGTGCTAAATACAACTCCCTTTAATATGTATGCTCATTCTGTTGGAAATCCACTTTAAAAACTAGCATTAAGGTTTATTATGAAACCAATTATGCATTTCTCTTATACAATTTGTAAGTAAAGCTAATCTAATTTTTGAAATCTGTAATAAATCTGTAAAGTGGATTCCAAATCTTATCTGATGATCAAAAGATCAAAGTTTTATTAATAATCTGTAAATAATTTGATCATAAAATGCTTAAAGATCATCTTCCTTGAAATATAAACATATAAACTTGGGCTTAATAACCCATGCATCAAGTACATGTCAAAATACCATTAAGTTTATGCTTGATATGAAAAATATTGATAATTCAATTCAAATTCTTAAATTTACTGCAATTCAACTTCTAAAACACTTGAAATCTCATAATCTTGCAAATAGCAATAATGGGTATAAACCCTAATTCAAAACTCATGTATATTCATATAGAATCATGTAAATTTGTAATTAAAAGATAGTTTTGGTCACAAGGATTAAAGAGGATCCTTATTCATAAACCCCACATACCTTAATTTCTTAAATTGATGAGAAGTTTGACTTGAATTCCTATTTGTGTTCTTGAAGATTGTTCCTTGAAGAAGATGACTCGAATTAATGTTCTTGGGAATGTTCTTTAATATTTATCCTAAACTTCTTGGCACAAAAAGCTTAATTCTTGATTATATTCTTGAATAGGAGGCAATAGAATGGATGAATCGTGAAGAGGATTTATTAGGGTTTGTTCTTGGGAGTAAACTAGGACTATAAGGGGAAAATAATGCCCTAATAGAGGCTATATATCATGATATTACAACCTGGGTTGAGGGGGGAAAGACCCCATTGCCCCTCATTCATTTAAAGAAAAAATTTGTCACCCGTATCCCAATTTTTCTCCTTACCGCGATGCGGTACTATCGCGGCTGCTTACTGCCTCACACTAAAGTGGCTATAACTTTTCACCCGGGTATAGGATTAAGGAAAAATTGGTATCGTTGGAAACCTAATTCAATTTTCAATTATTTGGTGGGTGGTTATATGGAAAATTATATATAAATATTTATACACATTCAAAGTAGACCCTAGTATAAACGAACCTCAAACTTTGGACGAATCTAAGGTTCTTGGCTAAACTTGGCTCTAAGTAATTTCTAGGAACATTATTCACCTAATAAGAAATTCACACTCTAGGATAAAGGTCATGACACATTCATTTCAAATCATGGATCGAGAACATTGTAAATACGCCTTCACCGCGATGCGGTAGAATTGCGTTAAGCTACTGGAATTTGCCATTCAAAGGACAAGTGTGATTTAGGGGATTGAAGTGATGAGAGTTTATCGTGTTGAGCCGCTGGAAATTGAAGAGAGAAAATTTATACCTGGTGTGACACGGTGCCATTCCAGTGCTTCACTAGAAAAAGGACGAGTAAGATTTAACCTGTCACCGCAACATGGTAAAATTGCAGTGGACCACTGGAATGCAATTTGAGCACGGTTCAAACCTCGCCCGAAAATTCCAAAACTTTCCAAGACATGTTAATTACACCCTTGAACATGAATCAACTCAAAAGCTTATATCTTGGGGTTGGGAAGGTCACTTTAAAAATCATCAAAGTTGAGAGGCTAAAAATAAGACTAAGTCCCCAACACTTAGCCAAATTTTAAAGTTCTAAGCCTCTTATACAAGCATTATGAGTTGGACTGTACTTTAAAAAGTATGGGGTATTAAAATATCTCTCCCTTGTGAACATTCTTCCTCGACTGAGACTGGTTTGGCTGAGAGTACTATACTAAGGTAACGAGGATCCTACAATTAACATTCATAACTTGGGACATGATTGCTTAACTGAGTCTAAAACATGATACATGAACAAAATATCATGACTGAGCAAATTTCTTAAATACATGCCCAGACATGAAAATGGTTATAAGGTTGTGATAGAAAAGAGAGTCAATTTATGAGTACCTATTACTTTAAGCTGGATCTTATTTCATGACGAAAAATCAAGAGGTCTACAACATGGAAACTTGGGGCATTATAGTACATATCCCCCTTGGGATATTTTTTCCCCTGAATAACACTGACTTGGTTGAGATACTAAGGAAGGACTGAGATGATACACAGGATACTTACAAACTGAATTATGACTTAGTATTAGAATCTAAAATGGATGCATGATGCATGAACTGAGCTATATTCGCAAAGTATATAAGGCGAACAAATTTCTTGTTATAATGATATGACTAGATGGGAAGATTGAAAACCATAGAAACTTGCATGTATGGCTACTAGACTAAATTACTGGCTAAACTGGCTAACGCATACTGCACATTCCACTTCAACAACTGCATTCAACCTTTTACTAGGAACTCACTAACGCAAAATTCATCTATCCACATATATACAAACATAGCATTCAAGCTTATCTTCATAACCACATATGCACTTCTAAACAAACACTCATAAATCATCATTTCTTATATCTTACAAACATCTATCAAGAGCAACTTCCATGAACTATTCTTAAGAAGACACACATAAAATTTCAACTAACCATGACATGTATCAAGGACTTGTCCTCAATCTTACTTCACACTTACTGCCTTAGCTAAAATAAGCATACAACCATCTTTCATCAATAAGAAATGTTTACTCTCTCCTATCTAAACAATTGTTCATCATCACTATCTTGACCTAAGAAAAGGTAACAAAAGGTCAGAACATGAGGACCTGAACATAAAGGGACACTATGCATAACTTCACATTTTACTGAGGCCTAAATAATAGGGTATCAAAGTAGGAATTCATTCAGGAGATTGAAAATGAGGACACCCATGACATAATCTGAATTTCAATGATCATTAGGAGCGTAGAATGAGTACCTAGAACTGAATATACTATAAAGCATGATTGCATGAGTCATGATCTGCATGACCTGAGTTTGGAATCCACGATTTCATGGAACATAATTTGTACTATTGAGTGAACTAGAATTGTTTATGATAGGAACTGGAAGTATACATGATTTTTTCTATAAAGTGCACAAATATGAACTATGGCCAGGGAGACGATTGTAAGTCATGAGTAGATATCATGATAACTAAAGTAAAAAACTTTGTGCTAAGATGAGAATTGGGCCAGGCATCATCCCCCCATACTAGTTTTTCTACACTACACTGGCATTACTACTAGAATCTAGAAGTCTGACTTGGTTACTCATTCTATCATCTCCCCCTTGGCTTTAAGCCATCACTCTAAGTCTGTGAACCACTAAGTAAACTCTAATCTAAACTACAATCACTTTACTCTAGAGTCTGGCGTATAATCAATACATATAAAACCAAACTTACCCTAAAGGACTGTATCTTAACATGTAACACCCAATGCTAATACCTTATTTTTAGATTCAACTCTTAGATTTATATAGCCCCAAAAGTCATCATATAACAACTTAAACACTCACCAACTTAGATTCTAATACTTAATATGGATATATCCAAACCCTTATTGAACCATACTAACTTTCTTCATACTCTATTAATGTAACATCTCTAACTTATATTTCTTTCCTTACACCAATACCATAATCCTATAACCCATAAGTTAACTGATAAGGACATCGTATACCATATAGCCTCATTCATACTTATCAATTCAAGGATACTATTAACCACACACAGCATATAATAAATTTAGAAAAAAGTAATTCAATCCTTATACCACCCTGGTCACACCTCAACATCATTCTTACAAAATTATACATAATTATGAATAACAAAACTTAAAATCTTGTATGCATTATTCCGGCCTACTAGAGCACTTTCATAGAACTAGCAACACTAACCAAGAAATTATTACATCCACCTTGATGACCATCTACTTATAAACTTAATGTATAGTGCTAAACATAATTTAACAACCCATCTTACATACTATTCTCACTTGGAAGCTATAAAATAAATATCAAGAAACACTATTCCAC
Organism: Capsicum baccatum var. pendulum; assembly: GCA_030864225.1. Classification (NCBI taxonomy): domain Eukaryota; kingdom Viridiplantae; phylum Streptophyta; class Magnoliopsida; order Solanales; family Solanaceae; genus Capsicum; species Capsicum baccatum. Next base: position 80,864,549 of record CM061550.1, read on the forward strand.
TAGAACTTCATAATAATAGAAATCAGTCAAAATCATATGCCCTATCTCATTATAATCCATTAGCACATACTACTTATACATATCACTACTAGTTACCCATCAATACACCTATATTAATTGTACTCAACCACCAAATACTTTCATTAATAATCTAAACTTTTCTAACACAATAAATACCGTCAATAACTCCTTTCTTACTTCAAGCAAACAACAATTCTCCTTAACTAATAAATTCTTCTCTACCTTCCACTAAACTAGCACACAAGAACATGTCACCTTAACAAAACTAGAAAACATGCCTAAGTTTATCCCTATACTTTCTATCAATTGTCTTTCCCACTTTTATCGTCGCTACTCTTCTATACCCATACTTCCAACTATAATAAGGTTCTATTATTCATAAATCATAACACTAAAGTTCATAATATCCCTTGAATGCACACTATATTTAACAGTCTAGGTTTATACTATCTTCTCTTATGAGCATTATCTATATTGAAAGGGTTAACGGGCAATCTAAATACATATCTAATTATGTCTCAACTAAACAACTCATAAGGATTAGGACATAACTTTAAACTTGAGGTACTTATGACACACTAGAGAGCTTCTCTCCAGCCCTTTGTGTGACTTCTAAAATTTCTGCTAGCAAATCTAAGAGAATTATGTTAGAAGGAAATCAGAACTTGCTAATCATGTTATCTCAAGAATAAGTCATAGATATAGAATTTTGAGGTAACATATAAATAGATAGGAAATCAGAGAGAAGAAACTTACTACAGGATTTATAATAGGAAAAAGGAGAAACTTTTTCTTAAATGCCCTATAGCCTCTCAAAGAAAAGTACAGATGTCTCTGTACTATTCCGTAAGACTCTACTAGACACAGCTTCATAGACACCCTAGGACACTTGAACTCTGTGCTATGATACCAAGTTTGCAATGCCCTAAAAATGGTCTTGAGATGTCTTACAGTTCTTAGGACCACAAGTTATCCCAAGCTAACCCATGAACAGGCATACTGTAAAGCAACAAATTAAATATTTATAAAATGATAGAGTTTACTGTGTGGAAATATAATAATGATGGAATCTATGAAAATAGTATACTAATACAATTGTATATTCTGATAAATTCTGAAAAAGAGGGACTAAAATTTACATGACTGACTCTAACTGATATCTTTGAAGCCTATACTGTACTGACTATAGATAAATGGAATGCGAATCTAACTACCACTAATTAATACATATGAGTAAGAAAGTAAAGTACATAAATAACATCTACCTGAAGTCCTTGAAGTAGGAGGACTCATCATCTGCTGGCTGGAATCTATAAATGTCTGGTTTTGACTGTACATACTATAACTTGTACCTATATTATAAGACAATGTAGCAAATAGACATATATGAGGATCAGTACTTTTGGAATGTACTAAGCATATGGGGGTAAATACATAAATAAGACTATAACTATAACTATATATATATATAAGTAGATATATTTTGTAAGCAATGCATGCTAAGTGAAAATGACTCACACTAGCTTGAGTAACTGAAAGTTGAGAAATCATTTATCATGAATAGTAAAATATGTTGTATAAATATCATGAGTCATAACACTTAGTTCTAAAATTTGTACTTATGTTGTGTTTGCAAATCATGTAAGCTAAGTCAAAAGGGCTCACCTTTTTCTTCTAACAATTGAAAAATGTAAGTCTATAACTGAGGCTTCAATAAAGCAATATCTAAGTAAGTCTATGAGCCTTTACACTTAGTTTCTAAAACTATTCTGTTATTCTATTTAAAAGACGTTTTGTAGTGCTAAAAGATTTAGTATATATATATATATATATTAGTCATAGGGAAAATACTTTATCTGAAGGAAAGATACTTTAAAAACTATTCTAAAAGTCTTTACTGTTAAGCAAGTTCTTCTAACCAACATAAACCATGTAAGCTAACATAGAGTCTAACATTTTGTTCCCCTATAGGGAAAACATCTCAATGTGGAGAGGTGTCATACTCTTGCTAAGGAGTATAACCTAATCTAAGTGATCACATCTGTAACTGTCATCCATATAGAAATAGGAATAATCTAATAACCTATACCTACGTTGGCTACGTAGTTTTGTGAAAATTAGGGAACACTAATCCCACACTTCCCACTCGATGCTAAATACTACTTCCTTTAATTTGTATGTTCGTTCTATTGGAAATTCACTTTAAAAACTAGTATAAGGATTTATTATAAAACCAATTAAGCATTTATCTGATTCAATCTATACGTAAAGTTAATCTAATTTTTGAAATCTATAATAAATCTATGAAGTGGATTCCAAATCTTATCTGATGATCAAAAGATCAAAGTTTTATTAAAAATCTGTAAATAATCTGATTATAAGAAGTTTAAAGCATCATCTTCCTTTAAATATAAACATATAAATTTGGGCTTAGTAACCCATGCATCAAGTTCATGACAAAACATCGTAATGTTCATACTTGATATTGAGAATAATGATAATTCAATTCAAAATCTAAAATCTACTACAATAGACATGAAAATATGAAAATAAACATGCAATTCAACTCCTAAAACACTTGAAATCTCATAATCTTGCAAATAGCAATAATGGGTAAAAACCCTAATTCAAAACTCATGTATATTCATATAGAATCATATGAATTTGTAATTAGAAGATAGTTTTATGCACAAGGATGAAAGAGGATCCTTATTCATAAACCTCACATACCTTATTTGCTTAAATTGATGAGAAGTTTGACTTGAATTCCTATTTGTGTTCTTGAAGATTGTTCCTTGAAAAAGATGAATTGAATTGATATTCTTGGGAATGTTCTTGAATGTTTTTATTGAACTTATTGGAATGGAAAGCTTAACTCTTGATTGTTTTCTTGAATAGGTGGAAATGGAATGGATAAATCTTGAAGTGGATTATTAGGGTTTGTTCTTGGGAGTAAACTAGGACTATGAGATGCCCTAATGGGGGCTATATATCATAATATTACAACCTGGGTTGAGGGAGGAAAAGACCCCATTACCCCTTATTCATTTAAAGAAAAAATTCATAACTTGTATCCCTATTTTGCTCCTTATCGTGATGCGGTACCATCGCGGCATCTTACTGTCTCACACTAAAATGGTTAGAAATTTTTGCTTGGTTATTAGATTAAGTCAAAACTTGTATTATTGGAAAGGTAATTCAATTACCTACAATTTGGTGGGTCGTCATCCCAAAAATTATACTTATATAAAATGCTATACATATTCAAAGTAGATCCTACTACAATCAAACCCCAAACTTTGGACGAATCTAAGGTTCTTGGCTCAAATTGGATCTAAGTGATTTCTAGGAACATTATTTACCTAATAAGCACTTCATACACTAAGATAAAGGGCTTGACATAAGCATTTCAAATTAGGAATCAAGAACATGGCAAATATGTGTAACGCCTAAATTATCTATAACTGGAATGTCACACGATTCTCATGATCTCGAAGGACCACAAGCTGACCCTCTACTAATATTTGTACCTGATCATTGCATAATATAACATAAAAAATGCCAAAAACTAGCAAAAACTTTCCATAAGTTTCAAAACATCTAAATTACTCAAAACTGGAAACTGAATACTAATACATCTCTCTGAAAAGCCTCTAACTGTCTGATTGGTGGAGTTAATGGGATATGTCCGCAACTAACTTTATCTAATTAAAAATAAACTGAGTCTAATGTAATAATAAGATAAGGATTATCCTCGAATGATGAGGACTTACTGCTAAGTCAACTGCGGGTAGTTGAGTCTGGACTGCTAAAGGTGCTTTGGTTCTTGCTTGTATGAACCTACAGCATAAGACACTATAGCATAAGATAAAAGTATGCATCAGTACTTTGAATGTACTGGTATACTAGATGAGTTAAGGCTAAATGCAAGGGCTTATGCATGAACAATTACTTAACTGAATAGCATGAGAGTACTAAATAAGGACATGTATGAATGCAAAAACCATAACTGAAGTCATCGTGACACTGAATACTGAGACTCGGATACCACTTTAATGATGTCTAAAATTACTACTAATACTGAGATACTAAATATCTGAATCCCCTGATATTGATAACTGAGTACTGAAGTTCAAATCAGTCCTTTCTAGCGGGTGATCTCAAAAACTGATAATAATGAAGGTAATTAACTGGATCTACTTATATCAAAAACTGAATTCTGAGCATGCTCCTATCGACTAACTAAATCTGATATTAAACCTCTCTAATGGATGATATCTGAATTGACTACCAATGATAAGGAATGATTCTATATGAGATCATACCTATCTAGCGAAAGATCTCTGAATCATTTAATAATAGAAATAATGGTCTAAGTTTGAGATCAAGCCTATCTCATGGGTGATCTCTGGATCTATTTGTACTGATACTGATTAACTTTATGAGAGACCTGGCCTATCTAGCGGGTGGTCTATGAATCTATGGAAATATCTAAGTTCCTTACTGAGAAGGGTGACTGTATCTAACAGTCCTGATTTCTGAGTTCTACTCTAAAGACTGATACTGAAACTACAACTGTAGAAGTTCTCACTTAATCGACATGACCCGAATTTGATCTAGTAGGGTCGAACCTGTAACCCCAGCTGGAAGAGTGTCAATATCATGCCATGAGTAAAGACCTCTTGTATGGTCAAGCCTCTCTAACAGGTGACCCTGAACAGGAAGTCATGCCTAAGGAAGTACGATAGTCAAGCCTTAATCTAACAGGTGACCCCTAGTCCTGTGCTGGCTACACAGTTCGGAAGTTCAGGGATTACTGCTGACAACACTACCTATCTAATGGGAAGTCGTCATCCCTGCACTCGCTCGATTCTAGTTACTACTCCCAACTGAAGGACTCTGAGCTGGTTGTTAATTGAACATAGACTGAGCTGAATCTATTAATGGTCATATTTCCTGTATGATCTGACTGAGTTCACTTGGTTCCGTTATCTGATGGAATACTACTGAATCTCATTATCTGACTGGATAATACTAAGTTCTGAATTGATTACTTGAATGCTACTGAGGTCTGAAATTGAATTCTTGAATACTACTAAGATCTGAGTTGAGTATTGAACTGAAGCTGGAATGCTAACGATACTGAGATTACTGAGATTTTTTATGTTCTATAATTGTATGAGAGTTCTGAGTTCTATAACTCACTGAGTTCTAAGAGTCGTGCCTTGACTGAGATTATTGTGAAAACTGACATGGGCTCTAGACTTGCAGCTAAATTATCGGGTATAAATACCCCCAAGACTCAATAACATAAAACTAAAATATAACTATTCTTGAATAATCATGACCATGGACTTTCATTCACCATTACAATCATAAAAGCATCTCTTCAAGCACTTGGAAATCATAAACATATGATAGTATAGGGAGACATGCTATTGGCTCATACTCCATTCAGCAAGGTCTTGTATCAAACACTTAACATGCATTAAAAAGGACATAATTTGATAATTTCATGCAAACATATCACAATTCATTCACTAAGGCTTTTTAACAAACACTTGCCATGCATAAACTTACACATAATTGGGGATTTCTTGTCAACATGCGTTAATGGCCCTACTTCCTTTACACAAGAATTTTATCAATCATATGGGTATCATTCTTTGGTTATTCAACAATTTCTACACCAAATTATCATGGACAATCAACCAACATGCAACTTGAAGAGTGTTCATCATGAACATCACACAATTCATCACATGCTAGAGTCAATTCTTAAAACTTGTAGTTTGAATCATGCATTTAAACCCAACATAACATAATCATGAACTTCAATACACATAAATCATGAAATCTCATAAATACATAAACTTTATAAATTTTAAAAAGGATTCTTGAACTTCTTGGGTGGAAGGAACCTAAGAATCAACATTTGCATATCGTAGGAGACTCATTCTTGAAGGTTCTTAGAGAGACTCTTGGTTTCTTAAACAATGGTTTGAATCTTGCTCTTGAGTTTTGATCTTGAAATAAACCCAATCTTTTGATGTTATGGATAAAGGATGAAGTTGTGAGCCTTGGCCTTATATATATAGTTATTAAAAAGGGTGGAAAAGACTTTAAAATACCTTTTAAAAGCAACTTAAAATTACTGATCGGGACATACAATGGTGGAGTACGATGGTCCATCGCTGGTTCAATGGTCTATCGGATTGACCATCACACCTGGACCAGAATTGGGAATTACTGCCTCATCATGATAGCCTGGTGCGATGGTCCATCACTAGCTCGATGGTCCGTCGGTCCTAACCGTCATACTTGGATAGTGAATGGTACTACTACCCCATGGTGAAGGCTATAGAAGATGGTCCGTCGCTAGATCGACAGTCCATCGGCCTGCCCGTCACACCTGAGTAGTTCAGACAGCTTTCTGTAAAACGTCCATAACATTTTACCCCAACATCGGATTTTCACTAATTTGGTATCGACGGAAATCTTATTCAATTCTCCACATGAAAAAAAGTTCATATTAGGGAAATTCGACACTTTTTAAAATATTTATCACATGGGAAGTCATCCCTTACTCTTCTTAAGGATAAAAGCCGACTTAAAGAAAGTTTTGGGTATTACAATATCTCCCCCTAGTGAATATGTATCCTCGAATATCACTTGTTAGGCTAAGAATAATGATAGACTAAACTTACTTAAGGAATGTGAACATATGAAACATGACTAAGTGACATGAAACTACTAATATACTGAGTTCTTATAGTGGACATACATATCTGATGCATGGAATACAAGACTAAAGCTACTCATAGACTGAATTCTCATAATGAACATGCATATCTAATGCATGTATGCATGACGAAGTTTCTTTCATTAATGCATGACTGTATACACTGAAAAGCGGAACTTTTTCTACTGAACATGCATATCTAATGCATGAATATAACTAATTCTTGATTGCATGACTGAGTAAGAAATGATAAATGGTGTTAACTTTGTAAGGAGAGTCTGAACATACAACTGAATAAGCTAAGGACATGAAAGCATCAGAATATTATGGTGTATCTCCCCCTTGGGAATCTATGTCCCTTTAAGAACACTTCGCTGAAATATTGGGGTGGTGCATAAAGCACCTACAAACTCGGTCATGATTGATCGTGTGAGATCTTAAACTAATGTATAATACATGAACTAAGCTATATTTATAACTACTAGGATATTCTATCTTGGAATAGTTATATTTCATAGATTTCTGATAGCATGATCAGGTAAAGAAATGAGATAACAAACTATACAAATCCTCTCATCTACTCGTCTTCCACATTACTACCCAATCGTGAGAAATATCCTTCAGTCTATAGGATGCTAATTTTACACTCTCTCTTTAGAAACATATATGACTTGAGTGATCTTCTTCACCTCTTCAAGATAAAGTTATGGGTCCTCACCTGCAACTGACCCATAGAACTCTGGCGGGTTCATTTTTATAAAGTTTTTAATCCTGGATGTGGCTAAATCCCTATCTTGCTGAGGTGGGGCAGCAACCTGACAGTTACCCTGAATAGTGGTTATCATAGCTTGGGATAGTGCCTGAAAAACTGCTCGGAACTCTATGTATGACATATTCTCATTCAACTGATCTACGAGTTGAGGATCTGACTGATTTACAGTTCTCTTCTTGGGAGTCTTAGTCTGAAATCGGAAGAGAAAAGGATTAAACTGAGAGTTAACTTTGAGCTTATTTTTACTGGCACGACATGAATATTGGAATAAGGGAAACTATTCCAAAAACATCTTATAGCCTTCTGTACATAAATATGGCGCGCAACACACCCATACATAAGACTCTACTAGATGTGACTTTTTAGACTTCCTAGTACACTATTAAACCTTAGGCTCTGATACTACGTTTGTAATCCCCAATTTTCTATAACCAGAATACCACATGGAGCTCATGATCTTAGAGGACCACAAGTTAACCCTCTACTGATATCTGTACCTGATCATTGCATAATACAATATAATAAATGCGAAAAACTTGAAAAAACTCCCATAATGTTCAAAATATCTAAAATACTCAAAACTAAAAATTAAATTTGATACATCTGTTTGAAAAGACTTAAAATGTCTGATCTGTGGAGCTGATGGGAAATGTCCCTAACTAACTTCGTCTATTGAAAATAAACTGAGTCTAATACAATAATAAGATAAGGATCATCCTCGAATGATGAGGACTCACTTCTAAGTCAACTGTTGCTGGCTGAGTCTGGACTGCTAAGGGTGCTTTGGTTCTCGCACGTCTGAACCTATGGGATAAGACACCATACACAAGAGAAAAGTATGTGTCAGTACTTTGAATGTATTGGTATGCTAGATGAGGTAAGGCTAAATGATAGAGATTATTCATGAACAATTACGTAACTAAATAACATTAGAGTACTAAATAAGGACATATATATAAATCCACAAACCATAACTGAAGTTATCGTGACACTTAAAACTGAGACTCGGATGCCACTTTACTGATGTCTAAACTCACAACTAATACTGAGATACTGAATATCTGAATCCCCTAATATTGATAACTAAGTATTAAAGTTGAGATCAGTTCTCTCTAGTAGGTGATCCCTGAAACTGATAATACTGAAGTTGATTAACTAAATCTACTCATATCAATAACTGAATTCTGAGCTTGCTACTATCGATTGACTAAATTTGAGATCAAACCTCTCTAACGGATGATCTCTGAATCTACTAACAATGATAAGGAATGATTATATTTGATCCTATCTAGAGGAAGTTCTCTGAATCTTTTAATAATAGAAATGATGGACTGAGATTGAGATTAGGCCTATATAACGGGTGATCTCAGGATCTATTTGTACTGATACTGATTAACTTTATGAGATACCTAGCCTATCTAGCGGGTGGTCTATAAATCTATGGAACTATCTAAGTTCCTTACTGAGATGGGTGACTGTATCTTACAGTCCTAATTTTTGAGTTCTACTCTAAAGAATGATACTGAAACTACAACAGTGGGAGTTCTTACTTAAACGACATAACCCAAATCTGATCTAGTGGGGTCCAACCTGTAACCCCAACTGGAAGGGTTTCAATACCATGCCATGGTTAAACACCTTTTCTATGGTCAAGCCTCTCTAACGGGTGACACTAAACAGTAAGTCAAGCCTAAGACAGTACTATAGTTTCTCCTTAATCTAACAGGTGACCCCTAGTCCTGCGCTGTCTACGCAATTCTGGAGTTCAGGGATTGGTAGTAAAAATGCTTCCTATCAAATGGGAAGCCATCATACCTGCACTCTCTCGATGCTAGTTACTACTCCCATCTGAAAGACTCTGAACTGATTCTTAACTGAATTAGACTGAGCTGAATCTGTTACTGGTCCTATTTCTTGCCTAATCTGAATGAGTTCACTTGGTTCCATTTTTTTCACAGAATAATACTGAATCATGTTATCTGACTGGATGATACTAAGTTCTAAATTGATTACTTGAATGCTACTGAGGTCTAAAACTAAATTCTTGAATACTACTAAGATCTGAGTTGAGTACTAAACAGAAGATGAAATGCTAATGATACTAAGATTACTGAGATTTATTAAGTTCTGTAACTATATGAGGGTTCTGAGTTCTGTAACTCACTGAGTTCTAAGAATCATAGCTTGACTGAGATTATTTTGAAAACTGATATGGTCTCTATACTTGGAGCTAAATTATTAGGTATAAATACACCCAGGACTCGATAACATAAAAGTAAAACATAACCATTCTAGAATAATCATGACCATGGACTTTCATTCACCATTAAAATCATTAAAGCATCTTTTCAAGCACTTAGAAATCATAAAGATATGATAGTATAGGGAGACATGCTATTGGCTCATACTCCATTCAACAAGGTCTTGCATCAAACACTTAACATGCATTAAAGAACACATAAATGGGGAATTTCATGCTAACATGTCACAATTCATTCACTAAGGCTTTTCAACAAATACTTGGCATGCATAAACTTACAAATAATTGGGGATTTCTTGTCAACATACTATAATGGCCCTACTTTCTTTACACAATCATTTTATCAAACATATAGGGAGCATGATTTGGTTATTCAATAATTTCTACACCAAATTATCATGGACAATCAACCAACATGCAACTTGAAGCGGGTTCATCATGAGCAACTCACAATTCATCACATGCTAGAGTTAATTCTTAAAACTTGTAGTTTGAATCATGAATTAAAACCCAGTAACACATAATCATGAACTTCAATACACATAAATCATGAAATCTCATAAATACATAAACTTTATAAATTTTAAAAAGGATTCTTAAACTTCTTGGGTGTAAGGAACCAAAGAATCAACATCTTCATACCTTAGGAGACTCTTTCTTGAAGGTTCTTGGAGAGATTTTTGGTTTCTTGATGAAGGTTTTGTATCTTGCTCTTGGGTTTTGATCTTGAATGAAATCTTAGATTTTGATGTTATGGATAAAGGATGAAGTTTTGAGCCTTGAACTGATATATATAGTTGTTGAGCAAGGTGGAAAAAACTTAAAAGCCCTTTTAAAATGACTTAAAATTACTGATCGGAAACTGCGATGGTGGATTGTGATGGTCCATCGCTAGTTGGATGGTCCATCGCTGGTTCGATGGTCCATCGTACTGACCGTCGCACCTGGACTAGAACTGGGACTTACTGCCTCATAGCAACGGCCTGGAGAGATGGTCCATCACTAGCTCGATGATCTGTTGGTCCTGAACGTCTCACTTGGCCAGTGAATGGGACTATTGCCCCATGGAAATGGCTATGGGTGATGATCCATCAGCCTTTCCGTCGCACCTGAGCAGTTTCGACAGTTTTTTATAAAACGTCCATAACTTTTTACCCCGACATCAGATTTTGATAAATTTGGAATGGACAAAAAGCTTATTCAATTCTCCACATGAAAAAAAGTCAATATTAGGAAAATTATACATGGTTTAAAATATTTTTCACTTAGGAAGCCTTCCCTTAATCTTCTTAAGGATAAAAGTTGACTTAAAGAAAGTTTGGGGTATTAAATACACCTTCACCATGATGCGGAAAAATTACGTTGAGCTACTGAAATTTTCCATTCAAAGGACGAGTGAGATTTAGGGGCTTGGCGCGATGTGATCTTATCGCGTTGAACCACTAAAAATGGATAAGTGCAAATTTACACCTTGGTGTGATGTGACGCCATCGCAGTGCTTTACTGGAATAAGGATGAGTATGGTTTAGCATGTCACCATAACGCAGTGAAATCCCCGTAGACCACTGGAATGCAATTTGAACACAGTTCAAACCTCACCTAAAAATTCCAAAACTTTCCCAACATATGCTAATTACACCCTTGAGCATGAATCAACTCAAAAACTTATGTCTTAGGGTCAAAAAGGTCACTTTAAAAATCATTGAAGTTGAGAGGCCAAAAATAAGATTAAGTCCCAAACACTTAGCCAAATTTTCAAGTTCTAAGCCATTTATACAAGCACTATGTGTTGGACTAAACTTAGAAAAGTGTGAGGTATTACAATAGTTTTCATAAGTTGAAGACTCGAGTCACTGTAGCCCCAATTTTGACATTAACAGATTGTTCAGATAGGTTTGTTATGTATTTTGATGCATCCATAATTGGTTTGGATTGTGTACTAATGCAGAGAGGTAAGGTCATAGCCTATCCCTCTTGACAGCTTAAGCCCCATGAAAGTAATTACCCTACCCACGACCTTGAGTTAGCAGCTGTTATGTTTGCCTCATATATTTGGAGGCATTATTTGTATGAGGTACATGTTAATATGTTCACGGACCATAAAAACATGCAGTATGTATTTTATCAGAAAGATTTGAACCTGCGTCACAGGAGGTGGCTAGAGTTGTTAAAAGATTATGACATGAGTATTCTATATCATCTGGGAAAATCCAATGTAGTGGCTGATGCTCTTAGTAGGATGTCTATGGTAGTGTTGCTTATGTAGAGGATGGTAAGAGAAAGTTAGTTCAAGAAGTTCATCAGTTTTCCTGACTAGGTATTCGCTTAGTTAATTCAGCAAAGGGTAGCATATGGGTGCAGATTAGTTTGGAATCATTTATGGTTTCTGAAGTAAAATAAAAACCAAGATAGAGATCCCAGTGTAGTTAAGTTGCAAAAGTCGATCAGAGATTAGAAAGTACAGGTTTTCTCACAAGGGAGAGATGGTGTGTTGCATTGTTGGGGTATACTTTGTATGCCATGTGTGGATAGAATAAGGCAAAGGATTGTTGCAAAATTGAATGGTCTACGTTACTCAATTCACCCAAGGGCCACCAAGATGTACCGCAATTTATAGGGGTCTATTGGTAGAATGGAATGAAGAGAGACATTACAAAGTCTGTGGCTAAGTGCTCTACATGTCAGTAAGTTAAGATTAAGCATCAGAAGCCTAGTGGGTCTATTCAGGAGTTTAGTATTCCCACTTATAAGTGGGAGGAAGTGAACATGGACTTCGTGATGGATTTGCCTCCTACTTGTCGTCAGCATTATTAAATTTGGGTCATTATAAATAGGATAACCAAATTAGTTTACTTTTTACCAGTTCATACCTCTTATTCAGCGGAAGATTATGCGAAGCTCTATGTCAAAGAATTGGTCAGGTTGCACGGAGTTTCATTGTCCATCATTTTAGATAGAGGTAAGTAGTTCACCTCTCACTTTTGGAAAGTCTTTAAAAAGGGTCTTGGTACCCAAGTTCACCTCAGTATAGCCTTTCATCCTTAGATAAATGGTCAAGCATAAAGGACCATTCAGACTCTACAAAATATGTTAAGAGCCTGTGTTGTTGATTTTAAAGTTAGTTGGGATTACCACTTGCCTTTGATCGAATTTTGAAAATAATAACAGCCATCATTCTAGTATTCAGATGGATCCGTTTGAGGTACTTTATGGGAGGAGATGTAGATCTCCCATTGGTTGGTTTAAAGTAGGTGAGTCTGCAGTAGTAAGGCCTGGCCTAGTATTTAATGACTTAGAGAAGGTTCATTTGATCAGAGAGAGGCTTAAGATATCTCAGAGCTAACAAAAATCTATTCAGATGTGAGGAAAAAGATCTTGAGTTTGAGATTGGTGATTATATTTATCTAAAGATCTCTCTCATGAAGGGAGTGAAGAGGTTTGGAAGAAAGAAAAGCTCAGTCCCTGATATGTAGGTCCTTACTGAATTCTCAACTATTTTAGGAAGGTATCTTATGAGCTTGAGTAGCCTTCAGACTTAGATTCAGCGCATCCAGTATTTCATGTCTCCTTGCTAAAGAAGTGTATAAGTGACCCAGCAATTGTAGTCCCGATAGAGGGAATTGATGTCTAGAACAGTCTCTCTTTTAAGAAAATCTCAGTCAAAATTCTTGATTATCAGGTTTGCAGACTGAGGAACAAATAAGCTTCTCTAGTCAAAGTTCTTTGGCGGAATCAATCTATTGAGGGAGCTACTTAGGAAGCAGAAGCAGATATGCGGACCAAGTATCCCCACCTCTTCTCTACAAACTCAGACTCAGCTCAAGGTAATAGTTTCCTTAAATTTACTCGGTTCTATGCTCAGATTACCTTTACAAAATCTGTATCGGTTCAGTTGCACAACACTCTCATATCATGCATATCATCATGAAACAGCTCAGTTATGTGTCATGTCTTTAAAATTCAGTCATGCTTCAGTTATGTATGTCTAGTATGGAAACTTAGTATATCAGTAGTTTTAGTCATGTAATCATGTTTTAGTTGTGCATGATCAATATGTAAACTCAGTTACTCAGTATTCTCAGCTTAGTCAGTCTCATTCAAGGACGAATATTCCCGGAGGGGGGAGGGGGGATATTATAAGACCCCACAAAATTCTTGTTATTTCTATCGTAAATAGCATGTCAAAAGTGGCCTTAGAATTAGAAAATTTTAGCTAAATTCAAGGCTTAGAATCATTTTTAGCCTTCGAGATTCAAGGATCTTATTTTCGACGTTTCTGGCCTTAGAATATTGATTTTTAAATTGATTCATGATTAGGGTCACTTGTAGGTCATCTCAAGCGAGTTTTATATTTTTCAAACTAGCATAAGGGTGAGTTTGGATGTCCAAAATAGCAAGGAGTCACGATAAGCCTGCGTTGTAAGGGCCAATTAACCCAAGCAGGGGTTGCTCCACGAGGGCTACTTGACATGAGCAGGGGTCTCTCCACGAGGGACGATTGACCCAAGAAGGGGTTGCGACGTGATTGGGGACCCCGTCCAGCATTATTTTATCCAAGTTTGTGCAGGAAAATGGGTCATTTTCCCCTTACACAACACGAAATTTAATATCCTAAAAGGCTAAATACACTCATTGTTTTCAAAATCATCCTAAGAGCAAGCCCTAGTTATATCAAGATCAAGAATCAAGTCTTAAGAACTCACCATAATCTTCACGAAATTAATATTCAAGGTATGTTAGGTGTTTATCCAAGGGTTTCCTTCCACCCTTGGAGTTCAAGAACCCTTTTTAAATTATAGGTTGGTTTCTTTCATGAATTTTATGTTGAATTTGATTGTATTCATGATTATGATATAGTTGGGGTATAATTCATGAGGAATTATGAATTTTCATGCGAATTAATTAACATGCATGTAATGTTATGTGGATTCATGTTAAAAGCCTATTCAATGTGTAAGTTGGTATTTGTAATCATGATACCTACATATTGTTCATCACCATATGCATAGACTATGCTGCCCAAGTGTTTGATATAATTCCCATGTGAGTTGCATAGTGAAATCATGTCATAGTAGTATGTGCATAAGTTCATGCCTATTAAGTGTTTTGACAAAATATCTAAATGAAAGCATTGTTGACAAGCTACTATTGTTATGCTATTATGACTATGTTGTATTTTACTTTCAATGCTATCAAGTCCTGGGGGTAGTCCATACCTAAAATTTAGTTATTTCCCTAGAATTACAGTAGCTTCAGTATAGTCTAAGTAATGTCATGTACAGTAGTACTCAGTCAATTACAGAACTCAGTGTACTTAGTCAGTTAACAGAACTCAGTGAATTCAGTCCAGTTCAGTTAGTTAGCATGATCAATAATAGTTCAGTCAAGCCTAGAACAGTCTAGAAATCAATTCAGTGTCTATTTATTTGGGAGTAGGAATCAGCACCGAGTGAACCCAGGGATGGGCATTTTTATCGGCAAAGGGTTTGACCCTTAGTAGCAATCCCTGCACTACAAAACTACATACCCAGCGTAGGTTTGAGATATCTTCTGCCAGGTAAGGGTTGATACATATCATACAAGTTTTCCTTCCAGTGAGGGTTGACGATATGCCTTCCTGCTAGATAGGGTTAAATAATAGCCATTGTTAGTATCCCTTGGCAAGGTGCTAACACCCTTCCAACTGGGTCACAGGTTAGACCCCAACTCAGTTTATAATTGGGGTATGTCGGTTAGATAAACACTTCCACTGTTACAGTGTCAGCTTCAGACTCAGTATAAATCCTCAGTTTAGTTCTCATAATCAAGACTGTCAGACACAGTTACCCAGCTCAGTACGAAACTAAGTTCAGTTCCACAAAATTAGGACTGTCGAAATAGTCACCCAGTTATCAGTAATTCAGTTATCAGTGATCTCAGTGCAGCAAAGTAGATTTTCATGCAACATTATATAATCAATAATTACAGTAGTTTCAGATATACATGTACTCTCCTTCAGTTATATTCATGTTACTCAGCTAGTTATTGTTCATATATATAAACCCTTGCATATTAACCTACCTCGCTTAGCATATCAGTATATTCAAAATACTGAAGCATACTCTTTCTTTGCGTATGATGTCTTATATTATAGGTTCGGACGCATGGGCTCTTGACCGTACCTAGAAGCCTAGACTTTTAGCAATATCAGATTTAGTGGTGAGTCCTCATAGTTTGAGGATAGAGTTATCATTTCAGTATTCAGTAGATTTAGTAGTCAGTTTTAGTTGGGGACTTGTCCTATCTACTCCATATTCAGACAATTAGAGGCTTTTAAACTAGACTATTTCAAACAGATATTCAGTTTTCAATATTTATTTATCATTATTTGATTTTATCTATGAACCTTACGGAAAATTCAGCCTAAATTCCACATTTATTTCAGTATTATTATTCAGTGCTCACAACAGGTACCAGTCATGGGTTAGCTTGTGGTCCTTCGGGATCGCAAGCACCATGTGATGTCCGACGTACAGACTCAGGGCGTTACAGGAGGGGTAGCCTTGGAGTGTTCAAACTCATTAAGATCATTTTAGTACTTTCTTGGAGTGTTAAGGAGTGGTGCCCTTGGAGTGTAAAAGCTCATTAAGGGTGTCTTAGTCATTTTGTTTTGTATGAATATAAATAGTCTCTTGTAGGTTTATTTATTCTTTAGTTGTTTATTAATATTGAAAGATAGAAACACTTTTCTGTCTTGTGAGAGTAGTACCAACTGTAACTAGGGCAAGACATAGTATGGATTCACATGTGTTGCATTTTAGCTAAGAAACTTGGGTTCTTAAGGAGATTGATTCCCTCTTGAGCTCAAGTAAGAGTGTGGTGTTTCTATTGTGAGTCTTAGGAGTTCTAGTGTTTGATACACACTTTAGTTCCTAAAGCTTGTAAAAATTTATGTCTCGTTATCTAACCTTTACTTCCTTGCTTTAGTTTGGTGTTTTGTTGCTTGTTATCTTTAGTTTTGGATTTGTGTTTGCTTCTTTATGTTAGTCTTCATCTATTATTGTGTTTTCAACTTAGATCTTATATCAAGTAGTAAATGAAGTGAACAAATTTGAACTACGTAATAAATTGGTTAAGCATTAGATACCAAATCTTAAATCATTGAGAATCATAAAATTCATGTAGGGAGTTCAAACAACATAGTAATATCGGTTTTATGAATAAGATTAACACCTTACCAATATGGGTTGTGGTGCAATCGATGGAGATTCTCCACCCATAATCAGAGGTTAAGGGTTCGACCCTAGGTATGGAAAAAACTTTGTTGGGAGCGCTTCCACCTTAATGGGCCCTGCAACGCGCGATCGGGATTAGTCGGGGCTCTAATGCAGGCACCGGACACCTGATGGGAAACCAAAAAAAAAAGATTAACCCCATATGTATTTATGAAAATTTTAAAGACATTCAAATAAAAAGTACATACTTCCATTCCCTATACTAAAACTAGTGTTTTAATTTACTATGATATATAAAAAAAAATTGTTTCTCCTTTTCAATTTATTTTCTTAAATAATTAATAATGAAAAATTCTAATGTTTTTTCTAGAGTTAATAAGAGAAAAATGTATAAATAAATGGATAACACATTATATTTGAATGTTCGTAGGTATTTACAAAAATATTAGTCAAGAATATATATATAGCTTATTAGTTAAGAAGATATATAGCGTGATGTTCCCAATTTAAATAAGAAAATTGATGAACTAAACTTTCTCAAATAAATCTCTTTAATAAATGCATTTAAGAGTGATGATACTTTATATATGTTCAATATAAATATATAGTGTATTTCGGAAGAACATGTTTAATTTGTCTAAGCACTATAAAATTCTCACAGAATCTGGCAAATTTAATGTAATTAAATAATTCACTTAAATTTTTTAATCATAAATTTACGTCAAACACGATGTGACAAGTATTAAACCAAACTTACAATATAAAAGTCATAATTAACAAAAAATGTAAGTTTCCTCAATTTGTTTCTCCTTTTCAATTATTTTCTTAAATAATTAAAATGGAAAATCCTAATATTTTTTTCAGAATTATTAAAAGAAAAACGTTTAAATAAATGAAACATTGCATTATAGTCAAGAAAAATATAGCTTAATGTAACCAATGATGACATGAAATAAAAGTGTTAGAATAATATATAATTATTCCAAACTTCCAAAAGTATTGAAATTAGCAGATTGATTAACTAAACTTGATCAAATTAATCATATTAAGATGTATTTAAGGTTTATAATATTTTAAATATTTTCATCATCTCATATTTGTTGAACATTTTTATTTTGCACGGTGTTTAAAAAGTTATTAATGGAATAATCAATTTTAATACTACACCATTTATCCGTATTAATGAGCATAATGAGAATTTGTTAAACCTCCAAAGTTTAATTATATTAACTATATGGACAAAAAAATACAACAACAACAACAAACCCAGTATATTCCCACCCAGTGGGGTCTGGGGAGGGTAGAATGTACGCAGTCCATACCACTACCTATAAAGAAGTAGAGAGGTTGTTTCTGATTGACCCCCAGCTCAAGACACAGGACAATATACAAAAACATCCAAAGCCTGAGACATGATAAAACTAACATAGATACAACATCCACAAAATAATGTACATTACCAAACAAAAGACACCAAAACCCTCCTAACTACGAACTATGATTCATCCACCCACCTTATCCCTCTAACCTAGTGTATTTCCTCCGGACCTTCCTATCCAGAGTCATGTCCTCAGTGAGCTGTAACTGCTCCATGTCACGTCTAATCACTTCTCCAGTATTGTAAGTGATCAATTAATTCAGGACATTTATTTTTACTAGGATGACAAGCTAAAAATGAGACTGATTAGAGAGAATAAATATAATCAATAAATTGGACAAACTCATGCTTAATTTGGGTAAACACTTTAAATTATAAGTAATTGAATGCAATCTTATCCTCATTAAATCCAACAAATTCAATATAATAGGAAAATTTATTTAAATTTTTTAATCATAAATTTATTTCAAAGGCGATGTGACAAATATTTAGACTAAAGGTATAATATATAGTTACAATTTCAAAAAATTATGAAATGTGTTACATTTAAATTTATAGCATATGTGTAATATATACGCTTTAACAATGTGACAAAATAAATATTTTGTGTGTTTTAACTGATACCCGCATAATGCAATTAATATTCACCACTTAAATACAATTTTGTTATTCATACAATTGATATTCGCCTCATACAATAAAATGTAATTATGATTATAAATAGGCGAGATGTAACTACATTCATAATTATATTCTAAACAATAGTTATTTATGACACTTTCTCAACAAACAAATACAAATCACAATGAAAATAGGTTTGCCCACTTCCTTAATTTTATATTGATTGACTTATTTTGACTTATCATAGAGTTTAAGAAAATAAAAAATCTTATGATCTTAACTAAAGTATATTAAGTATATCCAATATCTTTAATTTTGTAGATTAAACGTGATTTGACATGAAATTTGAGAAAATAAAGAATCTTATTGTCTTAGGAGTAAATCAAAGTATGTTAATTTTGTGTGTTAAACGTGACTTGATACGAAATTTGGAAAAATAAAAAATTTTATTATATTAAATTAAAATATATTAAATGTATCAAAATGTTTTTAATGTTATGGATTAATGTTACTTTGCACAGAATTTAAGAAACTAAAAATCTTACTCCCCTATCCAATTTTAGTTGGTCATCTTACTAAAATTAAATGATTCATATTACTTGATCACTTACTAAATCAGGATATAATTAATTAATATTTTTTTCATTGTACCTTTACAATTAATGATATATCTTAAATGTAAACAATTGCCATTTCAATATCCATTCTGATGCCTAATGAATATCACTAATACCAGTAAAGGGTGAAATATCTTAATCACTATGTAAAATAAAATGTGTCAGTAACTACCTAAAAATTTGATGATATATGTGAAATTTATAATTTTGTGTGATTTTACTATTTTACGCCACTCTGTAGTTGCATTATAATATTTCTGGAGTGTGAGAGTGTTTGGCATGATTTTCAATGCATTTTGGTATCATTTATGCAATATTGTGGTTTTTGATGGCTTTGAGAGTCTTATTTTGGACTTATGTGGATATCTTTTAATCTCTCTGATGGATGGCCAAACGGACTGCACCAGAAGCTCCGGAATATCAATTTTAGGCTAGGTATAACTTTGTTTGGGTCCCGGTGCACCCGAGCTCATTTCGACCTATTGATCGGAAAGTTAGAAAATTGAAAATATGGGTGTGGGACCCACATTTGATAGAAACGACCTCGGATGAAAATTTTGACTTCGCCAATAGTTCTAGAATATCGATTTTAGGGTGTTAGTATATTTGGTATGATTTTACAGCTTTTAAATCTCATTTCGACCCTCGATTTAGAAAATTGTAATTTCGGGTTTCAGGGGTCAACTTTATGAAAACAATATTTTTTAAAAAATTTGATATCTCCATCACGTCCGTAATGTTGAATTTAGTATGGTTGCATAGTTCGTTTGTATGAATCAAACTCCGAACGAATCCCGAGCACCCCATAGAAGTCCGATCAACCAATAAAAAACTGCTATTGCAGAAAATCTGCAATAAATAGCAGATTTTTCACTTATTTTGCTCATTTTCATCTTGCCTCTTGAGAGTTAAACTCTAAAATAGTGTGTGAACTTAAAATTAAAATTTGTGGGAGCTTGGAAAGTTAGATTAACACCTATTTCTTGATTTTATTACGAATTTAAGGTAAGAATTCACCCTTTTCTTAGTAATTTCTTGATTAATTTCTCAAAACTCCAGAAATCTTAGGACATAATTTTAAACTCAAATTTCTCTCCTTTTCATTTTAATAATATTTTTATCTTATAATTACTAGTTTTTCATCAATTTAACCTTCGAAACAACTCCGGTTCTTGATCTTAACCCGGATTTCAAAGATTTTTCCCGATAAAGCTCAAAAATGATTTTTCTTCAATTTGAACCTCGTTTTTTACTCGATTTAATGTGGGTTTTCAGTTGTAGGTTCCTAAATATATGGGGAACATATTTTTGAAGTAAAGTGCTGATTTTTTGCCCTTCTTTTTCGAAAACCCATTTTGGGGGTCTGTTTTGACCCAGAACCAAAAGTAGTCAATATGGGTGTCGTTGAATTTATTTTGATACGTAGATTTCATATTTGATATTTTTATTGAAGTTAGGAATTTTTCGTAAAAAGTAAGGTCACAGGTTCAAGTGTAGCGGACTGGTTTCGACTTTCGAGATAGGTTATAGCATAACTCTTTCAGACTTGTCTAGGTAGTAAATGATGGTACAAAATGCTTGTTAAGGGTGGGAACTCATCATGAAAAATGGCTATCTATGTTTTGTGCCCATGTAGGGGCCCATATGTATTGTAATTATCGGAATTGAGTTATTATGTGATATGTGTGACCGTGTGAGGTCCTATGTGATATTAATAACCTTGAATACATGTGAATAATTGTATTGTGTTTTTAAGATACTTAATATGGTAACATTTGTGTATTATGATTATATTCATATTTTATTTGGCATATGAGAAATGTGGAAATTCGTGGATGAAAATGAAATAATGAGTGGATATTAGCTCACATGGTTGTGGAAATATATCATTGTGGTTGGTTGTGAAAATACTCATTGTGATTGGTTGTGGGCATTACATCCTCATATCATACTCATTCATGAAACATTGGTCCCACTGTGGCAACATCTGAGAAAAACTGGCAACACTTTTTTAAAACCCTCCTCGAGGGATGTGCCAGGGAGGAAATATTATAACACCTTATAAAACTCTTTCCAAGGGATGTGTTGGAAAGGAGATATGAGATATGTGGATTGTATATAGGTTGATGAATGCCCCATGGGTCCTACGTGGAAATATTTAGCTCCGTAAGTATATACGGAGATTTTACAATGATCCCAGAGGTTGTGCGACGAACTCGTACATCATCATCATCATATATAGTGCACTTACTTTATTGTATTTATGTTGCGTCGTATTGCCTCATTGACTTGTCATCTATGTATTTGTCTTACCTTCCTTTACTTATATTTGATGATCTTGTATCTACATGTTCTCTCTTATTCTATTTATATATGACATAATGTATACTTGTGTTCTATATCTTGGTGTGTTGTTGTAATATATTTGAGATATATATATAAACTATTAGTGGAAGCGGTGTGGGCTACCATTGTGGGATATTTTCTGATTGCAGGTGACGTGACCTTACTGTATATTTTGTATGCTTTATTTACTACTTTTCTTGGTCATCCTTTGATACCTACTGAGTACAAGTGGACCGTACTCATGCCTATTGCGCTCTTTCGATGCACGTCCTAGCTCGAGTGCACCTCATCTTGATTGACTCGGGCAATTGTTGGAGCTTCCAAGTTAGCAGTTGGATATTCATTCATCCGAAGTTCACCTCTACATTTTTATAGTAGTTATGTATTTATTAGTATTCAAAGACACTTATCATTCCTTTGTGGTTACTTTTTCAATGTATTTGTAGGTATGATTGGTATTTTGGATAAGTTCTTTACGCATTATTATGATTACTTATGTGGTTTGGCTTCGTTCTAGAAGCCTTACCTTGGGAAATGATACCAAACATTCCAAACAAGCCTCAAAACAGTCCCCCAAAACGCAACAACAACACAAGAGAACAAGAACACAAAACGGCTATAAGAGGCAAACAAAAGAACTAATGATTTGCAATAGATAAATGGATAGATAGTGAGACAGAATGCACTACATGTTATAGGCACTAAGATGTACATTAAAAATCAAAACACAAACAACATGAATACAAGACACCTACACTCTTATGTAGACCTCAATGGAATCGGAGCTCCCAAGAAACCACCATTTCTAAGCAAGCTATCAACACAAGGATTCCACCTTGCCACAAGGATTCCACCTTACAAGACACTCTCAAAGAGTATTCAAAATATATCATCAAATTTCTAAAATGACCTAAATGTTCTATTTATAGACTAGGGCAACACTTAATTACAAAAATGATTCAAAGGCCCTTAATGAGCCCAAACAAAAGGGCAGCCTTGTAGTGTACTCCTTGGACGGTTTTGGAGTGTTGGGACTTGTTCTTAACACTTCAAAGCTTGTTCCTTGGATGGTCAGCCCCACAAGCTCGGGTCTTCACTCACATCTTCATCTCCTCGAGTGCTAAGATACCACTTTGACCTGTATCATCCTCCTCTCCTTAGAAAGGATTCTTCCTCGAATTTGAACCTTGCAAAATAATAGGAAGGGCAAGAAAACAAGTTCCTCAAGATATGAGGGTTAGGATTAGTGTAATCAATCATAGCATCTTTCCAAGGTGGCTCAAACTTCATATACAACCAAACATCCCTCTTACCCGAATACCTTCCCAAGAAAGAATAAGTTAGTCTACCCACATAAGTATGACAATAAACAAGGAACAAGAGTTACTTATCAAGTGGAAAACTTAGACTCTTATTGTAACAACAATTAGGCTTGAAAGTTGAGATAGGAAAACCATACATTTCATGCACATTCAAGTTATTCCAAAAGACATCATCACTATATTTCAAATGATCACCTGGGTCAAATGGGTAGAGTGTCCATGGGAACGGGTTAGGAACATATTTCCCTACCTCAATACTACTACAATAACGATCAAATATTCCCTCTATACTCATGTGATCTACAACAAAAACAACTAGAGGGTCATCCTTAGTCAATTTGCCAACATGTTCAACATCACCATTTTCACACAAAAGTTGGTCTTTATGACTTCCATAAGACAATGTACTATCACTTAACACAATGGATTCAACACTAGGTGGATCAACTAGTGTATCCACGATCTCAAGTTATACATTATCATTACAAAATGAAGGCACGTTCGGCTTACCTACAGACAAACTACCATTCACACTTAGATAGTTATTAGCTTTATTCACTAGAGTGAAAGAGTTAATTTGATTACCTAGTAGCTCATGTGGAGCATGGCCACTCATGGAAATTGGATTAGGAAACCATGGATGCTCTATCAAGTTATCCAACTTCTTGCAAATAGAGCTCAACGTCCTTTCTATTTGTCCTTCCATTCTATCCATTATTCTTTCCATTCTTTCCATTCGTCCTTTCATTTTCTCCATTTTTCCTTTAAAAGATCTCAATCGGCTTTCCATGGCATCAAGTTTTGCCATGATGGATTTAAAGCAACTAGGCATTTCACCTTCATCCGCCATTGTACCTATCCAGGACTACTAAACAAACAACACAAAAATAGCAAACACATTAAAGGTTAGCAAAAATCAATCCACAATTCGTCTCAAAACAGTCCGTAATCTCTCAATCTTACACTTTTGAAGTATTCACTCTATTGGCCTCACTAGTGTTGATAACTCGATTATACTCCAATTAGGTTACTTGATACCAATTGTGGATCGAGGTAGGAGTAGATTTTTGTTTGAAACAACTCAAGAAATAATGTTTGAACTTGGACCAAAGAAAATACTACAACTTAAAAATGAGAAAAGCACACAATACAATGCTTAACACGAAAGAAAACGTACTCATAAACTAATCTACAACCAAGTAGGTATTTACTAGTTTGCTAATTAGCATGAGAATCAACAAAATTGAAACTAATGGAAACAATAAAGTGAAACTATAATATCCAATGTTATTGAGATCTTTGATGATGTGGCACTTAACTATTGGACGTTGGAATATGGTTGAAGTTGAAAATTTTTTGTCTCAAGAAACTAGTTGTTCAATTTCATGTATGGAAGAGGAGAATTTCGTCCAAAGTATGGGACAAGCAAGGTCTAGACTCCACTTTCAAGACTCATAAATTCTTTCACGTACTTGCACCAAAATGGCAAGACAACCTTTTGGAGGTCTTGTCCCCCTTTCCTCTTTTGGCTTGTCTAGCAAAAAATGAATTTACTCTCTTTTGGTATGAAGACTTTGGGGAGGTCTTTTGTTCTTTTTCCCCTTTGGTAATGTCTTGAAAGTTTTTTCAAGACTAGCAAAACCCACACTCTCTTTTCTTTAAATTTGGATCAAACAACAACCTTTTACATGACTTCTTTAACACAACACAAGAACTCTAACAACAAAAAGAAAACCGTCCACTCTTCCCACAACAACTTGCAATTTTATTTTCTCAAGAACTTGGGTTAGTCTCAATTAGTATTATATAGAAAGAAAACCAACACAAAAAACAACAAAGACAATCAAAACAACACCTAAATCTAGACACAAATTCGGTCAAACAACAACAATACTTCTGCCAACACACCAAACACGTAGAATAACTTCTTTTTGTGAGATTTTCGACCTTGGATACCTCTTCTAATGTTAGGAAACAAAGATCTAACACTAGAACACAAAAAATACACAAAAATTACAAGAAAACTAGGCTTAAACTTTTGTCCTAAACACAAAAATGTGGATAGATTACTATTTTTGAGTTTTCAGTTTTTCAACACTTTCTTTTTTTAATTTTTGAGTGAACAAACCCAAGATTGATCTCGTGGGAACGAAATTAATGAAGGATTTGATACCAAATGATACCAAACAGTCCAAATAAGCCTCAAAACTATCCCCAGAAATGTAACAACAACACAAAATGGCTACAAGAGGCAAACACAAGAACTAACGATTTGCAATAGATAAATGGATAGATGGTGAGATATAATGTACTACATGTTATAGGCACTAAGATTTACATTAAACATCAAAATACAAACAAAATGAATACAAGACACCACACTATTACGTAGACCTCAAGGAAATCGAAGCTCCCACGCAACCACTGTTTCTAAGCAAGCTATCAACACAAAGATTCCACCTTGCAAGACACTCTCAAAGAGTATTCCAAATATATCATCAAAGTTATAAAATGAAAAAATGACCTAAATGTTCTATTTATAGAATAGGGTAACACTTAATTACAAAAATGAACAAAAGGCCCTTAATGAGCCCAAACAAAGGGGCAACCTTGTAGTGTACCCCTTAGACAATTTTGGAGTGTTGGGACTTGTTCTCAATACTTCAAAACTTGTTCCTTGGATGGGCAGCCACACAAGCTCGGGTCTTTACTCACGTCTTCATGTCCTCTAGTACTTAGACGCTTCTTTGACCCGTATCAGGATATTTCTGTCTTTTTCTCTTCTCGTATTAGTTTGGGTGATAGGCTTACTTGTCAAGGTACGCTACGACAAGTGTCATCATATCCCTCATTTTTGGATCGTGACAGTGTCCAACTAAAATAAGACGGTGGAAGCATGATTTTATATTAAAGTATATTAAATTTATTAAAAAAAATTTAATTTTATAGGTAACATGACTTGACACAAAATCTTAGAAAATAAATAGCCTTATGACCTTTAATTAAAATATATTAAATGTCAAATATCTTTATTTATATAGGTGTGGGTTTAACGTGACCTAACACAAAACTAAATTAAAGTACATTAAATTTATTAAAATTTCTTCGATTATTAAAATATTTTTAATTTTGTGAATTAAATCTGATTTGACCTAGAATTTAATAAAGTAAAAAAAATAAAATTTTAAATTAAAGTATCTTAAATTTAGTAATTTTCTTTAATTATTAAAATACTTTTAATTTTGTTGGTCATATGTGTCAAATGAAAAATAGTTGAAACAAATTGAAACGGAGGCGGCGAGTATATATAGCCTCACAAAGACTCATAGAAGAGACTCTACAGGGAAAAAGAAAATCTTAGAGAGAGAATGGCCTACTCAAGCCTTTCATCGAACACCGACAACTCCGCCCGCGACATCCGTGAGTTTGATTTAATCGGAGAAGCTGTTGAGGATCATCAACCTTCTGAAGATGTCATAACCAAAGATCGTGAGGAAGAGCCGATGCCTCAGGTGGTTAGAGAAGAAGAAGAATCTGAAGAGGAGAAGTGAACAGTCGGAGGAGATTCGATGAAAGAAGGAAGTTCCTATGGCAATGGAGACTCTGAAGGTTTTTCTAAAATTAAACCTACTAAGCAGAATAAATATTCTGAAGACGCAGATGACGTTAAGGATGAAGATAAGGAGGAGCTACTGTCTCTGATGGCCGTAGAAGAAGAGATGAATGAAGTCCTTCGTCAATCGAAATATCCCCAGACTCTTCATTCATCTCTTCTTCTCTGACCATCGAAGAAAGCGACTACTCCTCATCCTCATCACCACTGTCATCGGTGTCTTGAGAATCTTTTTGCAGCTCTGCAGGTTCAACTTCAAAAACCCCTTCAGAATCTCCATCGTCATCGAACCTTTCTTCCTCCATCAGAATCTCCTCAAACTCTTCATTATTCTCTTCAGATTCACCTTCTTCTCTTATCACCAGAGGCATCGGCTCCTCCTCACCATCGACAGTGGTGGTGCCTGCAGAAGTTGATGATCCTCAACAGATTCTCCAACTAAATTGAACTCCCGAATATCGTCGGCCAAGTTTTCGGTGTTCGATGAAACACTTGAGTAGGCCATTCTCTCACTAAGATTTTATTTTTCACTGTAGAGTCTCTGTCTCTTAAACGAGTTTCTTTGTGAGGCCATATATACTCGTCGTCGCTGTTTCAATTTGTTTCAACTATTTTTCATTTGACACATATGACCAACAAAATTAAAAGTATTTTAATAATTAAAGAAAATTAATAAATTTAACATACTTTAATTTAAAATTATAAATTTTCTTATTTTCTTAAATTAGGACCAAATCAGATTTAATTCACAAAATTAAAAATATTTTAATAATTAAAGAAATTTTAATAAATTTAATGTACTTTAATTTAGTGTTGTGTTTAGTCACATTAAAGCCACACCCACATAATTAAAGATATTTTGAGACATTTAATATATTTTAATTTAAGATCATAAGGATATTTTTTTAAGACTTTGTGTCAAGTCACATTACCTACAAAATTAAAGATTTTTAATTAATTTAATACACTTTAGCTTGAAATCATCCTCCATCCGTATTATTTTAGTTGGACACAATTTATTTTATATAGTGGTTAAGATATTTTACCCTTTACTGGCATTAGTGATATTCATTAGGCATCAGAATGAATATTGAAATGGTAATTATTCACATTTAATGTATACCATTAATTGTAAAGTAAAATGAGAAAAAATATTAATTAATTATATCTTGATTTAGTAAGTTATCAACTAATATGGGATATTTATTTTTAGTAAGATGACCAACTAAAATTAGATAGGGGAGTAAGATTTTTTAGTTTCTTAAATTTTGTGCCAAGTCGCATTAATCCACACAATTAAAAATATTTTCATTCATTTTATATATTTTAATTTAAGATAAGAAGATTTTTTATTTTTCCAAATTTCGTATCAAGCCGTTTAACACACAAAATTAACATACTTTGATTTACTCCTAAGACAATAAGATTCTTTATTATCTCAAATTTCGTGTCAAATACGTTTAACCTAAAAAATTAAAGATATTTTGATATCCTCAATGTACTTTAATTAAGATCATAAGATTTTTTATTTTCTTAAACTTTATGTTAAGTCAAAACAAGTCAATCAATTTAAAATTAAGGAAGTGGGCAAACCTATTTTCATTGTGATTTGTATTTGTTTGTTGAGAATGTGCCACAAATAACTATAATTTAGAATATAATTATGAATGTAGTTACATTTCGTGTATTTATAAACATAATTACATTTTACTGTATGAAGCGAATAAAAATCGAATCAATAAAAAAAATTATATTTAAGTGGTGAATGTTAATTGCGTTATGGGGTATCAGTTAAAACGCATAAAACATTTATTTTTTTTGCATTGTTAAAGGGTATATATTACGTATATGCTATATAATTTAAATGTAATACATTTCATAATTTTTTGAAATTGCAACTATATATTATAACTTTAGTCATATTTGTCACATCGCTTCTGAAATAGATTTATGATTAAAAATCTCAAATGAATTTTACTATTATATTGAATTTGTTGGATTTAATGAGGATAAGATTGAATTCAATTACTTACAAGTTACAATTTAAAGTATTTAGCCAAATTAAGCATGTTTTTGTCCAATTTATTCATTATATTTATTCTCTCTAATCAGTCTCATTTTTAGCTGGTCAACTTAGTAAAAATAAATGTCCTAAATTAATTGATTACTTACTAAATCAAGATAAAATTAATTAAATATTTTTTTCCCGTGTAATTAATATAATTAAACTTTGGAGGTTTAAACAAATTCTCTTTATCTTCATTCATACGGATAAATGGTGTAATATTAAAGTTGATTATTCCATTAATAATTTTTTAAATACCGTGCAAAATAAAAAAATGTTCATCAAATATGAGATGATGAAAATATTTAAATTATTATTAACCTTAAATACATATATTAATACAATTAAATTAATCAAATTTAGTTAATCAATCTACTAATTTGAATACTTTTGAAAGTCTAGAATAATTATCTATTATTCTGATATTTTTTATCCATGTCATCATTGGTACATTAAGCTATATCTTTCTTGACTATAATCCAATGTTTCATTTATTTAAACGTTTCAATGTTTCATTTATTTAAACGTTTTTCTCTTAATAATTCTAAAAAAAATTAGGATTTACCATTTTAATTGTTTAAGAAAATAATTGAAAAGGAGAAACAAAATGAGGAAACTTACATTTTTTTGTTAATTATGACTTTTATATTGTAATTTTGGTTTAAATACTTGTCACATCGTGTTTGACGTAAATTTATGATTAAAAATTTAAGTGAATTATTTACAACAACAACATACCCAGTGTATTCCCGCCTAGTGGGGTTTGGGGTGGGTAGAGTGTACGCAGGCCATACCACTACCTCAGGAGACGTAGAGAGGTTGTTTCCGATAGACCCCCGACTTAGGACCGATAACAGTATAACAAACATAAAAGATAAGTGCATATAAACTAGTATGGTACCCAAGACAAACTAACAGTATAACAAACACAAAAGATAAGTGCATATAAACTAGTACGGTATGCAAAATAAACTACCACTGCTAGCCACGAACAAGAAACTCCAGACACAGAGGAGCGCTCCCATACTATTATTGACGCACTCCCACCCTCTAACCCTCTACCCTAATTTGCGTCATCCACACCTTCCTATCAAGGGTCATGTCCTCCGTAAGCTGTAACTGCTCCATATCATGACTAATCACCTTTCTCTAATATTTCTTTGGTCTATCTCTACCCTGCCTAAATCCATTCATAGACATTGTCTCACACCTCCACACTGGAGTATCAGAGCTCCTCCTCATCACGTGTCTTAACCAATGTAACCTCACTTCTCACATCTTATCCTCCACTGAGGCAACTCCAACCTTTTCCCGAATAATCGTATTCCTTACCCTATCTTTTCTGGTATGTCCACACATCTATCGCAATATTCTCATCTCCACCACCTTGAAATTTTGGATGTGGGAGTTCTTAACTAGCCAACACTCCGCTCCATATAACATAGCCGGATGGATTACCACTCTGTAAAACTTACCTTTAAGCTTGGGTGGCACCTTTTTATCACATAGAACTCCCGAAGCGAGCCTCTATTTCAGCCACCCTGCCCCAATTAGATACGTGATATCCTTGTCAATCTCACTATTGCCCTGAATCATAGACCCCAAATTCTTGAAACTCTCCCTCTTCTGAATGGCTTGAGAGTCCAACTTCACAACCACTCCAGCCTCCTATGACACATCGTTCAACTTACACTCTAAGTACTTTGTCTTGGTTATACTTAACTGAAATCCTTTAGACTCAAGCGTCTGTCTCCAAATCTCCACGTTATAATTAACTCCACCCTGAGTCTCATCAATAAGTACCACATCATCTACAACTAACATATACTAAAGCACCTCTCCTTGAATATGTTGCGTCAAAACACCCATCACCAAAGCAAATAAAAATAGGCTAAGAATTGATCCCTGGCGCAACCCTATCAAAACTGGGAAGTTGCTCCGAATCTTCACCTACAGTTGTCACATGAATTTTTGCACCTTCATACATATCCTGAATGCACCCAGTGTACTCTACGAGCACCCCTCTAACCTTTAAGCACCTCCACAGAATTTCCCTGGGAACGTTGTCATATGTCTTCTGAGTCAAAAGATTCTCGCTAGGTATGACTTTACAGTCTTTACAAAGCATTTTATTCTCTTTCCTAAGAAGCAAAAAGTCTATCTGAGTCTTGGCCGCTGAACTACAAAACATAATAAGGTGTTCCTCATTCTTCCAAAAGCTCGAATTCACTATCTACAACCCAAAAGCCCTAGAATAATCCAAAAGAGAAGCTCCCCCTTCATTCCGTTTCCCAAAATCAAAACCGCCATACACATCATCATAACCTCTCGACAAAGACCCAATATACCCTTTGAAATTACCTCCCATGAAAAGTTTCTCAGTGCTCGGGATGCTCCTCACCACCTCATTTAAAACCTCCTAAAATTCCTTTTTATTCTCCTCGTCCAAACCTACTTACATGGCTTAGGTACTAATAACATTCACCGCAGACCCTCAAGTGACCAACTTAATAGACATCAACCTATCACCAACTCCCTTTACCTCTACCACCTGCTCCCTAAGTTCTTTATCTACTAAGATACCTACTGATGATAGGCGGATTTACACGCCTATATCAATATATTTTGCCCATATTTTAGCCTAGTTTTGAGAACTAATTATCTATTTCATGCACTTTTAGTCCTTTTTCCTGTAAGTGAGCTAACAAACATTATTAGGAAAGTTTCAGGTATAAATGATGCAAAATACAGCATTTTATGGCTCACTTGACACAAAAGAAAGCTCACAAACGAAGTAGAAAGGAGCTGGACGCCTAAAGGACCAAATCTGTTGCATGGAAAATCTGTCCCGGGCTAAAATAGCAATTCTGAAGACTTTGGGGACTTACAGATACAAAGCTGGATTTTTACAAAGATACATTAACCTAGTACAATTAGGTTATGTATTTCACTATTTTATTTGGATTATGATATTGTAACCTTACCCTAGTACATTTGGGTCAAGGATTTCATTAGTATATTAAGATTTGGTTATTTATTTCATTAGCTTAGTAGGAGTAGGATAGGAGTATTATAAATACCCTATCATGCTAGAGATTTTTAATTCATCTTCTAACATTCTTCAACTAATTATTCTTCACTTAATTAAACTATTAATTTTCTTCCATCTCTCTCATCTTCCACCACAAACACTTCTAATCTACTCTTCTATTCTTAAATTCCACAACAAGAGAATCGTTACTTGCTAGGGAATCACCAAAACCACACGCCTATCACCTACTTCTCACGCCATCAACCATGCAAATCGTGATATCCTTCGCATTCATGGGTAACTAAACCTCTTAGTTGGGGTTATGGAAGCCAAATGAGTTACTATCTATAGCTATGAGTTTGTGAGTTCATGACACGTATATTGCTTATATCATTATTCTCTTCATCTTAATCCACATTCTTTGCGGTTGCAAACGCAAGAATACGCCAGTCTAACATTTAACTTGTTCGAGAGAAAGGTTAATTGTCTGGAAAAGAGATAATGTCAAGGTAGTAGGACACCCTTTCCTATTAAAAAGCTAGTGCCGTAACTGGACTAACCTCTTGGAGAATTCGTACCGTTAGACACGCTTTAAGCTAGAGAGAGTTAAAGTGAAATAGTCCTTGTTCAGGTCGAGAGACTCTTGGATTTACCATCGACTACAATTCTCTATAAGCACATGCATGTCACAATTCTACACACTCATACTCAATAGAGACGTATACCTCAGAAGGTGGACATAACCCCAACGCTTCAATTCTCATTGTTTACAACTTACGTGACAATCTTTCTCTTTTTACTTTGCTATTTTCAGCTTTTATTTCATTACTTTGGTTACTTATTACAATCCCCCCTTCTTACGAGACTTGCACCAAAAGTCTATTAATTTTGCTTACTTGTTGGCCAAGCTATTCCCTGTGGGATCGACACCCAACCCAGGTTGGGTTCTATATTTGCAAACGACCGCTTTACACTCAAACGAGAGTTGTAGATTGAGCGTTATCAAAAATTGGCGCCGTTGCCGGGGAATACGAGTGTCAATCAAGTTCGTGATAATTACTAGACCCTTTGGTCAAAGATTCTCGTACTTTTACGTTTAGTTTTTGTTTTTGTTTATTGCAGGTTTTTCTTTTAGTGCATGCCCCATACTAGAAGTTCTGGTCAACCGTTATTACCAATCAATCCTGAACCACAACGAATTAGAAGAATGGAAGCACAAGCTAAAATCGATAGGATGGCTGCTCAACACGAGCAAGCAAGATTAGCTACTCTTGCCGCTGCTCAAGTCCAACAACAAAACATTGATAATCCTGGGCGAGCAACAAATCCTGATGATGAAGATTTAGGTGATGACGAGTTACTAAACCCTAGGCGTGATGCTGAAATTATAACACCTGCCAACAGAAGAGGTTGACAAGCTCGGTATAGGTATGATCGCCAACCTTAGAAACCAGCTTTCGACGATGATGATGATGATCTTGATGGTGCCGGAGCCACTGGAGCTATAATTCCACCACCATTAGCGCCCGGAGCCAAGTTCAACATCACTAGCACCATGATTCAGTTATTGCAACTCAAGGGGTTATTTGGTGGACTAGCAGGCGATGATCCGAATATACATCTCATCAACTTTATTTCTACATGCAAGTCTTTTGACAATCCTGGTGTTGGTCAGAATGCTATTCGATTACGTCTATTTCCATTGTCTCTGTCTGGGGAGGCAACACTATGGTTGAATGGGCTGACTCCTGATTCAATTACAAATTGGAGGCAATTGAGAGACGCTTTCCTAGAAAGATTCTTTCCGCCATCCAAAAGAGCACAATTGAGAGATGAAATCTTTCGACAGCTGCCCTCTGAAGCTCTTCATGAAACATGGGAGAGGTTCAAGACAAAGCTAGCGAGATGCCCAAACCATCACATGACTAATGTTCACCTAATGGAAATCGTGTATAGAGCCTTGAATTCAATAACTAAACCAGTGGTGGATAACGCAGCTGGAGGTTCTTTCATGGACCTCACCTTTGGTCAAGCAAGCAATATGCTAGATCGTATGACGAAACAAAGTAGAGCTTGGCATACCAGGGATTCTGAGGTAGCAAGCCCCACTTTATCTATTGGCATGACTGCAGACCAACGAAGAAGAGAAGAAGAACGTGATCAAGATATGGCGCACATGAAAACCCAAATGGATCTTCTTACAAAGCATCTATTAGGGAAGACTGAAAAAGTGAAAGCTATTGCGTCAAAAGGAAGAGACGAATCTGATTCGGAAGAGGAGGCCAACTACTTGAATAATCAAGGGGGTTTCCGAGGGAATACCCAAGGAAACCAAGGTCGGAACTATTATGATAAATCTGGAAGTAAAGACCAAGGTAGTTGGAAGAAAAATAATGAAAATAGTGGTTTGTACGTTCCCCCTGGTAAACGTGATACCACCACATCTAATTCTATGGAAGACATGATGGCTAAGTTATTGAAAGGAGTGGAAGCAACGAGCACGGGAGTTAAGGAGGTAATTGACGATTTAGCCTCCATGAAGCAATTAGTCTATTCTCACTCCACTTCTATCAAGCAAATAGAGAAGCAATTGAGCCAACTTTCAGCAGCATTCAATCAAAGAAAGGCTGGCACCTTACCGAGCGATACTGTGAAAAACCTAAGGAATGATGGGTCATGCATGGCCATCACTACCAGGAGTGGTAAGGTGCTGGAAACTTCAGCAAAAGGCAAGCAAGTGGTTGACGTAGCAGCAGACATTGACGCCACACCTAGTGACGTTACAAGAGAAGAAGCCGCAACAACTACTCCCAACGTCAAGGACGTTTTACCTAGAGACGTGCAGCCTGAAAAAAATGATAAACGGAAGCAAGAGGAGAAGAAAGCCATGGAGAGAACACTTCCATACCCACCACCACCTTTTCCACAAAGATTGAAGAAGGTGGCCGATGACACTAAGTTCAGCAAATTTATGACTATGTTGAAACAGCTGACCATTAATGTCCCATTGGTAGAGGCACTTGAACAAATGCCTGGGTATGCGAAGTTTATGAAAGATCTTTTGACTAAGAAGAGGGCAGCAAGTTATGATCTGAAAGATGATGTGCATCATTGTAGTGCAATTGCTACCCGATCGATAGTTCAGAAGAAGGCCGACCCCGGAGCTTTCACGATTCCTTGCACTGTCGGATCTTTGGACTTTGCTAAAGCATTTTGTGTCTTAGGAGCCAGCATCAACTTGATGCCATTATCTATCTACAAGAAGTTGGGGTTAGGAGATCCTACACAACCTAATATGAGGCTTGTTATGGCGGATAGGTCGGTAAAACGACCGGTTGGCATTCTATGCGATGTCTTGGTGAAGGTATCTTCATTCATATTTCTAGCAGACTTTGTCATTTTGGATTGTGAAGCAGATTCAGAGGTTCCCATAATCTTGGGACGCCCTTTCCTTGCTACGGGAAGTGTGCTCATAGATTTGAGAGCTAATGAGCTTTCATTCCGAATAAATGATGAAGTGGTTCGCTTTGATGTTTGCAAATCAATGAAGCAACCCAAAGATCTGAGTGTATTTTCTGTGGCTGATGTTGTCTTTGATGATGAGAACGAGTTACTTGCAGAAGAGCAAATTCTTGATGATCCTTTGGAGGTTTCGCTCATGAAAGGAGAGAATGAGGATGCTGAAATTTCTGAATAAGCTATTTGTGCTCTATCGGGATTAGAAACATATCGTTATACTCCCAAGAAGCTGGATCCTGATCTCAAGAATCGACCCACACCGCCAGCTAAGCCATCTACTGAAGAGCCACCTACGTTAGAATTGAAGGAGCTGCCAAACTATTTGAAGTACGCATTCTTAGGAAGCGGAAATACTCTTCCAGTCATAGTGGCAGCCGATTTGGGTGAGCAACAAGTTGCAGCTCTTATTGCAATCTTACGCAAGTATATTAGAGCTATTGGATGGACCATTGCGGATATTATTGGTATTCCACCTGGGATTTGCACACATAAAATTCAGCTTCAAGAAAAGTGCACACCCACCATTGAAAATCAAAGGCGATTAAACCCACCAATGCAAGAAGTGGTGAAGAAGGAGATTATCAAGTGGTTAGACGCAGGAGTTGTATATCCTATCAATGATAGTACATGGGTGAGTCCTGTGCAATGTGTTCCCAAGAAAGGAGGTATGACGGTGGTCGCGAATGCAAAGAATGAGCTTATTCCACTCAGGCCCGTTACTGGATGGAGAGTATGCATGGACTACCGCAAGCTGAATTCTTGAATGCTCAAGGATCACTTCCCCATGCCATTTATGGACCAAATGCTAGATCGATTAGCGGGGAAAGGATGGTTTTGCTTTTTGGATGGTTATTCGGGTTATAATCAGATTTGTATTGCACCTGAAGACCAAGAGAAGACAACGTTTACATGCCCATATGGTACGTTTGCCTTCAAACGCATGCCATTCGGGTTGTGTAATGCACCAGCCACCTTTCAACGTTGTATGATGTCTATTTTCTCTGATATGGTAGAAGACACTTTTGAGGTATTTATGGACGACTTTTCAATTGTTGGTGAGTCCTTTGAAGCATGTTTGGAGAACTTGAGCATGGAATTGCAAAGATGTGTAGAGTTCAACCTTGTGCTGAATTGGGAGAAGTGCCACTTCATGGTAAAAGAAGGAATCGTTCTTGGTCACAAGATCTCCGAAAGAGGAATAGAGTTTGATCGCGCAAAAATAGAGGTAATCGAGAAGCTACCACCTCCAATTTCGGTGAAGGGAGTTCGTAGTTTTCTTGGCCATGCTGGATTTTATCGTAGATTCATCAAAGACTTCTCCAAAATTTCTAGTCCATTGTGCAAACTATTGGAGAAAGATGCGAAGTTTGACTTTAATGACGATTGCTTAAAGGCATTTGAATGCCTTAAAGGAAAACTCATTGAAGCCCCTATCATGGTAGCACCAGATTGGACGCTCCCGTTCGAAGTCATGTGTGATGCTAGTGGTGTAGCCGTTGGTGCTGTTCTTGGACAGAGAAAGGAGAAATTGTTTCATCCTATCTATTATGCAAGTAAGGTCCTAAATGTATGTGTTTGAGAAGTTTCGTGCCTATCTATTGGGTACTAAGGTGATCGTTCATACAGACCATGGAGCTCTTAGGTATCTAATGACGAAGAAGGATGCAAAACCAAGGCTGATTCGATGGGTATTGCTGCTGCAAGAGTTTGATTTCGAAGTCAAAGATAGAAGAGGTTGCGAGAACCAAGTGGCTGATCACCTATCTAGACTTGAGAATGACCATGTGGCGCAACCAGAAAATCAGATTGATGATGCATTCCCTGACGAGGAGATACTAGCGACAACAATGGAGAAATTACCATGGTATGCCGACTTTGCAAACTTCGTGGTGAGTAATGTGTTACCTTCCAATTTATCTTACCACCAAAGGAGGAAGTTTATGCATGACGTTCAGCACTACTATTGGGATGAGCCTTATTTGTTTCGAAGATGCGCGGATGGTATCATTCATCAATGTATATCCCATGAAGAAGTGCCTACTATATTGGAAGCATGCCATACTTCGCAAGTTGGAGGACATCATGCAGGGAATCGAACGGCAAGGAAAGTCTTGCAAAGTGGGTATTATTGGCCTACAATATTCAGAGATGCATACGACTATGTGAGAAGGTGTGGCCAATGCCAACGGCAAGGTGCTATTTCAAAACACCATGAAATGCCCATGTCCAAAATTATTGAGGTAGAACTCTTTGATGTGTGGGGTATTGATTTCATGGGGCCATTCGTGAATTCGTTTGGAATGAAGTACATCTTGGTTGCTGTGGATTATATGTCAAAATGGGTTGAAGCCGTAGCATTGGCCGATAATGAAGGAAAGCGTGTTGTAGCGTTCTTAAAGAAGAATATCTTCTCTCGCTTTGGAGTACCTCATACTATCATAAGTGATGGAGGATCTCACTTTTGCAACAAGCTATTCAAATTTGTATTGGCCAAGTATGGTGTCAAGCAACACAAGGTAGCTACGCCTTATCATCCCCAAACTAGTGGACAAGTAGAGGTTTCCAATCGTGAGATCAAGCAAATCCTTGCAAAGACGGTTAATGCGAATCAGAAGGATTGGTCTCGAAAGCTAGATGATGCACTATGGGCGTATAGGACTGCATTCAAGACACCCATTGGCATGTCACCTTATCAGCTAGTTTATGGGAAGGCTTGTCATCTACCCATCGAGCTTGAATACAAGGCATTGTGGGCATTGAAGCACTTGAATCTGAATTGGGATGATGTGAAGAACCTGAGGTTGGAGCAGCTGAACGAACTAGATGAATTTCGTCTCCATGCATATGAAAGATCAGATTTATACAAGGAGCGGATGAAGAAGTATCATGATCAGCTGATTGTTCGACGAAACTTCCAAAAAGGTGACATGGTACTACTCTTCAACTCCAGACTCAAGCTCTTCCCAGGTAAGTTAAAATCGAAATGGTCTGGTCCATTTAAAGTCATTCAAGTCTACTCGTCTGGAGTAGTCGAATTGGAAAACAATGAGGGTGTTATCTTCAAAGTGAATGGCCAACGTGTCAAGCCATATATCGGTCCTCTTGACTCGATGAATGACATGGCCATCACTTATCTCGACGAAGTCTAAGTACTCGAGATTACTACGTCGAGCCACGACAATAAATAAGGCGCTAGATGGGAGGCAACCCATCATTTTATTGTTTTATCGTTTTATCGTTTTATCGTTTTATCATTTTATCATTTTGTCGTTTTAGTATTTTTTCTTTTTGATAAATGAAAATCCAAAATTAAGAGTCGTGCCACGACCAAAACTAAGGCGCTTGGTGGGAAGCAACCCATCGTACTAATCGTTTTCATTTTGTTTTGAGCAAAAATAGGTGCAAGAAGTATTCAACGAGGAGATAGATTTCAATCGACGATTTGGACGTATTGTATGGTAAAGCTGGTAAGTTAGGAATGGTGATGCATAAGGCTATAGATTGAGCCTTTTCCTCGTCAAAATAGGCTTCGAGGAAGGCTAGGCCTTGGTAAAAATAGGCCACGAACGATGCACAACCTATTCTATAGCCTAAGGACTCGGAATCTAGTGTGCTATACACTATGCGCCGCCTATTCCTAGGTATGATTTTGACTATGCGCCGCCTATGCTATGGCATTTGGTCTCAGTATCTCATGTACCATAGACTATGCGGCGCATATGTCTACAAATTCCATAGACTATGCGGCGCATATGTCTACAAATGCCATAGACAATGCGCCGCATATGTCATTGATATGCCGAGTGATATGCGCCGCATATGTGGTGTTTTTGTCCCCAAATCCGATTGCAAATGGGTCATAACCCGACCCATACTCTTCCTATATAAAGGGGACTTAGTTTCATAACACAACCACATTAGAAACAACCCTAAAGGCGCCGCATAACCCTCAAAATCTTCTCAAAATTTTCTTCTTTTGCTCTTCCAATTCACAACAACTTCTCCACAAGCTTCAAGCAAGTAAGTACTCTCTTATTCTTCATCTATTTATCGTAAGTACTATGTTGCTATGCTTATTATAAATTGCTAAATCATGTGATATCGGTGGTGATGTTCATGTGTTTGGATTATTGTTGCAAAATCATGTGAGTGAATATATACGTAGGGAATTCTTGACTTGTTTCCGACTTGAATTTTGTTTCAAAAGCATTGTTATGATATTTTCTGAATATATATGGCTATGAATATGGCTTAAGAGTGTTGTTTGGATGCTTACATAATAGACTATCCCAGCCATCGGGATAAGATTATAGTGCCTATCGACTTAGGAGGTTGTGCTTGTTGTACGAATAACGATTCCATGTGGTAACCCCTATGTCATAGTGTTGCTATATCCACCATGAAAGTAGTCCAATGGCTGCAAATAAGTGATGCAATGCTGATTTTCTTGTCGGAATACAATCCTAAAACGTATGTCGACGAAATCTGAGTACTCGACCACTTTCACCTCACTGATTTGTGCAACGAAACTAAGTGTGGGGTGGTACCCCTAGTGCTTGCATATAGACTGTATCAAGTGAGATTGTGCTGCAACTAACATTATTTCTAGTCTAAGGTACAATGGCACCTAAAGCGAGGCAAGGCAAGGAGAAGGCTACTACGTCCCAAAAGGGCAAAAAGAGAAGTCGAAAAGACCAAGGAGAATCATCCTCAGCACACCTACCACACAGAATGTTCGGAATAAAATGGGTTCTTGAGGAAGAAGCCAAAGCATGGTACAGCATAAACAAAGAAAGAAAATATGTGCACGTCGACTTGATCAACAAGGAGACCTTAGCTAAGAAGGAGCCGCGAATGTTGGCAAAAATAATGGCTTTGAAGCTGGATTTCATCTTCCGCGACATGGGAGAGTGTAATCTTGACTTAACAAGAGAGTTTTATGCCAACTGGTCGCCAAACACAACAGGCAATGAAGTCAAAATTCGGGGCCAAGTGTTACAGCTTACAGCGGATTGGATCAACTCTTTTCTTGGCTTACCTTCGGTCGACACTGCACCATTCAAAGAGCTGTACAGCAGGCCGCCTTACAGAGCAATACGACACACGCTTTGTGGAAGTAGATCAATGGCAAGATGGGGCAGACATAAGGAAACAGGCCGTCACAACACCGTCCCCTATGCTCCACTAAATAGGGAAGCAAGAATCTGGATGCGCATTGTCAACTCATGCCTTATTCCTGGGACTCAATACACCAAGATATCGAGAGATAGAGTGTGTTTGGTCTATGCTTTGATGACAAATATCCCTATCAAATTTGGGGAAATCATTCGATCTACCATGAGGAAGGCCAGACTCCACAAAAGGTCCCATTTCACATTCGGCAATTTGTTGACAGCAATGTTGCGGAAGGAGGATGTCGAAGAGGAACCAGCTGACCACAAACTTCCACATAACCCAAAGAAGGTTGACCTCACCAAGGTCAAAGATGCGGAAACAACTCATGGAGTCAACCTTACTACTGCGGAGAGACATGCTCGTGATGAGAGTTTCCTCCGTCATCTCTATGGCATGACACGATTTACTATGATGAGTAGTGGACGTATTCCAACTGCTGAAGAGCTCCAACAGCTGGACCACGACTACCCAATGAACAGGCATGCACGGGAGATGTGTGGAGTGGGGGTATATTTTGAGGAACCTCTAGACGATGATGTGCCGACTGATGATGATAGACGTCTGCTTGATTCTGATGAGGAGGAGAACTCTGACGACGACTCTTATGATGATTCAGATGACGGGGGGATGACCCCCGACATTGGTGAAGGGTCCGACTAACCAGGTTCTTCGAATTTATTTTCCACTGAGGGCAGTGTCCCGTCTAAGTGTGGGGTGGCAGAATCGCATGCTATACTTCTTTGTTTGCACCTATGTTTGTATGTATGTTTGTATGCTTGTTTGTTTTTTGAGTCCGTTTTTTTTTTTAGTTTTTTTCGTTTTGACGTTTTTTTAGTTTTTTTAGGAGTAAAATTTTTTCTAGCTACGCATGAAATTATTTTGATAGGCAGCATGAGATTAGAACAAGAGTATGTGCTACAATTGTGACTATTGAGACGTTTAGGCTCTAGTTGTGACTCATTATGTGATATTGTGTGATTCAATTCCTTCACTTGTTGGGTCGAGAGTCTATATTACTTCCAATAAAGTCGACCATGTGCCTTGTGTGTGTGAGATAATAGTATATTCTATGCTTGTGACTGATGCTAGAACTTGCCTGGTATGTATGCAAAGCAAAAATAAGGAATGTAAGTTTAGGATATGATTTAGGCATTTCTTTGGAAACCTATACATGTTTACCTTCAGTTTTACCTACCCATGGACATCATCCTAGTTAAACCCTTTTGAGCCTTTAGCCTAATTCTTTGACAACCTTGCATGTAAGCCTAATCCATTTCTTTCAAGACCGTAATTTGATCCAAATTCCTAAGTGCTTTAAAGTGAAAAAGTCATGTGACAACATAAGAGGAAAGTGGGTGAGTATGATGCTTTAAATTGTAATGGTGCTTGAAGGTGTTACGGAAAAGAAAGTGCTATCATAAGAGGTATGTTGTGAAAAGAAAAAGGAAAAGAAAGCTGAAAAGTGAGTTGTTCTTAAAATTGAAAAACAAAAGAGGAGAACAAGGGTGGTAGAATAAAAGAAAGAAGAAAGGTTGAAAGAAAAAAAGTTTCAATGATACAATGTGATGTATTAAAGCGCTTAGGAGCTTAGTCACTATTCTTGGCCAAAATAGTCCTACCCGTCCCTTAGCCTACATTACGACCATCAAAAGACCTACTTGATCCTAATCTTAACATTCCGACATTTAGTAGAGTATTACACTAAGGGAAAGCTTATGGTCATTAGTTGCTACATATGAATTCTTTGCGAGAGTGAGAGCAAGGATATGTTGATACCCATGTTTGAAAAATATGCTATACTTGTGAGTGATTATGGGTACTATATTGTGAGACACACATGGTTGATGAGTTTTGGATAGTTGTATATGATTCTATGTACCTTAACGTTTGCATGCGAGTTGATCACCATCACGAGTCTATGCTTGAGGTTAAATTGTTTCTACGTATAATCAGAAAGCTACTCTTTGTTGATAATTGTTGTGCTTGTCTTAATAAATGTTTTGTGTTGTTGCTGTAAAAACCTTAAGTCGATGCTTAGAAGGACATGATATGTTGTTCGAGGACGAACAAAGCTCTAAGTGTGGGGTGTTGATGATCGGCGGATTTACACGCCTATATCAATATATTTTGCCCATATTTTAGCCTAGTTTTGAGAACTAATTATCTATTTCATGCACTTTTAGTCCTTTTTCCTGTAAATGAGCTAACAAACGTGATTAGGAAAGTTTCAGGTATAAATGATGCAAAATACAGCATTTTATGGCTCACTTGACACAAAAGAAAGCTCACAAACGAAGTAGAAAGGAGCTGGACGCCTAAAGGACCAAATCTGCTGCATGGAAAATCTGTCCCGGGCTAAAACAGCAATTCTGAAGACTTTGGGGACTTACAGATACAAAGCTGGATTTTTACAAAGATACATTAACCTAGTACAATTAGGTTATGTATTTCACTATTTTATTTGGATTATGATATTGTAACCTTACCCTAGTACATTTGGGTCAAGGATTTCATTAGTATATTAGGATTTGGTTATTTATTTCATTAGCTTAGTAGGAGTAGGATAGGAGTATTATAAATACCCTATCATGCTAGAGATTTTTAATTCATCTTCTAACATTCTTCAACTAATTATTCTTCACTTAATTAAACTATTAATTTTCTTCCATCTCTCTCATCTTCCACCACAAACACTTCTAATCTACTCTTCTATTCTTAAATTCCACAACAAGAGAATCGTTACTTGCTAGGGAATCACCAAAACCACACGCCTATCACCTACTTCTCACGCCATCAACCATGCAAATCGTGATATCCTTCACATTCATGGGTAACTAAACCTCTTAGTTGGGGTT
This sequence comes from Capsicum baccatum var. pendulum, assembly GCA_030864225.1. Taxonomy (NCBI): domain Eukaryota; kingdom Viridiplantae; phylum Streptophyta; class Magnoliopsida; order Solanales; family Solanaceae; genus Capsicum; species Capsicum baccatum. Next base: position 80,908,100 of record CM061550.1, read on the forward strand.
ATGGAAGCCGAATGAGTTATAATCTATAGCTATGAGTTTGTGAGTTCATGACACGTATATTGCTTATATCATTATTCTCTTCATCTTAATCGACATTCTTTGCGGTTGCAAACGCAAGAATACGCCAGTCTAACATTTAACTTGTTCGAGAGAAAGGTTAATTGTCTGGAAAAGAGATAATGTCAAGGTAGTAGGACACCCTTTCCTATTAAAAAGCTAGTGTCGTAACTGGACTAACCTCTTGGAGAATTCGTACTGTTAGACACGCTTTAAGCTCGAGAGAGTTAAAGTGAAATAGTCCTTGTTCAGGTCGAGAGACGCTTGGATTTACCATCGACTACAATTCTCTATAAGCACATGCATGTCACAATTCTACACACTCATAGTCAATAGAGACGTATACCTCAGAAGGTGGACATAACCCCAACACTTCAATTCTCATTTTTTACAACTTACGTGACAATCTTTCTCTTTTTACTTTGCTATTTTCAGCTTTTATTTCATTACTTTGGTTACTTATTACAATCCCCCCTTCTTACGAGACTTGCACCAAAAGTCTATTAATTTTGCTTAGTTGTTGGCCAAGCTATTCCCTGTGGGATCGACACCCAACCCAGGTTGGGTTCTATATTTGCAAACGACCGCTTTACACTCAAACGAGAGCTGTAGATTGAGCGTTATCACCTACCTCATTCTATGTCTCACGCTACCCGAGTACCATAACTTATAACCATCCGCATCTCTCGCCTTAGTGCTTACCTATTTAGTTTCCTAGACATACGCTATACTAACCCTTCCCTTTCTAAGAATCTTCACCAACTATATAGACTTACCCTGCAAAGTTCCTATGTTCCAAGACCCAACTCGTAACCTAGAAGCTCTCTTATCCTAACTAACCTTACTACCCCTTGCCCCTAACACTAAAATCCATCCTAGAACTAACCCTGGCCCAACCCCCAACCCCGACCCAGACCCAATACCTCCTAACTGCAACCCTAACCCCGACCTATGACATGACTCTAGTCTATCATTGCCAATCACATCCACAACACAATAGGGGAAAAAGAATAAAAAAAAAAGAAGGATAACAGAGAGAGATAAAGATAAGGCTAAAAGAACACACTGGTTATAATAAAACCAGTAAAGGAGCTTGAATCTGTGCCAAATATATACTAAGGAGATAAACAACAATCTATAATATAAAGAAAGCAATAAAACCAATAATATAACACAAGTTTTGATAAACAATAGTCAATAACGAGAACTATACTAGGACAACTAATAGATATACTTGTAAATCAAGTAATAGTAATCAGACAAGGGAACACACTTCAAAACTATGAAGAAAAATAAAAAGTCAAAAATGCAAATAGGATTAACAAGTAAAACACTATTATGAAGTACCAAAATCAACAAGTAAGTCGTCACCCACAATCCAGATAGTCGACCAAGATGCTCAGAAAAAGGAATCAAAACAGGAATAGTAAGCAAAACAACCAGTAGTAGCCCCTAGAATCAAGAAAACTATACATACAACTAGAAAGAATAGAGCGAGTGCACCTGATCGAAGCTGGGTTGGGTCCGTTTACTTGATGAAGTCGCTAGATTCCGTCAATTTATGGTAGAAATTAGTCACCCAAATAGTATTGTTGTTGCTGGAATAGTGTTGTTGTCACCGAAATTGTGTTGTCATCGCTGGAATAGTGTTGTTGTCACAAAAATGGTGTTGTTGTCGTTGGAATAGTTTTGTTGTCACCTGAATAGTGTTGTCATTGCTGGAATCTACACTTGTAGTACCCACAAAAGGGTTCTAAAGAAAGAAAAGAAAGAGAGAAACAATGAGAAAGAGGTGAAAAGACAGAGGTCATCAAAGTGAGATCGCAAGAATTACACCAGCATCGATGGCGGTGCAAAAAAGAGTCACCGACTAAAAAGATAAAAGATTTAAGGCAGATCGGCCTTCTGGTATTAAAGATTTGCTGATGGCCAGCGAGGTGCTAGCCAACGGCTGAGAGCCTGCTTAAAAAGTATTCGCCGTAGAAGGAGATCGGGGAAAGTTCACAAATGAGAGAAATTAAAATCCTCGACAAGATCGTAATGTGACGACGCTCCCGTCAGTGCTCTTCCCTGTACGTCGGGCGGTGGAGAGGTTTGTCCGTCGTGCTAATAACGTTAGAGTGGAGGCGGTGAGCAAGTATTTAATTTATCAAAAGTCACTCTGAGACGTGCTGATGACATGAGTACTTTCCTCTACCATACTATTACATTAAATTTTCTTGATTCTATAAGAATAAAACTAAATCTATTTTCTTATTTATAGTGTTTAGCCAAATTAAGCATGTTCTTCCCAATCTATTTATTATATATTTATAGTGAACAAATCTAAAGTATCATCACTCTGAAATGCATCTATTAAAGACATTTATTTGGTCAAATTTAGTTCATCAATTTTCTTATTTCAATGCTTTTATTGTCTAGTACATGTTTCTATAATTTTAATATTTATTTTTTACTCGTCTATCATTGGGTACATCAAGCTATATATCTTCTTGACTAATATTCTTCCGTATACCTACCAACATTCAAATATAATGTGTTAGTCATTTATTTATACATTTTTCTCTTATTAACTCTAAAACAGATATTAGAATTTTTTATTATCAATTATTTAAGAAACAAATTGAAAAGGAGAAACAAAAAAATTCATATATCATAGAAAATTAAAACGACTAGTTTTAGTATAGGGATTAAGTAAAACAAAAAGGAGGAAGTATGTAAAACAAAAGGGAGAAAGTATGTCCTTTTTATTTGAATGTCTTTAAGATTTTAATAAATACATAAGGTGTTAATTCTATTCATAAAACTGATATTGCTAAGTTGTTTGAACTCCCTACATGAATTTTGTGATTATCAATGATATAAGATTTGATATCTAATGCTTAACCAATTTATTACGTAGTTCAAATTTGTTCACTTCATTTACCTCTTCTCATTTTTAGATTTTGTAAATCTCTTTAGAAGGATTGTGGCAGTATTGTGACAAAATAGCCGACAAAGAGAAGGCGAGAAGCCATTGCACTACCCATTACGCTGGTACCTATCCAACCTATTCAGTTTTGGGTTAATGGGTGTTGAAAAATATGTTTCATAAAGAAAAAATATACAAAGAACAACATGAGATAAAGGGTTAATAATATGAACATAAAACATAGATTTGAGGCTTGAAACACATGCAAAATTTTTTCTAAAAATGATATTTGCTCCCTCTTCTCTGTGAGATTTCTATGAGACTGTATGCAAAGAGTTCTAGTGGATATGACAATACTATTGAATTATGCACTATTTTAGTTTTGGTTTCTCATCCGGTATCCAGTGCCTGTATTGGAGCCCTGACTAATTCGGATCGCGCGTTGCAGGGCCTACTAAGGTGGAAGCGCTTCCAACAGAGTTTTTTCCATACTTAGGGTCAAACCCTCGACCTCTGGTTAACGGTGAAGCAGACTCATCCACTGCACCACAACTCATGTTGGTATGCACTAAGTCAATAGTGAAGAAATTCCTTTAGAAAACAAGAAATCAGAACTTAATATTTTTTTAGAAGAAAAGACTCTGTAAAAGTTCTATGTAAAAAAGTTACGTAAGAAATAAGTAATTGGGTTTAAATAGGGATGTTGAAAATAAAATAATAAACACACACACTTTTTTAAAACAGATACAAATTAAAAGGATACACCCTTTAATTTAAAAGACACCTCTTACAAAAACTGATAATTATTAATTTAATTTAAATAAAAATTCAACAATTTCCCACTAGATAGGAAATCATTGTTATAGTTCTAATACTGCAAGAAGAAAAAGTTGTAAAGAGAAGAAGGAACTTTTTTTTCTACTGTTGGGTTTAACTGATGTAACTTTTAGGCCGGCGAATGAAGATAAACCAATTGAAAATAAAAGAATGAATGAAGAGTTAAAGAACAAATAATGGATCTTGGGACGGGTCAATTTCGGTTTAGAAGAGTTGGGTGAATTTATATTTTGGATGTGGTAAGTATTTTATTTATGTGGCAATTAATATTTTTTTTAAAAAAAGGAAAGGGGTTTTGTAAATTTCCATCACATCATTTAACCGTCAAAGGGTATAATATGCTCCTAAACTCTAACAGCAGGGCATTCGTGAACTAAATTTGCAAGGGAGGGTATATTTAAACCTTTTTGCAAAGTTCAGAGGCATATTTGATCCTTTTTCCTTTAATGTATACTATTAATTGTAGAGGTAAAATAAAAAGAAACTAATTAATTCTATCCTGATTTAGTAAGTGATCAATTAATATGAGACATCTCTTTTTAATAAGATGACCAATTAAAATTGAACAGAAGAATAGATTTTTTATTTGATTAAATTTTGTGTCAAGACACATTAAACTCACAAAATTAAAGATATTTTAATACATTTAATAAATTTTAATTTAAAATTATAGATTTTTTATATTCTCAAACAAGTCACTTTAATTTTATCAAAAAACAAAAAGATTAAGAATTTTTAATACACTTAAAGATACTTTATTTTACTCCTAAGACCATAAGATTAGGGGTGTGCAAAAATTGAACCATCCAATAAATAGAATCGATAAAAATGTTATTGGCTTATTATTATTGGGTTATTGGGTTAACGATTTTTTAATGGTTTTATTAAAAAAAATTATTGGGTTATTGATTCGGTTTTGATTTTTTTAATTGAGTTATTAAGTAAACCGATAACCCAATAAAATATTCCAAATTACTATTTGTATTTTGTGCATATTTTCTTATCGTTTAAACCGAAAACCGAACTTTTAAGGACTAAAAATTGACAAATCAAAATTGATAAAATATATCTTATTGGTTTGGTTATTGGTTTAGCATATTTAAAAATTGATAATTAATAAATAAAATCGATAATATATAAAATCGAACTGAACCGACCGAAGCACACTCCTACATAAGATTCTTCATTTTCTCAATTTTCTTTCCAAATCACATTTAATTCACAAAATTTTGTGCATATTTTCTTATCGGTTAAACCGAAAAAATGAACTGTTAAGGACTAAAAATTGACAAATCAAAAATCGATAAAAAATATCTTTTTAGTTTGATTATTGATTTAGAGTATTTAAAAATCGATAAACAAAATCGATAATACATAAAATCGAATCGAACCAACCGAAGCACACTCCTACATAAGATTCTTCATTTTATCAATTTTCTTACCAAATCACATTTAATTCACAAAATTAAAGATATTTTGATATATTCAATATAGTTTGATTTAAATCATGTGATTCTTTATTTTCTTAAACTCTATATCAAGGCAAAACAGATTAATCTATTTAAAACTAAGGAAGTGAGAGAATCTATTTCCAATGTGCGGTAACCATAGTCCACACTATGGTGGGGAGGCTTAGGGTAATGAAACTATGGCGGGTGGGTGCGGTGGGGGTGTATAAAGAAGAAAGGAGTGGCTCTTATTTAAATTATTTTTAGTTAAAAATTGTGTGCATACGCGCTTTATATGCGTGAAAGCACACATTTTGTTCCAATTCACCAATTAAGTGCCACCTAAACTTAGTCAACAGTCAGAGGGGTTCAAAATATTGTGATTCATTGAGTTCAAGGGTTCAGACAAAGGTCTACATAAAGGCGTTCACATTACAAACTCAGACAAATACAATGGTAAATTGATCATTCTTTTTTTAGAAGTCTCTTTGTCAGGTTATATATAGCCGTAGCCGTTTCAGTTTATTTTGACCTATTTCTTAGCGGGCACATTTAAACTATAAAATTAAAAATATTTTAATAATTACAGAAAATTAATAAGATTCTTTAATTTTGTGTTAAATCATGTTTAATTCAAAAAATTAAGATATTTTAATAAATTTAATGTACTTTAATTTTAAATCATAAGATTCTTTATTTTTGTATATTTCTTTGTCGAGTCACATTAAACTCACAACATTAAAGATATTTTAATACATTTGATATGCTTTAATTTAAAGTCATAAGAAATTTGTGTCAAGTCACATTTACAAACAAAATTAATAATATTTTAATACTTCTTCTATTTAGTTTTACTTGTCATATTTTTAGTTGACACACCTATTAAGTAAAATAATTAATAATATGATTATTTTACCATAGTATCCCTATTAAATTGTTCTTAAATTGTAACTTAAAACTAATTTAGAAAAAAAAAACAATTAATGTTAATGGTAAGATAGAAAAAAAGAAGTTGTCTTCTTTTGAATATCTTAAAAATGACAAGCAAAAGTAGAAATTCAATTAAGAAATTAGTGACAGGTAAAAGTGAACGGCGGGATTATACTTTAATTTAATTCTCTCAGTTCTATTTTAGTTGGCACATTTCATTTTTACACGGTGATTAAGAAATTATAAATTAAATGATCAATTTATTATTTTACCTTTTATCCGTACTAATGATATTCATTGGGCGTAGTAATGAATATTGAAATTGTAATTCCTCACATTGAATGTATGTTATTAATTGTTGGGCTAAAATATAAAATAATAATTAACTCTATACGAATTTAGAAAATGATCAACTAATATGAAACATTTAGTTTTAGTAATATGACCAACTAAATAGAATGAGAGAAGTAAGATTATTTAATCTCTTAAATCTTGTGTCAAGTCATGTTTAACCCATAAAATTAAAGATATTTTGATACATTTAACATATTTTAATTAAAGATCATAAGATTTTTTATTTTCTCAAACTCCTTATCAAGTCATATTTAATGCACAAAATTAAAGATTTTTAATACAATTACTTTAATTTACTCCTAAGACCATAAGATTCTTTATTTTCTCAAATTTCGTATCAAATCGCGTTTAACCCATAAAAATAAAGATATTTTGATATATTCAATATACTTTAATTAAAATCATACGATTTTTTATTTTCTTAAACTCCTTGTTAAGTCAAAACAAGTCAATCAATTTGAAACTAAGAAAGTGGGAGAATCTATTTTCATTGTGTGGACACCTAATTTTGTCCCTCCCCTCCCCCCCCCCCCCCAAATCTAATTTAATTCATTTTTAGCTCACATTACCACACACCCTCATCCATGTGATTATACCCCACAAAAATACAAAAATAACAACCCTTAACATAATCCCTAACAAGTTCTATCTCTTCTTCCTTTAATTTTTACGTAATTGTGAATGATTTGTGTGTTTGTTATGTTTGAATCCTTGTTGTGAGTTGGTTGATGTTGGTTTCAGACTTTGAAAAGTGAATTGATAATTGAAGCATGTATTAATCATTGATTGAGCATGAAATTAGGGGGTTGGGAATTGAAAGATTGATTTGGTGAATGTTGATTATTTTGTTAATTGTTGAACATGATAGTATCATGTTTAGGCCAAAAATGATAGGCAAATTCTACGTTTTGGAGTATGCAACTTGTAGGATTCTAATCATCGAATGTGTAAATATTTGTGTTGAGTGATTTTCTCCATTTTTATCGCATTTTATTAAATGTATTCATTTAGCTGAGGAATGCCCCGAGGCTCATTGTATTTATTCACCGAGGAATGTCCCGACATATTATGTCTTCAAAGGAGGTTTGCGATCAAGGCCCGAGGCATCGGGTAAAGCACGGGAGCGTAGTTCAGGATTAGGGTAGTTTAGAATAGGATTTATTTTTCGCATTATTTTTATTTTTGGACTGTATAATTGGACTGAACACTATATTTTGGATTTTTTTTGTTTTGTGTGTTTGATTGTTTGCTTTATGTGTCTTTTTTGTGTGGTTTATACATTTGTAATGTCAAATTAGTCGATATGCTCTACCAAGCGACCGTGGTCGAACCACAGGATCGAGGGGTTCCTAACACCTTTTCCTCGGTCAACAGAATTCCTTAACCAAAATCTCTGTTCGCAGATCAGTTATAGAGTCAAAACCATTTTGAAAAGGATTTGAAAAGGTGAATTGGCACACCGGATTATGCCAAGTGGTGACTCTGAGTTTTGAATATAAAAAGTCTCTTTTGAAACAAATATCCATTTTGTCACTTAATAATGAAAACCCTTTGAAACTTCAAATTAATCTTTTTTTTTGGAGTTAAAAAAAGGGGTGTGACAGCTCTGCGACTCTGCTGGGGAACCTTTTTAGAATTTGAGGTTATTTTTGCAGTTATATCGGCTTAGTTTTGACATTATTTGTGTTATTGTTTGTATTTGTTTATCGTTGTTGAGTGCTTACGTGCTACGTGTTTACAGTTTTTCTCTTATATGTTACCACTTTATATCTGGCATCATTTGCATAACCCGATTCAATTCTTTCTACAACAAGTTCTATAGTACACGTTGTGTACACGACCTATAGTTGAGTCACCCTTATTTTTAGGAGGGGGAGCCACCGACTGGTATGGAGTGGGTGGAAAGCTATCGCAGCCACTATCGACCATACGTTCCCCCGAACAGCCTTCTTAGTGAACCCCAACATAAGTCAACCTTTAGGTCAGGCTTATTTGTATCATATTGAGATCTAGCGGGACCCACGTGGACCTTTGTAGGAGACTCACCTCTAAAGCATTCCTAAGTGCTAAATGTTGCATCTTTGAGGGTAACAAGGTCATTTGACAGACTGATTTGGGCAAAAGCATGAGTTAGAAGCAAAGTGTGTAGGCAAGAAATTGTTGGAAAAAGAAGGAAGGAAAAAAGAGATTTGGTAGTTTTTAGGGTTCTTTATGGCTTTTGTTTTTCACAATTCAAAAAAAGTAATTTTTTTTTACTTTTTGCACTCATTTCCCAAAAAATCAAAAACGTTAAAAGATTTTCCTTTTATTTCTTTAGTAAGTATTCACAATTCAAAAACTCCAAAAATACTTTTTCCTTTCAATAGGAGCTTTGTACATTTTTATATAACGAAAATATACAACAACAACAACAACAACAAACCCAGTGTATTCCCACCTGGTGGGGTCTGGGGGGGGGTAAGATGTACGCAGTCCATACCTCTACCTCCAAAGAAGTAGAAAGGCTGTTTCCGATAGACCCCCGGCTCAAAACAAGAGACACCACGCAAATACATAGTACATAAATACAGAGTGAAGCACCGAACAAGATTACAAGGTTACATAACATAAATACTGCAGCCATAAGTAAAAGAAAACAGAGTAAAGCTCCCAGCTTCGTACTCAAACAAGGAACACGAAATCAAAATAGGAATACTACCCCTAGAAAATAATTCCCTACTCATTGGTTTCATTTTTGGTTTATCTTATCTCAAAAATTCAAAAAGATTTTCTTCACTCTTTATTTAGAGTAAGTGTTTTATATACATCTTTAAAAGAAAACTACAAAAAGATTTTTCTTTAATAGGTTCAAGTTTCATTTTCGTATGAAATTCAAAATTGAAAATCCAAAAAGATTTTTCTTTGATAATCATAGGTGTCATTTTGTATAGAAATTTTAAACGTGAAAAATCCAAAATGAGTCTATTCTTTTGATAATTTGTTATTTTCTTCTCTTTTAAAGTTTCAAGAAAAGAAAAAAAGACAGGAAAAAAGTTTAATTGGCCATTTTGGAAAAACTTTACGAAATAAGCACACCTGATTCTCCTCTTTCAGGGGTGAGATACGTAGACGTCCTTCTTGGGTTCGGTGATATTTTCTAAAAGAAAAAAAGTTTTGAAGAAAATGTTGAACTCTAACATATTTGTTGCCTCTTGTTCAGTTAGTTTAAGGTGGTTGGTTTGTGGCATCCTAGTTGGTCCTCCACATCGCACCAAATCTAAAGAAAGTTTAGTTGTGTTCAACAAGGATATGATGAGTGACCTCATGGCTCAAACAAAGAGGAAGGAAAATGAGAGTTTAAAGGAAGAGAATTTGAGAATACGACAACAAATGATGGAAATGTATCAAGCTTGGGCTAGTGGGCTACCTTCTCCTCCATTTCCCACTATTGATCCTGCCAATATCTTGAGTTTTTCATCACAATTGCAAAAGTCAATTCCCTATTGTTGATTGACGCACCACAACATGCCTCACAATTCATGCCATGTCAGCTACATCTCAATACATCCACCACTCATTGTCTAGCTCCTCGGGTCTTAGTTTTGAAGGTTGTAGTGCTTTGAAAAGAGAAATGGAAAGGTTGATTCAAGAAAATTTGATCATAGTGAAAAACATTGACACTATGAAGGTCACACAGAATCCTTCACCCACACACGGTAATGCATGATATGATATGTGGGAAGCAATGAGTCAAGCACGAAGATCCACAACTTATTTGTTGAAGAGAATGTGTCTGACAGTGGTGGAAGCTCTAGTCATGTTGATATACAAACCAGTGACTAATTTGTCAAGCTGAGCAATTGAGAAGTCACCCCTCTCCCTACTAGGAAGAGGTCTGGTATTTTGTTTTGTTTTATTTTCTGTTATCCGAATTATTTTAGGGTTGTAGTTTGGGATCTATATTATTTTATTTCTCTATAGTTTTTGTTTAAACCCTTCTATCTTTTTTTTCAATGAAATGTGGTGTCCCTTGTCATTTTGTCTTATTTTAAGTCATTTGTTTGTTTTCTTTACATAGTACATTTTTATGTTAGATCTAGTGATATGACATACTAACGGAACTTTCAGCTAGATCTTAAAATCCAATTTGAGCATGAACTTTGAATCAGAGGGCTAAAGTTAGAAAAAGCATCCAAGAAAATATGTAGAGTGCTAAGACATTTGGTGACAAGTTGAAGCTTTCTTCAAAAATTAAGGCAATTGTTTTGAGAATCACAAGAATCACTTGGTCATCAATTGATAGACATGTCTCAATTAGGTCAAATAGTGTCTGTGTGAATAGAAAGAAATTCAGCTCCACGAAATCATAAGTCATTCAATGTGAGGAATGTACAACGAAAGTGGAGTTGTATGCTAGAAAAATGCAGAAGAAGCAGTGATGCATAGACTCAGTCAAAGTTATTGCTTAAAAGATTTCACAAATTATCTTCATCTTTCATTTTCTATTACATGATGTGTACAGGAATTTTCAAGGATTTATATGACGAAGGCATTTTATTATGCTATCCAAATATTGTGTCATCCTTTGTTTACCCCATTTGAGCCTGATAACGCCCAAACTACAGCTCTCGTAAGAGTGTAAGCGGTCGCTGTCAAATATAGAACCCAACTGGGTTAGGTGTCGAATCCCACAGGGAATACTTGGTCACTAAGTGTTGCAACTATTATTAGACTATTGGTCAAAAATTCTACGGAAAGGGGGGATTTTGGGTTTGGCGTGAATTAAGAATAGCAAAGTAAAACGGAATGCTTTGTTTAGTAGGTTTTAATCAATGAGAATTATAAGTTAGGGTTATGTCCACCTTATGAGTTCTACATATCTATTAACTATGAGTAATGCGAAATTCAGACATGCATGCACTTATAGAGATTCTTATTCTAATAGTAGATCCTAGTGTCTCTCGACCATCAAGGATTATCTCACTTTGACTCTCTCGAGCTTAAAGCGTATAACTAATGGTGCGAACTCTCCAAGAGGTTAATCCAGTTACGGCATTAACATGTAAACAGGGGTTGGTAGCCCTATTTCCTTGTCACACTCTCTTTTCCAAACATGTAACTTTTCTCTTAAACAAGTTAATGCTATAATAGCGTATTCTATCTGTTTGCAACCACAAGAATTTAATTAAGATGAAGAGAGTAATGATATAAGTAGCATACGCATCAAGAATTCACAAACTCATAGTAATAGATAGTATATCATAAGGCTTCCATAACCCTAGCAGAGAAGTTTAGCTACTCATAATTGTAAAGGAAAACAACGAAGAGATCATCATCATACCAAAACAATAGCAATCTCACGATAGGTATTTGTTGGCGTCACTTGTGAGGATGACGTGATTTCCTTGCTAGTCAGTCTTGTAGCGTTTCTCTTCTCTAAAAGTCGAATAAATAAAATAATGACAATGGGAATGAATCTTGAAAAATTCATCAAATAGGGTTCTTTATAACATCCTTCCCCTAGTCCTACTCGGTTACTGCATCCTTAACCTAGTCCTACTAGGTTACTGCTGCACCCCTAAGTATTAGGAAATATAGTTTTTTTGCCCGGGACAATTTCTCCATGCGTCACATTCAGTCCATAAGCTTCCAAAAGCAGCCTTCCTTCTTACGTGAAGTTTTCCTTTGCTGCCCAAGGGTCCACAAAGTGCTGAAATCTTCATCATAAATACCTGAAAACATGCTAATCATGTTGGTTAGCTCACTTATAGGAAAATGGACTAAAAGTGCAGGAATTATATATTTTGTCCTTAAAATTTAGCTAGAATATGGGTAAATTATAGTGCTTAAGCCGTGTAAATACGCCTAACATCAACACCCCACACTTAAAGCTTTGTTCGTCCTCGAACAAAATATTACGTCCATGCAATCATCTACTTAGAATATCGCAGCAGCAACATAAAATGTTCAACAAGACATGCAAGGAAATTATTAACAAAGAGTGGGTTTCTTGACCATTACTAGAAACAATTCAACCTCCAATATAGACTCGTGATGATGGTGAATTCGTATCCACAAGTTAAGGCACAAAGAATCATACACGACTACCTAACAATCATGAACCATGTGTGTCTCACATAATATATCACCCATAATCACTCACAAGTTTTGTATTTTTCGGAACATGGGTATAAGACTCTCCTTGCTCTCACTCTCACAAAGAATTCATATGTTGCAACTGATGACCATAGGCTTGCCCTTAATGTAATGCTCCACTAATATCAGAATGCTAAGCTTAGGATCAACTAGGTCTTTACAGGTTGTAATGTAGGCTAAGGGACAGGTCGGACTATTTTGGCCAGAAATAGTGACTATGTTCCCTAAGCACTTTAATGCATCACAGTATGCCATTAACACTCTCTTTTAAACAACCTTTCTACCTTTCTTTCATCTACCACCCCTTTTCACCTATTTTGTTATTCAAACATAAACACAATTATCTTTTATTTTTTCTATTTCTTTTTCTTTTCCTCTTTAAAATTTATTTTTCTTTTTCATATTTTATGAAGCACCTTTATGATAGCCACTCTTTTTCACAACAATTTCAAGTACCAATACACTCTGAGGTATCACTCTCACCTAATTTCCTCTTATGTTGTCACATGTCTTTACACTTAAAGCGCTTAGGAATTTGGATCAAATTATGGTCTTGAAAAAAAACGGATTAGGCTCCATATGAGGCTGTCAAAGAAAATAGCTTAAAGGCTCAAAGGGGGTTAACTATGATAATGTATACGGGTAGGTACAAAGAAGGTAAACAATCATAGGCTGTCAAAGAAATACCTAAATCATCTCCTAAACTTTCACTCTTTATTTCGCTTTACACACACACAAGGCAAGTTCTAGCATCAGCCACAACTCAGAATATACTATTACCTGACACACACAAGGCACATGGTCGACTTTATTGGAAGCAGTATAGACCCTTGACCTAACAAATGAAGGAATTAAACCACACGCTTATCACATAGTAAGTCACACTTAGAGCCTAAACATGTCAATAGTAATAATTTTAGCACAACTCTTGTCATACTTACCATGCTGCCTATCAGAACAATTTCATGCACTTCATGCAAAATCTAAAAAAAACTTAAAAAAATTCAAAAATTTAACTACTACTACTAAAAATCAAACAAATGAACATAAATAAATATAGGTAGGCAAAGAAACACAGCATACAAATACCAGCACCCCACACTTAGACGAGACACACTGCCCTCAGTGAAAAATAAATAAGGAATACCTGGTTTAGTCTAACTCCTCCTCTATGTCTGGGGTCATACCCCCTGCATCGGAATCATCATCGGAGTGGTCGGCATCAGAATTATCCTCTACGTCTGAGTCTGGCATTCGGGGATCATCGTCGGTTGGCACGTCATCGTCAAGAGGTTCCTCAAAATATACACCTACTCCACACATAGCCCTCGCATGCTCATTCATTGGGTAGTCATAATCCAACTGTTGGAGCTCTGCAGCAGTTGGAAAATGACCTCCACTCATCATGTTAAACCTCGTCATGCCATATAAATGGCAGAAGAAGCTTTCATCGCGAGCATATCTTTCTGTAATGGTCAGATTGATGCCATGCTTAGATTCAGCATCTTTAACCTCTGTGAGGTCAACCTTCTTTGGGTTGTGTGGAATCTTATGATCTGCATGTTCCTCTTCGATGTCCTCCTTTCTTAATATCGTAGTCAACAGATTTCCAAAGCTAAAGTGGGACCTCTTGTGCAGCCTAGCCTTATGCATTGAAGATCGAATAATCGCCCCAATGTTGATGGGGATGTTTGTCATCAAAGCGTACATCAAGCACCCTCTATCACGTGTGATATTTGTGTACTGTGTCCCTGAAATAAAGCAAGAGTTGACTATCCGCAACCATATTCGAGCTTCTCTGTTCAAGGAAGCATATAGGAAGGTATTTTGCCGACTGGTATCCTTGTGATGACTCCAATGTGCCATTGATCTTGTTCCGCACAGTGTGTGTCTGATTGCCCTGTACGGAGGTCTTTGTTGAATCTCCTTGAGCGGTGATGGATCTACAGATGGAAGACCCAGAAAAGAGTTGAAGAACTCTGCGTTTAGTTGTAAGACTTGGCCCCGAATCTTTACTTCACTCCCTATAGTCTTTGGGGACCAATTGGCATAGAATTCTCGTGTTAGATTGATATTGCACTCTCACATATCTCGAAATATGAAATCAAGATGTAACGCCATTATTTTGGCCAAAATGCGAGGTTCTTTCTTTGCTAGGCTCTCCTTTTGTATTAACTCCACGTGAACATATTTTTTCATTTTGTTGTTCTTGTACCACTCCTTTCCTTCCTCCACTAGGACCCATTTTATCCCGAACATGCGGTGAGGTATTTGCAGTGAGGAGGATTCAGCTTGCTCTTTTCTTCCTCTTTTCTGACCCTTCTGTGAGGTGGATGCTTTTTCTTTTCCTAGTCGACTTTTTGGTGCCATTGAACCTGAGATTTAAAATAAAGTCATATTAGCTCCATCTTGGTAGATTCAATCGATAAACAACAATAGTGGCACTACCTCACACTTAATTTGTTGGTACAAACTAATTAAGTGAATGACATCGATTACTCAGACTTCATCGACATACGTATAGGTGATATGTTCCAACAATCCGTTTTAGCACAGTCATACTTTCATGTTGTCTTTAACTATCCTTTTCAACTCTATGTCATGTAATCTTGACTATACTTTGCACTTTTGGAACAAGACGACTACGTAGAGATTGAATCAAGTTTATGGCATAGAAATAATTGTAACATATCATGCTTGTATTCAATCATGCATTTTATCTCGATGAACGAGTCATTCAAAACATTCCAATGTTCGACTTACATGATTATGTGCTTAAATTTACCATTTCGATTCCACAACAAGATGACAGTGTATGACAATCAAATACAAATTGGAACAAAGTTTAGAACACCCATATGTAATCTTTCACTCAACTAGATGTATCATAACAAACCAATCTTATACAAATCACCAACAATATTTCAAGATTTATCAAATCATTATAGACGTAGTATTGTAATAACTATGGAAAATAAAAGTACTTACTTGGTGATGGCCTTTGGAAGATAATCTTGCAATGTTAGAAGAGCAAAAAGAAAAATTTTGAGAGATTTTAAAGAGGTAGGCGGCGCTTTGATTGAGTGAACAATGTGATTTTATCTTAAGGATGAAGTTCTATTTATAGCCCAAGGCTTGGGTCGGGTTTGACCCATTTAAAATTGGGTTAGGAGACCAAAAAGTGAGCATAGGCGGCGCCTAATGCTTTGCCTATGCTTGGCATAGGCAGCGCCTTTTGCAAAGCCTTATTGGACATAGGCGGCGCCTATGCTATGGCATTGTAGATTCAGAGACAAAAGGAATTGGCATAGGAGGTGCCTAATGCTTTGCCTAGTTGAGCATAGGCGGCGCCTATGCTATGGCATTGTAGATTCAGAGAGCTTAGGCCATAGCATAGTCCTTGCCTTGTTCGTTGCCTAGATTTACATAGGTCTTGCCTTGTTCGTTGCCTAGATTTACATAGGCAATGCCTAACCCATAGCCTTTACTTCTTCATTCCTAACTTACCACCTTCAACATGAACCGCTTCCAAATCAAAATTCGAGACCAATCTCCTCCCTTATACATCTTGCACCTACACTTACTCAAAAACAACAAAAACGATTAGAACAATGGGTTGCCTCCCACCAAGTGCCTTAGTTTTGGTTGTGGCTCGACTCGTGTTTTTGGATCTTTATTTAACAAATGCAAACTCTTAGTAAAACAAAATGATTAAAAACCATGGGTTGCCTCCCATGTAGCGCTTGATTTATTGTTATGGCACGACATAGTTACCTCGAGTAGTTAGACTTCGTCGAGATAGATGGTGGCCATGCATTTTATCGAGTCAAGAGGACCGATATATGTCTTTACTCGTTGGCCATTCACCTTAAAGACAACACCATTATTGTCCTCTAACTCTACTACTCCAGACGAGTAGACTTGGTTAATTTTGAATGGACCAGACCATTTAGACTTTAACTTACCTGGGAATAGCTTCAGTCTGGAGTTAAAGAGAAGCACCATATTACCTTTTTTTAAAGTTTCATTGGATAATCTGCCGATCATGATACTTTTTCATTCGTTCCTTGTAGAGGTCTGATATTTCATACGCATGTAGATGGAATTCATCCACTCATTCAGCTGCTCCAATCCCATATTCATAGCATTATCCCAATACAAATTCAGTCGTTTCAACACCCACAATGCTTTGTGTTCGAGCTCAATGGGCAAGTGACAAGCCTTCCCATTAACTAGTTGGTACGGGGACATGCCAATTGGTATTTTGAATGCAGTCCTATAAGCCCATAAGGCATCGTCCAGCTTCTGAGACCAATCTTTCCTATTAGCATTTACAGTCTTAGCAAGGATCAGCTTGATCTCTCGATTAGATACCTCTACCTGTCCACTAGTTTGTGGGTGATAAGGTGTGGCTACCTTATGTTGCTTGACCCCATATTTCACCAACACAGATTTGAACAGATTGTTGCAAAAGTGTGATCCTCCATTGCTTATGATGGTACGTGGTACCCCAAAATGAGAGAAGATATTTCTCTTCAAGAATGCTACAATACGCTTACCTTCATTATCAGCCAACGCTACAGCTTTGACCCATTTGGATATATAATCCACCGCAACTAGGATATGTTTCATCCCAAATGGGCCCATGAAATCAATACCCCACACATCAAATAGCTTTACTTCAAGTATCTTAGACATGGGCATCTCATGGTGCTTCGAAATTGCGCCTTTCCTCTGACACTGATCATATCTTCTCACAAAATCATACGCATTCTTAAATAGTGAAGGACAATAATAGCTGCTTTGTAATACCTTCCTTGCTGTCCGACCACCTGCATGGTGTCCCCCAACGCATGACTTGCTTCCAATATACTCGGCACCTCCACATGAGATATGCATCGCCTGATAACACCATCCGCATATCGTCGAAACAAATATGGCTCATCCCAGAAGTAGTGTTTTACATCATGCATGAACTTCCTCTTTTGATGAAAAGATAGGTGCGCAGGTATCATATTACTTACCACATAGTTCGCAAAGTCTGCGTACTATGGTATTTCTTCCACCATCGTGGCTAGTATCTCTTCATAGTGGAATGCATCATTAATCTCAAGATCAGGCTACGCTATGTGCTCATTCTCAAGTCTAGATGGATGATCAGCCACTTGGTTTTCACAACCTTTTCTATCTTTTACCTCAAAATCAAATTCTTGCAGCAATAACGCCCATCGAATTAGCCTTGGATTTGCATCCTTCTTTTCCATTAAATATCTCAGAGCTGCATGATCTGTGTGAACCACCACTTTGGTTCCCAACAAGTAAGCACGGAACTTTTCAAAAGCATACACAACCGCTAGGAGCTCTTATTCCGTGACAGTATAGTTCTTCTGGGCTCCATTCAAGGCCTTGCTTGCATAGTAAATTAGATGAAATAATCTATCTCTTTTCTAACCAAGTACAGCGCCCAAAGCTACCCCGCTTGCATCACACATGACTTCAAATGGTAGAGACCAATCAGGCGCTGTAGGGGCTTCAACTAGCTTCCCTTTGAGGCATTCAAATGCTTTCAATCAATCTTCACCAAAGTCGAACTTAGCATCCTTCTCCAAAAGTTTGCATATCGTACTAGAAATCTTGGAGAAGTCTTTGATAAACCTTTGATAAAAACCTGCATGACCGAGGAAACTACAAACTCCTTTTACAGAAATTGGAGGTGGTAGTTTCTCGATAACTTCAATTTTAGCTCGATCAACCTCAATTCCTCTTTCGAAGATTTTATGCCCAAGAAAAATACCTTCTTTAACCATAAATTGTCACTTCTCCCAGTTTAGTACCAAGTTGAATTCAACACATCTCTGCAATGCCATACTCAGATTCGCTAGGCACGATTCAAACGACTCATCCACAACTGAAAAATCGTCCATGAACACCTCCAAGGTGTCTTCAACCATATCAGAAAAAATGGACATCATACAACGCTGAAAAGTGGTGGGTGCGTTACATAGACCAAACGGCATACGTTTAAAGGCAAACGTACCATATGGGCATGTAAAGGTTGTCTTCTCTTGATCTTTGGGAGCAATACAAATTTGATTATAGCCGGAATACCCATCTAAGAAAGAAAACCATCCTTTCCCGACCAATTGATCAAGCATTTGGTCCATAAATGGCATTGGGAAGTGATCCTTAAGCGTCCATGGATTCAGCTTCCGGAAGTCCATACACACTATCCACCCTGTGACAGGTCTGAGTGGGATTAAAACATTCTTTTCATTTGCAACTACCGTCATGCCGCCTTTCTTGGGTACACCCTATACCAGGCTCACCCATTCACTGTTGGAGATTGGATACACAACCCCTGCATCTAACCACTTAATAATTTCTTTCTTCACCACCTCTTGCATAGGTGGATTCAGACGCCTTTGATTCTCAATAGTGGGTATGCAATTTTCTTCAAGCTGAATCTTGTGCATATATATCTTGGGTGGAATACCAATAATATCAGCAATAGTCCAACCAACGACTTTTTTGTATCTCCTAAGAACAGAGATGAGAGCTGCAACTTGCTGCTCACCCAAATCAGCCGCCACAATAACAGGAAGTGTGTTTCCACTTCCCAAGAATGCATACTTAAGATGACCGGGAAGCTCCTTCAATTCTAGCATTGGTGGCTCTTCAATTGATGGTTTAGCTGGTGGTGTAGGTCAATTTTTGAGATCAAGGTCCAGCTTCTTGCGAGCATGAGAATACGAACCTATTCCTGTTAGAGCAAAAATAGTTTCTTCAATATCCTCACGCTCAACATTCGTAAGCACCGCCTCCAATGGATCAACAATAAGCTGCTTCTATATAGCTAATTCTTTCTCATCATCACAATAAACCTCAGCTACAGAGAACACATTCATATCTTTGGGCTGATTCATTGATTTGCATACATCAAAACGAACCACTTCGTTATTCATCTGAAATTAAAGCTCATTAGCTCTTATGTCAATAAGCACACTTCCAGTTACGAGGAAAGGGCATCCCAAGATTATGGGAACTTCATAATCCACCTCACAATCCAAAATAACAAAGTTTGCAGGAAATATGAAGGAAGAAACCTTCACCAACACATCATATAAGATACCGACAGGTCGTTTGACCAACCTATCTGCCATCACTAGCCGCATATTGGTTGGTGTAGGATCGCCCAACCCCAACTTCCTGTAAATAGATAGTGGCATCAAATTGATGCTAGCTCCCAAATTGCACAATGCCTTAGCAAAATCCAAAGATCCAACCGTGCAAGGAATAGTGAAAGCACCAGGATCTGCCTTTTTCTGAACTAATGATCTGGTAGCGATTGCACTGCAATGATGTACAGTATCTGTCAACTTATAACTTGCTGCCCGCTTCTTTGTCAAAATATCCTTCATGAATTTCATGTACCCAGGCATTTTTTCCAGCGCCTCTAACCAATGGAACATTAATAGTTATCTGCTTCAACATAGTCATAAAGTTATTGAACCTGGTATCGTCAGCTTTCTTCTTCAATCTCTAAGAAAAAGGTGGTGGTGGAAGGTGAATAGTTTTCTCCACCGCTTCCTTTGTATCTGGCTTCTGATAATCAATCTTTTCTGGCTGTAGACGTCTCGGGGTGACGTCATTAACACCCTCCTCAGCTTTTTCGGCGTCTTCTAGTTCTGTATTGATAACATTATCTAATATATCATCTACCACCTGCTTGTCTTTGGGCAGGTTTTCCAATACCTTACCACTTCTGGTAGTAATAGCCATACATGATCCGTCGTTCCTTGGATTTTGCACAGTGTCACTAGGTAAAGTGCCAACCTTTCTTTGATTCAATGCCACTGAAAGTTGACTCAATTGTTGTTCCAGCTGTTTTATTGAAGTGGAATGTGAGTCAACCAACTGATTTATTGATGACAAGTCATTCTTCATCTCTTTCACTCCTGTATTAGTTGCCTCTACTCCTTTCAATAACTTAGCTATCATATCTTCCATTGACATCTACCCCGAACCAGATGTCGCGGCCTCATGATTTCCAGGAGGAATATACAACCCACTCCTGTCAGTTTTATTCTTCCAACTACCTTGATCACGATCCTTGTTTCCAGATTTATCATAATAGTTCCGACCTTGGTTTCCTTGGGCATTGCCTCGAAAACCCCCCGATTATTCAAGTAGTTTGCTTTTTCCTCAGAATCAGATTCATCTCTTCCTTTTGATGCAACTGCTTTGACTTTTTCGGCCTTCCCTGATAGTAAATGCTTGGTAAGAAGATCCATCTGAGTTTTCATGTGTGCCATATCTTGATCATGTTCCTCCTCTCTTTGCCTTTATTCTGCAGTCATGCCAATAGATATAGTAGAGCTTGCTACCTCAGAATCCCTGGTATGTCAAGCTCTACTCTGCTTTGTCATACGATCTAGCATATCACTTGCCTGAACAAAAGTAAGGTCCATGAATGACCCTCCTGCAGCATTATCAACCACTGGCTTAGTCACCGAATTCAAAGACCTGTATAGTATCTCCATCAAGTGGACATTGGTCATATGATGATTTGGGCACCTCATAAGCTTCTTCTTGAACCTATCCCATGTTTCATGGAGAGATTCAGTTGGAAGCTGTGGAAAATTACTGATCTCATCTCTCAACTGCGCTCTTTTGGATGGCAGAAAGAATCTTTCTAGGAAAGCGTTTTTCAATTGCCTCCAATTAGTAATAGAATCAAGAGTCAGCCCATTCAACCATGGATTTTCCTCCCCAGATAGAGACAATGGAAACAGGCACAGCCGAATTGCATTTTGTCCAACTCTTGGATTGTCGAATGACTTGCATATAGAGATAAAGTTGATCAGATGCATATTCGGATCATCACCTATAAGTCCACCAAACAACCCCTTGAGCTACAATAATTGAATCATGGTGCAAGTGATATTGAACATGGCTCCCGGTGCCAAGGGTGGAGGAATAATAGCCCCTGTGGCACCAGCCCCATCCAAATCGTCATCATTATCATCAAAAGGAAACTACAAAGCTCGGCGTTCAGGTCTCAATCTGGCTTAACGATCTCTTCTGTTCGTAGGTGTCGCCACCTCATCAGCATTCCTTGGGTTTAGTAAGTCATCATCACCCAAGTCCTCATCATCGGGATTTGTTGCTCGCCCTGGGTTATCAATATTCTGTTGATGCACTTGAGCAGCGACCAATGCAGCTAATCTAGCCTGCTCTTATTGAGCAGCCCTTCTTTCAATTTCTCATTGCGCCTCCATCTTGCCAATAAGTTGCGGTTCAGGGTTTATGGGTAATAATAGTTGACCAGAGCTTCGAGTATTTGGCATGCACTGCACAAAACCTAAATAAAACAAAAACAACAGACAAAAAGTAAAATACAAGAATCTTTGACCAAAGGGTCTACTAACTATCACAAACTTAGTTGACAATCGTATTTCCCGGAAACGATGCCAAAATTTGATAACGCCCAAACTACAGCTCTCGTAAAAGTGTAAGCGGTCGTTGTCAAATATAGAACCCAACTAGGTTGGGTGTCGAATCCCACAGGGAATACTTGGTCACTAAGTGTTGAAACTATTATTAGACTGTTGGTCGAAAATTCTACGGAAAGGGGGGGTTTTGGGTTTGGCGTGAATTAAGAATAGCAAAGTAAAAAATAGAATGCTTTGTTTAGTAGGTTTTAATCAATGAGAATTATAAGTTATGGTTATGTCCACCTGAGGAGTTCTACGTATCTATTAACTATGAGTAATGCGGATTTAGACATGCATACACTTATAGAGATTCGTATTCTAAGAGTAGATCTTAGTGTCTCTCGACCGTCAAGGATTATCTCACTTTAACTCTCTTGAGATTAAAGCGTATAACTAATGGTACGAACTCTACAAGAGGTTAATCCAGTTACGGCACTAACGTGTAAACAGAGGTTGGTAGCCCTATTTCCTTGTCACACTCTCTTTTCCAAACATGTAACTTTTCTCTCAAACAAGTTAATGCTATAATAGCGTATTCTATCTGTTTGCAACCACAAGAATTTAATTAAGATGAAGAAAGTAATGATATAAGTAGCATACGCATCAAGAATTCACAAACTCATAGTAATAGATAGTATATCATAAGGCTTCCATAACCCTAGCAGAGAAGTTTAGCTACTCATAATTGTAAAGGAAAACAACGAAAACATCATCATCATACCAAAACAATAGCAATCTCACGATAGGTATTTGTTGGCGTCACTTGTGAGGATGACGTGATTTCCTTGCTAGTCAGTCTTGTAGCGTTTCTCTTGTCTAAAAGTCGAATAAAGAAAATAATGACAATGGGAATGAATCTTGAAAAATTCAGCAAATAGGGTTCTTTATAACATCCTTGCCCTAGTCCTACTCGGTTACTGCATCCTTAACCTAGTCCTACTAGGTTACTGCTGCACCCCTAAGTATTAGGAAATACAGTTTTTTTGCCCGGGACAATTTCTCCATGCGTCACATTCAGTCCATAGGCTTCCAAAACTGCCTTCCTTCTTACGTGAAGTTTTCCTTTGCTGCCCAAGGGTCCACAAAGTGCTGAAATCTTCATCATAAATACCTGAAAACATGCTAATCACGTTGGTTAGCTCACTTATAGGAAAATGGACTAAAAGTGCAGGAATTATATATTTTGTCCTCAAAACTTAGCTAGAATATGGGTAAATTATAGTTCTTAAGGAGTGTAAATATGCCTAACATCAGAGCCTTAGTGTTATTTTCTTTCATACCCCTCTTTAGGAATCAATATAGAGTCAGCAAAGCTCAAAACAAAAGTGTCGAGCAAAACAATAGAGTCAGAAAAAAAATAATGTCCAAACAGAAAAAAAGAGAGGAATGTCAAGAAAAATAAAGCCAGAAAAATCCCAAAGAGAAAGAGTTAACAAAAGAAATTTTTTTGAATCAAGTGAAAGAACAAGCTGCCAGAACTACGCATGACTTGATTCTCCTCTCTCGGGTTGAGATACGTAGGCAGCCCTACTAAGGGCTCGTTCCAACCAAATAAATAATTTCGAATTTTCCAATCAAAGAAACTGGGGCATTAGTTAATCCTCATTGTTTGAGTCGATTCCAAAAGTTGTAAGTCCTACCCCACTTCAAGTGTTGTGTGGGCCCAATGCCATTCTTTCTTTATAACCCTATCAAAAAGTCAAGTTACAACCAAAGAAAGATCTTCAGATCAATCTTTGAGGATGTTAAGGCAAAGTATGCAAGGGATATGATGATGCATTTGGGAACTACTTATCTTTATTAGCATAAGAAATTAGGAGAAAAATAAAAATGAGAGAGTCTTATTGGTGAAAACTCTCATGGGCACCGTAATATGATGGTAAGTTCAGAGAGATAAAAATAAGAGAGTCTTATCTGTGAAAACTCTCACGGGCACCGTAAGACGACTGTGAGTTAAGGAAAATAAAGATAAGAGAATCTCATTAGTGAAAAACCCTTTGAAACTTTAAATTAATCTTTTTTTAGAGTTAAAAAAAGGGGGTGTGACAACTCTGGTGACTCTGCTGGGGATCGAACTAAGAAAAAAATAATGGTGAACTGAGAAAAAAAGAATAAGAGAGGCTTGTTGGTAAAAATCCATCAAAGTGTCACTAGCCGAATGAGGTCTTAAAGGTAATTGACCTAAAGAAACAAGTCTGTTTCATGGCCATTAACTCAACAACAATTGGTACAAAGTTTGGATGGAGAGATCAGGCAGCTTAATCTAAATGCATGGCATAATCATTAGAGTTGATTGTCATTTTTAGATAATTTTTTTGTTTTTTTGTTTCAAATGGGGACATTTATTATCTTTTGTTTCTTCTCTTTATCTTTATTTTTATTTTCTTGATTCAGTTATCCAAATAATAAAAAAATCATTGTCATTTTTTCTCCAGTCTTTGAGTCAAATCCATAACAAAACAAGTGAGAAAAGATTTCAAAACTGTCTACCAGTTTCTCTAATTTCACAAAGCAAGACAAAAGCTAGCATATAAAAGAGACATGCTTGTGAGCCAAAATAAGGTATGCAGAAAGTTTTGTCAAACAGATAAGTTTGAAAACTTATGAAAATACCAAGGTTCAAGGGGTTTATCTGAGGAGCATGGAAAAGCAGAGATACTGTAATTGTTTTAGATTCACTCTTGATAATCTGAGTTTGGTCAATGGTGCAGCAAGTCTATGACATATGCTAGTGGTTGGAAGCAAGGTTAAATGTTACAGGGGAAAGAGAAATTTCCGCGAAAGCTAAAGCCACAAACCATCCACCATATTTTAAACTCACAATTTTTCTTTGTATGAAACAGGAACACATGTTACATTCAGATCAAGGATTTTGGAACCTAAACATCAAAGACCATAATTTGTCACTTCTACAAATGCAAGAGGCAATGTTATTGTACAGGTTTGGTAATCAAAACCATGGTAAAACTCATAATTTAAGATCTCTAGGAGACACGCTTCCTTGTCAAGGAGACACATTTCCTTGGAAAATTCAAGTGACATTTGTAAGGAGGCGCACTATCTTGTTTGGGTAATTCAAGCAGCATTGGTAAGGAGGCACACTTTCTTATTTTGGTAATTTAAGCAACATTTGTAAGGAGACGCACTTCCTTGTTTTGATAATTCAAGCAACATTTGTAAGAAAATGCACTTTCTTATTTGGTAATTCAAGGGGTATTTGTAAGGAGACGCAATTCCTTGTTTGGTAATTCAAGCAGTATTTGTTAGGAGATGCACTACCTTTTTTGAGAAATTCAAGAAATATTTGTAAGGAGACGCACTTTCTTTTTTGAATAATTCAAGCAACATCGTTAAGGAGACGCACTTTCTTATTTGGGTAATTCAAGAAACATTGGTAAGGAGACACACTTCCTTATTTTGGTAATTTAAGAGGCATTGGTAAGGAGACACACTTCTTTGTTTTGGTAATTTAAGAGGCATTGGTAAGGAGATGCACTTTCCTGTTTGGATATTTCTAGCGGTATTTGTAAGCAGATGAACTTTCTTGTATGGGAACTTCAAGAAACATTTGTAGGGTGATGTACTTCCTTGTTTGGGTAATTCAAGCATTTGTAAGGAGACGCATTTCCTTGGAAAATTCAAGTGACATTTGTAAGGAGACAGACTTCTTTGTTTGGGTAATTCAACAACATTTGTAGAAAGACCACTTCCATATTTGGGCAATTCAAGTGGTATTTGTAAGGAGATGCACTTCTTTGTTTGGGCAGTTCAAGCAATATTTGTAAGGAGATGCACTTCCTTGTTTTGTAATTCAAGCGGTATTTGTAAGGAGACGCACTTCCTAGTTTGGTAATTCAAGTGATATTTATAAGAAGGGGCACTTTCTTGTTTGGGTAATTCAAACAGCATTTGTAGAGAGACGCACTTCCATATTTGGGTAATTCAAGCGATATTTGTAAGGAGATGCACTTCCTTGTTAAGCAATTCAAGCAATAGTTGAAAGGATACACACTTCCTTGTTTGGACAATTTAAGCAACATGTGTGAGGATACACACTTCCTTGTTTAGGTTATTCAAGCAGCATTGGTAAGGAGACACACTTCCTTGTTTTGGTAATTTAAGCGGCATTGGTAAAGAGACATACTTCCTTGTTTTGGTAATTTAAGAGGCATTGGTAAGGAGACGCACTTTCCTATTTGGGTATTGTTAGCAACATTTGTAAGAAGACACACTTCCTTATTTGGGTAATTCAAGCTGCATTGGTAAGGACACACACTTCTTTGTTTTGGTAATTTAAGCAACATTTGTAAGGTGACATACTTTCTTGTTTTGGTAATTCAAGCAACATTTGTAAGGAAACACACGTCCTTGTTTGGTAATTCAAGCAGTATTTGTAACGAGATGCAATTCCTTGTTTGGTAATTCAAGAGGTATTTGTAAGGATATGCACTTTCTTGTTTGGGAAATTTAAGCAACATTTGTAAGAAGACGCACTTCGTTGTTTGGAAAATTCAAGCAACATCTGTAAGGAGACGCACTTCCTTGTTTGGGTAATTCAAGCAACATTGGTAAGAAGACACACTTTTTTGTTTAGGTAATTTAAGTGGCATTGGTAAGGAGACCCACTTCTTTGTTTTGGTAATTTAAGAGGCATTGGTAAGGAGACGCACCTTCCTGTTTGGGTATTTCTAGCAACATTTGTAAGGAGATGCACTTCTTTGTTTGGGTAATTCAAGAAGCATTGGCAAGGAGACACAGTTCCTTATTTTTGTAATTTAAGCGGCATTTATAAAGAGACGCACTTCCTTGTTTTGGTAATTCAATAGGCATTGGTAAGGAGACGCACTTTCCTATTTGGGTATTTCTTGCAACATTTGTAAAGAGATGCATTTCTTTATTTGGGTAATTCAAGCGGCATTTGTAAGGAGACACACTTCCTTGTTTGGGTAATTCAACCGGCATTTGTAAGGAGATGCACTTCTTTATTTTGGTAATTCAAGCAACATCTGTAAGGAGACGTACTTCCTTGTTTGGGTAATTCAAGAAACATCTATAAGGAGATGCACTTTCTTATTTGGGTAATTCAAGCGGGATTTGTAAGGATATGCACTTCCTTGTTTTGATAACTCAAACAACATTGGAGCCCGGTCGAAGCACAAAGCGAATAAATGGAAAGTAAAGCAACAAGGTGAAACAATTGAAAGCCAAGCAACAAATTGAAAAATTGTAAGTCAGGAGCACGCCTAAAGAATAGGGTGATGAAACTCAAGTCAAGAGTTCAAAAGAAGATGCATAGATAGGACTTTTGTAATTTTATTTATCTTTTTTGATGTAATGATTGATCGCGACCGGAACCTCGATGGGACCTCACTTGACTCTCCAACTCGGTATAGTCCATTTTCTTCCAATCCTTTGAGATACTTGTCACTTGATTCCCTCATAACTTAGGTATGTAGGATGTCCTATGTCAATACTTGGTGTCCCTCCTTCCTTCTGTTTCATTCTTTTAATAATGGTCGGGATAAAATTCTGTCTCGTTGTCTACTTCTTTTTCTGAAAACACTTTGTGTTTACATTCAAAAGGGGCATGTTGTAGACACCTAATTCTGTCCCTTCCAAATATAATTTTATTCATTTTTATCTCACATTACCGCACACCCCCATCCATGTTATTATACCCCACAAAAATACAAAAAATAACAACCCTTAACATAATGCCTAACAAATTCTATCTCTTCTTTCTTTAATTTTTACGTAATTGTGAATGATTTGTGTGTTTGTTATGTTTGAATCCTTGTTGTGAGTTGGTTGATGTCGGTTTCAAACTTTGAAAAGTGAATTGATAATCGAAGCATGTATTAATCATTGATTGAGCATGAAATTAGGGGGTTGGGAATTGAAAGATTGATTTGGTGAATGTTGATTATTTTGTTAATTGTTGAACACGATAGTATCATGTTTAGGCCAAAATTGATAGGCAAATTCTAAGTTTTGGTGTAGGCAACTTGTAGGATTCTAATCATCGAATGTGTAAATGTTTGTGTTGAGTGATTTTCTCCATTTTTATCGTATTTTATTAACTGTATTCATTTAGCCGGGGAATTCCCCGAGGCTCATTGTATTTATTCACCGAGGAATGCCCCGACATATTATGTCTTCAAAGGAGGTTTGCGATCAAGGCCCGAGGCATCGGGTAAAGCACGGGAGCGTAGTTCAGGATTAGGGTAGTTTAGATTAGGATTTATTTTTTGCATTATTTTTATTTTTGGGCTGTATAATTGGACTGAACACTATATTTTAGATTTGTTTTGTTTCGTGTGTTTGATTGATTGCTTTATGTGTTTTTTTTGTGTGGTTTATACATTTATAATGTCAAATTAGCCGATATGCTCTACCAAACGGCCGTGGTCGAACCAAAGGATTGAGGGGTTCCTAACACCTTTCCCTTGGTCAACAGAATTCCTTAACCGAAATCTCTGTTCGCAAATCAGTTATAGAGTCAAAACCGTTTTGAAAAGGATTTTCAAAGGTGACTTGGCACACCGGATTATGCCAAGTGGCGACTCTGAGTTTTGAATATAAAAAGTCTCTTTCGAAACAAATCTCCATTTTGTCACTTAATAATGAAAACCCTTCGAAACTTCAAATTAATCTTTTTTTTTTGAGTTAAAAAAAGGGGTGTGACACATTGTGCTTTGTATTTGTTTTTGAGAAAGTGTCATAAATAACTATAATTTAGAATATAATTACGAATGTAGTTGCATTTCGTGTATCTATAAACATAATTATATTTTACTATATGAGATGCATATAAGTTGTGCCAATAGAAAAGTAATATTTAAGTGGTGAAAATAAATTATAATATGCGGGTATCAGCTAAAATGCACAAAATATTTATTTTGTCACCATATTAGAGCGTATATATTATGTATTTGCTGTGAAATCTAAATGTAACACATTTCATAATATTTTTTAAATTGTAACTATATATTGTAGTTTTAGTCAAGATATTTGTCACTTCGCCTTTGACGTAAATTTATGATTATAAATTTAAGTGAGTTTTTCAATTATATTGAATTAGTTGGATTTAATGAGGATAAGACCGAATTCAATTATTTACTATTAAAAGCATTTAGCCAAATTAAGCGTGTTATTGTACAATCTATTCTTTATATTTATTATTCCTTCATTTTATTTTAATAGGTCATCTTATCAAAAATAAATATTCTAAATTAGTTGTTCACTTACCTATATAGAAGTAATTAAATTTTTTTCATTCTATCCATATAATTAATATACTCGTAGGAAATTTAAATAAATTATGTTTATGTTCATAAATATGGATAAAAAGTTGTTGTACTAAAATTATTTTATGAAAATTATGTAGTGCATATTCTTTCTAATACATCACATCAAACAATATATAAGAAATAGTGTCAGCATACTATGGATGTCAGGTGGGTCAGGCTGGGTCAATCCAAAACCGGCCCGTGATTTTCATCCAGATATACACAATTACACATGTAATCGTGTATACAACTATACGTTAGTTAAATATATATACTACAATATAATGATATATATAATAATTTATAAAACATATGCACATGTATACGTTAAATATATACGTCTATAGAAGATATATACATATATATACATACCATTCAATATATATGTACTACTTTAAATAAAATATATATATATATATATATATATATACATACATACAGTTATATACTAATTTATAAAACATATACACATGTTATATACGTCTATAGAAGATATATATACATTTATATACGTACAATTCAATTTATGTACTTCTTTAAATAAAACATATACTACAATATATATATATATATATATATATATATATATATATAGTTATAATATACTAATTTATAAAACATATACATGCATTAATTATATATGTCTATAAAAGATATATACACATATATACGTTAAATATATACGACTATAGAAGATATATACACATATATAGGTACCATTCAACATATATGTACTACTTAAAATAAAATATATTGCAATATATTTATAATACAATATATATATATATATATACCCATACATACATACATACATACGCACACATATATATAGTTATATATATAGTTATATACTAATTTATAAAACATATACATATGTATACGTTAGATAAATACTACGATATATGCGCATATATACGTATCATTCAATATATATGTACTACTTTAAATAAAATATACTACAATATATACACTATAATATATACACACACTATATATATAATTATATACCAATTTATAAAATATACATGTATACGTTAAATATATACTACGATATATACATATATATAAGTACCATTCAATATATATGTACTACTTTAAATAAAATATACTACAATATATACACTATAATATATACACACACTATATATATAATTATATACTAATTTATAAAATATATATACATGTATATGTTAAATATATACTACGATACATACACATATATAAGTATCATTCAATATATATGTACTACTTTAAATAAAATATACTACAATATATATATACTACAAGTTTACAATATACACACACACTATATATATAGTTATATACTAATTTATAAAACATATACACATGTATACGTTAAATATATACGTCTATAGAAGATATATACACATATACGTACCATTCAATATATACGTACTACTTTAAATAAAACATACTACAATATATACACACTATATATATAGTTATATACCAATTTATAAATCATAGACACATGTATACGTTAAATATATACTACTTTAGAAAATATATACACATATATACACTATTTTAAATAAAACATATGCTACTTAATATAATAAATTAATAATAGTATTAAAACTAAGTTTTTAATTTAAACTAGAAATTCAATTGAAATCATTAAACGGAGAAAATTACAAAGTAAGGACTAAGGAATGAATGAATGTTGAATTTTATTGATTGCAAAATGATCCAAAAGTTATAATTGACATGAATGAAAAATCCACAAATTTAGCATCATTTTTCTCAACTCATTCATGTTAATATTAATGGGACCTTGCTTAGGATAGTCAAAGTCAACGGGGGAAAACAATGCATTGGACTTGATTCGGTTGAGTTCTCCCGTGAAGTCATAGTTTCTTCAAGTCCCTGCTCGTCTTTCGGCTCCGCTTCCATTCCTTGATTTCTTCGTTCAGCTCTAATCCAATCTCTGAGGAAAACTAGAACATTCATTGCATTGTTTCCCAATGAATGACGGCTGTCTCTAAGTTGTTGTCGTCCTTGACTAAAAGCCCTTCCTGATGCAACGGTTGACATTGGAACATTCAAGATATCTCTAGCTAATCTTTAAATCACAAGATATTGTGTTTCAATAGTCCTCCATCAATCCAATGCGTTGATCCGATGTCTGCGATCCGAAGATAATACTTAAGCTCTTCCCGATAAGTTCATGTGTAAGCTCCCTTCTCAACACTGTTCCAACAATTTAAATCATTAAAGTGATCAGGAAAATCACTATGTGCCGGCCTTTTAGAAGATGATGGCTCATCGGGAAGATGAGGAGAGACAATTGGAGTGATATTTATGGGTACGGTTAAATCAACTAAATCAGTATAGTGATTATATAATTTATCTATGTATTCATTTGCATCACCCATAGTCGTCCACAAATCAGGTTGTACTTGTTCAGAATCATTGTTAGTATTTATCTCTAAATTAGAATAAATAGGAGAACTAAAGTGACACATAGTATTATATTTCACACACGGATTTAGCATAGCACCAACCTAGTAAATAGGGGGAATTGAAAAAATATTTTTTAAATTTAGCAAATATGACACCAATAGCTTCTTTGTAACCTTCTTTATTTTTATATTCTTTTAGCAAACTAGAAATATCGGCTATATATGCCAAATTATTACAAACAATATGATAATAAGCACTGAAAAATTCAACCGTAGATATATAAAAAAATTAAAAAAACTTAACAAGATCATTAATTACAACCCAATCAGAATCATGTAGTATGCAATCAGTAGAATCAACAAACGAACCACAATTTGGTTAAAAGATAGTGTAATCAGAACTCTATATTTATAACAAATTTTTTAAAAAATCATACGCAGTATTCCATCTAGTATCACATTCTTTAGGCATCAATATCGGTGCAAGTCCATTTTGTTCACATTTAAGTTTAAAGTCTCTAATTCTACTTCTACAATTATTTCCTTGAATAAAACCAACGGCAAGCCGAATTGTTTCAATATAAAACTCAAAAAACTCAAGACCATCTCTGACAATTAAATTAT
This sequence comes from Capsicum baccatum var. pendulum, assembly GCA_030864225.1. NCBI lineage: Eukaryota > Viridiplantae > Streptophyta > Magnoliopsida > Solanales > Solanaceae > Capsicum > Capsicum baccatum. The sequence goes on from CM061550.1 coordinate 80,940,602, forward strand.
ATAAATGACATGCACACTTAATATGAAAAATTTTAGGTAACGGTGGAGATAACTTAGATTTTAATTTTGTTATAGCAGTCTTGTTGTTAGAAGCATTATCAAAAGCAATACATAAATTTTATTTTCGATACCATAAAATTCTCCAAATTTGTCTATCGAATCAGCAATAAAATCTCCAGTATGTTTACGACTTTCATCATATAAAATGACAAGATTACGCTTTTGCATAACAAAACTACTATCTATCCAGTGACAAGTAATGGTTAAATAATTATTTTTATTTACAGCACGTCCAAGATCAGAAGTTAGGGACATTCTACATTGAATATTTTTTAACAATGTTGAGAAATAAAAATAATATTATGAATGAAGTCTAAAAATATCGGCCCGACAAGTACTTCTAGGAATACATAGGATTATAAATTGCTTGAATATAATAAATAAAGGCATCAGACGAAGGAAAACTAAAAGGCAAACAACCCACAAACCATTTTAGCTATTTCTTCCCGGTCCCTCAATTTATTATACTTCTTCATTACATGGCCGGTTGCTGGGTCCATTCTAGTTTATGTGGGCCCACCAACAACCTCACCACCTTGTGCAATTTTAAACTCTCTTTCGTGAACATCACCTATATGTCTCATTAATGTACCCATACCCTCTTGCTTTCCTCCTCTTTTATCCTTATATATTTGTTGACAAATATTGCATTGTACCTCAGTATCTGATATACGTTCAAAAAATTGTCATGCAATACTAGTTGTTTTACGAACTCTTGGGGTACGGGGAGGACGAGGAGGGAGATTAACCAATTCAGATCTAATGTTAGCATTTTCTACCGCGGGTGTCTCATCAATATTTTCATTATCTTTGTCTAAATTAACCGCATCTACTTTATTTTCTTCTTCTATACTGTAATTTTTCTGAGCTTCTACATAATCCATATTTGGGCACCTACACCTAAAGGTACACCTACTTCTTCCTCAAAATGTTAACTAAGCGATGTCAGAGGAACACGGGTATATCTACTACTTGAAGTACCTCTATCACTAGTAATTCGCTTTTTACTACCACTACTGCTTCTGGGACAAAAAGTTTTAACACCTTTGGTGGCGAGGTTTCTTAATTTATCCATAATATAAATTAAATTTTTAAAAAATATCAAAATACACAAATATAATAAAATTAAATATTCAACAATTAATACACAAATTAAAAAATAAATGTAAGAGATGAAACAACAATACCAAATTTTGAAAGTATCCAAAGGTTGCGACTTTAGAAACTTCCACTCTTACTTTGTTATCGCAAAATTAAAAAATTAAAGTGAGCACTTTAGGAAATTAAATATATAGAATATTTGAGAATTGAGAGTTGAGAGAGAATGAGATTTGAGAGAGTGAAAATTGTGTGGAAAATGATTTGAAAGTGTACAGTATTTATAAAAATTTTTTGGGGGTTAAAAAATAATTTTAAATGTAATTTTTTTTTTAATTAAAAGGGTCAAACTAGCCGTTTGGACCAAAAAACGGCTATATAGCCATTGGGCCAACGACTAGTTTGTCCCAATCTCCAAAAAAAAAAAAAAATGAAACCTGGCCGGGCCGGGCCGGTTAACCGGGTCAAAAAAATTAAACCGGCCCAAGACCCGGTACCCTACAGCCCGTGGCCTGACCGAACCGGGTCAAACTGGGCCGGTTTTTGTAAGTAGGCGGGGTCGGGCCGAGTCAACCCGACCCGTTTGACAGGTTTAGCATAATTAATACAAGCATTATTAGTGCAAGCATTACTAATACACCATATTCGACATTATTACACTTTACCAAACAACCCTAAGAGTAAAATAAATTTTAAAATTAATTTGTATAGGAAGATATTACTACCTCACTCAATTTATATGATACAATTTAGATTTGGATAGTCAAAATATTTTATTTTGATCGTGAATTTGAGCATGAAATTTTCAAGTGGTTTGCATAAAATTTATATAGTTGAAAACTACGTAAAAATACTATTAGTCATAATAATTGATGATTCAAAATACTGAAAAAATATATGAAAAACTACAATAAAAAGTAGATCTCAAAATTTGACAAATAACACATGAATTAAGACGAAGAGAGTATCATTTTTACCACTACATATAAAATGTCACATAAACAAAGATAGAAAAGGGTATATTATATATAAATGGTTCAGACTTCAGCCCATTAAGTCCATTTGTTTTTTTTTTCAAAGAGTCTCTTAATGTATCTGAAAACATCTTAATGGATCAGATATGAAAAGAAGTTTGAATAACATTCAGACTCGTTTAAAAATATAATCTCTAACTCTATCACTTCATTATTTCCTCTCTCTTTTCACGTTATCTCTCTCCCTCTCTTTTCACGTTATCTCTCTCCCTCTTTTTATGTTATCTCTCCCTCTCTTCTTGTTTCTCTCTCTCTTCCTCTTCGCTTGCTTTCCTTCTCTTTTAGGTATGATTCACCAATTTTTTTATAAATATTTTAGTTATCGATTTATGTATTCATTATTTGCTAAACTTTAAATTTCTTCTTGCAATTTTTTATTTTAATTATAAAATTTGTAGTTCTTTGGATAATAGAATCTTATGTGTGCCTGTTCATAACGTAACATTAAACTTACTAATGATATTTTCACTCAAATTTCATGGTTAACAAATAAACATGTGTCTGTTCTTGTATTAATTAGTTATTCAAATACTTTAATATTTATGCATCTAAGTCAAAATTATATCTGATTAATTATTTTAGTTTGTTGGGTCAATTTAATTGACAAATTACTTTATGTTGAATTTAATTTTTTATAATTAATCATATCACAATAATTTTTAATCGATATATTTTTAAAATAATTTAAATAATTCAATAATTATATTTAACATAATATATTTATCTTTAAATATTTTAATTATCACTCAAATAATAATTTTGTTATTTAAGATAATACTTTATGTAATATTTTTTTATATAATATAATATTTTATTACTTTTTAAATTTGAATTGCATATTTATTAAAAATAAATAAATTACGTATATTCAGATGTTAAAAAACAAACAATCTTAATCATTCAGTATTCAGATCTAGATACAACATCTTAATCATTCAGATATCCATTCAGATTCAGACGTCTTAATCTTAAAAAAAAACAAATGCACCCTTAGTGATGTAGGATTCAAATACTAACTATTATCCCCAACCCCCATATCCCGGTCTTGTGCACAAACGGCCATCTAGGGCATTCTCGGCAAATGTATGCATACAAATTACTATGCGGCATTCACCCCCCCTCCCCCCCCAAACCCAACTCCCCAACACACACACAGAAAATAATAATTTTAATTATTTTAAAATAATTTAACTTAATTGCATCAAACTTGCACTACTAAAAACTTGGCTATTAGCTACCAAGATTAGTGAGGGACAAATTGTATGTTGTTATTGTGAGAGACTTTGCGACGTTGTCCCTCATACAAATTAAATATTTTAATTTTCTTTTTTTTTTTAAATAAAGGCAAAGAGGGACATCCCTCACTAAAATATGATGATAATAAAAAGTTAATATTAAAGTTGTTATAGCAAGGGATTTCACTCGCTAAATAATAACAAATAAATTCATATTTCAAAGAAAATTTAAATATAATTTCTAATATATTAATTTTTATTTTTTTTAAAAGGCGAAGAGGGACATCCCTCACTAAAATATGATGATAATAAAAAGATAATATTAAATTTGTTATAGCGAGGGATTTCCCTCGCTAAATAATAACAAATAAATTCATATTTCAAAGAAAATTTAAACATAATTTTTATTTGTTTCTTTAGCTGTAAACAATGCATTAATAAAATAAAAATGAAAATGAAATTTATTTTATCCAAGGAGTCCTCAATAAGATACATATACTTATTTTATAATTTTTTTCATTGTAGTGAGGGAAGTTTCTCTCTAAATTAAATATGTAAAAATTGAGTATTTAATAAATTACGGAGTAATAGATTTGAAGAATAAACAATAGCAATGATATCAATTGTTTGATCCCTCAACAATTGCTTTAATTTTTTTTTCCTTTTCATACTATTAAATTACATTAGTTTTCTACACATAACCAAAATAATTTATATTTATACACACACACACACACACACACACACACACACTATATATATATATATATATATATATATATATATATATATATATATATATGTAATCGAGTATACGAAAATATATATATATATATATATATATATATATATATATTAGTCTAACCGCACGTGCCTCACACGTGTAATGTTTGATGCTTAAAGTTAAATGATTTTATATATTGAAGAAATTTTAATCAAGTGTAAAAAGTTCAAATCACTTTTCAAAGATCCTTCAGACTTTAATATATTAATGTAGGAGCACACACACACACACACATATTTGCCACTTGAAGTTCCAAGTAGTTGATGGATCATACCTTTTGCGTTTGTCATCAATACCTCTTTCCCTTGCTGTCAGAGACTAAGAGAGACTCATCAATTTGAACCACATCTGTGATATGATTATTTTCCCTTGTTTTTAAAGTTAAATCTTAATAAAATCATTGATTACATTCTTAAAATACTTAAAACTTTTTAAAAATTGACACTTCTTAAATTTTTCTTATTCTAATGCTTTTATATTTATTTCTGAATTTTTCAAATGTTCTTAGAATCAAATTTAGTTGATTTAGAATTATTAAACTAATGGAAAAAATATTAGTTGTCATTAATTCTGATGACTTCTAATAAGAACAGGTTTTACCATAAATATATTAAATCAATTTTCAACTCTTAAATATTAGGTAAAAAATACTGAAAAAATGATTTTGTGAGGGAAACCATCACTTCTAATGAAGGACAAAAAGTTCAAATAACATTTATAAGGACCTTCACACTGTTTATATATATATATATATATATATATATATATATATATATATATATATATATATATTAAAAATGTTATAACTGAATGAGTAACTTAGATAGTGATAATTAGAATAAGTAGAAATGTGTTAGTGGTATTCTTAACAAAAATTAATGAATTATATTAGCTTATAATTAATTTGATAATAGGAAAAAAATGTGTATTAGTGGTATATGTAATACTATAAGTAATTGATTAGCATATAGTCGATATTGTAGTAAATAGAGGTGAATTAATGATATTTTTATGTAATTTTACTGACTGGTCATCTTATAATTTGATAACTACACTAAGTAGATATACATTACAGAATATTATTGATTGATTAATCTACATAACAATAATTACAGCAAAAAAAGTGAGCATCTTTGATAAAATAATATTGATTGATTAACTTATACGACAGTTAAGCTAAGTAAAGTTTAACAATTGTTACCACGGCTCAGAAAATAGTAATTTCTATTATTTAAAAATAATTTTACTTAATTGCATCAAACTAGTGACCACGACTTATCTAAGGATCTGCCTAGCATTCTCAGAAGCCTAGCTTGTAGTTTTTCATCCCTGGAATGAAACTATGAAAGGTACCACTAGGAAACACTGTCTACATTGCTTAGCTTGGCAGCCCGCTGTAAGACGAAAAGATGATAGAACATTGAAAGAAACTGCAGTTGCTTAGCTTTTTAGGTACCAAAGGACTAATACGAAAAATACTGGTCACGCAGAAGTCCTTGGTGAATACGCGCAAAACAATGACGCTACACCGTTTCAACTACAGTATCACTAAGACCCAAGGAAGCACTAAAATGCAGGAAAAGTTGATGAAATATGGTCTGTATCTCATCATGTGAGAAGCTGATGAAAGATAATCAATGATGAGTTGTATGACATCATGAGGACTCAAGCGTACACTAACTCTTCATTGCCTGTTCAATATGGCTGACTAAAGTTTTTAATCCCTTCTGATCTCAGAAGAACGGTCATCTTTAGCAGATGATCCTGAACTTCTCAACTTAATATCTCAAGCTTCCTGCAGTTGCTGCTCCTGTTGTTGCTGTAAAGGAGATTGCTGCTGCTGAAACGGCTGCCTGTTTCCAATGGATGCCGGGAAGTTCATAGAACCAGTATTTGCTATGCCTTTACCAGTTAGTACTTTGAGATATTGCATCTTCTTCTTTATACTACTAAAAAGTCTTGTCTTAGCCTTGTGATTTAGTGAGGATGTACCTCACTAATCAAGATTTAGTGAGGGAAACCATCACTACAAGGTATCTTGCTAATTTGAGCCTTGCTAATTATTAGTGAGGGAGACCCTCGCAAAGTTGTGAAGAATTCGACACTCAATCATCGCTATTTTGATCTCACAATTTTTCAAAAAAAATATTTTATAGTGAGGGACGTCCCTTGCTATATTTAGAAATATATATAATATTAATTTATTATTTAGTGAGGGGCGTTCCATTCTATATTAAAAATATTTATAGTATTATTTAGTGAGAGGCGTCCCTCGCTATATTAAAAATATATATAATATTAATTTATTATTTAATGAGGGACAACCCTTTGTACATGAAAATTAATACAAATTATATATTTAAATATATTGAGAGATATCCCTCGCTAAGTTGAATAAACAATTAATTTAATATTTGAATATTTTGAGGGATATAGCTACATAAGTCCCTTGCCAATCTGGTGTTATTATTATTTTTTTACGGCACTAAAACTCACTATTTAAATAGAAAATCAACATACAACCAATATTAACCAGCAAAACAATAAGAAAAACACTTCCGAAACAATTCAAACATTATCAAAAGGTGATAATGAATCACCAAACTTCGTACATATTCATCCAACTTAAACAATATACAAACAAGTATCAAAAGGTGTGCAAAGAATCACCAAACGAATTATTTTAAACACTCCAAACTAACAAAATTCAAACCTAAAACAACAATACCACCTAATACTCAATTCCATCCTCTCCACCATCATCATCAAGGTATTTACGTGAGCTTTGAATTCTTTGACGTCTAACTCAAGTGTCGCCCTACACCACTTCTCCATTTTTTTTCCTTCCTACTCATATTTCCTAGCAAGCTCCCGAACTTTCTGTCGCATCTCCTCAAATTGCTCATATGATGGCAGAACTCCCTATACCTTGCAATCCATAGTAAAGACGTTAAAAGTTCTTCTCAGAGCAAAGGTCACATGCGCTTCCCTTACACATGCCCCCAATTATATCCAACCAGCATGAGAGAGTTTCTTCCCCTTGATGGCATGATTGAATTGCCTTGATCATATGTCGGTTGACTCCTTTTGATCTCTTCACTTGCTTGAAAGTATCGATTCTATAAAAAGTAAAATTAGTATATAATAAATGATATAAAATAAATTCTAAGTAAGATATGAACTTACGTAAGTATCCTCTACCCGTGTTTTAACCTAGATTTCTTTTTCATCTCTAATTTTCATATGGGTCTTTTTCCATACCTCTTCACGAGTGGCTGGTCTATCAAGAGATGCTTCCTACAAATGAAATAAACATAGTGAACCACAATTGCATAAAAAATTTACTACTATCTAAAATGTATAAATAATTACCAGTATCTTTATCCAAAAGGTCTAAAAGGAAAAACCAAAAAGAGTGACATTGAGTCCCTAGTTGTTTTAATTCTAGAGGAGATAAGTGATGCATCAGATGCTGGTTGCAAAACAAGTATATCTTCATCTAAAAATGTCTAAAAAAAATTTATGAAAGAGTGACATTGGGTCCCTAGACATTCCAACTCCTGATAAGATGAATGATGTATCTGATGTTGGTTGTGAAACAAGCAATGGGAAAAAACTTATGGAGAATGAAGATAACATGACCACAGAAGGCGAGGCCAAGAAGCTAGAAGTTGCCTTAGAGAGATTCCAGTGAACTCACAAAGTTGTCATAACAAATAAAGATAAAATATAAAGATGATAAAGTTTTGTTTGGGAAGAAGACAGTAATCATTATTCATTACTTGTTTAAATTCGAAAGTGTTGTATCATTATTGAATCTCATAGCTCTTCTTAAATTTGATCAACATATTAACTATCAAATATCTTAAGAAAAACACATTTTAAGCAACTGTTTAGAAGATAAGTCCTTATACATTGTTTTGCCAATGTTAGTTTATAGAAAGAAAACAAGAGATAGAATTATTTCATATATTGGATGCATCAGAGCTGACATTGTTCGCAAGAGAAACTTTTTTAATATGAAATACTTATCTCATATCCCGCCAAGGACATGGAAAGCTAGCTACAATTTTGGACTGCGTAATCACATTTTTTCCTATAAGCTTGATTTGACTATTAGTTTACATTCTTAATTTCAATATGCAGTATTTTATAACACTTAATGATATGATTTTAGAACAATTTTGCTGCAGCACTCAATTTAGACAGGGCTGCAGCATCTCAGGCTCATCTGTTCAAGTTAGCCAACGAGGGCGGCTCAATCCCAGAGCTTAAATAGTTATTTGAACTATCACCACCAATATCTTGTTATGTCTAGTTCATTATGATATATGTGTGTTTATTTAGGATTAACTATTAAGCATTAATGTTTTTTTGTTTGTCTTTATCAAATTTATTATGTTTGCTATTTAATCTTACAAAGAAGATACCAACTTTCATTGTTTTAATAAGTTATCAGTAAAACATTTCTTGTTGTATTATAAGTGTGAATGTTCCCAATTTCAAAATATTCTTTTTCTGTCTCCTTCATGATAAAGAAGGTATCTTTCCAAATAAAAACAAAGTATTCTATTTTTTCTTATAAAATAATCTAGCTTCAGAAATCAGGAACAAATAGATGACTACCTCATTTATTAGTTGAAAACCAACAATTATGTCAAGGCTAACTGAGTTTCTTTACATTCATGAGGGTGTTGATGACTACATGCAAGTATAACTATTATTCAAAGAAATGGATCTCACCCATTTTGCTCTCTTAATGACTTAAACCATATCTTAGGGATGGAGGTGGAGGATACTTACCATTCGTACAACCTCTCCTGTCAGAGATACTTAAGAATGCACTTGACTATAATAATACTTCCAATACTTTTATTTTAACTTAGCTATAGCTATTCAACACTGTAACAGTGTACTATTATCTAATTCCTAGCATATTCTTATGCCTAATGGTAACAAAACATTGAGTAAGAATGTTGGCACAACATCAAGATATTGAGTTAAACCATCTTCTAGGTTGGAAGGACCTATTTGTGTCCGGAATGGAAGCAAGAGCTAATTACATTCTCTGAATTTCTTGAGAGAATTCGGTCTAATGATGCTACCTCTGTGGAAATTATGTACTAAGCCCAGCATCAATTATTTGATCTGGTAATTTTTTTCGGTTCTATTAATTGCAACTAGGCCTGTTAAGTTACCTAGGTAAATTAGGAGTAAGCTTAAAGGATCAAAATGAGAGAGTAGTTGTGAATCTTTTCATGTTGTGTTGGTAACAACAAGCTTTCCTGTTCTTCCTCAAAAGGGATAGTTTCAATCCCATAAGAACCTGATGCACTAAAATATTTGTTGCAGATGGTTTTTATGGAGCAAAATTCTCCAACAACTATGTGCTGAGTTAGTAGAAACAAATTCTGACTTTTAGATTTAAAGCAGAAGTCTATAAGAGAAAATACTAGCTAAAATCCATGACATTTTGGCTTTTAAAAATCTTTGTAAGTTCAAAGCTAAACTTGTAGTTGTTTTAATCGGATGTGAACACCGAATATGTTCAACTTGTACTTGGCAACATCACAGTCATAATGACCACCAATTATATACAGAAAACAAACAATAACACTAAATATAAAGTTCAAATTATGTCTTGCTCAAAACAAAGGAAGTTGCCCATATTTGCCCCTTAACTATCCTGATGTACAACTTATACATTATCACAGGATACATCATATCACAAAGAGGACATAGAATACACGAGACTAGAAACAATAGAATATGAAAAGTTGCAGAAAAATCTAAAAAACATTAGATTGACGACAAAGAATAAACATATCTACCGTTTCTAAAAATACCCAAGACAAAAATTGGGTAAAATATATTTCCAAACAAAAAGGCATGTAGTTACTCAATCAAAAAAGGTGAAAATTACGGTTAATATAAAAAAAGAGTCTCAATTAGCAAGGAGAGGTTATTGAAATCCAACCCACCGACCAAATTAGCAAGGAGAGGTTATTGAAATCCAACCCAACGATCAGCACAGTGACGTCGGAGCTTCTGCCTAGTCCAACCAACACCCAAATTAGAATGTAGGGTTTACTTATGAAATTATAATTTAACCCAAACTTTGTTGTGAAACGTATTTTAAAAAAAATGGTGGGAAATAATGGGAGAAAGAGGGGGAACGAAATCCTTACAATTTTAATTTTTAGTAAATTGATTAACTTTACTTAGGGAAAAAATGGTGGAAAATAATGTTTGGGAAGGAGTTGGAGGAACAAGCTAAGCCATATTTTTTTTATTTGGAGAAATAATTTAACCCAAACCCTGGTCATTTTAAGCCACGTTTTTTTTATTTGTTTGGAGGGTTAATTTAATTCAAAACCTTGCCATTTGAATATTTACTAAAATATGATCCATTTTATATATTGATTCACCCATAATCCTTACACACCTACTTGATATATAATTATTTCTATATTCAAGTTTCGACGTGTCTGCTTCAGCTATTTACTTCAATCGTGATTTTACTATATCACTCCTAATTAATTATTATAAGTTATTTATATATTAATAATTAATAATATTTAATAAAAAATTAAAATAAATATTTATGACGACACTGGTTGAACCAACTAGCTTTGTCGCATATGCTTCAGTTGCCTGCTTCAACCATGATTTTATTATATCACCCTAATTAATTATTATAGGTCCTTTATATATTAAAATTTAATAATATTTAATTTTAAAAAAGTAAAATAGATATTTATGACGTGTCTGCTTCAGCTGCTTCAACCGTAATTTTACATATCACCTCTAATTAATTATTATAAGTCATGTAAAATTAAAAAATTAATAATATTTAATGAAAAAAAGATAAAATAGACATAAAAGGATAAATTAACTCTTGATGTTTTAAATTAACGTGACATCTTATGACATTTATGACATGTCTAATTCGGCTACTTCAACAGTAACTTTACTAAATATCAACGCTAATTAATTATTATAAGTCATCTAAATATTAAAAAAATAATCATAATTAATAAAAAAGATAAAATAGATATAAAATGATAATTAACTCTTGATGTTTTAAATAAACTTGACGCCTTATATGAAGCACATTTTAATCTTTTCAGAAGTATTTTTTTATAGTAATTTTGTTATATCACTTCTAATTAATTGTTGTAAGTCATTTAAGACATGTATGCTTCAATGTTTCAATCATAATTTTACTATATCACCCATAATTAATTATTATGGTCATCTAAGCACTGTGCTACTTAAATTAGAATAGAAGAAAGTATTGTAAATCAAAATAATTAAGAACTTAAATTATTTAAAAAATATAATTGGCTTTCAATGTCACAAAAGTTTGGACAAGAAGAGTGATATATACTATTTGAAAATTTCATAAAAAGTATTATAAATTATAGTAGTTAACAGAATATCTAAAAATAAATTATTTTTGTATATATATATTTCAAAAAAATACGTAAAATAAGCTATAAATCAAAATTATTAATAACTTAAAAAATTTAAAGATTTATTGGTCGTTTTCCTTGGCTTCATTTTTTCCCTCCATTTTAATTTATTATTTTTATCTGTTATATATTTCCAAAAACAACGTAAAAATTCCTAAAAATCATAATAATTAACAACTTAAAAAATTTAAAATATATAAAATATTTGGTTGACTCTTGAAATTATATCAGTGGCACTTAAATTAGATTAAAGAAAAGGTATTATAAATCACAATAATTAAAAAGTTAAATTCTTTTTAAAATATAATTAAGTATAATGCTACAACAGTTTGGGCAAGGAGAGTAATGTATATTATTTGAAAATTACATAAACAATATTATACATTACAATAGTTAATAATTTAAAGTATCCCCCCAAAAATTAATTTGTTATATATTTTAAAAAGTACGTAAAAAATACTATAAATCATAATAATTAACAACTTAAAAATTTAAAAGATATAAAATATTTGATTGACTCTTAAAAATTATATTAGTGCCACTTAAATTGAAATAGAAGAAAAGTATTATAAATTACATTAATTAAGAACTTAAATTATTTTAAATATATAATTGGCTATCAAAGCCACAAAAGTTTGGACAAGGAGAGTAACACATATTATTTGAAAATTACAAAAAAAATATTATAAATTATAATAGTTAACAACTTAAAAAGTCTCCCAAATTATCATATATTCTTATAATTTAGCATCTAATTGGTATCAAATTTTGAATATTTACTTTTAAATTTTAAAATAGTACTCTAAATATAATCGATGTCAAGCCCATGCTCACATGCCCCGCCCCCTAGTATTAAAATATGGGTAAATCAATACTAATTTAATTAATGAAATATTTATTAAGAATATCATTAAAAGCTAAATTTATTCTTTACCGATTTTATAAGACCTATTTTTTCATCATATTAATATAAAAATAATCACATTAAACCTTATACTATTTTTCTTATAGTTATTTGTCAAATTGACTCTTATAATGTGAATTGTTACAAGCTAAAAAGGAAAGAAGTCGGTATAAGCTGGTACTCCATTTTTTTTTTTAAATTTCAATTGTAAATCAACCATTGTTACTAAAACCTTTGCTAAGTAAATATAACAATAGAGAGTTGAGATATAAAACTCGTGAACATCCCTATATGTGAGTTGCAAATTAATGATTGAGTAAATCCATGTAAAAAAAAAAAATACATTGTTGAGTTAGAGTTATTAAAAAGGCGAATTTTGTAAGTTATTTTACCGCTGAAAAATTGATTTCTTGAAAACATTTGTGGATTACAATACACCACTCAAAGTATATTAGGATAATATGTATTATGAGGGATATTTCTTTAATATTTTTTTTTATCTTTTGGATAATGATTTAGTTTAATTCTTTGACCTTATATTTTTTTTTTTTGTGAGAATATGAATTCTTGAAAAAAGTTTTGGATTATAATACTTCCTGACCAAAGTAAATTAGGATATTACTATTTTACGGTGTTCTTTGGCAAATTTATATTAATTTAACTTAAATATTTAGAGTATAAAAGTCCTTCAATATTTGAAGTATATTTTGGTCAACCAACATTTATATTCATGTTTTTATAATAGTATAGATAAATGGATAAATATGTTGATAAATCAAAAATAATTCTTATAAATATTATTAATACACTAATACTTAGTATAGTTATCAAAATATATATTAAAATATTATTCGCTAATATTACTTAATGACATCGCTAATACTTACGGTTAGTATAATTGTCAATGTATAACTTAGCAGTCAATAATATTTCTAAAAAATCATTAGTAATTTTTACTTAGTTTAACTATCGTATAAGTTAATCAATAATATTATTTTAATAAAGATATTAAAGATACTCTTTTATTTTGTTGTAGTTATTGATATATAGATTAATCAGTCAATAATATCGTGTGGTATATCTCTACTTAGTGTAGTCATCAAATTATAAGACGATCAGTCAATAACATTACATAAGAATATCACTTATTCACTTCTATTTATACAATATAACTATAAGCTAATCCATTACTTATAGTATTACTTATACCACTAATAGACCATTTTTTTCCATTATCAAATTAATTATAAGTTAATATAATTCATCAACTTTTATTAAGAATACGACTAAAACATTTCTACTTATTCTAATTATCACTACAACATATATACACACACACGCGCGTGCGCGCACACACACACACACACACATACGTTTGGTTATGTGTAGAAAAATAATGTAATTTAATAGTATGAAAAGAAAAAAAAGTTTTAAAGCAATTATTGAGAGATCAAATAATTGATATCATTGCTATTGTTTTTTCTGCAAATCTATAATATGATTATTTATTAAATACTTATAAATTTTACATAATTAATTTAGTGAGAAACTTCCCTCACTACAAAGAAAAAAAATCACAACATAATTATGTGTATCTTATGAAGAATTCTTGGATAACTTATATTTAATTTACATTTATTTTTTTTATTAATGCATTGTCACCAACTAAAAAACTACTTAAAATTATATTTAAATTTTCTTTGAAATATGAATTTATTTGTTATTATTTAGCGAGGGAAATCCCTCGCTATAACAAATTTAATATTAGCTTTTTATTATCATTATATTTTAGTGAGGGATGTCCCTCTCCGCCTTTAAAAAAAATAAAAATAAAAATATTAAATATTATATTTAAACTTTCTTTGAAATATGAATTTATTTGTTATTATTTAGCGAGTAAAATCCCTCGCTATAATAAATTTAATATTAGTTTTTTATTACCATCATATTTTAGTGAGTGACGTCCTCTTCACCTTTTAAAAAGATGAAAATGAAAATATTAAAAATTATATTTAAATTTTCTTTGAAATATGAAGGTATTTGTTATTATTTAGCGAGGAAAATCCTTCGCTATAACAAATTTAATATTAGTTTTTTATTATCATTATATTTTAGTGAGGGATGTCCCTCTTTGCCTTTTAAAAAGATGAAAATGAAAATATTAAAAATTATATTTAATATTTTTTTTGAAATATGAATGTATTTGTTATTATTTAGCGAGGGAAATCCCTCGCTATAACAAATTTGATATTAGTTTTTTATTATCATCATATTTTAGTGAGGGATGTCCCTCACCTTATTTTAAAAAAAATAAAAATTAAAATATTTAATTTGTATGAGGGACAATGTTGCAAAGTCCCTCACAATTTCAACGTACAATTTGTTTCTTGCTAACCTTGGTAGCTAATAGCGAAGTTTTTAGTAGTAGAGCATCGTTCAATGATACATAGACTGGAGAAAAACAAGAAACAAAGAGAACTTTAGAACAATGCCAAATTATTGTATTGCATCCAAACATCCACAACATAAATATTTCAATTCCAGACTTCACTTTGAATTATTGCCAACAACAACAACAACATACCCAACAAAATCCCACAAGTGAGGTGGGAAAAATAGAGTTTATACAAACCTTAGAACCACCTTGTGGAGGTAGAGAGACTGTTTCCGAAAGATCCTCCGCTCAAGTGCAACAAATCCAGGAAAAAAGAAGGAAACAGTGACGAAAAAATAACAACCAATACGAAAATAGTGTAAAGTCTACAAGAGAGAAACACAAACAAGAACAAAATTGTACAATAGTCGAAACACAATAAACAACGGATTATGATAGATATCACAAGCATGGGTTGCAATTCAGTAGCTAGTATGAAGACAAACAACAAGAAGCCTAAACCCTCAAAAAGAAAGACAACACTCCTACCAGACTAACATTCTACCCTAACATGCGTCCTCCATACCCTCTTATTTATGGTCCATCTCCTCAGTAACCTAAAGTTGTGCCATGTCCTGTCTAATCAACTCTGCCCGATACTTCTAAGGGATACCTCTACCTCTCTTCGTACCAATTATCCAACCTCTCACACCTCCTTATTGGGGCGTATGCACCTCGACTCTTCACATGTCCAAATCATCTCAATCTTGCTTCCCTCTTCTTGTCCTGTATGGAGGCCACTTCCATATTTTCTTGAATATTCTCATTCCTAATCTTATCGCACCTAGCATTTCCACACATGCACCTTCACATCCTCATCTCTTCAATATGCATCTCCTGAACATGGGTGTTTTTTACTGATCAACACTACCCAACATGCATCTCTGAATCATTGCCATGAATATAATATTTTAATTGCAAAATTCGTATAATTCTTGAGCTAACCAGTCCTAATATATGTTTTGCATTCAATGTGAAGCTGAAGAAGTATTTCAACTTTGATTTCTCTCAACTTTAATTTCTCCAAAATAAGTAGGTCGGATAACCAACCACATCAAAACTTTTCATGCAATCTAAGTAGTAATCCTTTAAATTAGAATGAATTATCTGAACTATATAGATCTGCAGAGGACTCTGATTGACAATATTATCCAGAAAAATCAGGAATCAGAGATAGCATGTTTAGATTCTTACCATCTTGCAAGTGCGCCAGGTGTATCAATGTTTGCAAGCGCAATTGAAGTTCACTATTTTCAGCAGCCAGAACATTTATGTATCTATTTTATATGGAAAACAAATGCAGATATCTCAAAATCCAGCTTTTAAATAAATGTATTAGACATGAAAGAAATAGAATGAGTTGAATACATATTAATTATGTATGTATACATTCATATGTTGATGTTGCATATACACGACGAAGAAAATGAGATGTTGCATATACATCTCTTCAATCACACTCATCCCCGTTCCTTTCTTTCTTTTTAGATGGTAACAAACCCTGTTCCTAAAAACTAAAAGAATGCAATACATATAGAAGAGAAGAGGGAATCGTATAGCAAGCTCGCTGACTGCCTGTTTGCCCAAATCCTGTAGCATAGTAAAGCAAAGAAGAGGATCTGAGAATACAGGACATTTGTTTGAGCCATGCCAGAAAATCTTTAAAAATGATAGAGGAAGACTTCAAAGCAGGAAGCTTCAAGTACAATAAAATGTTCCAGCTGAATTAAATATAATTAAGGCATTGAATACAGATGGGTTGAGTTAACAGTCTGCTTTAAGAGCTTGTTCAGTACAAAATTTTAGACCTTGAGAGGAAAAAAAGCACCAGTCAAATACAACAACAATAATAAGAAACCCGGTATATTTTCACAAAACGGGGTTTGGGGAGGGTAAACTGTACGTAGTCCGTACCACTACCTCAGAGATGATCTAGAGAGTTGTTTCCAAAAGACCCTCGGCCCAAGACAAAAATATTATAGAGAAGGACATATTATAAGAACAAGAAACAATTGGTAAAAATAAACAAATAATAATAAAAAAATAAGCCTACCACCATGGGCGGACCCACATATGGACCTCCGGGTGCTCAAGCACCCACTAACCTCGTATCAACTTTATATCTCTTTATAGAAATTAGGAAGAATGCTAGACAATCTAACAGTGAGCACCCATAGATACAAGTGATTGGTTGGTCTAGTGGTTGTTTGGGTGTGCTCAAGGTTGTTTGGATTTTTTGGTCTTGAGTTCGATTCTCACTCAGTATATATTTTATTTTAATTTTAGTAATCAATTATTCTCTCCTTATTTACTACTTATTCACTTTAAACTTTCTTTTAGTTTTTTTCTCCCTTAACCGGTGTATTATTGTTCCTTTTCCCCTTTCACTCAATTTTCTTGAAAAAAATGTTTTATACAAAAAAAAAGTCTTTTCCTTTTTCCTTTATCAAATATAGTATTTGTTGCAGCTTTTTTTTTATTGATTTTTCTTGCTACGAGTTCCAATGTGATTGTCCTTTTTATAACAAGTATTAAATATATGCATTTATATTTTGTAATTGATAGCTAAGTTGGGGTAGAGTTGGGTAAAGTCATTCATTCAAATTTTTTTGGTAGAAATATTATGCTATTTGTTCATGCTATATATATTGGACACTATTTGACTTCTTTATGTATTTGCTTTTTGTATCCTGAATTCCTTAGTAAATACTCGTGCTTTTTGAATTTTGAATCCCTTAGTGAATAGTTGACCCACCATTTTTAAGCCAAGAAAGCATCTACTATCTTTAAATCCTGGATCGATCACTGCCTACCACAAATTAAAGTAATGCCACACTCACCTCATTTTAACAACAAACATCACCAAAATTCAAAGACCAAGACACTACAAGCAAAATACTACAACAACTGAAATAGATAACAAGACAAAACACACCAATGTACTATCAGAATCACACTCTAACTACTACCCATCCAACTTATTCACATTTCTATCTAGAGTCATATACTTGATAAGCTGTAACTTCTCCATTTCATGTCTAACTATTTCCTTCAATATTTCTTTGGTCTACCTCTATTATACCTGAATCTATCCATAGCCAACCTGTCACATCTCCGCACTTTGGCATCTCCTCATCACATGCCCAAGCCATCTAAAATTCACTTCCAGTCTCTTTTCTTCCACCGAAGTCACCCTTATCTTATGTCGGAATCTTATTTCTGATCCTATCTTGCTTAGTTAATCCACACATTTAATACAACATCCTCATCATCGTCATCTTCATCTTTTTGATATGAGTATTCTTGATTGACCATCACTCTACCCCTACAAGATAACATGTTTAATAGCCACTCTGTAGAAGTTCCCTTTTAAGTTTAGAGGCACCTTCTATCACATAAAATTACAAAAGAGAGCCTCTAATTCATCGATCTTACACCAATATAGTGGGTGGCATCCTCATTAATTTCACTATATACTTGGATGATAGACTTAAGATACTTGGAACTATCTCTTTTTGGAATGGCCTGGGTATCGAGCTTCCTATCGTATCAGCCTTTTGTGTTCCCTCACTAAACTTGCACCCTAAATGTTCAATCTTGGTCCTACTTAACCTAAATACTTTAGCCTCTAGGATCTGCCTCCAGACCTCCAACTTAGTAGTAACTCATTTACGACTCTCTTCAATCAAAACTACATGATCCTTATATAACACTCACTATGACAACTAATTTACCACATCAGTACATCGGTTTGTCTCCAAACATCAAATTTATCATTAAATCCTCTATGACTTTCATAAATCAAAACTACATGATCCTTACATAATACACATTATGACACCTAATTTCCATATTAGTACATCCATTACCAAGGGAAATAAATATAGACTTAGATTCTATTTCAGATACAACCATATCAGTGCAAGAAAGTAATCTAAGTCAACTCATACAATTCTATCCCAAGTCTTAGTCCCATCATACAAGTCCTTTATCGACCCAGTGTATACCATACGAACACCTTTAGCGTCCAAGCACCTCCATAGAACCTCTCTAGGACCCTGCCATAAGCCTTCTCTAAATCGATAAACACCATGTGTAATACAATTCAACCAGTCTCCACATGAGATTAATGTCTTTTATTGTTGAATAACCTGATATGAATCTAAACTGATTCTCAAAAATAGTTATGCTCCTCATCAACCTCAACTCAACTATCCTTTCCCAAATATTCATAGTTTGGTTCAACAACTTGATATCCCTATAGTTGTTACAATTGAATATCATACTTTTTTCTTATACAATGGAATAATTGTACTCCATCTCCAAGGTTGGGGTATCTTTGCTATCCTAAAAATAACATTAAATAACTCGATCAACCACTCTATACTTGTTCTTCTTGTGCTCTTTCAAAGATCCACTAAAATCTTACTTTGCCCAATATCTCTATCCCTACACATCCTGTGAATAACACCCTTAACCTACTTGACCTTAATACGCCTACAATAACCATAATCGTAGTGCCTCTCAGAGTGCTCCAACTCCACCACTATAATTCATTTGTCCCTTTTTTTGTTTAAGAGTTTGTAGAAGTATGACTGTTATCTCTTTTTAATGAGAACCTTTTCCACCAATACATTGTCATCCATACCATTGATGAACTTTACTTGGTCAAGATCACATGTCCTTCGTTCCCTAGCCTTGTCTAGCCTATGTAACCTTTTATCACTGCCTTTATCTTTTTATTATGCATACAAGCTTTTGAAAGTTGTTGTATTAGCTGTCGTAACCAATAAATTAGCCTCTTTCCTAGCCATCTTATCCTAGACTTCTTATACTTTTTCCTACTTTTTTGTATCTTCTCCTCGATTGTATTTTTCATCAACTTCTTGTAAGCCTCCTTCTTGCCTCCATATTCCCCTGCACTATTTTATTCCACTAATAATTCCCTTGATGCCTTCCAGATCGACCTTTTGAGAAACCCAACACCTCTTTGGTGATCTCCCTAATGTAACTGCCAGCCTTATTCCCATATTGTGTGTATCCCCACTTCTCTCTCAGGCCCCCTATATATATATTACCTTTTACCGATCTCTAAAGCACTAGCTATAGTTAAGTTACCCCATTTATCCTAGGTCAATCATCAATAACCCTCTTCTTTTATATCTAAATCCATCATCAAAAACCACTGTTAAGTCAAAACATTCTCACTTGGGATAACCTTACAATCTTTACAAAAACCTTTATACCCCTTTCTAAGAAGTAAAAGTGGTATATGTTTCTTAGCCACCAAAATAAGAAAGGTACCAAGTATTCCCACTTTTAATCAGAAGATCAAATTCACACCATCAACCTAAAAGCACTAGAAAATTCAAGAAGTGAAATTCCATCTTTGATCTTTTTTACAAAATCAAAGCCTTCATGTACATTATCATAACCCTATGATGATGACTCGATGTGCCCATTAAAATCATATTATGTGAAAAGCTTCTCGGTGATTGGACATCTCTCACTACCTCATCTAAAACCTCTTCTTCACCTCTTCGTCCAAGCCTACCTACAGTTGCATATGCACTAATAATATTTAAAGTAGACTCTCTAATGACCAACTTAGTTGAAATCATCCTATTATTAACTCGCCTAACCTCTACTACCTGCTCTTTATGCTTTTCATATATGAAGATTTCTACCTCATTCCTATTGTCATGCTTCTCGAGAACCATAAATTATACCCATCTTCATCTCATGCCTTAAAACTAATCCATTTGGTCTCTTGAACATAAGCTATATTAATCCTTCTTTTCACTAGTTCTATAAACTTCCCTTGCAAAGTCACTATGTTCCAAGACCCTAATCTCAACCTATAATCTGTCTTAAACTACTTACTCCTCATGCTCCAATCCCCACTCCAACCTTATACTCGACCTTAGCCCTAACCTCACTTAGAACCTGACCCCAATCCTAACCCAGGCATATGACATAACCCTAGTCTACCAACATCCACTAAAGCCACCAAAACCAGAATTGACAACAACATTTACAACATGTTATATCAGAAAAAATATTTTCACCCTCGAAAGGAAGGATTTATTTTTGTTAGAAAAGCAACAGATGTCGAAAGAGAATCAATGGTATAGCAATTATCAGGAAAAAGGAAAAAATGGTGTAGTATTTCGTACATATGAGATATTTTGCTTTCCACACAAGGAATGTACAGAATTCTAAGCTATCTTGGAATACTTAGCTGTAACAAATAGGATATCATTCTGAAATGGAT
The DNA here is from genome assembly GCA_030864225.1 of Capsicum baccatum var. pendulum. Lineage (NCBI taxonomy): Eukaryota > Viridiplantae > Streptophyta > Magnoliopsida > Solanales > Solanaceae > Capsicum > Capsicum baccatum. The sequence goes on from CM061550.1 coordinate 80,961,900, forward strand.
TTTAGATAACCTAGTATATCTTTATGAAATTCTCTCTCAAGAAAACCCTAGAACCTCAAAACTTAACCTCCAAGTAATCAAATTTCCTTCATTCTTTTTTCCAAGATATCTCAATATTAAGGATTTCCAATTCAAGAACTTCAAGGGCCCATCTTTAAAAGATCAAATAGGAATTCAAGATTAAGCTTTTTATTCAACTTCATCAAGTAAGGTATGTGGGGTTTATGAACAAGGATATTCTTTCATCTTTATGCCCAAAACTAGTTTTTAATTACAAATTTACATGATTTTGTATGAATATACATGAGTTTAAAATTGGGGTTTATACCCATTATTCTTATTTTCATGATTATGAGATTTCAAGTGATTTAGAAGTTGAATTGCATGTCTATTTTCGTATTTTCATACTTATTGCAGTAAATTCTAGATTTTGAGTTGAATTATCAATAGTTACCTTATCAAGCATGAACATTATGATGTTTTAACATGAATTTGATGCATGGGTTACTAAGCCCTAATTGTATATTGTTATTTCAAGTTTAATTGTTCTATAAGCACCTTATGGCTAGATTATTTTTAGATTTTTGATAAAGATTTGGTATTTTGATGTCAGCTTAGATATAAAATCCACTCTACAGTTTCAGATTACAATTTAACTTAGCAATTATACAGTTAGTTTTTGTAACAAACCATTATACTAGATTTTAAAGTGGATTTTCAATAGAATGAGCATACAGATTAAAAAGAGTAGTATTTAGCTTGGGTATTCCATATGCCCCAAAACTATGAGATAATATAGGTTTAGATTATCAAATTATTCCCATTTCAATATGGATGACAGATACAGATATGATCACTTAGATTAAGTTGTACTCCTTAGTAAGAGTATGGCACCTCTCCCTAATATGAGTTTTTTCCATAAAGGAACTAGACGTTGAACTGCATGATAGCTCACATGGCTTATGTCAATTTGAAGAACCTCCTTAATAGTAAAAGCAAATAAATAACTTTTGAGTGAATTTTCCTACAGCTTACAGAAAAGAGTAAAGAATAACAAAACAACTCTTAGAAACTAAGTATAAAGGCTCACAACTTCACTCAGTTATTGCTTTAAAGAAAGACATTAGCTACAGACTTCAATTTCCAGATTTCAAATATAAAAATGAGTCCTTTCTACACTTATACATCATGATTTACTAATAGAACACTAGTAAAGATTATAGAACTAAATGTTATGACTCACTAGATTTATAAAATATGATTTACTACTTATGATTATGATCCTCTATTTTTCAGATATTCCAGCATATGTGAGTCATCTATATTTAGCATGCATTTTCTTACAGATTATGATGTTGTTGAGACATTGTTTAACTTATACATTCACCATCATATACTCAGTATATTCTCAAAGTATTGATCCACATATACGTCTATGTGCTACATTATCACATAATGTAGGTTCAGGTGCTCACTTCCAGCAACATGAGTGATTTTGAGAATCTCTATCTATATCTTGACAGTTTGTGAGTCCTCATAGTTTAAGGACTTAGTCTTTCAATTTTTTTAGCTTATTAGTATAGATAATTCAGTATTTTCAGACAGTTCGAGTCAGCTAGGGGCTTGTCCTAGTGTAACGCTCTGATTTTTCTGAACTAGAATGCTACACGATGCTTATGACCCCGAAGGATGACAACCCAACCCATGACTGATATCTATACCTATACACTATATAATATATATGTAAAATATGGAAACATAAACAATAGGCCATAAGGTTCAACTGAATGAAGTATCTGACTAATCAAAACATCCATATGGGGTAACGAATACCCAAAACAACTGAAGTCTGAATCTAAAATATAAAAGCCTCCAAACACTATCTGAGTAAGGAGTTGAAGGAAAAAGTCTCCAAATAACTCCGTAAACTAAAAGCTAACTGAAATAATAAATAAAGTCAAATGATATCATCCTTAAATGAAGGGGACTCACTACAACTCTATATGCTAAAATAAGACTGCTACTACTGATCTGGAACTCGTGTCTCTAAGCCTATGGTGTAACATAAAAAAAGCACCATAGCGCAAATGTGTTAGTACAACTGAAAGTACTGAGTATACGAGTGAGGTAGGCTAAATGTAAAGGGTTACATGCATGAGCAATACTAACTGATTGACTAATATAGATGTGAGAGTGCAAGCATGCATATATAGTATCTGAGATCGTGAATACATGGTAGTTGGATTTGTACGCTAATACATGGTTTATTGATATCTAACATGACTAGAACGGAAATTCTAATAACATGGGCTACTGTGTCTAAGAATCCTAAATTTGATGGAACTATTTGAGTTTCGTACTATAACTGAATTGACTGTATCTGACAGTCCTGGTATACTGAAGTTTGAAGAACTATCTGAGTTCTTTTACTAAGACTAAGACTGAAACTGTGGGAGGTAGTTGTTTAACCGACATGCCCCATGTATGCCAATATAGCTAGGCTGGGGTCCAATCTCTGCCCTAACTGGAAGGGTGTCAATACCACGCCACTAGTTAAGACAGGCTGTGAGAACCCTCTACTGGCAGTTACTCAAAATGAGAATGGTGGGAACCCTCTACTGGTAGGTAGGACACCTCATATACCCTCAACTAGCAGGTATGATATCTTCACATATGCTAGATACATAGTTCTGGAATGCAAGAATTACCTCTAGAAATGACACCCTCTACTGGCAGGTGAGTTCCCATCATTGGGTTCACTTGGTGATAACTTCTAATCCCAACTGAAGAGACTGAACATGATTAACTGACTGGGCATAGACTGAGCTTACTAAATTCCATTGACTGATGGAATACTACTGATATCTGATAACTGTCTGAGATCATGAAGTTTCCTGAGTCACATGACTGACTGAATTCTACTGAATCATGGCTTGATTTCAGATATCATGAAAACATGACATGGCTCTAGGCACAAAACTATATTTTTTGAGTATGAGTACCCCCGGGACTCGATGGAAGGAAACTGACACAACATAACTTACTTGATCATGAGAACAGAGTTCACAATTTATAACATTATAAGTAGGGGATATTATACTAGATGTATCTCCCAACATCTTATGCATGGTAGGGAGTGAATATATATCATGTACATATTGTATAAATCCATTATCATGAACGCTTTATACCACAACAATAACAACACAACATTAGCATGGAATTTATATTGAATCATAATGGTTAACATCCACTTGCCATTTAGATACTATTGAGCCATGGAAACATAATTTCTAGTATTCTAGGAATTTTATCAAACACCTTGCATGCACTCTTTAAGGCATAGGTGTATTCATAAATTTCACCATATTAAGCTACCCAAATTCATGGGTTCCAACTAACATGATCATAACCTCCATGAAAACACATCAAAATACTACTCTATACCACAAATACTAACCAAACATAAATATGATCATATCTCCACAAAACAATAAAAATTTAGTATTTAAAGATTGATTCTTGAACTCCACAGATGAAAGGGATCAATGGATGAACACTATGCATACCTTAGATTAAAAATACATCAAAGTTAATGGTGAAATAGGCTTGAATCTTGATGTTCCCAATTGAACACTAGGTTTGTTCTTGATGATTTTGTAGAGGATTTCAACAAAAGGAGTATATTTAGGTGTTTAGAAACTTTAACCACGTGTTTTGGGGTTTATATATGGGTAGAAAAGGACCAAAATACCCTTAGAAACATAGAGGTGCAAATTTTGAAAACTGGGCACCCTATCGGAGTTGCAAGCTGACGCCCAGCTAGTCTTACGCTCTAGCCAGGGTGACGCCTTGCTTAGAGCGGTGCTCTAGCTTGGGCGACTCGGGCCCATCGCCCTGAGCTATTGGTTTGGGCACCTAAACATGCCCTTACGCTAATCCAAAAATTCTAAAACTACCGTGGGATGTACTACAACTTTCCCCATCACAACGCAACTTGAAAATTAGAAAACGAAGGTTGGAAAAGTCATCAAATAAATCCCCGAAGTTCGGAGGTTTAAAATGAGACTAAATGTTGAACACTTGGCTAAAATTTTCTAAGTGTTGGACCTTATATTAAGCTTCAAAGAGCTAAATGAGATGAATATGAATACAATGTTTTTGTGGGGTCTTATAATATCTCCCCCTTGGTAACATTCGTCCTCGATTGAGACTGACTGAGAGGGGAAATAATAGACTATACAAGACCTGAACATGAATGACTGAAATATGATCTCACAACTGACATAAATGATAAACTGAATATATCATACTAAACATGCATATCTGATGCATGATTATATACTAGAATGATACATATATCCATGACTGAATATGCAATGGAACTTGATACCAAGTTTACACTAGGAACATGATCATGAAATTGATAACTAAGTTTGTACTGAATATTGAGCTTAAAACCGTATAAGCTTAAGGAGAACTGTCACCTTGAGGTTGATCTAGATTGGCGGAGAAGAGGTAAGGATACTTAGTACGCATTTCTACTTCTGTTTCCCAAATAACTCCCTCAACGGACTGATTTCGCTAGAGCACTTTGACTAGAGGGACTTATTTGTTCCTCAGTCTACGAGTCTGATAGTCTAGAATTTTAATCGGAATTTCCTCATAAGAGAGACTGTTCTGAACATCAATACTCTGAATAAGGACTACAATAGATTGGGCACCTATGAACTTCTTGAGCAAAGAGACATGAAAGACTGGATGAACTGAAGCTAGATCTGAAGGCAACTTAAGCTCATAAGATAACTTCCTAAAACAACTGAGAATCTTGAAGGGACTGACATAACGAGAACTAAGCTTTCCCTTCTTGCCGAATATCCTCACTCCCTTCATGGGAGAGATCTTAAGATATATATAATTACTAATCTTTAACTCGATTTCCTTTCTACGTACATCTGTATAGGACTTTTGTCGGCTCTGAGTAGACTGAAGTCTTTCTCTGATCAACTGGATTTTTTCTAAGGCTTCGAATACTAAGTCAGGCCCTATGGCTGAGGCCTCACTAGCTTTAAACCACCCAAATGGAGATATGCACCTCCTACCATAGAGAAATTTAAGTGGAGCCATATGAATACTGGAATGATAGCTATTGTTGTATTCAAAGTCAATCAAAGGCAAGTGGTCATCCCAACTTCCCTTGAAATCAAATGCACACGCCCTTAGCATATCTTCTAGAGTCTAAATGGTCCTTTCTGCTTGACCATCTATCTGAGGATGAAACGTTGTACTGAGATGGACTCGAGTGCCAAGACTCTTTTGGAATGCTTTCCAGAAGTGAGAGATGAACTAGGTATCTCTATTTGAGATAATAGATAACGGAACACCATGTAATCTAACCAACTCCCTGATGTAGAGTTTGGCATAATCCTCGGCTGAATAAGAGTTATGGACTAGAAGGAAATAAGCAGACTTGGTCATCTTTTCTACAATGACCCAAACGGAATCATGTTGATGATAAGTTCGAGGCAAACCCATCACAAAATCTATGTTTACTTCTTCCCACTTCCAAGTAGGAATGGTGAACTCCTGCATGGAACCACTAGGCTTTTGATGCTCTATCTTAACCTGCTGACATGTAGAGCACTTAGCCACAAAAGCTGCAATATCTCTCTTTATTCCACTCCTCCAATAGATATCTAGTAAGTTGTGGTACATCTTACTGGCCCCTATATGAATAGAGTATCGCACACCATGCACCTCTGTAAGAATTCGCTGAGGCGACCCTGACAATGAAGGACACCATCTCCTCCATAGGAGAAAACCTCAACCTTCTGACCTTTGACTGACTCTTTTAACTTGACTAGGTTGGGATCTCTATCTTATTTTTCTTTCACCTCGGAAACTAGAAATGATTCTAAATTACTCTGAACACATACACCACCCTCTGAAGAATCAGCTAAGCGAACGCCTAGTATGGTAAGCTGATGGACTTTCTAAGCTATCTTCTTCTTTCTATCCTCAATGTGAGAAGCACTACCCATGGAGAGTCTAATGAGAGCGTCAGCCATAATTTTGGCCTTGCCTAAATGGTAAAGGAAACTCATATCATAATCTTTCAAAAGATCTAACTACCTTATTTGACAAAGATTGAGATCTTTTTAGGAAAAGACATACTGGAGACTCTTATGATCTGTGAAGACATCTACATGAACTCCGTAGAGATAATGCCTTCAAATCTTCAAGACAAATCTATGGTTGCTAACTTAAGATCATGAGTAGAATAATTCTTCTCATGGGGATTTAACTATCTAGAGACGTAGGCTATGAACTTACTATACTGCATTAGGACACAACCTAAACCCACTCTGGATGCATCACAATACACCATGAACCCATCCGAACCATCTGGTAATGCTAGAACTGGGACTGAGGTGAGTCGAGTCTTCAACTCCTAAAAACTCTTCTCAAAAGGATCCGACCACTGAAACTTGACCTTCTTCTGAGTTAATCTATACATAGGGGATGCAATAGAAGAAAATCCTTCAACAAACTGCCTGTAATATCCAGCACAACCCAAGAAACTCCCGATATCTGATAGAGATATGGGGCGTGGCCAGTTTCTTACCACTTCGGTCTTCTGAGGATCTACTCTAATGCCATAACTAGAAATGATATGGCCAAGGAATTCTACTAACCTTAGCCAAAATTTGCACTTATTGAATTTAGAGAATAGCAGATGATCTTTGAGAGTCTGAAGAATAATTCTGAGATGGTTTGAATGATCGTGCTCAGTACGAAAATAGATCGGAATATCATCTATGAAGACTATGACGAACATGTCTAAGTACTTCTTGAACACATGGTTCATCAAGTCCATGAAAGCTACAGGGGCATTGTAAGACCAAATGACATGACTAAGAATTCAAAGAGACCATATCGAGTACGGAAAGTTGTCTTCAAAATGTCACATTCTCTAACTCTAAGCTTATGGTAGCCTGATCTGAGGTCTATCTTGGAGAAATAACTGGCACCTTAAAATTGGTCAAGCAAGTCATCTATTCTAGGAAGTGGATACCTATTCTTGATCGTGACTTTATTGAGATGATGGTAATCAATGCACATTCTGAGAGAACCATCTTTCTTGCGAATGAATAAGACTGGTGTGCCCCACGGGGAAAAACTAGGTCTAATGAATCCCTTATCCAAGAGATACTTCAGCTGTTCTTTTAGTTCCCTGAGTTTTGTTGGTGCCATTTTGTATGGTGGAATGGAAATAGGCCAAGTATCTAGAAAGTGATCTATACCGAAGTCTATTTCCCTTTCGGGAGAAATGCCTAGGAGATCTTCGGGAAACATATCTAAATACTCATTAACCACTGGGACAAATTCAAATCTTGGACATTTCGAACTAGATTCACCGACATGCATAAGATGATAAACACACCCCTTAGATATCATTTTCCTTGCCCGAAGGTCAAAAATAAGCTGACCCCTGAAAGATGAAGTACTACCCTTCCACTCTAGGGCGGTCTTATTCGGGAACTAAAACTGAACTATCCTGTTTCTGCAGTCGATTGTTACATAGCAGAAATGATGCCAATCCATACTAAGAATGACATCAAAATCAGTCATCTCTAACTCGACTAGATCTGCTAAAGTGAATTTTTGAAATATCATAATCGGGCAGTTCCTATATACCCGCCGAGCTATATTGTTTTTACCCACTAGGGTAGAACTGAAAAGGGCTCTGCTAGAATTTTGAGGATGACTCTGAAAGTGCCTGCTATATAAGGAGTAATAAAATATAAGGATGCACCTGGATTTAGCAAAGCAAAAATATAAACATGAAAGATCTGTAATGTACCAGTAATGACATCAGGAGAATTTTCCTGATTCTATCGGGTCTGAAGAGCATAGAGTCTATTTCGGCATTGCCCACTAGAAGCACTGGAAGTGGTACCCTGCTGGTTCAGGTGACCGGACTGAGTGGTAGAGCGATTTTTCTAACCTTGAGGAACCAATTGTGGATAATCTATAATCCTGTGTCCTGGCTTGCCACATCCAAAGCAAGTATGACTTCCTGCTCTGCAAGTACCCTGATGGTTTTTGCCATAAGTCTGACAACGAGGATAAGTACGGGCATTGATAACACTGACCTGAGACTTAGATCCTAGTGCCCTATCTCTATTTCCATTTATAAAGTTCGGCACTGGGGCACTGATGGAGGAAGGAGATGGAACTACTGGTTTAGGATAAAACTGCTAATGGTTTCCTCCTTCTGATTTGGGTTGTCCAAAACAAAAATTGCCTAACCTTGATGTCTTGTTGTTTCTCTCCCTAGTCTTAATCTTCTGCTTCTCCATTTTTTGAGCATGGGTCATGAGCCTGGCTAATGTCATATCTCTATTTAGAATCACAGACCTGCACTCATTTACCACGCTATCATTCACCCCTAACACAAAATTGCTTATCTTAGCCCTGCTGTCTGCAACCACATGAAGGGAATATCTAGATAACTGAGTAAATATAAGAGAGTACTCTTTAACCATCATATTTCCCTGCCTGAGGTTGATGAAGTCTAGAACTTTTGCCTCCCTCAGCTCTTGGGGAAAGAATCTATCTAAGAAAACCATGACAAATTCCTCCCACTCTATAGGACCTGCATCATCTACCCTTTCGAACTTCCACTGCTTGTACCAAGTATGACTCTCATCTTACAAATGGTATGTAGCTCACTTATCACTCTCTACAGAAGTAAATCCCATGATGTCTATGACCTTCTGTACATGATCAATGAATTCCTGAGGGTCTTCGTCATACTTAGACCCGAAGAAAGATGGAGGGTTCACTTGGGTGAAGTCCTGAATCCTAGCTGTTGCTGAGTTGGCCACTAGATTGGCTGGAATGACTACTGGCCGCTCATTTTGGGCAGCCACAAATTGAGCAAGTGCGGTGAATGTAGCTCTAAACTCCGCATGAGAAACTTGTTCGCCCAAAGGATCTTTGGGCTAAGGAGCTATCTGGTTTCTTCTCTTTGGAAGCATATTTTGATATAAGAGAAGAATGGATAAGACTGAGAATTTAACTTGAGATTATGCTCAGTATCACGACATGAATACTGAAAGAAGGGAAACTATTCCTCAAACATCTCATAGCCTCTTTTACATAAATGTGGCATTCAACACACCCATGTACAAGACTCTACTAGATGTGTCTTTCAGAAGTCCAGGACTCTATTGAACCTTAGGATCTGATACCAAGTTTGTATCACCCTAATTTTTTTAAACTGGAACACTACACGGTGCTTATGACCCCGAAGGACCATAAGATAACCCATGACTGATATCTATACCTGTATACTGTATAATATACATTTAAAATATAAAATACATGAACAATAGGCCATAAGGTTCGACTGAATAAAGTATCTGACTAATCATAACATCTATACGGGGTAATTAATACCCAAAACAACTAAAGTCGTAATCTAAAATCTAAAAGCCTCTAAACACTGTCTGAGTAAGGAGTTGAAGTAACATGTCTCCAACAAACTCCGTAAACTGAGAGCTAACTGAAATAATAAATAAAGTCAAATCAGATCATCCTCGAATGAAGGGGACTCACTGTAACTCTGTATGCTGAAATGAGATTGCTACTGCTGATCTAGAACTCGTGTCTCTGAACTTATGGTGTAATATAAAAAAAAGCACCATAGCGAGAATGCGTTAGTACAACTAAAAATACTGAGTATACGAGTGAGGTAGGATAAATGAAAAGGGTTACATATATGAGCAATGCTAACTGACTGACTAATATGGATGTGAGAGTGCAATCCTATATACATAGTAACTGAGATCGTAAATACGTGATAGATGGACATGTACACTAATACATGGTTTACTAATATCTAACATGACTAATACTGAAATTTTGATAACATGGGTGCCTGTGTCTGATAGTCCTGAATCTGATGGAACTATCTGAGTTTCGTACTACAACTGAATTGACTGTATCTGGCAGTCCTAGTATACTAAAGTCTGAAGAACTATCTGAGTTTATTTACTGAGAAAAAGACGGAAATTGTGGGAGGTAGTTGTTTAACTGACAGGCCCCATGTATGCCATTATAGCTAAGCTGGGGTTTAATCTTTTCCCTCACTGGAAGGGTGTCAATACCGCACCACTAGTTAAGACAGGCTGTGAGAACCCTCTACTGGCAGGTACTCAAAATGAGAATGGTGGGAACCCTCTACTGGTAGGTAGGACACCTTATGTACCCTCAACTAGCAGGTACGATGTCTCAACCTATGCTGGCTACATAGTTCTGCAATGCAAGGATTGCCTCTAGAAATCACACCCTCTACTGGCAGGTGAGTTCCCATCCTTGGGTTCACTCGGTGCTAACTTCTACTCCCAACTGAAGAGACTGGACATGATTAGCTGACTAGGAATGGACTGATCTTACTGAATTACGTTGACTGATGGAATACTACAGATATCTGATAACTTTCTGAGATCATGAAGTTTCCTGAGTCACATGACTGACTGAATTCTACTGAATCATGGCTTGATTTTGGATATCGTTAAAACATGACATGGCTCTAGGCTCACAACTATATTTTTTGGGTACGAGTAGCCCCAGGACTCGATGGAAGGAAACTGACACAACATGACTTACTTGATCATGAGAACAGAGTACACAATTCATAACATTATAAGTAGGGGATATTATACTACATGTAGTTCTCAACATCTTATGCATGGTAGGGAGTGAATATATATCATGTACATATTGTATAACTACATTATCAGGAATGCTTCATACCACAACAATAACAACACAACAATAGTAGGGAATTTATATTCAATCATAATGGTTAACATCGACTTGCCATTTAGATACTATTGATCCATGGAAACATAATTTCTAGCATTCTAGGCATTTTATCAAACACCTTGCATGCACTTTTTAAGGCATAGGTGTATTCATAAATTTCACCATATTAAGCCACCCAAATTCATGGGTTCCAACTAACATGATCATAACCTCCATGAAAATACATCAAAATACTACTCTATGCCACAAATAACAACCACCAACATGAATATGATCATATCACCACAAAATAATCAAAATTTGGTATTTAAAGATTGATTCTTGAACTCCACGGACAACAGATATCCGTGGATGAATACTATGCATACCTTAGATTGAAAATCCGTCAAAGTTAACGGTGAAATAGGCTCGAATCTTGATGTTCCCAATTGAACCCTAGGTTTGTTCTTGATGATTTTATAGAGGATTTCAACAAAAGGAGTATATTTTGGTGTTTAGTAACCTTAACCACGTGTTTTGGGGTTTATATATGGGTGGAAAAAGACCCAAATACCCTTAGAAACATATAGGTGGAAATGTTGAAAATTGGGCACCCTATCGTAGTTGCAAGATGACGCCCAGCTAGTATTACGCTTTAGCCAGGGCGACGCCTTGCTTAGAGCGGTGCTCTAGCTTGGGTGATGCGGGCCTATTGCCCTAAGCTACTGGTTTGGGCACCTAAACATGCCCTTACGCTACTCCAAAAATTCTTAAACTTACCCAAGATGTACTACGACCTTGACCTATTACAACAAAACTTGAAAATTATAAAACGAAGGTTGGGAAGGTCATCAAATAAATCCCCGAAGTTCGGAGGTGTAAAATAAGACTAAGTGTTAAACACTCTAAGTGTTGGACCTTATATTAAGCTTCAAAGAGCTAAACGAGATGAATATGAACGTAATGTTTTTGCGGGGTCTTACACCCAATGGGTCTTTAGTATTAGTAGCAGAGGCTTGTCAGACTGCTATATATGATTCAGATTATTCAGTATTGATTGTTCAGACTATTAAGTTTAGTTTTTTCAAAGATTATATTTAGATATTCTCACTTATCTCAAATAGATTTCCGCATTTAGTATTATTTTTACACCTATATTCCCTTGTTATGAGATTCAGACTTAGTAGAAGGCAGGAAGGGTTAGCTTAAGACTACTTGTAGTCTTGAACATTGTGTGACGTCTCAGGACCTCTTTTTGGGGCGTTACACCCTATCCTACCCATTTGGTCTCCACTTTCCTAACAAACCCACCAGATTCACGCCATTAACACATACAATAGTCATATACACCACTAGAACACAACAATAATACACACACAATTACACGCCATTATCATTTTTGGACTCTTACAAGAAAATACACATACCACATAGGGGGATTTTCACATATACACATGAATTTACACACAAATTTCCATATACACACATATAGTTCCACAAAATGAGGAGGAGGACACACTCTCATGGCCTTAATAAATTGGAAAATACATACCAACTATCACGACATGAGTCGGGGCCCTAGCCGTAATGATCATCACGAACCATGAGGCCTGAACGCTCTTCTAAATCTGGTAATCATGCATAATATTCACATAATATAAGAAAATTTGTGTAAAACAACACATGATGGAACCATGGTCAATCTAATAACTTGAACAATTTGAAAAGGAATTTCTAAATATTTTAAGCATGTGACAACCATCTGCGAAATCTCTAACATTACAATATCTATCATAAATTTGAAACATAACTGGGACAAGGCACCCAGTAGACCATAAAAAGAATGAAGCAATGAAATATGAAAATAAGGCCTTCAAAAATAGAGAAGGCTCACCAACTGCAACTTCTGACACACATGGATCTACTCCTGAATAGAACCGCGGGACGGTGCCTCAGATCCTGAGATATAAGGGGTCATTACATATGTACTGGTACGTAGAGAAATCCAAAATAATGTATGTATATATATAACATAGATGAGAGCAATTTTGAAACATTATCCATGAAATAGTTAAAAATACATGGGCAATTTCAATGACCTTAAAAAAATCTTGTCAATGCAAGTCTAATCTTTGTGTTACTTCTGAGCTAGGTAGTACACCCGTACAAGTCTAATATTTCACGGGCTATTTGGAATCCACCATTAACTCGGCAGGAAAGCCCCCAACCCAAGTTTGCTGTAAGAGTTGGAGTTTTTGATTCTGATACACCACAGGGCAATAGGCCAGCGTATAATCCCTCTTGGGAAAATAACAACCCGTATCTGCAAAACACATTTTTGGGTAAAGAGTTATCTGAAATCATGCCTTCTTTGGGTAACCACCTAACATCTCTTAAGGCCATTTTTAGCCTTTTCTAAACAAGCATCTTTCTAAAATAAATTTCTGAAAAATCTGAATAAAATCTGACTTATGTTTTACTAGAGTCTGTTATGGCATTATCTGTTTTGGTATCATCATACCAAGACTTTCAAGTCATGTTTATGAGACATAAAATATCATGTTACAGTCTCTTCATTCGAAACATAAAGTTTGGACTACCATATCATTCAAACAGTTCAAGAGAATTCATACTTCAAAATATATGTCAAATTATGCATAGAATCCTTCTTTTCAACATTTCAACAAACATTTGGTGGTCATGTATTTTTGACAAACCATGCAATTCTTTCATTATATGTCTTCAACATTTATCAACATATAAAACCCCCTCTCATCAAATTAAAATCAATCTTAAATCATTTAAAAATAGTCAAGAACATTGATACCATGCTTCTAAATATAACAATCTTCAATTCGTAACATAAGAAAATCAAAAGATGTTGCTACCTGAGAGGGAGTGTAAATAGACATGCTCTCAATTTAATTATTAACTTTAAATGCATAAATACATACATACATACATACATACATATATATATATATATATATATATATATATATATATATATATATAAAAATCAATTTTTCTTTAAGGAAAGGCCTCAAGACCAAAATAATAGATCAAAAGGATTCACAATGCATAATTGTAAATTTAGATCATGTAGTTTAGGAAAACCCACGTACCTTAGATTACAAAGTTTAAAGAGTAGAATTCGAATCTTGATTTGTTCCTGGAAATTTTGGACTTAAATATTGATTCTTGCTTTCTTGTTCTTGGAGGAAACCCTAGTTTGATCTTGTTTTTGAAAGTGAAGAGGGAGTTTTGATGTTGTATAACTGATGATAATATACAAATAACATTTTTTGAAAGTCATTAAATCAATTGCGGAGGTTATCGGAAGAGGAAAAGTACCAAATAGATTCCCACACTAAATTTATTAACACACTAAAATTGGAATAGGATTTATTGACTCTTGTAACCTTTACACATAGAGGTGACAGTTTACATTCTAGCCCAAAAGTTCGGGGAGTTACATTATCTCCCCTTTGGGATCATTCGTCCATGAATAATGAGTAAGGACATGTCAAAGCTTAAAAGGTATGGAATAAGGAAAGTAACCTCGTATTGAACATTTTTCCTCAACAAAGTATCTAAAGGCATCGAAAGAGCTTCATGATAACCCGCAGTGAAACGTATAAGCACGAAGCATAAGGTAGTGAAAGTTTTCATATGGATGACCTTGCACATGAGTTCTATGAATAATTCTCATCACAACATAAGGCATGAGTTTATTTGGTGATCATAGGCCCTATTTACATCAGTACTAATCATGACATGAGATTTCGCGGGAGACAGAATTTAGGAGCATTTTCCACCTTACAAGATACAACGAATGTACCTTAAGTTTAAAGACACTATTCATTTATTCCCCAACATTAATCAACGTACTTTATCATTTCCCAACTACGATTCTCCCATAACACATCTAACCACTTGAATTTTGTGTCCCGATGTATAATAATTCTATGCTGAAGCCCAACTCGGAGGAAAGAGGTGCTAACTTACACTGCAGGACCTGCACTCTACATCACATTAAGAAATAACCTCACCCTATCACTATAATCCAACAACCTTAAGTCTTAATTCAAGGAATACTAACCGCACACACATTGGTTTGTGTTTTCATCAATCACAAAATTTAAGCCTATCATTACTACACCCACTTCATGGATCTCCCAACTAAGACCAGTCAATTCAATTATTCTCACTAAGATTTTCACCTCATAACTCCTTCTTAACTATCTCACATAATGAAAACTCATTTCTTTCTTCCCCCTTCTCCTATAAACTTAGCTCTAGAAGTCAAATCAAAATATTCATCTTCAAAATCATCTTCCCCTCTCCCAAAATACTACCAGGTTTACACAACCACCGTCATACTGATATATAAAGGGTCATTGAGGGACCCAAGCCTAAATATCATGAATGGATGTAACACTAGTCAATTCATAGCTTATACTTATTACACTACTCAAGGAGGGAAATGAAGTGAAGATGCGATAGAATAGACACGGAGTGCTTTATATATCAAGTGTCTGGATCATAAGTAAAGGGTTGTTTGGCATAACCACAACATAAAATGATTTCCTAGGACATACTACGGTGAGAAACATGGGTACACATATCTCATGATTTGTATAACATAAGGTCGGAATTCATAAAGTCAATGATTGAAACAAAGATTGATACTTGAAGCTATTGCCTCTCATTTTCCGAGCTGAGATAGTCATAAGTTTGCACAACTTTATTGCTTTGGCTAATTCTGGCATAAATGATTCAGTGAAATACAAAAACATATTTTTTTAGGACTAAGCATGCTGTGAGACATAGGTTTAGATCATGAGCAACGTAACATATGTCTTGGATACCTGGAATATTAAATCACTGAGGGACATTATTGCTACTTGTCTTGAAATCGAAACAAGGCATGAGTTACATAGAGAGCTCAACCCTTAGGCATAGGCAAGACATGAATACATAAGACATTGGTAGAAGTCCATTCAAATCGAAGTAGGAGGAGCTTACTTGACTAGGAATTGATTTAACATGATTCTTTCTTGAAACTTGACGTCACAAAAAGAATTTGGGAACTACTTTAATCCATCATCTCCCCTTTAGTTAAAAGTCACCCTCCTAGACTTCAGAATATAACCTCCCATCAATCTATAACTAGATTTCTCAATACAAAAGGGGATATTGGTATACACACGAACACAAACTTCCTTAAAGAATTTTAGATAAAGATACTAAATTTTTTCTAGGTTATCAAATCTAATGAATACTGTACAACAACTCACCATACTTTTCCATACTAAATTTCAAGAACATAAACTAGGTACGCAAAACACTTATTCACATATATGCTAAGCCTTCCATTTTTAAGTACACTCTAAAGGCATTGCTTTCCAAGAATGCTACTCTTAATTTTATTCACTATCCTCTATTGTCATCAACCTACAATTCAATCTCATGAGCATTCACATCCTCACTCCTTATCACATAAAATCCACTCTCCACTATTTTAATATTAGACCGTTAATCACATAACTTATATCTTGAAATCTTACCAAATGCCACACTACCAGGGGGTGCAACTTATTCTTATATACTTACGCCCTGGTCCATCAAATTGGGAAATCAACTCAAAATACTTATTTCATTTATTTTGACATCACTATTAAAACTCAAAATCCACTATATACTTCTCATATAAAGTACTAGTTTACAACCACTAAAGAAAAGATCGTCAAGGGGGTAAAGTAACATAATAGACATGGTCAACCTTAATATCATATTACAATCCAATACGATCTTATCTACATATTCAACTTTATCCTATCATACTTACTTACCCAAGCATATATTTAGACTACCTTCAAATTCCACATACAAAAATGAGTCTATACTTATAACTTATTGTCTAATCTAACCGTTTTCATTCATAAACTAGAAGGGATTTCTATAACCA
Organism: Capsicum baccatum var. pendulum; assembly: GCA_030864225.1. Taxonomy (NCBI): domain Eukaryota; kingdom Viridiplantae; phylum Streptophyta; class Magnoliopsida; order Solanales; family Solanaceae; genus Capsicum; species Capsicum baccatum. The sequence continues at coordinate 80,978,686 of CM061550.1, forward strand.
CTATAACTACTCACTCTAGGATCTTTCCTATTTTGAATTAATAAAAAAATCAAAGACAAACACTTTCTCCATACACCAACATACAATCTACAGGTCTTGCCACAATATTATCTAACCACAATAAAAGAGAGAACCACCCTAAATCAAAGGGTTATACAAGTAAAACTACTTATTTGCGTAATAGTCACCCTCACTCTGACTGCTAACCTAGTGACTTCATGTCACCAACTTTCGGACCAAGTTACTAACATTAGGTCATGACACTTTAACATATACTACTACTCGGGAAGAAATACAATTCCAACATTCTACTACACATTATTCCATGCAATAAGAATTTGAAAGGGACTGGATACTCTTAAATACCTCAGGCTGAAAAGCACAATTTCATCAAGATCAAAGTTTACTCTAGAATAAATATACCTTGAAGCACTAACAGAATCCTCTCAAGTCCCTGTATAATTTTATAATCTTTTATGACTCAATCAGAAAGGATCATACCATTTAAATTCTAAACATCTGCACTTGAATGACCTCAACAATGAGATATATATAATAATATCAGAGTAAGAAAAGAATTGGGATAACTTTATTTTCGTATGGCGATACCATAGCATGAACTAGAGTATGAAAGAGGAACATTCTGACTCCATAGCACGAACTAGAACGAAGAAAGAGAGTTATTCCTAAACGCCTTATAGACTCCTGCTTATAAGTGTGGCACGCTACACACCCATAAACAAAACTCCACCCGATGCAATTTCGCAAACACCTTGGCACCATGAATCATACTTTGATATCAAGTTTGTCACAACCCAAGCAGGAACCCTAGCCGTAACGAGCATCCCAAACCATAAGGCCCGAACGCTCTTCTAAATCTGGTAATCATGCACAATATTCACATAATATAAGAAAATTTATGGAAAACAACACATGATGGAACCATGGTCAATCTCATAACTTGAACAATTTGAAAAGGAATTTCTGAATATTCTAAAAATATGGCAACCATCTAAAAAATCTCTAACATTACAATATCCATTATAAATCTGAAACACAATTGGGATAAGGCCCCAGTCGACCATAAAAAAAAAGCAGTGAAATCTAAAATCAGGCCTTCTGAAATATAGAAGGCTCACCAACTGCAACTTCTGACACACATGGATCTACTGCTGGATGGAACCGCGAGACTCTACCTCAGATCTTGAGATATAAGGGGTCAATACATATGTACTGGTACGCAGATCAATCCAAAGTAATGTGTGTGTATATATAAAACATAGATGAGATCAAGTATGAAACATCATGCATGAAATAATTAAAAATACATGGTCAATTTCAATGATCATACAACAATCTTATAAATGTAAGTCTAATCTTTGTGTTACTTCTGAGTTAGGTGCTACACTTCTGGGTTAAGTGGTACACCCCTACAAGTCTGATATTCCATGAGCTATATGGAATCCATCATTGACTCGGAAAGGAATCCCCTAACCCAATTTTGCCGCAAGAGTTAGACTTCTGATTCTAATACGCCACAGGGCACAAGGCAAGCATATAATCCCTCTTGGGGAAATAATAACCTATATTGGAAAAACACAGTTTTGGGCAATGAGTTATCTGAACTCGTGGCTTCTTCAGGTAACCACCCAATATCTCTTAAGCCCATTTTTAGCCTTTTATAAATATGAATCTTTTTTAAAAGAAATATTTGAAAGAAATCTTACTTATGTTCTACTTTGATTCTGTTATAGAATTATTTGTTTTGGTATCGTCTTAGCAGAACTTACAAGTCATATTTATAAGCTATAAAATATAATGTTACAGTCTCTTTATTCAAAACATAAAGTTTGGACCACCATATCATTCAAAAAGTTCAAGAGAATTCATACTTCAAAACATATGTCAAATTATACAAAGAATCCCTCTTTTCAATATTTCAACAAACATATGGTGGTCATGTATTTTTGACAAACCATGCAATTATTTTATTAAATATCTTCAAACTTTATCGACATGTAAAACCCCCTCCCATCAATTTAAAATCAATCTAAAATCATTTAACAATAGTAAAGAACATTGATACTATGCTTCTAAATATAACATTCTTCAATTCATAACATGAGAAAATCAAAAGATGTTGCAACCTGAGAGGGAGTGTAAATAGCCATGCTCTCAATTCAATTATAAAATTTAAATGCATATATATATATATATATATATATATATATATATAAAATCAATTTTTCTTTAAGGGACGGCCTCAAGACCAAAGCAATAAATCAAAAGGATTCACAATGCACAATTGTAAATTTAATTCAAAACCCCTTTAAAAGTTCATGATATCTAAAACTTTAAACCATATTCAAAGTGTTTTCAACAAGCCCATGTAGTTTAGGAAAACCCCATGTACCTTAGATTACAAAGTTTAAAGAGTAGAACTCGAATCTTGATTTGTTCCTAGAAATCTTGGACTTTAAGATTGATTTCTTGCTTTCTTGTTCTTAGAGTAAACCCTAGTTTGATCTTGTTTTTCAAAGTGAAGAGGGAGTTCTGATGTTGTATAACTGATGATAATAGACTAATAACATTTTTAGAGAGTCATTAAATTAATTGGGGAGGTTTTCGGAAGAGGAAAGGTACCGAAACACCCCTTTTAAAATATCCCGCCTTCGAAACTTTGAATTTTGCCTGACGGCTTGGTTGACGGACCATTAGGAGGATGAAGGACCATAACCATAACTGTCGGGTCATGTACAGTGAATGAACTCACTGTTTTAGGGGTGACAAAGGGCTTTACGGTCTGTTAGGTCTGCCCTCGGCAGATTAATACCTCTCTGTAAAACGGGCATAACTTTTTACTCCGATATCGGATTAAAGCAAAACCGGTGGACTTGGAAAGAGGACTCAAAGAACTTTTGTTGTATATATAGTATATCCCCTAATTTGTTATATACAAGAAGTTATGGTCGACCTAAGTTGACCAAAGTTTGGACGCTCACCAAAATCAATTGATAGGAAAACATTCAACTCGTCCTTCAGTTAAGGCACCTCTATGATCTCAATTCATGCTCAAATAGAATCCCACACTACATAATTTATTAAAACACTAATTTTGTATAGTATTTATTGGCAACCTTTAGCCATAAAGGTGACGGTTTACCTTCTAGCCAGAAAGTGCGGGGTGTTACATTCCTTATCCTCCCATTGAGATCATTCGGCCCCGAATGATATGTAGGGACTTATTGAAGCTCTAAAGGGATGAAATGAGGAACGTAACCTCTCATTGAACATTTTTATTCAACAAAAGTATGTAAAGGTATCAAAAGAGCTTCATAATAACCTACAGTGAAATGCGTAAGCATGAAGCATGAGGTAGTGAAATTTTTCATATGGATGACCTTGCACATGAGTTCTATGACATCACAACATATGGCATGAGTTTATTTAGTGATCATAGTCCCTATTTACATCAGTACTAATCAAGAAGTGAGATTTCACGGGATACAAGATTTAGAAGAATTTTCTACCTTAGAAGATACAACGAATGGACCATAAGTTTAGAGACACTATTTATTTATGCCCCAACATTAATCAATGTACTTCATCATTTCCCACCTACAATTCTCCCATAACACATCTAACCACAAGAATTTTGTGCCCCGCCGTATAATAATTCTACGTTGAAGCCCAACTCGCAAGAAAGAGGTTCTAACTTAATCTACGGGACATGCACTCTACATCACATTAAGAAATCACCTCACCCTATCACTATAATCCAACAACCTCAAGTCTTACTTCAAGGAAAATGAACCACATGGAACATTGGTTTGTGTTTTCATCAATCACAAAATTTAAGCCTATCATTACTACACCCACTTTATGGATCTCCCAACTAAGACCAGCCAATTCAATCATTTCACTAAAATTTTCACCACATTACTTATTCTTAACTATCTCACATAACGAAAACTCATTTCCTTCTTCCCCCTTCTCCTATAACCTTAGCTTTAGAAGTCAAATCAAAATATTCGTCTTCAAAATCATCTACTCCCCCACCCAACACACTACCACTCTTTCACAACCACCTTCATACTGACATACGGAGGGTTCTTGAGGGATCCGAGCCTAGACATCAAGAATGGATGTAACACTTGTGAATTCATAGTTTATACTATTGCACTTCTCAAGGAGAGACATAAAGTGAAGATGCGATAGATAGAGATGTAGTGCTTCAGATATCAAGTGTCTGGATCATAAGCAAAGGATTGTTCCGCATAACCACAACACAACATGATTTATTAGGAAATACTGCTATGAGAAACATGGGTACATATATCTGATGATTTGTATAACATAAGGTCAGAATTCATAAAGTCAACAATTGAGACAAAGATTGATACTTGAAGCTATTGCTTCTTATTATCATAGTTAAGATAGTTATAAGTTCACACAACTTTATCGCTTTGGCTAATTCTAGCTTAAAATGATTCAGTGACATATAAAAACATATTTTCTTAGGACCAAGCATGCTGTGAGACATAAGTTTTTATCATAAGAAATATAACATATGGATTGGATAGTTGAAATATTGAATCACTGAGGCACATTATTTCTCCTTGTATGGATATCAAAACATAACACGAGTTACATAGAGAGCTCAAACTTTAGGCAGAGGCAAGACATGAATACATAAGATATTGGTAGAAGTCCATTCAAATTGAAGTAGAAGGAGTTTGCTTGAATAAGAATTGATTTAACATGATTCTTACTTGAAACTTGACACCACAAAAAGAATCCAAGAACTACTTTAATCTATCATCTCCCTCTTAGATCAAAGTCACCCTCCTAGACTTGAGAATATAACCTCCCATTAATCTATAGCCACAGGTCTCAATACAATAGCAGATATTGGTATACACACAAACACAAACTTCCTTCAAGAATTTTACATAAAGACACTAAATTTTTTCTGGGTCATCTCCCTTCAGGGATACTAATCATAACTTCTCCTAACCCCAAAGTCACCAACTTATGACTAACATTATTATAGGCATGTCCATCCATGCTTCTGAACACTTAACACTCTATCTTCAACTCCTTAGAATACTCGCATTATACCTCCTGTCACATAACTTACTACTTAACAAAATTTATAGAACCATACCCAAGGCTCATGTTGCCTACCTATATTTCCTCAATTCAACTCTAATGAATACCATACAACAACTCACCAGACTTCTCCATACTAAAATTTCAAGAACACAAACTAGGTACGGAAAACACTTATACACATAAATGCTAAGCCTTCCATTTTTAAGTACACTCTAAATACATTGCTTTCCAAGAATGCTACTCTTAATTTTTTTCATTATCCTCTATTGTCATCAACCTATAATTCGTAATCTCATTAGCATACACATCCTCACTCCTTATCACATAATAATCCACTATCCACTACTTAACGTTCTAACATTAGACCGTTAATTACATAACTTATATCATAAAATCTTACCAAACACCATACTATAGGGGTGCAACTTATTCTTATATACTTATGCCCTTATCCACTTAGTGACTCACCCATAATTCATTATTTTAACACTAGTCCTCATATACACATATACCTTACAATTAACACTTAACTTTTCACAAATAATCAACCTAAGCTCTTTCACAAATCACATCAAGCCTACTAATTCATTCCCACAAAACATATATCATTAACCTTAAGCTACTACTCTTACCACCACATTCTACATCTAAAGTTCAATCCTATAGTCTAGCAATGATCACGTACCACCGGTGAAGCATGGAACATATTATACTGGTCCATCAAATTCGAAAATCAACTCAAAATACTCATTTCATTCAACTACTTCCTATAATCGCAATCCCTTCATGACATCACTATTACAACTTAAAATTCACTACATCCCTTCTCATATGAAGTACTAGTTTACAACCACTAAAGAAAAGAAATTCAAGGGGGTAAAGTCACATAATAGACATGGTAAACCTTAATCTCATATTATAATCCAATATGATCTTATCTACATATTTTATTTTCTCACATCATACTTACTTACCCAAGCATACATTTAGACTACGTTCAAATTCCACATACAAAAATGAGTCTATACTTATAACTTATTGGCTAATCTAACCATTTTCATTCACAGACCATAAGGGATTTCTGTAACCACCATAACTATCCACTTTAGACTTTTTCCTATTTTGAATAAATCAAAAAAGTCAAATCCAAACACTTTCTCCACACACCACCATACAATTTACAGGTCTAGCCATAGTATTTTCCAACCACCATAAAAGAAAGAACCACCACTAAATCAAAGGGTTATACAACTAAAACTACTTATTTGTGCAATAGTCACCCTAACTTTAACTACTAACCTAGTGACTTCATGTCACCAACTTCGGACCAACTTACTACCATTAGGTCATAACACTTTAACATATACTACTACTCAGATAGAAATATAGTTCCAACATTCTTCTACACATTATTCCTACAACAAGAATTTGAAAGGGACTAGATACTCTTAAATACCTCAGGCTAAAAGTCACAATTTTATCAAGATCAAAGTTTACATTTGAATCTCTAATGGACTCCTCTCAAGTACTTAGACAATTTTATAATCTTTTATGACTCAATCAGAAAGGTTCATACCATTTAGATTCTAGACATCTACACTTGAATCACCTCAATAATAAGATATATCTGAGAACATTTGGGTAAGAAAAGAATTAGGATAACTTTACTTTCATATGGTGACACCATAGCACGAACTATAGTATGAAAGAAGAACATTCGGACTCTATAGCATGAACTAAAACATGAAAAAAAAGAGACATTCCTAAATGTCTTGTGGCCTCCTGCTTATAAGTGTGGCGCACTAAACACCCATAAACAAGACTCTACCCGATGCAATTTTGCAGACACCTTGGTACCATGAACCGTGATAAATGAAAGGTTAGATCATATGGGAGTTCTAAGGGAGCAAGTGGGCTGCCCGGACACATGTCAAGATAAAAACCATAGCTCATTTGAGCTACGAGGTAACAATTCTATCCCCAACACTCCTATGAATGTAGTTGTGGTTTTACCTAGTGTAGGAGTGCATAAGTCTTCATTTTGTGATACTCTTGATATTGTTAGGTCGCATGATGACCAAACTCTTGTTGTAGTTACGCAAGCACTAGTTGATGCTTTAGATGATAAAATTGATTCTCCTCGTGAGAATGATTTGTGTCCATCCAGTGCTAGTATTTACAACTTGACTAAGGTTCCATTACCAAGTGACAAGAGTATTCAAACACTAGTTGACGCTTGTAAAAACAAGGTGAGTCTACATTGGTATGTGAATTGTCAACAACTAGTGAGGGTGAGCAAAATGATCTATCAGGCGTAGATGATCTTGATTTGCTTGAATGTTTTGAAAACCCAAGTTGTGATTGTCCTTTGTATGTATGTGAGGACTACTCTTGTGGAAGAGAAGGTGATATGTGCTTATAAATGCCATCTACTTCTTCTTTATGTGTTTCTCATATTGGACATATTCCTAGTAGAGATTTTAAAACTAGTAGTAAGTGCATGCATGAGAACCCTTTATTTGAAGTTGACTTATGGAACACCTTTCTCGACCCTCTTTTAGTTCATGATATTTTCAACGGTGATAAAAAGGGTTTTCTTAATTTTGAGGATGACACCCTAGGGTAAAGTGAGAGTGTCCAAGACCTAAGCCCTTGGTTGCATTTTCTATTTGACCCCGGTAACTTTTTTGGGTGTGAAGGATGGATAGTTATTGGTCGGTCCACTTATTTGAGTGATATTTCTATATGTGCTGCGTAGGCTTTACTTTCAATTAAGGCACCACCCCTTTGTAATATTTTTGCATAGACCATCATGATTAAAGCCAAGGATGTATGGCGATATATAAAGTTTGTACCTCCTTAGCGTGTTGATGTTTTTCATTGTACTAACTCTAACCCTCATGTCATGAGGATGTGGTGCTTGTTTGTCTTCTCTTCATCCTTGTAAGGTTTTGATTCGAGGTCGAATCCTTTCCAAGAAGGGGAGGATGATACAAGTTAAATGGCCACCCTAATTTTTGAAGACATAATTGGAGATCATCACTTAAAGGCTCAAGACTTGGTCACCTCGAGGGCATAAGAATATGCAAAGAACACCTATTTTGAGCCAACCATTGAGCATACCATTCATCAAGGCCGTGAGTGGAAGATTACTTGGAACATTGAAGACTCGAGGATTCATGGTTTTGGATACTTAATAGCTCACAATTTGGGTACATTTTCATTGAGGGCATTTTGGTCACTTCACTTAGCCCAAAATGCACTCTATGGCCACCGTTTTTATTAAGGGTAGTGTAGTCATTAGTCTTCTTTTGTAATGTAATACAAATAGAACAAGATAGAGTTTTTAGGATTTAGTTGATTATTGATGTAAGACTTGAAACATTAAACACCTTTAGTTGTAGGGTTTGGAATAGCCACCACACCAAAATGAGGGCAACAAGTGTGGATATCACTTGTGTTGCATTGTTGTCTTGATACGTTGGTGCTTAGAGGAGATAAATTTTCTCTTGTATCAATGTAGGAGTTAGGTTAACCGTTGTGTGTAGTGTTAAGGGTCCAAGAGTATCACATGGTCTTGGGTTCTTAAGATTATACCAACCAAAGCCTAACTATCTATCCATTTTGTTTAAGTTGTAATTGTTTGTTTGTGTTCTTGTAATCCAAACCCGTGACTTCTTGTTCTTGTTATATTGTTGTTGTTATTCATGTTGTTGTTATTAACATAGTTTGTTGTTGGATGTTTTTAGGTGTTAAACACCACAATACAGTGTTCTTGTTGTTGTTTGTTGAATCCGAGAGGGGTCATCCAAAGGGTCCATGGTTTTTTTGACTAGTAAATTGTTTTGGGTATTTGTTTTGTGTTTCCGTTGTCATTCCTGTATCATGGCACCCCTTATGTCTTTTTTAAATACTTTTAAGGGGCTCTTTGCTAAAAGTCCATATGTAGAATTATTTTTGACATTTAGACACTAGTTTTCGAAAATTGAGAAAATGGACACCCTAATGGGTCCACAAAAATAAATGGCAACCCTAGCATTCAAGTTAAAAAATGTACACTTTAGTCCCTCTCCCATTTCAAACCCTATTTTTTTAAAATTACACTTTAGTCCATGTCCAAAAATATAAATATTAGATATTTAATTTAAGAAAGAAAATATCAAGCTTTTCAACAAATCCACTACGAACCACTCGATTTTCCCGCCATTCCCTTGATTTTTCGGTCATTTTTTGTCAATTTTTCTGGAATTCATCAGAAAGTGACTTTACCTCCAGTGTTTTAAGCCATTTTCTCAAATTTTTAGCCTTAAATTTTTATCCATTTTCATAAAAAAAGCTTGAAAATAAGTCCCATATTTTAAAATTGATTCGTGGCTCAATTGTAACATTCCAACACTCCTTAGGTTGTTTCTAAGCTGTAATATATTGGATTATTCTGGTAGTCATCGAAAAAGGCAAGATCAGTTACTGTATGAAAAACAGCTAAGAAGAAGACGACTACAGTCTATTAAGTCTAAGATCATAAAGTACTATTTAGGTTTATTAAATATTATCATCGAGATATATCATGTCTATTATAGAATATGTGGTTGTTTCTGGTATATTTTATTGTGAATGGGAGGAGACACCTAAATGTTGGGTTTGAAAAATTGCGTCTAAGGAGACAGTGTCCATTGTCCTTCATCGCAATGGTTCATACACCGATTTGGTTAAAAGCGTAATGGAGAGTGGTGAATTAAGTTATGATCAAAGTAATGTGGTAATTAATTACTTGATGAATGGAAGGGTGAAAATCTATTCAACGTTCATAAGGAATGATAGACACGTGAAATTATACACGATTTGTGTTGATTCTAATAATTCCGGGCCTATATTGCGGGTTAAAGTTGTTGAAAGGTCCCGGGAAGAAGCTTCCATATCAGCCCCACCCCCACCTCCGGTAGTGGATGATACGTCAATGGAATACAATTGCATGGGTGGTGATGAATGGGATAATAGTGAAGATTATGAAGAAGAGGATTATAGAGGAGGTGAGGACGGGCAGCTCAGACCACGAGGAAGCCACTTTTTCTTGAACGGCACCAATCTTTGTGTAGGACAAACATTCAAGGCTACGAAAACATTGAATATTTTTTTAAAGAAGGCGTCGGTGTAAATGTCTTTCAATTACACAATAATGAAGAGTTGTAAGAAATACTTGAGGGTGAGGTGCGTAGATCCTACTGGTCGATGGATGGTGCGCGCATGTGCAATTAGAGAATTGGGTTAGTTTTATATCCACAAGTATGTGGGAGAGCATGGTTGTGGCATTGATCATGTCACGGGAAGCACAAGAATGTCACCACAAAGGTCATTGCCTTACTTATTTTGAACTTTTTCGTTGACATAAAAGGTCCAAGCCCGAAAGAGATCAAAGGATCGTATTTAAGGAGCTACATTACAGGTCGGGCTATTGGAAGTGTTGGATGACATGCGTTATTGCAAAGAACATAGTTCGAGGTACACCCGAGCATGTATATGTAGTTTTGCCTGCTTTTTCATATGTTTTCAATGGCCTCAATACCAGGTCTATAAATTCTTTTATGGTCAATGAGGAGTCTGGCAATTTTATGTACTACTTTATGGTGTTTGGGGCTTCCATCCATGGATATTCACACATGAGAAAGGTCATTGATGTCACATATTTTTTCCTCAAGCACAAGTATGTGTTTCTATCCACTATCGCTCAAGATATGCAGAAGAATATCTATCCGTTAGCGTATTATGTGGTGGATAAGGAGAATGATGCATCGTGGTGCTTGTTATTTAAGAAGCTTAGGGCCTTTGTCATCGAAGAACCAGAGTTTTGTATTATCTCCAATAGACACGTAAGCGTAGCCAACAGTCTCGCAAGGCATTATCCACTTGCGCATCATGTGTTTGTACGAGGCATCTCGGTGAAAATCTTCAAACAAATCACTATTTTACAAATTCTCTCTAGTTGAACTACCATGTGGCCAAGTCAGACACATTGGAAAATTTTATTGACTACTTCAGGTAATAGATTCAATGTCATGACCACAAACATCGTTGAGTTGCTCAACTCAATGTTGCTCGATAAAAGAGAGTATCTAGTGGAGGCCATCTTCAATTCAATTACACATAGGTTTGGAGAAATATTCAGGAAGAGGTATGCAGTGAACAATTCAAGGAAACCATTCGTTCCCATAGACGAGAAGATCTTAAGGGACAATATGATCGAGGGTGATAAATTGTATGTGAACAACATAATCAGAAGCACTGACAAATTCACTGTTCTTGGTTATGGTCCTTCCACCAAAGTTAATATATCGATAAGGTCATGTTCTTGCAGGAAGTTCGACTTGGTGAAATTTTCTTGTACTCATGCAATGGCAGTGTTGCATTTGAAGCACGGGGATGATTATGGTACTAAAATTTACAACTACTCTTCGCCCATATATTCATAAGAATAATACCTCCTTGCATACTTGGAACCTATTTGTGCAGTACCTCTGAAGTCATAGTAGAGTGTGGTGCGGGAGTATCTAGAAATGCAAACTTTTCCACCTGATTTCGATCCCAAAGTAGGGAATAAGGGGGTGAGATGCATTAAGGGTGTGTTGGAGTCTTCAAGGCCCATGAAAAGGAATAAGTACTCCAAGTGCAAAAGGCCAGGACATAAGAGAATAACATATAGCCTTAACGCAGGAAAATAGGATTGGCATTGTATTTTATGTTTCTGGTCTTGTCAAATGCACTGGTCAATGAACTGCAATCAAAATTAATTTTTTTTGCTGTGCATTATCGATTCCAATTCATATAATATATACTACATAATGAATAAATTATACACTGAAATAATTGACTAGCCTCATAATATATAATAAATCAGTGTTTGGTCTACAGAGTAAATATCCAATACGTAGTGTATGTTGACACCCAATTTTGACCTCCCGATACTCTCTCAGGCTGCTATTTTTGTCCAAATTATTTAACTTTTAATATTAATATTTTGGCGCATTATTTTCGACAAGCCACATTCATGATTTAAAAAATGTATAAATTATTTTTATTAATTTTTAATATTATTTTATAATTTATTAATTCAAATACGATATTTTACATAATTTTATTAATATTTATTAAATTATTTTTTCCACGTAAATGTCACACTCACAATTTACAAATACATTGCCTAAGTTTTTCATTATTATTATTATTATTATTATTATTATATATTTATCACATTTATCAAATAACAGCCAATTCTAGCCATATTTATCAATCATTGCCTAAGTCAAGTGCCCAGGTGCCTCGATGGCTGTGAGCTAAACATTGCTAGCCTCGTCCAAACACTGTTATACCTGCGTCACCATCCCAGGCACGGTGGGCGCGAAGGGTGTTGGGCAACTCTGATGCCATTATTACAACCTTAGGAGAACCACACAACAAAAACTAGCTATTAAAGTGGGAGAGTCCAAGGTTATAAATACCCCACACTAATACTTTATAGTAATAATGTGGGACTTTGAAATGGATCATAACAACCGGTCACCATGGCCGATGCACCACCACCGCCGCCGATGAACTATTGCCGTCGTCCGCTGACTTCTCTCCCCCTTTCCATCGCGGCTCCATCGGCAAACAATTAGTGCTAGAGTTCATTGGAAACCAACCGTCAGAGTTCCATGTCTCCCTCAAAAAACACTAGCCCTAAATCTCCCCCTTTTTGTCTCTCTCTCTAAAAAATTGGCTAGACTGCCGGCCAGCCTCCAAGCCATCGCACCACCTCGAACCCACCTAGATACGACGCTACCACCATCTCCAGCCACTCTTCAACTGAGGAACTCCATTCATTCTCACTCCAGCGGATGCCTCTAACATATGCAAGACAATGGAGACCTCCCTTTGTTCTCCAGCCAAACGTCGGCAAAATAGCTACCAGTGTCGCTTTCACAGCTATCAATGGCCAAAAAAACAGCCACCAGTCACCGCCAGCTGCTAGATAACAAACTAGCCACCCCGCTACCTCATCTTCTTCTCCGTTTAGCCTCAACCGTCACCAGCGAGGCAACCAACCACCGACAAATACTGCCACTTCCACTTGTCACCAGCAAATCACGACGAATTTGTGACGAATCCATCCCAGGTTTGTTTTCGTAATACAACTTTAATACTATTATCTTCTCCTTTTCTTTTCTTTTGATTTTTTCCTTCTAGACAAATTATTAGGACGGAATTTGTAACGTTAAGAATATGAGGCTGACTTGATTCTCTTAATTCTTTGTCTATTTACATTTTGCACCGTTAGACTATGCCCAACTTTGTATGATTGTTTGCATTAACACTGATTTTGATTTTGATTTTGCGTTCTATCAACATTAGAATTTTCATTTATCAGCTCGTGCTCATGTTACAAAGTTATTGTTATGGTGGAACTCCTATGTTTGATTTGTGTGCATGAGTTTGAAATGTCGACATCCTTATGTTAAGTCATCTCGACAATTTTCTAATATTCTATTTGTCCTAATATACTTCACAATACATTTTGGTAAATTTGAATGTGATTTTTGTTCATAATTATAATAATTTAATTAAGAAGTTTTTATCCTGCATAATTAGTTGCTTTGATTTCTTGAATTGATTTTGTTACTGCATCTCTTTTATCTTTTATTATTTCCAAATATTTTTTTTACTTATTTATGGAAAATTGGCTTCTAATTGATTCTATCTATTTAATTAAAAAAGATAATGTTGTTGATTGATTTTCTAAGTATTTGTTTTCCTTTTATTCTTTGACTGATTTATATATGATTGATTCTATTATTTATTCAAGGGAAGTTTTTCTTTTAATTGATTGACAAGAATAGTGTTGCTATTCTTATTCTGACATAATTTTACACTACTTGGCTATATAAACAACCCCTCCTCATTCTTTGAGGACACAACATACACTCTATAATATCTACACTCCCTACTCTCTACTATATCTATTCTCTGTGATAAACAAGAACTTTGAACTCAAAAGTTACAACAGACAATATACACTTTCTTTTGCTAAAAGTTTAAAACGAAAAAGAGGCAATTTTACTTTATTATTTTTGGCACTCATTTTCGGAGCATTAATCTTGACCTATCGGTAGCAATTTATTCTCAGATCTCTAACTGTTTGGTTTTTTTGTTATTATTATTTACCGTCAACCGGTAAGTCCCCTGTCGATGTAATTTTCTTTTATACCTTATATGATGATGCTAGTAAACATGCTTATAGGAATCGTTCGGTGCTTTCTTGCTATGTCTGTGTCATGTTATATTTTCGCTTGTATTGCTATCACATATTGTCTCATAGGTGTAAAACAACTAGTGTTGCATGGAAATTTTTTGAACATATATCAAATACTGAGGTGCAATGCAATATTTGTCAATAAATATATAAGCATAGAAGCGGAGGCAAGCAAAGGGGTACAGGTACGTTAATGAAACATATAGGTGAAGCTCACGAAAGAGAGTTAAATATTGCACAAGGTAGTGGGGATGTTAAACATATAGTTGGACAACACAAACTAGAATGGACCCAGCAACCAGTCAGGTAATGAACAAGTATAATAAGTTGAGGGACCGGGAAGAAATAGCTAAAATGGTAGCTGTGGGTTGTTTGCCTTTTAGTTTTCCTTCTTCTGATGCCTTTATTAATTATATACAAGCAATTTATAATCCTATGTTTAACGGTATTCCTAGAAGTACTTGTCGGTCTAATATTTTTAGATTTCATTCACAATATTATTTTTATTTATCAACATTGTTAAAAAATATTCAATGTAGATTATCCTTAACTTCTGATCTTAGTCGTGCTGTAAATAAAAATGATAATTTAACTGTTACTTGTCACTAGATGGATAGTAATTTTGTGATGTAAAAACGTATTCTTGCTTTTTTATATGATGAAGATCGTAAACATATTGGAGATTTTATTGTTGATTCTATTGTTAAAGTTACCGAATATTATGGTATCGAAAATAAAATTCTATGTATTGATTTTGATAATGATTCTAACAACAAGACTGCTATAAAAAAATTAAAATCTATGCTATCTCCGCCGTTGCCTGAAATTTTTCATATTTAGTATGCATGCCATATATATAATTTAATTGTAAAAAATGGTCTTGAGTTTTTTGAGCTTTATATTGAAAAAATTTGTCTTGCTGTTGGTTTTATTCAAGAAAATAATCGTAGATCGAGAATTAGAGAATTTAAAGTTGAATGTCAAGAAAATGGACTTGCACCAATATTGATGCCTGAGGAAATTGATATTAGATGGAATTCTGCGTATGATTTTTAAAAACTTGTTATAAATATAGAATTCCTATTACAGTAGGTTTTTAACCAACATTGTGGTTCATTTGCTGATTCTGTTGACTGTATGCTACATAATTCTGATTGGGTTGTGATTAAGGATCTTGTTAAGTTTTTAGAAAAATTTTATGTTGCTACGATTGAATTTTTCAGTGCTTATTATCCTACTATTTGTAATATTTTGGGATATATAGCCGATATTTTTGGTTTGCTCAAAGAATATAAAAATAAAGAAGGTTGTAAAGAAGTTGTTGGTGCCATGTTTACTAAATTTAAAAAAAAAAAATTCCCGATTCTCCCTATTTACTTGGTTGGTGCTATGTTAAATCCATGCATGAAATATAATAATATGTGCCACTTTAGTACTATTATTTATACTAACTTAGAAATAAATATTAACCATGATTTTGAACAAGTGCAACCTGATTTGTGGACGGCTATGAATGATGCAAAGGATTACATAGAAACATTATATAATCACTATGCTGATTTATTTGAATTAGCCGTACCTACAAATATCACTCCAACTGTCGCTCCTCATCCTCCCGAGGATCCATCATCTTCTAAAAGGCCGACACATAATGGTTTTCATGATTCCTTTTATGATTTAACTTGTTGGAACAATGTTGTTGAGAGAGCTTACACATCAACTTATCAGGAAGAGCTAAAATATTATCTTCGATTGGTGCCAGAGGATCGTAGACGATGTATCAACATGTTGGATTGGTGGAGGAGTAATGAAACACAATATCCTGTGCTTTCAATATTAGCTAGCGATATCTTGAATGTTCCAATGTCAACCGTTGCATCAGAGAGAACCTTTAGTCAGGGATGGCAGTAGCTTGGAGACAACCGACACTCACTGGGAAGCAATGCAATGAATGTTCTAGTCTGCCTCAAAGATTGGATTAGAGCAGAAAGAAGAAACCAAGCAATGGAACCGGAGCCGAGCAACGAGCTGAAACTTGAAGAAATATGTCTTCACAAGAGAACTCAGCAGAATCAAGTCCAATGCAAGGTTTTGCCCCAATTGACTTCGACTATCCTATGCAAGTTCCCATTAATATTAACATGCATGAGTTGAAAAAAATGATGCATAATTTGTAGATTTTTCATTCATGTAAATTATAAAATTTGGATTATTTTGCAATCAATAAAATTTTCCAAATTCATTCACTCCTTAGTCCTTACTTTTTATATTTTTTCATTTAATGATTTAAAATTTTAAATTAAATTTCTAGTTTTCTACTTTAAATTAACAACTTACTTCTAATATATTATTAATTTACTACCAAGTATTATTAATTTATTATATTAAGTAGCATATGTTTTGTATATTTGTGTATATATCTACTATAGATGTGTATATTTAACGTATACATGTGTATATATTTTATAAATTAGTATATAACTATCTATCTATCTATCTATGTATCTCTCTCTCTCTCTCTCTCTCTATATATATATATATATATATTGTAATGTATATATAATGTAGTATATTTTATTATTAGTAGTATATATACACTGAATGGTGCATATACATGTGTATATATCTTCTATAGACGTGTATATTTAACGTATACATGTGTAAATGTTTTATAAATTAGTATAGATGTGTATGTTTAACGTATACAACTTCTCGACCTTCATTTTTAGATTTTCAAATTGCGTTATGATCGGGAAATCTCATAGTACATCTCGGATAAGTTTTGGAATTTGTCAGAATGCATAAGGCTGCTTTTGGATTTCAAAACAGTAGCAAAACGCATAGCCTATTGCCCAGTTTTTTCAGCATTTCAGGGTAAACTTCAAACAATCATAACTCCCTGTATATAATGTATTGTGTGAGCTATACTATATCAAACGAAAGATCTTTGAGTCCTATTTCAAATGCAGTTGGTTTCATCCAATTTAAATATATGAGTAAAACGTTATAATTGATTTACCACAGCCTATCAAACTGTCAACTGAGGGTCGGATTTGACCTTAATTGTTCCTTAGGGGTATTTTGGTCATCCTCCACCCCTATATATACCACCAACACGGGATTTAATCCCTAAAACACCATAATACACATGCTTTCCTCAAAATTGCTCAAGAATTCTCCTTAGGGTTTCAAAATAAAAACCCAAATAGTTCAAGATTTAACCGTAAGTTTTCAAAGATAATTACATATTCGGAATCACCAATCCGCAGGCTTCAAGAAACATCTATTATCCTTGGAAATAGAGGTACGCGGGGTTTTCCCTAAAATCTCATGGGCATAGAAATCATGTTTTAAGTATCGGGTTTTCGAATTCATGTGCATACTCATGTTTTAGAAGCTTTAATGATATTGTTTTGGCCTTTTGGCTTTCCCCCAAAGTGGTTTGAAAATTATATGTATATGTATATATGTGTTTGTCCTGAAATATATGAATTTAAAGCATGATTTTCATGGAACCCCTCTCTTAATGTAAATTCTTCCATGTTTCACATAATATAAATTGTTTTGAAAGACATCTTGAAGAAAAGAAATTATGATATGAAGTGCTTTGACTTTTGCTATGTTTGAAATACGATTCTTGAACACGAAAGAGAGGGTTTTGAATGTTGAATATGCATGTAATGAAAGAATGCATGGTTTTGCCAAAATGCACATGACCAACATATGTTTGATGAAATTTCTGTATGAATTGAACTTTAAGTTCGGAATATGAAATCCTTTACATCAGTTGCATGTTTTGGGTGGTCTAAACTATGTTTTGAATGAAAGCTTTTGCTTAGTACCTTATGTCTCAGAAAAATCATTACTTGCAAGGTCTTGGTATGACGATACCAATTCAGACTAATGCCATATCAGACTCAGACTAACAGACATTTCAGACTTTCATGATTTAGAAATTTCAGAATGATGCATGTTCAGAAAAGGTTAAAAATGGGCATATAGAGATGTTAGGTGGTTGCCCTAAGAGGGCTTGAGTTCAAGCGACTCATTGCCTAAAACCATGGTTTGCCGACCAGGGTATATTATTATGCGCTGACTTAAATGTCCCGTGGCGTATCAGACTCAGAGACTCCAACCCTTGCGGCACACTTGGGTTGGGGGCTTCCCCGCCGAGTCAATGACGGATTCCATACAGCCCGTGGAATATCAGACTTGTAGGGGAATACCACCTAACTCAGAAGTAAAACGCAGATCATGATTTGAAATGAACAGACAGGTTGCATGTTTTCAGAAAGTGCCCATGTATTTTTCGAAAACAGTTTTATACATGATGTCTTGATGAAAAATTGCTTTCACTTAATATATATATATATATATGTTCCATTATACTATTTTTGGATTACTTTGCGTGTCAGTACTTTTGTGCTGACCCCCCCTCCTTCCAGGTTTTGAGGCACAGTCTACGGGTCCAGCTACTCAGTAGATATTCTCGGATTTGCAGACTTGATCTCATAGTGGTGAGCCTTCTATTATTCGGAAGGCCTAATTATGTCAGACATTATCTTATTTATTATATTTTTGGTTCACTGGGGACCTTGTCCCAGTTTTTTTTCAGACAGATGTTTGTGTTCTTAGTAGAGATTTTCGCAGACTGATGTCAGATAGTATTATTCAAAAATATTGCAGGACTTGACCATGTTTTCCGTAATCAGTTTAAATTCCACATTTTATTATGATTATAAATGTTGTGCATGATAACCAGATAGAGAATGGGTGTTCCGGGCCTTCATGGTTCGAGATGCTCATCACGGCTAGGGCCTAGGCTCGGGTCATGAAAAACTTGGTATCAGAGCACGGTTCATGGTCCCAGGGTGTCTGAGAAATCGCGTCGAGTAGAGTTCTATTTATGGGTGTGTAGTGCTCGACACTTATAAATAGGAGGCTACTAGGCGTTTAGGAATGTTTCCCTTCTTTGTGATTTAGTTCGTGCTTGAGAGTCTAAATTGTCCCCTAATCAATGATCTGTTTTATTTTAGAAACACGACTATGCCTCCCCGTCACAACATCGATCAGAGTGCTCAGGCAGATGTGGTCCGTCCCACCCATGGGATGCGGACCCGTAATAGAGCTTCCACGCCGGAACCTGTCCCTACTTTGGGAGTCCCTCCAGTCCCAATCAGTCCACCTCAGGCTCCGCAGACTAATTTCAACCGTCCACCAACTGCTCAGAGAGATATCTCAAATGCAGAGTTCAGACGGTCTATCCATATGCTGACACAGCTAGTAGCTAACCAGGATCAATGATCGAAAGATGTTGGGTCTGCATACGTTACGTCTGAGTCCACTAGAATCGGGCATTTCATGAAGATGAATCCACCTAAGTTCACTGGTAGAAAGGTGGAGGAAGATCCACAGGAGTTCGTGGATGAGATGGAAAAGATCTTTAAGGTAATGCATGTAGATGAGATTGAAGGAGTGGAATTGGCAACTTATTAGCTTAAGGATGTTGCAAATCAGTGGTATGCAGACTAGGAAAATTCAAAAGGTGAGAGTGCTGAGCCTACAGTTTGGGGTGAGTTCGTAGAAACTTTCCTTGACAGATTCTTTCCTCTGGAGTTGAGGGAGGCCAAAGCAGAAGAGTTCATGAATCTGAAGCAGGGAACTATGAGTGTACAGGAGTACACTTTGAAGTTTAATCAACTAGCCCGCTATGCACCAGAATTGACTAGAAATATAAGAGCCCGAATGAGAAAATTTGCATCCGGCCTTGCTAATAACCTAATACTTGAGTTCCAAGGGACAATTTTGAATATGGAGTTAGACTTTTCTAGACTGACAGTCCACAAGCAGCAGGTGAAAGAGAGGAAGAGAAAGATTGCTGAATCTAGAGAGAAGAACAGACAGGCCAAGAGTGTCAAATCTGCGGACCAGCACCAGAGTCAGTCGTAGAGTGGTAACTGGGGAAATAGGTGGTCGAAGAAGACGCGATTTTGGAATAATACAAAGTCAGCAGCCAGCGCCCCAGCGCCCAGACCCCCTGTAGACAGACAGACAGACAGACTCAGAGCTTTCAGTCTCCTTATGGATCTAGAGCACCAGATACTCAGTCGTAGGGTAGTGTTGCTCAGCAGCATCGCACTTACCCACGATGTGAAAAGTGTGGTAAGAATCATCCGGGGAAATGTCAGTTGGGCACACGTGTATGTTATTCATGTGGTCAGCCAGGCCACTTCGAGAGGGACTGTCCATCTACTAGGAGGAGTGTTGGTGGTGCGAAGTTTCAAGGCAATTCCATAGCTCCACCCCCGTCTCAAAAGGGCATCACATCAGCTGTCGGGAACAGTCGCAACTGGTTATATGCCTTGACTAACCGCCAAGAGGCGGAAGCTTCCCCAGATGTTGTTACCGGTACGTTACAAATCTTTTCCCGCAATGTCTGTGTGTTACTTGATCCCGGATCTACCTTATCCTATGTAACCCCTTATGTGGCTGTTGGTTTCGGGTTTGAGCCCAGTGTGATTTCTAAACCCTTCTTTGTTTCTACCCCGGTGGGGGATTCTATTATTGCTAGGAAGGTATATAGGGGTTGTGTGGTGACTGTTTGTAGTCGGGATACGGTGGCAGGCCTTATAGAATTGGACATGGTTGCATTTGATGTTATCTTAGGGATGGATTGACTCCATTCATGCTACGCCATATTGGATTGTAGGACCCGTAGAGTTACCTTTTATTTCCCGAATGAACCAATGATAGAATGGGAAGGGCATTCTTTAGCACCCAAAGGGCACTTTATATCTTATCTCAGAGCCCGAAAACTCATTTCTAAGGGTTGCTTGTATCACCTTATTCGAGTCAAGGACTCTAAAGTTGAAAATCCTCCTCTTCTGTCTGACCCTGTGGTGAATGATTTTCCATAAGTCTTTCCCAAAGATCTCCCAGGGATACCCCCTGATAGGGAGATAGAGTTTGGTATGGATGTGTTGCCAGATACCCATCCCATTTCTATTCCGCCATATAGAATGGCTCCCCCAGAGCTAAAAGAGTTGAAAGAGCAGCTAGCAGACCTCCTAGATAAAGGATTTATACGCCCCAGTGTATCTCCTTAGGGTGCACCTGTACTTTTTGTGCATAAGAAAGACGGTTCCCTTCGTATGTGCATAGATTACCGTCAGTTGAATAAGGTCACAATTAAAAACAAATATCCTCTTCCTAGGATTGATGATCTTTTTTACCAGCTTTAGGGTGCTAGATGTTTTTCAAAAATAGACCTTCGTTCGGGCTATCATCAGTTGAAAGTTAGGGAGTTAGACATTCCTCAAATAGCTTTCCGAATCCGATATGGTCACTATGAGTTTCTTGGCATGTCCTTCGGGTTAACTAATGCCCTTGCAGACTTCATGGATCTTATGAACAGAGTTTTCCATCAGTTTCTTGACTCGTTTGTCATTGTATTTATTGATGATATTCTGATTTATTCTAAGAGTAAGGAGGATCATGCCGATCACCTTCGAATTATTCTTCAGACTCTTAAGGATCATCGGTTGTATGCCAAATTTCCCAAGTGTGAGTTCTGGCTAGATGTTATTGCCTTCTTAGGGCATATTGTGTCCAGTGGCGGGATTAGAGTGGACCCCCAGAAAGTTGAGGCAGTGAGAAAATGGACCAGACCCACGACTCCAATCGATATTCGGAGCTTCTTGGGTTTGGCAGGTTATTACAGATGATTTGTAGAGGGTTTTTCATCCATAGCGGCTCCACTCACTAAACTGACTCAGAAAAAGTTAGAGTTTGTGTGGTCTGATTTATGTGAAAATAGTTTTGAGAAGTTGAAAGACAAACTGACTACTGCACCTGTTTTGACTCTTCCCAAGGGTGTTGATGGTTTTGTGGTTTACTGTGATGCGTCACGTGTGGGACTTGGCTATGTTTTGATGCAACATGGTAAGGTGGTAGCTTTTGCATCTAGGCAGTTGAAGGTGCACGAGTAGAACTACCCTACTCATGATTTGGAGTTAGCGACCGTGGTGTTTGCCCTTAAGATTTGGCGGCACTACTTGTACGGTGTTCATGTTGATATCTTTACTGATCACAAGAGTCTGAAGTATGTTTTCTCGCAGAAAGAATTAAATCTCAGGCAGAGGCAGTGGTTGGAACTTCTGAAAGACTATGATATGAGCCTGCATTACCATCCGGGCAAGGCAAATGTTGTAGACGACGCCCTCAGCAGGTTGTCTATGGGCAGCCTTTCTCATGTAGAAGAAGAAAAGAAAGAGTTGGTGAAGGATATTCACCGCCTTGCAAATCTAGGAGTGCGACTGTTAGATTCTGAAGATGGAGGGGTGATTGTTCATGAGTTAGCTAAGTCATCCCTTTGTGCTGAAGTGAAGGAGAAGCAGGTTGAAGATCCCATCCTGGTGCAAATCAAGAAAGATGTGGGTCAACAGAAGGTGATGTCTTTTGAAGTTGGTGGTGATGGCATTCTGAGGTTCCAGGGTAGATTATGTGTTCTGAATGTTGATGGGATTCGAGAAAGAATTTTTGATGAAGCTCACACCTCGAGGTATGTTGTTCATCCTGGTTCTACTAAGATGTACCATGATTTGAAATCTATGTTTTGGTGGAATAATATGAAGCGATATGTGGCTAACTTTGTTTCTAAGTGCTTGAATCACCAACAAGTGAAAGTAGAACATTTGAGGCCAGGAGGTACTTCCCAAGAAAAAGCGTTGCCCTTGTGGAAGTGGGAAATGATCAATATGGACTTTATCACAGGACTTCCGAAGTCCCGAAATTAGTATGACTCTATATGGGTGATTGTAGATAGGCTGACCAAGTCAACTCACTTTCTGCCTGTCAGGACTAACTATTTGGGGGAAAATTATGCCGAGCTGTTCATTGCAGAAATTGTCCGTTTGCATGGAGCGCCTGTCTCCATTATATCCGGCCGAGGTACGCAGTTTTCTTCTCAGTTTTGGAGATCGTTTCAGAAAGGTTTAGGTACCCAGGTGAACTTAAGTACAACACTCCACCCTCAGACTGATGGGCAAGCTGAACGCACCATCCAGACCCTGGAGGATATGTTGAGGGTCTTTCTGATGGACTTTAAAGGTTGTTGGGTTGATCACTTGCCACTGATAGAGTTTGCCTATAACAACAGTTTCCACTCTAGTATTAATATGGTACCTTTTGAGGCATTATATGGTAGGAGATGCAGGTCTCCAATAGGCTGGTATGAAGTAGGTGAGATGCAGATGTATGGGCCTGATCTTGTTCATCAGGCAATGGAGGATGTGAAACTCATTATGGAACGACTTAAGACAGCTCAGAGTCATCAAAAATCCTATGTCAACGTCAGAAGAAGAGAGTTAGAGTTTGAGATTAGAGATTGGGTTTTCCTCAAAGTTTCTCCCATAAAGGGAGTTATGCGTTTCGGGAAGAGGGGTAAGCTAAGTCCTCGCTATATAGGCCCGTATCAGATTGTAAGAAGAATAGGTGGAGTTGCGTATGAATTAGAATTGCCTACAAGTTTGGGTTCTGTTCATCCAGTATTCCACATATCCATGTTGAAGAAGTGCATCGGAGATCACTCCTTGGTGGTGCCCATTGATGAGATCAAGGTGGGCGATTCCTTGTCTTACGAGGAAGAGCCCATGGAAATCCTAGATCGACAAGTGAGAAAATTGAGGAGTAAAGAGATAGTCTCAGTTAAAGTGTTATGGCGAAATCAGAAAGTTGAAGAAGCAACTTGGGAGTCGGAGCATGACATGAAAGTGAGATACCCAAGTCTATTTGAACCAGCAAATAACGAATTGGAAGGTACAATTCTTGCTTTATATTTCCTTCTATGTCTGAATCTGCTTGAAATCGTGCGTGACTATTCCCGCATCATCATTCGGGGATGAATGATCCAAAGGGGGGGATAATGTAACGCTCCATAAAAGTCATTCATGTATTAGACTGTAATTTCTGAGCTTTAGACTTAAGTTCTAAAATTTTTCTAAGTGTTGAAATGACTTAGACTCATTCTTAGCTGGCAATCTTCGGGATACAACTTCTCGACCTTCCCTACCTTCATTTTTAGATTTTCAAATTACGTTGAGATCAATAAATCTCATAGTACATCTCGGATAAGTTTTGGAATTTTTCAGAATGCATAAGGCTGCGTTTGGATTTCAAAACAATATCAAAACGCATAGCCTATTACCCAGTATTTTCAGCATTTCAGGGTCAACTTCAAATGATCATAACTCCCTGGATATAATGAACTGTGTGAGCTATACTATATCACACGAACGATCTTTGAGTCCTCTTTCTAATGCACTTGGTTTCATCCAATTTAAATATATGAGTAAAACGTTATAATCGATTTACTCCAGCCTATCAAACTGTCAACTGAGGGTCAGATTTGACCTTAATTGTTCCTTAGGGGTATTTTGGTCATCCTCCACCCCTATATATACCACCAACACGGGATTTAATCCCTCAACCACCATAATAAACATGCTTTCCTCAAAATTGCTCAAGAATTCTCCTTAGGGTTTCAAAATAAAAACCCAAATAGTTCAAGATTTGACCATAAGTTTTCAAAGATAATTACATATTCGGAATCACCAATCCGCAGGCTTCAAGAAACATCTATTATCCTTGGAAATAGAGGTACGCGGGGTTTTCCCTAAAATCTCATGGGCATAGAAATCATGTTTTAAGTATCGGGTTTTCGAATTCATGTGCATACTCATGTTTTAGAAGCTTTAATGATATTGTTTTGGCCTTTTGGCTTTCCCCCAAAGTGGTTTGAAAATTATATGTATATGTATATATGTGTTTTTCCTGAAATATATGAATTTAAAGCATGATTTTCATGGAACCCCTCTCTTAATGTAAATTCTTCCATGTTTCACATAATATAAATTATTTTGAAAGACATCTAGAAGAAAAGAAATTATGATATGAAGTGCTTTGACTTTTGCTATGTTTGAAATACGATTCTTGAACACGAAAGAGAGGGTTGTGAATGTTGAATATGCATGTAATGAAAGAATGTATGGTTTTGCCAAAATGCACATGACCAACATATGTTTGATGAAATTTCTGTATGAATTGAACTTTAAGTTTGGAATATGAAATCCTTTACATCAGTTGCATGTTTTGGGTGGTCTAAACTATGTTTTGATTGAAAGCTTTTGCTTAGTACCTTATGGCTCAGAAAAATCATGACTTGCAAGGTCTTGGTATGACGATACCAATTCACACTAATGTCATATCAGACTCAGACTAACAGACATTTCAGACTTTCATGATTTAGAAATTTCAGAATGATGCATGTTCGGAAAAGATTAAAAATGGGCATACAGAGAAGTTAGGTGGTTCCCCGAAGAGGGCTTGAGTTCAAGTGACTCATTGCCTAAAACCGTGGTTTACCAACCCGGGTATATTATTATGCGCTGACTTAAATGTCCCGTGGTGTATCAGACTCAGAGACTCCAACCCTTGCGGCACACTTGGGTTGGGGGCTTCCCCGCCGAGTCAATGGCAAATTCCATACAGCCCGTGGAATATCAGACTTGTAGGGGAATACCACCTAACTCAGAAGTAAAACACAGGTCATGATTTGAAATGAACAGACAGGTTGCATGTTTTCAGAAAGTGCCCACCTATTTTTCGGAAACAGTTTTATACATGATTTCTTGTTGAAAAATTGCTTTCACTTAATATATATATATATATATATATATATATATATATATATGTATGTATGTATATGTATGTTCCATTATACTATTTTTGGATTGCTTCGCGTGCCAGTACTTTTGTGCTGACCTCCCTCCTTCCAGGTTCTGAGGCACAGTCTAGGGGTCCAGCTACTCAGTAGATATTCTCGGATTTGCAGACTTGATCTCATAGTGGTGAGCCTTCTATTATTCGGAAGGCCTATTATGTCAGACATTATCTCATTTATTATATTTTTGGCTCACTGGGGGCCTTGTTCCAGTTTTTTTTCAGACAGATGTTTGTCTTCTATGTAGAGATTTTCGCAGACTGATGTCAGATAGTATTATTCAGAAATATTGTAGGACTTGACCATGTTTTTCATACTCAGTTTAAATTCCGCATTTTATTATGATTATAAATGTAGTGCATGATAACCAGATAGAGAATGGGTGTTCCGGGCCTTCATGGTTTGGGATGCTCGTCACGGCTAGGGCCTGGGCTCGGGTCGTGACATTAGGGTTGTTTTTAATTTTTTTACTGTTGAGTCCGGATCGGCCAGACCCACTTAGACCCCAACTCAGACCTGGCCCGTCCCACAAATTGGTTAAATGACACAGAACGATTTTAAGTTGGCCCGACCCGTCCAACATGATAGACCTTTTTAGAGTTGAACTGAGAAAATATGAGTGAGCAATATGTGCCTTTGGTATTATTTTACAAATTTTGTTAAGATGCAAGTTATGTGATTAGAGGTGTAATGCGAGTATTCTAAGGAGTTGAAGATGAAGTGTTCTGTTCCTAGAAGCGTGGTTGTCTATGCCCATGATAACATTAGCCGTAAATAGATGAATTTGGAGTTTGGAGGATGTTAGGATTAGTGTACCTGAAGGGGATGTTCTAGAATGAATTTTGTGTCCTTGGAAAAAAAAAATCT
Organism: Capsicum baccatum var. pendulum; assembly: GCA_030864225.1. Classification (NCBI taxonomy): domain Eukaryota; kingdom Viridiplantae; phylum Streptophyta; class Magnoliopsida; order Solanales; family Solanaceae; genus Capsicum; species Capsicum baccatum. The sequence goes on from CM061550.1 coordinate 81,005,730, forward strand.
GAGGGAAATTTGTGTTCATGTGTATGTTGGTACCCCTTTGTGATTAGGTGTATGGATATCGGGAGGCTCAGTACTTCAAATAGTCTCCATGTTCCTTGAATGGTTGGCGCATCTCATTTACGTGAGTATGGGTTGTAGGCTGATGGTTGTAGAGGCTAGAGAAAGTAAGAGTATTATTTCTGAAAAACAAGACCTACAGAGTAGAGTTTATCAGAGAGGGATTAGTGGTAATGTGTATGGTGGTATATCTCTTGTTTTGAGAGTTATGGATATATATTTGATGAGAGGTTATGTCTGCAAGTATAGGATTATGACTTTGTTCTACGGGAGAGATGATGAGTTAAAGTAGTTCTCACATTTTCTTATGGTGTCAAGATTCAAGTAAGATTCATGATAAATCTATTACAATTCAAGAAAACTCCTCGTACTCAGTCTACGAGGTCACTCTGCTAATTCCCTACGTTATGTATCCATGTCCTACCTATGTCTAAGGTTTTCTTACTTTATGTAACTCATGACATGTTCTGACTTCCAAACTTGAAGAAATAATGTCCCTTGATGAACCAGTATTCTAAGTATCCAAGCTCTATGTTATGTTGCTCATGAACAAGAAATCTATGTCCCAAATCATGATTGGTTCTAAGGAACTATGTTTTCGTATGTTAACGATTAATTTTATGTCGGGATAAGCCAAAATGATAAAGTTGTGCAAACTCATAACTATTTCATTTTTGAAAATGAGAAGCTATAGCTTCAAGTAGAAGTCCTTTCCTAAATCGTCGACTTCATGAATTGCACACTCATGTTATGAGAATCATGATGTAAGATCTCATGTTTCTCACTGTAGTTGTCCTAAGAACCCGTGCTATGTTGAGTTTATACCAGAACGACTCTCGTTTGTGATCCAAAGACTTGATATATAAAGCTCTCTGTGATTGTACCATAACTTCAACTCATGTCCCACCTTGAGTATGACAATAAGTATATGTTATAACCGAATAGTGTTACTCCCTTTCATGGTGCTCTTGCTCAAGTCCTTTAATGACCCTCTGTATGCTATTATGACAGTGGATGTAGAAGCAGAGTAATGTTTCAGGTAGGGAAGTAGATGTCATTGTAGGTGAAAAATTTCAATGTGATTTCTTGAACTAAGGTTATAGGAGCAGAGGGAGGAAGAAGATAGATATTCTTTATGTGAAATAGTTAGGAGAGAAGTATATGGTAAAAATCTTTGTGAGAATGATTGAATTTGCTGGTCTTAGTGGAGAGATCCATGTAGTAGGGTGTAGTAATGGTAGGCTTAAATTTTACGATGGATGAAAACACAAACCAATGCTCCATGTATTAGTATCTTTGAATTAAAACTTGTGGTTATTTGATTATAGTGATGAGGTGAGGTGATTTCCTTTTGTGATATAGAGTACGGGGTCCCGTAGTTTAAGTTAGTACCTCTCTCCTCTGAGCTAGGCTTCAACCTGGAAGTATTATAAGGTGGGACACAAATTCTATTCTTAGATATGTTACGGGAGAATTGTGAGTTGGAAATGATGAAGTATGTTGATTAATGTTGGGGTATATACAAGTAGTGTCTCTAAGTTTAATTCTTTTCATTGTATCTTGTAAGATAGAGAATGCTAATATTCATATATTCTGCGAGAAGCGTATCTCATCTCTTGTTCCAATCTTAATTAGGCTGAGGACTCTTAGTAAAAGGTATGTCTTACAATGTTTTGATCATGTGCCATAAAACACATGTCAAGATTCACGTTGATGTCAAGTTTTGCTATCTCGGGTTCCGCGCTTACCCATTTCCCTAGGGGTTATGATGAAGATCGTGTGATTCCTTTGCTTATATTTTTTGTTGAGAAAAAAATGTTTGAATCAATATTACGTTCTTTATTCTACACTTTTAGAGCTTCAAGAAATCCCTACCCATCATTCGGGGATGAATGATCCCAAAGGGGAGATAGTGTAACACCTCGCATTTTGGGCTAGAACATAAACCATCATTTCCTTCACGTAAAATTTCCAAAATCCATAAATCCAATGTAAATATAGTGTATTGATCAATTATGTAGTGTGGGAATCTAGTTGAGCATGAATTGAGATCATAGAGATCCCTTAACCCAAGGACGAGTTGGAAGCTTTCCTATCGTTTTAGTTTTAGTAAGCATTGAAACTTGGGTCAACTTTAATTAACCATAACATTTTGTATATAATGAATTAGAGGGCCTACTATATATCAAATGAAAGGTCTTCAAAGGAGCTTTCCAACGATACCAATTTCTCCTAAATCCGATATCCTAAAGACAAGTTATGACTTTGTAAAGTGGAGTATGTCCCCCAGCTTATTTTGGGCGATGGGAAATGTGACACCCAGCCCATTTTGGGCGATATACAATGCATGGCACTGCCTAACTTAGGCCATAGGAAATGCGTCGCATGCCCTATGGCCCAAGGGTATAAAAACTTTATTTTTAAGTCATTTTAAGGGCAACCAAGTCTTTTTACACTCCAAAATGGTCCATAATCATCCTTAAATGAATTTAGGATTATAAATAATGTCTAACTCTCTGAAGATCCAAAAAATTCATCTTTCAAGAACACAAGGGGAGAAAACAACTGGGATTTGGACAATCAAGCCTAAAGGTTAAATCTTTTTGAAACCTCTTCGTGAATTCTTCACAACTAAGGTACGTGGGGTTTCCAAAAACTACATGGGCATAGTAAATTCTTCTTAATCTTGTTAATGGTTTAGAAATCATGAAATTTCAAAAAGGATTTGAGATTTATAATTAGATTCATGTTTTAAAACTTTTGAGGATATTGATTTGGTCTTGAGTACTTTCCCCCAAATTGATTTGTAATCGTATATATACATGTAAGTGTTTGAAATTGATAATTTAATTGAGAGCATGACTATTTACGCTCCCTCTCATGTTGCAACACCTTTTGATTTTAGAATGTTATTCAGAAGTATGATATCAATGTTCTTGACTATTGTTGAATGATTTAAGATTGATATTTAAATTGATGAGAGGGGTTTTGCATGTTGATAAATGTTGAATATGTATAATTAAAGAATTGCATGGTTTGCTAATAATACATGGCCACCATATATTTATTGAAATGATTGAAAGGAATGACCTTTGCATGATTTGATAAATGTATTTGAAGAATGAATCTTCTTGAATTGTTTGAAGTATGGTGGTCTAAACTTTATGTTTTGAAAGAGAAAACTGTGATATGATTTTTATGGCTTAGAAACATAACTTGCAAGTCTTGGTATGACGATACCAATTCAGATAATGCCATAGTAGCACCGAATAGAACAGAATGTGGATTTTCTTTTAGATTTTCAAATTTTGAACTTGGAATGATACATGTTTAGAAAAGGCTACAAGTGGGCATAAAGAGATGACAGGTGGTTACTTGAAGAAGGCACGAGTTTAGAAAACTCATTGTCCGAAACCGTGTTTTGCCGATGCGGGATTATTATGTCCCCTAGAGAGATTATACGGTGGCCTAGTGCCCTATGGCATATCAGAATCAGAAACTCTAACTCTTGCATCAAACTTGGGTTGGGGGCTTGACTGCCGAGTTAAGGGAGGACTCTATATAGCCCGTGGGATTGTAGAATTGTAGGGTGGACCACCTAACTTAGAAGTAATACAAAGACTAGAACTGCATTGACAAAAATGTTTTATGATTATCAAAGATTTGCCTATGTATTTTAAACCATATATACATGATGTTACATGAAATGCACTCACCTATTTTATATATATAAATTCATTATTTTGGATTTCTTTGCGTACCAGTACAATTTTATTGACCCCCTATCTTTCAGGGTCTAAGACTCAGTCTAGAGGTCTTGCTAAACCGTAGAGTTGACAGTCAGAAGTGTGCAATTGATGAACCTCCCTTAATTCGAAAGCCCATTCTTAGAGTATTTTTATTTCATTATGGTATTGATACACTGGGGTCCTTGTCTTAAATTTTAGGTAGCTGTATTAGTTTTCGTATGTACTAGAGATTTCACACACTGAAATAAACGTTGTTTAGATATTGATGGATTTCTTTCCAGTATTGTTAAATTGAATTCATAGTATGACCATGATTCCGTTTATTTCATTTAAGCATTCTTTTCTTTATTAGTGGGCATTGTGAATGATTACCAAAAATAGAAGGGTACTTAGGCCTCCATAGTTCGAGATGGACGTCATGGCTAGGGCCCGACTTGGGTCGTGACAATATTGCACCAAGTCGAAGAGAGAGTTATGGACAACAAAAATACGGAGGTTGTTGTCACTAATTAGATAGAGAGTTCGGGGCATGAGAATTTAGGAGCTAAGGAAGAGATTTGGAAATTAAGGCAACAAATGATAGAAATGCATTAAACTTGGGCTAATGGGTTGTCGCCTCATCCATTTCCTACTGATAATATGGAAAATCATTCTAGCTTTACTCTCGTGTCATATGCATAATTTACCATTTTTGTTGACACGCTACAACATATATCAGGATCTACTCCAGGGCAACACTATCCAAACACTTTGAATATTCATTTCTTCACTCCTCAACACAAAGTTACCACATACTCGGCCTCACCTGTTGTTCATGCTTTTACGGTGCCATCCCCGCTTGAAGTTCCTGCTTTTAATGTCCATTGAATGGTTGTGATTTCTCACTCTACAAGTGAGCCTGTATTGAATATTTCTAGTGATCAACATTATGCTATTGAGCCCACATTTAAGTTGAATACACTCATCTGCCTGAATTTCCTATCAACACTGAGAAGCCTGTTATGACAGAAGAACAAAAGAAAATGACTAGAAAATTGAGAAGTTTGGAAATGGCTATGAAGAACTTCTAAGGACTCGGGGATTACAAAAGTGTCTCGTACAAATATTTGTGCATGTTTCTAGGTGTTAATCTATCTCTTGGTTTTAAAATATCAAAGTTTGTGAAATATGATGGACATAGGGACCTAGTGGGACATTTGATGCGTTATTGTAACTAACTAAGGGGTGCTGGAGGAAAGGAAGAATTATGCATGGCTTATTTCGATAAGGGTCTTTCAATTCTAGCTACAGAATGGTTAGATGAGAGTCTTTCAATTCAACCGTGAGTTTTTGAAGATAATTAGAGATTCGGAATCCCCAATCCATAAGCTTCAAGAATCATTCATTATTCTCTAAAATAGAGGTACGTGGGGTTGTCCTAAATTTCATGGGAATGTTTTCAAAAAGGAATTTATGCAAGACTTTAATTTTATACAAGTATATATATGTTTTTACAAATGGGGGTTTTCAATTGATACAAATAACATGTTTTGATATATGATTTTGGAAGAATTATTGAGATATCATGGGGTTATTTGTTTGAGTGTATTTAAATGGTTCAATTGTGAATATGTGACCTGAAATTTCAAAAGGGTACAATGTACATGATTTGTGAATTTTCTAAATTCCCTATGCTAATATTTATACCCCATATTATACTAGTGTTAAACCATTGAGAGCATGATTTTTGCAATTGATATGACATTACTCATAAATGATTAAAATTCTTGAATAATTGCATGTTGAGAACCATGGTGTATGTGTTTTAATAGTGTGAAAGTCATACATATGTGCATGTGGTAAATGGTATGCGAAGTTAGAAAGTTGATGTGATATTGATTACTTGCAAGTCGGGTATGATGATACCCTGCAGAGTATGACATGTGATTGATTAAAATAAGTTTGATGCATTGATTTCGTGAGATAGGTGGTTACCCAAAGAAAGCATGAGTCAAAAGACTCTATGCTAGAAACCGTGTTTGCTGACTCAGGAACTTAGTACCCTACTGTGTGATCTTGTGAACCTAACATTATGTCATCCCAAATTAGGACTATGGTTAGGAGGATCTTGTGCACTACCATACTTGATTGGGTCAACACATCCTGCTATGTGATCTTGTGTGTCTTTCCCTCACTTATACTCTAATCTCAGTGGCAACCAAGATTTTACAGTTAGTGAAAATATGAAATTGTAGGGTGTACCACCTAGCTCAGATGTGTTGCATTGTTGTTGAAAAATCAGTATACTATTCCCATGTATTTTTGAAATCATTTTGCAATAATGTGTTTTATAACAAGTCTCATTTAGTTGATATAAAAATCTCTACTTTGTTTTGGATTACTCTGTATACCAGTACTTTGTATTGACCCCTTTCCCTCCCAGGTTCGGAGGCGCAGTCTAGGGGTCCACATAATCAGTAGATTCTTTAGACAGACTTGCAGATTCAAGTCGTAAACCTTCTATATTCTGAAAGTCCTGATGTCTGGCAGTTTATTTAACATTTAATAGTTTTATGTCTACCGGGGGCCTTGTACCAGTTTTCAGACAGTTGTTTGTTTTAATCATGTAGTAGAGATTTCACAAACGGTTTTCAGATGTCGATAGATATTGTGGGACATTATTTCCTATTATTAGTTTCATTAGGCTCGTGACCATGTTTTCTTAGTATTGTGTATCTTCCACATTTCTTTTTATCATATGAATTATGTGCATGATTACCAGATAGATAGGGGTGTTTCTGCCCTTCATGGTTTGGAATGATCATCATAGCCAGGGCCTCGGTTCGGGTTGTGACAAACTTGGTATCAAAGAATGGTTCATGGTCCCAGGATAGCTGCGAAATCGAGTTGGGTAGAGTCTTGTTTATGGGTGTGTAGCGCACCACACTTATAAGCAGAAGGCTATAAGGTATTTAGGAATGTCTCTTTTTCTTTATGTTCTAGTTCGTGCTATGGAGTCAGAATGTTTCTCTTTCATACTCTAATTTGTGCTAAAGTGTTGTCCATACGAAAGTAAAGTCATCCCAATTCTTTTCTTTGATGTGCTCAGATGTGTCTCATTATTGGGATGAATCAAGTGTAGAAGTTCAGAATCTAAATGGTATGGTCCTTTCTAATTGAGCCATAAAGATTATAAAAAAATATTGTGCAAGGACTTGAGAAGAGTCTGTTAGTGCTTCAGAGTATATTGATTCTGGTGTAAACTTTCATATTGATGAAATCGTGCTTTCCAGCCTGCAGTATTAAGTGCATTCAGTCCCTTTCAAAATTTATGTTGCAGATGTCATGCTTAAGGGGGATGATGTGTAACAAAATTTTGGAACTATATTTTCAACCGAGTAGTAGTAGTATAAGTTAAGTGTCGGTGTCATGTCCTATTAGTAGTGATTTTGGACCAAGAAGTTGGTGATGTGAAGTCACAAATTTTTAAGTTAGAGTGAGGATGACTTTTGTGTAAATAGATATTTTAGTTGAATAACCGATGCTTGAGGATGATTTACCCCTTTATGGTGATAGACTAATGTGGTAGCTAGTAGCATGTGTGGATTGTATGGTAGTCCGTGGAGAAAGTGTTTGACTCAGACTTTTATTTATACAAAGTAAGATGTGTATTCTTGGGCCATTGAATATTGTGGGTCAAGTTTTTATCTCTTGAAATCTTGATATCATTGTGTTGTTTAAATCAAAATCTAGTAAAGTTGTGTGAGGCCTATTTCAATTCACTACCATTTTGTTGTTCTTTTTGTTGTTCTTGTGTTGGTTGGAACTGGGAGTTTATAGGCAAAATGGCAAGAAAAGTGGTAAGGCCAATTTATTGGATATATATTTAGCCAAATCTTATTTTATAAGATCGAGTTGGTAATGGAGGTGAATTGTTGTTTGCTTGAAGCATGAAAATAGTTAGATTAGCCAGTAAGTTATAATTATAGACTCATGGTTGTTTGTGGAATTATAAGGTAGTCTAAATGTGCGCTTGAGTAAGTGTAATGTGAGGAAGCCGTATAAGTAGATAAGATTGCATGGGGTATGATTAAGGTTGACCATGTTTATTGTGTGATTTTACCCCCTTGATCTTTTTTTCCTTAGTAAATGTAAACTAGTACTTCATGTGAGAAGGTATGAAGTGGATTTTGAGCTATAATAGTGATGTCATGGAGGTAATTGTGATTGTAGGTAGTATTTGAATGAAATGAGTAGTTGGAGTTGATTTCCCAATTTAATGGACTAATATATTATGTTGCATGCTTTGCGTATGCTAAACTATAGGCTTGAATTATAGATTGTAGAGTATGGTGGCGAGAATAGTATTTTATGATGATGTATGATTTATAGGAATGAATTAGTAGGCTTGATATGATTTGTGAAAGAGCCCAGGTTGAAGATTTATGAAAATTTTAAGAGGTAATTGTGAGGGATATGTGTACATGAGGACTAGTGTTAAAATGATGAATTATGGTTGAATTATTAAGTGGTTAAGAACATGGGTATATTGGAATAAGTTGAACCCCAGGTAGCAGGTTGTTAATAAAGCTTTATGCATACAAATGTATGTTGTACCTAGTCTGTGTTTTTTAAATTTATAGTATGGGGGCGTCTAAGGAAGACTCAGGGGTTGTTGTTGTTGTATGGTGTTTGTTATAGTTGAATTCAGGAAATATAGGTAAGAAATATGTGCCTTCGGTATAGTTTTACAGATTTCGTTAAGTTGTTGATTATGTGATTTGAGGTGTAATGATAGTATCCTAAGGAAATTAAAGATGGAGTATTAAGTGTTTAGAAGTGTGGATGTCTATGCACATGGAAATATTAGTCGTAAGTCGATGACTCTAAAAGTTAGAAGAAAATGTCCTAGAAAATAATATAGTGCCTTTGTATTAGGGATTAATGAGAGAAGTTTGAGTTCATGTATATACTAGTACCCCTTTTTTGATAAGGAGTGTGGGTTTGTGCACTCACGAGAGTGAGAGTAGCATTTTTTTCTGAAAGCAAGGCCTTCCGAGTATAGTTCATCAGGGAGAGTTTAGAGTTGAAGTTTATGGTGATGTCTCATTTGCGTGGAGGTTGTGGCTACATATTTTGATGTGAGGTTATGTCTACAAGTCTAGAGGTGTGACTTTGATCTAAGGGGAGATGGGGAATTAAGTTAGTTCCCATATTTTTCTTAATTCGACAAGTTGCAGGAGAGAAATCATGATAAGTCTATTCTTACTCAAGCATACTCTTCCTACTTCCATTTCAGAGATTATTCTGCTAATGTCTTACGTCATCTGCTTAAGTTATACCTATGCCTATGATTCGAGTTTCCCATGGACTTATGTCTATGATATGACCTCCAAACTAGAAGCAATTATGTCTCTCAGTAATCCAGTCTTGCATGTATTCAGGCCATATGTTATGTTGTTTATGATCCATGAAAATATATGTCTCTCAGCATGCTTGGTCTTAAGAAAATATGATTCTATATGTCACTGATTCATCCTTTGTTGGTTTTAGCCAAAGTGATAAGGTTTATGCAAACTTATGGAAAAAATCTCAGTTTCTTAAATAAGGAGCAATTGCTTCAAGCGAAAATTCTTCTCTTAGTTGAGATGTAACAGTCCGTAGCATTCTCGACTCAATACCACTCTTAGTGGCACGTATGAAGAGCTTGTAACCTGAAAACTTTTCTAATAGTTAGAAGATTTAGTCATATTTATGAGCTCTTAATTTCCTTGATTTTAAATTGTTCTTCTCGACGCCAAGGCGTAAGTTTTTGAGTTGATTCATGTTCAGAAGTGTAAAGGGGTGGTTCAGGTAAAGTTTTAGATTTTTCGGACCATGTTTGAGATGCATTTAAGTAAGCAAACTAGTGGATAAATGCGATATCGATGCACTACGTCGGTAATTGCATTGTCCAAAACAGTGTCTCAACGCGATCTCGATGCGTCGCGTCTTCTATTGTATCGGGTGCCAAGTTTATCTTACTAAGTTTTCCAAATCCACGAGGGGAATCCCGTCTCTTTCCCTCATTTTTCTTGATATATGCACCAATATTTCTCCTTGTGTTCTGTCCTGAGAATTCATGTTGCATTTGTGTTTTCCGAATGACTCTTTACTTATAATCCAGAGACTTGTTATATGGAACACGTTGTGGTTATTCTATCATATCTTCATTTCATGTCCTTTCCTGAGTAGTACAATGAGTAGAAGTTATTGTTTAATGGTGTTATTTTCATTCTTGCCAATTATGCTCGAGTCTCTTAATGACCCTCCGTATGATAGTATAATGGTGGCTGTAGAAAAGTGGTGATATGTTAGGTAGACGAGTAGATGTTCTTGAAGGTTAAAAATTTAATGTGATTCTCGAGCTGAGGTTATAAGTGAAAAGGAAAAAAAATGGTGAACTTTTGTTGTGTGAATTAGCTAAGAAGGGGGAATGTAGTGAAAAATATTTGTAGAGTGATTGAAATTGTTTGTCTTGGTGTGCAGATCCATGAAGTTGGTGTAGTTGATTAGGCTTGAACGTTGTGACTGTTGACAATGCAAATCTGTGTGTTATATGAATAGTACCCTCTTAATTAAAAACTCAAGAGTATTTGATGATATTGATGAGGTGAAGAATTTCTTAAAGGGATGTATAGTACAGGGTCCTGTAGCTTAAGTTACCACCTTGTTACTACGAGTTAGGCTTCAACATAAAAAGTTCTTTGCACTGAGGCTCAAACTCTTGTGGTTACATGTGTGATGGAAGAATTGTAAGTTGGAAGTGATGAAGTGTGTTGTTTTTTGTTTGGATATGGATGAGTAGTGTTTCAAAGTGCAAAATCTATTTCACTGTATCATGAGAGATAAAGAATGCTTCTATCCCTACCTTATGCGAAAAATCTTCTTTCATTACTAGTACCAATATAAATTTGGTCTATGATCACCAAATAAATCCCAGCCTTATGTTTGGAAGATTATTATGCATAGAGATCATGTGCAAGATCATCCTTATGTAAAATCTCATTATATCATGTTTCGTGCTTACAAGTTTTGCTAGGGGTTATCATGAAGTTTGTTTGCTAGCATTCCATATTTTGTCAAGGAAAAAAGTTTAATCTGAGACTACGCTCTTTATTCTACACTTTTAGTTCTTCAACAAGTCCCTACCCATCATTCGGGGACGAATAATCCCAAGGGGGAAATAATGTAACACCCCGCATTTCGGGCTAGAACGTAAACCGTTATTCTTTCACATAAAGGTTGAAAAATTCATGAATCCTATGAAATTTTAGTGTGTAATCAATTATGTAGTGTATGAATCTAGTTGAGCATGAATTGAGATCATAAAAGTCCCTTAACTCAAAGATGGGTTGAAAACTTTCCTACCGTTCAAGTTTTAGTGAACGTTGAAACTTGGGTCAACTTCAATCAATCATCACTCATTATATATGACAAACTGGGTGTCCTACTGTATATCAAATGAAAGATATTCGAATTAGCTTTCCATCATACCAAATTCGCCTAAAACGGACACTCGGAGAAAAATTTAGAGCATTTTTAGTGTCAGCATTCCCGTTTGACAGGCCACCACATCGCGATAAGCCTTAAATTAACAATTGTCAATTCCAGTAGCTCATCGCAATTTCCAGAGCATCGCGGGGAAGCCTTATACGGTGTTCCAGTCCCGAATTTTAAATTCTAAGGTCAAACTAGACATTTCCCATGGCCCCAAACCCATCCAAACATGGGATTTAATCCCAAATACACCTAAATACATACACTTTCACCAAAATTCCTCAAGAATGCTCTCTTGGGTTTCAAACAAGAATTCTAAATAATTCAAGATTAAACCGTGAGTTTTTAAAGATAATTAGAGATTTGGAATCCACAATTCGTAAGCTTCAAGAATCATTCATTATTCTCTAAAATAGAGGTACGTAGGGTTGTCCTAAATTTCATTGGCATGTTTTCAAAAAGGGATTTATGTAAGACTTTAAATTTATACAAGTATATATATGTTCTTACAAATGAGGGTTTTCAATTGATACAAATAATAGTTTTGATATATGATTTTGAAAGAATTATTGAGATATCATGGGGTTGTTTGTTTAAATGTACTTAAATGGTTGAATTGTGAACATGTGACCTGAAATTTCAAAAGGGTGCGATGTACATGAGTTGTGGATTTTCTAAATTTCCCATGATAATGTTTATACCCCATATTATACTAGTGTTAAACCATTGAGAGCATGAGTTTTGCAATTGATATGACATTACTCATAAATGATTAAACTTCTTGAATAATTGCATGTTGAGAACCATGGTGTATGTGTTTTAATGGTGTAAAAGTCATACATATGTGCATGTGGTAAATGGTATGAGAAGTTGGAAAGTTGATTTGATATTGATGACTTGCAAGTTAGGTATGAAGATACCCTGCAGAGTATGATATGTGATTGATTAAAATGAGTTTTATGCATTGATTTTGTGAGATTGATAGTTACCTGAAGAAAGCACGAGTCAAATGACTCTGCGCTGGAAACCATGTTTACCGACTCGGGAACTTAGTACCCTGCTGTGTGATCTTGTGTACTTGACATTATATCATCCCAAATTGGGACTATGGGTAGGAGCCCTGCTTTGTGATCTTTTGCACTACCATAGTTGATTGGGTCGAGACACCCTGCTGTGTGATCTTGTGTGTCTTTCCCTCACTTATACTGTAATCTCATTGGCAACCGAGATTTGACAGTTGGTGAAAATATGAAATTGTAGTGTGTACCACCTAGCTCAGATGTGTTGCATTGTTGTTGAAAAATCAGTATACTATTCCCATGTATTTTTGAAATCATTTTGCAATAATGTGTTTTATAACAGCTCTCATTTAGTTTATATAAAAATCTCTACTTTGTTTTGGATTAATCTGTGTACCAGTACTTTGTATTGACCCTCTTCCTTCCCAGGTTCGGAGGCACAGTCTAGGGGTCCAGATAATCAGTAGATTCTTCAGACAGATTTGCAGAGTAACGTAGTGAGCCTTCTATATTCTGGAAGGCCTGATTTCTGGTAGTTTATTTATCATTTAATATTTTTGGGTCTACTGGGACCTTGTCCCAGTTTTCAGACAGTTGTTTAGTTTAGTCATGTAGTAGAGATTTCACAGACAATTTTCAGATGTCGAGAGATGTTGTGGGATATTATTTCCCATTATTGATTTCATTAGACTCATTACCATGTTTCCGTAATATTGTGTATCTTTCGTATTTCTTTTTATCATATGAATTATGTGCATGATTACCAGATAGATAGGGGTGTATCGGGCCTTCATGGTTCAGAATGCTCGTCATGATCATTTTCTTGTGTAGGTAATTCAAGTGATACATGTAATGATACACATTTTCTTGGTCAAGTAATTCAAGCAACATTTGTAAGGAGATGTACTTCCTTGTTTGGGTAATTCAAGCGGCATTTGTAAGGAGTCGCACTTCCTTATTTTGGTAATTTAAGTGGCACTTTTAAGGAGACAGACTTTCTTGTTTGGGTAATTCAAGCGACATTTATAAGGAGACACACTTCCTGGTTTTGATAATTCAAGCGACATTAATAAGGAGACACACTTCCTTGAATGGGTAATTCAAATTTTACATGTTAGGTGATGTACTTCTTAAGTCTTGACTCCTAGAAGATGTACTTCCTAGTCGAGTCATTCCCCTTGATTTCTAAAAGATGTACTTCCTGGTCGAGTCATTCCCCTTGATTCCTCAAAGATGTACTTCCTGGTCGAGTTAGTCCCCTTAATTCCTAGAAGATGTACTTCATGGTCGAGTCAGTCCCCTTTATTCCTAGAAGATGTATTTCCTGGTCGAGTCGATCCCCTTGATTCCTAGAAGATGTACTTCCTGGTCAAGTCATTCCCCTTGATTCCTAGAAGATTGTAATACCCCAATATTTCGCTAGCATAATTTAAGTCCCATCACATGTGTATTCACATATAAATTTTTAAAATACTCTGTATTTTTCAGTTTAGATCCAGCCATTGTTTAGAAAATTTAATTAGCTTTCCAATGATATAAAATTTGCCTAAATCCGATAAACGGGTAAGAAGTTTTGGCGATTTTAAGTTTCAGTCATAAAACACCATTATTTTTATCATCAGCGCGTCGCGGAGCTAGTCTTCATGACGATTGGCAATTTTCAGTGTAGCTCTGCGAGACTGGCGCATTGCGCCAAAGGCCAAATTGGCATTAGTCTGTTTCCAGTGTTACAACGTGATTTCACCGCGATGCGGAAAACCTCTAGGTCTCAACCAGTGAGGGACCGCGATTTTACCACGTTATGCCATCATCCAGTTTCCCAATTGTCCCAACTCCAGTGGTTTGGAGTGATAGTGGTGTGTCGTGCCAAGGCCAAAAATTGGGACGATTAGTTTCCAGCTCGAGATTTTCATTCGTTTAGGGGTATTTGGGTCTTTTTTCACTGCCCCAATCAACCTAAAACACGAGATTTAACCCCTAATCACCCTAAGTTGTCATCATTATTTCAACCCCTCTCAAAAATTAAAGATCTCTTTTTCAATAACAAGAAACCCTAGCTCTCAAATTCAAGGCCAATTCTCAAGAACTCTCCATCAATCCTCTCAAATTCATTAACCTAGGTATGTTAAATGTTCAACCATGGATTCCTTTCGTCCATGGAGTCTAAACATCCGATTTAAATTGCAAAGTATTGATCTCTTCAAGCTATTTGATTTTAAATTATGATTTCATCCATGAATCTTCAGAATTTACACCATGTAAAGATGAAATTATTGTCGTTATTCAATTCTCCATGTTTTAATGTTATCATTTGTTGAATTAAATCATGATTTAGTGCTATTCATGTTGAATTCATTCTATTACTACAAGTCCCATATTATTTTCATGATTTGACTAAACTATGAACTTCAAGTATTTGATAAAATGCCTACATGAATAAATGTTTGGATAAAGGTTTTCATGATAAGTCTTGTAAGCTTCATATTATGTTTCTATGTTTTCTTTCAAGTCCTGGGGGTATTGAATACCCAAAAAACATAGTTGTTTACTTAGTCTTATTTCAGTATCTTCAGAATAACTTCAGATTACATTATTAGCATTATCAGAACAGTCAATGAAACTCAAAATAGTCTAGTACTTAAGTGTCTTCCTGTTGGAAGTAGGATTTAGCATCAAGTATGATGACTTTCTTGTCAAATAGGCAGAGTCGTTAGTAGCAGACCCTAAACTCCAAAACTACGTAGCCAGAGTAGGATATGAGAAGTCACCTGTTAGTTTAGGATTGACTATCTCGAAGGAGTCAACCGTCAGATTAGGCACCTTTAGTCCTTCAGGATAGTACCTCAGTATAATGGATCCATATAGCCAGCATTAGTACCCATGGCATGAAACTAACACCCTTCCAAATGGGTTTACAAATTGGACCCAAATTAGCTCAGATTGGGGAATGTCGATTAGATGATACCCCCACAGTCTCAATCATACTCTCGGTTACAGTCTTGGTCCAGAAATCAGTTCAGACATTCAGTCTTAGTGTTTTTTTACCAAGGCATATAGTGTAACGCCCCGAAAATGGGTCCCGAAGTGTCACACGAGTAGCCTCAAGCATACCCTTTGAGCCATTTTCATTCATTTCAACACAAATCAATGGGGTTTCCATAAATAACCCTCAAATATCAACAGAGTAATCATCATCCAAGAATAAAAGAATTTTAGAAATATAAAAAAATATGACTTATTAGTCAACTCCCAACATCTATACTAGTTTGAAAAGCCTCTAAGAAAATCAATAAAATCAGTGAGCCATTGAGACATGCCCCAACTGAATTATACTCAGTTATCAAATGTAAACAATTCTGTGAAACCAACATCAGACATCACATCCTCGGAACATGAGGACTCACCACAATAGAGGATATAGAACAGTGTTCCCGAAGAATCACCGTCAAACCTAGAACTGAGCACTTGAACCTATATTTTGAGAAAATGCATCCCACATCCAAAGATGTGAGTCAGTACCATGGAAAGGAACCGAGTATATGGGGGTGTATGCAGTTGTATAAATATCATCATCATAAATATTTATAAGAAATATGCAGGATGTATGAAAGACTCACATAGCCCGAAGAAAATCATCATAATCATGGGAGGATGAAATAAGTATAATAACACATGTGAGTCATCATATAATTTGTCAATCACTTTCAGTTCATCAAGAATATCAATACTCATAATGTAAATATGATTTAAATCGTTTGAAAGAATAACTTTCACAATTCCACTTTAATCACTTCACCGTTCACCATCGACACAAGGAAACACACACACACACTGGGAGATCCTATAACTGACATAAACCATGTGAGATACATGGAGTCCAATGTATAACCCACATTGGGGAGAGCCATTCTATCCTTACCATGGGAGTAGGACTATCGATATCAAATCCACACAAACTACTGATCACTATATAAATCAGCCTCAGGCTCACTCCTACGGGGGCACGTAGTTCTAGGAAAGTAAGGTCACTTTATACCTCCCACTCGGTGCTAAAGATTTCTCCTGGACTTAGCTCAGATCATTTCAAAGACAATCCACAACAAAACAATTTCAGTAATATATAAATATACATCGGGAGCCATCATGCTTCCCATCTATCAAAATCAACCACGTTGTGGATTTCTTTCACACTCGAGTTTAAAACAACTCCATTAAGACCAAAAGGTCAAATCATTCAAAATATCTCAAATATTCAACATCAACGTGCTTATAACACATACTTTCTCAAGAAAACACAATTTTCAATGGGGATTCACGACCCAAATATCAACATCATGATAAATATAGTTCAAGATTTATGTTTTATATCACCACACATGTAAATTCATCTTTCAAAATCATAAACATCAAGATTTCATAATAATCATCATAAGATATGGGTTCATGCTTCAAATTCATAAAAATTAAATAAAAATCATGCCTTTCTAAAGAAAATTACTTTTGGGCACACGAACGAAAGAGAGTTCTTGTAAAAAACCCACAACCTTGAATGATGAACTTTAGATCGATACTCATTTTTGAGTTGTTAATCGTGCCTTTGAATGATGGTTCTTGGAGTTCTTGAACTAGGAACTTGGAATCTTGAATAAATTTGTAGAAATAAATGGTGAACTTTGGAGGTTCTTGAAGTTGGATGTAGGAGCTTAGGATTTTCTTTTTGAGGGAATTTGATGAAATATAACATAATGCTTCTAATAGGCTTTAATATAGGGTTTGGATGGATTTTTGGTGAGGGAAAATGACCCAAACGCCCCTAAAATCAAATAATTCTTGAATCTGTCCTTTGGTGGACTATTTTGTTAGTCTGAAGTAGATCAACCATAACGTTTTACTCCGATATCCAAATTGGATGAAACTAATTTCATAAGAAAGAAGACTCTCATATATTTCAGTTAATATATATTATCTCACCCATATCATTGTGTACGAGGAGTTATGATCATTTGAAATTGAACCAAAAATTCACTTTTGATAGGCTGAAGTAGATTGACCATAAATTTTTGCTCCAATAAAAAAATTGGATGAAACTAATTTCATCGGAAAGAGGACTCGTAGATCTTTCCGTTGATATATAGTAGATCACCCAGATTATTATGAACAAGGAGTTATGATCATTTAAAGTTGGATAAAAAATACGCCAGCCTAAGTACTTTTTTTCCTGGACGTTTTACTGTTCACTATATTCACGGTTCGATCCGAATGTTCATAACTCATCGCTCGGGTGTCCGTTTTGGATGATACACATATCATTGAAAATCTTATTTGATACTCTACAGAATGGTGGGTCATAATATGAGACATTTTGCACGAAAAATTTATAATTCATCCTAGAAGATAGAACCCAACAAGTTTACGCACAAAATTTCAACAAAAAATTTCCCGGGGTATTACACGTAGATATCGGTTATTTTAGTTTACAGATTTTATTCAATTCATGTTGTATTCTTGGTCATACATCGCCAGTATCTATTTATTTCATGTACCTTCAGTATTTACAGACTTTCATGCATACATAGTATTTAAATATTTCACATATTTCTAGTATCTACAGATTTCATGCACTCTATTCAGTACTTCATGTTCATATGTATATTCAGACAGTTATTATTTCTGTTTATGAACCCATGCATATCAACCTGACTTATTTAGCATATAAGTACATTCAAAGTACTGATTAGATACCTTTTTATTTTGCGCTATGATGTATTATATCATAGGTTCTGGCGCCCAGTTCCCAGACTGTACTTAGATTTCTCAGACTCTCAGTATTAGTAGTGGTGAGTCCTCATATTTTGAGGACAAATTATTTTATTTCATGCTTTCCGTCTAGTAGTTAGTTGGAGTTAGTTGGGGTATGTCCTATTAACTCACAGTTATTCAGTTTAGAGGCTTTCAGACACTACAGTCAGTTATTCAATATTCAGACTTTAGTTGACATTACAGTTAGTTATTCAAATCTTCTTTATCTTATCATATTCAGATAGTTATTTTCCAGATTTCTAACACAGTGTTGTTTTCAGTCATTTAAAATCTAATGGCATATCAGTTATTCTTCTATATTTATGGTTATGTTGTTTAGTGCTCATGGTTTATCTAGTGGTCCCTCGAGACTGTAAGCACCATGTGATGCCCAGGGTGTACTATCGGGGCATTACAAGCTTGGTATCAGATCCTAAGGTTTTAAAGTGTCCTAAAAAGTCTAAAAGTTGCGTCAAGTAAATTCTTGTGTATGGGTGTGTAGCGCGCCACACTTATGGTCAAGAGGCTTTAAGGCATTTAGGAAAAGTTTCCCTTATTTCAGTATTCATATTGTATGAGTGAGCATGAGCTCAAGTTAAACTCTCAGTCTAATCTATTTCTTCCTTTTGTCTATACATGCCTCCCAAGAAGAATGGAAGAAGAACAAAAAACTAGCTAGCACCTCCGCCCATCCAGGCAGATCCTCTGGACGAGCATGTCACATAGAATTCAAGGTTGCGTTCACTACTCTAGCAAATTTAGCAGCACAGAATGAATGGCTAGCTGTTGTTCCATCCAAACCAGTGTCTAATACTGTTATAACCAGAATTTGGGACTTTACCCGAATGAATCCTCCTTCTTTCACGGGGTCCAAGTTTGAAGAGGATCCATAGAAATTCTTAGATATGGTTCAGAAGGTAACGGATGCTATGGAGGCGACCTCTAGTCAGAGTGCTGAGTTGGATGCATATCAATTATAGGATGTAGCCCATACTTGGTTAAGCAGAGGAAGGTAGTTAGGGGAGTAGATACAGAGCCTGTAGAATGGGAAGAGTTCGCCATAGCTTTCTTAGACAAATTCTTCCCATTGGAGTTATGGGTGGACAAGGTGTTAGAATTTATTAACTTGAGGCAGGGTAGAATGAGCATGAAGAAGTATTCCCTTAAGTTTACTCAGTTATCTAGATATGCTCCTCATGTGGTAACTGACAAGAGGTCTAAGATGAGTAAGTTTGTTTCTGGCGTATCTTATAGTGTGTTGAAGGAGTGCAGGACCACAATGTTGAGTAGAGAGATATACTTGTCTAGGTTGATGGTCCATGCTCAACAAATTGAGAAGCAAAACATTAAGAAGAGGGAGAGAGAAAATAAGAGGTCTAGGATAGATAGTTTTAATTTTATCCAGTCAAGGTCAAATGGTGGTAACCGACCTCAGTTTCATCAAAGGTATTCAGCCCCAGCACCCTATTCAGCTAGTGTCCCAGTACCCAAATTTAGAAATGGTAATAGGGATAGAGCACCAGGCTCTAAGTCCCAAGGCAGTGTTAATAGTGCCTGTATGAACCCTCTATGTTATAAATATAGCATAAACCATCAGGGTGAGTGTAGAAAAGGAAGTGATGTGTGCTTTGGGTGTGGCAAGCTAGGTGTAATACCCCATATTTTCGTGCTAGAATTCTAACCATCGTTCCTGCATGTCTAAGCTCTAATCCAAGTGATTCTCATGTGAATACAAGTTACATTATCACTATCCTAGTCTATGGAGTAGTTTAGAGGTGGAAAATGTTTATAGCAATGACATAGAAAAAGGTTGAGCTAAGACCAATTGATTCATCAAAAATTTGACATTCGATTCTACAAAGGTCAGATTCAAACGTGAAAATCTATTAATATACATGCAATTTTTCATCCCAAGACCTATCAAACTGTATATAATTGAATTATCTTTCCAATGATACCAATTTTGCAAAAATCCGATATCCGAGTGAAAAGTTATGCCAATTTTCGTGAGAGGTAGTAAGGGTGTGCGATGGGCAATGCGCCGCCCAATCAAATATGTGCGATTGGGAGTGCGAGGCACACTTAAATGTATGCCATAAGGTTTACGACGCATACCATAAGGTTTGCCATGGGTTATGCGCCGCATACTTCACTTCCAAGTACCAAAAACACCCCTATATATGCCTATAACACGGGATTAAACTCCCACAACATCAAAATAAGTTTACTTTCTCTCAAAATCACCAAGAGCAACCTTTAGGGTTTCAACATAAAAACCCCAATAGCTAGAGATTCAACAATGAGAATTTTATAATTTTTACATATTTGGAATCCCCATTACGAAGCTACGAGTGACACCCAAAAGTTCGTGAATAGCATTACATCATTCAAAAAGTCATTCAAAGTTTCAAGTTTAAGGTATGTGGGGTTTTTCAACAAGAACACCCTTTCGTTCTTTTGCCCAAAATTTATATTATTTTACAAAGATATATTATTTTACATGCTCTACTTATGAATTTGAGATGGAAATTTGAAATCTATATTCTTGTTGAAGAAGTTATTATATTTTTGATGTTTTGAAGATGAATTTCATGAGCGTTGATGTGAATATTCATGATTAAAGATAAATTTCTAGATTTTCATATGAATCATACATGTTTGATATATAAAGTGTGAATCTTCAAATGTTTTGATCAAGTATCGATATATGGGTTGTTGAACCCAATTTGAATTTATATTTTGTTGAAGTAATGTGAGGATTGACTTGAACTTTTGGTATTGAAGGAGTTATTTTTGAACTCGAATGATAAAAGAAATCTACTTTTTGATTGATTATGATAAAGGGGTAGCATGATGGCTCCCGTTATGAATTATTGAATTATGTTGTTGTGGATTTTCTTTTCAAAAGATCTGAGCTAAGTTTGAGAGTAATCTCTAGCACCAAGTGGTAGGTATAGATGTCATTGGTACTTCCCTAGAACTATGTGCCCCCATAGGATGTGAGCCTAAGGCTAACTGATATAGTGATCACTAGTGAAAAAAATGATTAAGGTCCTACTCCGATGACAAAGATAGAACAGCTCTCCCCAATGTGGGTTAAATGTTGGACTCCATGTAGCTCAGATGGTTTATGTCGGTTGTAAGAGACTCCCAATGTGTGTGTGTGTGTATTCTCCTATCTAATATAAAAAGTCTTATTCTTCTATCTGAGATGAAAACATATTTGTTTGAAAGATTGAGTTTAAGAAAGTCATTGTTTTCAAATGATTTAATGAACATATATTCCAAAGAGAATTGTTATGAGATTTGATTTCTTTGATGATTGGAATCGAGATAGAAGTGAATTGAGATTTATTATGAAGGCTCACATGTTTCACCCGATATATTTTACTCTCTTATGATAATGATGATTTTAATTCGAGCTAAGTGAGTCATTTATATCAGCATGCATGATTTTATAGACTGTGATGACATTAAGATATTATTTAATATATGCATTTCACCCCCATATGCTCGGTACGTTTCCATGGTACTAACCCACATATTTGTATGGGGGCTACACTTTCTTAGAATGTAGGTACAAGGTATAGTGTACATCTTCAGATTCAGTCAGTTCGTGGTATCTAGTCAGCAGGTGATGATTTCTTTTGATTCAAGGGCTTGAGTTAGTTATACAGTTTGAGACGTATTGTATTTTTTTTATTCAGTCGTATTGAGTTGGGTTAGTCGGGAGTCATAACCCGGCTACCTACAGTCAGTACTAGTAGAGGCTTCATATATAGTCAATAGAAGCTGATGTATTCCATTCAGTTTTGGTTGTAAAAGTAGAGTTGTAATCTTATAAATTTAGTTTTGTATCTATCATATTCATAAAAGAGTTATTTTCTGCAGATTTATGTAGATTTATACTTTTTGTTCAGTTGCTCATGAGTTATGCTAGTAGAAGGGTTAGCTTGGGGTAACTTGTGATCTTAAGCATCGTGTGACGTCTCGGGACCCAATTTTGGGGTGTTACAAACTTGGTATCAGAGCACAGAGTTCAAGTGTCCTAGGGTATCTATGAAGCCGTGTCTAGTAGATTCTTGTGGAACGGTATGGAGATGCCTATACTTTTCTTCGAGAGGCTACAGGGCATTTAGGAAATATCTCCATTCTTTCAAGCCTTAAATCCTGCTATAGAAAGTTCTCCAAAAAACTTATACAGATTCTCATCTTACTCTAGTTAGGCCATCTCTATCTTATTTTTAAGGTATCAGAAATAGTGTAGCTTAAATCTCTACAGATTGTTATGTTCTTATAAGCGAGCTTGAAAAATATCCCATCAGTGCTTTTGAGTTTCAAAAACTGAAGTGCTTTATCAGGCCTGTAGAAATCATGCAGTAAAACCGAGTCAGTATGCTTTCAAATTTCTCTTTAGAATCCATAATGATAATCTATACTTCTCTATCTATGTACTGTTCTTGAGGTAACATGTTTGACAAGTTCTAATTTCCTTCCCAGATAATGCTCTTATATTTCCTGGCAGAAGTTTCAGAATTTTCATAAAGTGGCTTGAGAGGAGCCTTCTAGTATGTTATAAGTCCTTTAAATTTAAGTTATTCCCTCATTCTTATGAGTTATTTAATCAAGAAAGAGTAAGGTGTATTCTTAGATCTTTGAATTTTGCATGTCAAGTTTCTATCTCTTGTATTATGTAATCTTGTTATCATTATGTTTGTGAAAATCAAAGTCTAGTAAAGCCTTGTGAGGCCTATTTTGATTCACTAGCATAGTTGCTTTGTTATTCATATAATTTTCTTAATCAAAACAAAAAACCAAAGTCTAGTGAAGCCATGTGAGGCCTATTTTGATTTACTAGCAACTTGTTGTTTACCTTATTGTTCTGGTGTTAGTTGAAAGTATGGGTTTCTATGTAGTGACAGAAGTAGTAACGTTTAGTTGAAAGTCTTATGTTAGTTGAACTTGTAGGTTTAGAAGTGTAGTGGTAATAATGGTGGTAAGGGTGATTTATTGAATATGTATAGCTAAATGTTTTCTTATAATTGAATTAGTAATGAAGTGATATACCCTTGTTTGTTAGTTTAGTGATGTTAGAGAAGGAGATTATTAGTTAAGGTGGATTGTTGTTTGCTTGAAGTATGAAAAGAGATATTGATGGTATTTGTTGTGCTAGGAAAGTATAGGTTTTGATGGAAGTACTTGGTTGTTGAGTATTGTTAATTTAGGTTTTCCTGAGATTGCAGGAGGAAGTTTAGTTGAAATTTATAGAGCTATGAAAGTGATTTATGTGTGAATATGGGTAAATAGGAATGATGTGAAAATGGAGGATATGTTAACGGATTATGAATAAGATAGGCCATATGATTATGATCGATTGTCATTGTGTACTAGTTTTTCTTAATGATTAGTTCTATAGTTTTGAAGTGAAAATTATGTGTGAGATTGGGTTATAAATCATGTTTAGCTCTAGACATTAAGTTTGAACAGTTGATGGTTGGTTGTTGATGCTAGTTATATGGAGGTGATCTAGTAGGCCTGAACAGTGTATGCAAGAGTATAAGATCA
Organism: Capsicum baccatum var. pendulum; assembly: GCA_030864225.1. NCBI lineage: Eukaryota > Viridiplantae > Streptophyta > Magnoliopsida > Solanales > Solanaceae > Capsicum > Capsicum baccatum. Next base: position 81,029,437 of record CM061550.1, read on the forward strand.
TGTGTTCATAATTAAGTATGGTGTAGAGGTGTGCCCAAGGTGCTATGGGGCTACATAATTTTTTGAGGATTATTGCATATTGTGTGGTTAGTAGTTACGTTGAGTTTCTAGGTGGAGAAAGGCTAGTTAGATAATTTATGTTGTTCTTGATAGCTAAGTTAAGGAGTTCTGATAAAAGATGTTGAGTCTTTTTAGTATGATTTTATTCTCATGGTTTGGAAGAAAATATAAGTATAGAAGTGTGATCTTGGTATGCTATGATTATGTGATTAGAGATGTAGATATGGTTGCAAATGAGAGTGTAAGTCTTTGATGATGATTATTGAATCTAGGAATTAAGGATGACATATGGATGGGTTGTTTAAGAATGAAGTTGGTAAGTTTGAAATTAGTTTATTCTTATGAGTTTAGAATTTATGTGTAGATAATAGAATGATGAAATTATGGCTTAATCTCGAGGATAAGGAGTATACCATCATACTTAGAATACCAACTGACCTAAGGGGGAGATGGTTAGTGAAGAACCAAACCGATTTTTGAGAATTAGATTGTGATACATGTCTATAATGAGTTATGATGAGCTAGTGATCCCTTCTTACTCTAGAGTATTCCTTGGATTTCAGTCATTACAACACCAAATCCATCACTTGCTTGACAAATCCATGCCATAGGCTTATGCTTATACCTATCATGTGTGCTTAAGCCCATTCTCAGCTTCTAGCAAGCATGTAACAACTTCACTCTGTGATTAGAGTTATCTCTTATGAATCTATGAACTCCAGTCTTATGTTGAATAGCTCATGATAAGTATAAACTCATGTTTCAGAGTATGACCAGTTTTTAAACTCATAATACTAGTGAAGTTCACATTATATCATGCATGTGCTCATGTTAGATTTCTTTAATGAATCCATGTTTGATATTTTATTCCTCAGGACAAAGATAAGTGTTATGTATTATAGTTTTCGTGCTTTTGGTTCATTTGTGTCAGCCCTTCGGTAACCTCTTCCTATGTTATGATAGTAGTGATGATAGTGGATAAGCAATGGTTTAGATGTGAGAGAGTTGATGACCCTCATTAAGAAAGATTATTTATGCTTTTCTATCTAAGGCTAAAGTGTGAAGTAAGATTGAGGCCAAGTCTTTGATACATGTCATGGTTAGTTAGAAATTGTGTGTATGTTTTTAAGAATAGTGAAAAAAAATTGTTGTTGATAAAGGTTTAGAGAATATACGAAGTATGCCTTTAGGGGTATTTTCCTTAAAGTTATATGTGATTTTTAATGATAGGCTTGAATGTCATGTTGGGTGTAAGATGATGAATAAAATATGCACTAGTGAATCCATATCAAGAGTTTTAAATTAGTCATTGAAGTGGTAAGGCATGTTATGCTTAGGGTGTGAGCTCTAAGAAGATATAGAATATTGAACCTTGTGGTTTAGACTAGTATTGTGGTTTGACATATTGTATCTTCTGATTTAGTGTTAGGCTTGATCATGGTGAGAGAACTTAGTTTAGTTTAGACCTTAGTAGAAAGATTTCCCAGTGCCAATATGAGAATTATAAGTTGAATCAAATGAGTATGGTATTTAAGGGGAATAGTATAGTTGAGAGAGGATTTGAGAAGCGATGCTAAGATTGAAAGTAAGAAGTTGTGTTGCCTACTGCCTAGAAATCCTATCCTAGTTTATGAGTTATATAATTATATTTCATGCTATAGAGTTATATCAATGTTGTAATTCCTTTGTCAAATGTCTTGTTCAGAGCATGCCCAAAATTCTTTGATCCCTAATGTCAATAGAATTTCGTAGAAAAGTGCTAAAGAAATACTCCATTTGAGTATGGGTAGTCAGTATCATCCAGTCCATATAGCCTATAATCTAGTTTAGCAAGCAAGGAGATAAGATCCTACAGATTCTTAATTTCTAGGTAGTCTTACTATCCGCAGTCTTATATGTATGTACATTCCAAGAGGCAATGTGTTTGTGTCTAATTAAATTATGAATTCAGCTCAGTTCATGCATCAGTTTCAGTTTCAGATATTAAGTCATGATTCAGTTCGTAAGTATCCTGTGCAGTATCGCAGTCTCTTCCTAGTATTTTCATCAAATTATTATCATTCGGAGACAAACGATCCAAAGAGGGGGATGTTGCAATACCCCGAGTTTTCATGTCATAAACCTCTCATCCTTTCTCATGAGATCAGATCCAGTGCAAAGTAATAGTTACTCATAAGTTGACACTCTCATTTCTATCTTAGCCATATAATTATTTTCTTGAGGATTTATGCACTTATAGACCAGTTCAGTAGCTCATTATTCTTGAGATCTAGTGATTTAGTTCTATCAGTTACACGTGATAGTTTAAGACTAATATTCCTCTGCGTTTTAGGATAATTATCCACATTCGAGGACGAATATTCCCAAGGGGGAGATAATGTAATACCCCGTATTTTCGTGCTAGAATTCTAATCATCATTCCTGCGTGTCTAAACTCTAATCCAAGTGATTATCACGTGAATACAAGTTTCATGATCATTATCCTAGTCTATGGAGTATTTTAGAGGTGGAAAATGTTTATAGCAATGACATAGAACAAGGTTGAGCTAAGACCAATTGATTCATCCAAAGTTTGACATTTGATTCTACAAGGGTCAACTTCAAATGTGAATATATCTTAATATACATGGAATTTTTCATCACAAGACCTATGAAACTGTAGATAATTGAATTATCTTTCCAACGATACCAATTTTACAAAAATCCGATACCCGAGCGAAGAGTTATGCTCATTTTCGTGAGAGGCAGTAAGGATATGCGATGGGCAATGCGCCGCCCAATCAAATGTGTGCGATTGGGAGTGAGAGGCACACTTAAATGTCTGCCATGGGTTGTGCGCCGCATACTTCACTTCCAAGTGCCAAAAACACCCCTATATATGCCTATAACACAAGATTAAACTCCCATAATATCAAAATAAGTTTACTTTCTCTCAAAATCACCAAGAACAACCTTTAGGGTTTCAACATAAAAACCCCAATAGCTAGAGATCCAACCGTAAGAATTCTATAATTTTTACATATTTGAAATCCCCATTACAAAGGCTACGAGTGACACCTAAAAGTTCGTGAATAGCATTACTTCATTCGGAAAGTCATTCAAAGCTTCAAGTTTAAGGTATGTGGGGTTTTTCAACAAGAACACCCTTTCGTTCTTGTGCCCAAAATTTGTATTATTTTACAAAGATATATGATTTTACATGATCTACTTATGAATTTGAGATGGAAATTTGAAATCTATATTCTTGTTGAAGAAGTTATAATATTTTTGATGTTTTGAAGATGGATGTCATGAGCATTGATGTGAATATTCATGATTAAAGATAAATTTCTAGATTTTCATATGAATCATACATGTTAGATATATAAAGTGTGAATTATCAAATGTTTTGATCATGTATCGATATATGGGTTGTTGAACCCAATTTGAATTTATATTTTGTTGAAGCAATGTGTTATATACACTTTGAGATTGGATTGATTTGACCTTTTGGTCTTGAAGGAGTTATTTTTGAACTCGAATAAGAACAGAAATCTACATTTTGATTGATTATGATAAAGGGGTAGCATGATGGCTCCCGTTATGAATTGTTGAATTATGTTGTTGTGGATTTTCTTTTGAAAAGATCTGAGCTAAGTTCGGGAGTAGTCTTTAGCACCGGGTGGGAGATATAGCTGTGATTGGTACTTTCCTAGAACTACGTGCCCCCATAGGATGTGAACCTAAGGCTAATTGATATAGTGATCACTTGTGAAAAGAATGATTGAGGTCCTACTCCGATGGCAAGGATAGGACATCTCTCCCCAACATGGGTTAGATGTTGGACTCCATGTAGCTCACATGGTTTATGTCGGTTGTAAGAGACTCCCAATGTGTGTGTGTGTATTCTCCTATCTAATATGAAAAGTCTTATTCTTCTGTCTGAGATGAAAACATATTTGTTTGAAAGACTGAGTTTGAGAAAGTCATTATTTTTGAAAGATTTAATGAACATATATTTCAAAGAGAATTTTTATGAGATTTGATTGCTTTGATGATTTGGAATCGAGATGGAAATGAATTGAGATTTATTATGACTACTCACATATTTCACCCGATATATTTTACTCTCTTATGATTAGGATGATTTTAATTCAAGCTAAGTGAGTCATTTATATCAGCATGCATAATTTTATAAACTGTGATGATATTAAGATATTATTTTATATATGCATTGCACCCCATATGCTCAGTACATTTCCATGGTACTGACCTACATATTCGTATGTGGGCTACAGATTCTCAAAATGTAGGTACAAGGTATAGTGTACATCTTCAGACCCAGTCAGTTCGCGGCTTCTAGTCAGCAGGTGATGAGTCATTTTGATTCAAGGGCTCGAGTTAGTTATACAGTTTGAGAAGTTTTGTATTTTCTTTATTAAGTCGTATTGAGTTGGGTTAGTTGGGAGTCATGACCCGGCTACCTACAGTCAGTACTAGTAGAGGCTTCATAGACAGTCAGTAGAAGTTGATACATTTCATTTTAGTTTTGGTTGTAAAAGCAGAGTTGTAATCTTGTAAATTTAGTTTTATATCTATCATATTCAAAAAAGAGTTATTTTTGGCAGATTTGTATAGATTTATACTTTTTGTTCAGTTTCTTATGAGTTATGCTAGTAGAAGGGTTAGCTTGGGTAACTTGTGATCCTAAGCACCATGTAACGTATCGGGACCTGATTTCGAGGTGTTACACCAGGTCATCAGATTTAGGAGTGTTGAGTAATTGCTCAAAAAGGTAGGGATTCACGCCAACAAGGCCAGTCCCAGCAGTCATCAGCTCCATACGGTCGCCTAACTCAACAGGGCGCCAGTTCCAGTGGTCAATGTCAGAACAGATTATATGCCCTTCAGTCCCACCAAGATCAGAAAAATTCTCCTGATGTAGTTACTAGTACGTTACAAGTCTTTCACTTACATGTTTATGCTTTACTAGACCCTGGAGCTTCTCTTTCTTTTGTAACTCCATATAGAGACGTCAATTTTAGTGCCAGTTCCGAAACTCTAGAAGAGACCTTTTTAGTGTATACCCTAGTAGGTGTTTCTATTATAGCTAGGTAGGTATACAGAAATTGTCGTGTCACAATATCTCATAATTTACCTCAGTTAATCTCGTGGAGTTAGAAATGATGGATTTTGACGTTATTCTCGACATGGATTGGCTTCACTCATGATATGCCTTAGTTGATTATAGAAATAAAATAGTTCATTTTCATTTCCCAAATGAACCATTCCTTGAATGGAGGGGTATACTATAGTGCTTAAGTTTCAGTTGATTTCATACCTTAGAGCGATAAAAATAATATCCAAGGGATGTGTCCATCATCTTGTGCGAGTCAAAGACTCTAGCTCATAAACTCCAACTCTTAAGTTAGTTTCAGAAGTCAGGTAATTTCTATATGTGTTCCCTGAAGATCTTCCCGGAGTTCCTCCTTAAAGGGAAATCGACTTCGGAATAGATCTTCTTCTAGATACTTAGCCTATATCTATTCCGCCATACAGAATGGCTCCAGCTGAACTCAAAGAATTGAAAAAGAGTCGAAGGATCTCCTAAATAAGGGATTCATCAGTCCTAATGTCTCCTCGTGGGGTGCACCAGTTCTATTCGTGCGTAAGAAAGAGGGTTCTCTCAGAATGTGCATAGACTACCATCAGTTGAACAAAGTAACCGTCAAGAATATATATCCACTTCCTAAAATCAATGACTTGTTTGACCAAATTTAGGGTGCCAGCTACTTTTCCAACATAGACCTTATATCAGACTATCATCAGCTCAGGGTCAGGGAATATGACATTTTGAAAATAGATTTCCGAACTCTATATGGTCACTTCAAAATTCTAGTCATGTCCTTCGGTCTCACGAATCCCCCATCATCCTTCATGTACTTGATAAACTGAGTGTTCAAGCAGTACTTGAACATGTTCTTCATAGTCTCTATTGATGACATTCTTGTTTACTCTCATAGCAAAAATGATCATGCAGACCATCTCAGAATAGTGTTACAGACTCTTAGAGCTCATCAGTTGTTCGCTAAATTCAGTAAGTGTGAATTCTGTCTAAGATCAGTAGCTTTTCTTTGCCATATTATTTCTGATGATGTCATTAGAGTTGATCCTCAAAAGACTGGGACGGTGAGAAACTAGCATAGAGTCATCTCTCCATTAGACATCAAGAGTTTTTTGGGTTTAGCTGGCTATTACCGCCAGTTTGTTGAAGGGTTTTCATTTATTACATCCCTCATGTCCAAATTGACTCAGAATAAAGTTAAGTTTTAATGGTAAGATTCCTGTGAGAAGAGTTTTCAGGAGTTGAAGGCTCGACTTACCTTAGCCCCAGTTCTTACCTTGCCAGATAGTTTCGATGGGTTTGTTGTGTACTGTGATGCATCCAGAGCAGGTTGGGGTTACGTCCTCATGCAGAGAGGTAAGGTCATAGCCTATTCCTCCATACAACTTAAACCCCATGAGAAGAATTACCCAACTTATGATCTTAAGTTAGAAGCTGTAGTATTTGGCTTAAAGATTTGAAGGTATTACTTATATGGGGTGCCTGTTGATATGTTTACAGATCATAAAAGCTTGCAGTATGTGTTCTCTCAGAAAGACTTGAATTTGCGTCAGAGGAGGTGGTTAGAGTTATTGAAGATTATAACATAAGTGCTCTATATTATCCAGGTAAGGCCTATGTAGTGGCTGATGCTCTCAGTAGATTATCTATAGGTAGTGTTTCTTATATTGATGATAGTAAGAAGAAGTTAGCTTAGGAAGTCCATCAGCTTGCCCGACTAGGTATCCACTTAATCAATTCAGCAAAAGGTAGTGTATGGGTGCAGAGTAGCTCAGAATCATCTCTAGTTTCCGAGGTGAAGAAAAAACAGGATAGAGATCCCAGTCTAGTTAAGTTGAAAGGATCAGTCAAAGATCAAAAAGTAGAGGTTTTCTTCCAAGAGGGAGATGGTGTGCTGCGTTGTCAGGTTCGGCTATGTGTGCCTGGTGTAAATGCCTTGAGGCAAAGAATTCTTTCAGAAGCGCATAGTACGCGTTACTCTATTCATCCAGGGGCCACTAAGATATACTACAATTTGCAAGAGATCTATTGGTAGAGTGGGAAAAAGAGGGATATTACAGAGTTTTTAGCTAAATGCTCTACATGTTAGCAAGTTAAGATTGAACACTAAAAACCTAGTAGGTCCATGTAGGAATTCAGTATTCCCACATGGTAGTGGGAGAAAGTGAACATGGATTTTGTAATGGGTTTTTCGCGTACTGATCATCAGCATAATTCTATTTAGGTCATGTAGATAGGATGACCAAATCAGCTCATTTCTTGCCAGTACATACCTCTTATTCAGCTGAGGACTATCCAAAATCTATCTCAAAGAGTTGGTTAGGTTGCATGGTGTTTCCTTATCTATTATCTCAGATAGAGGTACCCTATTTACCTTTTATTCTGGAAAGATTCCAAAAGGGGCTAGAGACTTCCCCGTCAGATAGGCAGAGTCGCTAGTAGCAGTCCCTAAACTCTAGCACTACATAGCCGGCGTAGGATATGATAAGTAACCCTCTGTTTAGGCTTGACTATCTCACAGGGGTCATATATCAGATTAGGCTTGACACCCTTAGTCCTTCGGGACATTACCTCAGTATAGTGGATCCACATAACCAGTGTTAGTACCCGTGGTACGGTACTAATACCCTTCCAACTAGGGTTATAGATTGGACCCCAATTAGTTCAGATTGGAGAATGTCAGTTAGATGATAACTCCCACAGTCTCAGTCACGGTCTTGGTCCAGAAATCAGTTCAGAAATTCAGTCTTAGTGTTGTTTGACCAAGGCATATAGATATTAGTTATTTCAGTATTTCAGTCTACAGATTTTATTCAATTCATGTTATATGCTTGGTCATGCATCCTAAGTATCTATGGATTTCACGTACCTTCGGTGTTTACAGACTTTTATGCATACACAATATTTACATATTTCATATATTTCTAGTATCTACAGATTTCATACACTCTATTCAGTACTCTATGTTTACATGTATATTCAGATAGTTATTATTTCTGTTTATGAACCCATGTATATCAGCCTACCTCATTTAGCATACCAGTACATTCAAAGTACTTATTGCATACTCTTTTATTTTGCGCTATGATGTATTATATCATAGGTTCTGACACCCAGTTCCCATACCGTACTTAGATTTCTAAGACTCTAAGCAGTAGGAGTGGTGAGTCCTCATATTTTGAGGATGTATTATTTTATTTCATACTTTTAGTCTAGTAGTTAGTTGGTGTTAGTTGAGGCCTGTCCCATCAACTCACAGTTATTCAGTTTAGAGGATTTTAGACACTACGGTCAGTTATTCAATATTCAAACTTCAGTTGGCATTATTGTTAGTTATTAAGATTGTCTTTATCTTATCAGATTCAAACAGTTGTTTACCATATTCCTAACAAAGTGTCATTTCAAGTTATTTAAAACCTTATGGCATATCAGTTATTCTTCCGCATTTATAGTTATGTTATTCATGCTCACAACAGGTACCAGCTTATGGGTTAGCGTGTGGTCCCTTAGGACTGTTAGTACCGTGTGACGCCCAGGGTGTACTCTCGGGGCATTACAAAGATGTACTTCATGGTTGAGCATTCTCCTTGATTCCTAGAAGATGTACTTCTTGGTCGAGTTGGTCCCCTTGATTCCTAGAAGATGTACTTCCTAGTCGAGTCAGTACCCTTGATTCCTAGAAGATGTACTTACTATTCAAGTCATTCCCCTTGATTCCTAAAAGATGTACTTCCTGGTCTAGTCAATTCTCTTGATTCCTAGAAGATATACTTCATGTTTGAGTCATTCCCTTGATTCCTAGAAGATGTACTTCCTAGTCGATTTAGTCCCCTTGAATCCTAGAAAATCTACTTTCTGCTTGAGTCATTCCAGTTGATTCCTAGATATACTTCCTGTCGAGTCAGTCCCCTAGATTCCTAGAAGATATACTTTCTAGTCGAGTAATTCCTTTTGACTCCTAGAAAATGCACTTTCTAGTCGAATCATCCAATTAACCTATAGAAGATGCATTTCTTTGTTCAATTTTTTCTAGTTATGATGTGACTTTCACAAAAGTCCTCTGATGTTCAACTGGGGCAGAAATTTAATTCCAGTTTTTAAAACTTTACTTTTCTGGCAAATGAAATTTCTCTTCACAATAATCTTTGTTTGGAAAATTTTTTTCTAGTTTTGATGTGATTTCAGGAGCCCGCCTGGGGAACAGAGTGAAGAAATTGAAAGTCAACATTTTGATGAAATATTAATTCAGGAGCCCGCATGGAGAACACGGTGAAGAAATAGAAAGTCAAGCAACAAGGTGATGAAATTGCAATTCGGGAGCTCACCCAGAGAACAGAGTAAGGAAAATGCATATTAGGAACGCTCCTGGAGAATAGGGTGATGAACTAGCAAGACAAGAGCCAAGGGAAGCTGTATAGATAAATCTTTTGTAATTTCATTTATCTTTTTAATTTGTAATTTTTGTTTTTGATGTAATGATAGAGCCTCGGGTCAGAACCTCGACGAGATCACACTAGACTCTACAACTCAGTTGTCCTTCCTCTTGATCTATTTCTTCCTTTTATTAATGGTCGGGTCAAAATTTTATCTCGTTGTCTACTTTTTTGCATGAAAACACTTTGTGTTACTTCAAATAGGGGCATGATGTAGATACGTAATTTTATCCATTCTGGGAGTGTGTTTTTACCCATTTACCCTCACTTTACCGTAGACCTTCACCCATGTGATAAATTCCATAAATTAACAAATCCAACAAATTTTTATCAATTTTTAACACCTCATACTAACAAATTCACCACCCACCCTAAATAATTTTGTCACCTTACACCCTATACCCCATACCACTACCTTATACCCCTACCCCTACATATCCCCTGCCTTACATTTTTTTGGACTAAACAAAATAGATAAACGCACTCACAGCAATAGAAAGGGGGGACCTCAACATTTTCCACTCATAGAAACCACCATATACATACACATATACATCTTATCTATTGGTATGGATTGAGCATATACTCACAATACACTCTCAATCACACAGTAACCCATAGACGCACAATTCACACACATTGAAATTCACCCAGCAAATCATCTTCCACAAAGCTTCAACGTGCACACACAGTCACATACATATAAAACATAGAGAAATGAAGGAAAATATGAGAAAATAAAGAGGGGTCAAGAATTGAAGATCAGAGATAGACAGGGTTGATCGAAATGTAGAGAGGGACCAAAAATCCACCGATGTTACTGTTCCAGCAGATTCTAGTAAAAAAATATCCAGCCAGCTATGATTACAGTCGAGCGATCACTGGAAAACTTGGCCAAACTCGCCGAAGAACGCCTTCTCCACCAGTGAACTCCACTAGTTTTACCCTCTCTCATCTCTGGTAAGATCACTTGATCAGAATCAATCACAAAATTCCATCATCGATGAGATACCGGCGAACCTCCATCGCAACTCATTTCGTTTGAGTTTTCCAGTTGGTTGAAGAATCTGTCCCAATTTTATTTTGTTATCAAATTGATTGTTCAACACTTGGTATCGAGTTTTGAAAATAGAGTTTGAGGTCGAAGTTTACTTTGATTTAATCTTTGAGGTACTCCGGTCTTTGAGGTATTCCGGTGCCGCTTTGTCAAACAATTTGGATAAAAATAAAAATTGAGGTCCAATTCTTTCACTCTATCTCTTTCTATTTTATTTTAATGTGGTGTGTTGATGTCGTGATTTGCGTGATTCATGTTGAATTAATGATATCATTTTTTGGTAGTGTGTTCAAGCTTCTATAATTGTCATGGCTTGTCGTTTGACTTCGTATGAAATTTGATTAATCATGTGGTGGAAGAATGAATTCCGGTCGAGAATTGAAAATTAACAAAAGTGAATATTAATTAATTTGATTCATTGATGGTTATCTGAGTTGAAATGAACATTGATTAAGTTGTTGAACCCGATAATGTCATGTTTTAAGCTGAATTTTATAGGCAAATCATAGGTTTCGGGTAGTCAAAGCTTAGGGATTATGGTTTGTTGAATGTTTGAATGTGGGTGTGAATTATTCTTTCTACTTTATCGTAAAAATTAAAAATGTATTCATTTATCCAAGGAATGCCCCAAGTTTATTTGTATTTATTCATCGGAGAATGCCCCGAAGTATCTTGTACTCAGAGGATGTTCGTGATGAAGGCCCCAAGCATTGGGTAAAGCATTGAAGCTTAGTCTAGGAGTAGTTAGAATAGAATTTACATTTTCACATTTTTCTATTTTTGGGACGAGAAAATGGTCAAATACCCCCCCCCCCCCAACCTTTACCCCAAATCTCAACTTCACACTTATACTTTGAGAAGGTTTTATGACCCCCTGAACTATTTGAAAAAGAAATTATTACCCCTCCAATGCTGACATGGCAAGAGAGTGTGTTTCACTCTCTTTAAAGAGAGTGAGAACGAAAATATTTTATTAAAAATTTATTTTTAATATTTCTTTAAATAAATTTATATAATTTTAATTATTATATTTCTTTCTTCTCCTTCTTCTTCATTTCTTCTTCTTCCATTATAAATTTATATAATTTTAATTATTATTTTTTCTTTCTTCTCCTTCTTCTTCATTTCTTCTTCTGCCATTCCTCTTCTTCTCCAATTCTTCTTCTTCTTCAATGGCATCCAAGAATAATGGCATCCAAGAACCCTGGCAATTAAATTTTTTTCTTCCAATTCTTCTTCTTCAATTCTTCTTCTTCTTCTTCTTCTTCTTCAATGACATCCAAGAACCCATCAATGGCAATTAATTTTTTTGTCTTCTTCTTCTTCAATGGAATCCAAGAACTCATCAATGACATTTCTTTTTATTCCTCTTCTTCTTCAATGGCATCCAAGAACTCGAATTACATGAGGATGTTGAATCAATTCAGATTGAAAAATAAAGTCACCGAAATTTTGAATTTTTCGACGCCATCATTGTCGCGGCGCCCTCACTGTCGCTATGCCATTTTGTAAAAATTGAGTATTTTTTGGATATTAATTTTTGATTTAGTTTTGATAAGATTACATATCGTGTGAATTCCATATGATTCATTATGCCATTGAAGAAGAAGAAGAATAGAAGAAGAGGAAGAAGATGATGATGGTGATGACATGGCAGCACGTGTAGACCAGAAATCAAAATAAAATCTGGGTATGAGCTTTTAGAGGGGTATATATTCCACTTTAAAATAGTTCGGGGGTAATAATTTTATTTTAAATAATTCAGGGGGGGTCATAGTACCCTCTCAAAGTATAAGTGTGTAGTTGGAATTTGGGGTAAAGGTTGGGGGGGGGGGGGGGGGGTATTTGACCATTTTCTCTTTTTGGGACTATAATAAATTGGACTAAATATTATTTTTTGAATTTTTTTTGTTTGATTGTTGTTTTCTTGTTGTGTGTTTTGTTTGGTTTATATATTCCATAGTGTCTACTAGCCGATATAATCCACGAAGCAACCGTGGTCAAACAACGGGATCGAGGGGTGCCTAAAACCTTCCCCTCAATCAACAGAATTCCTTAACCGGATCTCTATTTGGGGACTAGTTTTTAAAAGAGTTAAAAAATTATTTTGAAAAAGAATTTCCAAAGGTGACTTGGCACATCAAATTTATATCAAGTGGCGACTCTGAGTTTAAATATAAATAATCATTTTCGAAATAAATTTTTATTTTTGTCACTTAATAATAAAAACTCTTTTCAAACTTGAAATAATATTTTTTTTGGTTAAAAAAGAGGTGTGACATTGTGTCAAATCACATTTAATTCATAAAATTAAAGATATTTTGATATACTCAATATACTTTAATTAAGATCATAATTTTTTTTATTTTCTTAAACTTTTGTTAAGCCAAAACAAGCCAATTAATTTAAAATTAAGGAAGTGGGAGAATCTATTTCTATTTTGATGTGTTTTTTTTTAGAAACAACCATAAATAACTATAATTTAGAATATAGTTACATCTTGTGTATTTATAAACATTATTACATTTTATCGTATGAAGGAAATACCAATTGTGTCAATAAAAAATTTATATTTAAATGGTGAATATTAATTACATTATGTGGGGGTATGAATTAAAATGCACAAAACATTTATTTTGTCGCATTGACATTTATCTTGTCGCATTGTTAAAGCGTATGTATTATGTATTTGCTATAAAACTTAAATGTAACATATTTCATAATTTTTTAAAGAGCAAATACATAATTAACCCCTGATGTTGGCGGAGATTTTCAAAAAGACACATTAACTATACTTTCGACCTATTACCCCATGAATCTTACCTAAACCATTGTAAATGCACCAGTTTGACCAAAATTTTGACCCTGCGTGTCTACATGCACCTGAAGCGCGTGAATGGAAAAAAAAATGAACCAGCGAACTAAAATATGTCATGTGTAATAAAAAGGATCCACTTTTTAAATTTTGTATTTTGGTTTTCCTTTTTCTTCATTTTCCATCTTCTTCCTTCATTTCTTCTTCTACTTCCTTCATTCCTCCTCCTCCTCCTTCTTCTTCTTCTTCTCTCTCTTTTTCTCACTCTTCCTCTTTTTCTTCCTCTCCCTCTTCCTCTTCCTCTCCCTATTCTTCCTCTTCTTCCTCCCCCTCTTCTTCTTCTTCTTCTTCTTTTTCTTCTTCTTCTTCTTCTTCTTCTTCTTCTTCTTCTTCTTCTTCTCCCTCTTCCTTCTTCTCCCTCTTCCTTCTTCTCTTCTTCTCCCTCTTCCTTTTGATCTTCCTCTCCCTCTTTTTCCACCTTTTACTCTTCCTCTTCTTCTTCTTCTTCGACTTCGTCTTCTCCCTCTTCCTCTTCCTCTTCCTCTTCCTCTTCCTCTTCCTCTTCCTCTTCCTCTTCCTCTTCTTCGTCCTCTTCATCGTCTTTTTCTTCTCCTCCATTAATTGTGTCACTCAATTTTCTCCGAAATTAAAAATTTTAGTTTCCGTCAAATATTCATAAACCATTAATGAAGATTGATGGAGAAGAAGAAGAAGGAACAAATTACTCCGTACTAATGAGTAATGAGATTTCAATACTATTGTCTTCTTCAACTCCTCCATTAATGGAGTTTTATAATTTAAGTAAATAGTATTGAGGACAGAAAACAAATTTAATCACAAAAAGGAAACATGATTTCACAACTTTTAAACAAATTAAGAAGATATTAAAGTCAATACATGATTTTGTATCCCACTAGTTTGATTCATTAAGGGGAATTTTTTTTTTCTAAAATTTTCTAGCTTCATTGGAGAATTGGGGAAAAAGAAGAGAAAAGGAGAGTAATGGTTGTTAATGGAGAATTGGGGAAGAAAAAATGAAGATTGATTAATGGAGAATTGAGGAAGAGGATATGAAGATTTATTAATGGAGAATTGGAGAAGTAAAAATTAAAATTGATTAATTGATAAATAAAATTAAAAGGAAAATTTTATTAAAAATATATTTAAAAAATAAAATTAAACGTATTTACACGTGGCAGCACCTGATTGGCGTGTGCATTTCACTCTCTTTGGTGTGACTGAAATTCAGTGAAAAATAATGTATTTGCAAAGGAATAAAGAAGAATAGTAGGGTAATAGGTCGAATTCAAAGTTTAAGTGTCTTTTTGAAAATCTCGGTCAACATCAGAGGCTAGTTATGTATTTACTCTTTTTTAAAATTGTAACTATATATTGTAACTTTAATCTAAATATTTGTCACATCGCCTTAACGTAAATTTATGATTAAAAAATTTAAATGAATTTTCCTATTATATTGAATTTGTTGGATTTAATGAGGATAAGACTGAATTCAATTACTTATAATTTAAAGTGTTTAGCCAAATAAGCATGCTCCTATCCAATTTATTCATTATATTTATATTCTCCCAGTCTCATTTTAGTTGGTCATCTTACTAAAAATAAATATTTAAAATTAGTTGATCACTTACTAAATCAAGATAGAATTAATTACTTTTTCATTTTTGTCCCTATAAATTAATATAAATTTTGGTGTTTTAAACAATTATCTTTATGTTCATTAATATGGTCTGTATGGATAAATGGGGCAGTAGTGAAATTAATCATTCCATTAGTAATTTCTTAAACATCCTACAAAATGAAAAGTGTTCAACTAATATGGGACGATGAAAATATTAAAACGTATTTAAAATGGGAAAATTTCAGAAATAACAACTATAGAGCCTTAATTGTAATTTTTATAGCAACAGTTTCATAATTACAAAAAATAGCAAATTGTATTTTATATTTAAGTTAAATTGTTATTATACATATACAACAAGATTTACTGCCCTTGTTTTACTCAAATTAGTTGAGTTAAATAAGGAATAATTATCCCATCTAATTAAATTTCCATAAATTACTCTTATTTAAATTAGTAGATTCTTTTTTTCAAATCAAACTCAAATATGAAGATTATTATTTTCATGATCTTCAAAATTTCAAAATATCATTCTCTTATATTTCTAACTATTTTCTTGTTAGTTTTTTCATTTTTTATATTTTTTTATTTATTTTAATTTTATTTTTTTTCAATTTTTTCTTTCCACTTTATTTTATCTCTTCTACTTCTTTTTTCCCTTTTTTTATTTTTTATTTATTTTTTCATTTTTTCATTTTTTTTCTTTTCTCATATTTTTTTTTCGTTTTCTTCTTCCTTTTTTTTAATTTTTTTTTTTCAGTTTTGTTTTTACACTTTTATTTCTAGTTTCTATTTCTCTTTCTTTTCTTTTTTTGAATTTTATTTTTCATTGTTGTTTTTTTCTATCTTTTTTTTTACTCTTCTATCACTATCTTTTATTTTTAAAAGACGAATATCTATATCATATATACATATTCAAAAAATATATAAAATAAATAGACATACAAATTTGCATATATATTTACAGTAAAAAGATATATATATATATATATATATATATATATATATATATATATATATATATATATATATATATATATATATATATACATATATATATATGTATTTACAGAAATACATATCTGACTCACATGTATATATAAACATATAAGACACAAAATTTTTATAACAAAAATAACAATTATATACATATACATATTGGTAATAAAAAAATACATGATTCATATCTTAAACAGTAAAAGAAAATAAATAAATACATATTGTACCCTCTAAAATGACATAGTATGTACAGTTCAAAGATAAATTCAACACCGTATAAAATACATATAGCTTTACATATATATTTACAGAATACATACCTGATCCATATGCATATTCTTATTTTATATGAGTCACCTTTGTATTCAAATACATATGAAGATATATGATATAGTTATGTTTGTTATTGTTTAATATGAATATGATATGTCTTTTGTAAATACATATGTATGTTTTGCTCAATAAATACATATCCAGATATGTATGGCTATGTATTGTGTATGTTTTTTTAATATGTGTATGTGATATACATATTTGTCTTTTCAAAATAAAAGTTAGAGATAGAAGAGTAAAAGAAATGAAAAAATAAAAATATAAAAAAGAGGAAAACGAAAAAAGAGAAGTGAAAAAGAAAAAAAAAGGAATAAAGATAAATAGAAGTGTAAAGAAAAAGAAAAAAAAGAGGCAAAATAAAATAAAAAAGAAGAAGAAGAAAATGAAAATATAAAAAGAAAAAAAAATGAGAAAGGAAAAAAATGAAAACGAAAAAGGAAAAAAAAAAAAAGAGAAATAGAAGAGAGAAAATAAAGTGGAAAGAAAAAAAGAAAAAAGAAAAAGAAATTAAAATAAAAAAATAAAATTATAAAAAAATAATATGAAAAAAAAACTAACAAGATAAAAAAGATAGAAATATAAGAGAGTGAAAGACAATAATGATGTTTTATTTTGAAATTTTGAAGATCATGGAGATAATTATCTTCAAATATGAAAAAAAGGAAAAAAAAGAAAACAAAAATAAAAAAAAAAAACAGGAAAAAGGAAAAAAAAATAGAAGAAAAATAGAAGAGAGAAAATAAAGTGAAAATAAAATAAATAAATAAATAAAATGATAAAAAAAAATATGATGAAAAAAAAAAGGGGTAAAAGATATGGCTATATTTGGGGGAGGTGAAATAGTGGAGTGAAAATAGGAAAATATAAAGTAGTGAGAGTAAAACATGCACTTGCCTAATTAATGAGTGAAATAATGCTACACTTGCTATAAACTGTAATTTGATAAAAGTGTTGCTATTTATTATAATTATAGTCTTAAGTATGCTATTTTCTGTAATTTTTCCATTTAAAATATCATTAACCTTAAAAACATCTATTAATGCGATTAATTTGGTCAAGTTTAGTTAATCAGTCTACTAATTTCAATATTTTTCAAAATCCAGAATAATTATATATCTCTCCCTTCATTTCAAAATAAATGAATTGTTGAGGTATTTTTCAATGTCCAAAATAAATAAATTGTTCATTCTTTAAGAGACATATTAGAAATTTTTTTCAATTTTACTCTTTTATTTAATGAGATTCTTAAGTACTTCACATTTTCGAGGAGAGTAATTTAAGAAAAATTAAAAGGATAATATTGAAAAATCACCTATAACATTAAAATATATTTTTCGGGACTATTATGCAATATTTCATTTATTTAAACATTTTTCTCGTAATAATTCTGAAAAAATATTAGGATTCCCCATTATTAATTATTTAAGAAAATAACTGAGAAGGAGAAACTAAACGAGGAAAATTACATATTTT
Source organism: Capsicum baccatum var. pendulum (assembly GCA_030864225.1). Lineage (NCBI taxonomy): Eukaryota > Viridiplantae > Streptophyta > Magnoliopsida > Solanales > Solanaceae > Capsicum > Capsicum baccatum. The sequence continues at coordinate 81,047,350 of CM061550.1, forward strand.
GTTAGTTATGCCTTTTATATTATAATTTTACTAGTTTAAATACTTGTTATATGGTGTTTGAAGTAAATTTATAATTAAAAATTTAAGTGAATTATTCAAGTGCGTTGAATTTGCCGGATTCTATGAGAATAAAACTAAACCTATTTCTAATGTTTAGCCAAATCAAACAGGTTCTTTCCAATCTACCTCACTATATATTTATATTGAACATATCTAAAGTATCATTACTTTAAATGCATCTATTAAAGCGATTTATTTGATCAAATTTAGTTCATTAATTTTCTTCTTTCAATGCTTTTTAAAGTCTAGTACAATTTTATTTAATTTTAATACTTATCTTTTTTACTCGTCTATCATTGAGTATATCAAGCTATATTTTTTCTTGACTAATAAATTTACTTATACTTGCGAACGTTCAAATATAATGTGCTCATCATTTATTTATACATTTTTATCGTATTAACTCTAAAAAAGACATTATTATTTTTCATTATTAGTTATATAAGAAAATAATTGAAAAGGAGAAACAAGAAAAAGTTATATATCTTGCTAATATTAAATCGAAACAATTACTTTTAGTATAAGGATTAAGAAAAACAAGGCGAAGGAAATATGTCTTTTATATTTGAATGTCTTTAAAATTTCTATTTATACATAATGTGTTAATTCTATTCACACAACCGACATTATTAAGTTGTTTGAACTCGGAGCTTTTTTTTTCCTTACATGAATTTTGTGTTTCTCAATAATATAAGATTTGATATTTAATGCTTAGCCAATTTATTATGCAGTTCAAATTTATTTACTTTGTTTACCTCTTCTTTTTTTTTTAAGATTTTGTAAATCGCTTTAGAACTTATTCGGGTTACTAAATTAATTCTATTACTTATACATCAAAAATATAAATTTGAGTACTATACGCTTTATATAATTATTTAATGATAGACGCAGTATTTGAAGAACATGATAAAATTTTCTTAATTTCATAAGTTGGACATTAAATTGAAACAATTATTTTTAATAAAAGGATAAAATAAAACAAAGTGGAGAGAGTAAATTTCAGGAGATTGTATTCCAATATCTTTGAGTGGTGATAATTAATTTTTTTTATAAGAAAAAAAATTCAAATTAAACCCCAACTATTTAAAATGGATCAGTTTTACTCTCCATTATATTTTTGTCTCAAACATATCTTTACTGTTATGTTTTTGTGTAAAAAAAAAAGTCCTCGACTTATCCATATTTTCTCTCCTTGTGATCTTTATATATGTGTGTATTCTTATGGTCTTTATTGTTCAAACCCTGAAGGAAATCTTTTGAGTTAGAAAAAGTTGGCTATGGATGGTTTCAACAGAGATATAGTTAGGCTAAAGAAATATGTGGGAGGTGATAGAAAGTTATGAAGGACGTGGATAAGGGTAGAAGTTAGTTAGGCAGTAGAGTGTTGTCCCCTTTGTACTTTCATGCTAGTAATTTTGGTATTACTCTAGTAGCTTATTGTTATTCGATCTCTCTTACTATTTTATTTTTCTTACACTTCAATTATTATATTATTTTGTTATAATTATTGATTCTCTTTTTATTTTTACTTTCGAGATCAGCTGGGGGAGTTAGCAAGAATGGCCCCTTGGAATTGGAGATGAACAACTTTAGAAGGATTGTGGACGTACATTGTGACGGAATATAGCCAACGGAGAGAAGGCATGAAGCCATGGAGCCACACATTACGTTGGTTCCTATGCATCCTATTCGGGTTCAGGTCGGGTCAATGGGAGTTGAGTTGTAGGAAGTCATTGTCGGAGTTGTGATACTATTGGAAGAAAGAGTTGCAGAGAGTACAAGGAACTTTTTGTTCAATGAATGGGATAGTGATGTGTATTAAAAGTGAGCACATGAAGTAATCGTCCCAATTTATATTGCACCATTTGATCGAAATTTATGTGACATCATTTAATCGGCCATGAAATTTAAGAAACAAGAGAAATTTTGTTAGGTTTACTAAATTAGCTTTATTAAAGTCTCTTATATTTTATTTGACTTTTCTTATAAGTGGAACTCCAAAAGAATAAAATGGGGAAGGTATCATTAATAAATAATTGTCAAATAATTCAAGATAACATTCTTTTTAAGATAAAGAAATTATATTTATATTTAAGTGTCATTTGAAAAAACTAAATTCTCTATAAATAATCTTTATATTATTAATATCCACATAACTCTAATCAAGGCGAATTTACATCACTAAATTCCACTAACTCTAACCATCACTAAAACATACTTACATTTGAAAGTGCACTTTTATGATTACTTTTATCCACTTCCATCCTCAAGACTACACAATCCATCACCATTGCACAATTTTCACCAATTATCACTGTGCACCATCATTCACTACCACTATCGCAACCTTAAACTACTAGTGTCACTTGCTTTTAGAATAAATATCATCACACAAATAATTTTTACATCAAGAATAGTTTGTAAATTTAATATTTAAATGAATGATCTACTGAAAATAATCTCTTTATTTTTAAGATAGAGGTAAAGTTTGTATACATTTATTATCCTGTTGTATCATTATATTATGTTGTTGTACATAATTCAATTCACCTTCATCAAGTGGCTTAATAGTATTAAGCTAGAAGGAAATTGTAGAAAGCAAACAAGTTACTTTTGGGCATATCAATGTTTGAAAAATTGCCTACTAAAATCAGAATGTTTCTTTTAGAACTATAATATCACTCAACAATTATTATTTTTCTTAAAATGTACTCCATACAATAAAAGCTTTCTTCTCTCCTAGTTGGATGTCATGTCGGATTTAAACTTTTATTTTTTAATAATATATCCTTTAGCCTATTTAACTCAACCTAATTTTAGATTTTGCAAAAGATTTTCAACGCCACTTCTGTGTTTTGCTTCTCAAACGTATATTCTTATTTTTAAGGAAAAATGACATTTTTGGTCCCTGTGTTATAACTTGATTTTATTTTTATTCTTTGTACAATTCGACTAAGTATATTTAATCTTCAATTAGCATATATGTGTTATTTTGACCCCTCAAACTAATGGGAATTAAAACCTCAAGAAAATCATTATTTTTATCCAAATAAGAAAGAAAAAAAGAAAAAGAAGAAGAAAAAAGAAGAAATAATGACTCAAAAATAAATTCTTAAAGGATCAGTTGGTTCAACGTTCTTCTTCTTCACAATATCCTTGGTTAAATTTTCAAACATATCTTCTTGCGGGAAAAGTTTTAGGTTTTTTTTTCAAAGTTGCGATATTATCAAAGCGTTTTTATTAAATTATCATCATGAAAGTTATAACTCTTCCACACATTTGTTTATCCTTTAAGAATGCTAAGTTAAAACAAATTCATTTATAAAATATATATTTTTCATGGCTTGTTTTTGGCAGATACCATTCGTAATACATTATTCTTAATTTTATTTTCTTTAATTCTCAAAATTAACAAAAATAATTATTTCGTTTAGTTTTCCACTTCCGTTAGAGGGATCAAAATAGCATATGTTTGCTAATTAAGGGTTTATGATGAGTTGAATTACACAAGACCAAAAATGGAATAAAGCTATAATGCAGAGACTTAAAAAGCCAGTTCCTTAAACAAGTCAGAATACATACAATGATCTCTTTCTTTAAAGATTTTGCTATATGCTCTGCTCATTACACAAAGTTGTTTTTTCCAATATCATCTTAAGAAATAATTTTTAACAAAAAGATAAAAAAAATAAAACTCATCACAAGAAACTGTACAAAACAAAGAAGAGGAAAACTAAGAGCATAGTCTCATTTGTTGGAAATATCAAGCTAAAGAAAATAAAGTTAAAAGGTGAGGGGTTGGTTAAAGATAGTTATAACTGCCATGTATTTTGTGCACATGTTGAGTGATAGTGAGTTGAGACTTGGCGTCTATAAATACTCCCATTTGCTTTCATTGTAAGCCAACAAAAATATGAATCAATGAGAATTGCAATTACTTTCTCCCAAAATAAATGCTACTAGTTACTTAGTTCTTTGATATTCTTACTGGAATTAGCTAGTACTCTATATTTATGATATGGTATCATAGCAACGATCTTCATCCTAGCTGTGTTTCGACAACTTTGAAGCTCAAATTTGGTTTTCCATGGCGGACTCCAGTGCTAATGTATCCTCATTAGGAACTACAACAGTTACGATTGACCACCATCGACCCTTGTATCTTCAGGATTTCAATACTCTAGCTATTGGGCTAATTCCTATCAAGCTCACAGGACCTGTAAATTATGCGCTATGGAGTAGATCTATGAATTTGTCACTTCGAGACAAAGGGAAGTTAGGTTTTGTAGATGGTTCGTGTATCAAATCTCAATACAGAGGTGAATTGGTAGAACTTTGGGCAAATGCAATGCAATAGTGCTCTCTTGGATAGGTAGTACAATGTCAGGGGAGTTACGTTGATGCCAAGTATTGTTTTTGCGTCAAATGCAAAGAAGGTATGGATTGATTTCAAAGAGAGATTTGATAGATCAAACTTGACTCGAATGTATCACCTCTAGACTAAGATTGTAATATTGAAACAAGGTATATATTCTGTTACTACTCATTACTCTAAGATGAAAGATTCCTGGTATGAACTTGATGTTATGGTTCCCTTACCTCATTGTGATTATACTAAATTGTTGCCATACCTAGAGCATCTCAAATCTCATAGGCTTCTCCAGTTCCTTATGGGATTGAATGAAAGTTATAGTTAGATCAGGAGTAGTATACTCTCGAAAACTCCTTAAGCTACTGTAAATGAAGTTTATGCTACTATGACTCAAGAGGAGAGTCAAAGAGTTCTAGGAGTCACTAATAGCAACAAGGAACCACTAACTCTTCTCGTAGTTAAAGCACAAAAACTATCACATAAGAACTATGAGATGTTTTGTGAAATATGTGGATATAAAAATCACAATGTTGTTGATTATTATAGAGTAGTAGATTATCCACCGAACTTCAAAAGTAAGAAAAAATTTGGTTCCAACTTTAAACCTCCAGGTGATCAAGGGTATAAAAATGAAAATGAACATACTAGGGATCTTGTGCATAACCCCTCTTATGGTGGATAGTCAACCAATTCTAGATAATTTCCTAGTAAGTCTGCTTAGTCTACTTCAACACCAACCTTAAAACCTCATGCCCATACTACTACAAGTGCAGGGAAAACTTCATCCTCTAAAAGTTAGGGGTATTTTTCCTCGAATGAACAATAAGAGCAGATGGAACACATGATGACCAAAGCAAATGAAGTTGATTGGGTGTCTAATATGGAAGGTATTCATTCTTTGTTGTCTAAAATCATTGGTTTTGAGTGGATAATTGGTATAGATGCCTCATATCATATTACTCCATATAAGGAATTGCTCAAATCTTTGAAAATTTTAAAGGAGAATGGACCTCATAGTCAAGTATAGGTCCCTACAGGTGATAAATCAGAAATTCTTGGTGCAGAAAAATCATTTGTTTTAGTAGAACATGAAATAACAAATGTACTCTATGTTTCAGATTTTAAACTCAGCTTGCTCTCAGCTTCCAAGTTGACCAAGGATCTATCTTATATTATATCTTTTCCCCTTAATTTTTGCATCTTTCAGGCTCTCTCTAATGGAAAGGTCTTGTAGACTGGTAAGGAAAGGGGATGGATTATACATTTTTCAAGAAGGCGTTGAATCTAATGTACTGGCAGCTCATACATCATAGTATATTGTAGCATTATAGTTTGGTATATCCATGAGGTGAAGTTATGAATCACATTTCATCTTTAAAAGTCATGCATTCATGGCGATTGTGAGATTTGTCCTTTTGCTAAACAATACAGGCTGAAATTTCCTATCAGTACTATTGTTTCCGAGTCTTGTTTTGACTTAGTTCATCTTGATCTATGGGACCATATAAAACACCCATATATGATAACAAGTATTACTTTGTAACCATGGTTGATGATCATAGTAGATATTCTTGGATTTGTCTCATCCATTCCAAATGTGAAGTGTTTATTGTGTTGAAAGACTTTTTTTGTTAATAAAGAATCAGTTTGTTGTTTGTGTTAAAGTGTTTAGATTAGACAATGGCACAAAATTTTCAATTCTAAATGCCTCGATTTGTTCAAATATAATGGGATTATTCACCAGAGTAGTTGTGCTTATACTTCTCATAAGAATAGGATAGTTGAAAGAAAACACAAACACATTCTTGAGGTAGCAAGAGCTTTAAAAATTCAGAGTGGAATGTCTATCATATTTTGGGGTGATTTTGTCAAGACAACAGTGCACTTGATTAATAAACTCTTCAAAGGTGTTAAGTGGTAAATCCCCTTATGAAATACTTCATGCCAAACCACCAATACTTGATCATCTGTGAGCGATTGGTTGTCTCTGCTATGCTAGTAACTTGCCTAAAGTTGATAAGTTTCAGGCAAGTGGTAGGAAGTCAGTTATGTTGGGCTATTCAAAAACATAAAAGGGCTACAGATTGTATGATCTTTACACAAATACCATCATTGTGAGCAGGGATATGGCCTTTCATAAGTATTTTTTTCCTTTTCGATACAATGAAAATTATCCCAACACTTACACGGCAGATTTACTTCAGCACTTACCTTTTATTTTTCCTACTTCTGACACTACTTCTTTCCCCGTGGTCATTGAAGATGTATCTTCTATTCCCTCTGGTACTAATCTTCCAGAAAAAGTTCCTAATTCAATTGATCATTTACCTCCTGATGAAATCATAGCTGAGGATAATAAAAATCCTGAGGAGGTGTTAGTTTTCCTACCCGCTAATATCTCTGATCATAGAAGACCAGGAAGAAAGACAAAACCACCTGCTTGGCTTAATGATTATGTGACTTCAGTAAAACCTTGTAGAATTTGTACTTATCCTATTAGAGATTATATAGCGTATTCCCATTTGTCTGCATTATATCGAGATTATTTAAGTTGTTTTTCAGATATTCAAGAGCCAAAATCTTTCCAAATAAGCTTGTCAACAACTTGCTTGGGTTGAGGCTATACAGAAAGAGATCAGTGTCCTTAAGAAAAATAAGACTTGGGAACTGGTTCCACTTCTACCTGGGAAGAGTCCCATTGGTTCGAAATGGGTCTATAAGGTCATACTTAAAGTTGATGGTTCTATAAAAAAAGTACAAGGATCGATTGGTTGCAAAAGTCTACACTCAACAAGCAGGATTGGACCACCATGATACTTTTTCTCCAGTTGCAAAGATGGGTACTGTTAAATAGTGATTAGTGTGGCTGCTTCCAAAGGTTGGGATCTCTTCCATATGGATGTTAGCAATGCTTTCTTGCAAGGTGATCTCTATGAAGAGGTGTACATGTCCTTGACTCAAGGTTTTCACAATCAGGGGGATACTAGAGTATGTAGGTTGCTCAAATCTCTCTACGACCTTAAACAAGTTTCTAGGCAGTGGAACATTAAATTGACCATTGCATTTTTAGAGGTTAGATATGCTCAAAGATCTCATGACCACTTATTATTCACCCAACAAGAGGGTAATGATATTGTGATTCTATTGATATATGTTGATCATATATAGCTTACAGGTAACAATCTTTCTCTGATTAAGGATCCAAAAACCTACTTACATAGTCAATTCAAGGTAAAAGATTTAGGTGAGCTAAAATACTTCTTGGGGATAGAAGTTCTCAAATCAACTCATGGAATTCTGGTAAACCAAAGGAAAACATCCTAGACCTTATTGTTGATGTTGGATTATGAGGGTCTAAACCTATTTTTACACCATTGGAGCAGAACACAAACTTACTATTGTTGAGCATGACTAGTCACTCAATAAAACAAATGATCCTCTTCTCAGTGATGTTTCTTGTTATCAAAAATTAATTGAAAAACTGATTTATTTGACCATCAGCCGACCAGATATTTATTTCACAGTGCAATTGTTAAGCCAATTTATGTAACAACCCAATAAATCTCACTAGGAGGCTGCTTTAAGGGTAATCAAATATGTGAAAAGTTCACCTAGTCTGGGAATTTTCTTCAAGAAAAGATCAGCTACAGAGTTAGCTGCTTATTCTGATTTGAATTACGCATCATGTCCAAGTACGAGAAGATCAGTTACAGGTTACATAATCCAATTAGGGTCATCTTTTATTTCTTGGAAATCCAAGAAGCAAAGCACTATAAGACGAAGTTCAGCAAAAGCCGAGTATAGGAGCATGGCAGATGTTGTGGTAGAAATTATTTGGATGGTTGGTTTATTGAAGGATATTGGTGTCATTATACCTACTCCAATTCAGCTTTACTATAAAATTAAGGTTGCTATACAAATTGGTGCTACTCCAATCTTTTATGAACGAACCAAGCATATAGAAATCGATTGTCATTTTATCAGGAAAAAAGCTAAAAAAGGTCTAATTCAGTTAGTGTGCCTCTCTACTAAATTTCAAATTGCAGTTATGCTTACAAAGGCTCTAGGAGAATCACAACATCATTTTTTATTGTCCAAGGGAGTTCTCGATGTCTTTCACCCTCCAGCTTGAGGGGATGTGTTCGAAATATCTAGCTAAAGAAAATAAAGCTAAAAGGAGTGAGAGGTTGGTTAGAGTTAGTTATAACTAACACGTGTTGTGTACATGTTGAGTGATAATGAGTTGAGACTTGTAGACTATAAATACTCCCATTTGCTTTCATTGCAAGCTAACAAAAATATGAATCAATGAAAATTACAATTACTTTCTCTCAAAAGGATTGTTTAGTTCTTTGATATTCTTATTAGAATTAGCTAGTACTCTTTATTTTTTACACCAACCCCAACCAATCCTTCTCCATCATATGCAACAGAACTGTTATTACTGCATACCCGATATGTAGCAGATGACATATTTTTAGAGGAATAAATATTGATAGCAAGTATACAACAAGTGTCAAGGAGATTCGAAATAACAATACTAGTAGAAGAATGTTACGGTGGCACCTCCACACAATAAAAATTTTCTTATCTCCTAATTAGATGTCATGAAGGATTAAACTTCTATCTTTTAATAATATATTTATTAACCTATTTAAATCAACAAAATTTAAGATCCTGCAAAAAAATTTCATTGCTACTTTTGTGTTTTGCGTCTCAAACGTATGTTCTTATTTTTAAGGGAAAATGACATTTTTGGTCCCCGTGTTATAGCTTTATTTTATTTTTATTCTTTGTATAATTTGACTAAGTATATTTAACCTTCAGTTAGAATATATGTGTTATTTTGACCCCTCAAACTAATGGGAATTAAAATCTCAAGAAATCCATTATTTTATGCAAATAAAAAAAAGAAAAATGAAAAAGAAAAAAGTAGGAATAATGACTCAAAAATAAATTCTTAAAGGATTAGTTGGTACAACATTCTTCTTCACAATTTAAAGGTAAAAAAAGGAAAATCCTTGGTAAAATTTTCAAAGACATCTTCTTGCGGGAAAAGTTTTAGTTTAATTTTTTTGTGTGTAAACTACATAAATCCCCTAGACAATGAACATAATTACACAAAATCCCTTCTTTTTTTCTCTCTCCTTTTTTTTGTAAACATACTCATACATTCGGTCACATATTATACATTGGTCGAATGTATGATGTAACAGCTAATCCTAAATCTAAGGTAATTGAAATAATTACTTATTTCAAAGTTCCTTAATTGAAGAAAATAATTGGGCAACTTTAACTCTTTTCTGGATAAAAGTAGTATCTTGATATTGAATTTTAAAACTTTTCTGAAATTTTTTTTTTTTTTTTTTTGTAATCTTGGATTCAAGATTTGGAAAGGAAAAAGCAATAAATTTCTTCTACATACGTTTTTTAGTACTACTTAAATCACTATGAATATCCCCATATTGTTGCGACATGCTGGAATTTGGGAGTCAAAAATAAGTTATGAGTCATACAAAAGTGACGCAATAATTATTTCGGAAGGTATCATTTTCTTGAAATTGGTTTCTACGATCGCCATGGAATTGGATATCTACGAAGTACGAAAATAAATAGAATTTAAATATGTGGTTGAAGAAAATTCTTCTCCAATTGTCATAAGAAACAACAATGGAGTGAGGGTTTATGTTGAGTTGAAGAAACAATTTTGTGATTTGGTTATTTTTTCGCTTTGTATTTTTTGATATTTTAGATCTAGGAAGTTATGTCAAATTCTTGGATTTTTGTGGGAAATAGCTTGTACAGTATTTTTGTTGAGCTTCAAAGAAAGTGGAATGCCTAAGAAAATCTTAGACTCTTTCTCATTTATGCACATTTATGCTTCTTTTGATGATTGGTGTGTTCTTACAGATTTGATTGAACTCCAATTGTTTATTATTTTGTGTTATTTCAGTTCTGAAAATGTTTAGTTAGATTTACTTGTTTACCTATTTGCAGGCTCATGTAATTGGATAGCTTTCAATAGATTCTACTCTGAATATTAGAAGAAGATAGAATAATCTGTGGATTTTGGAATGAAACTGTACCATTCTAGTTAACTTACGAATGTATAATATGTTATACATTCAAATCATTGTATAATGAAAACTATGTCAATCCAGTAAACATTCGAATGTATAATATTTGATTATATATTCATCTATGTGTATAATGAAAATTGCCGCAATGACAGAAATTGCATTTTATTCAGGTTTTATTATTTTTAACATATTTGTTTAATGCATTGACTCAATTTAAAAAAAATTATGTAGCTATGTACTGATTTGTCGTAACAAAGACTGCAAGTGGGTACACGAGTGATAATGAGGATCCTCATCGGCCTTGGAATAGTTATCTCCAAACAATTGATGAATGTGCACGTGTTACTTTAGAGTAGCAAATTTTTAAATTATCGGCATTGAAACAACTAATTCTTGATTTTGTAGTTGATGTTAAACAGTTACAATGTTACTTTTTGGATGTTAATTCACATTTTATGGATGTCCTTATTCTTATTATACATATATAACGTCTGAAGAAATGTTGTGCAATTACTTACACTATATTGTAATGTTACTAATATAGTTTGGTAGTTATTGAGTTTGCCTTACATTTTATTATATATTACGTATAAAATTAAACTACAAAATAATGTGTTACTGTATATCAACATATTGAATTTTTAACAGTAGGTAAATTATGTTATAAGTTAATAATACATTGAACAAGTGTCTCATACGTTAAAACATATGTATTACATAACATCATACATGTTGTTGTTCATGACATAATAGAAACTATTTAACGCCATACATATTTATAAACTATAACACTATATAATACATTATTAACATACTTTTAATGTATTTTTTACATTAAATACATTGTGAACGTATCATACATTTACACGAAAGTATAATCTATAACCATACACATAAAACAAAATGGAAAAGGCAACTTAAATTATTACGAATTATGTTATATAAGTCTGTCATTTCTTATGTTGTTTAAACAAAAAATAATATATGTAGTCAGTTAAAAGTCATTGTTGTCAGTAAAACATCATGTGTGTTAATAAAGTATAATAGTATATCATGCATTATATATATATATATATATATATATATATATATATATATATATATATATATATATATATATATATATATATATATATATATATATATATATATATATATATACATATGAAAGTTTAATGTATGTAATTGTGTAATACACATTACATTTTAACAACTATTTACTATAATAGTTGCCAAATTACATAGTATATCACTACTAAAAAAAAAAGAGAAAAATCGACCACAAAAATCAACCACAAGTGGTCGGTATTTCCCATTTTCTGACCATAAAATTGATCAAAATTTTTTATCGGAAAAGTAGTGGTAGCTTTTTAAAAACCGACCAGGAGTGGTCGTTTTTTTAAAAATATATATATTCATTTTTAAAATTTATTATTATTTTTTTAAAATAAAAAATTTAATTTTAGGGAAAAATAAACCAACCACAAGTGGTCAAATTTTTGCAAAAAAATATAGAAAAAACTAACCACCTGTGGTCGGTGTTTTTGATAATTCTGTAAAAAAAAAATTAAAAATTTTCAAAATACAAACATTAAAAATAAAATTATTTACAATACAGCCCACCAATCATATTCAATCATTAAAAATCAAATTAAATTATTTATAATACAACCCACCAAATATTTAATATACAATCAACCAACCACCATAAGAATACAAACATTAAAAATCAAATTATTTACAAAATTTATCGAGGTTCCAAATCCAAACTATAAAACATAGAAAATACAAAAACTACAACTCATCATCCGCATCTTCAATCTCAACGTTGATATATGCAGTTACAATTAGGTCTCATCTACACAATCAATCACATTCAAGTAATTAGTTCAAGTCACAAAAGCTCACATTTCAAATACTTACACCTAAACATTTTCAAGTCACTAATTCAATTAACAAGTTACCAAACTAAACTAAATTCAAATGAAAAGTTCACGTTTCTGGTACCTACACTTAAACATTTTGAAGTCACTAATTCACTTCTAAACCTAAAGTGACCATTGTCTTGCCCCGTTTTCCTCGCGGAAGGCGAGATTCGACGAAACAAACTCTTTTTGGGATGCGTTTAAAAGGGTGTGAAGAGTCGCCACCTAACGTATTAAGGTGCGTTAGGGTACCGGTCTAGGATACTACAAACCTATTTTTTGTTATTTAGTCTTAATTCACCAGAGCTCGAGTAAGGGTTCAAATTACCTCAAACTGAAGGTGTTAGGCACCTTTCGAGGTCCATAAAGGTGGTTCCCGGCCGAATTCATGCTTTACATGGCGATTCTATATGATCAAATAAAGTCTCTTATTTTATCATTAATTTAATGTTTAGCTAAGTGATAAAATAATTAATAAGCAAACACATGTCATTTTGTTAATTCTAATTTTTTCCCTTATGACCATTGGAACCAACTGGAAGAAAATATTTACCAACATGAATATCAAGAATCAGAATATCAAAACGACTTAAAACAGTTCTTCTATCTATTTTGTTCCCTTCCCCCTTTTCTTTGTACACTTAGAACTACTTGAAGTTTGTCGACAGAAAAGTTTGATATTGTGTAGTTTCTGAGATAGTGATATGGATTGCGTACACTCTACCCTTACCATACCCTACTTTATAAGAATACACTGGCTATATTATTGTTGTTGTTGTTATGTAGTAGCCATGGTAAAACATCTTAGCCTTCTAGAAACAATTGCATACGTGCACAACAAATCCAGATCCATAGCTATCGAATAGAACTCAAAATGAGTTCTAATAACACCTAACAGATGAGAAGAATACTACTATCTGCATCTCATCTACTGGATAATACATTCGAGATAGAATTCTAAAGCATATTATATCGCGAAACAGTAAAACCTAATAAGGGTTTCTCATAGCATATATTGTAGCATATATAGTATATCGCGAAACATTAAAACAGTTTTTCTAATAAATTTAATAGGGGTTAACACCCTAGCTTACAACAACAAATACGTTAGAACATAATTTTATGCATGAGCCAAGCAAGAGATTAGGCTAATCGGGCCACACATATTTCCTTCATTGAGCCAACTCATTTAGGAGGACTGATGAATCGCACAATCTGCTCGTAGAAATTTATCAACTGTCGAAACACAAACAAAAAAAAGTATTTCCATCAAGAGTCATCTAAGTAAAGCAGGAGGAAACACTTTCTGAAAATAGAGTTAGAACTTACAAGTATATCAACTAATTTGTCAAATAACAACCATAACTACAAGTAGAATGATACAATGTTTATTTTAAACAAATTACAACATGTTCACTTATTAATCTGAAGTTACAATCCAAAACATTTAATGAGAATCTAATCAGAAAAGTACAATGAGGAAAAGATTAAAGTTTAACAACTACTTCTAAACTATTACAACACGAGGTTATAGTGATTGAAAAATTAAATGCTAAAAGTATCCATATTTATGTGAAACTGAGAAATGACTGTCATTAATGCGTATGAAAATGTAAGATTGTTAAATTTTTTTGGTGATGCAAGAATCAATAAAAGAGAAAAGAGAAACATAATTACCATAAGCGGATAATTCATCTTAAGAAACTTGTTATCCACAAGCATTTCCTTTCCATCCGACCTGTGTAGGCAAACCATTAAGAAAGGCTCAAATATGAACAAGAAACTAATAGAAGAATCAGCAAAGCATCATCAAACTGAAAAGTTTGAATTGAATTATCTAGCAAAATGTGTGCGAAAATTGGTAAAGCCACCGATCGAGAGTATGAGGCAAGTTGCGGCCATGAACAAAACTGTCAAGTTCATGTTCCCTCCATTAAGAAAAGCGAACAAAACAGAAACGGAAGGAAGCAATATAATCACACTGGTCATACTTCATAGCATCTTATACACTTATTAAATAGCTGTTATAGAAAAACAGGCGACACAACTTCAAGAAAAAAATCAATAAGAACAAAAGAAGTACCACTTAAAGTATGATGTAAAGAGAATAATAGAATGCCGAGACTGAAAATTAATTTGAAAATCTGAGAATTTTTAGCTTATCTTGACCATAACGAATTTGAAAAAACATTTATCCCTCCAAATATGAGGCATAGAGGGTGAAATGAAGGGTGTTTGGAGATGCCCTAATGAAGTCTAATAGTTGAACTTGAACAAAGAGTTTCTTTCTAACAACAATTATGGTGGACAAGTTACCAAAACAAAACACAAAGTTAGACGGAATACAGTTTATAGGGAAGGAGTCGGAAGTTAGATTAGATTTGGTATATTTTCATTTGACTTGAAAAAAATTAAAGATTGGTGTGTTAAATGAAAACCCTAAAAGACACGTTATGGAGGAAACATCAGAATTATGGTTAATGCCCAGTGAAGGAAAGCCATGGCACCTCCGAAAGCTGCATGCTTTACTTGGATTGCTAATTAACATAGAGATAATTTATACAACATAGAGATCTCGTCATATATATGTAGTGATTGCACAAAAACACAACATAAAAATAGAAATGTAGGTTTTAATTGGCAAACCTCTTGGCAAGAAAGGTGATTGAAAGATCCTCCTGCCTATCATTGACGAAAGTTGCTGCATAGCTAACGGGCCTGATGAGTTCAGTAATGGTATACACATCTTCAGTAGCTTCATCTCTCTCCTCAGGATCACCTTCTCCATTGCTATCGGCACTTTCTTCCTCAACCGGAATCTCCATCGTAATCTCCTCAGGCTCTTCATTCATCTCTTCTTCCTCTTCTTCCATGGCCATCGGAGACAGCGGCTCCTCCTCATCGTCGCCGTCGGCGGCGTCTTCAGAAGTTTCATCATGATCGGTATCTTCTCTGACTAAATCCGACTCACCTTCAGCATCAGAATCACCATCTCCATCGGCACTTCCTGCTTCTGCTACCTCTTCTTCTCCGGCCACCGGAGGCATCGTATCCTCCTCACCGGCGCCAGCGTTTTCAGAAGCTTCTCCGACTAAATAGTAGTCACGGATGTCGCCGGTGGAGTTGTCGGTATCAGATGCAAAGCTTGAGTTGTCCATTCTCTCTCTCTAGGATTTTCTTTTTTAGCAGTCTCTTTGTCAGGTTATATATAGTCGTAGCCGTTTCAGTTTTGTTTTAACCTATTTCTCAGCTGGCACATTTAACCTATAAAATTTAAATATTTATATAATTAAAGAAAATTAATCAATCTAACCTACTTTAATTTTAAATCATTAGATTCTTTAATTTTTTAAATTTTGTGTTAAATGACGTTTAATTCATAAAATTAAAGATAGTTTGGTAAACTTAATGTATGTTAATTTTAAACGATAAGATTCTTTATTTTCTTTTATTGAGTGTCAAGTCATATTAAACTCACAAAATTAAAGATATTTCAATGTATTTGATATATTCTGATTTAAGTCATAAGAAATTCGTCTCAAGTCACGTAACTCACAAGATTAATAATATTTTAATACTTTTTCATTTAATTTTACTTATCACATTTTGAGTTGACACACCTATTAAAAAATAATTAATAATATAATTATTTTACCATAGTACTCCTATTAAATGATGCGTAAATTATAACTTAAAATTAATTTAGGAAAACAATAATCAATGTTAATGGTAAAATAGAAAATAAATTGGCTTCTTTTGAATATCTCAAAAATGACAAGCAAAAGTTGAATTTCAATTAAGAAATTAGTGGCAAGTAAAAGTGAACAGAGAGGGTATACTTTAATTTAACTCTCTCCGTTCTATTTAGTTGGCACATTTCATTTTTACACGGTGATTAAGAAATCATAAATTAGATGATCAATTTTATTATTTTACCTTTTTATCCGTACTAATGATATTCATCGAGAGTAGTAATAGACATTAAAATTGTAATTGTTCACATTTAATGTATGCTATTAATTGTTGGGCTAAAATATAAAATAATAATTAACTCTATCCTAATTAAGTAAGTGATCAACTAATATGAAACATTTATTTTTAGTAAGATGACCAACCAAAATAGAACGGGAGAAGTAAGATTCTTTAATCTCTTAAATCTTGTGCCGAGTCACGTTAAACTCACAAAATTAAATATATTTTGATACATTTAACATATTTTAATTTAAGGTCATAAGATTTTTTATTTTCTCAAACTCCTTATCAAGTCACATTTAACGCACAAAATTAAAGTTTTTTTAATACAATTAACATACACTCTGCTTTTCATTTTAGTTGGCAATCTTTCTAAAAATATTTGTTTCAATTTAGTTGTCCCTGTGTGAAATCAAAAGAATTTTATTATATTCTTCCAATACTACCCTTAATATTAAATGACTAAACAAAGTATATTTACTCAAATTTATATTTGCAAAGCATGATTAATAAGACTAATTTGATAAAATAAACCCCTAATTAATATTTTTCTTAATGGGTATGTTAAGTCAATAGGGGGCAACCAATATAAAACGAAGAAAGTACTTTAATTTACTCCTAAAACCATAAGATTCTTTATTTTCTCAAATTTCGTGTCAAATCACGTTTAATCCATAAAAATAAAGATAGTTTGATATATTCAATATACTTTAATTAAGATCATAAGAATTTTTTTATTTTCTTAAACTCTATGTTAAGTCAAAACAAGTCAATCAATTTGAAACTAAGAAAGTGGGAGAATCTATTTTCATTGTGCTTTGTATTTGTTTTTGAGAAAGTGTCATAAATAACCATTGTTTAGAATATAATTATGAATGTAGTTACATTTCGCGTATCTATAAACATAATTATATTTTACTGTATGGGGTAAATATCAGTTGTACCAATAAAAAAAATTATATTTAAATGGTGAATATTAATAACATTATGCGGTATCAAGCTAAAACGCATAAAACATTTACTTTGTCACATTTAGAGCATATATATTACGTGTTTGCTATAAAATCTAAATGTAACACATTTCATAATTTTTTAAAATTGTAACTATATATTGTAGCTTAATCTAAATATTTGTCACTTCGCCTTTGACGTAAATTTATGATTATAAATTTAAGTGAATTTTTCAATTATATTGAATTTGTTCGATTTAATGAGGATAAGACTGAATTCAATGATTCACTACTTAAAGCGTATAGCCAAATTAAGTGTGTTATTGTCCAATCTATTCTGTATATTTATTCTTCTTCCGTTTTATTTTAGTTGATCATCTTATTAAAAATAAATATCTTAAATTAGTTGATCACTTACTAAATCAAGATAGAATTAATTAATTTTTTTTTCATTTTATCCGTATAATTAATATACTTTTGGATATTTAAATAAATTATCTTTATGTTCATTAATATGGATAAAAAGATGTAATAAAATTGACCATTCCATTAATGATATCTTGAACACCGTGAAAATAAAAAATGTTTAACTAATATGAGATGGTGGAGTATTAAACAGAACTAAAATATCATTAATGTTAAATACATCTATTAATACAATTTATTTGGTCATATATTATAAGATGGTTGAACTTGTATCAAGTTCTTATTGATTATATACAAATTTTTATTTCCGAAAAATAACATCAAAAAGCTATTCAATAATATTTGTGAGTTTACCAAATGTTTTAATATTGCACACTTGGGTTGCTCTTAGGGACCAAACACCTTTTTACTGTATCAAATGTCATAAAGATTGTACAGGAAATGCAAAAGATTCAAGGTTTTTTTCTTAATGATCCCCGGTAATCACTTCAAAGCTATTTTTTTCGAATTGATTTCATTATTGTTTTATCAGAATCTCAGAGAAGCTAAAGATTGAGTAAATTGCAATGTATTGGGCGTGCCTGTTCCTTTTATTTAAAACTACTAGTCAATTGATTCGCATTTCGCGGGATTATGAAACTCTTATTGAACTTATGAAATGCTTAAAAATTATTCAATAATAATAAAAAATTAATTCTCGTAATTAAATGGATTAGATTTTATGTTCTAAAGCATTATATTGTTATCACTTAATTTTACTGGTTTCTCCATTTTTGAAAATAATTATGAGCTTTAATCTTTCAGATAAACTTGAGTTTTATATTAGGTGAACATCATTTAAGACATTTTTGTCCTTTTTATTTTTACTGATTTTAATTTATTTACATTGATGTTTGCATAAATTTTCAAACATAGCTTTTCTTTATTATCTTGAGCCGGGGGTCTATCGGAAACAACCTTTCTACTTCTCCTGAAGTAGTGGTATGGACTACGTACATCTTACCTCCCAAGACCCCATTATGTGGGAATACACTGTTTTTTTTTTATCTTTTCTTTATTATTATATTCAACTAATATGTTAAGTGTCTACCTAATTTTTTGTCTCTACCTTTGAAGAGTAACATAGGGATTTTAGCTGTAGGTGACAAAAGGGATTTAAAATGAGGTGTAGGTTACATAATTCTTAATAATTAAGTGGATGTGACAATTACTTTATTATGCATTAAGAAAGTTGGGTAAGTTTGAGAATAACCCAGAAGTTTTTAAATTTATACTTTGATCCAAATATTTACCTAGTATAACAGAAAATGGAGGGGGAAAAGGCACCTTTCTCTCTCTTCTCATCCATTGTTGTTTTCTCTCTCTTAGCGATCTTTATCGTTCATTGTTGCTGTTGCTTTATTCAACATCTTCTGATTCATTATCATCATTTTCTACTTCGTTGTCATCTTCATCTTCTTCTTGTTGACCATTGTTATTATTGTTGTTATCGCTGCTGAGCTGTTTGACCAATTTCTTAGGTCAAATTTTATTTCGTACATCACTTTTCACTTTGGCATTACTTTATAGGAGACTTTAGTAAGTCAAATTATGATTTTTAGATGAATTTGTCATCTGTGTAACTGCTATTGTGTTGTTTTTCTAACAATAGATAGCACACGAATATGAATACAACATAACAGCCATCTGTTCAAATAGATCAATCACCTGTTACGGTAGATGAGACATCTATTTCAATGGAAGACTCATCTATTGGATTCATGTTTATGGTTCTATAGGCCGTAACATTAATCGAAGAGATGGGTCACCTATTGCAATATATGAACCACCTGTTCCAACAAATTAGCTATCTGGTGCAACATGCTAAATATTTATTGCAACAGATTAGTAACCTATTGTAACAGAACCTGAACTCGATTCGAAAAGACGTGTTGTCTGTTGCAACAGGGTAAATATCTATTGTAACATAGTATTAAGTTGTTGCAATAGAACCTGAACTCAATTCCAACAGACGATAAATATCTGTTACAATATATTAGTAACATGTTGCGATAGAACCAGATCTCGATTCTAATAGATCATTGTCAGTTGCAACAGGTAAGTCATTTATCGCAACAGGTTAATTATCTATTGCAACATGTCACTCATCTGTTGGAATCATCTTCAAAGGTGATTTAGTACTGTAACATCTATCCCAATAGGCGCTTCATTTGTTACAACAGATATATAGTCTGTTGCAACATATGATTCACCTGTTACAATAGATTATTTATCTGTTAAAATTAGCTTCAGGAGCATAACATGAATCTCAATAGGTATGTAATCTGTTGCGACTGATCACTTACCTGTTACAACGGATTACACATCTGTTGGGATTCATTTATGGCACTATGAAATCACTATCAACTTTTTTTAACAAATGACTTTATCTAGGTACCATTAATAGAGGGATCAATAACAATAGGGGTGGATTTTCATGGTCAATGGAACGAGATGAGCAATTGATATGTATGGCGTTGAAAGAAGGGTAAAATGATAGAGATGATAGCTATGAAAGTCTAAAGTGATATTTCGTATGATGATTTTGTGAACTTAATCATCAGCTATTGTGGACTGAATTATCAACTAGAAGAACTCGTCATCAGCTACATGCACAGCTCCTTTGAAAATCAAAGGGTACTACATTTCAAGATAACTGAGTAGGTTCGTTTGCATACTTATCTTAGTGATTCATCTAGGCCGGTGTTAAG
The DNA here is from genome assembly GCA_030864225.1 of Capsicum baccatum var. pendulum. Classification (NCBI taxonomy): domain Eukaryota; kingdom Viridiplantae; phylum Streptophyta; class Magnoliopsida; order Solanales; family Solanaceae; genus Capsicum; species Capsicum baccatum. Next base: position 81,067,885 of record CM061550.1, read on the forward strand.
GGTGTACGTGATTGAAAAGATGAGAGAGAATGAGAACCAGAACGTTAAAGAACAACAATAATAAAACATCTTTTATGATAGGTTGGATGATCTAGACATGAATATTTCAGATGATGATCAAACACCTACGCCCATTGATGCGACCAATACGGTGGACAGTTCTTCTAGATCGACACAACCTGGCAATCTTTAAGATGATGGGATTATTTTTTTCAAAGGAATGTCATTTAAGGACAAGAATGAACTATCTACCACAGTGTTTATTTCTTACTTGAAAAAAGATTTCAAAAATAAAGAAGGTGATTAATTCGAGCAGTGTTTTTTGCTACAAATATGCTAATCCGAACTACAAGTGGTGGTTGAGAGCGGTGAAGTATGTAAGTTCTGACATATTCGTCATTCATAAACATAAAAAGCATCACACATATAGTTTAGAGTACATCTCGGGACAAAATCCTCACTACAGCAAAGGTTCTCGATGAATATTTCAAGAGTACTTTCCCCAATGTCAAAGGGCCTTCACCATGGGTTATGGCCAATCAACTCCTTACAGAATTGGGTGTCCTGGTCAGTTATTCGAAGATATATACGACCATAAGGATTGCCAAGGACTTGGTTATGGGGACACACGAGCATGGGTATGCAGTCATAGATGCCTACAGTTACATTATTGAGTCCACAAATCCCGGAAGTAAGACGAATTGCATGTTGATGAAAATGGAAGGTTCAAGTACTTTTTTGTATCCTATGGTGCTTGGATTCAAGGTTTTTGATATTTGAGAAAAGGCATAGCCGTCGATGAAACCTTCTTGAGGAACAGGTATAATGGAGTTCTACTAGCGACGGTAGAGCAGGATGTGGAGAATCACATATTTTCTTTCGCTTTTTGTGTAACGGACAAGAAATGTGATGCCTCTTATGGATTTTTCTTTGAACAACTATGAATCTGCATTAAGATACCAAAGATTTGTGTTTTGTTTTGGATAGGAATCCAAGTATTCCAAAGATGGGTTCAGTTTTCTTCACTTTAGCTTACTTTGGTTGTTGCATCAGACATCTTGGAGAGAACATTCAGACTAACTATCACAACGAAAGGGTCATGACCCTTTTTTATAGAGCAGCTAAAGCGTATAGTAGAGAAGAGCTTTTAGACCATTTCAATCAAATAACGGATGTGAATCCCAAAGTAGCAGAACTTCTCATATATGTCAGTTTTGAGAGATGGGGCCGGACATTCTGTCTAATAGATAGGTACATTCTTATGATTATATCTTGTTTGAGTTACAAGTTTAGTATGATGTCTTACTAAGTGATTCTTTTGTATAGGTACAATATTATGACATCAAATATAGCTGAATCGGTGAACTTATTATTTAGCGATGAAAGAGAATTTTTCATCAAGGCTTTGTTTGAAATAATAAACAAAAAGTATGACCGATTTTTTAACGAAAGGTGTGTGCAGTTCAAGGGCCCAAGAAGAACCCCATTTGTTCTAGAAATCGAAAAACTACTATCAACAAACATCAGTTTGGGGAATAGGCTATTATCTCATAAAATAGCAGATTACAAATTCAGTATTAAGGAGGGTTACAGATCTATTATATTACCATCGATCGACAGAGAGTAATGACCATAAAAAGAAGTAAAGTTAGAAAGCCGTATGACAGGTGGTAACTATCTTGTACAGTTCGGGGGGTAATCGGCGTACTCTGATTAGTATGGGGGAATCTTTGGCTCTATCGAACATACATGGAATTGGAGGTAGCATTCTACCAATGTCAAGTCATGGACTGGTTTCTTCAGCCCTTTTTCTATGTGTTGGTGTTCTATTTGACCGACATAAGACTCGACCCCTTCGTATGGGCTCGACGTGCACTTGTATGGTATGGAGAGGCTTACTTATCTTATAGTTTAGGGACTTTAGCCGTCTTTGGTTTCATTGCTTTTTGTTTTGTCTGGTTCAATAATATCGCTTATCCTAGTGAATTTTACGGACCTACTAGACCAGAAACTTCTCAAGATCAAGCATTTACTTTTCTAGACCACTCTTCAACAGCCCTTACCCTCTAGAAAAAACAACATCGTGTCTAATTTAGATCTTTTTTTTTCCTTTTATTTTATGATCATTCGCTTTTTTTGCCTCACGTTGACACAACCGTAGATCGGGTCATGGTGATGTTGCCACACTCAATCTTCAAACAAGATCTTGTATGTACAGAATTTTTGACTTAGACAAAATACCCTGTCCACATGCTATGGAAGCGCTTTGAGCTCAATACGGTCCAAAATATGGACCTAAAGTTTATAAGGACTCCTCTTAATATTATTCGGTGGAAAAATATGAAATGTCATATAGTGGGTATATTACACTAGTGCCTCCCGAATAATCTTGGGTTGTTCCTGCAGAGCTTTTGGGGATATTAATACCTTCTCCATATATTGACCCAAGAACTATCAAACTGGGAAGAAATACATATAAGAGAAGGCATAGAGTCGGAGAATCATTTTCATCAAGAAGAAACAAGTGCTCTGTATGTAAGCGCATTGACCACAAAAGAACTACATGCCCAGATCGTAATCCACCATGATCGTTGTAATTACAAAAACTTGTGCTGTTGTTTGTTATGTACTTTTATATATTTAACTCATTATTGTGAACGTAATGTTATCATTTATTATATATAAAATATCTTTTAATAACTTGTGTATCAATATAAAGAGGCAAAATATGAACTAAATAATACAACAGACTACAATTATTTTCAACAGATTACCCATCTGTGACAACGGATGAACATTAGATGGAAGAACACACCACAGTGCCATCAAACTAGAATGTTTTCCGCTAACAAATGACAAATCTGTCGCAATAGATGGATAATCTGTTGACAGAAACTCAACCGATGATCAATCTGTTCAAACACATGATCCATTTGTTGAAAGAACTCAAAAGTCAAAATTACTATTGCTATTGGATTCAAAATTACTCCTTACCTCCAACCATCGACATGTTAACATGTATGTTTAGCATAAAAAATAGACAGAATGAAAATTGAATAAGAATTAAAAAGCCAAAGTCAACTAAAAATAAATTTTTCATTAAACGAAAAATAAAATATATTAGGTATAGATCCGATATAGAAAGATTAACATACATACGCTGAAAGAAAAAACACATTCTAATGATTATTATCATCATCATCATTATCATCATTAATTCCATCTGGCTAATCAACTCGCAGTAGTAGGGTCCTCATCAACCTTTGTATCTCTCTGAACATCGTCACTCTCACAGAGACCATCTTCTTCTCCAGGTCATTAAACTACCTTTAAAGTTTTCGCACTGTGTCCGCAGAACAACAATGTCCCAAAGAGGATCAACCATATCTAGAACACATATGAATTGACATAAAATGTAAGGCACAAAAGTAAAGAAAAGAGTCAGAATATAATACAAAGTATACTACCAACTGTTAGATTTACATAGGATAAAAACTTACCTCAACGAGAAAGAAATATGCTCTTTGAAGAGAAGTGGTTGAATATGTCATACAAAAAGAAAAAATACAAGATATAAATAAAGTGGAGTAGAATGAAGATTAAGGAGGGACCTATTTATACATGATTGAATCTGGATGTGTTAGGCCAAAAGGCACAACTGTTCAGCTCTATTGTATTAATTAACTCCAAGGTGCTAACATTTTCTTTTATGTGAAAAGTCACAGCTTTTTATTTTACATTAATATTTTTCACCTTTTCAAAATGATTTGAGATATGATAAAAGCCGTTATTCTTGAGCTTTTACAATAGATTATCCATATGTTGTAACAGATTTACCATCTGTTACAACAGATGGTCTCTATATGCAACAGATGGTCTGTCGCAATAGTTTTACCAACTGCTACAACATATAATCTATCTTTGTAATAGAAGGACCATATGTTGAAGGAGATATTTTGATTTCTTATAACAGTTGATTCGTCAGTTGCAACAGATGAAAAATTTAATTCATCAGCTATTTTGCGTGCAGATGAATAAACAACACTGTCTAACATGTCTTGATGGGGTATAAAGAATAAGGTATGTGCAGATGAATGGATTCACTTTTATGTATGGGAGTTATTTATTATTTATCAGGCTACCTTGACAGACACATAAAATGCAATAATTTTATGAATGTAGTTTTTTACCGATTAGTCACTGATCCTTCAAACAAGATTCTACATTGTAAAGTTTATCTTGATAGGTACGAACCGTTATGGCCGAAGGATTCTAACATGGTGGTGGCGATACCCTATTATAATTTAATAATGGTTTATGCTCATATTTTTGTGTCAAGTTTGGGGAATGGTTCAAGTTTTTGACGGCAGTGTAAATATCCAATTGTGATTGGATCAATTTTGATGGCACAATGGACTTCTTGAAAGGTCTTCAAAGTGTAAGACCCCATAAAATTCTAAGTCAAATTAATCTCCTTAAAGCTCTTCAAAAGTTCCAACACTTAGAATATTTTAGCTAAGTGTTCAACACTTAGTCTTATTTTAAGCATTTGAACTTCGGGGAATTATTTGATGACCTTCCCAATCTCTGTTTGTCAATTTTCAAGTTGAGTCATGATGGGACAAGTCAATAGTACATATTGGGTGAGTTTTAGAATTTTTGATATCTGTTTAGGGCATGTTTGGATTTAGAAACAATAGCAGCATGTGACACAAAGTCTATTCCATCGGTCCTAGCATGAGATATGGCATGCGGCGCATGTTTCAGTCCAGAGGACTAGAGCATGCGACGCATGCTTCATCGCACGCTGCCGAATTTTTCAGCTTCTAGCTCAGCGTATTTGAGGGCAAAATGGTCATTTTTCCATCCCTATATAAGCCCATAAACACGTAATTTTGCCATTTTGAAGCCAAAATATACTTTTTTCTCAAAATCCTCTCAAGAACAAGTTAGGGTTTTCAATTGGGGATTCAAATTCTAGAAAATCCCACCATCAAACTTCATACAATCACATACTAAGGTATGCATAGTATTCATTCATGGATTTCTTTCGTCCATGAAGTTCAAGAATCAAGTTTTAAATCATGTATTGTGGTTGTTGTGGGTTGATTATGGTCATGAGATTATGATTATATGATTCCCAAGTTGGAAAATTTGTGTGTTTTATGAATCTAGGTCGGTATGTGAGTTGAAATCTATGAATTGAGTTGGTTACAAATGTTTACTTTGATAATTATGCCTATGCCCTAAGTGGTGCATATAAGGTGTTTGATGAAATGCCTAAGTTAGCAAGAATTATGCATTGTGACTTACTAGGGTCTAAATAATGCATGTATGTTTTATGATCATGTTCAAATGGCTCCCATGCTATTGATGAGCAATATAGATGTTTGTTGGAATGCTCACGATGTTAGAATATGAAATTATGACATTGATTTTATGCATTCCTACCATGTCCAAGATTTTGATAACCATGTACTTCATGAAATCCCCAACTTATTGTATTATGGATTGTTGATGTTAGTCATGTATTCAAGAATGTCATTCCTTATCAGTTTCCTTCTATCGAGTCCTGGGGGTACTTGTACCCGATAATATAGCTATGTGCCTAGATCCAGTGTCATGTTTTCTAGATACTCTCAGTCAAGCCATGATTCATAGAACTCAGTCAGTCATGTGACTCAGGAAAACTCAGTAATCTCAGAAATATTAGAAACTCAATTATCTCAGTAGTGTTCCGTCAGTAAATAGAACTTAATGAACGCAATCCAGTTTAGTTTAGTTAATCATGTTAAGTGTCTATTCAGATGGGAGTAGGATTCAGTACCGAGTGAGCCAAAGGATGGGAACTCAACTGTTATTAGAGAGTGTGATTCTTAGAAATAATCTTTGCGCTCCAGATCTATGTAGCCAGCGTAGGTTAAGATATCAAACCTTCTACTTGAGGGTAAATGATATGGATTAACCTATTATATGAGGGTACCACCGTTATCCTTAGATGAGGGATTTCTTACAACTTGTCCTTACCAGTGGCACGGTATTCACACCCTTATAATTTGGGTTACAAATTGGATCCCAACTCAGCTATAATGCATTATTTGGGGCATGTTGGTTAGATGACTACTTCCCACAGTCTCAGTCTTAATCTCAGTAAAAGAACTCAGATAGTTTTTCAGATTTCAGGACTGTCAGATACAGTCAACTTAGTACAGTATGGGACTCAGCTAGTTCCATTAAAACCTATACTGTCATACACAATCACTCATTATTAATTATATCAGTTATAAGTAACTCATATTATCAGTATTCATACTCAGCAGTCAGGATCATCACGAATTTAGTTGCAATTACTTATTCATGCATATATTCTCACATTTATGTTATTCAGTCAGTTAGCATTGTTCATGCATTTGAACCCTTTGCATTTAGTCTACCTCACTTGCATACCAATACATTCAATCGTACTAATATATTTGTGCTATGGTGTTTTATTCTGTACTATAGGTTCAGAAGCACGAGATACAGAGCATCAGTAGAATTCCAAATTTCGGCAGTCAAATTTGGTAGTGAGTCCTCATTATTAGAGGATGTTATTATTTTATTATTTCATTCTTTCAATAATTAGTTCATTTCAGTAGTTATAGTTAGTTAGGGACATGTCCCATCAGTTTCTCATTCAGACAGTTTAGAGGCTTTTCAGAATATAGCATGTTTAGACAGTTTATTTCAGTTTTGCTTTGGTATTGATATATCATACTCTCAGATATCATATTTTATCAGTTTTGAACCTTATGGCCTTATAGATTATATTTTGTATTTATACTATACAATATATAATGTTTAATAACATATATCAGTTATGGGTTAGCTAGTGGTCCTCGGGGTAATGAGCACCGTGTAACGTTTTGGGTACCAAATTTGGGGTGTTACAAACTTGATATCAGATCCAGGTTCAATAGAGTCCTAGGAAGTATGAAAGACACATCTATTAGAGTCTTGTACATAGGTGTGTTGCACGCCACATTTATGTACAGGAGGCTATGGGATATTTTAGGAACAGTTTTCCTTCTTTCAGTATTAATTTTGTGCCAGTGAGCATGAGCTCAAATTTTAACTCTCAGTCTAATCTATTTCTCCTTTTTTGCTTATAGAACATGCCTCCCAAAAGAAGAAACATAAATTAGTTAGCCCCTCAGTCCATCCAAGCAGATCCCTTGGATGAACATGTCTCCCATGCAGAGTTCAGAGCTGCATTCACTACTCTTGCTAACTCAGTTGATGCTCAGAATGAACGGCCAGCTCCTATTCCATCCAATCCAATGGCCAACATAGCCGTAGATAGGATTCAAGACTTTACCCGAATGAATCCTCCATTCTTCTTCGGGTTTAAGTCAAATGAGGAACCTTAGGAATTTCTTGATCAGGTTTAGAAAGTTACTGATATCATGGGGTTGTCAGCTGTTGAGAGTGCTGAGCTAGCTGTATACCAATTACAGGATGTGGCTCACAAATGGTTCGAATAGTGGAAAGCAGAGAGGGGTGCAGATGCAGGATCTATAGAATTGGTCCAGTTTGCCACTGCTTTTCTTGATAGATTCTTTCCCTTAGAGCTGAAAGAAGCTAAAGTGTTAGAGTTTATCAACCTAAGGTAGGGAAACATGACAGTGAAGGATTATTCTCTTAAGTTTACTCAATTAGCTAGATATGCTCCTCATGTAGTGGCAGACAACAGGGCTAAGGTGAGTAAGTTTGTTTCTAGAGTGAATGATAGTGTGGTCAATGAGTGCAGATCTACAATACTGATTAGCGAGATAGACATAACCAGGTTTATGATCCATGCTCAACAGATAGAAGAACAGAAGATTATGATGAGAGAAAAAAAGAATAAGAGAGCAAGGACAGGTAGTTTTAACTTTGCTCAGCCTAAGTCAGAGGGTGGAAATCATTCTCAGTTCTTCCCAAAGTTATCCATTCCATCTCCTTCCTCATCCAGTGCTCTGGTGTCAAAATTCAGAGATGGAAATAGAGATATAGGGAACCAAGCTCTAAGTTTTAGGGCAATGTTAGCAGTGCCCGAACCTATCCTTTCTGTCAGACATGTGGCAAGCACCATCAGGGTACTTGCAAAGATGGTAGTGATGTTTACTTCTGATGTGGCAAGCCAGGACACAAAATCAGATATTGTCCCCAGCCAAGTACTCAGGGGTCAGCGTAATCGCTCTCCAGCTCAGTTCGGTCGCCCGAATCAATAGAGTGCCTCTTCCAGTACTACTAGTGGGCAACACCCAAATAGACTCTATGCTTTTTAGTCCCGACAAGATCAGGAATATTATCCTGATATGGTTACTGGTACATTATAGATCTTTCACTTGCATGTTTACACTTTTCTAGATCCAGGAGCTTCTTTATCTTTTGTTACTCATTATATAACAGTTGATTTCGGAGTCAGTCCTGAAATTCTAATAGTTTCCTTCTCCGTTGTAATACCCATGTCTTTTTCCTAGCTTAAAATCATCTCAAGGATGTTAGAACATGCTTTGAATTACGAATCCATTTTGTATACGTGGTATTTTTAAGATTCTCACTTCCTTTCATGTAGGAAAATGAATATGTTTTCCATCGATACCAATTTTATCAAAATCTGGTGCCAGATGAAGAAGTTATGTCCAAAATATAGAAGGTAGAAAAACCGCCCAGGTACGACGGTGCAGGCTGACGGACCGTCAGATAAGCGACGGACCATCGACCATGAATGTCGCATCAAGTAGTGAGCCTGCTCTCTGGATTAGTATAACGTCAATGTTTGGCGGACCATCGACCCAGCGACGGGCCATTGTACCTCACCGTCGCATCAAGGCAATGAATCAATTTTTTGGCTAACTACGATGGAGAGGCCCGGCGAACGATCGACCTAGCGAAGGACTGTCGCACCCCACCATCGTACAGAGATAGTAGGTCCTAGTTCTTGTCCCATTTGATGGAGAGGTCCAATAGACCGTCGACCCTATGATGGACCATCACACCCCACCATTGCATATTTAGCTATTTTCAGTCATTTTAATAGGGGTATTGTGGTATTTTAGCCCCACCTATATATACCCAGTTATATCCGATTTCAATCTATTTGTTCATTATTATTTCACACCAACAAATACTAGGGTTTTTATCTCTAGATTAATCCCAAGAACAACATCAAAATCTTTTTCATGAATTAAAAGATCTAAATTCTTCAAGTTCAAAAACTTAAAGAAACTCAATCCAGGTATGCATAGTGTTCATTCATGGACCCCTTTCATCCATGAAGTCCAAGAATCTCTTTTTTAAATTCAAGTTATGGATTTTCTTTATGAATTTCATGGTTGGTTTGCTTTGTTCATATTGATAATGAGTAATTGGACCCTATTCCCTGATTGCATGATAAATTCTATATGGGTTGATTAGCATAGATATGGATTCAAGAAAACCTATGATTAAACCCTTGAATGATGAAATTAGAATTGAAACATGATGTTTTAATTGATGTACAATGTTTTTTACATATACTATGCCTACCATGTGTTTTATTAAATGCCTAGATAAAGGAAAATGCTCAACTAACATGATATCATGAAATCCCCATGTATGTACAAGTTTATGCCTACCACATGTATGATGAAATGCTTCAATAAATATATTATGGTGATTATTATGTATTCAAGTAAGTCATGCTTTGTTAGTTTTCTTCCATCGAGTCCTGGGGGTACTTGTACCCGAAATATTAGCTGTGTGCCTAGAGCCATGTCATGTTTTCATGATACTCTTAGTCAAGCTATGAATCCTTAGACTTCAGATAGTCTTATGACTTAGGAAATTTCCATGATCTCATGAACTCATCCAGTTATCAGATATCAGTAGTATTTCATCAGTCAGTCGAATTTAGTAACCCAGTCTATATTCTATTCAGTAAGTCATGTTCAGAGTCTAATTAGATAGGAGAAGAAATTAGCACCGAGTGAACCCAAGGATGGGGACACACACTGTCAGATAAGGGTGCGATCCTTAGAAGTCATCCTTGCATTCCAAAACTATATAGCCAACATAGGTTGAGATAATGATGATGATGATGATGATGATGAAGTCATCCTTGCATTTTAGAAATCAACACTGTCCAAAGAGGGTTGATGAGGTGGATACTGTCAGATAAGGGCCTTATCATTCTTTCTTGGGGACACTATCAGATAAGGGTCACCCACAGCTTGTCCTTACCAGTGGCGTGGTATTGACACCCTTCCAATTAGGGTTAAAAATTGCACCCCAACTCAGCCATAATGGTGTATTAGGGACATGTCAGTTAAATAACTACCTTCTATAGTTTCAGTATCAGTCTTAGTAAAAGAACTCAAATATTTCTTCAGATTTCAAGACTGTCAGATATAGTCAACTCAGTTTAGTACAAAACTCAGATAGTTCCATTAGATTTAGGACTGTCAGATATAGTCACTCATGTTATCAGTTATCAAATTATATCAGTTAACAGTATGTCATGTTATTAGTATTCAGATTCAGAAATAATGTATTCATGGTATTAGTGTTAGTATTATGTCTCACGTATATATTCCCATGCTCATGATAGTCAGTCAGTTATTATTATTGTTCATGCATATGAACCCCATACATTTATCCTACCTCACATGAATACCAGTACATTCAGTAGTACTGACACATTCATGCTATGATATCTTATACCATAGGTTCAGAGACACAATTTCTAGAGCAACAATAGATTCCAGTCTCAGCAGTCAAAGTTAGAATTGAGTCCTCATATTTTGAGGACATGACTATTTTTTTACTATCTCATTAATTAGTTTATCAGTTGGAGTTAGTTGGGGACATGTCCTATCAACTCCTTACTCAGACAGTTCAGTTAGTTAGAGGCTTTCTAGACTATTATGTTCAGATAGTTATTTTAGTTGTTTTGGGTATTTTATACCCCTTTTTAGATGTTATGTTTTACTTCAGATATGTGAAACTTATGGAATTTCAGTTCATGTTTCTGCATTATTCAGTATTTTATGCAGTATACAGGTATATATATCAGTCATGGGTTAGCTTATGGTCCTTTGGGGTCATAAGAACCGTGTAGCATTTTAGGTACCACTATCGGGGCATTACTTCCGTCTTTACCCCAGTTGGTAGAACTATCATAGCCCAATGAGTATACAGGAACTGTCCGATTATGGTATCCTAAAAAATCACCTCAGCAGATTTAATCAAATTAGAGATGACTAATTTTGATGTCATTCTTACATGGATTGGATTCATTCTTACTATGCCATAGTCAACTACAAAAATAAAGTTGTCCAGTTTTAGTTTTCGAATGAACCTCTCCTAGAATGGAGGGGTAGCTTCAGCTTTTAGAGGTCATCTTGTTTCCTACCATTAGATAAGGAAAATTATATCTAAAGGATGTGTCTATCATCTTCTTCGAGTTAAGGACACTAGTTCTGAAACTCCCAGTCTTGATTTAGTCCCAGTCGTGAATGAATATTCAAATGTTTTCCCCTATGATCTTCTAAGAATTCCTCCCAAAAGAAAAAATAAACTTCGACAATGATCTTCTTCTAAATACTTAACCTATATCTATTCCACCATAGAGAATGGCACTAACAAAACTCAGAGAATTGAAAGAGAAGTTGAAGGATCTCTTAGATAAGGGGTTCATCAGACCCAGTGTATCCCCGTGGAGAGTGCCAGTCTTATTTGTGCACAAGAAAGATGGTTCTCTCAGGATGTGCATTGATTACCGTCAGCTCAATACAGTCCCAGTCAAGAATAAGTATCCACTTACCATAATTGATGACTTGTTTGACCAACTTTATGGTTCCAACTATTTCTCTAAGATAGACCTTAGATCAGGCTATCATCAGCTCAGCGTCAAACAAGGTGACATTCTAAAAACAACCTTCCGTACTCGGTATGGTCACTTAAAATTCGTAGTTATCTCCTTTGGTCTTACAAATGCCCCAACATCTTTCATGGAGTTGATGAACTGTGTGTTCAAGCATTACTTAGACATGTTCGTCATAGTTTTCATAGATGACAACCTTGTTCCCGCAGTGAGCGTGATCATGCAGACCATCTCAGAATAGTATTATAGACTCTCATAAATCATCAGTTGTTCACCAAATTCAGTAAGTGTGAATTTTGGCTATGGTTAGTAGCATTCCTTAGTCATATCATTTTTGGTAATGGCATTAGGGTTGATCCTCAAAAGACCAAAACAATAAGAAACGGTCCTTGCCTTATCTCTCCATCAGATATTAGAAGTTTCTTAGGTTTGTTTAGCTATTATAGATGGTTTTTTTAGGTATTTTATTCTATTGTATCCCTTATGTCCATATTGACTCAGAAAGAAGTCAAGTTTCAGTGGTTAGATCCTTGCGAGAAGAGTTTTTAGGAGTGGAAGACTTGACTCACCTCAGCTCCAGTTTTGGCTCTTCTTGATGGTTTAGATGGGTTCGTAGTGTATTGTGATGCATCCATAGTAGGTTTGGGTTGTGTCCTCATGCAGTATTGTAAGTTCATAGCCTACGCCTCCAGACAACTTAAACCCCATGATAAGAATTATCCGACTTATGATCTTGAGTTAGAAGCCGTAGTTTTTTCCTTGGAGATTTGGAAGCATTACTTGTACGATGTTCATGTAGATGTATTTACCGATCATAAAGGACTTCAGTGCGTATTATCTCAGAAAGATCTCAATCTTCATCAGAGGAGGTGGTTAGAGATCTTGAAAGATTACGACATAAGTGTCCATTATCATCCGGGCAAGGCCAATATAGTGGCCGACACTCTCAGTAGACTGTCTATGGGTAGTGTTACTCATGTTAAGGATAGTAAGAAAATGTTAGCTCAGGATATCCATTATCTTACCAGACTAGGTGTCCACCTAGTTGATTCAAAAGAGGGTAATATATGGGTTGAGAGTAGTTTAGAATTATCTCTAAATTCCATGGTGAATGAAAAACTAGATAGAGATCCCAGTCTAGTCGAGTTGAAAGAGTCAGTCAAGGATCAAAAGGTTGAGGTTTTCTCCCCATGGGGAGATGGTGTTTTACATTGTCAAGGTTGTCTATGTGTTCCAAGTGTAGATGACTTGAGGCAGCGAATTCTTGTATAAGAGCATGGTGCATGCTACTTTATTCATCCAGGGGACACTAAGATGTACTGCGACTTGTAAGAGATCTATTGGTGGAGTAGGAGGAAGAGAGATGTTGTAGAGTTTATGGCTAAGTGCTCTATATGTCAGTAGGTTATGATTGAACATCAGAAGCCTAGTGGGTCCATATAGGAGTTCAATATTCCCACTTGGAAGTGGAAAGAAGTAAAAATAGACTTTGTGATGGGTTTGCCTCATACTCGTCATCAAAATGATTCATCTTGGGTCATTATAGATAGGATGACCAAATTAGCTCATTTTTTTCCAGTCTATACCTCTTATTCAGCCGAGAATTATGCCAAACTCTACATCAGAGAGTTAGTCAGATTATACGGTGTTCCGTTATCGATTATCTCAGATAGAGATTCCTAGTTCACCTTTCTTTCTGGAAAGTGTTACAAAAGGGTCTTGGTACTCAAGTTCATCTGAGTACAGCCTTCCATCTTCAGACAGATGGTCAAACAGAAAGGACCATTTAGATTTCAAGGAAAGTTGGGATGACCACTTACCTTTTATTGAGTTTGCATACAACAACAACTATCATTCTAGTATTCGGATGGCTTCATTCAAAGCTCTCTATGGTAGGATATAAAGATCTCTAGTTGGTTGGTTTAAAGTTAGTGAGGCCTCAATTATAGGGCCTGACTTAGTATTCCATGCCTTAAAAAAGTCTAGTTGCTCAGAGAAAAACTCTTGAGTTTCTTAGAGCCGACAGAGGTCTTATGCAGATGTGCGCAGAAAGGATCTCAAGTTCAAGTTTGGTGATTATGTCTATCTAAATATCTCTCCCATGAAGTGAGTGAAGCGGTTTGTTAAAAAGGGAAAGCTTAGTCCCTGATATATCAATTCCTTCAAAATTCTCAGTCGTTTTAGCAAGGTAGCTTATGAGCTCGAGTTGCCTTTAGATCTACCATCAGTTCATCCAGTCTTCCATGTCTCTTTGATCAATAAGTGCATAGGTGACCTAGTAGTTGTAGTCCCTATTCGGAGCATAAATGTTCAGAACAGCCTCTCTTATGAAGAGATTCCAATCAAAATGCTAGACTATCAAGTTCTCAAACCGACGAACAAAAAAGTCCCTCTAGTGAAAATTCTTTGGCAGAATCAGTTTGTTGATGGAGCTACTTAGGAATTAGAAGCAGACATATATACCAAGTATCCTCATCTCTTCTTCTCTAACTCAAATCTAGCTCAAGGTAACAGTTCTCCTTAAGCTTTTCAGTTTCATGTTCAGATTTCAGTTACATGCTTGGTATCCATTTCATGTTCAGAATTCCATTATAAACTTGGTATTAAATACCATTGCATATTCAGTCATGCATTCATGTATCAGTTCAGTCAAGTAATCATGCATCAGATATGCATTCTTATTGTGAGAAACTTAGTTCCTCAGAACACTCAATCATGCATTCATGAATCAGTTACTCATGCATCAGATATGTATATTCAGTATGAAATATATTCAGTCTATCAGTCATGTAGTCATGGAGTCATGTTTTAATCATTCATTTTTAGGATATGCTTCAGTCTACCATTTCTCCCCTCTCAGTCAATCTCAATCTAGGACGAATGTTTCCAATGGGGAGATATTGTAAGACCCCGTAAAATTCTAAGTCAAATGAATCTCCTTAAAGCTCTTCAAAATCTTCAACACTTAGAATATTTTAGCTAATTGTTCAACGCTTAGTCTTATTTTAAGCCTCCAAACTTCGGGGAATTATTTGGAGACCTTCTCAAACTCCGTTTGTTGATTTTTAAGTTGCATCACGATGGGAAAAGTCAATAGTACATATTGGGTGTGTTTTGGAATTTTTGGAATCCGTTTAGGGAATGTTTAGCTTTCGAAATAGTAGCAGCATACGACACATTCTCTATTCCACGGTCCTAGCATGTGATATAACATACGGTGCATGCTTCAGTACGGATGACTAGAGCATGTAACACACGCTCTATAGCACGCTGCTGAATTTTTCAGATTCTAGCTCAGCATATTTGAGGGAAAAATGGTCATTTTTCCATCCCTATATAAGCCCATAAACACGTAATTCTGCCATTTTGAAGCCAAAATATGCTCTTTTCTCAAAATCCTCTCAAGTACAAGTTAGGGTTTTCAATTGGGGATTCAAATTCAAGAAAATTCCACTGTCAAACTTCATAAAATTACGTACTAGGGTATGCATAGTATTCATTCAGGGATTTATTTCATCAATGAAGTTCAAGAATCAAGTTTTAAATCATGTATTGTGAATAGTTGTTTTGGGTTGATTATATTCATGAGATTATGATTATATGATTCCCAAGTTGGTAACTTTATGTGTTTTTATGAATCTAGGTTGGTATGTGAGTTGAAATCTACGAATTGAGTTTGTTACAAATGTTTACTTTGATAATTATGCCTATGCCCTAAGTGGTGCATATAAGGTGTTTGATGAAATGCCTAAGTTAGCAAGAATTATGCATTGTGACTTACTAGGGTCTAAATAATGCATGTATGTTTTATGATCATGTTCAAATGGCTCCTATGCTATTGATGAGCAATAAAGATGTTTGTTGGAATGCTCACAATGTTAGAATATGAAATTATGACATTGATTTTATGCATTCCTACCATGTCCAAGATTTTGATAACCATGTACTTCATGACATCCCCAACTTATTGTATTATGGATTGTTGATGTTGGTCATGTATTCAAGAATTTCATGCCTTATCAGTTTCCTTCTATCGAGTCCTGGGGGTACTTGTACCCGATAATATAGCTATGTGCCTAGAGCCAGTGTCATGTTTTCTAGATACTCTCAGTCAAGCCATGATTCATATAACTCAGTCAGTCATGTTAGGAAAACTCAGTAATCTCATAAACTCAGTTATATCAGTAGTGCTCCATTAGTCAACGAAACTGAATGAATGCAGTCCAGTTCAGTTCAGTTAATAATGTTCAATGTCTATTCAGATGGGAGTAGGATTTGATACCGAGTGAGACCAAGGATGGGAAATCACCTGTTATTAGAGGGTGTGATTCTTAGAAGAAATCCTTACACCCCAGAACTACGTAGCCAGTATAGGTTAATACATCAAACCTGCTAGTTGAGGGTAGATAAGGGGATTAACCTGTTATATGAGGGTCCCACCATTCTCCTTAGAGTACCTGTTAGATGAGGGATTTCTCACAGTTTGTCCTTACCAGTGGTACAGTATTGACACCCTTCTAATTGGGGTTATAGATTAGACCCAAACTTAGCTATAATATGTTATTTGGGGCATGTCAATTCGATGACTACTTCCCACAGTCTTAGTCTCAGTAAAAGAACTCAGATAGTTCTTCAGATTTCAGGACTGTCAGATACAGTCAACTTAGTACAGTATGGAACTTAGCTAGTTCAATCAGGACCTAGACTGTCAGACACAGTCGCTTAGTATCAGTTATTTCAGTTATCAATAACTCATATTATCAGTATTCAGACTCAACATTCAGGATCATCATGAATTCAGTTACAGTTACTTATTGATGCATGTATTCTCACGTTCATGTTATTCAGTTAGTTAGCGTTGTTCATACATTTGAACCCTTTGCATTCAACCTACCTCACTTCCATACTAGTACATTTAATCATACTAATGCATTTGCGCTATGGTGTTTTATTCTATACCATAGGTTCAGAAGAATGAGACCCAAAGCATCAGTAGTATTCTTGATTCTGGCAGCCAGATTTAGTAGTGAGTCCTCATCATTCGAGGATATTATTATTTGATTAGTTCATTCTTTCAGTACTTAGTTCATTTCATCAGTTGGAGTTAGTTGGGGACATATCCCATCAGCTCCTTATTTAGATAATTTAGAGGCTTTTCAGACTATATCATGTTCTGATAGTTTATTTCAGTTTTGTTTTGGTATTGATATACCATACTCTCAGATGTCATGTTTTATCAATTTTGAACCTTACGACCTTATAGCTTATATTTCGTATTTATACAGTATAATATACAGTGTTTAGGTACAGATATCAGTCATGGGTTAACTGGTCGTCCTTTGGGGTCATGATCACCGTGTAGTATTTCGGCTACCAGATTTAGGGAGTTACACAAAACTCACACTGCAACAAACAATTATGGAACCAATAGAAATTTCCATGGTCCAAATTTATATGGATGGGTTGCTTGAGGAGACTATTATACAACAGAAGGTGCTTGGGAGAATACCTGTGCGGGAAGTGGTATATGGAGAAGGCCATATATCATCTCAGACCTTGTTTAAGAGGAAACACAGGGTAGCAAGTAAGGAACTTCAATAAAATATGGCCAATGAAATTGACATGAGAAATGAAAAAATTGAATGAGCTTCAAATGTGGAAGTGTATCCAAATATAAAAATTCATTAGTAGTTGAAGAAAAATAAGAATGGTCAACAGGACTGGAGCTGGACACTTTACTAGAGACTGCAACTAGCGAGTGGCTTTAATGAAAACTCTCACAAAGTACAGAACCAAAATTCTAAGGAAAAAGCTTCGCGAGCACAGAAAATTGGTAAGATTGTTGGTCAGAATTGAAACCTGAACAACTCCTGAATTAAAAATAAGGGAAGCTAAGGTGCCAATTTCTAAAGTCTAACTTGCATACCATGCCTTCTGTTTGTGGCTATGATCAGGTCAATGGTAGTAGAAAGACAAAGGTCTGAAGTTGGGAAGAAATCCCATGCCTTGTTTTTTCCACTGCCTTTGACCTGATCAGAGCCATAAAAAGGAGGAATAGGATGCAAGTTTAACTTGAAAAATTGCCAGCTTGGCTTGGTACCGTATATTTAATTTAGGAGTAGTTGGTTTAGGTTTCAATTCTGACTAACAATCTTACTACCTTCCGTGCTTGCGAAGCTGCTTCCTTAGAGTTTTGGTATGCATTTTGTGGGTCTTCATTGAGGCCACACTCACTAGTTGTAGTCTCTAGAAAAGTGACCAGCTCCAGTCCCCTTGACCATTCTTATTTTTCTCCAACGACTGAAGGATTTTCATTTTTAGATACGCTTTCACATTCGCAGCTCATCCTGTTTTTTCATTTTTCATGTTAATTTCATAATCCAATTTTGTTACACTTTCCTTCCTACCCTATGTTTACTCTTACACAAGGTCTGAGATGATATATGGCCTTCTCAACTTCTGCCTTCCCGCACAGATATTCTCCTAAGCACCTTCTTCTGTAAAATAGTCCCCTCCAGCAACCCATCTTTATAAATTTAGACCAGGGGAATTTCTATTAGTTCCATAATTTTTTGCTGCCATGTGAGGTTTCAGAGTACCTTTAAAAAGTCCATTGTGCCATTAAAATTGGTCCAATCACTATTGGATATTTACACTACCACCACAAACTTAAACCCTTCCCCAAACTTAACACAAAAACATGATTATAAATGGTCATTAAATTGTAATATGGTATCAACACCACCTACTTGGACCCTCAGCCTTACCAGTTCAAACCTAACAATCTTAACTATAAAATATCATATCTTGTTTGGAGGATTAACGCCTAATAGGTAAAGAACAATCATTCACAAAATATTTGTACTTGATGTATGTTTTTGCAATAGGTTGATCAGTAATACATACCTTCCACATATGAAGTAGTTCCATCTACAAGAAGCTTATTCCTCCAAACCCATCTTCACTCTAGCCTTTAATGATGGTTGGGCAAAAGTGGATCCAGTTTCACTTCCTTTATCTGCAAACAAGAGAAACACATTTGATGTCAAACAAGAGAAGAATAAAAAGAACATTACAAAAGGGTAACACAAAATTGAGTGAATCAATAGATGACCAATCTAATGCAACAGATTATTTATTTGTTTAACCCATGAGGCATCTGTTGCAAAAAATGGATAACATGTTGCAACAAATGGGTAATCTGATGGAATAAATCAAACCAGCCTTGCTACTGGTTTGATTTCTTCAAACAGTTGGTACATCTATACAAAATTGAGTGAATCAATAGATGACCAATATGATACAACAGATTACCCATTTGTTCAAAGGATGAGGAATCTGTTGCAACAGATGGATGACATGTTGCAAGAGATAGGTCATCTGTTGAATAAATGAAACCAACCTTGCTACTAATTTGACTTCTTCAAACAATTTCTCCGTCTATTCCAACAGCTGATTCATTAGTTGCAATAGTTGAGGAAAATAGTGCAACACCACCAATAACAACATTGCCAACAAATAAACAACACTATATATTCCAACACCATCAACAACAAAAACACCATATGTTCCAACACGACCATCACCCTCAACAACATCACCACCAAAGTAACAAACAAAAACTATACTGACAATAAGGCTTTTTAAGTTCTCCCAATAGATAACTTTTTTTGTATATTTTAATAAAAATAATGACTCGTTCATTCAAGACTTAAAAGTCACCTTTCCTTCAATTTTCTCAATAAATAGGAAACTGGTAATGGGTAAATCATTAATAGCAACAGATGTAAATATATAATTTAAATGACATTCAAAGAAGAAGACAAGATGGAAAGAGCAATAGTAAACCATACCTGTAATGTCAAAAAAGCAAAGGGATCAGAACATCCAGTTCAATCGAGAAAATATATTGATCGATTGAGATTTTAAAGGATCCTCATCCGAAAGAAGAAAGAAAAGAAAGGAAAAAAGGAAAGAAAGAGAATTGAGAATAAAAAAGAGAGATAGATGAGTTGAGTCTTACTTTATGGATGAAGGAGAGAGTATTCTAGATATGGGTTTTAAATATTCATCAATAAATTTTAAGGAGAATGACGAAACAGTGACATTAGAAAGACCAGATAAGACTACTCACTCAGGAGATTTTTGAGTTATCCAAGTAATATTTTTTACCGCCTTAGTATTCTATCTTTTTTATCTGAGACAGGAAATACCTAAATTTCTTTAAAAGAGGATCTTAAAATATCTAAATGTAATAGATGACAATTTTTGTTTGAAAATTTCCAAAGCTCGGTCATCTGTCGCAAGAGATGGCAACGCCTGTTTGATAATTTACAGATAAGTAATATGTTGCAATAGATAACTTAATTTGTTTGATTAAATCCAACAGAAGAGACATCTATTGCAATAGATTGAGTATTTTTTTATACAAGTTTAATTGATTTCATATGTTAGACTATTACCTTAATTGATTAATATAGGACTAGGGGTGAGTTCTCATAGGGTCAACAACAACTTCAATTGAGTATTTTGCCAATTATATAATGAGACGGTATTACGTTCCTCCTAATCAGAGTCATCGATCGATCACTCTGAGTTGAATTGATTCTTATTACCTAATATGTTCAACTAATACCTTAATTGGATAATCTAAAACTAGGGGTGAGTTCTCATAGGTTCAACTATAGTAAATGGCAATGCCTATTTGATAATTTACAATAGATAGGTAATTTGTTGGAACAGATGACTTAATCCATTTGATAATTTACAATAGATGGGTAATCTGTTGCAAAACATAACTTAATCTGTTTGATAATTTACAATGGCTAGGTTATTTATTGCAACAAATAACTTAATCTTTTTGATAATTTACAACAGATGGTTAATCTATTGCAATAGGTTAACATTTGTTTTTATACAATTTCAATTGATTTCATATGTTAGACTAATACCTTAATTGATTAATCTAGGACTAGGGGTGAGTTCTCATAGTGTCAACTACAACTTTAACCGAGTCTTTTGGCAATTGCATGATGAGATGGTATTGCATTCCTCTCGACCAGAGTCATTGATCGATCACTCTGAGCTGAACCAATTCTTATTACCTCATATATTCAACTAATACCTTAATTAAATAATCTAGGACTAGGGATGAGTTCTCATAGGGTCAACTACAACTTTAATTGGGTCTTTTGGCAATTACAAAATGAGACAGTATTGCATTTCTCCCGACCAAAGTCATTGATCGATCACTATGAGATATACCAATTCGTATTACTTGATATGTTCAACTAATACCTTAATTGATTAATCTAGGACTAAGGGTGAGTTCTCATAGGGTCAGCTACATCAGATGGCAACGCTTATTTGATAATTTACAATAGATGGGTAATCTATTGCGACAGATGACTTAATCCATTGGATAATTTATAATAGAAGGGTAATCTGTCACAATAGATGACTTAATCTATTTTTTAATTTACAACAGATGGGTAATCTGTTGGAATAAATAACAATCTATTTGATAATTTACACAGATGGTTAATCTGTTGTAACAGGTTGAACATTTATCTTTATATAATTTCAATTGAATTTATATATTAGACTAATACCTTAATTGATTAATCTAGGACTAAGGGTAAGTTATCATAGGGTCAACTACAACTTTAATTGAGTCTTTTGGCAATTGCATAATGAGATGATATTGTGTTCCTCCCGACCAGGGTCGTCGATCGATCACTCTGAGATGAACTAATTCTTATTACCTTATATGTTCAACTAATACCTTAATTAATTAATCTAGGACTAGGGGTGAGTTATTATAGGGTCAACTACAATAAATGGAAATGCCTATTTGATAATTTACAACAGACAGGTAATCTATTGCAATAGTTGACTTAATCTATTTGATAATTTATAACAGATTGGTAATCTATCACAACAGATGCCTTAATCTGTTTGATAATTTACAATAAATAGGTAATATATTGCAACAAATGACCTAATATGATTGATAATTTATAACAGATGCATAATCTAATCCAACAGGTTGAGCATTTGTCTTTATACAATTTCAATTGAGTTCATATGTTCAACTAATACCTAAATTGATTAATCTAGGATCAGGAGTGAGTTCATAGGGTCAACTACAACTTCAATTAAGTCTTTTGGAAATTTCATGATGAGAGGGATAATTACACATATCTTTTATAATTTTAAAAAATAATTAAGATCAATTCGGACCAAATTAACATTTACAAACTTGTATTCTTTTTCAAAATAAAAATCAACCCATACAAATCATCCATTTGTGAGAAAATGTTTTTATCATTTCAATCTCGAGTTCTCGCTCTTTTCTCTTCCTTAACAATACAGTACAGATAAAAACTACTTAACAAATTGCTCACCCTTCACAACAAATCAATTTTCTTTTCATTTCTGACCACATAAGTGTTATTTTTGACTTCATTCTTGCTTGTATTAGTCATTTTCTCTGTCTTCATAGGTAACAGAGTTCGAGAAGAGTTCTATATTTGTTTTTTTTTTAAATAAAGGCTTTTAAGATATTGATAAAAAAGAAAACTTTCAGTTGTATTTCTTTGAGAATGGGTCTATAATTTTGAGTTTTAATGGTAAAATCATAGAAAGAACTCGAGAAATCTCTAGTTTCTATCATAGTATTTCGTTGACTGTCGTGGTATTGTTGGATGGTATTTGTAGTGTTGGTCATCGTGGTGTTGGTGGTCATCATAGTGGCACTGGTGGTGGCATTGGTTGGTGGTGTTTGTGGTGGTTGTCAGTGGTGTTGGTATTATGGTGTTTGTGGCATTGGTTAGTAGTGTTTGTGGTGGTAGCTGTTGGTGTGTCGGTATTAGTGGTGTTTGTAATGTATTTTTTAATATTTATGCATACATCATTGTAATATAATTCTTGTTTTCTATTGTTTATAGGTAAAACATGTCTCCTAAAAGAAAAGAAAGTGAAAGTAGATATTTGACCAGCCAACAAAAAAGGCTACAGTACAGAGGGATTCAGAGGAGCTTCCTAAACAATCTTAGTCAGGGAAAAGTAAAGATGAGGATAGATATGAAAACAACGTTGAGGGAGGTAGACAAGGGTCTGTAGATGGTGATGAAGAAAATAAAAGTGATAAAAAGGAGGAATTAGAGAGTGAGAAAGAGAATGATCATCAGCATATTGATAATGGATCACTACTGGGGCATGAATTAATATCGACATCGCAACATGATACTGTCAAAATAAGAACTAACTGGTGTACTTGTACTTAAATATCAGTTGGGGAGAAAATTTAATTATTTTAGGAATATTATGAAGAACGAAAAGAACAATGAACTATTTAAGAGAAGCTACTTTGGATGCTTTCTTGAGCTACCTGAGGATTCCTCTGCCTGTTTCCATATAAGGATAGTATATGGTCTTCTCAAGCTCAGGATTAAGTACGTGGGGGATGATAAAGATTCAAAGGAGGGGAAAAAAATGGATGAAATCTGAATCAACTACTGTGGAATGCTGGTTTGTTTTGGATTTTAAGAGTTTCCATAGTGATGGGATTAAGATGTGAATGTCCAAAAAAACCACCTATTGCCAAGGGAACACCCCGCAAAATATCCAAGGCAAGAAAACACAAGGATAAAATGAATGGGTTATTTCATATTTCTTGATGTGGCTACAAAGCTTCGGATTTGTTGACAGATCTCATGGATAAAACCATATCAAAGCAATACAGGGAGAAATTGTTATTAGTTTGGTTTTCCCATTTGGTTATATTGGCAAGAGACGTTAACAAGGCCATATAAGATAATTTATTGTCGTGTGCTGAAGAATTTAATAAATTCAACAATTATCCCTGGGGATATGACGGCTTCTACTTGACTGTCGAATATTTACTGACAAAGTTATCCTCAGGGATGACCACATTATACGGCTTTTCTTGGGCTTTCATGGTAAAATTAATCACTATTTTTACTCATCCATTAATTTATATTGAATATAGTTATTATGACTTGTTTTGCTTGCTTCCTATTTACCTTATTTAGGCTTGGGTATTTGGAGCCATTCCTCCCCCCTAAAGCAGGTAATGGATTACCCGGATAAGGTTTCTCATCCAAGGATGTTAAGGTAGTTGGCTACAAAGAACAACACCAAAATTAAGGAGGCTGATATCTTTAGCCCTACGGATGATGTAGTACGTCTTATTCAAGTAAAATAATTTTACTCATTGAAAATATTTAATAGATGTTATATCCGGTGGACCAGATGTTATATCTGATACATTGATGGGACATCTATTATGGCAAATTACCCATCTTATGCAAACTTGTGTAATAGATAGATAATTTATTATGACAGATGATTGATATCTTACACCAGATTATCCATCTATTACATTGGTTCTCTGAACCCGACTCTTAACAGATTAACCTTCTACTGCAAATTATGCAATAGATGGGTAATCTGCTGTAACATATTGTTATCAGTTGCAACATACAGATCATCTGTTGCATAATATGTAACCCAACAGATTACCGATCTTATGCAAATGGTGCAACAGATTAGAAATCTGTTGCAATAGATGATTGATATTTTGCATCAGATTATTCATGTGTTGCTCTAGTTCTCTGAACCTAACTCAAATAAATTTTAACTATTTACTACAAACTATACAATAAATGGGTAATTGGGCGTAACATATTTTTAATTTGTTGCATAATTTGTCTGTGTTAACATGTAACCCAACTATGAAAATTATTATATTATATGATTTAAATATAACTATCTTTTTTATATAGGTTTTGCATCCATGGATTGCGCCTACTGATCAAGAGTTTAGGATGATTACTCTAGGTCATTTTGATACTATAGCAGACCTAATGGTGGAGTTAATAAAGAAGAAATTAGCTGGAGAAACAACCATAAGAAGAGTAGTTAGGCAAGGTTAGCCTAATGTTGAGGCTCTTCATGACCAATCTACTGAGGCAGATCCGGGTGCTTCTTCTGGTGGAGTTGTTAGTCTTGGTGGCAGATATGTTGATGCTGCTACCACTCGTGATGATGAGCATTTGATGCCCAGTAAAAAATAAATATGTTTGAAAACACTCCTTTCACAGGTCCGTCTTACCCTTTCACAAGTCCTTCTCACCCTTACACATGTTCCTTTTACCCTTCTGCACCTTGATATTCTTGTTGCAAATACAAAGAGTACAAGGACAGCCAGGATAAACTCTTTGAAAAAGTAGAGGCTATCTCTAAAGTTGTTGAGGAATTCAAATCAAAGAGTGGTGTCATACCATCCAAGAAGGTGAGGGAGCCATATACTCCTACATCGGCGGTTAGGAGAAAGAAAAGAGAAATTAGTGACGTACTCTCCAGTCAAAAATAAAAAAATTCCAAATCCTCCCTCTCCAAAAGCTTTTGAAGTTCAGGGAACATTCAAGAAGGTAAATATATGCACAGAACCTTGCACCAAAGAGAAGAGGGATCTGCGACGGGCCAAGAATGCCAAGCGAGGCGTACCAAATTACCTCATGCCTCCCTTTCCCCCCAAGACTTCCAAACTATGATATCTATGCGTATGCGGTACTAGGATAAGGTAAGCTTAATTTTCCTAACCTAGACTTCTAATCTACTCTATGCAGAAGAAGCTATGCAACATATGTGAAACCTATTGCAATAGTTGGGTATTCTGGCGCAACTGGTAGTGGTTCTGTTGCAACTTATTAACCATCTGTTATAGAGGTTGTGTTGGATTATTGATTCAGAGAATCCTATACAACATATGGACCATTCGTTGCATCTTTACAATTAATAAACTATTTAAAAATTAACTTCTTATATCACAGTATGTTGAAAAATTCTCTACCTCATGAGAAAAAAACAATTAGCGTACTCGGAAGCTTATGACGTTGCCGATAGGATAATGAACCCCGAATTCTACAAGAAGATCAAGGATAGGTATGATCAACTCAATAATCAAGCATTAGCCTATGGCGTGAGATTTGATTTGTTAGTTTCTACGTTGGACTGGAATAATGAAGAAATGATAAAATATGTTAGAGGGGAGAGGCCAAATCCACACGGCAAGAGCTGGACTGAAGAAAAGAGGATTCTTGTAGTCATGAGCGTTGATGCATACATTATTGGGCTGTTGATATACTACTCGAGAAGGTAAAGATCAAATTTTATGACTGCAATGAACCTGTCATCGACGAGGTCATTCTTTTTATCCATGTGTAATCACTGATGCAGCTGTTCCCCATCTTGTTGAGGGAAAGTAAACTAATGAATCATTTTCCAGAGAAAGTGTTAATGAAAAAATCATGGGATTTTGAAGGTCTAAATAAAGGCATGAACCTTCCAAAAAATAATACCGATTTCGCGTGCGGCTCGTATTCTCTTGCACACATCGAATGTTTGTTGACCAGCATAGAAATGGACAAGCCAATGACCTTTCTGTACGACAATGCTGTGGCAAACCTAGAAGAGGTCTGGGATTATGGGGTACTAACTGGACGCTTGGTGCCTATGTATATAGAAGAGTCTGTCAAATAATAATTTTTTATTTCAAGTCATACTTCACTTTACTTTAAATTACATGTACATGTAGTGGCAATAATTTTTGCTGATGAAAGTTGAGTTTTTTACAATGCAATAGATTGTCAATCTGTTGTAAAATATATTCTATCTGTTATGGAAGATAGTTTATCTGTTGTAATAGGTTGGTCATCTGTAGCATTATGCCAATGTTAAATGTTATTTCTATCTAATCTAAGTCTAATCTATTGTAACAGTGGGAAGTCCTGTTTGATAATTTCCAACAGATGTCCTAAATTTTACAACATATGCCTAAATCTGTTTGATATTTTCGAACAATTACGCTTGAATATCTATGTGCTCGACAACACCAAACTAGTAGCAAATACACCACCATAAAATTTTCAGCAATTAGGTTTGAATATCCCTGTGTCCAACACTACCAAACCAATAACAATAACAACAATAATGTAGTATCTTCTTGCTCGATTTCGTTTCTCTTTAGAAGCCTAGACTTTCTTCAATAAACCCAAGATTATATGATTTGCTTGTGAAGGGTTCCATTCTTCATACATATCAAAGTAATCTCATCCACTCAATTTCTATAAAAATAAAAACACAATTACAAAATAATTACAAGTCAAGAATTAATCAACTAATTAAATAAAAAAATATTACCTTTCAAATGTTACAAGTAAAAATCTACGACCTATATTTTGTTGAGTCCAAGAAGTATTCAATAGAGCTTCATGACCGCACTTACAATGTTAAAAATCTTTATCACATAAAACAGCGAAAGATGCGCCGACATTGTAAAGCTCAGTTGGAAAAATAAAAAAAATGAAGAAAGAAAGAAAGACCAAATAAAAATAATTTAAAGAATTTGGATAGATGAAAAAGGGTAGTGATGAAGAAGAAGATTTAGAAATTTAGGGTTAAATTTGAGGAAGAAGATGAATATATAAGACAATTGGGGAAAATGACCGTTGGGCGCTAAATAAGACTCCAAGTCAGCAAAATTGGGGGTTCAATGAGCCTTGGTTGCGTGAATTATACGCAAGTAGCCAACAGGGAAAAAAGTGCCAAACTGACACATTTTATGACTATTTTATTTTACGTGTTTAAAATGAATATTGTCTTCTTGATGCCTATTTTATTTTAGGTGTTTGAAATGAACACTGTTGATGGGTTTCTCCCTTTTTATTTCAATTCACTTTCACTTTTTTACATGTAATGTCAATTTTATATGTCCAATGAAAGTTGAATTTTTATAATGCAATAGATTCTCCATTCGTTGTAACCGTATTCTACCTGTTCTGACATATAGTTTATTTGTTACAATAGGTTGGTCATCTATGTCGACGTTTCTATCTAAGTCTATTTGTTGCAACAGTAGGAAGACCTATTTGATAAATTCTAACAGCTTACCTACCTATTGTAACATATGTCTAAATCTGTTTGATATTTTTCTATAGATGTGTCGTCTGTTGCAACAGATACACCGTCTATTGCAATATTTGAATCTAGTATTCCATTTCAATTAACCAGTTCAAATCTAAGGAAAATAGAAAATTTATAGACAAAATAAAATAAATCAAAGCCTTCAAAAATTAGATAAAATAAATCAAAGAATAAATGAAATGTAAAAAAATTATTATGGGTACAGATCTCAACAAATACATCAACAATTTAAGTATTGATGCAAAGAATTCCTAAGAAGGGGCGAGGTTATTACTTTGACAGACTCAATCTATAAAGATCTACTCAATATGGACAAGTTGTTCTTCATCCAGTGCTATGGAATTCAGCTTTGGTCGTCGTGGATCTTTATTATTGCTTACGTATGATTTCTACGCTTTCTGTTCTCCGTATTCCATAAAAGAGTAGCATATAGTCAATGCTATTTAGCAGTAGCTTCTATATCTACCTGGAAAGCCAAAATTGGTCAATTCTAATCACGGAGATACAACAAAATGGAAAAGAATAACTTATCTATTCTGGCAAATCAAATAGGTCTTTCTCCTATTTTAAATTGTCCCAAATAGATTATATTTTTGCGGCAACAATGAATCAACTGTTAGGATAAATTTCTACATGAGAAAGACCTGTATGATAATTTCCAATGGATGAACCATCTATTTCAACATATGACTCATGTATTACAGCAGATAGGTCATCTGTTGGTATAAATAAAAGTGTTACAAAGAGTTGTTTAATTTACTAAAACAGACGAGATATATATCACAACAGATACTCATCAGGAACAACAAGTTAGTCAAATTTTACAACAGATGTATATATCTATTTGATAATTTTTAGTAGATGTATCATCTATTGAAACAAACATGTATCTGTTTCTTAGTTGGAAGACATATATATTTACCTTATTCAGCTCGTGTTGCTCTCCTTTGGACATTGTACATTGCTCAGTGCAACACACAGACAAAGGAGATGCAATTTTGCTTTTTTGGATGCTTGATAGTACCTTGGAAATCATTTTCCTTCTCCTCTTAGCCTTAAGCTCTAATGGAGTGAATGGATATAAAATCTTCTTTGATGGAATGACACCACTCTTAAATGTTAATTCCTTTATAGAAACAGTTAATGATGCATTAATAACATTAATCACTACATCATGTTTCACCCTGCAGTCTTAACATTTACATGTGGAACATTCGTTGGGAGAGACAAATTCTGTATAACCACTACCACTACCACTACCAACAGCTCCATCACCACTAAGACCATTAACAACAACTTGCCCACCCTCCAAAATTATTTTTCTTGTAATGGTTGTTGCTCTAAACAATTCTATGTTTATTCTGTCAACGACCTTATGGTCCAATCAAGTTTGCACATACCGTAACATAAGAAAAATTGGCATCTTCAACTCTCGATTCGTCAGAACAAGCGACGATGCACAATTTAACATAAGTCATTAGATATATTAGAATGATGATTAGATCATTCAGAAAAATCATTAATTAAAACAAAATTTTAATTATAATTCTACTTACTTCATCCTTTGGGGGGTTGAATAGATCCAAAATTTTTGCTTTTTAATAGTTTTGGCCGACAACCTTCTCAAGGTTCTTGGATAGGACACTTCTTCCTGTAGTTCACTTGTTGTCTCAAATAAAGAATGACTTCAAACACCCAAGCCTATTAAATAACACCAATAAATCAAAACCATTTATTGAGTCAAAAATGAATGATATCATAATAAAAGAATGAAACATTTACCATGAAAGCCCATGGAAATCCATATAAGTTGACTGTCTTTGGCGCTAACGGAGTCAATAAATATTTGACATTCATTTTAAAGCTTTCATAACCCCAAGGATATCTGTTAAATACCTCAAGATCCTCGGAGAGTTTTATTAAACCAACACTTATGTTGTTAATGTCTCTCACCCAAATAAAATTATGTACAAACCAAACCAAGCACAATGACTGCTTGTGCTTCTTTGAAAGTCCTTTACCTTTCAACGCTTTTATCAAATTTTTGTTTTTGAAGCTTAGACCAGCAATGGACACTAGGTCAACACGATCACATGACTTGACTTTACCTTTTTGGGGTATGAGGGGTGCTTTTTGGGGGTTAGATTAGGTATAACTTAAGAAGGAAAAGGAGGATATTAGTCCAGCAACTATGACAAACTCCTTCCAACTAAAATAAACAGGCATGCCACAGTAATTTATCCACACCTCATCCATCTTATCTTTGTTTTCATACATAAACCTATGCTTGAGAAGTTTATATACCCTTTTTATTTGGAAACGATCATTGTTGTCCTCCGGCAAATCAAGATATTTCCTAAAGCAGCTGTCCCTAAAATAAGCATCCAATTTTTGTTCTCAAAGTATTTTTTTGAAGGCGTCAAAAGATTTTCCCATGGCTGACTTAATCACGAAATCACTCATTAAATTATGGCACCATCGCACTACATTCTCACAGGATAACGTTCAATGCTGAAGGTTTTGACAAACTCTTTGGTGGAAGGGATATTAGCATTTATATCATATTTTTTGAAACATTCCTCCTCCTCATGTTAATCATATTCTACTCCTGATTGAGATAACGTTTGTAAAGCAAGCTCATAGAGTAGTGGATGTAGCCTAGCTGCTTCAATTGTTTCTTTACTTGGACTTGATTCAGTTTCTGTTCTTTTGGGAGCAATATTATCTAAAATTAATAGAAATATAAAAAAATTATTATAATTGATTAATGCATCATTAAAAAGGATAACCGTAAATCTAACAAGCAAAACAGTAAAATAACAGCTTCAACAAATCACTAATCTGTTACACCAGGTAGTATATCTATTATAGTATATAACCAACCTGTTGCAGTAGATCAGTATTCTATTGCAATAATACAAAATATATTACTTATCTTTTAAGACATATGAATGGTCTGTACAATAGATCACACATTATTGCAATATCTGAGTGATCTGTTAGGACAGTTAAATAATCTATTAAAACGGATGAGTAATCTGTTGCAATAATACAAAATATATCACTTATCTATTGAGAAAAATAAATGGTCTGTGTAGCTGATAACGCTCAATCTACAGCTCACGTGGGAGTGTAAAGCGGTCGTTAGCAAATATAGAACCCAACCTGGGTTGGGTATCGATCCCACAGGGAATAGCTTGGTCAACAAGTAAGTAAAATTAATAGACTTTTGGTGCAAGTCTCGTAAGAAGGGGGGATTGTAATGTGTAACCAAAGTAATGAAGTAAAAGCTGAAAATAATAAAGTAAAAAGAGAGTATTTCGTAGGTTGTGAAACAATAAGAATTGAATCGTTGGGGTTATGTCCACCTTCTGAGGTATACGTCTCTATTGGCTATGAGTGTGTAGAGTCTTGACATGTAATTGCTTATAGAGAATTGTAGTCGATGGTAAATCCAAGCGTCTCTCGACCTAAACAAGGACTATTTCACTTTAACTCTCTCGAGCTTAAAGTGTGTCTAGCGGTACGAATTCTCCAAGAGGTTAGTCCAGTTACGGCACTAGCTTTTTAATAGGAAAGGGTGTCCTACTACCTTGACATTATCTCTTTTCCAGACAAATAACCTTTCTCTCGAACAAGTTAAATGTTAGACTGGCGTTAGTCTATGCGTCTTCTTTTCTAGACAAGTAACCTTTCTCTCGAACAGGTTAGAGGTTAGAATGGCGTGTTCATGTGTTTGAAACCGCAAAGATTGTAGATTTAAGATGAAGAGAATAATGATATAAGCAATATACGTGTCTTGAACTCACAAACTCATAGCAATAGATAGTAACTCATTCGGCTTCCATAACCCCAACTAAGAGATTTAGTTACCCATGAATGCGAAGGATATCACGTTTTGCATGGTGGATGGCGTGTAAAAGAGGTGTTAGGCGTGTGGTTTTGGTGATTCCGTAGCAAGTAACGATTCTCTTGTTGTGGAATTTAAGAGTAGAAGAATGAAGAATTAAGAATGTATTGTAGGAAGATGTCTTAATTGTAAGGAGATGAATGAATTGTAAGAATGTGTCTCTAAATCTCTAGCATGATAGGGTATTTATAATACTCCTATCCTACTCCTACTAAGCTAATGAAATAAATAACCAAATCCTAATATACTAATGAAATCCTTGACCCAAATGTACTAGGGTAAGGTTACAAAATTATAATCCAAATAGAATAATGAAACACATAACCTAATTGCACTAGGTTAATGTATTATGGCAAAAATCCAGCTTTGTGTCTGTAAGTCCCCAAAGTCTTCAGAATTGCTGTTTTAGCCCGGGACAGATTTTCCATGCAGCAGATTTAGTCCTTTAGGCGTCCAGCTCCTTTCCACTTCGTTCGTGAGCTTTCTTTTGCGTCAAGTAAGCCATAAATTGCTGTATTTTGCATCATTTATACCTGAAACTTTCCTAATCATGTTCGTTAGCTCATTTACAGAAAAAAGGACTAAAAGTGTATGAAATAGATAATTAGTTCTCAAAACTAGGCTAAAATATGGGCAAAATATATTGATATAGGCGCGTAAATTCGCCTATCATCAGTAGCAGATGACACATCTGTTGCAATATTATTTGTTGCAACATATGAGTGATATGTTGGAACAGTTAAATAACTTGAGAAATGGATGAGTAATCTATTATGACGATATAAAACATATTACTCATCTATTAAGAAAGATGAATAGTCTGTGCAATAGATCATACATCTATTATAACATATGAGTGATCTGTTGGAGCAGTTAACTAACCTGCAGCAACGACTAAGTAATCTGTTGCGACAATACAAAACATATCACTCATCTATTGAGAAAGATGAGTGGCCTGTGAACAAGTCACACATCTGTTGTAACACATGAGTGATCTATTAAAATAGTTATCAACGATCAATATTGTTTAGATTTCTTCCAAGAGAAGGGTCATTTATCACTGCAGATGAATGAGAAGTTGGAAAAATCAAGTCTTGGACATTTCCGGTTGAAAGAGTTGATAGGATTTTATCCAATAGGAGGTTCATCTATTGCATGAGATCTTTAATCTGATGATTCCTCCATTGCATCAAATGGTTAATCTGTTGCATCAAATTTTTTTATTCGATGGTTCCTTTGTTTCATCTGATAGTAAATTTTTTGCATTCCCATCTGTTGCAACATATGGTTAATTTGTTACATCAGATAGTTAAACTATTGTATCATATGTTAAATCTCTTACATCAGATTTTTTATTTAATGGTTCCTCTATTACCTCAAGTGATTAATCTATTGCATCAGAATTTTAATTTGATGGTTCTTCTGTTGCATTAGATAGTTGATCTATTGCATCAGATGGTTAATATGTTGCACCAGATAGATAATCTGTTGGAGGAAAAAAATAGTAGCACGATTTTGGTCCACTAGAAAAACAACAATATCATCATTTTTACCAAGAACCAAAACAGAATAAATCAACCCAAATCATTGTTTTGTTTACATAAACACAAACAACTAAAATCAAACTTCAAAAAAATGCAACAAACAACAAAAAATCAAAATTCACTTTGAAAAGAGAAGAGAAGAAATACTAAAAAATAGAATTTTATTCAGACCGTATTTCAAATTAAAACAATAAATATTAAAATTGTTACCCAATACTATAAGAGAAGTTGGCTCAAGTTTCTCGTTTTATTCAAAACTTAAAAGGCCATAATTTTTTACCAGTGAAAGAAGAAAAGAAACAATGAAGAATTCAAAGTTGTTATGACCGGAGAGCAAGTCTTTCGCATCAATTGAAGGTTGAAGTCGAAAAGGGTATAGCATCCCAACTATTTTTTATAGGAGATTGATGTCGTTTAGGATTGAAAAGAGAAATTTACAAAACTATTAGTTGGGAGAGAGTTTAGAGAAACTGTCGAGAGAGAGAGGAGAGAGACTGGTTGATTTGGATTGAAGAGGGGTGTGGGTTAGGTTGATTTGTATTTTTGAAAAGATTATAAAGTTTTGAAAATTTTAATCAAGTCCATTATTAAGTTAATCAAGTTTCCTAATTATGTTTGACCCTTTAAGTTGGTCAATTTCACCAATCCTTCATTCAATACTTAAAAGACACCTTTTACTTCAATTTTCTCGAGTAACATTTCTTTTGGGTCTATATTTTCTTTATAACCAACAATTTAATTCTAAAGCTACTCGTTTTCATCCTCAAAATCATCAAAATTATATTAAAATTTCATGAAATTCAAAAAAGTGTGTCTTCTTAAAATGTTGCTTGAATTACCCAAACAAGGAAGTGCCTTGCAAATGTCATTTGAATTACCCAAACAAGAAAGTGTGTCTCCTTACAAATGCCACTTAAATTACCCAGACAAGAAAATGTGTCTCCTTACAAATGCCCTTGGATTACCCAAACAGGGAAGTGCATCTCCTTACAAATGTTACTTGAATTACCCAAACTAAGAAGTGTGTCTCCTTATAAATGTCATTTGAATTACCCAAATAAGAAAGTGCGTCTCCTTAAAAATGCCACTTAAATTACCCAGACAAGGAAATGTGTCTCCTAGGGGTTAGCTACTCAACTAGAAAGTACATTTTAGAGTAAAGGCTTAAATTAGGAAGTTAATCACCTAATAAGCAAAACTTGAATACCCACCAAGGAAGTGTGTCTCCTAAGGGTCAAGTGGAATGACTCAACTAGAAAATGCGACTTCTAGGACGAAGGTTCAATTTAAGAAGTAAATCACCTAATAAATAAAAATTGAATTACTTAGATAAAGAGGTATATCTCCTAGGGATTTCATGGAAGGACACGACCAGAAATTGCATCTTCCAGGAGTAAAGGATTGAGTTAGGAAGTATGTCATCTATCAAGACATAACTTAAACTACCCTAAAAAAGAAGTATGTCTCCTAAGGGTTTGCTGGAATGACTCAACTAGAAAGTATGACTTCTAGGAGTAAAGGTTCATTTTAGGAAGTTCATCACCTAATAAATGAACCTGAATTACCCGAACAAGGAAGTGCATCTCCTAGAGATATTGGATTATGAGTTTTACCATAGTTTTGATCACAAAATCTGTGCAGCAACATTTTCATTTACATTTGTAAAAGTGAGAAATTACGGCCTTTGATGTTTAGGATTTGAAATCCTTTATTTGAAGGTAACATGTGTTCTTGTTTCATACAAAGAAAATTGTGAGTGTAAAAACATGGTGGCTGGTTTGTGGCTTTACCCTTTGCGACAATTGCTCTTGACTCCGTGACATTTTATCTTGATTCCAACCATTAGCATATGTCATTGACTTACTCCATCATTGACCCGAACTCCGGTTATAAGAGTAACATTGAAACAAACACAGTATCTCTGCTTTGTCATGCCCCTCAGATAAATTCTTTAAACCTTGGTATTTCTATAAGTTCCCAGACTTGTCTATTAACAAAACTTTTTGCATGCCTTATTTCAGCTCACAATCATGTCTCTTTCATGTGCTGACCTTTTTTCTTGCTTTGTGCAATTGAAGAAGCTGGTAGCCAGTTTTGAAATCTTTTCTCACTTATTTTGACCCGAACTTAACTCAATAATAAGAGAAAAATAAAAATGGTTTTTTTATTTGGATAACTGACTCAAAAAAATAAAATAAAAATAAAAATAGAGAGAAGAAAGAAAATACAATGAATGTCCCCATTTGAAACAAAGAACAAAAACATTATCTAAAAATGACAGTCAACTCTAATGATTATGTCATGCATTTTGGATTAAGCTGTCTGATCTTTTCATCCAAACTTTCACCAATTGTTGTTGAGTTAATGGTCTTGAAACTAAGTTGCTTTCTTAGGTCAATTTCATTTAAGACCTCATTCGGCTAGTCACACCTTGAAGGGTTTTCACTAACAAGCCTCTCTCATTTTTCTCTCAGCTCACCATTGTCTTATGGTGCCCTTGAGGGTTTTCACCAATAAGGATCTCTTATTTTTATTTCTCTCTTGATTCCTTATGCTGAGGAAGACAAGTAATTCCCAAAATACGTTATCTTATGCATTGCATGCTTAGACTTATCATTCTCAAAGATTGATCTGGAGGTATTTCTTTGGTTGTAACTTGGCTTTTGAATAAGGTTAGAAATAAAAGACGACATGAGGCCCAAACGACACTTGAAGTAGGATGAGACTTACAACTTGTGGAATCGACTCAAACAATGGCAAATTAACTCATGCCCCAGTTTCTTTTGACTAGGTAGTTTTAAATTATTTATTTAACTGTACCAATCCCAAAGTAGAGAAGCCTACATATCTCACCCCCGAAAGAGGAGAATCAGGTCACACGTAGTTCTGACAACTCGTTCTTTTGCTTGATTCTGATTTCTTTTTTTTTCTTTTTATTGACTCTTTTCTCTTTGAGATTTTTTTCTGACTCTATTATTCTTGACACTCTTCTTTTTCTTTCTTTTTGGAAACATTTTTTTATTTTCTCTTTTTTTGAAACTTTTCTTACTCTATTCTTTTGCTCGACACTTTTTTTTAGCTTTGTTGGCTCTATGTTGATTCCAAAAGAGGGATATGAAAGAAAATAACATTAAGGCTCAAATGGGGTAAACAAAGGATGACACAATATTTGAATAGCAGAATGAAATGCTTTTGTCATATCAATCATTAAAAATGCACATACACATCATGTAATATGAAAGTGAAAGATGAAGATCACTTGTAATATTTTTTACAGCATTAACTTTAACTGATCTTGTTCGTCTCTACTTTTTTAGCAAACTCCACCTCTATTTGTACATTCCTCACATTGAATGACTCATGATTTTGTGAAATTGATTTTCTTTCTGTTCCTCTTGATATGGTATCGTGCACCACTGTTTTACCTAATCAAGATATGTCTTTCAATTAATGACAAAGTTACTCTTGTGATTCTTAAAATAATTGTCTTAATTTTGAAAGAAGACTTTAGCGTGGTCACCAAATGTCTCAACACTCTTCCTATTTCTCAAATGACTTTTTCTAACTTTAGCCCTTTGATTCAAAGTTCATGCTTAAATTGGATTCTAAGATCTAGTTAAAAATTCCGCCAGTATGTCATGTCGCTAGAACCAACATAAAATAAACTATGTAAATAAAACAAACAAACAACTTAAAACAATACAAAACAACAAGGACACCATATTTCATTAAAATAAAAGATAGAAGGATTTAAACAAAAATGACAGAGAAACAAAACAAGATAGATTCCGAACTACAACCCTGAAATAATTTTTTTTTGAAAAAAAAGAAAGAAAAACAAAACAAACTATGAAAACCCTTTCCAAGTAAGGAGAGGTGGATCTTCCCAATTTCTAAGCTTGACATCTGAGTCACTAATTTGCATATCAGCATGACTAGAGTTTCTACCATTGTCCATGGTCTGTTCCAAAATCTATTTATCTTGAATCATTTTTTCTATTTTTCTTTTCAAAGCACGGCAATCTTCAATACTGTGATCCTAAACGTCAGAATGATATGCACATCATACATTAGGATTAAAACTTCTTGAATATGGGTTAGGAGTATACCCAAGAAGAGGAGCGATCATGCCTCACTATACCAGTCTCAAGAATAAACTGGCATACGACTCTCCAATTAGTGTGAAACTATCTCGAGGCTTCTTTCTCTTTTCATTGTTTGACTTGGATCGAACCTTGGTCCTAGAAGGGCTTTGATCTTTTGGTGAAGTTAGAGGGTGACTTTAAGGCGTTGGTGTGTTCCATTATGAGTAAAAAGAGAGCTAAACATATGGTTGTGCACCATATGTTGGGTATGTAGGTAGGGAAATAAAGTATAATGGGTTTTGGGAGTGATTATATAGAGTTTGGACATGAACTTGGGCTTGGCACTGAGGGTAACGACGATTCCGTCTTCTTGGACATTCCCATTGTCCAACTACAATAGCAACTGCATTTTTTTCATTCTTCTTCCCTCCAATTTCCCTTAATTGATTGCAATATTGTCCCAAATATTTCATGGATTCCTTATGTCCATTATGTTCCTTAAATTTTGATATCTCAAAGCTTTAAGGAAGGTTGACACTTGAAGATATGCCCAGTATTTGTATGAAACATCTTCTTTACCCACGAGTCCTAGGTGACTTTTCATATCATTTTCTGCACTCTTCATTTTTCCAACCCTTTTCTCTTGCTCTTCAGCCATTTCAAACTTCTTGATAAGAAATTTTGGTGGTCCAGTTAACTTAAAAGTAGACTCAGGATTATAGCAATAATCATCAAGAGTATTGAACATGAGTTCACTAGAGGAATGGAAAACCACAATCATTGGGCAGATAGCTAATGTGGAAGCCTCAGTAGAGGGTTGAGCAGCAAAATCACAACCGATATGTGGTGTTGTGAATTTAGTAAGTTTATACTGAGGAGCTAGAGAAAGAGTGGTGAAAATATTGAGATGCAGCTGACGTGGCATGAATTCCAAGGCATGTTGTGGTGCGTCAACAACAATACAAAACTAACTTCGCAATTGTGATGGAAAACTCAAGATATTTGTAGGATTAATATTGGGGAATAGAGGAGGCAGCCTACTGGACCAAGCTCGATACATTTTCATCATTTGTTGTCTTAGTCTCAAATTATCTTCCTTTAAACTCTCATTTTCTTGACCCTTTGTTTGATCCCTGATGTTACTCTATATCCCTGTTGGACACAACTAAACCTTCCTTAGATTTGGTGTAATATGGAGGACCCACCAGAGTGCCACAAACCAACCACCTTAAACTAATTGAATAAGAGATAGTAAACGTGTTAGAGTTCAACACTTTCTCAAAATATTTTTCTATTTTTCTTGAAAAGATCACTGAATCCAAAAAAAAGGATCCTATGTATCTCACTCCTAAAAAAGGAGAATTAGGCGTGCGTAGTTCATGAAGTTTTGGCACAACATGGCCGATCAAACACTCTTTCTTTTTCTTCTTCTTCTTTTTTTGTTTGAAACTTTGAGTAGAGAAAAAAATTAACAAATTTCCAAAAGAATTAATGAAAATCTTTTTGAATTTTTCAATTTTAAAATCCCTATACAAAATGAAGCCTACGATTACCAAAGAAAATCTTTTTAGGTTTTCAATTTTGAATTTCATACGAAAATCAAACTTGAAACTATTAAAGGAAACTCGTTTTGTAGTTTCCTTTTAAAGATGTATATGAAACACCTACTCTGAATGATGAGTGAAAAAAAGGACTTTTTCAAATTCCTATACAAAATGAAACTTATGATTACCAAAGAAAAATCTTTTTGGATTTTCAATTTTGAATTTGATATGAAAATGAAACTTGAAACTACTAAAGAAAAATCTTTTTGTAGTTTTCTTTTAAAGATGTATATGAACACCTACTCTAAATGAAGAGTGAACAATATCTTTTTGAATTTTTTAGATTTCTATACAAAAAATGAAACCTATGATTATTAAAGGAAATTTTTTTTGGGGTTTTGATTTTGAATTTCATAAAAAAAAGAAACTTGAAACTATTAAAGGAAATTTTTTCATAGTTTTCTTTTTAAAGATATATATGACACCTATTCTAAATGAAGAGTGAAGAAACATCTTTTGGGATTTTTGAAATAAGATCATCGAACCCGCGAAGGGCTTCCTACGTATCTCACTCCCGAGAGAGGAGAATCAGGTGTGCGTAATTTATCTAGATTGGACAATTAAAGATTAAACAAACTTAACCTTGACTTAAGAGACACGACCAAATACAGGTGATGAAAAACATCAATAAAATCTTTTTTGAGTTTTCAGTTTGATACATCATATAAAAATGACACCAACAACTATGTAAGAAAAAATCTTTTTGATATTTTTGTCTTATGCCATGTACAAAACTTCTACCATCTTTTTTTGAATTTCTTTTATAAAAATCTCCTATTAAATAAAAAATCTTTTGAAATTTTTGAATTATAAATACTTGCTAAAGGAAACAAATGCAAAATCTTTTTGATGCTTTGTTTTTTGAGTAAATAAGTGCAAAATGTAAAAAAAAAAATCTTTTTGAATTTTTAGATTATGAGAAACAAAAACCATAAAAAACTCTAAAAAAACTATGAAAATCGATTTTTCTTTTGGATTCACTTTGCTCTTTTCTTGCCTAAACACATGCTCCTTTAATTATAGCACATGGTTTTCCTCAAATCAGTTCGTTAAATGACCCTATTGTGCTCAAAGATGCAACAATTAGCATGTAAGGATGCTTTAAGGGTGAGTCTCCTACAAAGGACCAAGTGGGTCCTGCAAGGTCTTAATATGATGCAGATAAGCATGACCTAAAGGTTGACCTATGCTGGGGTCTACTATTAAGGTTGTTCGGGGGAGCATATGGTTGATAGTAGCTATTATTGCTTTCCACCTACTCCATACCAACCGATGGATCCCCCTCCTAAAATAAGGGTGACTCAACTAGAGATTGCGTACATAGTGTGTACTACAAAATTTGTTGCAGAAAAATTGACTCGGGTTATGCAAAAGAAGTCAAATATAAAGAGGTAATACATAAGAGGAAAAACTATAAACACGTATCAAATAGGCACTCAACAATAATATAACAAATACTAACAATAACACAAACAACGTCTATACATCCATAATGTCAAACTAAGCCGATACAACTCTAAAAAAATAAGCTCGAATTCTTAAAAATCCCCAGAAGAGTCGAGAGATCTGTCACAACCTTTTTTTTAACCAAAAAAAGATTAATTTTAAGTTTGAAAGAGTTTTTATTATTAGCTGAAAAAAATGAAGATTTGTTTCAAAAAGGATTTTTTATATTCAAAAATCAGAGTCTTCACTTGGCATAAATTGGGTGTGCCAAGTCACCTTTGGAAATTCCTTTATTGATTGAGGGGAAGGTGTTAGGCACCCCTCGATCCCGTGGTTCAACCATGGCCGCTTGGTGGAGCATATCGTCTAATTTGACACTATGAATGTATAAATCACACAAAACATGCAAAACAATCAATCAAACAACAAACAAAATAAGTCCAAAAATATAGTATCTAGTCCAATTATTATAGCTCCAAATAAAAAGGTACTGAAAAGTAAACCTACACTAATCATAAACTACACTTCAATGCCTTTTCCGATGCCTCAGGCCTTGATCACGAGCCTCCTTTGCGTACATGATACTTCGGAGCATTCCACGGTGAATAAGTACATTGTAAGCTCGGGTCATTCCCCGGTAAAATGAATACATTTTTTAATTTCAAGCGACCAAATAAAACAATCTCAAGCACAAAAATTCAATCATTCCACAATCGTCAATTCCTACAATTCGCTTACCCAACTTAGTATTTGCCTAATTAATTTATGGACTGAACGTGATAATATCGAAATCAACATAATCAGTGTTTATTTCAAATCAAATAACCATCGATGAATCAAACAATCAATATTTGCCTTTTTATAGATTTTTCAATTCCCGCCCCAAATTGATTTAACAACTCTTTGATTGTCAATATTTTTTTCCCTTTAAATTTTCAAAAATCCAAATCACGTATCAACAAACATACAATTCACAAAGAATATAGCATGCTAAGCATGTCGGTCATTCATATCCACAAACAATGATCAAAATTTGGAATAAAAATAGAGAATGAGTAGGAGAAATGGACCTCAATTTTAATTGAAGATAATTCTTTCCAATTGAACCACAATCAAAGTCTTGAATGAAACGTCAATATGAAACCAGCTCCGATATACACCCATCAATTTGTTTTCCACTAATTTCAAACATAGAATGCAAAAAACAAATAGGATCCGTACACATTTCTGGAAGAACTTTGGAATTTCAGGTTAGTTTTGACAGAAAACAGTCTGATTCGGATGAATTTGGGCGAATGAAGACGTTCTCTAATAAGAAATTTCAGAGAAGTAACGACAGCGATGGAGGTGGTTTCCGGTGGCTAATCCATAAATTTCCAGTGAGTGTTTTCCTCTTTCTGTTGCTCCAATCTCTCTTTGATCAATTCTGTTTTACTCTTCTATCTCTTCTTCTATCTCTCTCTCATGTCTCTCCCTCATACTCTCGATCTAATCTCCATTTTTTCTACCCTTGTTCACTGTGTGTGTATTGTATGTGTGTTGGTGTAACACCCCACACTTTCAGGCTAGAATGTAAACTGTCACCTCTATGTGTAAAGGTTCCAAAAGCTAAGAAATCCCATTCAAATTTACTGTGTTAATCAATTATTTAGGGTGGGAATCTATTTTAGCATGAATTAAGATCATAGAGGTTCCCTAACTGAAGGACGATTTGAATTTTTTCCTATCGATTGAGTTTTGGTGAGCGTCCAAACTTGATTCAACTTCAATAGTGCATAAATTCTTATATATAACTAATTAGGGGACCTACTATATATAAAATAAAAGGAATTTGAGTCCTCTTTCCAAGGCCAGCAGTTTTTCCTTAATCTAATATCGAAGTAAAAAATTATGCCCATTTTACAGAGAGGTATCAATCTACCGAGGGTGCGACGGTCGATCTGTCGGACCGACAAGACATCCGTCACCCCTAAAATAGTGAGTTCAGTCATGGGACATGACCCGATGGTCAAGGTGATATTTCATCACCCTCCTGACGGGTTCCATCAACCAAGCCTATAACCATCAGTTACACAACATCAAAACTCCTTCTTCACTTTCAAAAACAACATCAAAACTATGGTTTCAAAAAGGGGTGTTTCGGTACTTTTTCTCTTCTGAAAACCTCCCCAATTGATTTAATGACTCTATAAAAATGTTATTAGTCTATTATCATCAGTTATATAACATCAAAAATCCCTCTTCACTTTTAAAAACAAGATCAAACTAGGGTTTCCTCTAAGAACAAGAAATCAATAAATCAATCTTTAAGTCCAAGATTTCCAGGAACAAATCAAGATTCGAGTTCTACTCTTTAAACTTTGTAATCTAAGGTACGTGGGGTTTTTCTAAACTACATGGTCTTGTTGAAAACACTTTGAATAAATTTTAAAGTTTTAGAAATCATGAATTTGTAAAGGGTTTTTGAATTAAATTTACAATTGTGAATCCTTTTGATTTATTGCTTTGGTCTAGAGTTCGTCCCTTAAAGAAAAATTTGTTTATATATATATATATATATGTATGTATGTATGTATGTATGAATTTAAATTTTATAATTGAATTGAGAGCATGACTATTTACACTCCCTCCAAGGTTGCAACATCTTTTGATTTTCTCATGTTATGAATTGAAGAATGTTATGTTTAGATGCATGGTATCAATGTTCTTGACTATTGTTAAATGATTTAAGATTGATTTTAAATTGATGAGAGGGTGTTTTACATGTTGATAAATGTTGAA
Source organism: Capsicum baccatum var. pendulum (assembly GCA_030864225.1). Classification (NCBI taxonomy): domain Eukaryota; kingdom Viridiplantae; phylum Streptophyta; class Magnoliopsida; order Solanales; family Solanaceae; genus Capsicum; species Capsicum baccatum. The sequence goes on from CM061550.1 coordinate 81,111,153, forward strand.
GACATATAATGAAAGGATTCCATGGTTTGTCAAAAATACATGACCACCAAATGTTTGTTGAAATATTGAAAAGAGGAATTTTATGCATAATTTGACATATGTTTTAAAGTATGAATTCTCTTGAACTATTTGAATGATATGGTGGTCCAAACTTTATACTATAACATGATATTTTATGTCTCAGAATATGACTTGAAAATCTTGGAATGATGATACCAATATAGATAATGCCATAACAGACTCAGAGTAGAACATAAGACAGATTTTATTTAGATTTTCCAAAAATTGATTTTAGAAAGATGCATGTTTATAAAATGCTAAAAATAGGCTTAAGAAATGCTAGGAGTTTACTCAAAGAAGACACAAGTTCAGATAACTCATTACCCAAAACCGTGTTTTATCGATATGGGTTATTATTTCCCTAAGAGGTATTATACGCTGGCCTAGTGCCCTGTGACGTATCAGAATCATAAACTCCAACTCTTGCGGCAAACTTGGGTTGGGGCTTCCCTACCGAGTTAATGGCGCATTCCATACAACCCATGAAATATCATACTTTTAGGGGTGTACCACCTAACTCAAAAGTAACAAAAAGATTAGACTTGCATTGACAAGATTTTTTTAAGGTCATTTAAATTGCCCATGTATTTTTAACTATTTTATGCATGATGTTTCAAACTTTCTCTCATCTATGTTATATATATAAACACACATTATTTTGGATTGCTCTGCATACTAGTAAAAATGTATTAACCCCTTATATCTCAGGATCTGAGGCACAGTCCTGTGGTTCTATCCAGTAGTAGATCTGTGTGTGTCAGAAGTTGCAGTTGGTGAGCCTTCTCAATTTCAGAAGGCCTGATTTTTAGATTACATTGCTTCTTTCTTTTTATGGTCTACTGGGGGCTTGGTCCCAATTATGTTTCAAATTTATGATGGATATTGTAATGTTAGAGATTTTACAAATGGTTGTCATATGTTTAGAATATTCATAAATTCCTTTTCAAATTGTTCAAGTTATGAGATTGACCATGGTTCGGTCATGTGTTGTTTTACACAAATTTTCTTATATTATGTGAATATTTTGCATTATTACTTGATTTAGAAGAGCGTCGGGGCATCATATTTTGGGTTGCCTATTACGACTAGGGCCCCGGCTTGGGCTGTGACAAACTTGGTATCAAAGCACCTCCCATTGACGGGTAATGGATTTAAGTTTATCCAAAACAGCACTCGCAGCCACGGGTTCCTTTGTAATTGAACCTAAAAAAAGAAAAAGAAAAGAACAAACCTACAAAGCAAAACACAAGTTAGTTCGAAACAACCTCACCACACTCTCACTCACTTGATAGTCTTACACTTGGATTCACAAGTGTTGCAAGTCAGCTTGTATTTCATGATGAGTCGAGGGGTGAGTCTACTCCTTGGTCAAAATGGATTCTTTGTTTGAAGACTCAAGAAAATGATGTTCGAACTTGAACCAAGAAGTACTACGATTTATAAAAATGACAAAAGTACAAAAGAAATGTAGACACGAATAATAGATGCAAAGGACTAATTGACAATCTAGTAGGAGTTTACTAGTTTGTTAATTAGTTCTAGGATCAACTAATGAAACTAAGAATAAACAATTAGAAAATAGAAAAATCCAAATTTGATCTTAATATTGATGGTGAACAGTAATTAGGGTGATGTGGCAGCATGTAATTGGTCTCGGGCCCACACAACTTTAATCACAAATTTAAAATTTCAATTTTCACACAATTTGGAATGGAAGACAATTGTATTCAGAGGGAAAGTATACGTCTTGAGTCCTTTGTAAATTTAATCTCAAAAAGATGATCTTGACATGTACTAGTTCTACTAAACAAGTCACCTTGATTTAAGGATAGTAGTTGAAAAAGTTGATGGCAAGTCTAGTAAGTGATGGCTAAAGTCTTCTCACAAACACACTTTGCAACTTTTATCTTCACTCCTTTTGAATCTATTTGCACTTTTTGTTGGTTTAAGTATGAGATGAGATGAAGAACAATACGAAGACAAAAACCACATTTCAATAACACATCAAAAGCACACAAACAACGTCCTCCAATCTTCAACAAAAAGGCATAACACACGGACAACTTCAAATCACAACACATGGCCACTTCAAGTTCACAACAACAAGGTCAATATTATAAGCCCAATTTTAGATCTAGAAACCTTTTCTGTTAGTGAGAAAGAAACCAACACAAGAACCACACTAGAAAAACAAAAATCTACTAGATCTAATACAAATCTCGGCCAAGACTTCACAAGAACAACAACTTTCGGCCAAGAAAAAAAATGGACAGATTTCACCCTTTTTTCTAGAATTTTCATTTTTTTTTTCAACAGTTTTTTTTTATTTTCAAGTTTATGAGACCAAGATTGATCTTGTGGGGAAAATATCAAGACATTCTCTGATACCAAATGATATCGAAATGACAACAGAAACACGAAACAAAAATCTAAAATAGTCCCACTAGTCAAGGAAACCATAGACCTTTTGTATGACCCTTTTCGGATTCAACAAACAACAACAGGAACATAATGTATTGTGATGTTTAACACCTAAAAACAGCCAACAAAAAAACCATGTTAAAAACAACAAGATGAAGAACAACAACAATGGAACAATAACAATAAGTCACGAGTTTGGATTACAAGAACACAGACATACGATTACATCATAAACAAAATAGATAGATAGTTAGACTTTGGTTGGTATAATCTTAAGAACCCAAGAATATGTGATACTCTTGGACCCTAAACACTACACAAAAAGGTTAACCTAACTCCTATGTTGACACAAAAGAAACATTACCTCCTCTAAGCACCAACGTATCAAGCCAACATTGTAACACAAGTGATATCCACACTTGTTGCCCTCATTTCGATGTGGTGGCTATTCCAAGCCCTATAACTAAAGGTGTTTCATGTTTTAAGTCTTACATCAATAATCAACTAACTCCTAAAAACTCTATTTTGTTCTATTTATATTAAATTACAAAAGAAGACAAATGACTACACTACCCTTAATGAGAGGGGTCGCCATGGAGTGCATTTTTGGCAAAGTGAAGTGACCAAAATGCCCTCAATGAAGATGGCCCAAAATTGTGAGCTATTAAGTCTCCAAAATCATGAATCCTCGAGTCTTCAATGCTCCAAGCAATCTTTCAATCAAGACCTTGATGAAATGTTATGCACAATGGTAGGCTCAAAATAGGTGTTCCTTGCATATTTTTATGCCCTCGAGGTGACCAAGTCTTGAGCCTTTAAGTGATGGTATCCAATCATATCTTTAAAAATTAGGGTGTCCATTTGATTTGTATCATGCCAAAAGCCTTTTTTAACACTTTAATCCATACCACACCATTTTATCCCAAATCCTAAACATTTAAATGAAAAATAAAAGTGTTTATTTCTCAAAATAAGTTTTAGAAGTGTCCCTTTAACTAAATCTTCTCGAGTTTCAAGATATCATTCTTTGATTGACTCGTGGATCTTAACATTTACATGTGAAGTTCTGTAAAAAGAGTTCTTTTACAGGACCTGTCTAAGACTTCATCTGGCATGTTTCATTGCTAAAGTTGTGGTCAGAAAAATCATGGTGTAGATACTTGTCTGTCTAAGGCAAAAACCGGGGCTTTGCTACCAAAAAGGATCCTTTGAAAACTATTTTGCCATTAAAATATAAGTTTTTAAAAATTTGTCATATACCCACTTTAATCCAAATCATCAATAACTTTTCAAACTCAACAAATTCGCCCACAATTTTTGTAATAATACACTTTAACCCAATATTTTCAACTTAACAAATTTACCTACAAGTTTCTAATAATACACTTTAACCTACTCCATCATCTACCATTATATATAAAATATATTGAGTTTCCAAAACTAATAAAAAATCCAATAGATTAAAATAGAAGCCTCCACTTTCCTCCAAAAAGCTCTGATTCCGGCCACTTTTCTGGCGATCAGCTATAAATCAGTCTACAAACATCATAAGATTGTTCATTGCGTTCATTGTTACCCCATTTGTTTTCTATATTTTCAAACACACTTTTTACCATTGTTAAAATTTTTTAAATCACTCACATTACTATAAACCACTTTAGAAAGTACATTATAGCAGCTCAGGCGATTTCAAGTTCATTTCTCTATTCTATAAAACCAATGATCGTTGATTAGAAGCAATATTTACAATTTTAAGGTTTTCATACGGATATTGCCCAACCATCGACAACTTATCATTGGTCATTGACCGTGCATTTATCCCGACCTAGACCATAAACAGAATCGACCATCAACCAAATCATAATTCTAGGATGTCTATTGCAGAATTTATTCTAGTTTCTAGTGATTTCATGGTAGAATGGGTGGAGACTCCCAAATGTTGGAAATGGAGATCTTCTACCAAGGTGACACTGTTCATTGTTGTTCACCGCAATAGTTCATATGAAGAATTGGTTGCAAGCATAATGCAGAGCGGGGATATAGGTACACATCGAGCGACGTGGTGATTAGTTATCTAATGCATTCGGGGGAAAAGGTGAATCCTACGATCATAAATAATGATGTACATGTATTGACGTACGTGATGGATGTTGATACATAAGGCTTTAGGCCTATTTTAAAGATAAATATAGTTGAGAGGTCCTTTGAAGGACCATTGAATGCATAGACAACCTAGCTCGGCGGTTGGCAGTCGACGACGATTTGAATAATTACAAGAATAATAATGATCATCCAATTAATATGGAACATAATTCTATACATATGAAAGACATTTCAACGAACTCAGAAGATGCTAAAGAATATTATGGAATGAGATCACAACCTGGATATTCCTTCACCGATGAAACCAATTTCTATTGTGATCAAATATTAATCGACAAGAAAGAGCTCAAAATACTACTAGACCAAGCAGTGGTGAGGTAGTATTTTGATTATTGTATGGAGAAGAGTTGCACTAAAATTCTTGAAGGTGAAATGTTTATCTCGTGGTTGTTGATGATAGGCGAATTTACACGCCTATAGCACTAGATTTTGCCCATATTTTAGCCATGTTTTGAGAACAAATTATATATTTCATGCACTTGTAGTTCTTTTTCCTGTAAGTGAGCTAACGAACATGATTAGCAAATTTTCAGGTATAAATGATGCAGAATTCAGCATTTTATGGATAAATTGACGCTAAAGAAAGCTTCACGAAAGGAAAAGGGAGTCTTGGACGCCAAGGACCAAAAGTGGCGCATGGAAAATCTGTCCCGGGCTAAAACAGCAATTCTGAAGACTTTGGGGACTAGCAGTAGCTTATTTTGATTAGGATAATGATACATTAACCTAGTACAATTTGGGTTAAGTATTTCATTAGCTTAGTTGGATTTGGTTAAGTAATTTATTAGCTTAGTAGGAATAGGATATGGGTGTTATAAATACCCTATCATGCTAGAGATTTTTAATCAATCATTCATCATACATTCTTCTTCCATCCACTACAATACATTCTACTTCCGCAAGAATTTTCCATTAATTCTATTTTTCTTCTTCTATTCATCTATTCTTAATTTCAGCAACAAGAGAAACGTTACTGGCTAGGAATTCATGCCTAAACGCCTACCACACCATTACAAATGTGAAATCATTATTCTGGTATAACAACAATGTCAATTGTGATTTCCTTCGCACTTATGGGTAACTAAACTTCTCTGTTGGGTTATGGAAGCCATATGAGATACTATCTATTGCTATGCGTTTGTGAGTTCATGACACGTATGCTGCTTATATCATTATTCTCTTCATATTAATCTAAATTCTTTGTGGTTGCAAACACAAGAATACGCCAGTATAGCATTAACTTGTTCGAAAGAAAAGTTATATGTCTGGAAAAGAGATAATGTTAAGGTAATAGGGTCCCATCCCCTATTAAAAAGTTAGTGCCATAACTGGATTAACCTCTTGGAGAATTTGTACCATTAGATACGCTTTAAGCTCAAAAGAGTTAAAGTGAAATAATCCTCGAATAGGTCGAAAGACGCCTGGATTTACCATCGAATACAATTCTCTATAAGCACATGCATGTCTGAATTCCACATAACTCATAACCAATAGAGACATAAACTCAGAAGGTGGACATAACCCCAACTCCTCAATTCTCATTGTTTTACATCTTACTAAACATTCTTTCTTTTTACTTTGCTATTGTCAGTTTTTACATTAATATTTTGGTTACACATTACAATCCCCCCTTTTACGAGACTTGCACTAAAAGTCTAGTAATCGTTGCTTACTTGTTAACCAAGCTATTCTCTGAGGGATCGAAGTTGGGTTATATATTTGGCAGCGACTGCTTTACACTCCTACGAGAGCTGTAGATTGAGCGTTATCAAAAATTGGCACCGTTGTCGGGGAATACGAGTGTCAATTAAGTTTGTGATAATTACTAGACCCTTTGGTCAAAGATTCTCGTACTTTTACTTTTAGTTTTTGTTTTTGTTCTCTGCAGGTTTTTATTCAGTGCATGCCCCATACTCGAAGTTCTGGTGAACCCTTATTACCTATCAATCCTGAACCACAACGTATTGGCAAAATGGAGGCACAACACGAAATCGAAAGAATGGATGCTCAACAGGAGCAAGCGAGATTAGCTGCTCTTACCGCCGCCCAAGTACACCAACAAAACATTGATAACCCTGGGTGAGCAACAAATCCTGACGATGAGGATTTAGGTGATGACAAGTTACTAAACCCATGGCATGATGCTGAAATCGCAACACCTGCCAACAGAAGAGGTCATCAAGCTCGGTTTAGGTATGATCACCAACCCATGCAACCAGCTTTTGACGACGATGATGAAGATCTTGATGGAGCCGGAGCCACAGGAGACATTATTCCTCCACAATTAGCGCCAGGAGCCAAGTTCAACATCACAAGCACCATGATTCAGTTATTGCAACTCAAGGGATTATTTGGTGGACTAGCAGGCGATGATCCGAATATACATCTCATCAACTTTATCTCTACATGCAAGTCGTTTGATAATCCTAGCGTTGGTCAGAATGCAATTCGATTACGTCTATTTCCATTGTCTCTATCTGGGGAGGTAACTCTATGGTTGAATGGGCTGACTCCTGATTCTATTACAAATTGGAGGCAATTGAGAGACGCTTTCCTAGAAAGATTCTTTCCGCCATCCAAAAGAGCTCAATTGAGAGATGAAATCAGCAACTTTCGTCAGCTTCCAATTGAAGCCCTTCATGAAACATGGGAGAGGTTCAAGACAAAGCTAACGAGATGCCCAAACCATTATATGACTAATGTTCACCTAATGGAGATACTATACAGAGCCTTGAATTCAATAACTAAACCAGTGGTGGATAATGCAGCTGGAGGATCTTTTATGGACCTTACCTTTGGTCAAGCAAGCAATATTCTAGATCGTATGACGAAACAAAGTAGAGCTTGGCATACCAGGGATTCTGAGGTAGCAAGCCCCACTTTATCTATAGGCATGACTGCAGACCAAAGGAGAAGAGAAGAAGAACGTGATCAAGATATAACGCACATGGAAACACAAGTGGATCTTCTTACAAAGCATTTATTATCAGGGAAGACCGAAAGAATCAAAGCTATTGCATCAAAAGGAAGAGACGAATCTGATTCGGATGAAGAGGCCATCTACTTGAACAATCAGGGGGGTTTCCGAGGTAATACCCAAGGAAACCGAGGTTGGAACTACTATGATAAATCTGGAAACAAGGACCAAGGTAGTTGGAAGAACACGAATGAAAAGAGTGGTTTGTACATTCCCCCTGGAAGACGTGATGCCACCACATCTAGTTCTGGAAGTATGGAAGACATGCTGGCTAAAATATTGAAAAGAGTGGAAGCAACGAGCGCAGGAGTAACAGAGGTAGTTAATGATTTGTCCTCTATGAAACAAATAGTTGATTCTCATTCCACTTCAATCAAGCAAATAGAGCAGCAATTGAGCCAACTTTTAGCAGCACTCAATCAAAGAAAGGCTGGTACTTTACCTAGCGATACTGTGCAAAACCCAAGGAATGATGGGTCATGCATGGCCATTACTACCCGAAGTGGCAAGGTGCTGGAAACTTCAGCAAAAAGTAAGCAAGTGGTTGACGAAGTAGCGGATATTGATGATAAAGCGAAAGGAGACGCATCCGCAGAACTAGGCCACAACGTCCATGACGTCAACCCCAATGATTTACAACCTAAAAAAGCTGAAAAACGGAAGCAAGAGGAGAAGAAAGCCGTGGAGAGAACAATTCCATACCCACCACCACCTTTCCCTCAAAGATTAAAGAAGGTGGCGGATGACACGAAGTTCAGCAAATTCATGACTATGTTAAAGCAGCTGACCATTAATGTTCCATTGGTGGAGGCACTTGAACAAATGCCTGGGTATACAAAATTTATGAAGGATCTTTTGACAAAGAAGCAGGCATCAAGTTATGAGTTGAAAGATGATGTTCATCACTGCAGTGCAATCGCTACCCGATCAATAGTTCAGAAGAAGGCTAACCCCGGTGCTTTCACTATTCCTTGCACCATTGGATCTTTTAATTTTGCCAAAGCATTGTGTGATTTAGGAGCCAGCATCAATTTGATGCCATTATCTATCTATAAAAAGTTGGGGTTGGGTGATCCTACTCCAACCAATATGAGGCTCATAATGGCGGATAGGTCGGTAAAAAGACCTGTTGGTATTCTATGTGATGTATTGGTAAAGGTTTCTTCATTCATCTTTCCGGAAGACTTCGTTATTTTGGATTGTGAGGCAGACTCAGAAGTTCCCATAATCTTGGTACTCCCTTTACTTGCTACGGAAAGTGTGCTTATTGATTTGAGAGCTAATGAGCTTTCATTCTGAATAAATGACGAAGTAGTTTGCTTTGATGTTTGCAAATCAATGAAGCAACCCAAAGAGCTGAATGTATTCTCGGTGGTTGATGTTTACTTTGATGATGAGAAAGAATTACTTGAAGAGGAGCAGCTGATTGATGACCCATTGGAGACTTTGCTTATGAATGGTGAGAGTAAGGATGCTGAAAATTGTGAAGAAGCTATTTGTGCTCTATCAGGATTAGGGACATATCGTCATGCTCCCAAGAAGCTGGACCTTGATCTTAAAAATTGATCCACACCACCAGCTAAGCCATCTATTGAAGAGCCACCCACATTAGAATTGAAGGAGCTGCCAAGTCATTTAAAGTATGCATTCTTAGGAAGCGAAAACACACTTTCAGTCATTGTGGCAGCATATTTGGGTGAGCACCAAGTTGCAACTCTCATTGCTATTCTAAGGAAGTATATTAGAGCCATCGGATGGACCATTGCGGATATTATTGGTATTCCACCTGGGATTTGTACACACAAGATTCAACTTGAAGATAATTGTACACCCACCATTGAGCATCAAAGGCATCTAAACCCACCTATGCAAGAAGTGGTGAAGAAAGAAATTATCAAGTGGTTAGACGCAGGAGTTGTGTATGTGTTCCCAAGAAAGGAGGCATGACGGTAGTCGTGACTGAAAAGAATGAACTTATTCCACTCAGACCCGTCACTGGATGGAGAGTATGCATGGACTACAGAAAGCTGAACTCTTGGACGCTCAAAGATCACTTTCCAATGCCATTTATGGACCAAATGCTAGATCGATTAGCGGGGAAAGGATGGTTTTGTTTTTTAGACGGTTATTCAGGCTATAATCAGATTTGTATTGCACCCGAAAACCAATAGAAGACAACGTTTACATGCCCATATGGTACATTTGCCTTCAAATGTATGCCATTCGGGCTATGTAACGCACGAGCCACCTTTCAGCGTTGTATGATGTCCATTTTTCTGATATGGTTGAAGACACTTTAGAGGTATTTATGGATGATTTTTTAGTTGTTGGTGAGTCTTTTGAAGCGTGCTTGACAAACCTAAGCATGGCATTGGAAAGATATGTAGAATTCAACCTAGTGCTGAATTGGGAGAAGTGCCACTTTATGGTCAAAGAAGGTATCGTTCTTGGGCATAAAATCTCCGAAAGAGGAATTGAGGTTGATCGAGCGAAAATTGAAGTTATTGAGAAGCTACCACCCCCAATCTCGGTGAAGGGTGTTCGTAGTTTCCTCGGTCATGCAGGTTTCCATCGGTTCATCAAAGATTTGTCCAAAATTGCTAGTCCATTGTGCAAAACCTTGGAGAAAGATTCAAAATTCGACTTCAGTGAAGATTGTATGAAGGCATTCGAATGCCTCAAGGGAAAACTCATTGAAGCTCCTATCATGGTAGCACCTAATTGGCCTCTCCCGTTCGAAGTCATGTGTGATGCTAGTGGTGTAGCCGTTGGTGCTGTACTTGGACAAAGAAAGGAGAAGATATTTCATCCTATCTACTATGCGAGTAAGGTCCTAAACGAAGCCCAAAAGAACTACACTGTCACAGAACAAGAGCTCCTAGCGGTTGTGTATGCGTTTGAGAAGTTTCGTGCTTATTTGTTGGGTACTAAAGTGATCGTCCATACAGACCATGCAGCCCTAAGGTATCTAATGACAAAGAAGGATGCAACACCAAGACTAATTCGATGGGTCTTGCTGCTACAAGAATTTGATTTTGAGGTTAAAGATAGAAGAGGTTGTGAGAACCAAGTGGCTGACCATCTATCTAGACTAGAGAACGAGCATATGGCGCAGCCTGAAATTGAGATTGATGATGCATTCCCTGATAAGGAGATCTTAGCAGCAACAATGGAAGGATTACCATGGTATGCCGACTTTGCAAACTTTGTGGTGAGTAATGTGGTACCTGCAAACTTATCTTACCATCAAAAGAGAAAGTTTATGCATGATGTACAACACTGCTATTGGGATGAGCCATATTTGTTTAAACGATGTGCGGATAGTGTTATCCGACGATGTATATCCCATGTAGAGGTGCCCACTATATTTGAAGCATGCCACACTTCCCAAGTTGGGGGACATCACGTAGGTAATCAGACAGCAAGGAAGGTATTGCAAAGTGGATATTATTGGCCTTCGATATTTAGAGATGCTTATGACTTTGTTAGAAGGTGCGACCAATGCCAGCGACAAGACGCTATTTCAAAACACCATGAGATGCCTATGTCAAAAATTCTTGAGGTAGAGCTCTTTGATGTATGGGGTATTGATTTCATGGGTCCATTCGTTAATTCATTTGGAATGAAGTACATCCTAGTTGCTGTAGATTATGTCTCAAAATGGGTTGAAGCTGTAGCGTTGGCCGACAACAAAGGAAAGCGTGTTGTAGCATTCTTGAAGAGGAATATCTTCTCTCGCTTTGGAGTACCACATACTATCATAAGCGATGGAGGATCTCACTTTTGCAACAAGCTATTCAAATCCGTATTGGCCAAATATGGTGTCAAGCAACATAAGGTAGCCACGCCTTATCACCCACAAACTAGTGGACAGGTAGAGGTTTCCAACAGAGAGATCAAGCAAATCCTTGCTAAGACGGTAAATTCTAATAGGAAAGATTGGTCTCGGAAGCTGGACGATGCACTATGGGCGTACAGGACTGCATTCAAAACACCCATTGGCATGTCCCCTTATCAACTAGTTTATGGGAAGGCTTGTCACTTACCCATTGAGCTCGAGCATAAGGCATTGTGGGCATTGAAGCGAATCAATTTGAATTGGGATGATGCAATGAATCTGAGATTGGAGCAGCTGAACGAGATGGACGAATTCCGTCTTCATGCTTATGAAAGATCAGACCTATACAAGGAGCGGATGAAGAAGTATCATGATCAGCGGATTGTTCGACGAAACTTTCAAAAGGATGATATGGTGCTTCTCTTCAACTCCAGATTGAAGTTATTCCCAGGTAAGTTAAAATCCAAGTGGTCTGGTCCATACAAAGTTATCCAAGCCTACTCGTCTGGAGTAGTTGAGTTGGAAGACAATAATGGCGTTGTCTTCAAGGTGAATGGCCAACGTGTTAAACCTTATATCGGTCCTCTTGATTCGATAAGTTATATGGCCATCACCTATCTCAACGAAGTCTAAGTACTCGAGGTAACTATGTCATGCCGCGACAATAAATAAGGCGCTATTGAATAAGGAGCAGACATAAAGACACCGGACGACACAACACCTTTCCATATGCTCCTTTGAATAGGGAAGCAAGGATATGGTTGCGTATTGTCAACTCTTGCCTCATACCAGGGACCCAGTACACCAAGATAACAAGAGATAGAGTGTGATTAGTATACGCACTGATGATGAATGTCCCTATCAACTTCGGGGCAATTATTTGATCCACAATGCAAAAAGCTAGGCTACACAAGCGGTCCCATTTCAGCTTCGGCAATCTGTTGACTGCAATCTTGAGGAAGGAAGACATCGAAGAGGAACCGACTGATCATAGACTACCACACAATCCAAATAAGGTTGACCTCACAAAGGTCAAAGATGCTGAAACCACACATGGCGTCAACCTGACTACGGCAGAGAGACATGCTCGGGATGAGAGTTTCTTTCGCTATCTTTATGGCATGACTCGGTTCACAATTATGAGTGAGGGACGTGTTCCAACTGCTACAGAGCTCCAACAGTTGGATCATGACTATCCAATGAATGTGCATGCAAGGGAGATATGTGGAGTAGGTACATACTTTGAGGAACCTCTTGATGACGATGTGCCGACCAATGATGAGCGACGAATGCCAGACTCCCACATGGAGGAGAATTCTGATGACGACGACTCCCATGATGATTCCGACGAAGGGGGTATGACTCCCGACATAGAGGAGGAGTCCGACTGACCAGGTTCTTCGTATTTATTTTCCACTGAGGGAAGTGTCCCATTTAAGTGTGGGGTGGCGGTATTTGCATGCTTTATTTACTTCTTTATCCGCATTTGCATTTATGTTTGTTTGCTTAAGTTTTTTTCGTTTTTCATTTTTTAGTTGTAAATTTTTTTTTTTAACTTAGCTTCGCATGAAAGTATTCTAATAGGCAGCATGAGATTATAACAAGAGTTTGTGTTAAAATCATGACTATTGAGACGTTTAGGCTCTAATTGTGACTCACTACGTGATATTGTGTGGCTCAATTCCTTCATTTGTTGGGGAGAGAGTCTATACTACTCCCAATAAAGTCGACCATGTGCCTTGTGTGTGTGAGATATTGTATACTCTGTGCTTGTGGCTGATGATAGAACTTGCCTGGTATGTATGTAAAGCGAAAATAAGGAGTGCAAGTTTAGGAGATGATTTAAGGCATTTCTTTGGCAACCTATAATTGTTTACCTTCATTCTAACCTACCCATTTACATTTTCCTAGTTAACCCCTTTTGAGCCTTTAGCCTATTTTTTTTGACAAACCTCATATGTAAGCCTAATCCATTTTTTTCAAGACCATAATTTGATCCAAATTCCTAAGTGCTTTAAAGTGTAAAGTCATGTGACAAAATAAGAGGAAGTTGGGTAAGTATGATGCTTTAGACTGCATTGGTGCTTGAACTTGTTATGAAAAAAAAGTGCTATCATAAGAGGTATGTTATAAAAAGAAAAAGGAAAGGAAAACTAAAAAATTAGTTACGTTCAAAATTGAAAAACAAAAGAGGAGAAAAAGGGTGGCAGAATAAAAGAACATAGAAAGGTTGTTTGAAAGAAAAGTGTTAATGATATAATGTGATGTATTAAAGCGCTTAGGAACATAGTCACTATTTCTGGCCAAAATAGTCCTACCGTCCCTTAGCCTACATTACAACCAACAAAAGACCTATTTGATCCTAAGCTTAGCGTTCTGACATTTAGTGGAGCATTACACTAAGGGCAAGCCTATGGTCATCAGTTGCTGCATATGAATTCTTTGTGAGAGCGAGAGCAATGATACTTTTATACCCATGTTTGAAAAAAAAATGCTATACTTGTGAGTGATTATGGGTAATATATTGTGAGACACACATGGTTGATGAGTCTTGGGAAGTTGTGTATGATTATTTGTGCTTTACTTTTGAATATGAGTTGACTACCATCACGAGTCTATGTTGGAGGATAAATTGTTTCTACTAATGAGCAGAAAACTACTCTTTGTTGATAATTGTTGTGCTTGTCTTGACGAATATTTGGTGTTGATACTGTGAAACCCTAAGTTGATGTTTAGACGGACATGATATTTTGTTCGAGTACAAACAAAGCTTCAAGTGTGGGGTGTTGATGATAGGCGAATTTACACGCCTATAGCACTAGATTTTGCCCATATTTTAGCTATGTTTTGAGAACAAATTATATATTTCATGCACTTTTAGTCCTTTTTCCTGTAAGTGAGCTAACGAACATGATTAGCAAAGTTTCAGATATAAATGATGCAGAATTCAGCATTTTATGGATAACTTGACGCCAAATAAAGCTTCACGAAAGAAGAAAAGGGAGTCTTGGACGCCAAGGACCAAAAGTGGCGCATGGAAAATCTGTCCCGGGCTAAAACAGCAATTCTGAAGACTTTGGGGACTAGCAGTAGCTTATTTGGATTAGGATAATGATACATTAACCTAGTACAATTTGGTTTAAGTATTTCATTAGCTTAGTAGGATTTGGTTAAGTAATTTATTAGCTTAGTAGGAATAGGATATGGGTGTTATAAATACCCTATCATGCTAGAGATTTTTAATCAATCATTCATCATACATTCTTCTTCCATCCACTACAATACATTCTACTTCCGCAAGACTTTTCCATTAATTCTATTTTTCTTCTTCTATTCATCTATTCTTAATTTCCGTAACAAGAGAAACGTTACTTGCTAGGAATTCACGCCTAAACGCCTACCACACCATTACAAACGTGAAATCATTATTCTGGTATAACAACAATGTCAATTGTGATTTCCTTCGCACTCATGGGTAACTAAACTTCTCTGTTGGGGTTATGGAAGCCATATGAGATACTATCTATTGCTATGAGTTTGTGAGTTCGTGACACGTATGTTGCTTATATCATTATTCTTTTTATATTAATCTAAATTCTTTGTGGTTGCAAACGCAAGAATATGCCAGTATAGCATTAACTTGTTCGAAAGAAAAGTTATATGTCTGGAAAAGAGATAATGTCAAGGTAATAGGGTCCCATCCCCTATTAAAAAGTTAGTGCCGTAACTGGATTAACCTCTTGGAGAATTTGTACCATTAGATACGCTTTAAGTTCGAAAGAGTTAAAGTGAAATAATCCTCGAATAGGTCGAAAGACGCCTGGATTTACCATCGAATACAATTCTCTATAAGCACATACATGTCTGAATTCCACATAACTCATAACCAATAGAGACGTAAACTCAGAAGGTGGACATAACCCCAACTCCTCAATTCTCATTGTTTTACATCTTACTAAACATTCTTTCTTTTTACTTTGCTATTTTAAGTTTTTACATTAATATTTTGGTTACACATTACAATCCCTCCTTTTACGAGACTTGCACTAAAAGTCTAGTAATCGTTGCTTACTTGTTGACCAAGCTATTCTCTGAGGGATCGATACCCAACCCAGTTGGGTTATATATTTGACAGCGACCTCTTTACACTCCTACGATAGCTGTAGATTGAGCGTTATCAGTTGTGGCTGGTTGTTGCGAGCAAGAAAGCATGAGACCTCGGATAGATTTTGGATATACAAGTATGTTGGGTTGCATACGTGCGGTGTTGAAAACGCCACATGTAGGAATAATAGAATCTCCTCCGAATTGATTGTTTCATTATGCGTAAATCATTTTCGGGATGGTAAGAATTCAAATATAAGAGAAATTCAAGGGATTGTATTTAAGGAGATGCATTACAATGCAAGCTATTGGATATGTTGGAAAGGAAGTGTAATTATGAAAACATCATTCGTGGGACACTGGAGCATGGATATTCTTGCTTTCCGGCTTTTTCCCATATGGTGAAGTTATTGAATCCTGGGTCTTCTTACTCTATCATGGTAAACCGAATGGATGGATCGTTCATTTACTACTTTTTAGCATTTAGAGCTTGCATACAGATATATGCCCACATAAGAAAACTAATTGCCATTGATGGCACACATTTGTATGGCAAGTACGGGGTGTGTTGCAGAGTGCCATTGCCCAGGACACCAAAAATCATATCTTTTTAATTGTCTTTTGTGTCATGGATAAAGAGAACGATGCTTCTTGAACCTTCTTCTTCGAGAAGTTGAAGTCTATAATAGAAGATGAACCAGATCAATATGTCAGCTACGATTGGCACATTAGCATTACCAATGACTTCTCTCGTGTTTACAGTCGTGCACATCATGGACTTTATATGAGGCACCTCGCTGAAAATCTTCGTGTAAATCAACACTATGGAGAATATCTTTATCTTTTCTACGCCGCGGCGAAGGCTTATACTATTGATGAGTTTAGCGAGCATTTTACATAATTGAAGAATAATTGCCCCGAGGCAGCACATGTCCTTGAAAATGTGTTTGGTTTTGAGAAATAGAGTAGAGCACACTTCCCGAGCAATAGGTATGATGTGATGACCACAAACATCACCAAGTCGCTCAACTCGGTATTGATGGATGAACGGAAGTACCCCGTGTCCCATATATTCAATTTCTAGAAAATTTAGTGAAAAGTTTAAGGAGTGGCATTCCTTTATCAATGGTAAAAATAACAAATTTGGTCCTTGTGCAGAAAGGATCCTAAGGGATAATAAGAGTGCGAGCGATTCCTTGTATGTGACTAATCTCTTGGATAGGAGTTGTTCTTGTCAGAAATTTGACTTGGTGAAAATATCCTGCGAATATGCCATGGCAGCTTTGCGAGCAAAGTATGGCGATGGCGTAGGTTATGGTAACTCTATCTACGAGTACTCTTGGTCAATTTATAAATCTGAAATTTACCTCCTTGCATACTTGAAAGCTAATAACGTTGTCCTTTTAGAGGCCGAATAGACTGTGCCACAGAAATTGCAAGACACTAAGATTTCTCCACCCCCTATGATCCCAAATTCAGAAAGAAGGAAGTCAAACGCGTTAAGGGCGTCGGTGAGACATTCAAGTCTAAAGAGAGGAATAGGTGTCCAATATACAAGAAATCCGGGCACAAAAGAACCACATGTAGCATGGCAAAAAAATCTTAGATAGGCTTTCTCTGTTCAGTTGTAAAGCTACTATTTTAGGGGATAAGTGTGCAATTCTATAGAATTTAACGTTAAGTTCCAATCGAGTTAAAGTTTTGTCTACGATAGAAAACATAATTCTATGGTATATCTTTCACATAGTCTATAAAATATTATGTATTGATTATATGATTACTCATCAAATATGTTGTGGGTCTTTTTACTGCCATATTTTGTCAATCGATGCATTGAATCATTGTTTCTTGTTCTCATTCAATGAAAAGTTGTAAAATCATCTGTTCTCAATAAAAAACTCTTGTATTCACTAGGTAAGCCTTTTCTATTCCCACACGCGTCGACTGACCATTGGGTGGGAATATGAAAGGCCGTCTTCTATAGGTCTATAAGTTGTGACTATTTTTATGTAAGCCTTCAGTTGTTCCTAAACCCAAAACATTAGAAACCCTCTTCTTCTTCTTCATCAAACTGAAATCATGCCTCCCAGAAAGATACCCCTAGGCCCCATCAAACATGTTCCCCCAAGACACTACAATCTCCTCTAGCTTAGAAATGATTTTGACCGCCTTTTCTTTGGCCTAGGTTAATACCGCATCTATTTAGAGCGTGAACTCCGTCAAATTTCTTGTTTCTTGAGGGAAATTCTTGAAAGGCTAGGAATGGAAGGCCCTGAGTACATCACCCCCCTGAAATTAGATTTAAGTTTTTATTTTATGTTTATAAGTTTTTGTATGTGTTTATTGCAAAAGAAGCTTTCTTGGTAGGATTGTTGTTAGAAGAAAGCTTCTTCTTTTTTTGCTTGTTCTGGCCGCTGTGCCGATGTATGATTGTGAAATGAACAAATGTTGATATAAATATTTTTTTTTGAAATT
The DNA here is from genome assembly GCA_030864225.1 of Capsicum baccatum var. pendulum. Classification (NCBI taxonomy): domain Eukaryota; kingdom Viridiplantae; phylum Streptophyta; class Magnoliopsida; order Solanales; family Solanaceae; genus Capsicum; species Capsicum baccatum. The sequence continues at coordinate 81,129,191 of CM061550.1, forward strand.
TTGTTTCCCTATTTTTGGTTATTGTTGTTTTTTGTGTTTGCTTTATTACATGTTCAATGAATAAATCTGTAGATTGACTTGATTGAAATTTATGTAGAGTAAATATATATCATATATATAGTCTATCATCGATCTTAGACTCCGTCATGCCTCGACCAAACATACTAGTCGACGGTAGACTATATGAATTGATGGCCTATGAGTAGCTTGAAGTTTGAAAGAAAATAATTAAATTAAAAAAAGTTTAAGCAAATAATCACATGATTTGGGGCTGGTAAAAGAGTACAATTAAATTTTAAAAGATTTAAAAAGATAATAACATGTTTTGGGGCTGGTGAAAGAATATAATTAAATTAAAAAGATTTAAATAGATAAATCACGTGTTTTGGGGATGGTGAAAGAAAATAAGTAAATTTAAAAAAGTTTAAAAACATAATCACATGAATTAGGGTGTTGAAAGAAAATAATTAAATTAAAAAAGGTTTAAACACATAATTACATGATTTGGAGTGGTTAAACAAACAATCTTGAATTGTTGGCGACACTTAATAGACTATCATTGATGTTGACCCATGTCAAATCCATGTAAAAAATATACTTGTTCTTTGAGGGTCCATCGATTCGCTTGGTCTACCATAGACTTACACCATAAGGAGTTCATCGATTGATCTCCTGATTATTCGTGGACCACGGAGTTCTATATACACTTCTATAGACCAACACTTGGATGTTGTTTAAAAATAAATAAATAAATTAAAAATAAATGTAGTGTGGGTTTCTACACAGATGAGCAAATGTAAACAAGTCACATAATCATATTAGAGCTTATAAAAATTAGGAATAGTGAATTAAGGAGTGTGTGCATGGGTAGTGATCGAAACAAAAAATATCATAAGAGTAATGTTTGCTCAAAGCACAAGTATTTTTGAGGATGTTGATTGTATTTGATGACTACCCATTCCACATACTCCTTCAATCACTACCCACAAATCAAAAGAGTATGTGGAATGGATAGTGGTTGAACAATCATCATCCTGAAAACATACTTGTGCTTTGACAACCATTATTCTTAGGATATTATTTGTTCGACCACTACCCATCTACGCACTCTTTAATTCACCATCCCTAATTTGTATAAGCTCTAATATGATTATGTGACTTGTTTAAACACCCTCATGTGCGTAGAAACCCACACAACATTTATTTTTAATTTATTATTCATTTTTAAACAAAATCCAATTGTTGGTCTATAAAAGTGTACAAGAACTCCGTGGTCTATGAATAATCAAGAGATCAATCGATGAACTCCTTACGGTGTAAGTCTATGGTAAACCAAACAAATCTATGGACCCTCAAAGTACAAGTATATTTTTTACATGGATTTGACATGGGTCAACATCAATAACAGTCAATTAAGTGTCACCAACAGTTCAAAATTGTCTGTTTAACCACCTCCAAATTATGTAATTATGTGTTTAAACCTTTTTTTTAATTTAATTGTTTTATTTCAACACCCCCAATTCATGTGATTATGTTTTAAAAATTTTTAAAATTTACTTATTTTTTTCACCATCCCCAAAACACGTGATTTATTTACTTAAATCTTTTTTATTTTAATTATATTCTTTCACCAACCCCAAAATATGTTATTATTTTTTTAAATTTAATTATATTCTTTCACCAGCCCCAAATCATGTGATTATCTGTTTAGACTTTTTTTAATTTAATTATTTTTTTTCAAACTACAAGCTACTCATAATCCATCAATTCAAATAGTCTACCGTTGACTAATATGTTTGGTCGAGGCATGACGGAGTTTAAGATCGATGATAGACTATATATGTGATATGTATTTACTCTACATGAATTCAATCAAGTCAATCTACAGGTACATTCATTGAACATTTAATAAAGCAAATACAAAATAATAATAACCAAAAAAAGGAAAATAAAATTTGAAGATAGAAATATTTATATTAATGTTGTTTCATTGCACAATCATACATCGGCACAGCGGCCAGAACAACCAAAATAAGTAAAAAATAAGAAGCTTTCTTCTAACAATAATCCTATGAGGAAAGCTTCTTCTATAATGAACACGTACAAAAACTTATAAACATATTCCATTCCAAGCCTTTCCAAAATTACTCTTAAAAATTGAGCAATTCGACGAAGTTCATGCTCTAAGTAGATGTGTTCTTTACCCAGTCCAAAGAAAAAGGTGTTCAAAATCATTCCTAAGTAGGAGGAGAACGTAGTGTCTTGGGAGAACACGTCTGATGGGGCATAGGGGTATCCTTCTGGAAGGGATGATTTTAGTTTGATGAAGAAGAAGATGAGGGTTTCTGATGTTTTGGGTTTAGAGACAACTGAAGGCTTATATAGAAATAGTCACTTTACCTATAGACCTATAGAAGGTAGACTTTTATATTCCCACCCAATGGTTAGTCAACGAGTGTTAGAACAGAAAAGGGTTACCTAGCATATACAAGGGATTTTTCTAGAGAACAGACGCTTTTGCAGCTTTTAATTAAATGAGAACAGGAAATAATGATTCAATGCATCGATTGGAGAGATATGGCAGTAAAAAAACCCACATAGCGTGTTTGATGAGTAATCATATAATCAATAGATAATATTTTATAGACCATGTGAAAGATATACCATAGAATTACGTTGTCTACCATAGACAAAGCTTTAAGTCGATTACAATTGAACCTTAAATTCTACATAAATGCACACTTATCCCCCAAAACAATCGCTTTACAACTGAACAAAAAATCCTATTCAAGATTTGTTGGCCATGCTACATGTGGTTCTTTTTTGCCCGAATTTCTTGCATATTGAACACCTATTACTTATTTTGGACTTGAATGTCTCACCGATGGCCCTTAACGTGTTTGACTTTATTATTTCTAAGTTTGGTATCGTAGGGGGGTGAATAAATCTTAGTGTCTTTCAATTCCTACGGAACAGTCCATTCGGCCTCTAGAGGGACAACATTAATAGCTTACAAGTATGCGAGGAGGAAAATTTCAGCTTTATAAATTGACCAAGAATACTCGTAGATGGAGTTACCATAACCTACGTCATCGTCAAATTTTGCTCGCAAAGCTGCCATCACATGTTCGCACGGCCTTTTCACCAAGTCAAATTTCTGACAAGAACAACTCCTCTCCAAGTGATTGACCTTGGCAATAACACGGTTATTGAACACCGTGAATCGGTTGAGACTCCCATTTGTATTAGTCACATACAAGGAATCGCTTGCACTCTTATTATACCTTAGGATCCTTTCCATACAAGGCATAAATTTGTTATTTTTACCATCGACAAAGGCATGCCGCTGCTTAAACTTTTCACCAAATTTTCTAGCAATTAAATTGAATATGTGTGACACAGGGTACTCCCCTTCATCCATCAACACCGAGTTGGGTGACTCAGTGATGTTTGTAGTCATCACATCATACCTATTGCCCAAGAAGTGTGCTCTACCCCATTTCTCAAAACCAAGCACATTTTCAAGTACATGTGCTGCCTTAATGTAATTATTCTTCAATTCTGCAAAATTCAATTCTTTAATTCTACAAAAGGCTTACACTCATAAACAGTATAAGCCTTTGTCGTGGCATAAAACAGATAAAGATGTTCTCCACAGTGTTGATTTACACGAAGATTTTCAGTGAGGTGCCTCATTTTCGACAAAAACAACTCCTCACCAAGAGATCGACCTTGGCTGTAACACAGTTGCCGAATACCATGAATTGGTCGAGACTCCTATTTACATTAGTCACATACAAGGAATCGCCCGGAATCTCATTATCCATTAGGATTCTTTCCGCACAAGGCATAAATTTGTTATTTTTACAATCGATAAAGGTATGCCGCTCACTAAATTTTAGCTAAATTTTTTAGCAATTGAATTGAATATGTGTGACATGGTGTACTCCCGTTCATCCATCAACACCGAGTTGAGAGACTCAGTGATATTTATGGTCATCACATCGTACCTATTGACCGAGAAGTGTGCTCTACTCTATTTCTCAAAACCAAGGACATTTTTAAGGACATGTGTTGTCTCAGGGCAATTATTCTTCAATTCTGTAAAATGCTCACTAAGCTCATCAACAGTATAATCCTTTGTCGTGGAATAGAACAGATAAAGATATTCTCCACAGTATTGATTTACATGAAGATTTTTAGCGAGGTTCCTCATGCAAAGTCCATGATATGCACGACTGTAAACACGGGAGAAGGCATTGGGAATTCTAATGTGCCAATCATAGATGACACATAGATCTGGTTCATCTTCTACTATAGACATTAACTTTTTGAAAAAGAAAGTCCAAAAAGCATCGTTCTCTTTATCCACGACACAAAAGGCAATTAGAAAGATATAATTTTTGGTGTCTATGCAATGACACTCAGCAACACACCTCGTACTTACCATACAAATATGTGTCATCGACGATACTTACCTTTCTCATGTGGGCATATCCCTGAATGTAAGCTTTGAATGGTAAAAAGTAGTAAACGAGCGATCCATCCATCTGATTTATCATGATAGAGTAAGAAGACCCGAGATTCAACAACTTCACCATATGGAATAAAGCCAACAAGCAAGCATATCCGTGCTTTAGTGTCCTACGAATGATGTTTTCATAATTATACTTCCTTTCCAATTTATCCAATAGATTGCATTAAAATGCATATCCTTAAACACAATCCTTTGAATTTCTCTTATGTTTGGACCCTTACCATCCCAAAAATAATTTACGCATAGTGAAATAATAAATTTGGAGGTGATTCTCTTATGCCTGCAGGTGGCATTTTCAACATCGTACGTGTGCAATCTGACATACTTGTATATGCAAAATCTATATGATGTTTCATACTTTCTTACCCGCAACAATCATCCACAACCACGAGATAAGCATTCCACCTTCAAGAATTTTAGTTCAACTCTTCTCCATACAATAATCAAAAGACTACCTCATCGTTGTTGCGTCTACCAGCATTTTGAACTCTTTATTGTTGGTAAATGTTTGATCACAACAAAAATTAGTTTCGTCGGTAAAGGAATGTGTCCTGGTTGTGATCCCGTTCCACAGTCTTCTTCAGCATCTTGCGAGTCTGATGAAACATCTTTCATGTGCTTAGAATCATCTTTCATATTAATTGGATGATCATCATCATTCTCGTAATTATTCAAATCGTCATAGACTGCCAGGCACAGAGCTGGGGGTGCTGATGCATTCAGCGGTCCTTCAAAGGACCTCTCAACTATATTTATCTTTAAAATAGGCCTAAAACCTTATGCATCAACATCCATCATTTACGTTAACATATGTAATCATTATTTATGATTGTACGATTCACCTTTTCCCTCGAATGCATTAGATCACTAATCACCACATCGCTCGGCGTGCAATCTAGAACCTTGCTATGCAATACGCTTGCAACCAATTCGTCGTATGAACTGTTGCGGTGAACAACAATGGATAGTGTCACCTTGGTAGAATATCTCCATTCCAATATTTGGTAGTCTCCACCTATTCTTACATTAAATCACCAGAAACCAGAATAAATTCTGTAATAGACATCCTAGAATTATGCTTTGTTAGATAGTCGATTATGTTTATGGTCTAGGTCGGGATATATGCACGTTCGATGACTAATGGTGAGTGGTCGATGGTTGGGCAGGTATCTGTATGAAAACCTTGAAATTGCAAATATTGCTTTTAATCAACGATCGTTGGGTTTATGGAATAGAGAAATGAACTTGGAGTTGCCTGAGTTGCTGTTATGTACTTTCTAAAGTGGTTTATATCAATGTGAGTGATTTAAAGCTTTTTAACAATGGTGGAAAATGTGTTTGAAAAGATAGCAAACAAATGGGTAGCAATGGATGCAATGAACAAGCTTATGATGTTTGTGGACTGATATAGAGCTGATCGCCTAAAAATAACACCGAAAAAGTGGTCGGAATCGGAGCTTTTAGAGGAAAGTGGAAGCTTCTATTTTAAGCTATTGGATTTTTTTTTAATTAGTTTTGGAAACTCAATATATTTTATATATAATAGTGGATTGAAGCGTATTATTAGAAAATTGTGGATGAATTTGTTAAGTTGGAAATATTGGATTAAAGTGTATTATTATAAAACTTGTAGGTGAATTTGTTGAGCTTGAAAAGTTATTGATGATATGGATTAAAGTGGGTATATGGAAAAATTTTATAAACTTGTATCTTAATGGCATAATTGTTTTCAAAAGATCCTTTTTAGCAGCAAAGCCCCAGTTTTTGCCTTTAGACAGGTCCTGTAAAAGAACTTTTTTTACTGAACTTCACATGTAAAAGATAAGATCCACGAGTCAATCAAAGAATGATATCTTGAAACTCGAGAAGATTTAGTTAAAGGGACACTTCTAAAACTTATTTTGATAAATAAACACTTTTTTTTCAGTTAAATGTTTAGGATTTGGGATAAAATGGTGAGATATGAATTAAAGTGTAAAAAGAAAAAGTTGTGGCATCCCTTATGTCTTTTTAAAATACTTTTCAAGGAATCTTTGCTAAAAGTCCACTTGTTGAACTATTTTTGACATTTAGACACTAGTTTTCGAAAATGGACACTCTAATGGACCCTAAAAAATAAATGGCAACCCTAGCATTCAAGTTAAAAAATGTACACTTTAGTTCCTATCCTATTTCAAACCCTATTTTTTAAAAATTACACTTTAGTCCATGTCCAAAAATATAAATATTAGATATTTAATTTAAAAAAGAAAGAAAATATCAACCTTCTCAACAAATCCACTACCAACCACTTGATTTTCCCGCCATTCCCTCAATTTTTCGGTCATTTTTTATTGATTTTTCCGGTATTCATCGGAAAGTGACATTACCTCCATTGTTTTAAGTCATTTTCTCATATTTTTAGCCCAAAATTTTCATCCATTTTCATACAAAAAGCTTGAAAATAAGTCTCACATTTGAAATCGTTTCATGGCTCAATAGCAACATTCCAACACTCCTTAGGTTGTATTAAGTCTAGGCTCATAAACTACTGTTAGGCTTATTAAATATAATCATCGAGGTATATCATGTCTATTATAAAATACGTAGTTGTTGGCGGTATATTTTCTTGTGAATGGGAGGAGATTCCTAAATGTTAGGTTTGGAAAACTGCGTCTAAGGAGACAGTGTCCATTTCCCTTTGTCGTAATGGTTCATACGCCAATTTGGTTAAAAACTTAATGGAGAACGGTGAATTAAGTTGTGATCAAAGAGATATGGTAATTAGTTATTTGATGAATGAGAGGGAAAAAATCTATCCAATGTTCATAAGGAATGATAGACACGTGAAATTATACATGATTTATGTTGATTCTAATAATTCCTAGACTATATTGCGGGTTAAAGTTGTTGAAAGGTCTCAGGAAGAATCTTCCATATCAGCCATACCCCCACCCCCGACAGTAGATGATACGTCAATAGAATACAATTGCATGGATGGTAATGAATGAGATAATAGTGAAGATCATGAAGAAGAGGATTATATAGGTGGTGAGGACGGGCATTTCGAAACACAAGGAAGCCACTCTTTCTCGGAAGACACCAATCTTTGTGTAGGACAAACATTCAAGTATATGAAAACATTGAATCTTTTGTTGAAGAAGGCATTGGTAGAAATATCTTTCAAATACACAGCGGTGAAGAGTTGTAATAAATACTTGAGGGTGAGGTATGTAGATCCTACTTGAAGGTGGATGGTGTGCGCATGTGCGATCGGATAATTGGGTTAGTTTTATATCCACAAGTACGTGGGAGAGCATAGTTTTGGTGTTGATCATGTCACGGAAAAGCATAAGAATGTCACCACGGAGGTCATTGCGAAGAATATAGTTCAAGGTACACCCGATCATGGATATACAGTGCTACCTTCCTTTTCATAGATTTTCAACGACCTCAATACCGGGTCTATAAATTCTCTTATAGTCGATGAGAAGCCTGGCAAATTTATGTACTACTTCATGGCATTTGGGGATTTCATTCGTGGATATGCACGTATAAAAAGGTTGTTGATGGCATGAATTTGTCCGACAAGTACGAGGGCGTGCTGCTATTCGCTGTCATTCAAGATATGTAGAAGCATATCTATCCCTTAGCGTATTGTATGGTGGATAAGGATAATAATGCGTCGTAGGGCTTATTCTTCGAGAAGCTGAAGGCCTTTGTAGTCAACGAACCAGAGTTGTTTGTTATCTCTGACAGACACGTAAGCATTGCCAATGACCTCAAAAGGCATTATCCGCTTGTGCATCATGGTGTTTGTATGAGGCATCTTGGTAGAAATCTCAGAAAGAATCACCATTATGTAGATTCTCTCAATTTGTACTACCATGCGGCCAAGGCAAACACGTTGAAAGAATTTAATGACTACTTCAATGCCCCAGCGCAGCATCTTGCCTCGAGCATGACTTTGGATTTGAAAAATGGAGTTGAGCTCACTTTGCAGGTAATAGATTCAACGTCATGACCAAAAACACCGCTGATTCGCTCAACTCAATGTTGCTCGACGAAAGAGAGTATCCAGTGAAGGCCATTTTCAATTCAATTATACATAGATTTGGAAAAATATTCAGGAAGTGGTATGCGGTGAACAATTCAAGGACACCATTCGTTCCCATAGCCGAGAAGATCTTGCGGGAAAATATGATCGAGGGCGATAAATTATATGTGAACAACATAAATGGAAGCACCGATGAATTCACTATGCTTGGTTATGGTCCTTCCATCAAAGTTAATCTATCGAGAAGGTCATGTTCTTGCAGTAAGTTCGACTTGGTGAAATTTCCATGCACTCATGCAATGGTAGTGTTGCGTTTGAAGCACGGAGACGATTACGGTACTAGTTTTTACAACTACTCTTCGCCCATATATTCGAAAGAATCATACCTCCTTGCATACTTGAAACCTATTTGTGCAGTACCTCTGAAGTCAGAGTGGAGTATGGTGCGGGAGTATCTAGAAATGTAAGTTGTTCCACCCGATATCGATCCCAAAGTAGGGAAGAGGAGGGTGAGACGCATTAAGGTTGTGTTGGAGTCTTTAAGGCCCAAGAAAAGGAACAAGTGCTCCAAGTGCAAAAGGTCGCGACATAAGAGAACAACATACAACCTTAAAGTGGGGAAATAGGATTGGCATTGTATTTTATGTTTTTGGTTTTGTCAAATGCACTGGCTAATGAACTGCAGTCAAAATTAATTTTTTTTTTTATGCATTATCGATTCCAATTCATATATTATTTACTTCATACTAAATAGAATATACACGGAAATAATCGACTAGCCTTAGAATATATAATAAATCAGTGTTTAATCTATAGAGTAACTATTATAACACGTAGTGTATAATAAACCTTTCAAGTTATCTATTGAACAAACCCTTTTCTTCGCACACTATTGAGTTCATAATAATTATGATGCATTGAAAAGAGAGTCATTTTGAAAATATATAATAGATCAATGCATAGTCTACAGAGTATAGGTTAAACTACATAGTATATAATCAATCTTTTGAGTAGTCTATTACAAAGACCCTTTTCTTCATACACATAATATTTTAATGTAATTGTTACACTTTGAGAAACGTGATGATTTGAAATGACTCGACTTTCACAACTGCCACAACTTTTTGTTTACTATTCTCACGCGCCTTTTCCCCTTACATCAGCACGTGTATAGCTTCTATTGGTCGATTGTGGCTTGTTGTGGTCTATTTAAAGAGGTCATAGTCAATTGTAAACCCAATTTCTAAGAAAAAACTAAGAAGAGAAAGAAATGGCAAGTAGAAGGAACCCACTTCGTCCAATGCACAAGATAAGGACAGCCAACAACATCGAATTGCTTTGACTTAGGAATGACCTGGATCTTCTTTTCTAGGGTCATGCCGTTGATCAATGGCGGTTGGAGAGGGAGCTCCGGTGAATGGCACAACATCGAATTGCTCTAGCTTAAGAGCGACCTGGATCTTCTTTTCCAGGGTCTTGTCGCTAATTAACAGCGGCTGGATAGGGAGCTCCGTCGAATGGACCTTTTTCTTTAAGCCATAGCCGAAAGGCTATACCTGGACCCCCAGGACCTCATCACCGCATTTATTCCCACTAGTCTAGTTTAGTTTAGAAAGGTGTAGTTCATTGCTAAAGCTTTCATGGTGGGATTTTGTAAATGAAAGCTTCCTTTTTTGTGTTTTTGGTTGAGATTTTGTCCCAAAAATCGTAAATTTTCATGCAATGAACTTTTATCTATCTATGAATAAGTTTTTGTTTACTTTATCTTCTATTTATGTATGATGATTTTACATCTTTCAGTCTTTATTGATGATTCTTCAGTAGTGCCACGTATGGAGCACAAAGATATCATCATAGTTCTACTTTCAAAGGAGTGCCACATATGAAACAGTATTTACAAATCATTAAACAAGCACTACTGAAGAATCATCAACAAAAACTGAAAGACATAAAATCATTATACATAAATAGAAGATAAAGTAAACACAAACTTGTTCATAGATAGATAAAAGTTCATTGCATTTAAATTTACAAATTTTGGGACAAAATCCCAACCGAAAAGACAAAAAGAAAATTTTCATTTACTAAATCCCACCATGAAATCTTCAGCAATGAACTACACCTTTATAAATTAAACTAGACTAGGGAGAAGAAGGAAAGAGGGGGTGATGAGGTCATGGGGGGTCTAGGTGGAGCCATTTGCTATGGCCTGAAGAAAATGGGTCATCCGCCGGAGCTCCCTGTCCAGCCGCCGTTGATCAACAGTAAGACCCTGGAAAAGAAAATTCAGGTCGCTCCTAAACATTCATTTACAAAATCCACCATGAAAGATTCAACAATGAACTACACCTTTCAAAACTAAAGTAGACTAGGGCAAAGAAAGGGGGTGATGAGGTCATGGGGTCCTAAGTAGAGCCTCTCGGCTATGGCCCAAAGAAAATAAGTCATCCGCCCGAGCTCCCTATCTAGCCGTCGTTGATAAGCAGCAAGACCCTAGAAAAGAAAATCTAGGTAATTGTAAATGCTAGTACCATAATCGTCCCCGTTCTTCAAACGAAATGCTTCTATTGCATGAGCGCATGGCAATTTCACCAAGACAAACTTCCTGCAAGAACATGACCTTCTCGATAGATTAAATTTGGTAGAAGAACCATAACCAAGTACGGTGAATTCGTTGGTGCTTCCGTTTATGTCGTTTACATATAATTTCCTTGCCCTCGGTCATGTTTTCCCTCAAGATATTCTCGGCTACGGGAATAAACGGTGTCCTTGAATTGTTCACCTCTGCATACCTCTTCCTGAATATTTTTCCAAACCTATGTGCAATTGAATTGAAGATGGACGCCACTGGATACTCTCTTTCGTCGAGCAACATTGAGTTGAGCGACTCAACGATGTTTGTGGTTATGACGTTGAATTTATTACCTGTAAAGTGAGATCGGCTCCACTTTTCAAATCCAACGTCATGCTAGAGGCAAGATGCTGCGCTGGGGCATCGTTCTTTAAGGGCATTGAAGTAGTCATTAAATTCTTTCAACGTGTACGCCTTGGCCGCATGGTAGTACAAATAGAAAGAATCTACTCAATGGTGATTCGTTCAGAGATTTTCACCAATATGCCTCATACAAACACCATGATACACAAGTGGATAATGCCTTGTGAGGCCGTTAGCTGTGCTTATGTGTCTGCCAGAGATAACGCACAACTCTGATTCGTCGACGACAAAGGTCTTAAGATTCTCGAAGAATAAGCCCCACGACGCATCATTCTCCTTATCCACTACACAATAGGCTAAGGGATATATATGTTTTTATGTATCTTGAGCGATAGCGGACGGCCGCACGCCCTCGTATTTGCCGAACAAATGCATGTCATCAACGACAACGACCTTTCTCATGTGTGCATATCCAAGAATGAAATCCCCAAACACCATAAAAAAGTACATAAACCTACCCGACTCCTCATCGACCATAAGGGAATTTATAGGCCTGGGATTGAGGCCGTTGAAAACATATCAAAAAGAAGGCAGCACTGTATATCCGTGCTCAGGTGTACCTCAAACTATGTTCTTCGCAATGACGCCTATCATCTAACACTTCCAATAGCCCGGCCTGCAATGTAGCTCCTTAAATATGATCTTCTCGACCTCTTTTTGGCTTAGACCTTTGTTGTCGATGAAAAAGTTCAAAATAAGTAAGGCAATGACCTCCGTGGTGTCATTCTTGTACTTTTCCGTTACATGATCAATGCCACAACTATGCTCTCCCACGTACTTTTGGATATAAAACCTACCTGATTCTCCGATCGCACATGCGCACACCATCCACCGACAAGTAGGATCTACATACCTCACCCTCTAGTATTTCTTACAACTCTTCACTATTGTGTAATTAAATGACATTTCCATCGACGCCTTCTTTAATAAAAGATTCAATGTTTTCTTATCCTTGAATGTTTGTCCTACACAAAGATTGGTGTCGTCCGAGAAAGAGTGGCTTCCTTGTGGTCCGAACTGCCCGTCCCCACCTTCTCCATAATTCTCTTCTTCATAAGCTTCACTATTATCCCATTCATCACTACCCATGCAATCGTATTCCATTTACGTATCATTTACTACCGGGGGTAGGGGTGGGGCTGATGTAGAATCTTCTTCCCGAGACCTTCCAACAACTTTAACCCACAATATAGGCCTGAAATTATTAGAATCAACACAACGTATGCATAATTTCATGTGTCTATCATTCCTTATGAACATTGGATAGATTTTCCCCCTCTTGTTCATCAAGTAACTAATTATCACATCGCTTTGATCACAACTTAATTCACCGCTCTCCATTACGCTTTTAACTAAATCAGCGTATAAACCGTTGCAACGAAGGGCAATGAACGTTGTATCCTTAAACGTAATTTTTCAAACCCAACATTTAGGAGTCTCCTCCCAATCATAAGAAAATATGTCACCAACAACCACATATTCTATTATAGACATGATATACCTCGATGATAAAATCTAATAAATCTAAAGAGTAGTTTATGAGTCTAGACTTAATAGACTGTAGTCGTCTTCTTCTTAGCTATTTTTCGTATAATACCTGATCTCGCCTTTTCTGACGACCACCAAAATAATCCAACAGATTACAGCTTAGAAACAACCTAAGGAGTGTTGGAATGTTGTCATTAAGCCAAGAATCGATTTCAAAATGTGGGACTTATTTTCAAGTTTTTTGTATGGAAATGGATGAAAATTTGGGACCGAAAATATGAGAAAATGGCTTAAAACAATGGAAGTAATGTCACTATCCGGTGGATGCCGGAAAAATCAACGAAAAATGACCCAAAACTTAAGGAAATGGAAGAAAAACCGGGTGGTTGGTAGTAGATTGATTGAGAAGCTTAATAATAGTAGAGGGACTAACGTGTACATTTTTCAACTTGAGTGCTAGAGTTGTCATTTATTTTTGGGAACCCATTAAGGTGTCCATTTTCACAATTTTGCAAAACTTGTGTCCAAATGTCAAAAAGCACCTTGAATCTCACCTACCACAAAAGTTAGAAGACTAGGAAATTTCACATTGAATATATTTAATCCAAGTTAAGTTCCCCCAAAATGTACTTTATTTTCATAAATAATGGGTGCGTAATAGACATAAAACACCAATTCTTTAGCAAAAAGAATTGGATGCTCATATACAATTAGATTATCTGATTATAAAACAAGAAATTTCGAGACCAATCAACCCCCCAGCCCCACCCCCTACCCCACACACAAAAAACGCTCCCTAGGAAAATAGGGAATAGGAACCCAGGTGAACTAGCTGTAATAATAAGCAAAGAGTGAATGCTTTGAGGGACTTTGTGGCTAAGGTGACGGGGTCAAGTCCTATGCCCAACGAATCAAGACTAGTATTCAAGTGGAGAACGATAGAGGATTGGGCCCATCACTCCCGAGTTTCAAAGGTTGCGGTTGGTCTTAAGGAAATTAAAAATGAAAATTCTAAGATCGCATAGGAAAAGAATTACATTGTCAATCAAATTTAGAGTGATGAAAGGTGAGTTTTTTCCACTATGAAGAAAAACCCACCTGGTTAACTAGAACAACACGCTTTTGAATCCATTTATAAATTGCAGGTTCTACATTTACGTAATAAATTAGCTGATGAAATAAAAGCGTATAGAAGACTGTACCAATAAATTGTTGGATTTGAAATCGAGACTTTTAATGGTCTGCTCTTCTCTCCTCGTGTTCGAAACTGACCCCAAAGTTGGGTATTCCTTCCTGAGAGGACACTAATCAAAACTAAAGAAATAATGTTGATTGTTCAACAACATGCTGACCTCAATCTCGACTTAGAATAATCAAACGCCCATCACGAGTCACATAGGCACCCCCACCAGGTAGCTAAAAAGTATGGAAAGATTGCTACTTTGCAGCAACCAAATCAAGGATTCACAAATTCTAATATGTTCTAGTAAATTGATAAAAGAAACTTATCTAAGTACTAACTCACGACTGTTGTATCCTAGTTCAAACATCCTCAAATTGAGTACAAAGGGCCATGACAATGCTGAAAAACTAATTCAACATCTTAGCAAGGGATTGCTCCGTTGCTTCAATCGATCAAGGTTTCACAAATTCATATGTGTCCTAGTAAATTGATAAAAGAATCTCTCCAGATCCTCAAATTGAGTACAAATGATCACCTACAATGCTGAAAAATTATTTCAACAACTCAGCAGCTAAAAAGTATGAAAAAGATTGCTCCGTTCATACAACCAAATCGACCCTCGTGAGGGCCCTTAGTAGGAGAGGGAGGGGACAATAAGAATATTTCAAAAACCTTACTTGAAAGATAAGAAATACCATGAATACAACCTCAGGTATTGCAAATACAGAATAACATGTTTTGCAAAGTAAATCAGATGAACAAATTAAGAATTGAAAATCAGGTAGAAAATCATTTTAAGCCAATCAAGAAGGAAACATTAACATTGAATTTATCCACAAGTGTTAGGCTATTTCAAACGCATTAAAGAACTTACACAACTTCACAAATGTGTATAACATAAATCAATAAACGGCTCCCGACTGCAGTCACTTTGAACACACAAGTCTAAAATAAAAAGATGATTTAAATAACATTAACAAAACAAAGAGGAATGACAAAGGTAAGACGAGAAGGAAAACACTTCAAATAAAATAGCAAGAATCAACTTTCCGTAATATAATTTTTCTTGAGAGAAGGACAACATACCTGATTCTTGAGTAGCTTCTTCATCTTTAGTCATTTCACAGGTTGAACCATCCCCACAACAAGGACAAGCCCCTTCTGCTCTTTGTCTTTGTAAAAAACTCTCAAGAACTAGAATAAAAAGTAGATGCCAAAGAGATAATATGACAAAGGAAGGAAAAGAAGAGATAGAGATGACATGACGAATGAAGGAAAACATGAGATAGATTTTAAGAGCAGTTATGGGAAAATGTAGCTAGAGTACTTGTAGTATACCTGTCAAATGGGTCGGGCTGACCCGACCCAGCCTGACCCACTTACAAAAATCAGCCCGATTTGACCCGGACTAGTCCCGGGCCGGTTTATTTTTGGTTTTGGGCTTGATTAATTCGGCCCAGATCAAACTCGGTCCAGGCCTGCCGGTTAACCGGCTCGAAATCTGCCCGGTAAATTTCTTTTTTTTTGAATAAACGAACGGACTAATTTACTATAAAGTATTATTAGATTATTAAATTAAGTAGCATATGTTTTATTTAAAGAAGTACATATATTTTATATGTGTACGTATATATTGAATGATACGTATATATATATATATATGTTCTATAGACGTATATATTTAACGTAAATATGTTTTATAAATTAATATATAACTATGTATAGTGTGTGTATATATTGTAGTATATTTGATTTAAAGTAGTACATATATACTGAATGCAATTTATATATGTGTATATATCTTCTACAGACATATATATTTAACGTATATATGTATACATGTTTCATAAATTAGTGTATAACTTTATATATAGTGTGTGTATATATTATAGTATATATATATTGTAGTATATTTTATTTAAAGAGTATGTATATATTGAATGGTATGTATATATATGTCTATATCTTCTATCGACGTATATATTTAACGTATACATGTGTATGTGTTTTATAAATTAGTATATAACTATATATATAGTGTATGTATATATTGTAGTATTTTATTTGAAGTAGAACGTATATATTGAATGGTACATATATATGTATATATCTTCTATAGACGTATATATTTAACATATACATGTCTATACATTTTATAAATTAGTATATAACTATATATTTAGTGTATGTATATATTCTAGTATATATATTGTAGTATATTTTTATTTAAAGTGGTAAGTATATATTGAATGATACGTATATAAGTGTGTATATCTTCCATAGATGTATATATTTAACGTATACATGTGTATATGTTTTATAAATTAGTGTATAACTATATATATAGTATGTGTATATATTGTAGTATATATATATTGTAGTATATTTTATTAAAAATAGTACATATTTATTGAATGGTACGTATATATGTGTATATATCTTCTAGAGACGTATTTTTTAACGTATACATGTATATATGTTTTATAAATTAGTGTATAACTTTATATATAGTGTGTGTATATATTTTAGTATATTTTATTTAAAGTAGTACGTATATATTGAATGGTACGTATATATGTATATATATCTTCTATAGACATATATATTTAACGTATACATGTGTATATTTTTTATAAATTAGTATATAACTATATATATATAGTGTGTGTATATTGTAGTATATAAATTGTAGCATATTTTATTCAAAGTAGTACGTATACATTGAATGGTACGTATATATGTGTATATATCTTCTACAGACGTATATATTTAACGTATACATGTGTATATATTTTATAAATTAGTGTATAACTATATATATATATATATATATATATATATATGTATATTGTGTGTGTGTATTGTAGTATATATATATGTAGTATATTTTATTTAAAGTAGTACGCATATATTGAATGGTACGTATATATGTGTATATATCTTCTATAGACGTATATATTTAACGTATACATGTATATATGTTTTATAAATTAGTATATAACTATATAGTGTGTGTGTGTGTATTGCAGTATATATATTGTAGTATATTTTATTTAAAGTAGTACGTATATATTTAATGGTACGTATATATGTGTATATATCTTCTATTGACGTATATATTTAACGTAGACATGTGTATATGTTTTATAAATTAGTGTATAACTATATATATAGTGTGAGTATATATTGTAGTATCTTTTATTTAAAGTAGTACATATATATTGAATGATACGTATATATGTCTATATCTTCTATAGACGTATATATGTAACGTATACATGTGTATATGTTTTATAAATTAGTATATAACTATATATATAGTATGTGTATATTTTGTAGTATATATGTTGTAGTATATTTTAATTAAAGTAGTGCGTATATATTGAATGGTACGTATATATGTATATATATTCTATAGACGTATATATTTAACGTATACATGTATATATATTTTATAAATTAGTGCATAACTATATATAGTGTGTGTGTATATTGTAGTGTATATATATATATATTATTGTATATTTTATTTAAAATAGTACATACATATTGAATGGTACGTATATATGTGTATATATCTTCTATAGACGTATATATTTAACGTATACATGTGTATATTTTATAAATTAGTATATAACTATATCTATAGTGTGTGTATATGTTGTAGTATATATATATGTTGCAGTATATATTTTATTTAAAGTAGTACATATATATTGAATGGTACATATATATGTGTATATATCTTCTATAGACGTATATATTTAACGTATACATGTGTATATGTTTTATAAATTAGTATATAACTCTCTCTCTCTCTCTCTATCTCTATCTATCTATCTATCTATATATATATATATATATATATATATATATATATATATTTATATTGTAGTATATGTTTTATTTAAAGTAGTACGTATAGTCGTATATATTGAATGTTATGTATATATGTATAATTGTGTATATGTCTATATATTTTTTTTATTCTAATGTAGTATATAGTTTATATATATTGTTTAACGTATTTAAAATGTATATAGGTGGGTATATATAGTGTATATAGAAAAAAATTAATTTTTGACCGAATTTAGGTGGATTAGATCGGGTTGAGCTAAGTGGACCGGTTCAGGGTTGTTTTAAAACATTTTACTGTTGAACCCAAATCCCACTCGGCCCACTTAACTACAACCCAGACCGACCCAACCCACAATCCAACTAAACTTAATAGGACGATTCCGAATTGACCCGGCCCGACCCACTTAACACCCTTAACTTGTAGCTAGATTACTAGCTACAATGGAAAATACTGTAAAGTAATGATCATTATGGGAAAAAGTGTGCAAAAACTTATCAGTTACTTTTGTTACGTTATAAATGGTTCTTTGAAACACTCTCTTCATTCCAAAGTATTCATCCCAAAATTTTTAATTTGATTGGTTATTTTACTTATCTTTTTTCATTAATCAAGAAGAGATAAATTTTTTTTTTCATGTTTTACTCTTTGCATTAATTACTTTTTCTCTAAATTAAAATATAAACATAATTTAATAGCAATACTATGATAAACTAGCTATGTTATTAATTATTTTTCTCAATCAATGTGCCGTATCAATTTAGGATGGGGGAAATACTATTATTCTCTCGATCACAATTTGTTTGATCATGAAAATAATAAGTAATTTTTCACGATTTATTTTAAAATTTTATAAGAGAAATAAGAGTGAAAATAATTTTCACTAGAGTGAAAAAAGTTCTTATGGTTACTTAGTATCAACCCAATATACTTACTCTCGTCTTTTTAATTTACTAGTTTAACTGCATGTGTCTCACATGTGTAGCGTTTGATTATTTAAAATTAAGTGTTTTTGTTTATTGTGGAGATTTTATGAAGTGTAAAAAGTTCAAATCAATTTTAAAAAATCGTTCACGCTTTAATATAATAATATAAACATAAACATATATTTTGTCATAAGCACATATATATTTTACCACCAGAAGTTCTAAGTAATTAATATATCGTCGCTTTTGCGTTTGTCATATAGTACCTCTTTTACTTACTATCGAGGGCTAAAGTAGACACATCAATTTGAATAATATTTGTGGTATAATTTTTTTTTCTTTTCTATATTTTAAACTTTTCCTTGTTTTTAAAGTCAAATCCTTATAAAATCATTGGTAGCATTTTTATTATGTACTTAAGACTTTTAAAAATATGGTACTTATTAAATTTTTCTTATTCTAACACTTAATATTTATTTTTAGATTTTTCAAATCTTCTTAAAATCAAATTTAGTTGATTTAGAGTTTTTAAACTAATGAAAAAATATTAATTGTAATTAATTCAGATAACTTTTAATAAGGAAAGGTTTTACCATAAATATATTTGATTAATTTTTTAGAAAGAGACTTTCATTTTCAATCTCCTATTTCTTTTCTTTTATTTTATTTTTTTTTTGAAATTTTTGAATTTTCTAAAAAAAAATAATAGATTATCTCTTTTTCTAACCGATAAAAAAAATAGAAAAATCAATATTAGATCGAATTTATTTTTCTTCGATCCGTGGAAAGATATACTCTGGAGTTTTAGATTGATTTATATGAAATATGAAAAAAAAGAATCGCGTGGTCCTAAACTAAATTTACTTCACTAAGTTGCACCCAAGAATACAATTTCAATCATCAAAATCTAAATAAAACAACGGATGAAGAAGAAGGAAAGAAACTAAAGAAATAGAAATAAAAAGATGAATAGCAGCCATGGTTCTTAGCTATTCCTTCCATTCGAAGACAAAAAAAAAAATATTCTTTTAAAGTTTTCTGCAGTAAACCTAGGATGTGTAGTCTAATAGAAAATAAACGAATCCAGATTCATAAGAACATGAAACATAAATATCTATAGTATATTATATTAAAAGTGGAAAAATTCTGAGAAAAATGATTTAAACTTTTTATTCTTTATTAAAAATTTTCACTATAGATAAAATCGTTTTTCACCTTTTTTTAATTAAATTATTAAAATACTAAATATTAACTATAATAAATACATTTCAAATTAAATGAAAAAGGTTTTCTTATTAATTATAGTTAAATTCCTAAACTTATGGTAATTTTTATTTATGGTATTTTTTTTCCTTAAATTCTCCAATTTGTCCCCAAAAATAGGCTCCTTCATCGTAGTAGCAAATTCAATTATAGTTAATTTTTTACATTTATGGTAAATAGTCTTCTTCATAGTATGATCAAATAGGACTCCTTATAAGATTTGTAGTCCATGAGATTTTTAGGGGTCTTTATTATTTCTTTTTTAGTAGAAGATTCATCACAAAAACATCTACTCTTTTTTGTCTCGCTTTGCTCCGTTCTTAATTAGTTTTCCTTATCAATAATTCATGTTTGTGTCACACCCTTTTTTACGCGTACTCCAAAATATTGGAATATTTTTAAAGTTCGAAAGAGTTTTATTATTTTTAGTGACAAGAAATGAAAAATTGTTCCAAAAAAAAGGATTATTTGTATTTTTATTCAGAATCGCCACTTGGCATAATCCGGTGTGCCAAGTCACTTTTGGAAAATCCCTTTTTCGAAACCAATTGACTCTTAAACCGGTCTGCACACAGAGATTCCGGCTAAGGAATTCTGTTGACCGAGGGGGAAGGTGTTAGGCACCCCTCGATCCCGTGGTTCGACCACGGTCGCTTGGTGGAGTGTATCGACTATTTTGGCATTATGAAGTGTATAAACCACAGAAAAAGCACACAAAAACAATCAAACAAAAATAAAACAAAACAAACCGAAATGTAAGTCCAGTCCAATTATTACAACCCGAAAATAGAAAAGAACTGAAAATAAACCTACGCTAATCCTAAACTAATGCTCTACCCGATGCCTCGGGCCTTCATCACGAACGTCCTCCGGGTACAAGGTACTTTGGGGCATCACCCGAATAAATCTATACAAATCCTTCGGGGCATTCCCTGGCCAAATGAGTACAATTTAAACTTTTCGTGCAATAAAATAACATCACTATATAAACTCCCATGACTTAACCCTTCCTTATGTCTACAAAGCCTCTAGGACATATATACATGACATAACTAGGGTCAGGACAAACCCCCGCCCACACATGACTCATGTACAATAACAAAACATAAGGAACTGACTCGGAAAGCTCCGAAGCAAACTGGAGCTCACCAACAATAGCTGTACGACCCGACTCCTATCTATGTTGTGAATGAGCTAAAGTACCTGTTCCTGCAGCATGAAATGCAGGTCCCCCGTGAGGGACGTCAGTACGAAATATGTACTGAGTATGTAAAGCTGTAGATAATCATATGTGATATGGGGGATCAAGAAAATCATACACATGTGAATAAATCATAATAGAAGTGAACCACACTTCATAAACACTTTTAGGATCATGTACATTATCATTAATCTGAATTGGGTTCTTGAATTCAAACACATTTGTGGAACGGTATACATTCGTTCATTTCATTCTTTACAATTATCATTCGCCATTACCTCCTCCTCCCGAACCTCCAACCACCTAACAATAATCAATATTGTATCGTACTGTGACCATTAGGCTGCCCCAGTACATATCAACTGGGATCGACCCATGCTAGGATTATGCCCCTGGGATACCACCCATAAACACATAAATAGGGATCGACCCATGCTAGGCTTATGCCCCTGGGATACCACCCACACGTATATCAAGTAACACACATAAGAGATCTTTCCAATAACTTAGTTTAAAAGCTTTTGAGATTATTACATTAGTGTTCATGCCAATATAGTACCTTTGGAACAACCATACATCAATAGGAATCAAGAAATAGACCTTCTATACAATAACGATGTAATAAGGACTCATTGGTACATCAACAATGTATTTCAGAATCATCAATATCACAATAATGAAATATGAGCCTTTTGGTATATCAATGAAACATTTTGACACTTTATAGAACGGAAACAACTTCGTTGGTAATGTAGAACAATACATGTTTTTGGACAACCTCGGAATCTTACTTGATGAAACATTGGTGTTTTCATGCCAAAGAACATTGTTAGAGTATGCTTTACACACCTCGTCGTAGATTCGGATACTAATTCAACACAACTTCCCGCCTTTACAAATCACTTATCTACAATGAAATGTTTGGCATCTAGTATAAGCAACCCAACACCACAATTCTCTTCCATAATTCCATACAACCAATATTTGCAAAACATTCCAAAAACCAACTTGAACAATAGGTTTATGTGTATATATATATATATAATCATCATTTCAATACCACATCATCACACCAAATCCTTTCACAATTCATCGTAATCCAACCATGCACAAGAATGATCCAACATCATTTCCAATCATCTTTCAACAACAATCAAATAACATACTTCTTATGCTCACATGCATATATATATATATATACATATCCATATAAATAACACCAACATAATTTACATCCTTACCATAAAATGGCCCTTTTGATTTTGAAGTCCTGTTGGCCCAAATAAGGGGTGCTTCTCGAAGCCCTTGAGACGGTGAACACAACTACGGAATCAATTTGGATTTTCTACGGTTGAATCACAAGATAATTGGAGTTGAACTTAGGCTAGGGTTTCCTTATTCTTCAATAATTTGGATAAAAATGATGGATATGAGGCTAAGTGTATGTATATAAAGACCAATTTTCGTCCATGAGGTGATGGAAAATGACCATATTGCCCTTTAAATTTTAAGTAAGTCCGAATCTGTCCATGGTGGACTGTTTTGATAGGCTAAAGTAAATCGGTCATAACTCTTTGCTCCGATATCGGATTTGGGTGAAATTGGTATTGTTGGAAAGATAATTC
The DNA here is from genome assembly GCA_030864225.1 of Capsicum baccatum var. pendulum. Lineage (NCBI taxonomy): Eukaryota > Viridiplantae > Streptophyta > Magnoliopsida > Solanales > Solanaceae > Capsicum > Capsicum baccatum. The sequence goes on from CM061550.1 coordinate 81,152,301, forward strand.
AAAGGGATTTCATTTCATATAAAGTAGGCCACCCAGTTCGTTCAGATATTGGATTTGGCTGAAACCAATTGCATTGGAAAGAAGACTCAAAGATCTTTATTTTGATAGGTGGTAGCTCTCCCAGTTCATTATATTGAGGGAGTTATGATCGTTCAAAGTCGACCCAAAAAACTGGCAGGCCTCAGTAGTTTGAATTTCCTGCACATTTACTGTTCACAATTATCCTGGCCGCCGTTTTATAGTTTCGAACGTGCTCGATTATATCTGAAACTTATCCGTTTTTGGAAACCTTTATATCGTTGGAAAGCTTATTCAATAAACTTCGTATGGAACCATCGACGGGAAAATTCCGGTATCAATAAAGTCGATTTCCATACACATATAATCAAACTATACACTTGAAACCATCTCAAAATAATCAATACTCATATATACCTAACTTAGGATCAATACATATACTCCGACACATATAACCATGGCTAATGCACATAATTAAGTATGGGGTGTTACACATTCCAACAAAATATTTATTTCTAAATTTTGCCTACCCGACCCTACGATTACCTACCCACTTGACCAATTATGATACTATCCCATAGTCAGTGATGAATTAAAACAAACAACCTTCAACTTATTTGATTATCAATTTTTCAATCCCGACCCCCAAATCAACAAGTTTAATCCTCAAGCCATGGTTAACAAATTTTCCGATTATCAAACATTTTTCAAAAGTCTAAAATCAACTTCAAACATATACATCCAACGAAGATTCAAACTTAGACATACAAGTCATCCACACCAACAATTAATAATTTTTGCTCAAAATATTCACAGCCACACCACAAACTTATGACATTAACCAATTTCAAGATAAAAGAGTAGAGCCAAGAGATGGACCTTCGAAGAACAAATTTGTTGATAATAATAATGTTTAAGAGAACCCGGACTTGGAATCCCGAATAGAGAACCTCAACGGTGAAACCAAATCCAAACTTGATAGCACAAAAATGGAAACTCCAAACTAACCACAATGAACCGATCGAGGCAAAACAGAAAACAAATCCTTGAACCAGTATGAAGACCGATGAACGAACCTAGAAAAATCGCAACTCAAAGAATAATCAACCAAAACCCCTGTAAGGAAAACCCGAAACGAAACCAAAATCACTGATTTCAAACTAAGCTAACGCAACTTGCCGGAATTGAGGTCAGATTATCACTTTTCTACCACACCGGATCTCCAGCCAACCTGACAGTCAACGAAATAGCTTTTCTGACTAGATTTCACTGGAGAAAAAAAAAGAAACAGTAGCTCCGTCCGTTCTCTCGCTCTCTTCGTCACTACTGGTCGAAAAAACAGTACCACCAGCTCTTTCTCTCTCACTCTATCCAGATCTCTCTCTTTCCATTTCTCTCTCACTTCGGCCAGATCTCTCTCTCTCCGTTGCTCTCTCCGATCTCTATTTTTTAGGTGCATGTGTGCGTGTGATGTTCTGTGTAGAAGATGAGAGTAGAATGGTCTTCCATGAGATTTGGTGCATGCGATGTATATGTATGTTGTTCTTCAACGGAGTCCCTAAGAATATGTGATGGTGTTTCTGTATATGAATGTGAGCCAAAAAAAAAAAATGATGCCCCTTTTTTTTGTCCAGCAGAAGATAAGATCCCCCCCGTTTTGTCGTGTCCCTCCTATATATATCCAAAAATGCATATTAAGATATACATATGTGTATACGTGGGACCTCCTGTGCCAATTGTTGTTGATTGCAAATTGGAGTGGGTATGGGTTGTTAGAATGGATAAAATTTGTTAGTTGGTTGTTTTGTCCTTTTGTGCGGAGGTTATTATATGAGGTAGTACACATGGTAAGACGAGGGTAAAAATGGATAACTTTGGTCTTCTGGAGGGACAAAATTAGGCGTCTACATCATGCCCCCTTTGAATGTAAACACGCAGTGTTTTCAGACAAAGAAGTAGACAACAAGATAGAATTTTGTCCCGACCATTATTTAAAGGAAGAAACAGAAGAAAGAAGGACTATCAGGTTTTGAATCAGAACAGCCTACCCAACCAAGTTACGAGAGGATCGAGTGACAAGCATCTCAACTCTTGGAAGGCGGTGGACTATACCGAGTTGGAGAGTCGAGTGAGGTTCCGTCAAGGTTCCGGTCCGCGGCTCTGTTATTACATCAAAATGAAAATTACAAGTTAAAACATAAATGAAATTACAGAAATCCTATCTATACAGCATCTATTGGCTCTTGACTCGACTTTCATCACCCTATTCTTTAAGCGGGCTCCCGGCTTGCAATTTCTTTCACCTTGTTACTTGACTTTCAATTACTTTGCTTTGTTGCTTGACTTTTTTGTTTCTTCACCCCCTTTATCCAGGCGGGCTCCTGACTTGCTATTTTATCACCCTGTTCTTCAGGTGGGCTCCTGACTTGCTACTTCATCACCCTGTTCTTCAGGCGGGCTCTTGAAATCCAAAATTAAAACTAGAACGAAAATTATCTCAAATAAAATTATACTAATGTAGTACTTCATTTTTGAAAACATTGTCTCATTTTCAGGAGAGTCCTGAACATAAAGTAAAATCCCATTTTTCAGGAGGGTCCTGAGCAGAAAGCAAGATTCTCATTTTTCAGGAGGGTCCTGAGCAGAAAGTAAAATCACTAAATAGAAAGTAAAATCCCATTTTTCAGGAGGGTCCTGAACATAAAGTAAAATCCCATTTTTCAGGAGGGTCCTGAACAGAAAGTAAAATCCCATTTTTCAGGAGGGTCCTGAACAGAAAGTAAAATCCCATTTTTCAGGAGGGTCCTGAGCATAAAGTAAATTCACCAAACAGAAAGTAAAATCCCATTTTTCAGGAGGGTCCTGAACAGAAAGTAAAATCCCATTTTTCAGGAGGGTCCTAAGCATAAAGTAAATTCCCATTTTTCAGGAGGGTCCTAAGCAGAAAGTAAAATCCCATTTTTCTGGAGGGTCCTGAGCATAAAGTAAATTCACTAAACAGAAAGTAAAATTCCATTTTTCATGAGGGTCCTGAACAGAAAGTAAAATCCCATTTTTTAGGAGGGTCCTGAGCATAAAGTAAATTCATCGAACAAAAAGTAAAATCCCATTTTTCAGGAGGGTCCTGAATAGAAAGTAAAAACATTTAAATAGAAAGTAACGTCCCATTTTTTAGGAGGGTCCTGAACAGAAAGTAAAATCACTGAACAGAAAGTAAAATCCCATTTTTCAGGAGGGTCCTGAACAGAAAGTAAAAATATCTAAACAAAAAGTAAAGTCCCATTTTTCAGGAGGGTCCTAAACAGTAAGTAAAATATCTAAACAGAAAGTAAAGTCCCATTTTTTAGGAGGATCCTGAATAGAAAGTAAAATCACTGAACAGAAAGTAAATCCCATTTTTCAGGAGGGTCCTAAACAGAAAGTATAATCCCATTTTTCAGGAGGGTCCTGAACAGAAAGTAAAATCCTTGAACAGAAAGTAAAATCTCATTTTTCAAAGTAAAATCCCATTTTTCAGGAGGGTCCTGAACAGAAAGTAAAATGCCCATGGATGTGCATTTCCAATGGTATCTGAATCAAGTGAAATGAATTTGCCCCTGTTTTAATCAAAGAAAAATTTGTCAGTTAAAAACCTAGTGGTGGTTTGCAGATCTTGGCTTCTCAGGTGTCTGCCCTAGCACTTGTTCCTTTCATCTTTATTCCAAATTTCTAACACTTGCCCTGTCATGCCGCATCATTGACTCGGACCCTTATTGAGGGGAAGTGAGTTCTGACTTGAACAATGTGTTTCTATTTTACCATGCCCCTGAGGTGCACTCTTTTCCAAATCTGAATATTTTTATGAATCCAGTAGCCTGTTGGTTGATAGACTTCCTTTGCTTGTTGAATTATGATCCTATTTCTCCCTGCGTTGTTCCTTGGCTTTTCCTCACATAATTGGAAAGACTGGTAGTAAATTTTGAAATTCTTTCTCGCTTATTTTTGACACAGACTTGACTTAAAATGTAAAGCAAAGATGGTGACTTTTATTTTTGATAAATGACATAAAAAGACAAAAAGCATGAATATGTAAATGAAAGAAAAGGGCAATGTCCCATATTCAAAAAGAAAACTTATCTGAATACGACAACCAACTCCAATGAGCATGACATGCATTTTGAATTGAGCTGCCTGATCTTCCTATCCAAACTCCCCATTTGATGTTTAGTTTGTACCTTTGCCTCTGAGCCGCTTCTTCAAATCCATCGGACTCATATATCACATTCGATTGATGACATCTTAAAATACTTTTGCGAACAAATCTCTTTCTTCTCACTTTTCGCTTTTCTCTTGAACTCGCCATCGCCTTACGGTGCCCGTGAGGGTTTTCACCAATAACACTCTCTCATTTTATTTTCTCTCAACTCCGATCGCCTTATGGTGCCTGGGAGGGTTTTCACCAATAAGACTCTCTCATTTTTATTTTCCTTTTCTAATTTTTTGTGCTGAAGGAGATAAGTGGTACTTCACAATGTATCATCATATGCATTGCATGCTTACCCTTAACATTATCAAAAATTGATCTGAAGGACTTTCTTTGGTTGTAACTTGGCTTTTGGTTAAAGTTAGACAAAATGGTAAGAGGCTCAAATGATACTTGAAGTGAGGGTGGGACTTACAACTTTTGAAATCGACTCAAACAACACATTAACTCATGCCCCAGTTTTGTTGACTGGGTGAATCTTAAAATTTTATTTGGTTGGACCGAGCCCGAAATAGGGCAGCCTACGTATCTCACTCCCGAGAGAGGAGAATCAGGTCGCACGTAGTTCCATCAGCTTGTTCTTTGTTTTGATTTGATTTTGATTCTGATTTTTTCCTTTTCTTTTTTTCTCTTTTTTTTTTATATATATTCGAACTCTTTCTTTTGTTCTTATTTTCTTGACATTTATCTTTGACTCCATTTTGATTCCAAAAGAGGGGTATGAAATAAAAGTAAAACGAAGCTCAAATGGGTAAACAAGTGATGACACAATGCTTGGATAGAAGAATAAAATGCCTTCATCATATCAATCTTCAAAAATGCAAGTACTAATCATGCAATAAAATCAACAAAGGATCAAATATCATACGTAATATCTTTTGACCGCATCAGCATTGATAGCCATTTCTGCCATTTTGACTTTAATATCTGTCAAATATAAGGCTCCATTGGGCAATACTTTCTTCACAACAAAAGGACCTTGCCAGTTAGGGGAGAACTTGCCTTTCGCTTCAACCTAATGAGGAAGGATACGTCTCAATACCAACTGACCAACTTCAAAATTTCTGGGATGGACCTTTTTGTTATACGCTCGAGCCATCCTCCTCTGATACAACTGGCCATGACACACAGATGTTAGTCTTTTTTCTTCAATCAAACTCAAATGTTCCAATCGGGTTCTTACCCATTCATCATCATCAATCTCTGCTTCTGCAATGACTCGAAGAGAGGAAATTTCAACTTCTGTAGGGATGACTGCTTCTGTCCCATACACCAATAAATATGGAGTTGCCCCTGTTGAAGTACGAACAGTGGTGCGATAACCCAGCAATGCAAATGGCAACTTTTCATGCCACTGTCTAGACCCTTGTACCATTTTTCGCAGTATCTTCTTTATATTCTTATTAGTGGCTTCTACAGCACCATTGGACTTTGGGAGATATGGGGTATAATTTCGATGTGCGATCTTAAACTGTTGACATACCTCTTGCATCAAATGACTATTGAGATTGGCGGCATTGTCTGTAATGATTATCTTAGGAATTCCAAATCTACAAATGATATTGGCATGAACAAAATCTACCACAGCCTTCTTTGTCACTGACTTGAAAGTTACTGCTTCTACCCACTTTGTGAAGTAGTCAATGGCTACCAAAATGAATCTATGCCCAATTGATGCCTTTGGCTCAATCGGTCCAATCACATCCATTCCCCAAGCTACGAATGGCCAGGGAGCGGCCATTGCATGCAATTCAACAAGAGGAGAACGTATCAGATCACCGTGTACCTGACATTGATGACACTTACGAACAAATTGAATAGAATCCCTTTCCATAGTAAGCCAGTAATAACCTGCTCGAAGAATCTTCTTTGACAAGACATGACCGTTCATATGTGACCCGCATACTCTAGAGTGTATTTCAACCATGATTACCAAGGCTTCTTTTGCATCTACACACCTTAAGAGTCCCAGATCTGGGGTCCTTTCATACAAGATTCCCCCACTTAAGAAAAATCCACTAGCCAAACGCCTAATGGCCCTCTTTTGATCGTTGGTGGCATATGTTAGGTATTCTCCTAACTAAATGTACCGCTTAATATCCAAGAACCAAGGTTATCCATCGAGCTCTTCTTCAACCATATTACAATAAGCATGCTGATCACGACTCTGTATATGTACTGGATCGATGTAAGCTTTGTCAGGATATTGGAGCATTGAAGACAAAGTGGCTAAAGCATCAGCAATTTCATTACGAATCCTTGGAATATGCCTAAATTTCACTAACACAAACCGTTGACATAGCTCCTGCAAGCATTGTCGATATGGGATGAGCTTCAAATATCGCGTCTCCCAATCGCCTTGAATTTGATGGACGAGCAAATCTGAATCTCCCAACACCAATAATTCTTGAACTCCTATATCAATAGCTAACCTCAAACCAAGAATGCAGGCTTCATACTCTGCCATATTGTTAGTACAGTAAAATCGAAGTTGTGCTGTTATCGAGAAATGTTGTCCCGATTCAGAGATAAGGACCGCACCTATTCCAACTCCTTTCATATTGATAGCTCCATCAAAAAGTAAATTCCAACCAGGATCAGGATCTACAACACCTTCATCGATACACGACACTTCTTTATCAGGAAAATATGTCTTTAATGGCTCATACTTTTCATCGATGGGATTTTCACCAATATGATCTACCAAAGTTTAGGCTTTCATAGCGGTTCGAGTCACATATACAATGTCGAACTCGGTAAGTAATATTTGCCACTTTGCCAAATGACCCGTTGGCATAGGCTTCTGAAAGATATACTTCAAAGAATCCATGCGGAATATGAGATAAGTAGTATAGGATGAGAGACAACGCTTCAAATTCTGTGCCACCCAAGTTAGGGCACAACACGTCCTTTCAAGAAGAGTATACCTGGCCTTATATGCGGTGAACTTCTTGCTAAGATAATAAATAGCCTGCTCCTTCTTGCCTGTGACATCATGTTGACCCAGGACACAGCCGAAAGAATTGTCCATGACTGATAAATATAAAATCAAAGGCCTGCCAGGATCTGGGGGTACCAGCACGTGTGGATTTGACAGATATCTCTTGATTCGATCGAACGCTTCCTGACATTCTTCAGTCCATTTTACCGTAGCACTCTTTTTCAACAACTTGAATATGGGCTCACAAGTGGTCGTGAGTTGAGCAATAAACCTGCTAATGTAGTTCAGTCTACCGAGCAAACTCATTACCTCCGTTCTATTCTTAGGCGGGGGCAAATCCTGAATGGCTTTGATTTTCGAGGGATCTAATTCAATTCCCTGATGGCTGACTACAAACCCCAACAGCTTTCCAGACGGAACTCCAAATACACATTTTGCCGGGTTGAGTTTGATATTATACCTGCGAAGCCTTTCAAAGAACTTTCTCAAATCTTTTACACGGTCGGCCTGACTTTTTGACTTAATAATCACATCAACCACATAGACCTCAATCTCCTTATGCATCACGTCATGAAACATAGTGTTCATGGCTCTCATATATGTTGCTCCAGCATTCTTCAAACTGAATGGCATCACTCGATAACAATAAGTTCACCATGGTGTGATAAAAGACGTCTTCTCCGCGTCTTCATCATCCATAATGATCTGGTGATATCTGGTATAGCAATCCACAAAAGAGGCAACCTCGTGTTTAGCACAGTTGTCTAGCAAAATATGGATATTGGGCAGTGGAAAATCATCTTTCGAACTTACTCTGTTCAAATCACGATAATTAACACACACTCGAATTTTACCATCTTTCTTTGGTACGGGAACAACATTGGATAACCACATGGGATAGCGAGCCACTCGAATTACTTTGGCCTCAAGTTGTTTCATGATGTCCTCTTTAATTTTAATACTTACATCCATTTTAAACTTCCTCAACTTCTGTTTGACAAGAGGTAATGTGGGATCAGTTGGCAATTTGTGAGCCACTAATTCAGTGCTTAAATCCGGCATATCATCATAAGACCATGCAAAAACAAACTTATAATCCATTAATGCTTGAATCATTTCATCTTTTATCTGGGGAAAAACATGTACATTGATTTTAGTTTCCCTAACATCTTCTTGATCCCCTAGATTTATTGGCTCAGTCTCATTCAAATTAGGATTCGGTTTGTCTTCAAATTGTTCCAACTCTTTGCTTATTTCTTCTAGTGCTTCTTTTTCATCATATTCCCCATCCGGCTCCATTACATCTGGATTAGTTTGGATTTTAAGATCAGGCTGAAAATTCCACATGCATGTCATGTCATTAGAATCAGCATAAAGAGAACTGTGTAAGAAAGAAAACAAAAATATATTAGACACAAAATAAAAGGGACATTGCATTTCATTAAATAAAAGATAGAAGGGTTTGAACATAGACACCAACATATCATAAACAAACTAAAATCCGAATTACAACCTTGAAATAACTCGGGTAAACAGAAAGAAAAACAAAATAAACTACCAAAACTCCCTCCTAACGGGGAGAGGAGTGACTTCCCAATTATTGAGCAGAACAGCTGGACCTATGAATTGCACGTCTGCCATACTGGTACCTTCTCCTGCTTCAACCATATCAACTTCAATAAAAAGGTTCTAGAAGTCATCAACCAATTCAACTTCAGATTCCATATGCTCCGCGACATCGCTCTTAACAAATGACTCACTGAGTAGTGGTATTAGGCGAGGGAGGGACCATATTTTCTTTTTCCTTCCCTTGCCTTTCTTCAGATCTTCAGCTGTAGGATCAAATCCTAGACCAAACGTGCCCACATTCTCACTCGGACATATAGGATGAACTATACCATGCAGAGATGCTCCCAAACCTTTTCCTGGCTCAAATCCGTATTTCCAAAGTTCACTCACCATCATGATAGAAGCAGAAGACAATTGCGGTCCCGGTATAGCTTGTCATTCAGGGATACGATTCACTGGTACTGTATCAAAAATTTGATAGATGAATGTCTCCTCTACGTTATTTTCTTCAATAAGGGACAAAGGAGAATCTTTGTAGGCTAACAAATATCCTTCACCATGAATAACTACTTCTTGCATGTCATGCTCAAACTTAATCATTTGGTACAGCGTAGATGCAACCGCCTTGGCCTTGTGGATCCAGGGCCTTCCCAACAACAGATTGTAAGAGGATTCTACGTTCAATACTTGAAACTCTATGGCAAATTCAACAGGCCTATGGTCAGCATTAGTTCTATTTCGCCAATGGAATTTGATTTTACACCATCGAAATCCCTAACACATATATTGTAGGGCTTGATCCTATCAGCATCAATATTCAGTTTTTGTAAAGTAGAAATAGGGCAAATATTTGCACCTGAAGCTCCATTGATCATGAAATGAGTGACGTAGAAATCTTCACACTTCACTGTAATATAAAGGCCCCAATTATGCCTCGTACCTTCAACAGGCAATTCATCATCAGAAAAGCTGATCCGATTGACCTCAAAGATTTTTCCAGCCATTTTCTCAACCTGGTTGATTGTAATCTCCCTTGGAACATATGCTTCATTCAATACCTTCAGCAAAACATCACGATGCTCCTTGGAGTGCAACAACAAAGATAAAAGGGAAATTTGAGCAGGGGTTTTCTTCAGCTGGTCTAATGCTGAATACTCTGGTAATTTCATCTTTTTCAAAAAAATTTCGGCTTCCTCTTCAGTGATAGGCTTTTTGACAGACGACGGTCCACTCACCGTTGGCTTGGACTTTCTTAAGATTTTAGGTACGAAACATCTTCCTGACCTAGTCAAACCTCCTACCTCATCTACATCTTCCATAACTTCTTTTCCGTGATAGGTCATCACAGTCCGCCCATAATTCTAGGGAATCCTTTTTGTATCAACTATCGAAGGTTGGGTCACTGCTTTGAGGACAATAGGCGCTGTCAGTGCTCCTTTCACCGTCAAGATGGGCTGACTCAGAGCTTCCACCACTGTTAGCTTAGGTTTATCCTGATTTGAATCAACATGTCTTCTGGCACCTTGTACTATGATCAGGGGTTTCTTTGTGCTTTCTCGGGATATATCCTCTCTCATTCCTTCCCGGCTCAATGACATTGCTTTCAAAGACTCCGCTACATTCACCGACTTTTACTCAGTGGTATGTATCTTAACAATAGGCTTATAACCCCTCAAAGACTTTTTCCTGTCATATATCAATTCTAGCATATTGGCTTCAGCATGGGTTGGGAGCGGATTCTGGTTAATATTTGGACCCTCCGGGGCCTGGACCAATATCTGATTCATGTCAATTAAATCTTGGACAGCTCTCTTTAAATGCCAGTATTTCTTGATATCATGGCCCGGCATATCAGAACAGTACGCACACCTTAAATAATAATCGAGATTCTTTGGCGATGATTTTGGAAGTCTTCCCTGAATTGGACTCAAAACCTTCAACTTTCTCAACCTATCAAACAAGCTAGCATATGACTCCCCAAGAGGTGTGAATTGATTTTTGACCGCCTTCACCTTCTTATACTCAGTCCTAGGCTAAAATCTGGGCCTAGGGGGGTTTTGGTAATTTGGTGGAGCGAATGGACGATTTTGTGGAGCTTACATGCGCCATTGCGGGTAAGAAGGGGTTTGGGCATATGGCTGCACGTTGTATACTGGGTATGGTGATGGTGGAATGGAATATAAAGGGTTTTGTGGAGGATAGTAATGGTGGGGAGGAATATATGGAGCTTGGGTGTAGACTTGGGCTTGGGATTGGGGATAGGGGTGAGGTGTTCTTTTGGGATAGGAATGGTTCCAGCTACGATAGTCGCCACGTCCTCTTTCTTATTTCTACCTCCAAATACGCCAGATCCACCTTGAATCGCTTGTGTGGTGGCTTTTAATGCGGCAAAACTCACTATTCGGCCGGTATTAATTCCATCCTCTATCAACTCCCCCATTTTGAGGACTTCCATGTAAGACTTTCACATTGCCGGAAGTAAATGCTAAAAATAAGTCTCATCCTACGCCTGAATGAAAACTTCTAGCAACTTACTTTCTTTCATTGGGGGCTTTACCCTGGCAGCCTGTTCACGCCACCTTATCGCGTATTCCCTGAAACCTTCAGTGCTCTTTTTCTTTATGTTGACCAAGGACTTTTCGTCCGGAATCAGGTCGATATTATACTGAAAATGCTGAACAAATTCAGAAGCCAAATCATCCCAACTGTTCCATTTATCGATATCTCAATTGATAAACCATTCTGAGGCCAGATCTGAAAGACTCCCGCCAAAGAAAGCCATGAGCAATTCTTCCTTTCCTCCTGCATCCCTCCACTGGTTGCAATAACGTCTTAGGTGTGCCACGGGATCGCCGTGTCCTGTATACTTCTCGAACTTGGGCATCTTAAAACCGGGGGTAAGATTGATCTCTGGGAACATGCACAGATCTTTAAAAGAAACACTCCTGTAATCTCCGATCCCTTGCAGATTTCTCATAGCCTACTCTAAACTCTTCAGTTTTCGAGCTATGATATCCTGTTCCTCCGTTGTGATAGGTTTCTCCAAATCAAATGGAAATGCAGGCGGCTGAGTGTACCCATACGGTTCATTCATTTGCAAAGTAGGCTCCGGGGCATAATACTGACCATCTGAAACCTTCAGTACTGGCTCACTGGAAGACCTAGGAAGCCTCATTGTGGGACGCGCAGCATATATGGGAGTTTCCTGTGGTGGCGGAGCCACGAATACCGGTGTGATCGGTGGCGCTGGCTGAGCAGCGGGTCTCGATTGGGGAGCTGCCAAGGGCACACTGGAACTGCCAGGATACTAATGTCGCGGAGTGAATCCTGGCGCGTGGTCGGGTGATTCAGCTGGAACAGAGAATTGCTCCTGAGAGAGCGGTGGGCAACTGGAGATTTTTCCAAGACCTTCAGGGAACGGAGGAGGAGGCATTCCGCTGGCCCATGGCCGATGCAAATCTATCAGTTGTTGCCTGATCCTTACCACCTCATCGTTGTGTTCAGCACTTTCTTCCCTGTGCTCCTGATCCGGGTCAATGAGCGAATTTTCTATTTCTCTTTTAGCCATGGTGAACTTTGCTTTGGACCTAGTGAAGTATGGGTGACTAGCCAGGGCACTGCAAACCTACCACTGTTATCTGAAAGAACATGCTCATCAAAAACAACATCCGTTAGAATTAGGCACACAATAGGCATAGGAATCACATTGTAAAATTACCCTAAATTCATGCTTATTTCTACCAACTTTTGAGGGTAGTGAGGTCATTTTAACATCATCCTGATTTTTGTCCACACTTATTTTTATCTTCTACGCTTATTATTTTTCTTTCCCTTTTTTTTTTTTCGTATCAATCTCTGCTCTTTTCTTTTCTCTCGTTATCTATCTTTATTTTATCATTCTTTATGGCTTTTGTTTTCCTTTAAAAGAGGAAAAATAATGGACAGCAACAAAACAAAATGATTAGGTCGAACCCAAAAGTAGGTTGCCTACGTATCATGTTGTACATGAATCAGATCCTGCGTAGTTCGGGCAGCTTATGCATAAACATCACACAATTGAAGGTTTTTTTTTAACAAGTAATTAAGAGAAAGATGTAACATCCTAACATTTGATGAAAGACAACAAAACATACAACGAATTTAGGACCACTTTAAAACTAAACAACGAATACAAAACAATATTTTAAACCCCCTAACGACATGCGTGCAATAAAGACCTGAATATCAAAACAATTTGACTCCAACTTAACACAGACACCAACCTACAATGACAGAAACATAAAAGACTCAAAACTACATAAAGATAAGACATGCTCTTTCAAACTGGTGCTCTGTGTGACGTCCCCGGCTGAAATGAACCCATATGTGAAGTCTCGACTTTTCTACTCAGACTTTGCAACATATCCTGCAACGACGTTTTCATACCCGGAAACAGATTTCTTACCCGCATCCCCGCCTCTTGGAGAGTACACCCGCAAAGGTTTCTCTGATACCCATCCACAGTTGTGATCAAACGTGACAACTGAGCTCTCAAAAACTCCACCTTGGCACCCGGATCTTCATGCTCATCATCCTCTACCATGATGGCTTCCCGCATTCGCCCTCTAAGTTGGGCTGGCAAGGGTTTACTAATGCCACAGGGCAGAGCTTGTAGCCAGATTTCATAGTTTTGAGTGCATCCTGGATTTTCCTCGAGAGTATCGACACCTAACTTTATCGCGTTATTCCAGAATTGCTCATATTTACTTTCCCCCACGGCTTGGTCTTTAAAGTACTCTATATCCTTTAGAAGGTCCATTATTGGGGGGACGTATTGCATCCTACCCAACTGACGCATCACCTTTCTTGGACTGTAAGGCCTAGTGCAATTAAGTCCTATCAAAACTAGAAAGAGTTGCATTTGAGATCCAATCAAGATTTTTTTAGGACGAAACCACATATAGCACCAAAGAATGTTGTTCGGAGTTCTTGATTCGAGAAATTCGATCCAAGAATTGACTCCAATGGGAAAAGAAAATTTGTCAAAACGCATTCTTTCTTGCATGGCTTGCACTCGATCATTCAGACAACGGTCGATCACATCTTCTCTAATCAAAGAAGGCGTATGCAAGTGCTCCATCATCCACAACTGCAATATCAAATTACTCCCCTTAAAAAATCGTACCCCTCCTTTCACTTTAGTTAAAGCCTTATATATTTCAGTTAAGATCATTGGTACAATGGTGACCTCATCTTTTTTCTTGAATAAAGATATCACCACTGATTGTAGACGAGTATTGATATACCTCTCATCTAACGGGAACACTAAGATACCCAACAAAGCCAGACAGAAAACCTCCAGACGACGTTGTTCCCAGATTTTTTTGGTGGTACAGAATTCATCCCAAAAGCAGTCGAAACCTTCTAAAGACCCAAATCTAGCAAACAAATAGTCCAAGGAGATCCAAGATTGTTTGAGACACCCCAGATGCTTGTTATCTTTTAATCCAGAGAGTCGAAGGAATTTCTTACGAGTATGATTGCAGGCTAAAATCATCTGTTGACCCATTTAAGTCAACAAAAATAAACGAGACACTTCTGCCAGGGTAGGCGTCAATTCACAACTTCCGAACTAAACGCCAAATTATTTGGATCCCAGAAGGTCCACGCAGCTTCTATTAGATCCGGACGAGGCATGAGATCCATAAGTGCTACAAGATTGCCTAACACTTTCCTCACTTCGTGCTTTTCAGAGTAATTGAACGTGCCCCACCACTTGATCAACTTTTTGGGTACCTTGACAACCATAAGGACTTTAGACTTTGTGGACAGATCCATCCTGTAGCAGCAGATAAGAAATTATCTCAAAATTTGATAAGAGCAAAAGGTTCCCAACCAATGGGAAGTTGATGCGGACATACGTCGATGGGACAGACCGCTTCATGACTCCAAATCGCCGAACAGTAGCGCTAAATAAAATTAGCCTACTTGGCTAACAACTCTAGGTTACAGAGTAAAAAAAAACCTAGCCTAAGACTAAGACGAAGGCCACAATAAAGGTTACCAAACCCACCGATGGTTGCCTACGTATCCCGCCCCGAGGGACTGGAATCAGGTATGCGTAGTTCACCTAGATTGGACAATTAACGATTAACTAACAAATTGACCCTAACTTAAGAGACACAACCAAAAACAAACGAAAAAAAAACAAAACTTTTTAATTTTCAATTAGACCCTTTAACTAAGACTGACACCATCAATTATGAAAAAATCTTTTTGGTATTTTTTCTTTTGACAACTAGGTAGAAAAGGCAAACAAAATCTTTTCTTCTTCTTTTTTTTAGTGTTTACGGTACTTTGAGAGGACAAATGCAAAAAATGTAAAAAAAAAAAATCTTTTTGAGTTTTTGAATCGTGAAAAACAAAAGCCATAAAGAATTCTAAAATAAACTACGACATTCCTTTTGATTCATTCTTTTCAACTCGCTTTCTCTATATATTATATATATATATATATATATATATTTAATCGATCCGTCAAATGACCACGTTACCCTCAAATATGCAACAGTTAACACGTAGGGATGCTTTAAAGGTGAGTCCCCTAAAAAGGATCGTGTAGGCCCCGCTAGGTCTCAATATGATACACATAAGAATGACCTAAAGCCTGAACTACGTTGATCATATGGTCTATAGTGGCTGCTTTGCTTTCCACCTACTCCATACATCCAATGGCTCCCCCCCTAAAATAAGGTGACTCAACTAGAGTTCGTGCGCACGACGTGCGCTCCGAGACTTGTTGCAGAAAAAATGACTCGGGTTATGCACATTATGCCAGATATAAAAGCAGTAACACATAGGATAAATACTGTAAACAAAGAGCACGAAAATACACAAAAGTGAAAACACCAACCAAAATTACAAACAACGCTTATACACTCGTAATGCCAAACAAAGCCGATACGACTCCAAAAAAAAAGCTCGAATTCTGAGATGTCCCCAGCAGAGTCGCCAGAAGATGTCACACCCTTTTTTATGCGTACTCCAAAACATTAGAATATTTTTAAAGTTCGAAAGAGTTTTATTATTTTTAGTGACAAGAAATGAAAATTTGTTCCAAAAAAAAGGATTATTTGCATTTTTATTCAGAGTCACCACTTGGCATAATCAGGTGTGCCAAGTCACCTTTGGAAAATCCTTTTTTCGAAACCAATTGACTCTTAAACCGGTTTGCACATAGAGATTCCGGCTAAGGAATTCTGTTGACCGAGGGGAAGGTGTTAGAAACCCCTCGATCTCGTGGTTCGACCACGGTCGTTTGGTGGAGTGTATCGACTATTTTGGCATTATGAAGTGTATAAACCATAGAAAAAGCACGCAAAAACAATCAAACAAAAATAAAATGAAACAAACCGAAATGTAAGTCCAGTCCAATTAATACAACTCAAAAATAGAAAAGAACTGAAAATAAATCTACGCTAATCCTAAACTAATGCTCTACCTGATGCCTCGGGCCTTCATCACGGACGTCCTCCGGGTACAACGTACTTTGGGGCATTCCCCGAATAAATCTATACAAATCCTTCGGGGCATTCCCCAGAAAAATGAGTACAATTTAAACTTTTCGTGCAATAAAATAAAAAGTGTCATTCAAGCACATATCCAAAACATTCCAACAAAACATTTATTTCTAAATTTTGCCTACCCGACCCTACGATTACCTACCCACTTGACCTATTATGATACTATCCCATAGTCAGTGATGAATTAAAACAAACAACCTTCAACTTATTTGATTATCAAATTTTCAATCCCGACCACCAAATCAACAAGTTTAATCCTCAAGCCATGGTTAACAAATTTTTCGATTATCAAACACTTTTCAAAAGTCTAAAATCAAATTCAAACATATACATCCAACGAATATTTGAACTTAGACATACAAGTCATCCACACCAACAATTAATATTTTTTTCTCAAAATATTCACAGTCACACCACAAACTTATGACATTAATCAATTTCAAGATAAAAGAGTAGAGTCAAGAGATGGACCTTCGAAGAACAGATTTGTTGATAATAATAATGTTTAAGAGAACTCGGACTTGAAATCCCGAATAGAGAACCTCAACGGTGAACCAAATCCAAACTCGATAGCACAAAAATAGAAACTCCAAACTAACCACGATGAACCGATCGAGGCAAAACAGAAAACAAATCCTTAAACCAGTATGAAAACCGATAAAAGAACCTAGAAAAATCGTAACTCGAAGAATAATCAACCAAAACCTCCGTAAGGAAAACCCGAAACGAAACCAAAATCACCGATTTCAAACTAAGCTAACGCAGCTTGCTGGAATCGAGGTCGGATTATCACTTTTCTACCACGCCGGAGCTCCGGCCAACCTGATAGTCAACGAAATAGCTTTTTGATGACGCTCAATCTACAGCTCTTGTAAGAGTGTAAAGCGGTCGTTGTCAAATATATAACCCAATTGGGCTGGGTATCGATCCCACAGAGAATAGCCGGTCAATAAGTAAGCAAAGATTATTAGACTTTTGGTGCAAGTCTCGTGAAAAGGGGGATTTTAATGTGCAAATAATGTAATCAAAATAGTAAAGTAAAAACAGAAAATAGAAAAGTAAAAAGAAAGAATGTTTAGTAAGATGTAAAACAATGAGAATTGAGAAGTTGGGGTTATGTCCACTTTATGAGTTGTACGTCTCTATTGGCTATGAGTTATGCGAAATTCAGACATGCATGTGCTTATAGAGAATTGTATTCGATGGTAAATCCAAGCGTCTTTCAACCTAAACAAGGACTATTTCACTTTAACTCTTTCGAGCTTAAACAGTATCTAATGGTACGAATTCTCCAAGAGGTTAATCTAGTTACGGCACTAACTTTTTAATAGGGGATGGGACCCTATTACCTTGACATTATCTCTTTTCCAGACATATAACTTTTCTTTCGAACAAGTTAATGCTATACTGGCGTTATTCTATGCGCCTGCAGCCACAAGAATTTGCATGAAGATGAAGAGAATAATGATATAAGCAGCATACGTGTTACGAATTCACCAACGCATAGCAATAGATAGTATATCATAAGGCTTCCATAACCCCAACAGAGAAGTTTAGCCATTCATGAGTGCGATGGAAATCACAATAGACATTATCATTATACCAAAATAAAGATCTCACGTGTAGTGTTGTTTGGTAGTACTTGTGGTGTGATTTCAGTGCAAATAGCATTTCTCTTGTTGTGGAAATTAAGAATCGAATAGATGAAGAGAAAGTAATAAGAATTAATAAAAAGTAAATTGTTTAGAGTTGTAGATGAATGAGTGGATGGATAGGTGGATGGATGGGAATTGATGGGTGGATGGATGAATGGGTGAATTAATGAAAATCTCTAGCAAAATAGGGTATTTATAATACCCATATCCTATTCCTACTAAGATAATGAAATACTTAACCAAATGTACCCCACTTGATTCCAAGAGTGCGTCGAGGTATTTGCAGCACAGAGAATTCAGCTTGCTCTTTTCTTACCTCTTTTCTTACCTTTCTGTGAGGTGGGCGCTTTTTCTTTACCTTGTCTTGCTTTTGGTGCCATTGTACCTGAGTTAGATCAATAAACAAGCAGTAGTGGTACCACCCCACACTTATGTTGTTGGCACAAACTAGTGAAGTGAACGATATCGATTACTAAGACTCCATTGATATCAGATTAGATGTTATGTTCCAACAATAAAATCAGTGCAGTCATACTTCATGAAATTTTGGCAATACTTTCATGTTTGATATATCAAGACTACTACATAGAGATTGAATCAAGTTATAGCATCTAAGAATAATCATAACCTCATATGTTGGTAGTCAACCATAATTCTTATCTCGATGAACAAGTCATTCCAACATGTATCAATTCATAATAGGTATGACAGTGCATCAAAATCAAATTCAAGTTGGAAATAGGTTACCATCATCCTTACGTATTCATTCACTCACTTGGTTGTATCACAACAATTCAATCACATTCAAATCATCAATACTACTTCAAGATTTAGTAATTCATAATAGGCGTAGTAATGTAGTACTTACGGAATATAAATGAAGAACAAAGTAGCACTTACTTGATTGATGACTTTGGATGATGTTCTTGTGAAGAAAAAGAGCAAAAGGAAAATTTTTGAGAGGATTTGGAGGCTATAGGCGGGGCATAAGCTAGGTTTCCAATGTTTTTTTGGTTCAAGACTAAGTCTTATATTTATAGGAAAAGGTTGGGTCGGGTTTTGACCCATTTAAAATCAGTTTTGGAGACAAGAAGTGACCACAAGCGGTGCCTTTAGCTTTGCCTATGCTAGGCATAGGCGGCGCCTTTTGTAAAGCCTTGTCTAGCATAGGCGGCGCCTTTAGCTTAGCATTTGGTGACCATAGGCAGTGCCTTTCACTTTGCATATGAGATTCAGAGACAAAAGGCTTTAGCATAGGCGGCGTCTATGCTATGGCATACTTGAGCATGGGCGCGCCTTTGCTATGGCACACTAGATTCTGAGACCTTAGGCCATAGTATAGGCCATGCCTTGTTCGTAGCCTAGTTTTACCTAGGCCTAACATTGTTCGATGCCTATATTTTCATGAGCAATGCTCAATCCATAGCTTTTTGCTTCTTCATTCCTAACTTACCACCTTTAACATGCAATACGTCCAAATCAAAATTTGAAACCGACCTCCTTGTTTTACACCTCTTTGCACCTACATTTACTCAAAAACAATAAGAACGATTAGAACGATGGATTGCCTCCCATCAAGTGCCTTAGTTTTGGTCGTGGCTCGACAAAATCCTAAGAAAACATAAACAATTAAAAACGATGGGTTGCCTCCCACCAAGCGCTTGATTTATTGTCGCGGCACGACATAACTATCTCGATTACTTAGACTTCATCGAGATAGATGGGGCATCATTTTCTGAATGGATTCAGACGATGCTAATACTTACTTGTAGGCATGAAATATTCTTCGATATGACTCTTGTTCATACATATCCCAAGAGGGATACCAATTATATCATCAATCTTTCTACCCATAGCTCTCTTGTACCTCATCAGAGTAGAGATGAGAGCCTCTACGTGCTGTTCACTTAAATCATCCGCAACACTTTCCGAAAGTGTATTTCTATATCCTAAGAACGTATACCTTAGGTAACTTGGTAGCTCTTTCGATTCTAGCATTGGTAGTTTTTTAATGGAAGTCTTCGCTGTTTGTGAAGGTTGATTCGTAAGATCAAGGTTCAACTTCTTAGGAGCATGAGAATATGATTTTGTTCCTGTTAGAGCACAAGTGGTTTCTTTATGTTCTTCAGCCTCCTCACGCTCAAAATTCAACATCACATCAGCTAGTGAATCAACAATAAGCGACTTTTCTACCGATAATGCTTTCTTATCCTCATAAGCTACGGAGAACACATCCATATCGCTGGGCTGCTTCATTGCTTTGCATATATCAAAGCAGACCACTTCATCATCCAATCGAAACAAAGGCTCATTAGCTCTCATGTCAATAAGCACACTCCCAGTTGCAAGGAAAGGACGTCCCAAGATTATGGGAACTTCAGAATCCACCTCACAATCCAGAATAACGAAGCCTGCAGGAAAGATGAATAAAGAAACCTTCACCAACACATCATTCAAGATACCCACAGGTTGTTTTACCGACCTATCAGCCATCACAAGCCTCATATTGGTTAGTGTCGGATCGCCTAACCCCAACTTCCTGTAGACGGATAGTGGCATCAAATTGATGCTAGCACCCAGATCGCACAATGCCTTGGCAAAATTCAAAGATCCAACAGTGCAAGGAATAGTGAAGGCACCAGGGTCGGTCTTTTTCTGAACTAGTGATCTTGTAGCGATTGCACTGCAATGGTGAACATTATCTGCCGGCTCATAGCTTACCGCCCGCTTCTTTGTTAAAAGGTCCTTCATGAATTTTGCGTACCCAGGCATTTGCTCTAGTGCCTCTACCAACGGAACATTAATGGTCAGCTGCTTTAACATCGTCATGAATTTGCTGAACCTTGTATCATCTGCCTGCTTCTTCAGTCTTTGAGGAAAAGGTGGTGGCGGATATGGAATTGTTTTCTCCATGGCTTTCTTCTCCTCTTGCTTCCGAATTTTAGTAGTTTCAGGCTGCAACCTACTAGGGGTGACGTCATGGACATTGTGGTCGGCTTCTATGGCGTCCTCATCTTCGTTATTTTCGGCCACTTGCTTGCTTTGGGATGAATTTTCCAGCACCTTACCACTCCTGGTAGTAATAGCCATGCATGATCCATCGTTTCTTGGATTTTGCACATTATTGCTAGGTAAAGTGCCAGCCTTTCTTTGATTGAGTGCTGCTGAAAGTTGGCTCAGTTGCTGCTCTATTTGCTTTATTGAAGTGGAATGCGAGTCAACCAATTTCTTCATTGAGGACAAATCATTTATTACCTCCGTTACTCCCGCGCTGGTTGCTTCCACTCCTTTCAACAGTTTAGCCATAATATCTTCCATATTTCCAGAACCTGATGCAGTGGCATCACGTCTTCCTGGGGGAACATACAAATCACTCCTGTCAGTCGTATCCTTCCAACTACCTTGATCACGGTCCTTGTATCCAGATTTATCGTAATAGTTCCGACCTTGGTTTCCTTGGGCATTGCCTCGGAAACCCCCCTGATTGTTTAAGTAGTTAGCTTCTTCCTCAGAATCAGATTCATCTCATCCATGTGCTGCAATAGCCTTTACTTTCTCGGTCTTCCCTGATAATAAGTGCTTTGTAAGAAGATCCACTTGTGTTTTCATGTGCGTCATATCTTGGTCGCGTTCTTCTTCTCTTCTCCTTTGGTCTGCAGTCATGCCAATAGATAAAGTGGGGCTTGCTACCTCAGAATCCCTGGTATGCCAAGCTCTACTTTGCTTCGTCATCCGATCTAGCATATTGCTTGCCTAACCAAAAGTGAGGTACATGAATGATCCTCCAGCCGTATTATCAACCACTGGCTTAGCTACCGAATTCAAAGCTCTGTATAATATCTCCATCAAGTGGACAATGGTCATATGATGGTTTGGGCACCGCATAAGCTTCGTCTTAAACCTCTCCCATGTTTCGTGGAGAGCTTCAGTTAGAAGCTGTCGAAAATTGCTGATCTCATTTCTCAACTGTGCTTTCTTGGATGGCGGAAAGAATCTTTCTAGGAAAGCATCTTTCAATTGCCTCCAATTAGTAATAGAATCAGGAGTCAGCCCATTCAACCATAGAGTTGCCTCCCCAGACAGAGACAATGGAAATAGACGTAATCGAATTGCATTCTGACCAACACCAGGATTGTCAAACAACTTGCATGTAGAAATAAAGTTGATGATATGGATATTCGGATCATCGCCTGCTAGTCCACCAAAAAATCCCTTGAGTTGCAATAACTGAATCATGGTGCTAGTGATATTGAACTTTGCTCCAGGTTCCAAGGGTGGCAGAATAATGGCTCCTGTGGCACCAGCTTCATCCAAATCGTCATCATCGTCGTCAAAAGGAATCTGCACAGCTCGGCGATCAGGCCTCAATTGCGCTTGACGATCTCTCCTCTGCATGGGTGCCGCCACCTCAGTAGTATGCCGTGGGTTTAGTAGGTCCTCATCGCCCAGGTCCTCATCATCAGGATTTGTTGCACGACTTGGGTTATCAATATTCTGTTGATGCACTTGAGCAGCTATCCTTTCAATTTCACGTTGTGCATCCATTGATGCACTGAACAAACCTGAATAAAACAAAAACAACAACTAAAAGTAAAAGTACGATAATCTTTGACCAAAGGGTCTAGTAACTATCACAAACTTAGTTGACACTCGTATTCCCCGGCAATGGCACCAATTTTTGATAACGCTCAATCTATAGCTCTTGTAAGAGTGTAAAGCGGTTGTTGTCAAATATATAACCCAACTGGGTTGGGTATCGATCCCACAGGGAATAGCCGGTCAATAAGTAAGCAAAGATTATTAGACTTTTGGTGCAAGTCTCGTGAAAGGGGGGATTTTAATATGCAAATAATGTAATCAAAATAGTAAAGTAAAAACAGAAAATAGCAAAGTAAAAAGAAAGAATGTTTAGTAAGATGTAAAACAATGAGAATTGAGAAGTTGGGGTTATGTCCACCTTATGAGTTGTACGTCTCTATTGGCTATGAATTATGCGGAATTCAGACATGCATGTGCTTATAGAGAATTGTATTCGATGGTAAATCCAAGCGTCTTTCGACCTAAACAAGGACTATTTCACTTTAACTCTTTCGAGCTTAAACAGTATCTAATTGTACGAATTCTCCAAGAGGTTAATCTAGTTACGGCACTAACTTTTTAATAGGGGATGGGACCCTATTACCTTGACATTATCTCTTTTCCAGACATATAACTTTT
This sequence comes from Capsicum baccatum var. pendulum, assembly GCA_030864225.1. Classification (NCBI taxonomy): domain Eukaryota; kingdom Viridiplantae; phylum Streptophyta; class Magnoliopsida; order Solanales; family Solanaceae; genus Capsicum; species Capsicum baccatum. The sequence goes on from CM061550.1 coordinate 81,175,506, forward strand.
CTTTCGAACAAGTTAATGCTATACTGGCGTTATTCTATGTGTCTACAGCCACAAGAATTTGCATTAAGATGAAGAGAATAATGATATAAGCAGCATACGTGTTATGAATTCACAAACTCGTAGCAATAGATAGTATATCATAAGGCTTCCATAACCCCAACAGAGAAGTTTAGCCATTCATGAGTGCGATGGAAATCACAATAGACATTATCATTATACCAAAATAAAGATCTCACGTGTAGTGTTGTTTGGTAGTACTTGTGGCGTGATTTCAGTGCAAATAACGTTTCTCTTGTTGTGGAAATTAAGAATCGAATAGATGAAGAGAAAGTAATAAGAATTAATAAAAAGAAAATTGTTTAGAGTTGTAGATGAATGAGTGGATGGATAGGTGGATGGATGGGAATTGATGGGTGGATGGATGAATGGGTGAACTAATGAAAATCTCTAGCAAAATAGGGTATTTATAATACCCATATCCTATTCCTACTAAGCTAATGAAATACTTAACCAAATCCTACTAGGTTAATGTATCATTATCCTAATCCTAATAAATTACTGTATTATTATCCTAATCCTAATAAATTACTGCATTATTATCCTAATCCTAATAGGTTACTGCTGGTCCCCAAAGTCTTTAGAAATGTTGTTTTTGCCCGGGACAGGTTTTCCATGCGTCGGTTTTGGTCCTTGGCATCCAAGCTTTCCCTTCCTTCTTTCGTGAAGCTTTATTTGGCGTCAAGTTATCCATAAAATGATGAAATCTGCATCATTTATACCTGAAAACTTGCTAATCACGTTTGTTAGCTCACTTACAAGAAAAAGGACTAAAAGTGCATGAAATATATAATTTGTCCTAAAAACTTAGCTAAAATATGGGTAAAATATAGCACTATAGGCGTGTAAATTCGCCTATCATCACTTTTCTGGCTAGATTTCACCGGAGAAAAAAAAATGGTAACAGTAGATCCGTTCGTTCTCTCGTTTTCTTCGTCACTGCTGGTTTGATGATGAGGTCGCCGGCGAAGTCCGAACCTACCGTCTCCCTCTCGACCTCTCTCTCAACTAGCTCTGTTTCTCTCTCTCTCAGTTCTAACCCTCTCTTTCCGTTTCTCCCTCGCTCCGACCAGCTCTTTCTCTCTCACTTCGGCCAGATCTCTCTCTCTTCATTTCTCTCTCCGATCTCTATTTTTTAGGTGCGTGTGTACATGTGATGTTCTGTGTAGAAGATGAGAGTAGAATGGTCTTCCATGAGATTTAGTGTGTGAGATATATATGTATGTTGTTCTTCAACGGAGTCCCTAAGAATATGTGATGGTGTTTCTGTATATGAATGTGAGCCAAAAAGAAAAATGGAAGATGATGCCCTTTTTTTTTTGTCCGACAGAAGATAAGATCCCCCCCCTTTTGTCGTGTCCCTCCTATATATATCCAAAAATCCATATAAAGAAATGCATATGTGTATATGTGGGACCTCCTGTGCTAATTGTTGTTGAGTGCAAATTGGAGTGGGTATGGGTTGTTAGAATGGATAAAATTTGTTAGTTTGTTGTTTTGTCCTTTTGTGCGGAGGTTATTATATGAGGTAGTACACATGGTAAGATGAGGGTAAAAATGGATAACTTTGGTCTTCGGGAGGGACAAAATTAGGCGTCTATAGTTTGTTGATTTTATAAAGTTATTAGATATTCTTATCTTCTCCAAACAATATATGAACAAGTACATATGATTCATTATTGATTTTTTAACATTGTTGAGCAGGTGAAGAAAGATTTTAGTGTGTGATTGAGGCTTCGTGCCGATTAACAAAGAATTTGAAGTATGTGTACACGATCCATGCAACACTAATTTTTCTTGGAGAAGAAGACGGAAAACGCCAGCAACGAAAAAAAGAGAATACAAAGTTTTCTGATTGTTCAAGCATATGCAGCTTGACTCCCTCATTCTAACTGTTGTTTGGATTTTCATACAAACACAGTATTCGTAAATGATGGGAACTTCGACAGTGAACAATAACAGCTTCGAAGAGGACCAGTTTCATGTTGAGTCAAATATATTATTAGGGCTTCACGCCTTCTTGATAACGGACCTCGAATTATAAAGGCTTCAATCTCTTTTCGTTTACTCTACTCACAATTATAAAGGTTTCAGATCGCTTAGTGTTGTAAATTATGGTAAGTGAATGATTGAGATATTTCTTCCTAAATTTTTGTCAGTAACAACATTGTAAGTCAGTTTGATGTTCTCTAAGTAATAGCTGAAAGAAAATGTCATTGGCGCATCCATAGTTTTTCCCATATGAAATTGAATGGGATAACCAATACAACATATAGCCTATCATTATTAGTTTGGAGATAGACATAGTTGTGTCTTTTAATTGTAGATAGAAAAGTTGATTTATTGGCTTAATACATAGCCAATTCCTTAAATTGATTGAGATATTTCAATTATTGACAATTCAAAATATTTAAAAGATTTATAATAAAATTACGGTCAAAAATAAATTTATTTGAATTTTGAAATTTGAAAATGGAGAGAGTATTTCTAATATTGTCCCTATTTGTTACTTCTTAGTGGCGACTATGACTGCATCTTAAAAGGTTAAGTTTTATGTTGTTAAGTTTTTTTCGAGTACTAATGCCTTTCTCTTCTCTTGATCATGTTGCAATAAAAATATGAAACTTAAGTTAAATTAAATAAATTAATAGATATGATTGAGATAGCATAGAGAGATATAAGACGAGATACAATAATATAATATATCGACGAAATAGATTGGCAAATTTTTAAATTTGTCGATAAATTTTATTTAAACATTCGAATTATGATTTGTATCAATCGAGCACCTGAACACTTAATAAAGTATTCATATTGCTACTTTTTAATGTGCTTTAACTTAAACATTTAAGAGACATATGAAAAGTAAAAAAATATTTTTTTAAATTCAAAGTGTCTAATAGAAATACTTTAAGTAAATTCTTTCCATAACATATTATTTTATATTATATTTTAATATTAATTCGTTGTCCTCGATCTAACACTTTCTAACGACATATGAATTGCTTCATATGTCATTTCGAAAAAGTATAATATCAAAATGATTTTATAAAATTGAACACATTAAAGCGACGTACACGCTTTATGTAGAAAATGAAATGTGACTCGTTATATGAAGACTTGTAACTTATAAACTCTCACCTTTATAATGGGTTGCATAACTCTTTTTCAAATAACTAGAAAGGTTGGTTACAAGTTTTAACTATAGTCACACAATTATACTCTGTCAAAACTTGTACGTTAGACCTAAAAATGAGCAAAACCAATGTACGCAGCCTTGTATATATTTTTGAAAATAAGATAAGCAAAACATCTCCATCGATCGATTAGGTTAAGAAATTAATCAAAAAGATGGGGACATACAGGGGAATTATTCTGGTTCTTCTCATATCAATGACATTATCGTTAGCTTCTATTTGCGAGGTATGGTGCTATACGATGCGATTGTATCCCATGTAACCGAAAGAATAAAACCTTCAAAAATTGCCGCCTAGGATGACGAGCTACTCGCTACCACCTTGGTTGCGGGGAAATCAATCACTGTCATCGCCCTAATACGGACTATTATCCTAAAGGAATTTCGCAAAATAGACCTAAGAAAAGCATATGACAATGTGAAATGGAAGTTTGTGAAAGAAATACTTTACTGGCTGGATTTTCCTTATGGTTTTATTAAACTGATTATGGAGTGTATCACAACACCCCAATACATAATTGCTATAAATGGTGGAGTATATAAAAGCATACAAGGAAAAAGAGGGTTGAGATAACGGGACCCCTTGTACCCATTGCTGTTTGTAATATGCACAGAGTGCTTCTCCAGAATAACGAACTGGGTGACCACTACGGAAGGTTCTGCTTTCCACACAAAGTGCAAGAGTTTGAAGCTAAACTAATGTTTTGCTGATGATATGTTGGTTTTTTGTACAGGGGATTGGTACCTATAGTGCTGATGTTAGGCGGATTTATTACTTTTTCAGCCTCCTGGGGTCTGACCACAATTGCCAGCAAATCAAACATATTCTCAGCGAACATGGATGCATAGGTTCTACAGGATATATGTGAGATGACTGGCTACACCACTGGCAAGGTGCCTTTTAAATACCTAGGGGTACCTATATCATCCAAAAGACTATCAGCTACGGATTGTGAGATGTTAGTACTGATTTGCAGGGTACTCACTTCGGGAAGCAGAAATCTCCCATATGCAGGGAAAACTCAATTGATAAACTCAGTTCTGATGCACCTACATACCTACTGGTCCACTATTTTCTTTTTACCAAAAGGTGTCTTGAAGACTATTATATCCATATGTAGAAGTTTTCTATGGAGTGGTCGTGTAGTGTACACACAAATAGAGCACCTTTGATAGCATCGGAGGTAGTATGCTGAGACAAAAGAGAGGGAAGATTAGGTATTACTGATTGCATAGTGTGGAATGAAGCTGCTATTGCAAAATATGTGTGAAATTTAGCTAACAAGCTATGGGTTAAATGGATGGATCATGTGTATCTAAAAGATGAACACTGGAGAGATTATCAAGCACCAAAGGATTGTAGTTGGTATTGGAAAAAAAATATGCTCCATAAAATAGAAGTTTCTACATGGGTATGTACACAATGACTGGCTGAAACCAGGAGGTGCCATGCACTATCAAGAGTGGGTATATGTGGAGGAGCGGTAGGTTACAAGAATGGCCATGGTGAAGGGGTGTATGGAACGTGACATATATTCCAAAGCACGACTTCATCTGCTGACCGGTGATGCAAGAAAGAGTGCAGATAAGAACGAAACTAGTGCAGTGGGGTGTATGCAATACCAACACGTCTGATATGTGACGCAGATCCTGCAACAATAAAACACCTATTCTTTGATTGCCCATTCTCTAAGATGTGTCCAAATGAAATCTTGATATGGTTAGGGAGAGCACTGCAAGTGAGAGATGTAAAAGGTGTTGTTTTTCAATGTTTTCAGATACAAGAATTTGTAATTTGAAACAATAACTTCAACACTAGTTCTTCAACACTAGTTCAAGTTTAAAACAAGAACACTATGAAGTACAACAACACACTCAACACAAGATCAAAGTGATCTTTCTAAGAAGTGCGTTTTATTTTTTCATAAATTAAGATGAAACAAAAATGTAAAGCCAAGTCCCCCGACTTCACGGAGTGTCCTTAAGAAATAATTTCTCTCACTATACCCGAGGTTTTGGAATCTTCCTCCTAGGATAAAATGGCTTTCAATCCAATTATAGTGGTACCTCAAATAATTGGATTCGTCGAACTCACTCAACGATTTGATTGATCACAAGGAATGTTTTGAAGACAAGAAGAGTTTGTATTTCAGAATATTTTTCATTCCAAAACCTGTGGATAAATGCAGATTTATATAACCATCAATTGCCCTTTCCAAAAGGTGGCAATGGTTCATCCGAAAAGGTGTATCCTTCGGAAGAGTCATGTCTGTTCATTCAAAACATTATGTCTTTTTCTGAACAGACACAACTATTTGAACAGTCACTCCTTTTCCAAAACAATATGTCTTTTCATAAAAGGTTGTGTCCCTCCATTTTCCATTCACACTAATTGAACCCAACAATCCACCACATGAATGGGGAATGGCTATTCTTTGTAAAACTTTACGGACAAACATGTGATCATCAAGCAAAGACTGATTGAATCAGGATAAGTGGGTTTCCTTTGAACTTTCCGTAGTGAACATGCATCGGATGCACTCAGTCAATCGGTATATTTGATATCTTTGAACCGTCGAGCTTTAACGTACACCTAGATAACACATGTCACACAACCAGCCTTTTACCATTTATGGTTCTCATGATTTTGTTCTTTTCAGCCATGAACACATCTCGGTTTCATGAGAGCTTAGAGAATAATCCTTTACTAACATTCTTCTTGAAACGGCTTCCACTTCGCCCTCACATAGGTGATTTCTAAACATTCAATCCCATAGATTAAACTATTTGGTCAAATTCCAAATTTAGATAATCATTAAAAGACTTTTTACCTTAAGTCTTATCCTTGTTTACTAAACATTGTCTACATCATGAGAATGGGTTGGTATTTTGACAATGTTGAACCTTTCAATCATAACTTTGTTTGATCTTCTTGAACCTAGCTCTTGGGATCTCCAGTCTGCTAGGTAGAGTTACCGCTATGCTGACTTGTCCTAGGCCTTAAATCCATTCCCTTAGATGTTCTCTCAACTACTTCTCTAGATAGGCCTTTTCTAAGTGGATCCGGTACATTATCCTTTAACTTCACATAGTCAACAGTCATAATTCAACTAGAGAGAAGTTCTCTAATGGTATTATGTCTCCATCTTATGTGACGAGATTTATCGTTGTATATCATGCTCTGCCCTACCTATCGCCGCTTGGCTATCACAATGTATACATACTGGTACCACTGGTTTGGGCCAATAAGGAATATCTTCCAAGAAATTCTGGAGCCATTCTACTTCTTCACCGGCTTTATCTAATGCGATAAATTCAGATTCTATTGTAGAGCGAGCAAAATAAGTCTATTTGGATGATTTCTAAGAGACAGCTTCTCCACCGATAGTAAATACATATTTACTCGTGGATTTTACTTCGTTTGATCTGGTGATCCAATTTATATCACTATATCCTTCAAGTACCACGAGATATTTATTCTAATGCAAAGCGTAGTATTGAGTATATTTAAGATTCCCCAAAACTCTTTTCATTGCCATTCAATGAGTTTTATTAGGATTACTCGTGTACCGACTCAACTTACTTATAGTGCATGCTATGTCTGGTCTTGTACAGTTCATTATATACATTAAACATATCAATACTCTTGCGTACTCCAATTGTAAGTCACTTCACCTTTATTCTTTCGAAGTGCAAAGGTCACACCCAACTAAGTCTTGGCAATACCAAATTTCATATACTTGAATTTGTCAAGTACCTTTTCAATGTAATGAGACTGTGACAATGCCAACCCTTATGGAGTTCTATGGATTCTTATCCCTAAGATCATATCGGCAACTCCAAGGTCTTTCATATCAAACTTATTTTTGAGCATTCGTTTCATTGTATTTATGTATGAAATGTCTCTACTGATGATCAACATATCATCCACATATAAATACATAATGACTTGGTGATTTGGAGTGTCGTTAATATAAATACATTTATCACATTCATTAATTTTGAATTCGTTTGCCAACATGGTTTGGTTAAACTTTGCATGCCATTGATTAGGTACTTGTTTTAATCCATAAAGTGACTTAACAAGTTTACACACCTTATTTTCTTTTCCTAGAACCACAAAACCCTCAGGCTGTTCCATGAAAATTTCTTCCTCCAATTTTCCATTTAGGAATGCATTTTTCACATCCATTTGATGGATTTCAAAACCATATACCACCTCTAAGGCAATTAACATTCGAATCGATGTTATCCTTGTTACCAGTGAGTATGTATCAAAGTAATCAAGTCCTTCTTTTTGTTTGAAGCCTTTTACTATAAGTCTTTCCTTGTATTTGTCAATAGTACCATCCGCTTTTATTTTCCTTTTGAAGATCCATTTAGATCCTAAAGGTTTGTTTCCTGGAGAAAGAACAACCAACTCCCACGTATGGTTGCTTAAGATTGAATCAATCTCATTATCAACTACCTCTTTACAAAAGAATAAGTCCGAAGACGCCATCGCTTTCTTAAATGTTTGAGGCTCATTTTCTAAGATAAATGTTACGAAATTCGATCCAAACGAAGTTGATGTTCTTTAACGTGTACTCCATCTCGGATTCTCATCGTTATGTACATCCTCACTTGGTTTATCTCGAGGTTGTTTAGACCCTCCACTATACTGTTCATGTCTAGTTTTATCCGAGTAAATGCTTTCAAAGAATTCAGCATTATCTGACTCAATTACCGTATTTTCATTAATATCTAGTTGTTTGGATTAATAAACCAAAAACCGACATGCTTTACTACTTTTAGCATATCCTATTAACACGCAATCTACCATCTTAGGTCCTATCTTAACCTTTTTTGGCAGCGGAACTTGGACCTTTGCTAGACACGCCCATACTTTGAAATATTTCAAGTTGGGTTTTCTTTCTTTCCATTTTTCATAAGGAATTGATTGTGTCTTACTATGGAGAACTCTATTTAGTATACGATTGGTTGTAAGGATAACCTCCCCCCACAAGTTTTGCTGTAAACCTGAACTTATAAGTAAGTCATTCATTATTTTCTTCAAAGTATGATTTTTTCTTTCCGCGATTTCATTAGATTGAGGTGAACACGGGGCCATAGTTTGATGGACAATTTCATTCTCTACACATATTTCGGCGAAGGGATATTCATATTCCTTGCCCCTATTACTTCTTATAGTTTTTATCTTTTTCTCTAACTGATTTTCAACTTCAGTTTTGTATTGCCTAAACGCATCTATTGCTTCATCCTTACTATTTAGCAAGTAGACATAACAATATCTAGTGCAATTGTCAATAAAAGTTATGAAATACTTTTTTCCACCACGTGATGGCGTTGACTTCATATCACAAATGTCAGTATGGATTAAGTCTAAGGGATTGAAATTCCTTTCAATGGACTTATACGGATGCTTAACATACTTTGATTCCACACAAGTTTGACACTTTGATTTATTGCACTCAAAGTTTGGCAAAAGTTCTAAGTTAATCAATTTTTGTAGTGTTTTGTAATTAACATGGCCTAGTCATTCTTGCCATAAATTAAGAGACTCAAGCAAGTAAAAAGAATTTGAAATTTTATTGATTTCGACATTCATTACATTCATTTTGAATAGGCCCTCGTTGAGGTAGCTTTTTTCTGCATACACTTCTCCCTTACAAAGTACAATTTTTTGGAAACAAATATACATTTGAATCCGTTCTTGTCTAGACGTGAAAAAGAAATCAAGTTCTTTCATAACTCAAGAATATACAAGACATTGTTAAGTGTCAACACTTTGCCGGAAGTCATCTTCAAGAACACTTTTCCTGTTTCTTCCACCTTTGCAGTAGCGGAGTTTGCCATGTAGATTTTTTCTTCTACTTGAGCTGAAGCAATCATCAAAAACAACTCCTTGTTAGCACAAACATGGTGGGTGGAACCAGAATCTATCCACCATTCAGGAGGATTTCCCACTAAGTTGCATTCGGAAAGCATAGCACACAGATCATCCATTTCTTTTTTAGACTCAGCCAGATTTACTTGGTCCTTCTTATTATCTTTCTTCGGGGCACGATAATCCATAAAATTCTGACCAATCTTGCCACAGTTGAAGCACTTTCCTTTGAATTTCTTTTTGGGTTGATTGTTTTCATTTCCAGCTTTCTTTCGCTTTTTAAAATTATTTTGGTCATCTTCTGCAATGTTTGCTCCACTCATTGCAGAATTACCTCTTGACCTTCTTTCCACAGCCTTGTTATCTTCTTCAATGCATAGTCATACAATCAGATCTTCGATTGACATCTCCTTACGTTTGTGCTTCAAATAGTTTTTTGAAGTCTCTCCACATAGGTGGTAATTTCTCTATTATTGCCGCTACTTGAAATGCTTCATTCACAATCAAACCTGCAATAAAATTAATATGAATACTAAGAATATTTTTAAATTGTTCAACAATGGTATTTTTCTAAATCATACCTTCCGCTAGGAGATCATGGATGATCACTTGCAGTTTCTGCATTTGGGAAACAACATACTTGTTGTCTATCATTTTGTACTACGGGAATCTTGCAATAAGGAACTTTTTAGTTCCAGCATCCTCCGTCTTGTACTTCTGTTATAGCGCTCCCCATAACTTTTTTGCAGATTTGGTTCCACTATACACATTGTAAAGGTCATCTTGGAAGTCACTCAAGATATAATTCATGCAAAGGAAATCTGAGTGTTTCTAAGCCTCCACAATCACGAAGCATTCTTTTTCAGAGGTTTCTTCGGGCACCTTCGGAGCTTCCTCAACTGTGAACCTTTGAAGACACAGAGTTGTGAGGTAGAAGAACATTTTCTGTTTCCATATCTTGAAGTCAATACCCGTGAACTTTTCGGGTTTCTCCACCCGTGCCATGCTTTCAGAGCATTAGTACGACTCATCATGGAAATACTAGTTGTCGCCATAGTCGTTACAACATCATCTATTTGAATATCAGTCGTCATTTTCCTGTCACCATAAGACAATACCTTAAGTATATTGAAATACTTATTAAAAAATTGCAGCAACTTTAAACACTTCTTGTTTCTAGTTTAACGATGAAGTTTTTATGACTTCCAATCGTCAACCGAGTGATCTTTAACTTGTGATGAAGCTTTTATTTCTTCAAATCACTAGTTAACTTCAAATGGAGTAGAAAGCTAAAAACTTTAATCTCTAGAAACCAAGCTATACAGATTCGAAAAAAAAACTTTAGTGAAAAGAAAATTTCACCAAACAAGAAAAACAAAAATTTTATTTCCTTTTTCTAAATGTTATTCCTTAAGATTGTTGTTTTTCAATGTTTTTGGGAACAAGAATCTGTAATTTGACACAATAACTTCAACACTAGTTCAAGTTTAAAATAAGAACACTATGAAGTAAAACAACACACCCAACACAAGATCAAAGTGATCTTTCTAAGAAGTTTATTTTATTTTTCAGAAATTAAGATGAAACACAAATGTAAAGCCAAATACCCTAAATTCACGGAGTGTCCTTAAGGAACAATTCCCCTCACTGTACCCGAGGTCTTGGAATCTTCCTCCTAGGATAAAATAGCTTTCAATTCAACTATAGAGGTACCTCAAATAATTGGATCCGTCGAACTCACTCAACGATTTGATTGATCACAAGGAATGTTTTGAAGACAAGAAGAGTTTGTATTTTAGAAAATTTTTTATTCCAAAATCTGTGGATAAATACAGGTTTATATATCCATCAAGTGCCCTTTCCAAAAGGTGGCAATGGTTCATCCGAAAAGGTGTATCATTTGGAAGAGTCATGTCTGTTCATTCGAAACACTGTGTCTTTTTCTGAACAGACACAACTATCTGAACAGTCACTCCTTTTCCAAAATAATATGTCTTTTCATAAAAGGTTGTGTCCCTCTATTTTCCATTAACACTAATTGAACCCAACAAAGGTATTTGGAGAAGATTAGAAAGGTATACAGTGGGTAGAACCAGTAGACGACTGCTTTTGGCAATGATTGTAGCCCTGATTTACCATATATGACAAGCAAGAAATGTGTTGATATTGCCTCAGTTACTGCAGTAAAAGTAGGAGCAATTGTTGGACATTATCCAACTTTTTTAGCCATGTTCTCAAGTTAGTTTAGTGCCTGATTTTTAGATGTTGGTGGTGTAGTTGTTTTGGATATTGCTGAACATGAAATCATATACAAAGTAGTGGCTTAATTATAGGTTTTAGTTATTGCATTTTTTTAGTATTTAAGTACCACTTTAGATTAATGAAAAATCAACTTTTGTGTAGTAAATTATTTGTTCTCTTCTTTCTTTCTTTCTTTCTTTCTTTCTTTTCACTTTAAAGAGTTGAAGTTAACCTTACAACTCCAAGAATAGAGGGAAACATATCTTTCTCTTCTTATTTTTCCTTCTATGGATTCAGAGACTTCTTTCACTAAACTAGCACCACCTGTCTTAAATGTGAAGGCTATCATATCTGGGTAGCAAGAATAGAGGTATATATGAAGACAAATAATTTATGGAAAGCCATTGAGAAGGACTATGAAGTTCCTCCCTTGCCTTAAAATCCAACCATGGCGCAAATAAGGAATCACAAGGAAAAAAAGAAACAAGAAAATCAAAGGCTAGAGCAATGTTATTCACTACAGTCTCATCTGAAATCTTTGTCAGAATTATGACATTGAAATCAGATTTTGAAGACTGAAATTTCCTTAAGAAATAATATGAAGAATATGAATGGAGCAAAGGTATACGCACTCCTAACCTGATCCAAGAATTTGAACTTCAGAAGATGAAAGATTCAGAGATAATCAAAGAGTATTCTAATAGATTACTCAACATTGCCAACAATGCAAGATTACTTGGATCTGAATTTCTTAATTCTAGATTGGTTCAAACAATTCTAGTAACAGTCCCCGAATGGTTTGAAATAACTATTTCTGTACGGTAAAATTCTAAGGATCTGTCACAGATTAGTTTGGCAGAATTGTTGAATACTTTGCAGGCATAAGAACAGAGAAGAGTTATAAGTTTCAAAGGATCTGTTGAGGGTGAACTACCTGCAAAAGTTCAATCAAACCAGGGAGACCAAGGAAAGAATAAGTGGAACAATAAGGAAAACTCAAGTTCTCATTTTCCTGGGATTAATAGAGGAGCGAAACATGATTTTCCTCTTTACAAGCATTGTGGAAAGAAGGGTCATCCACCATTCAAATGCTGGAGAAGGCCAGACCCACAGTCTGAGAAATGTCAGCAGATGGGACATCATCAGAAGGTTTGCAAGAAAAATACTCAGCAAACTAATGCTGCACAGGTAGCTAATTAGGAAGATGAAGAGCAACTCTTTGTAGCGACATGTTTGGCAACTAGCTGCTCGAGTGACAAGTGGCTTATTGACAGTGGCTGCATAGACCACATGACATTTTATCGTGATCTCTTCAAGAAATTAGATACTTCAGTAATTTCCAAAGTACAAGTGGGTAATAGAGACTATATTTCTGCTGAAGGCAAAGGTACTGTGGAAATAAAGTGCTCCTCAGGTACAAAAGTACTAATCAAAGATGTGTTTTTTGTACCTAATATTAGTCATAGTCTGTTAAGTGTTGGCCAGATACTTGAGAAAACTTCTCTTTGAATCCAATTACTGTCAAATTAAGGATGAAGATGTCAAAAACTTATTCAAGGTAATGATGAAGGAAAAGAGCTTTATATTAGATCTTTTAGATCATGAGCAAAAATCTTATTCTTCAACTAAGATCAATGCATAATTTCCGCACAAAAGACTCGGACATTTGAACCATGCTGCTGTAATTAACTCATAAAAGAAAGATCTGGTTTGAGGGTTGCCTAATCTTGAAGCCAAAATACCAGATTGCAGAACTTGTCAATTTGGCAAGCAAGCAAGACTTTTTTCAAGAAAGCAACCTGGAGAGCCACTGAAAAGCTAAAATTAATCCACACAGATCCTACTGGTCCTCACCGAAACCTTTCACTGAAAAGGAGCACTTTCCCCCGAATGGGGCCCTACGCAGTGTGAATCCGTCGGACTCCAATGTGGGTACCGGATACCGGATGGAAAAAAATACTGCAAGATGGATCTTTAACTGGCAGCTATATTTACCATAGCTTTGCTAAAAAGCAGATTTAAATTTCTCAGAGAAAGACTTAGAATTTGCAGCAACTAAAGCAAGGAGGAATGTTAATTATTGTTTCAGTTACTATAGTAAAAGTAGGAGCAATTGTTGGACATTATCCATCATTTTTAGCCATGTTCTAAACTTAGCTTACTGGCTGATTTTTAGATGTTAGTGGTGTAGTTGTTTTGGATATTGTTGATCATGAAATCATGTACAAAGTAGTGGCTTAATTACAGGCTTTAGTTATTGTATTTTTTTAGTATTTAAGCACCACTTCAAATTAATGAAAAATCAACTTTTGTGTAGTAAATTATTTGTTCTCTTCTTTATTTCTTTGTTTTCACATCAAAAAGTTAAAGTTAACCTTACAACTCCAACAAAATACAACCCTATGAGGAAACACTGCCCCAAGTCCTCAGGTGGTAGAGAAACGGATAAAGAAAGTTTGTAAATATCAAATTTTTTATTTTGTATACAGTAGGATTACTTTTAGAGATAGAAATTGGATAGAGAGATTATATATCGAGTTGTCCCAGAGGTGAGTGGATGAGGGAAGTCTGATTCTTTTGAAAAATGTTGTAAAGTTGACATATGAAGATAATAAAATTTATTCAGTTCAACCAAAAAAAATTTTACAACATTGAGTTTTTCAAAAATGTTGTTGCATTCATATTGGATCCTTCAAAAATATATTATTTTTAGAGGATCCAACACACATCCATCAAACATTTGAAGCATCAGAGCAACAAAATGGCTCAAAATTGACAATACCCACTATTCCTAAAGGAATATATACATGAAAGTAACTTGAGAGGTGTGTATGATGAGGCGCATTGAGTATCAGTAGGATCCTCCAAAAATGCATAGCTTTTAGAGGATCTCAATAATATTTTTGAAGAGTCAAAGATACCAACATAAATGACATCATCTAATGAATTGTAGTGCTAACACAAGAAGTTAAAGACAGAAGTTAGCCACAAAATAATAGAAACTTCTGATACCAATGGAAACAAAAAAGAAACATATATACAGAAGAAGATGTAAATTTCTATGGCCCACATAATTAATTTATTTATTGGTATAATAATAATTGAATAAGTTAAATCCTTAATCTATATGGAAAGTTACCTAGTAGGATAATTACTATCTCCTAGTAGGATTGTATCCACAATTACTGACTCCTAGAAGGATAATGATTGTATCCACCAATCACGTTGATGGAATATGAAAACATAACTGACTATTCCCATTATAAAAGGGGTCTTCTCTCTTCCAAAAGAAGAATAAGCTCCATCACAATTATTCTGAAAGTAAGGTAAAGAGAGAGAAACAATTCAGTGCTTCTGCTATTATGCTTTTGCTTTCGCTAAACCATGGAGAATTCAGGTAAGTAATTCTTTATTGAATTACTGTTATTATGTGTATGTGAAAATCATTAAGTTCAACGTTCCAAAATAATACAAAGGATTATGGATAGGATTGTTTATGTATAAGATTGTTTAAGTTTATATAATCCGTTTTATGCTTACATGTGGTATCAGAGCCTGATTTTCGGAACAAGTGATTTTCCATTAAAATTAATGTTTCTCCAGATCTTGTGAATTTTAATTATGTTTGTTAGAAATTTCACAATTATTGAATAACGAAATTTGAAATATTGATATTATTATAATTGATTCTATTTAAAATAATATAAGTTTAATCTTTGTTATTTTAAATATTAAAGAAACAACTCTTTGTTGTTAGAATAAAATTTATTATTTCTTAATATAACTTGGAATCAAATATGTAAGATTCGTTAATCACCAAAGTGGTCGAATCTTTATGAAATTAATTCCAAAATAAAGGTTAAAGTTTAAATTAATTACCCATTAATCTTGCTGCTTATAATTAATCTAATAATTATGGGTAAATTAAATTTTTGGTCATAAGACATTTGTGGATCACCCAAAGGTTGATTGTTTGTTCGTATGACCAATGAATATTAAAGAGATAATTTTTGATGTATCGTTAGTTTTATTTATTTATCCAAAGATGATAAATATTATTAATTGATGCATTAAATATTATCATTTTGTGTTAAATATATTTTAAGCATTATTATGTTTAAAGTTGTATTTTGATGTTTCTCCCAAAGGAGAACATCAATATACATTTAAGTAAGTTATTTTTGAATTTGATAATGTGTTTAAACTCGTACCTCAAAGTATTAACAAATGAGCATGTTCTATTTCAGCACTTGCCCCTAATTCGTACTCTGCCTTTGTTATGACTTTTAATGGACTTAACATTTCATATTGGTGCAAACAGATCAAATTCCATCTTGGCGTTTTAGATCTTGATGTTGCATTTTACTCTGAAAAGCCAACTGCTACTACTAAAGCTAGCAATGATGAAGAAAAGTCCTATTATAAGAACTGGGATCGGTCTAACAGATTAGGCCTAATGTTCATGCGAATGAATATTGCGGGCAATATTAAAACTACCCTTCCCAAAACTGAAAGTGCGAAAGAACTTCTGAAACTTGTAGAAAAGTCTTCCCAAACTGCTGATAAGTCTCTTGCTAGGACACTAATGGGTACTTTGCCCACCATGAATTTTGATGGTTCACGTACTATGCATGAGCATGTCATTGAAATGATAAATATAGCAGCAAGACGTAAGTCATTGTGAATGGAAGTGAAACAGAATTTCCTTGTGCAGTTTATCATCAACTCATTATCGTCTGAGTATGGTCCTTTCCAAATGAACTACAACACCATGAAAGACAAATGAAATGTGTATGAATTGCATGGTATGTTAGTTCAAGAGGAAACAATGCTAAAGAATGAAGGAACCCACTCCATTGACTTTGTAAATCATCAAGGAGCTGAAAAGAAAGAAAAGAAGCATGGTAAGGGACACCAGAAGAAACTTAATGTTAATCAGTCCTCATATAAAGTACATAAAAAAGGAAACAAGAATGGAAAGTGTCATTTTTGTGGAAAATCTGGACACTTTCAGAAAGATTTCTTGAAACGTAAGGCATGGTTTGAGAAGAAAGGTAAGTCTTATGCTTTTACATGTCTCGAATCAAATTTAACTGAAGTTCCTTATAATACTTGGTGGATTGACTCTGGTTTTACTGTTCATGTTTCTAATACTATACAGGGATTCCTTACAATCCAAACCATAAACAAGAATGAAAGATTTGTTTACATGGGGAATAAAGTGAAGGCTCTAGTTAAAGCTGTCGGGACTTATCGTCTTATTCTTGATACTAAACGTCACTTAGATTTAGTAGAAACTTTTTATGTTCCTTCATTTTTGAGAAATTTAGTTTCTTTGTCTAAGTTGGATAAGACTGGATATTCCTTTAATTTTGGTAATGGATGTTTTAGTTTGTTTAAGAATAATTATATCATCGGTACTAGTACTCTTTGTGATAATTTATACAAATTGAATCTTGATAATCTGTTTGCCGAAACACTCCTAACTCTGCATCATAATGTTATAACCAAACTAAGATTCTTACTTCTGGCATAAACCTTTAGGTTACATATCTAAAGAAAGGCTGGAAAGATTAATTAAGAATGAAATTTATCCAAATTTAGATTTTACTGAACTTAATATTTGTGTTGATTGTATTAAAGGAAAACAAACAAAACACACAAAGAAAGGAGCCACAAGAATCACACAGCTTCTTGAAATTATACACACTGATAAATGTGGTCCTTTTGATATCACATCTTTCAATAAAGAAAAATATTTTATCACTTTTATTGATGACTTTTCACGTTATCGATATATCTATTTGTTGCATGAAAAATCTCAAGCGATTAATGCCTTAGAGGTATTTATTACTGAGGTTGAAAGAAAACTAGATAGAAAGGTGAAATAATTAGGTTTGATAGAGGTGGTGAATATTATGGAAGATATAATAAAAGTGGACAACACCCTGGTCCATTTGCTAAATTCCTTGAAAAACGTGGCATATGTACTCAATACATAATGCCTGGACACCACAACAAAATGGTGTGGCAGAAAGGCATAATCGTATATTAATGGATATGGTTAGGAGTATGTTAAGTAATTTATCTTTACCTCCTTCTTTATGGATGTATGCTTTAAAGACTATCGTTTACTTGCTAAACAGGGTTTCTAGTAAAGCAGTTACAAAGACACCTTTTGAATTATGGACTGGTATGAAACCTAGTTTGAGGCACCTACATGTTTGGGGTTGCCCAGCAGAAGTTAGAATATACAATCCATAAGAAAAGAAACTGGATTCAAGAACAATCAGTGGTTTCTTCATTGGTTATCCAGAAAAATCAAAGGGGTATAGATTTTACTGTCATAATCATAGTACGAGAATATTTGAAACTTGAAACGGTAGATTCATTAAGAATGGTGAATTTAGTGGAAGTGAAGAACCACGTAATGTGGAAATTAAAGAAGTTAGGGTGAAAATTCCTCTACCCTGTACTTCTTTTAAATTTGTTGTTCCTGAATCTGTTGTACAACAAAGTAATCAACAAGAACAACAAATTAATATTTCTACTAATGAATCCATAATTGATGAACCTGTAGTAGATGAACCCCAAGAAGTAGCATCAAGAAGATCTCAAAGACAAAGGAGATCTGCTATTTCTGATGATTATTTGGTATATCTACATGAGTCAGAAACTGACTTGGGAATTAATGATGATCCAGTTTCATTTTCACAAGCCATTGAAAGCAATAATTCTGATAAATGGATAAATGCTATAAAAGATGAGTTAAAATCTATAGAACAGAATAAAGTTTGGGACCTTGTTGAATTACCCGAAGATTACAAAAGATTTGGGTGTAAATGGGTCTTTAAGACCAAATGCGACTCAACTGGCAACATCGAACGTCATAAGTCCAGACTTGTTGCCAAAGGTTTCACTCAAAAGGATGGTATTGACTATAAAGAGACGTTTTCACCCATCTCTAAAAAAGATTCACTCAGAATTATAATAGCCTTGGTAGCTCATAATGACTTAGAGCTACATCAAATGGATGTGAAAACAGCCTTTTTGAATGGAAATTTAGAGAAAGAAGTTTATATGAATCAACCTAAGGGGTTTTCTATTAAAGGAAAGGAACACATGGTGTGTAAACTTAAGAAGTCAATATATGGACTTAAACAAGCTTCCCGACAATGGTATCTTAAGTTAAATGAAACGATTGTCACTTTTGGATTTAAAGAAAAAACTGTTGATCGGTGTATATATCTGAAGGTCAGTAGGAGTAAGTTTATTATGTTAGTCTTGTATGTTGATGACATCTTGCTGGCTAATAATGATCTTGGGTTTTTACATGATACCAAGAAATATCTCTCTAACAACTTTGAAATAAAAGCTATGGGTAAGGCATCCTATGTGATTGGAATAGAAATATTTTGAGATAAATCACAAGGATTGTTGGGATTGTCTCAGAAAACCTATATTAATAAAGTATTAGAGAGATTTAGAATGGAAAAATGCTCATCAAGTCCCGTTCCAATTCAGAAAGGAGATAAGTTTAGTCTCAATCAATGTCCAAAGAATGACTTGGAACGAAAGCAAATGAAAGATATTCCTTATGCATCAATAGTTGGGAGTCTTATGTATGACCAAACATATACAAGACCAGATATCAGTTTTGCTGTTGGAATGCTGGGTCGATATCAAAGTAATCCTGAAATGGATCACTAGAAGGCTGCAAAGAAAGTGTTGCGATACTTACAAGGAACGAAAGATCATATGCTCACTTATAAAAGATCTGATCATTTAGATGTGGTTGGATATTTAGATTCATATTATGTTGGTTGTGTGGATACAAGAAAATCAACATTTGGATATTTATTTCTATTAGCTGGAGGAGCAATATCATGGAAGAGTGTGAAGCAGTCTGTTATAGCTGCATCCACTATGGAAGATGAGTTTGTGGCATTCTTTGAGGCCACAGTCCAGGCTAATTGGCTGAGGAATTTTATCTCAGGACTTGAACTAGTCGATAATATAGCCAGGCCACTGAAAATTTATTGTGATAATATCACCGCAGTTTTCTTCTCTAAGAACGATTAGTATTCAAAAGGTTCTAAGAATATGGAATTGAAATATTTTTCGGTTAAAGAAGAAGTCCAGAAACATAAAGTGTCAATTGAACATATTAGCACTAAGCTTATGATTACTGATCCTTTGACGAAAGGATTACCGCCCAAAACATTTATTGAACATGTTGAAAGGATGGGTCTTGTTGATAGCAATGAATGATTTTATGTAAAGACAATATTATGTTTATGAAATTGACACTCTGAGCTCAAATTATATATGTTTCTGTTGTTACCTGTTTTCTCTTGTATACATAATATTGTGAATAATGATGACAGGTTCTAATTTAGATAAAGGATTCTAAGTATTATCATTAAACCCATTATGTATTTGAAAGGTTATGTTAGGTAATAGACTAATATTGTAGTACATGGAAGGACTATGTCAAGTAAAGGGGCGTACAACCGCCATGACTCATTTTAATTGATTTATTTAACGATGACAAATGATGTTGAATTTAACGTTAATAGTGCACATGATTGACGTACCTATTAAACCATTAAATTAACATTGTGTGTTTCAAGTGGGAGAATGTAAATTTCTATGGCCCACATAATTAATTTATTTATTGGTTTAATAATAATTGAATAGTTTAAATCCTTAATCTATATGAAAATTTACCTAGTAGGATAATTACTGACTCCTAGTAGGATTGTATCCACAATTACTGACTCCTAGTAGGATAATGATTGTATCCACCAATCACGTTGATGGAACATGAAAACATAACTGACTATTCCCAATATAAAAGGGGTCCTCTGTCTACCAAAAGAATAATAAACTCCATCACAATTATTCTAAAAGTAAGGTAAAGAGTGAGAAACAATTAATTGTTTCTGCTATTACGCTTTTGTTTCCGCTAAAACCATGGAGAATTTAGATAAGTAATTTTTTATTGAATTACTGTTATTATGTGTATGTGAAAATCATTAAGTTCAACGTTCCTGAATAATACAAAGGATTATGGATAGGATTGTTTATGTATAAGATTGTTTAAGTTTATATAATCCGTTTTATTCTTACAGAAGATTCCTTAACAAAGTGTTTTTTTTCTGAATTCCCAATAATTCATTTTTTATTGATTTGGCTATATGAATAAAGTTCACCAACTATTTATATTTCTGGGAAAGAAAAAACAAGAATCCAAATACACAAAATGAATTAACAATAGACTAGTATCAACTGCAGTGCTTGCTAATCAAACAAATCAGTTGCCCAACTGAGGTCTTCTGCAATAAAATCATCAGTATCAAATAATCCCTCCATTGGGAAGCACTCGTCACTGTATATAACTAACGGGGTTGTTGGCTCAATAAAGGTACTAGGTTCTGCCTCTTCAAGATTCTGCACTTGCTCCTCACAACACGTTGACCACTGATCAGACACAAATGCGATAGCATCAATATTTCCTTCATTAAGTACCATACAAGTGCTCCCAATCTGCTGAGCAAGTTGATAATCATATCTATATTCATCAATGCAGATAGAAAACTAGGGCTTTGTTCCAATATCGTTCAGCAGATCAGCCAATGTTGATGAAAAGTTAGCCCTTGCATAACAATCAACATTATTGTCTTGAAAATTAGTTGCCCCTTCCTCCGAATAACTTGTAACATCGTCATTATGATACTGAGCAAAAGATACTGCTTCTTCAATATTGTTCTCTTGGAAAATGTTCACTTGTTCACAGGTTTGGTCTTGTTGCAACTAAAAAGCGTTGTGTTTAGATAATCCCTCCATTGGGAAGTGAATAAATAGGGTTGTTGTCTCATTAAAAGTAATAGATGCTTCTTCTTCACAACATATTGACCACTAACCAGACACAAACACGACAGCATCAGTATTTCCTCCGTTAAGTACCATACAAGTACTTTCTTTAGCCATTGGACACGTGATGATCTGCTGAGGAAATTGATAATCATTTCTAAATTCATCATTATAGATAGGCAATTGGGGATATGTTTCCGTATGGTTTATCATTATATCGGCAAATATTGATGAAAAATCAGCCCCTCCCTGTATAACAATCAACATTACAATCTTTAATATTTGTTATCCCTTCTGTTAGGGAATGAGGAGTTTTGATGATAGACATGTGAATGAAACATGTTGAAGAAGCTGGTCCATTCAAGGTAAAATAGTCTAGCTGGCACAGGAGTTTGGATGATATGATTATTTGTTCAAGACAAAATTAGATAACATTGATTGCATCAGAAGCTGAGTTAGATCATGCTAGAAGTCTTGAAGAAATCAAGTTGATCAAGGAGTTTAGTAAGAAGAGGATTTGAATTAAAAGAACCCTATCAAAACTAGGAGAAAAGAGGCGGCAGCAAAAAGGAAAAGAATTAATTGATAGAGTTCTACTGAAGAAAAAACTGAACATCAAAAAGGAATCTATCATAGGTTGGCTTAAATATAGTAAACATCAAATCCAGAACTCACGCACGTACTGAAAAAGTCAATCAACAATCAACATACATACTTGAAAAAAACCAAGCCTCTTACTAAGCAGGTCATAAACTGTGTAGTAGTTAGGTTCTGGTATTGTAATGAGTCATTGATTCTAGTCTCAGCAATCTATAAACTGAATTAGGAGTTGTCATCTTCAAGTTTGGGAACTCAAAGACTTGGGAACACTTATCTTTGGAAGATTAGTGTTTTTGTAGTAATTGAAGTTAGAAGTTTCAATTCCTAGGTTACAAGAAGTCTTGTAATTTTGTTGATTTTTTAGGCTCAAGTATTTTAGTGAATTTGGGTTAAATCTTGTAGAGGTACAGGTCGTGGTTTTTTACACCTTTCTTGAGCCGGGTGTTTTCCATGTAAAAACGGTGTTTAGTTTACTTTTTGTGAACCACGTTTACTTACTTGTTCCACTAATAGGCAATTAGTAGGACGCATACTCTAACAAGTGGAATCAGAGTGAGGTTTTCTTAAATAAGGCTAGCACCTAAGAAAATGATCAACATGATGAATTCCGTACCTCCTACTTGTCACAGTGAGGGCTAGTCAACCACTAGACCTTTACTCTTTAATGGTTCTCATTTTATCTGGTGGAATGCAAGGATGGAGATGTTCATTCAAGGTGAAAACTATGAACTATGGGACAGGATTACTGATGTTCCTACCATTCCAATGAAGATTGTTGATGGAGTACTAGTCAAGAAAGTAAGGAGTGAATTAACTCTTGATGACCTGTTGGCTTTAAAGAAAAATGTGAAGGCCAAAAACATCTTGGTGTGTGTCTAGGACCAGCTGAATATAACAGGATATCCACCTGTACTACGGCTAAGCAAATTTGGAATGCAATGGTAAATGCTCATGAAGGTACCTCCTAAGTAAGAAAATTCAGAATTGCTCTCCTGTTTACTGAATATGAGGCATCCAAAATGAAGGAAAATGAAACACTTTATAAGATGATGACAAGGCTTACCACTTTAACAAATGAGTTAACTTCATTAGGAAAAGTCATTTCTGAGGAAGAACAAGTTGAAAAGGTACTGAGGGTGTTACCTAAATCAAAATAGAATGTTAAGGTGACTACAATTAGAGAGGCAAATAAAGAACTTGAAGGGTTGTCCCTGGATGAACTTGTAGGAAACTTAAGGACCTATGAAATGGAAATTGATGGAATCAAAGAACAAGCATCCCCTGAATAGATCTTAGCTTTAAAAGCTTCTGATAGTGATGATGAATTTGAACTTAATAAGGAGCAAGTTGCCTTCATAACTAAGAATTTCAGCAAGTTCTTCAAGAAGAAAAAGGGAACAGGTACCAAAAAACGTTCAAATGATAATCAAAATGGATGATACAAGTGTGGAAAGACTGATCATCAAATCAGAGAATGTCCTCTATAGGAAATAGAATAGAGAAAGGAAAGGGTTGAAAAGAAACAAAAAAGGGCCAAAAGAAAGAAAAAGAAAGACCATGCCATGATAGCTGAATGGGAATCTGACTCTGATAATGATAAAGTTGATGAGACAGAATTTATGGCTTTTGGAGATTCAGACATTGAGGAAGAAGATGATTCCCCTGAGGTAAGTTTACTGGAACTCAAAGAAAAACTGCATCTATTTTCTAAAACTAGACTTGTTTCCTTGATGAGTGATTCAATTGACAGTCTCCAAGAATTAACTTTTGATAAGGATAAACTGTTCAATAGCCTTGCAAGTCTAAAATTTGATTTCATTGATCTGAATATTTGCAAATATTCTGTTGAAAAAGAAAATTGCACTCTCAAGAACCAAGTCACATTGATAGAGTCTTCAAATAATGATCTTAAGTCTGAAGTTCTTAAATTAACACTCACTGAAAATGGTAAAAAGGCCATGGGTAAAGAACAAGAAAAGGTTGAACTTGAGTTAACTAAGTACAAACAAGAATGTCATAATTTGACTGAAAAAATGAATAAGCTAAGTCAAGAAGTTTCCAAGTTAAAGTTGGATTCGGAAAGAGCTAACAGATGGATAAATTCTTCAAGAATTGTTCATCAGTTGAGTAAAAGAAATCATAATGAAAAAATAGGTTTAGCTTTTTTTAAAAGCTGATAATCTGCAAGATCTATGTTATATCTGTGGCAATCTTGGACATCCTACTACTGAATGTCCTATGGCTGCAACCAGCAAAAATAGAAGCTAGAATCTGGCAACAAACTTTTCTCAGACCAAAAATACAAGCACTAAAATTGGTCAGAGAAACAGTTCAGGTTACGTGTTTCCTACATGGACTAGAAGGAATTTGATTCATCTTTTTACCAACAAAACAGGGCCCAATCTAATCTGGGTTGCTAAATCTAAACATTTATTTCTCTTGCAGGAGATGATGAAGGGAACCAAAAAGCACCGTTACTTAGATAGTGCATGCTCAAGACATATGACTAGCGACAAGAAAAAGTTTCTTTAACTCTCCAAAATAGATGGAGGAGGAGTTTCTTTTGGAAACGAAAAAAGAGAATCATCACTGGAGTTGGAAAAATTGGCACATCAAATTCAAAAGCTATGGAAGATGTGTATCTTGTGCAAGGATTAAAGCATAACCTGATGAGCATCTCACAATTATGTGACAAAGGTAATAAAGTAATTTTTATTGCTGCAGGGGTTAAAGTCAAAATGATGTATACCAAAGAAATTGTGCTTAGTGATAGGAGATACAGAAACGTGTACAAAGTACACTTAATGGCAGTAGTTGGACCCAAGTTAACTTGTCTAAGTACAATAGAAACTGATCCCCTCCTTTGGCATAGAAGACTTGGACATGCAAGTCTAAAATAACTGAACATACTTTCTTCCAAAGACATGGTATTCGGGTTACCTAAAACCAAGTTTAAGGAAGAAAAGTTATGTAGTGCATGTGTAAGGGAGAAACAGGTAAGATCTTCATTTAAGTCAAAGAATCATGTTAGTACTACCAAGTGTCTTGAACTGGTCTATATAGACTTGTGTGGACCAATGAGACAACAAAGCGGTGGTGGAAAAAGGTATTTTTTGTAATTGTTGATGATTATTCCAGGTTGACCTGGACTTTGTTTCTAGCCTTTAAAGAAGATGTCTTTGATGTCTCTGAAATTTTCATCAAGAAAATGGAAAAGAAATTTGGCACTTCATTAGTTTCCATAAGGTCTGACCATGGAACAGAATTTGAGAATGCAAAATTTTTGGATTTCTGTTCATCACAAGGAATAGACCATAACATCTCAACTGCTAGAACACCACAACAAAATAGAGCGGTAGAGAGGAAAAATAGAACCTTGGAAGATATGGCTAGAACAATGATGGTTGTAGCAAATGTTGCCAAAAACCTATGGGCTGAGGCAATGAGTACTACAACATATATTATGAACAAGTGCATGATCAGACCAATGTTAGACAAGACTCCCTATGATTTAATAAAAGGTAGAAAGCCTAACATTTCTCAGTTTAGAACTTTTGGCTGCAAATGTTTCATACACAATAATGGTAAGGATAACCTCAGAAAATTTGATGCCAAAAGTGATGAGGGGATCTTCTTAGGTTATTCACCATATAGTAAAGCCTATAGGGTTTTGAATAATAGATCCAACTGTGTTGAAGAAAGCATGCATGTGATGTTTGATGAATTCTGCAATAAGACTAACCTACAGGAAGGAAGCAATACTGAGGAACAGGTTGCACAACATGTTCCAGCGACTGAAACAGTCAAGCCTAGAGGCATTTTCACAGGGGGAACTGAAGATGAAGGTACAGTGATAGGGGGAAATGAGCCATCAACTGACTCTCATCAAAACATTAGCAGTGATCCTAGCAACTCACATGGCTTGATCCCAAAAAAATTCAAATATTACAGATCACACCCCATTTAAAATGTACTTACTGATCTCAATTTAGGTATCACCACAAGATCTAGACTAAGAAGTATGTGTGAATTCAAGGCATTTCTGTCAGAGATAGATCCAAAGAAGGTAACTGAAGCATTGCTTGATATTGATTGGATCAGAGCTATGCAGGATGAATTGAACCAATTTGAGAGAAGCAAAGTATGGCACTTAATTCTTCTTCCAAAAAAATTATCAGTAATTAGGACAAAGTGGGTGTACAGAAATAAAGTTGATGAGCATGGAAAAGTCACAAAAAATAAAGGCAAGACTGGTGGTTCAAGGATACAATCAAGAAAAAGGAATTGACTTTGATGGGACCTTTGCTCCTATGGCCAGACTTGAATCTATAAGACTACATGTTGCCTTTTCTTCTTACATGGAGTTTATTTTGTATCAGATAGATGTGAAGAGTGTATTTCTGAATGGCATTCTCAAGGAAGAAGTATATGTTAAGCAACCCCCCCTTTTAAAGTAAGGAGTTTTGAGACCATGTCTACAAGATGGACAAGATCTTGGTATGAAAGATTGTCCAAATTTCTATTGGAATATGACATACCAGAGGTAAAATCAACAATACCCTTTTATTGAAAACTAATGGGAAGGATTTGTTAATCGTGCAGGTGTATGTGGATGATATTATTTTTGGCTCAACAAATATGGTTATGACTTATGAGTTTGCCAAACTCATGAGTTGTGAATTTGAGATGAGCATGATGGGAGAGCTAAATTACTTTTCGGTCTTGCAAATAAAGAAGCCAGCCTCAGGAAAAATGATTCACCAACAGAAGTATATCAAAGAGCTTCTCAAGAAATTCTCCATGGAAGAGGCAAAAGAGATAAGTACTCCTATTGCTACTGCCACAAAGCTAGACTTGGATAAAACAGGTTCAGATGTAGAGAAAAAGATGTATCGAGGTATGATAGGGTCATTATTGTACCTCACTGCAAGCAGGCCTGACATTGTGTTTAGGTAGGACTATGTGCAAGGTTTCAAGCTAAGCCAAAAGAATCAATTTTAACATCTGCAAAAAGAATCATCAGATACTTAAAAGGAACCAGTGATCTTGGCTTGTGGTATCCCAAAGGTAGTAACTTTAACTTGGTAGGATACTCTGATGTTGATTATGCAGGATATCTGGTGGACAGGAAAAGCACTACAGGTATGGTACACTTCTTGGGATCATGTTTGATTACTTGGTCCACAAAGAAGCAAAATTCAGTAGCCTTGTCTACTTTGTCTACAAATAATTGTTCATAATTTAGAGCATAGTTGAATAAAATTTGAGAAATATAAAATTTAAAAATAGAGAGTCAAGTTGAGGTTAGGAGAACAGAGAGTAAATTCATACCAAAAAATTGAGGCTAGGGTTTTCCAATCCGAAACACAAACGATTAATTACTTAGATGGATGGGATTGCATTGTCAATTGAATCAACCATGGGTGATTGAAATTGCTAAAAAAAACAGAGTAAGAAGTCACAGACGAGAGAGATGAGAGATAGAGATGAGAGAGAGATGAGAGAAATTGAGGATTTCTTTCAAAACTAGGGAAACTGACTACCCCTAAAAATCTTTCAAGTGTCGCTTTTATTTGGTGTAAAAAAAAAGAATAGCAGTCACGAATTACTCATGAAACATTACTACGAGTAATGTTTTGTGGTCTGTTAAGTCTGTACACCGTTACTTTTGACCCTTACATATTTTTAACCAAATAATAGTATAAAACGTTACTGGAAACAACGTTTATACTAGTTTTGTAAATTTTTTAAAAAGCACATTATTTTGGTGAATTGCTTCAAAAAATGGCTTATTTGAGTCAAGAATGCATTTTTTGAAGAGTCGAAGATACCAACATAGATGACATCATCTAATGAATTGAAGAGCTAACACAAGAAGTTAAAGACGGTAGCTAGCCACGTTACAATAGAAACTTGTGATACCAATAGAAACAAGAAAGAAACATATATACAGAAGAAGATTCTTTAACAAAGTGTTTTTTTTTAACTCCCAATAATTCAATTTTTATTGATTTGGCTATATGAATAAAGTTCACCAACTATTTATATTTCTGGGAGAGAAAAAACAAGAAGCCGACTATAAAAAGTGAATTAACAATAGACTAGTTTCAACTGCAGTGCTTGATAATCAAACAAATCAATTCGCCTTAACTAATAACTCCTTCTCTACCTTGCCTTCTTCTAAACTACCACACAGGGACGTATTACTTCATTACCAACTCAATCTCATGCAAAAAGATTTGGTCATACATATATTCAATAAATCTCCCTTACCACTTTTCTTGCCATTACACCACTAAATCCCCAGTCCCAACCAACACAGGAACAACAAGATGAAAAACAAGTTGCTAGTGAATCGAAATAGGCCCCACACGGCTTCACTAGACTTTTGATTTCAACAACACAATGATAACAAGATTTCAAGAGATAGAAACTTGACACACAATATTCAATGATCTAATAATACACATCTTACCCTGTATAAATAAAACTCTGAGTCAAACACTTCCCCCAACAGACTACTATACAATTCACGCATGCTACTAGCTACCACATTAGTCTATCATTGTGACTTCACATCACCAGTTTCTTGGTCTAATCTCACTACCAATAGATCATGACACCAACACTTTAACTTATACTACTACTCGAGTGGAAATACAGTTCCAACATTCTGCTACACCTCATTCCCTCTTAAGCATGACATCTGCAACATAAATTTTTGAAAAGGACTGAATACCCTTAATACCGCAAGCTGAAAAGCATGATTTCATCAGAACAAAAATTCACACTAGAATCAATCCACTCTGAAGTACTAATGGACTCTTCTCAAGTCCTTGCATAATTTTTAAAATCTTATATGACATCAAGCAGAAAGGACCATACCATTTAAATTCTAAACTTCTGCACTTTATTCACCACAATAATAAGACATATCAGAGCCCATCAAAGTAAAGAAAGAATTGGGATAACTTTACTTTCATATGGGCAACACCATAACACGAATTAGAGTATGAAAGAGGAACATTTTGACTCCATATCACAAACTAGAACATGAAAAAAGAGAAACACTCTTAAACGCCTAGTAGCCTCCTGCTTATAAGTGCGGTGTGCTACACACCCATAAATAAGACTCTACCCGATGCAATTTCGCAGACACCCTGGGACCATGAACCGTGCTTTAATACCAAGTTTGTCACAACCCAAATTAGGACCTGGCCATGACGGGCATCTCGAACCATGAAGGCCCGGATGTCCTACTCTATTTGGTAGTCATGCACAATATTCATATAATAAAAGAAAATGCAAAATTATTATCTAATACGGAAACATGGTCATACTCTGGATTAAGTTTAACAGTAAGGAATGAAATTCGAAAATCACTAATAACATCTGGAACAGTCTACGAAATCACAACTACATAAAAATCTGACAACTAACTGAAAGCTCGGACAAGGCCCTCAGTAGACCAAAACTACAATAGATGACATAATCTGAGAGGACAGACCTTCTATTATAGAGAAGGCTCATAACTGCACAATCTGATCTGCTTTTTGAATTATCTACTGCTTATCTGGACCCCTAGACTGAGCCTTAAAACCTGAGAGGTAGGGGAGGGAGGTCAATATAAATGTATTGGTACACAGAGAAAATCCAAAATAATCACTTATATTCAATATATATGAGAGCAATTTAAAGCAGTTCATAAGCATATCATATAGAAATAAATCATATGGGCATTTTAAAAGACTCTGTGAAAACATCTGAAATCTGTTACACTCTTTGTCTTACTTCTGTGCTAGGTGGTGCACTCTACAATCTGTAATCCCACGGGCTATATGGGATCTGCCATTAACACGAAAGCCAAGCCCCCAACCCAAGTGTGTTGCAAAGGTCGAAGTCTCTAAATCTACTACATCACACGACTGTCGCCACCATACAATAATAACCTACCCGTATCGACAAATACGGTTTCAGGGTAAGAGTTACTTGAACTCATGCCTTCTTCAGATAACCACCCAACCCTCTTTATGCCAATTTTAGTTCTTTAAACATGCATGCTCTGAAAACATACTCTGAAATCTTTAACTTTGTCATGGCATATACACATATATGGTATCGTCATACCATTGACTTGCAAGTCACATTCTCTAAGCCATTTATAGCAATTTATATCTATGTTTTCAAATCATGACATTCAGAACCACCATAACAACAATTAATTCAAGGAACTCATGCTTTAAAATTCATGTAAAACCATGCAAGCAATTCTTTTTATCAAGAATTTAATAAACAATGGTGGTCATGTCCAAAGTCTCTATCTCATGAAATTCTTCTCTTTAACACAAAACATAGTTATATCAAGACACCCTCTCAATAATTCTAAATAAATGTTTCAAATACTATGACATTGAGAAAACATCTTTCAAATCACAGACATGCATTTCAACTCTTTTACAACAAAACCAAAATCTTTAATTTATCACAAGAGAGGGAGTCCATAATTTATGCTCTCAAACAATCTTAAACCTAAAATTTTATACATATACATATACATGTAAATCAACTTAGGTGGAAAGTCCTAAGGGACAAATCAACAATGCATTTAAACATTCATAATTTATAATAAAATCATGTATTTCAAAACCTCTTTCTAAAATTATGCTTGAAAATCTTTAAATCATGTTCTCGTGTTTCCAAGACCATGTAGTTTTTAGGATAAACCCCACATACCTTAAATTATAAGATCTGAAAGATGGAACCTAGATATTAATAGATGAAACTCGGATCTTGATTTGTTTCTTGGAGATATTGAACTTAAGGCTTGATTTTCTTGAATTTCTTATTCTTGGAGAAAATCCTAATTTGATCTTATTTTGAGAGTGAAGAGGAAGTTTTTGATATTGTATAACTGATAATGATTGATTAATAACACTTAAGGGGTAATTTAATTCGTGTGAAAGGTTTTGGAATGAGGAAAAGACCAAAATACCCCTACAAAATCACTTCCCAGTTGCTGAAATTCTCGGCTGATGACCAAGGCTGACAAGCCGTCAGATTTGTGACAAGCCATCAGATTTTGTCATCAACTGGGAGATGAAATTGAATGGGTTTCTTCCTAAGGCTGACGACATATTCTGACAAGTTGTCAGATTTGTGACAAGCCATCAGAACTGTCGTCACTCAGTTGCCAGGCTGATATACTGGAGTAAAATGGGCATAACTTTTTGATTCGATATTGGATTTTGGAAAAATTGGTGGATTTGGAAAGAGGACTCAAATACCTTTCATTTGATATACAGTAGGCCACCCAGTTTGTCATATACAAGGAGTTATTACCGATTGAAGTTGACCCAAGTTTCGACGCTCATGAAAACTCGAATGATAGGAAAGTTTTCAACTAGTCCTTGAGTTAAGGGCCCTCTATGATCTCGAATCATGCTCAAATAAATTTACACACTACATAATTTATTAAAACACTATATGTACATCGAATTTATGGCTTTTGGAACATCTACGCGAAGGAATGACGGTTTTTGTTCTAGCCCAAAATGCAAGGTGTTACAATCATCCAACTCATTATCTTCCATCTCAATGTTCAAGTTCTCCAAATTATTAATGGCATCATGGATATCAATAGACATTGGGACAGGCAATGAGGTAAAATTTGGGGCATTCTCATAGTGTTGAGGCCGATAACTAACAAAGACATTCTGAAGTGATGAAAGACTTGAATGCCTTGATATTTGTAAGGTTTGTGGCATCATGTATGACCCAATCTCTATATGTTGATATGTCATACCTGATGTCTGCGTGAATTCCTGAATGCAATCTCATGAAGTGGAACCAAAATCATAATTATTCGTTGTTGGATCAACTTCTGAGTTGTTTGGGTATTTTGCGTTGCCTCATCCATTTCAACAGGCACTTGGTCTCTCACAATAGCACGCTACCTTCATCCATAAACACCACCTTTTCCTCATTTATGAATAGGGGGCGTAACTGATCAGGTTGTACCTCATCTCTTCTATAATTGGCTGATACATGAATCATGCGGTCTCATGGACGTATCTCAAACAATCAAAACCTTGATCCCATACCATCTTTCTAAACATGTATAAATCATCATGTAATGTCGTATCTCCAGTGATTTAGCTTCATCAACCATCGAATGAATATGAAGCTCCTGTGAAATTAAAGTAAAAGATATTTATCCGTACAAACATCAAAAAGACTAAAGAAAAGCTAAGTTCCTACTCTGGAAGTTCAAATTATTATTAACATATATTAGATGAATAAAAATCAGACAAGCAAAGTTCTACTTACCATTGTTTCATATGCCGTTGAATTAGGCACACAACCTTGTTGACATTGAAGACGGGGATTAGGATTACCAATGAGAAGATGAGTAATGCATCTGAACCAAATAAGGTAGGGGTCATCATACCAAAGTGGCCCATGATTGACTGGTGCATTACAGATATATTATTCTTGCTCATTCCAAAAAGGTAACCATTGTGCATGTTCTAAATCGCAGTTTGTATTTGGCCTTCCCCGATGATCATGACGAAAGTGGGTGGAATCAAATAGAAATGGAGTTGGAATCCCTTATTGCAATCCAAATTGCCCTATTACTCTATCAGACAAGTTAACCTCTACCACATTCCAACAGAAGATTGGAACTCCAACACGCCATATGTCTCGTCTAATGTGACAATAGTCAGGAAAACTCTCAATTAAGTCATCGGGATATGGTTCCCAAATAAACTACATGAAAAAGAAAAAAGAAAATAAGTCTTTACATTTACAATCCACATAAAATCAAAGAAAAAAAATTATACACAATCTACCTGACCTTTTGTCATAGAGACAAGTGCATCCCTACAAACTTTCAACACATGCTTAGTAGTGTTAGTCCAACTAAAGTGTGCAACCCATCTAGTAGCTTGTGGACCCCTAGGCAAACTAGTAGGAAAAATATTAGGACAGTAATCCTCTCCCATGCGTAAACCCCAACTATAAGACCCAATTGCATTGATGTCCTCGAGCATAGACAGATACATAAGCTTCGAATAACCACCAGATGTATCTGCCATCATCATACCCTCAATCATGTAGAATATGTAACACCTAACCTTCTGATTGATTATTTTTTGTGTTACCATGTCTGGCAATTGTGGCTCACCTAGCATGTTCTCTTTAAGCGCAGAGACCTTGAGAAAACTATTTCTGAAGTCTTGGAGAGATGGAACAAAACCTAATAATCTTTGACAAATGTTTTGCCAATCCCCTATGGTCCTCGTCGTCTCAGTACCAAGTACTGGAGCACCATTCATGGGTAATCCATACAATACCTCAATGTCTTGTAATGTGATAGTTGTTTCACCTGTTCTAAAGTGGAAAGTATGTGCTTCAGAACGCTAACGCTCAACTGATGAAGTGATCAAACTACGGTCGATACCATGCCTATTACATCTATAAACACCATACAATCCAGATAATTTAATCACTTATAAAACTCGTGGATAAATAGGATATTTTTCTACGAGCTTCCAAAAACTTCCATCACCCTTTCTCGTATTAAGAATCTTATCAACAATTCCATTCCATATATCCCGTGACCTATGAGTGAGTTGTTCAGTTAATACAGACGGTTTAAGTAGCCCGGGATCTAACTTGTATGAGCTACTATCAGCCATAAAAAAGGTCTCTATACATAAGTGAATATTTTTATTATAATAAACAAATTAACCAACCATAAAAGAAAAAAATTAGTCTAACAAAGTCTACAAATAATTCTTACTCCGTTAAAAAATATTTCATTTCTTTGTCTATAAATAATTGTTCATAATTTAGAGCATAGTTGAATAAAATTTGAGAAATATAAAATTTTAAAATAGAGAGTAAAGTTGAGGTTAGGAGAACAGAGAGTAAATTCATACCAAAAACTTGAGGCTAGGGTTTTGCAATCCGAAACACCAATGATTAATTACTTAGATGGATAGGATTGCATTGTCAATTGAATCAACCATAGGTGATTGAAATTGCTAAAAAAAAATAGAGTAAGAAGTCATGGACGAGAGAGATGAGAGATAGAGATGAGAGAGAGATGAGAGAAATTGGGGATTTCTTTCTAAACCGGGGAAACTGACTACCCCCAAAAATCTTTCAAGTGTCGCTTTTATTTGGTTTAAAAAAAAGAATAGCAGCCACGAATTACTCATAAAATATTACTACGAGTAATGTTTTATGGTCCGTTAAGTCTTTACACCGTTATTTTTGACCCTTACATATTTTTAATCAAATAATAGTATAAAACGTTACTGGCAACAACGTTCATACTAGTTTTGTAAATTTTTTTAAAAGCATATTATTTTGGTGAATTGCTTCAAAAAAATGGCTTATTTGAGTCAAGAATTCATTTTTTAAAGAGTCGAAGATACCAACATAGATGACATCATCTAATGAATTGTAGAGCTAACACAAGAAGTTAAAGACGGTATCTAGCTAGATTACAATAGAAACTTCTGATACCAATGGAAACAAGAAAGAAACATATATACAGAAGAAGATTCTTTAACAAAGTGTTTTTTGCTGAATTCCCAATAATTCAATTTTTATTGATTTGGCTATATGAATAAAGTTCACCAACTATTTATATTTCTGGGGAAAAAAACAAGAAGCCGACTATACAAAATGAATTAACAATAGACTAGTTTCAACTGCAGTTCTTGCTAATTAAACAAATCGGTTGCCAAACTGAGGCCTGCTGCAATAAAATCATCAGTATCGAATACTCCCTCCATTGGGAAGCACTCGTCACTGTTTATAACTAACAGGGTTGTTGGCTCAATAAAGGTACTAGGTTCTGCCTCTTCAAGATTCTACACTTGCTCCTTACAACACGTTGACCACTGATCAGACACAAATACGGCAGCATCAGTATTTCCTTCATTAAGTACCATACAAGTGTTTCCAATCTACTGAGCAAGTTGATAATCATATCCATATTCATCAATGAAGATAGGTAACTGGGGCTGTGTTCCAATATCGTTCAGCAGATCAGCCAATGTTGATGAAAAGTTAGCCCCTACATTACAATCAATATTATAGTCTTGAAAATTTGTTGCCTCTTCCTCCGAATAACTTGTAACATCGTCATTATGATACTGAGCAAAAGGCACAGCTTCTTCAATATTGTTCTCTTGGACAATGTTCACTCGTTCACAGGTTTGGTCTTGTTGCAACTGAAACGCGTTGTTTTTAGATTATCCCTCCATTGGGAAGTAAATAAAAGGGGTTGTTGGCTCAGTAAAAGTAATAAATACTTCTTCACAACATGTTGACCGCTGACCAGACACAAACACGGCAGCATCAGTAATTCCTCCGTTAAGTACCACACAAGTACTTTCTTGAGCCATTGGACACGTGATGATCTGCTGAAGAAGTTGATAATCATTTGCAGATTCATCATTATAGATAGGCAACTGGGGCTGTGTTTCCATATGGTTCATCATTAGATCGGCAAATGTTGATGAAAAATCAGCCCCTGTATAACAATCAACATTACAATCTTGAATATTTGTTGTCCCTTCCTCCAAATAACTTGTAACATCATCATTATGATACTGAGAAAAAGGCGTTGTCTCTTCAATATTGTTCTCTTGGACAACGTTTAATTCTTTACTATTTTGGTTTTGTTGCAACTCATGAAACGCATAATGTTTAGATGATGTGAATGGATAAACCTGATAGGAATCGTGGAAAGCAGAAGGTACTATCTCATCAACGATCTGCAGCTGCTTGATCAATTGTTCACTATTTTGATCTTGTTGCAACTCTTGAAATGCATTATTTTGTTCAGATGATGTGAGTGGATAAACTGGACATGAATCCTGGAAATTCGTTGTCCCTTGGTCGATATAACTTGCAACATAGCCATTATGATTTTGAGTAAAAGGCAGTCATGTCTTCAATATTCTGCACCTGATTGATATTGCACACTATTTTGATCTTGCTGCAACTCTTCAATATTACTGTGTTCAGATAATGTGAATCGATTTAAAGAAAGAGACGAATCGTGTTGTTGAGTTGTCGAAAGTGTGGCATCCAGGCGTATAATGACCTAATTCCTTATGATCGCGAGCATGCACATTAATCTTACTCTTAACGCAACACAAAACAACATCCTCATAATGAATTAAACCCCGTCGTCTTAACGCCTTTAGAATCTTGTCATCAAGACTATATTCTCTCATAGTCCAAACAACATCTTCAGTTTGATAACCTTTGTATTGATATCTAT
The DNA here is from genome assembly GCA_030864225.1 of Capsicum baccatum var. pendulum. Lineage (NCBI taxonomy): Eukaryota > Viridiplantae > Streptophyta > Magnoliopsida > Solanales > Solanaceae > Capsicum > Capsicum baccatum. The sequence goes on from CM061550.1 coordinate 81,211,668, forward strand.
AATTTTTCTTCGATCCAACTAACATTAGTCCATCATAGACTGATTTTTCACAGTCGAGCCCCTTCCAGAATCCTCCTCTAATCACCGTCCGAATAAACCTTGTACCATCCGATTTCTTCTTCTTCAACTTAGTAAAGAAGTATCTAACATTTTTAGCATCTTCATCCCCTAGCAAATTGCTTTCGAATATCTCCCATGGCTTCTTATTCCCATAAAGATCCTCAAGTCGAATATTATCACACGAATAACTCTTGCATGAAACGAATTTGAGTAGATAACGAATAAGCTCTTCATCAGCAGGATGAAACCTCATTCCCAATGCCACAACTGGCTTTCTTGAATTGCTGCTTATTTCACTCATCTTCATAAGTTTAGTTTTTTATCGAAAAAAAAGAAAATATTGTCAGTGTATATGTTAACTTGTTGAGGGTTGAATGTTGCTTATATATAAGTAGGGTTTTAGTAGTTAGTCAAAGGGCGGGAAGTAACTAAAAAATGGAAATAATTGTTCAACAAGAATTGGGAAGTTAGTTAAAGGGAAGGAAGTAACTAAAAATTGGAAATAATTGTTCGATAAGAATTGGGAAATTCTTAATATTCCATGTGAGTTCTGGAAGTAGTAATTAGTAAATAAACACCCTTACAATTTTAGTTATTTTTATTTGCAACATTATTTATCCATAATCTATAATTTATAATTTATATCTATATCTATATCTATTTCTATAATATATTAAAAGTGGAAAATCCTTAGAAAAGTGATTAGAACTTTTTGTCCTCGTTAAAAAGTCTCTACTTTAGATAAAATCGTCTTTTCACCTTTTTTACTTAAATTAAGAAAATATTAAATATTCATTATAATAAATATATTCAAACTTAAATGAAAAAGGTTTACTTATTATATTTAAATAAAATCGTATTTTCACATTTTGTACTTAAATTACTAAAATATTAAATATTAATTATAATAAATATATTCAAAATTAAATGAAAAGGGTTTTCTTATTATAGTTGAATTTCTAAACTTATGGTAATCCCCCCTCCCCTCCCCCCCCCCCCCCCCCCCCCAAACTCTTCAATTTGTCCAAAAAAAATAGGTTCCTTCATCGTAGTAGCAAATTCAATTATAGTTAAATTTTTACATTTATGGTAAATAGTCTCCTTCATTGTATGATCAAATAGTACTCTTTATAAGATTTGTAATCCATGAGATTTTTAGGAGTCTTTATTATTTCTTTTTTAGTAGAAGATAAATCACAAAAATATCTTCTTCTTTTTTTGTCTCGCTTTGCTCAGTTCCTAATTAATTTTCCTCATCAATAATTTATGTTTGTTGGTTTTATAAAGTTATTAGAAATTTTTATCTTCTCTAAATAATATATGAACACGTATATATGATTCATTATTGATTTTTTAATATTCTTGAACAGGTGAAGAAAGATTTATGAATTTATGTATAGTGTATGTGTGATTGAAGCTTTGTGCCGATTAACAAAGAATTTGAAGGTATGTATACACTGTACGACCCATGCAACACTAATTTTTCTTGGAGAAGAAGACAGAAAACGCCTGCAACAAAAATAAGAGAATATAAAGCTTTCTGATTGTTCAAGCATATACAGCTTGAGTCCCTCATTCTAATTGTTGTTTGAATTTTCATAGAAATACAATATTCGTCAACGATGACAGTCTGACGGTCAACGATAGCAATTTCGAAGAGGACCAGTTTCATATTGTGTCAACGATATTATTAGGGCTTCATGCCTTCTTGACAATGGACCTCGAATTATAAAGGTTTCAATCTCTTTTTGTTTGTCTACTCACAATTATAAAGGTTTCAAATCACTTAGTGTTGTAAATTGTGGTAAGTGAATGATTGAAATATTTCTTCCTAAATTTTTGTGAGTAGCAGCATTGTAAGTCAGTTTGATGTTCTTTAAGTGATAGCTCGAAGAAACGTCATTGGCATGTTCATAGTATTTCCCATATGAAATTGAATGGGATAAACAATATAACATATAGTTTGTCGTTATTAGTTTGAAGATAGGTATAGTTGTGTCTTTTAATTGTAGATAGAAAAGTTGATTTATTGGCTTATTCCTTAAATTGATTGAGATATGTCAATTATTGACAATTCAAAATATATAAAAGATATATGATAAAATTACGATCAAAAATAAATTTATTCGAATTTTGGAATTTAAAAACGGAGAGAGTATTTCTAATATTGCCCTTATTTGTTACTTCTTAGTGTCAACTATGACTGCATCTTGCACACTGACTTATAGTGATGTTCATCCTAAGAAGGTTAAGTTTATGTTATTTTTTTCGAGTACTAATGCCTCTCTCTTCTCTTGATCATGTTGCAATGAAACTATGAACCTTAAGTTAAATTAAATAAATTGATAGATATGATTGAGATAGTATACAGAGATGTTAGAGGAGACACAATAATATAATATATTGACGAAATAGGTTGACAGCACTTTAAATTTATCGATAAATTTTATTTAAACATTCGAATTATGATTTGCTTCAATTGAGCACCTGAACACTTAATAAAGTGTTCATATTGCTAATTTTTAATGTGTTTAACTTAAACATTTAAGAGACATGTGAAGATAAGTAAAAAAATATTAATTTTTGTAAAATTCAAAGTGCCTAATAGGAACACTTTAAGTAAATTCTTTCCATAACATATTATTGATATTATATTTTAATATTAATTTGTTGTCCTCGATCTAATGCTTTCTAACGACATATTAATTGCTTCGTATGTCATTTCGAGAAAGTATAATATCAAAGTGATTTTATAAAATTGAACACATCAAAGCGAGGTACACGAACAAGGCGCGTATCCTAAACTAGTAATAAAAAAAGTATTGATAATAATAAGATATCAAACAATTTAAAAGTAAAATAAACTACAGTTTATTTTCTTACCAAAAAGTTGTGTTTTTTTGGTAATCAGGATTTATATTAGCTTAGCTAGCAAATAGTGTTCATTGTTGGACTTGGAGCTCCATCCAAAATATGGGGTGGGGGGATCAACAGTTCTGGCCAGAGCCTAGCCTTGTAGGCTAACAATTTATTTTTTCATTTTCCTAGCAAAAGTAATTTCTTAAGAAAGTCTCTCCCTAATGACGCATCTTAAAGACGTATGGGCCTGGGCCCAAAGCGGACAATATCACTAATGGGTTGGGCAGAGACAGAAGTATCTCTGTGTGGTTCGGGATGCACGTCACAGCCAGGGCCTCGACTCGGGTTGTAACAAAATGGTTCAGAGCCGCTCTGTCGATCCTATTTTATCGATGTGGGACTCAGTGATATTATCCACTCTGGACCTAAGCCCGCACGGCTTTAAGACGCGTCACTAGGGAGAAAGGATTTCTTACTTATATACCCAGCATCCCTCCTGTGTTTTGCCGATATGGGAATCCTTCCTAAGTTGAGGTGTTACAATACCTGTGTTTGCTTTTCTTTCTCTAGATCAAGGCTATGTCGCAACTCCATGGTTTTTGCACGTTCCAGCTCCAGCATACGTTGTCTCTCAATCTCCTTTTCTACTTCAGCTATCCTCTTTCTGACACAGTAGCATCATATAGACATTTTACAACTAAGATGTCACCATCAGATAATAATGTAAGCAAGATCTGCCTCTTCCAAGAACTTTTGACGGGCATGTCTATTGAGTAGTTTCCGCTGCCTGCGTGCTACAGACTCCTCTTTGAATTCGGCCTTTTCTCTGTCAAGACGAGATACACACAAGAGCTAAAAAAGATTAGTTTAAGGTCAATCTCCTTTCATTCGTTTTTTTTTTTTTTTCCATTTGGGAAGACAAGTTTAGAACTAATATAATAAGCGCCCTCAGATAGAATAGTTTGTTTCATTTTCTTCAATCAATCAGTTCTACAGTCCATGGGTTAGGACGGAGGTGGGGTATGAAAGTCAAGATACTCTACTGAAAGTTAAATTGTTACAATAGCTGCATGATAGAGAGAACATGCCGGAACGAAAAATAGAGAACAAAAGACTATAGTCTAATGCAAAAAGTAACATTTATCACCAAATCTAACCAAGTCTATCACCAACCCCTAAAACGGGTCAGAAGCCGACAAAGAAAACCAGAGGTTCATGCAAGTTACTTTCACGTGTTGGATAAAATAAAACTCTAATTAGAAATAGTCAGCATACCCAGGCAAACAAGTGACACCCTGAGGCTACAAAGTTACAGTGAAGTGTGGATGTATTCAGCAACCATGATAAACTAATGACAGCTTATGCCGAACACTAAACTAGCAGCCAGAGGAAACAAAAAGATAAAAAAGTTCAATTTATACAGCGAAGGAATACAACTTTTATCTAAAGTATAGATAGGATGTAGTTGACAAGTTGGTTCACACAAGGATTTGATTTCCTTTTTGATTTGCTGCGAGCGGTTTATCTTGCCTGGACGAATCTTCACAATAGAATTCAGAAAGGTGAAAGACAGAAAATACTTATGTGCCCCCATCAACCGGTATAGTTGAAACACCAAAGTAGATGTAGCACTTTGCTCTATGGCAAGACAAAGTGCAACAGTATCAAGTCAGCCTTTTATTCAGTGCGAGTACCTACCAGTCTCACTAACAAGAAAACATGCACAGACGCGATGGATAGAATTTTGTGTTCCATAGAATTTTGTCAAAATATGAACATATTTCTAGAAAGTATTACCAGTTAGGTAAGGAAGCTGATGCAAATCTTTAATCAGTTGAACACTTTGCTGAGGAATGAAGTAGCTCGCCTAAAAGGAGAGGAACAAAGCTTCGAGTTTGTTTTTCTTCAAACCCCAAATCCGCTCTCGCTCGCCGCTACTAATGGGGTCTTGATAATTACTGCATTGTTTTTTCCTTCTGAAGAAGTTCCATTTCAATCTCGGCCTCCAATTCCTTGAAGATTTGAAGCTACCGTCAAGACAAAAGCTCAAGTAGTAATGTATGTGTCATACAGCTACCAAACCCTTACCAGAACCTTTTGGTGGCATTCCTTTTGAGAAAAAGTCAAAAGTATGAGTAGCGATGACCTGAAAAATTGAATGGAAAAATGGATACTCAATACAGCATTCTAAAAGACTGTAAAGGTCAAATTAGCGAAAATATGGTTACAGAAATGCAAGAGTACAAGTTACTAGTTGATGGAATTATCTGCAAATTAAAAAGATCCCGCAACCACGAAATAAACAACTAATAAGACAAGAGAATAATCTTCTCTTTGATCATTGATCATAGGCTCAACACTAAGTGATTGTGGTCTCCATGTTTCTGTTTGCGTAAAGATTTTGATAGAAGTCAATAATCTTCTCTTTGATCTCTGGAGGTTCACCTAAAATGGCCCCATTGAAAAACGAAGCATGTGACTCCCCTCCAATAATGCATCTATAGAGCATTCTCCAGTTCTTTTCTTTCTCACACAGCACCATAGTCTATGATTTAGGAGAATTAAATTGATTTTCATTTATTGGCGTGCGGTTTTATGCCGCTTGCCGGACCAAGAATTTTAATTGCCTTTCTAAGTTCACTATTTCTTCCTATTTTTCAGTGGATCCAGTGCTGTCGTGCTTCTATCTACTATCGGTTTCGAGCACATGTGCCTACTTTCAAGGAGTGTAGAAGCATTTCTTCTTTCAGTTGACCAATCTCACAACACTGGCATCTTTAAGGCTGACGTACCATTAGTATCCCGTCTCTATTCTGGACGCCATTTTTTTGTCAGGGATCCTGCCACTGTTCCTGTCTGGTCACTGTTTAGAGCTATTTTAAGCCGCAGCAACACTGCCTCATGCAACAACAATGATGTCAGCACAACTTCGGTGAATCTTTAAGGTGATTACTGAAACTCTACCTCACACCTCTTTCTAGTGAGTTTTTATTAAATACTATAAAAGACCTCTTTCTAGTATTGAAGATAATTTTTCCTGGGGGCGTGATATTTATTAACCAACATTTTCTCTTACTATGCATAACCTTGTTAAGAATAAAATTATCACCACCAGTTTCTGATGATTTAGGATGTGTTTGCAGTGGATATATAAACGGGACAACGGTGGAATGAGCTAACCATATAACAATCACATCAAACAAAATTACAACCGGCATTCAGTGTACACTGGCAAAACATTGTGAATAGCCTAGACAGACAGTACATTGACCATAATCTCAGAGAATTGTGTAAGTGAAGTATGTCAAAAACAAAGGGAATGTAAAGAGTAAAGCTACAAGGAGAAAAATGTAGGGAACTTGCAGCTGTAAATTGCTACAAAAGAGACTGTAGGGAAAGGTAAAGCTGAAACTTTTGAGTGATTTCTATTTTTCTGGATGGTTAAAAAGGCACAATGTGTCTCCTAGTTATACTAATCCATGGATGATTCTAGATATCCTTCTGGATGCATCTACAAGAAAAATCTAATTATCCTTATCTTCTACTACTCTAGAATATCTAGATAATTCTACAAGATATTTATTTAAGATACTATACTAGGATATTCTAGAAGAACCTATTCCAAAAAATATCTAATATCTACAGTTTCTACTACAAAAATATCTCCAAACTAGGAGTTTCTAGATAAATCTTAATTGCCTAATACTCCTTAAGATTTTTCAATGAAACTCCCTGCAAAGACCTTTGAAACTCAAACTTGTTTGTGGGAAGTGCCTTGGTTAGAACATCGGCTTGTTATTCTTTACTTTCGCAATGCACCAGCTTAACTTCCCCATTCTTCTAGGCATTTTGTAAAGCAAGGAATCTGATGTTGATATGCTTCGTCCTTCCATGTTGCACTGGATTTTCAGCCATAGCAATGGTTGATTTATTGTCCACATAGATTATTGTTGGTTCTTTTGGCAAAAAAAACAATTCAAACAAGATTTTTCTCAACCAAATTCCTTGATTTATAGCTGATGCAGCAGCTACATACTCGACTTCTGCGGAAGATTGAGCTACAATATCCTGCTTCATTGTGCTCCAAGAAAAAATGTCTGAACCAAAAAAAAAGAGTAACCAGATGTGCTTTTGTAATCTTACAAACATCCACCCTAATCACTATCTGAATAGCCAATAAGAGATCCATTCTCCGCACTTTTAAACCAAATTCCATAATCTGTTGTTCCTCTAATATACCTCAACACCCTTTTTAGCAGCTCTAAGATGCTTGGTGTTGGGACATTGCATATATTGGGACAGTAGACTAGCTGCAAACATCACATCTGTCCAAGTAGCAGTCAGATACAACAAGCTTCCTGTCATACCCCAAATCCCATTGGAGCGGACTGGCACCCGTAGCCGAGGAGGCCCGGGAGAACTCGTTCATAACCTATACTTTCACATTTACATTACTTATGAAAATTAGAAATTTGGGCAGCACTTCATTGTAAATAGAAGAAAACAGTACCTGTATCAGCCCAGCAGACACGCATAAATATATATATAAACAGTAATTGGCCGTCAGAGCTATCACGTCTATCAACCAAACACTCCTATGGCTGTACAATATGTCTACAAAAGCCTCTACATAGATACACAACTGAGTTAGGGTCGGCACAAACTCCCGCCCACAATAGACTTTTATACAAATACTAAAAATACATATAGAAACGACTTGGGATGCCCCGAAACAACTGGATCTCACCACTAACAACAGAATGTCCTGGCTCTTACTGCGGAGGTGTACGACCTGAAGTACCTGTTCCTGCAGGCATGAATACGGGTCCCCCGTAAGGGACGTCAGTACGAAAATATGTACTGAGTATGTAAGGCAGTGAGTATCAAGATGAGATACAAAAGATCAACAGAACCCAGATACCAGTGAATAAACAGTATGAGTAGACCACACTTAAAAGAGCTGATGGGATACCAGCACATTACTTTCATATCATTACTTCCCGTAATCCTTATCAATACATAACATATGTCATACAATGGCCAATTGATCAGTGGTACTAATACAATACATCAGAGACCACCCCTGGAATAGCATATATACATAAACTTTATAATACAATGTCCAACTGATCAGTGGTACTAATACAATACATCATATCATCAATTTAAAATACAGACATTCCATTTCTTAATTCAATTAATCTTTGAGATTGGTTACTTTGTGGTCACACCTTATGGAAGTTGAAACCATGATACCTCAATAGGAAAACATGTAAATAGGTAATCAATATCATGAAAATGAAGTAAAGAATCATGGATACCTCATTAAACCATTTCGGAGTCAACAATAGTATATGGACATTTTTTTGACTAGCCGAACATCTTAAAAGTGAAAATAAGTTCAATTGGTAGTGTCGAAGATCATATGATGTTATTATGTGTCATGTGTCGTAGGACAATGTTGGAAGCTTACTTGAGAGTGCCATGGGTCATTATTCATGCCAAAGATTAGATAGAGTATGTCTTACATACCTTGATATAACCACTTCAATACAAGTCCAACTTGACTTCCCGTACTCTTCGAACAATTATCTACAATAAGTCATTTGTGGCAAACTAGTATTAGCAACCAAACCTTACCATTTAGATATTAACTTCACCAAATAATGTCTAGGAAGTAATCCTTTAACTCATCAATAAGAGTGCTACATACATCCTCTTATACTCTTATTACATTCACATATCATGCATTTTCATGAAATATCCCTCAACATCACTCTTAGCCTTTATTTCCCTTCTTAATCACCATCCAATACCAACATGATCACTAGGCATACATAACCACTAATATAATGATATATCACCACAATTTATCCTCCATAATCCAATACAACAACTTCCATAATTTACTACTAACAATTTATACAAAATAATTCATAACTATGTTTCTAGTTATCTTCCAACATCAAGACAGTACTCATAATCCTTTATCAATACTTATTCAGGGATAAGAATCAAGAATAAACAATATTCATACCTTAACAATGAACTCTTGAATTTAGAATCCTCCTTACATAACCATGGGGTGCTTCTCGAAGCTTTCGAGATGGTGAACACAATTACGGAACCAATTCGAATTTTCTACGGTTGAATCACAAAATATTTGATGTTGAAATTAGGCTAGGGTTTCACCTTCTCTTAATAATTGGATGGTATATGATATATATGAGGCTAAGTGTAGGTTTATAAAGACCCATTTTCGTCCAAGAGGTAATAGAAAATGACCATTTTGCCATAAAAATTTAAATAAATCCGAATCTGTCCCCAGTGGACAGTTTTGACAGGCTGAAGTAAATCGATCATAACTCTTTGCTCCGGTATCGGATTCGGGTGAAACCAATTTCATTGGAAATATAATTCAAAGGGATTTCATTTTCTTATAAAGTATACCACCCAGTTCTTCCTGTACAAGGAGTTATGGTCGTTTAAAGTTGACCCAAAAATCTTTCCCACAATTCTGGTTTTTTTTTTGGTAGGCTGTAGTAAAACAGGTATAGCTCCTTACTCAGACATTGGATTTGGATGAAACCAATTTCATCGGAAAGAAGACTCTCGGAGATTTTCGTTGATATATAGTAGCTCACATAGTTATTTTTGTACAAGGAGTTATGATCGTCTAAAGTTGATCCAAAAAAATAATTGCCTAGCTGCAGTAATTTTCCTGCAGATTTACTGTTCACAGGCTTCCCGGCCACCGTTTTGAAATTTCGAATGTGCTCGCTTATATGAAATACTCCTCTGTTTTGGGCAAAATTTATATCGTTGGAAAGCTTATTCCAATACCTACACATACAACTATTGACGGGATACTTCCGAACACCATAAACTTAATTTAACCCATACGCAAGCCTTTAGGACTCCATATAATCGCGATAAGTGTACGAAAAAATTTATGGGGTGTTACATTCTCCCCCCCTTAAGAACATTCGTCCTCGAATGTTAGCATAGTTACTCAATTAAGACATGTCCAAGCTTACAATTAACATATTCATCATCATAACATACTTGCATAAAAATAAACACTTACTTGTTATTGTTCTTCTTCCGTCTCATGAACTTCCTCCTCATCGTTGAATAGGTAACGGTACTTAATATTCATCGCTTCCTCAGCTTCCCATGTGATCTCCTCAACTTGTTGATTCCTCCAAAGTACTTATACCGATGCTATCTTTTTATTCCTTATCTTTTTAATTTGGCGATCAAGAATAGCAATAGGCATTTCTTCAAAAGTGAGATCTTCTGTAACTTGAATGATACTTGAATGATAGCTATTATTGTAGGCAAACTCGATAAGAGGTAGGTGATCATCCCAGTTGCCTTTGAAATCTAATACACATGCTCATAGCATATCTTCAAGTATCTGGATGGTACGTTCCGCTTGTCCGTCCGTTTGACGATGAAAAGACGTACTTAGATTTACTTGTGTCCCCAAACTCCTTTGAAAAGACTTCCAGAAATTCACGGTAAATTGGGATCCTCGATCAGATATAATGGAAATTGGAACTCCATGTAACCGAACAATCTCCTTAATATACAACTTCGCATACTCTTCTGCCGTATAAGTTGTCTTAACTGGTAAGAAGTGTGCAGATTTGGTAAGCCTATCAATGATCACCCATATGGAATCAAACTTCCGATATGTACGAGGCAAACCCGTGATGAAATCTATATTGATCTTGTCCCACTTCCAGACTGGAAGATCTATACATTGCATGTAACCACCGGGTTTCTGGTGTTCTACTTTGACTCTTTGACAATTCGGACATTCAGCTACAAATTCGGCAATATTCTTCTTCATGTCATTCCACCAATATATTGTTTTCAAATCTTGATACATCTTAGTCGACCCTGGATGGATGGAATACCTTGAACAGTGTGCTTCTGTCATAATTCTCTTTCTTAGCTCAACTACATCAGGTACACATAAACGATTCTGACACTGAAGCACTCCTTCTCGCGTAAGCTCAAATGCCTTTGTCGTGACACTCTGCACATCCTCCTTAAGCTGCAATAAAATGGGATCTGCATACTGCTTCTCTTTCACTTCAGCTATCAATGAAGATTCTGCTGTATTACGTACAATAACCTCTTCATCTGGAGTTTCGAGAAGTCGAACTCCCAAATTAGCTAGTTGGTGAAGATCCTTAATCATCCCCTTCTTTTCTATAGATGCCATTTTAGACTTACGACTCAGTGCATCCGCTACCACATTCGCTTTCCCTGGATGATACAAGATATCAACATCGTAATCTTTCAACAATTCAAGCCATCTCTGTTGCCTCATGTTTAGATCTTTCTGACTAAAGATATATTGCAGGATCTTATGATCGGTATATATGTAAACATGAACCCCATATAAGTAGTGGCGCCATATCTTCAAAGCAAATACAACTGCAGCTAGCTCAAGATCATGTGTGGGATAATTCCTCTCATGTGGTCGTAACTGTCTAGAGCCATAGGCTATTACTCTACTATGTTGCATTAATACGCATCCTAAGCCACTTCTCGAAGCATCACAGTACACTGCATACCCTTCTGTGCCTTCAGGTAGTACCAATACCGGTGTAGAAGTCAACTTGCTCTTCAGATCTTGGAAACTCTTTTCACAGGCATTATTCCATTGAAACTTGGAGGCTTTATGCATCAACTTAGTCAAGGGTGCAGAAATAGAAGAAAAACCTTCAACAAACCTTCTATAATAACCTACCAACCCGAGGAAACTACGAATCTCCATAGGCGTCGTGGGTCTTGGCCAATTCTTCACAGCCTCAATCTTCTAAGTGTCAACTTTTATGCCTTCACTGGATACAATATGGCCCAAAAATTCCACTGACTTGAGCCAAAACTCACATTTATAAAACTTCGCATATAGCTTACGATCACGAAGAATCTGCAATGCCTGCCTCAAGTGATTAACATGGTCCTCTTCTGATCTAGAGTAGACCAGAATATTATCTATGAAAACTATCACGAACACATCTAGAAACGGCTTCAACAGCCTATTCATCAGATCCATCAAAACTGCAGGTGTATTTGTCAGCCCGAATGACATAACCAGGAATTCATAATGATCGTACCGTGTTCGGAAAGCTGTCTTGGGTATATCTTTATCCTTGACTCTCACTTGATGATAGCCTGATCTCAAGTCAATCTTGGAAAAACACTGGGCACCCTGCAACTGGTCAAATAAATCATCAATTCGGGGAAGAGGGTATTTATTCTTGATAGTCACCTTATTCAATTGCCGATAGTCAATACACATCCTCAGCAAACCATCTTTCTTATGCACAAACAATACTGGTGCTCCCCAAGGGGACATACTAGGCCTGATGAATCCCTTCTCTAGCAAGTCTTTCAGTTGCTCTTTCAATTCTCGTAACTCTGCTGGTGCCATTCTATAAGGAGGAATTAAGATTGGCTGTGTGCCTGGAAACATATCAATACCAAACTCCACTTCTCGTTCAGGAGGTAAACCTGGTAGTTCTTCAGGAAATACATCTTGAAATTCATTCACAACCGAAACGATCTGAAAAGTTGGCGGCTCTGCCTCTGTATCCCTTACTCTAACCAAATGGTATATGTACCCCTTGGAAATCATTTTTCTTGCCTTAAAGTAAGAAATAAATCTACCTCTCGGCGCGCCAACATTACCCTTCCATTCAAGGACTGCCTCATTTGGGAAATGGAAATACACCTTCTTAGAACGGCAATCTACTGTAGCATAACAAGACGCTAACCAATCCATGCCCATAATAACATCAAAATCTAACATTTCTAACTCAACAAGATCGGCCATCGTATCACGACCACAAATATTCACAACACAATTTTGATAAACATTCCTAGCTATAAGAGATTCCCCCACTGGCGTTGATATTTCAAATGGCTTGGCTAATAATTCGGGTGTTCTCCCAAACCTTCCCGCAACCAAAGGAGTAGCGTACGATAATGTAGAACCAGGATCAATTAAGGCATACACATCAAATGAAAAGATGTACAACGTACCTGTAACCACGTCTGGAGAAGCCTCTAAATTCTGCCGATCTGCTAGGGCATACACACGGTTCTGAGCTCCACTAGAACTAGCTGCTCCTCTATCACCTCTACCGTGACCCATAGGTTGTGCACCCCTACTCAAAGGAGGCACCGATGAGGACGCAACAGCTAATCCAGTAGGTCGTGTTATACCACCTGTGGTCCTGCGTGGGCAATCCCTAGCCATATGCCCCGGCCTACCGCACCAAAAGCAATTGTTCGTTCCAAGCCGACATTCGCCAAAGTGAAATCTTCTATATATGGGGCACGAGTGTCGTGGAGGTCTCAATTGACTCATACTCCCTTGCCCTTGATACCCCACTGTTCGCGAACTCTGATTTTCACTGCTTTGCCCGAACTAATTACCTCTGAACCTTTGAAATTACAGTGGAGCACTAATTGTCGGATAAGAAGATAACGAGCTAGGCAATCTATGAGAGAACGAAGGCCTAAAACCTCTATGAGATGCCATAAACTTCCCTATAGCTCTAGCCCGCTTAGAATATCCTTTCTCTGATTCCTGGGTTCTTCTTCTTTGCCTCTGATCTTCTATCTTCTGAGCGAAAGCTTGTATCCTCGCTATATCCATGTCCTTGTTCAAAGCAGCAATGGTACAATCTCTAACCAAGTGTGGTTCCAATCTATCCACATAGTGATGAACTTTGTCATCCATAATAGCTACCACATTAGAAGCATATCGAGACAAGGAGTTAAATCGAAGACTATACTCCCTTACGCTCATATTACCCTGACGAAGATTTAAGAATTGATCTGCACAGTCCTGACGAGTCTCAAATGGAAGATAATGATCAATAAATACATCTTTGAACTCTCCCCACGTAGTTGGAGGTGCATCAATACCCCTAGATCATTTCCAATCCTTGTACCACAATATAGCCTCTCCTTTCAGTCTATATGCTGCTAGCTCAACCATCTCTTTACCGGATATGTGCATAACATCTAGAGCCCTTTGGGTTTGATCGACAAAGTCCTGCGGGTCTTCGTTAATATCTGATCCGGTAAAAGTAGGAGGATCCAGTTTCAGAAAATCCTGAGTCCGAAGGCTAGCTGCTCTATCCGTACCACTAGGACCCGTGGTAGGAATAGCTTGCCCTTGAACTTGACCGGCAACTATACGCGTCAGAAGTTGTACTGCATCCCTCAAATCTCGATCAACAACATTAATAGATGGCCCTTCTGGAGGAGAAGAAGCTCCCGATATATGCTCATCTTGAGACTCACTTTGTTCAGCTTGTGCCGATGGTGACTTACTAGTACGTTCTCCGTCCACTACATCCACTCGCTTCACCTTATTCTTTCTCCTTGTAACCGGCATCGTTACTATAATAAAAAAAACAATTGGATTAAGCGATCGATTATGACTTTATCTCGAATATGGGCTCTATTGCATGATCTAAGAAATGGAGAGTGGAAACAATCCCTAAATGTCCAATAGCCTCCTGTTTATAGATGTGGTGCATAACACACCGATAAAATAGATTCTACATAGACACAGCTTTGTAGACTCACTAGGACGAACTTCTCTAATACCACTTCTGTCATACCCCAAATCTCATTGGAGCAGACTGGCACCCGTAGACGAGGAGGCCCGGGAGAACCCGTTCATAACCTATACTTTCACATTTACATTACTTATGAAAATTAGAAATTTGGGTAGCACTTCGTTGTAAATAGAAGAAAATAGTACATGTATCAGCCCAGCAGACACGCATAAATATATATGTATATATAAACAGTAATTGGCCGTCAGAGCCATCACGTATATCAACCAAACACTCCTATGGCTGTACAATATGTCTACAAAAGCCTCTACATAGATACACAACTGAGTTAGGGTCGGGACAAACTCCCACCCACAATAGACTTTTATACAAATACCAAAAATACATATAGAAATGACTTGGGATGCCCCGAAACAACTGGATCTCACCACTAACAACAGAATGTCCTGGCTCTTACTGCGGAGGTGTACGACCTGAAGTACTTGTTCCTGCAGGCATGAATACGGGTCCCCCGTAAGGGACGTCAGTACGGAAATATGTACTGAGTATATAAGGCAGTGAGTATCAAGATGAGATACAAAAGATCAACAGAACCCAGATACCAGTGAATAAACAGTATGAGTAAACCACACTTAAAAGAGCTGATGGGATACCAGCACATTACTTTCATATCATTACTTCCCGTAATCCTTATCAATACATAACATATGTCATACAATGGCCAACTGATCAGTGGTACTAATATAATACATCAGGGACCACCCCTGGAATAGCATATATACATAAACTTTATAATACAATGGCCAACTGATCAGTGGTACTAATACAATACATCATATCATCAATTTAAAATACAGACATTCCATTTCTTAATTCAATTAATCTTTGAGATTGGTTACTTTGTGGTCACACCTTATGGAAGTTGAAACCATGATACCTCAATAGGAAAACATGTAAATAGGTAATCAATATCATGAAAATGAAGTAAAGAATCATGGATACCTCATTAAACCATTTCGGAGTCAACAATAGTATATGGACATTTTTTTGACTAGCCGGACATCTTAAAAGTGAAAACAAGTTCAATTGGTAGTGTCGAAGATCATATGATGTTATTATGTGTCATGTGTCGTAGGACAATGTTGGAAGCTTACTTGAGAGTGTCATGGGTCATTATTCATGCCAAAGATTAGATAGAGTATGTCTTACATACCTTGATATAACCACTTCAATACAAGTCCAACTTGACTTCCCGTACTCTTCGAACAATTATCTACAATAAGTCATTTGTGGCAAACTAGTATTAGCAACCAAACCTTACCATTTAGATATTAACTTCACCAAATAATGTCTAGGAAGTAATCCTTTAACTCATCAATAAGAGTGCTACATACATCCTCTTATACTCTTATTACATTCACATATCATGCATTTTCATGAAATATCCCTCAACATCACTCTTAGCCTTTATTTCCCTTCTTAATCACCATCCAATACCAACATGATCACTAGGCATACATAACCACTAATATAATGATATATCACCATAATTCATCCTCCATAATCCAATACAACAACTTCCATAATTTACTACTAACAATTTATACAAAACAATTCATAACTATGTTTCTAGTTATCTTCCAACATCAAGACAATACTCATAATCCTTTATCAATACTTATTCATGGATAAGAATCAAGAATAAACAATATTCATAACTTAACAATGAACTCTTGTATTTAGAATCCTCCTTACATAACCATGGGGTGCTTCTCGAAGCTTTCGAGATGGTGAACACAACTACGGAACCAATTCGAATTTTCTATGGTTGAATCACAAAATATTTGAAGTTGAAATTAGGCTAGGGTTTCACCTTCTCTTAATAATTGGATGGTATATGATATATATGAGGCTAAGTGTAGTTTTATAAAGACCCATTTTCGTCCAAGAGGTAATAGAAAATGATCATTTTGCCCTAAAAATTTAAATAAATCCGAATCTGTCCCCAGTGGACAGTTTTGACAAGCTGAAGTAAATCGATCATAACTCTTTGCTCCGGTATCGGATTCGGGTGAAACCAATTGCATTGGAAAGTTAATTCAAAGGGATTTCATTTTAACATGAAGTATACCACCCATTTCTTCCTGTACAAGGATTTATGGTCGTTTAAACTTGACCCAAAAATCTGTCCCACAATTCTGTTTTTTTTGTTAGGCTGTAGTATAACGGGTATAGCTCCTTACTCAGACATTGGATTTGGATGAAACCAATTTTATCGGAAAGAAGACTCTCAGAGATTTTCGTCGATATATATAAGCTCACATAGTTCTTTTTGTACAAGGAGTTATGATCGTCTAAAGTTGATCCAAAAAAATAATTGCCTAGCTGCACTAATTTTCCTGCAGATTTACTGTTCACAAGCTTCCCGGCCACCATTTTGAAATTTCGAATGTACTCGCTTATATGAAATACTCCTATGTTTTGGGCAAACTTTATATCGTTGGAAAGCTTATTCCAATACCTACACATACAACTATTGATGGGATACTTCCGAACACCATAAACTTAATTTAACCCATACGCAAGCCTTTTGAACTCCATATAATCGCGATAAGTGTACGAAAAAATTTACGGGGTGTTACACTTCCAATAAGGCTCCTATAAAGTTTTGAATCTGCACGCTCTTCTCCATCATCCTTCATTAACTTTTCATTCACAACAAGTAGAGTTGCTATAGATTTGCACTTAGCAAGCTTGAACCTTTTTAAGAGATTTAGGGCATACCTCTTTTGGGACAAGAAAATTCCTTCAGAAGATTGAGAAATTTCTATTCCTAGGAAGAACTTCATCTCCCCTAGATCAGACATTTCAAAAACTTTTAACATCGCATTTTTAACTTCATGAACCGCAAGAGAATCTTCACTTGTGATCATTAAATTATCAACATAAATGGATATCACAACTAACTTCCCATCAGCTTGCCTTTTGAAGTATAAAGTAGGCTCATTTAGGCTTTTATTGAAGCCTTGAGACAACAAATGAGTATCCAACCTACTATACCAAGCTCTCGGAGCTTGTTTAAGGCCATAGAGAACCTTTTTAAGGTTTTACACCTTGTCTTCTTCACCTGCAACTATAAAACCTTCAGGTTGTTCAACAAAAATATCTTCCTCAAGAAATCCATTTAGAAATCTGTAGAACGTAATTTTGTCCTTTCCCGAAAATAGTTTAATCATTTTTATTTTATTTTATTTTTTTAATTTTTATTTTTATTTTATTCACCTTACCCTACTTTTGTTTAATTGATAATTTCTCCTCCCTCCCCCCAAAAAAAAGAATAAAGAATTGAAAATAATTAAATACATAGCATCTTTGTCACCTCACTACGCCACCTCAACACTTCACTTTCCATTTTTCATTGGTTACATGCAAAAGGAACACGCCCTACTCATTTTTCACAGGCAACCCTCATCTTTCCACATGCCACACTAACTTTTCCACATGCCACACACTTATTCCCACAAGCCACCAATTATATGCTTCCACATAGGATAATAAAAAAAGAAAAAGAAAAACCAAATAAAAAAAATAAAAGGAAAATTCTAAAAGGGGAAAATTAAGAGGCTCATTCTTTCATCATCATCTTCTCCACAATAACAATAATCACCAAATCATCTTCCTCATAAGAAGAACAAAAAAAATGAGGGAGAGAAGAAAGAATCGCGCGAGAGAGAAAAAAAATTGAGAGAGAAACAGTATCGTGAATAGTGCCATGAACAGTATTGTGAACAGTGCCGTGAACAGAGTTGTGAACAGTACCGTGAGGAGTGTCAGTTTTTGGCTTCGATTGGATTTACGGAGCTTTAGTTTTGGGTCTCAAATTTTTTAATACGGAGTTGGAGTTCGTCATTGTTGAGGTCCTATTAGGAATTCTATAGTCCGGTCTTTCTTAATTTTACTATCAATGAAATCGATTCTTCAAAGGTTCATCTCTCAACTCTACTTTTTTATTATATCAAAGTTGGTTAATATCATAATTTTGTGGTGTGGTTTTGAATATTTCGAGCAAAATGTTAATTGTTGTTGTGGATATAAATGATTGGTATACTTAAATGTTTGAATCTTCATTGGGGTATGTGTTGTTGGTTTTTGATTTTGAAAAGTGATTTGATAGTCGAACTGGTTTAATAATGTGGTTAAAAAATGAATTTGGGAGATGGAATTGAGAAATTGATAAAAAAAGTTGAATTTAGATTATCTTTGGTTTATTGTTGTTTTTTTTTAATTCGTAATGAGCATGAATATTGTTGGAATGTGATATAATTATGATATGTTGAAATGGATAGGCGAATGTTGGTTCGGGTAGGCAAAAATTTAGGAATAAGTTTTCTTGTTGAATGTTTGAATGTGGAATTTGAGCTGAACGGTTTGGTTTTAGTTCTTGCATTTGAAAATGTATTCATTTAATCGGGGAATGCCCCGTGATCACTTGTATTTATTCATCAGGGAATGCCTCGAAGTATTTTGTATTTGGAGGACGTCCGTGATGAAGGCCCGAGACATCGGGTAGCAGGGTAGAATAGGATTTACATTTTTGCATTCTTTTTCTATTTTGGACTATATAATTGGACTGGACATTTTTTTGGATTTGTTTCCTTGATTGATCATTTTATTTATGTTTGGTGTGGTTTATACATTCATAGTGTCCAAATTAGCCAATATACTCCACCAAGAGACTGTGGTCAAACCACGGGATCGAGGGGTGCCTAACACCTTCCCCTCGGTCAACAGAATTCCCTAACCTGAATCTCTTTTCGCGAACCAGTTTAAAGAGTCAAATGGTTTTGAAAAGGATTTTTCAAAGGTGACTTGGCACACCAGATTATGCCAAGTGGAGACTCTGAATAAAAAATGTAAATAATCCTTTACGAAGCAAATTTTAATCATTTTGTCACTTTAAATAATAAAAACCCTTTCAAACTTAAAATCAATCTCTTTTTGGGAGTTAAAAAAGGGTGTGACAAAATGCAGATTTGACATCTAAATGGTAGATTTTCCATTTGTATTGTGCTGCAAGAGCAATTAGAAATCTTACTATCTCATGCCTCACAACAGGAGAAAACATATCTCCAAAGTCCACTCCAGTCTATTGGGAATAACCTTTAACTACGATCCTGGCTTTATGTTTGAAGATAGAGCCATCTGGATTGAACTCATCCTATAGACCCATTTGATACTGATGAAGTTATTTTGTTCGGGCCTATCAACCAGCTCCTAAGTATCATTTTTATTAATCATGGTAAGCTCCTCTGCCATTGTAGAAATCCAACCTTTATAACCCGCTGTTTTTTCTAAGGAAGATGGTTCAACAAGAGCAAAATTGTATTGCTCATAAACTTCAACTAGTGATCTGATCTTCAAAAGTAGAAAATTAGTTGTCAATTCAATATTTGAAAAATTCTCTACTCCAGCAATAGGACTAGAAGAAATATCACTCGTCTACGGATTTTGAGCTGCAACTGAAGTACTCCCATCTTAGTTCTTTGCAATAATATCTCAATCCCAATCATAGTGGCTAGACTCGTCCACCGCAAGATCTCTACTGATAGAACCTTCTTCGTATGGAAATTGTACACTTTGTACCCTTTTACAGCTGTGTTATAGCTCAACAACAGAGTTCTGCCTTTTTATCCAATTTGCCTCTTTTAGCATCTGGAACATGTGGATAGCAGACTGAACCAAAGACTTTTAAGTTTCTCGCAGATGGCTTTATACCCCTCTATGCTTCAAATGGTGTCATATCTTGGAGTGCTCTAGTTGGTAATCTTTTCAGCAAATAGTCGATAGTATTAATTGCTTTAGCCCAAAAACATTTGGGTATCTTCTTTTCTGCTAACATGCATCTCTCCATCTCCATCACTATTTTGTTCTTCCTCTCAGAAACCCCGTTCTTTTCTAGAGTATAGCTAATAGTGAATTGTTGTTGAATATCCATATCTTTACAATACTTGCTAAACTGATGTGAAGTATATTCAGTTCCATTATCATACCTGATATACTTTAACCGGTAGCCACTCTCTCTTTTCAGAGCTGATATACTTTAACCGGTAGCCACTCTCTCTTTCTACCATAGCCTTGAATTCTTTAAAAACAGAAAACCCTTAAAACTTTTCTACTTAAGAAATAAACCCATGTCATTCGAGTTAGATTATTTATATAGAGAATAAAATATTTATTCCCACTAAAAGAAGTGATCCTTATTGGTCCGAATATATTTGTATGAACCAACTCTAGCTTTTCCTTTGCTCTCCATAGATTTTCTTTAGGAAAGGATCATCTATGCAATTTACCAAATTGACATGACTCACAGACATCTCGGCACATGTCAATTTTGGGTACATCAAGCACCATACCCTTGGATTGCATATACACCAATAAACTAAGGTTGTAATGACCGAATCTTTTGTGCCAAAGCCAAGTATTGCTCATTTCAACATTGAAAGAGCAACTTTCAGCAAAATAGCATGAGATTGGAAAGTAATTGCCAATCATGCTAATTTTAGCTACTTCACAACTTTTAGGATCATAAATAACACATTTTTTTATTCTTAAAAGTAAGTGAATAATTATTGTGAAGCAACTGAGCAACACTCAATAAGTTTTAAGTCAGGCTTGGCACATAAAGAACATTATAATTCTCATACCTTCATCCGTGGGGAATTTCACTGATCATCTTTCTTGAGCTTGCACCAGTGCACCATCTCCAAGCTTCACTTTGGTCCTATCAGACCTGTCCAAGCTAACAAATAGATTTTCATCAATCTTCATGTGCCTTGTGCACACACTATCGACATACCAATTATATCGATCAACACTTGATGTGTGCGAAGCCATGAATACCTCCTTCTCTATTTTTTCAACTTGGTGATCTTCCGCAAAATTTACTTGTTGGGAAGACTGATCAGTTTGATTTTGTCTGTAATACTTCTCAATGTGCCCATACTTTTTGCAGTATCTGCATTGAATAGGAGACCTCTTGGACTTCTGCCAACAATTCTTATCCAGGTGGTTTGTCTTCTTACAAATACCACAAGGTGGAAATTTTCCTCTCCTCGACGATTCACTTTTGTATCCACCAGATTTTACCTCTCCAGAGTGGTCTGAAGAGACCTTTTTGCCTTTATTTTGTTTCTTGAATTTATGCCTTACTTGAAAGGCATCTTTGACTATCCTTTCACTTCTTATAGTTACTTGTTGCTCTTGGATTTGCAACTTAGAGATCAGCTATTAAAAGAGTAGTCAAGTTACAAGACTCTTCAATAGCTGAGATTTTTTATTCAAACTTGTCCGAAAAGCTGACCATGATCTTCTCTAAAACTTTCTAATCTGAAAAGTTTTCACCAAGTATCCTTATTTTGTTCACAATATCCATCAGCTTGGCAGAGTATTCTTTCATACTATCTAAATCCTTCATATTTAGGAGCTCAAACTCCCTCTTTAAAGCTAAGACCTTAACAGACTTAACTTTGTTACTGCCTTCAAACTCCTCCTTTAGCTTATCCCAGTCTTCTTTGGTTATCTCACAAGCCATAATACTTGTAAACATCACTTCCGTAAGGCTTGAATGTATGCAAGTGAGAGCTCTTGGAGATCTAGTCACTAACTCATCATGCTTTTTGATATCATTGAGAGTTAGGTTGTCTCTCAATAGTTGGACAGCAAGTTCTCCTCTCTCAACAATATCCCACAAGTTGAGATCCTTCAAACAAGCTTTCATTTTAATGGCCCAAATATGGTAATTATCCCCCGGTAAAATTGCAGGACCCACTGTTGGTTGATTTTCTTGTGCCATGTCTTTTCAGCAAATAGATCCAAGAAAAGGAGCTAAAAATAAGATAAGCCAATCAACAAAAAATAGCTTCAGATCCCGTAAGAAATGGGCTATGATACCATGTCAAAAACAAAGGGAACGTAAAGAGTAGAGCTACAAGGAGAAAAATGTATGGAAATTACAGTTGTAAATTGCTACAAAAGAGACCGTAGGGAAGGGAAAAGATGAAACTTTTGAGTGATTTCTATTTTTCTAGATGGTTAAAAATGTACAATGTTCCTCCTATTTATACTAGTCCATGGATGATTCTAGATATCCTTCTAGATACATCTACAAGAAAAATCTAATCATCCTTTGTCATGACCCAAACTGGGGCCCTGGCCGTAACGAGTATCCCGAACCATGAAGGATCGGACGCCCTTCTCTATCTGGTAATCATGCATAATATTCATAATTATAATAGAAGATGCAAAATTCTAAATTATTACGAAAACATAGTCATACTATGAGTTAAATTAAACTATGAAAAAATAAAATCCAATATCAACTACACAACATCTGAACCAGTCTGCAAAATCTCTACTACATCTGAAAATGACATCTGTCTGAAACTGGGACAAGGCCTCCAGTGCACCTAAACCAATATAAACAAAATAATCCGAAAGACATAGGCCTATGGAATAAAGAAGTCTCACCAACTGCACACATCACTACTTTCTGAAAACTCTACGGCCTAGCAGGACCTCTGAATTGAGCTTTAGACCTAGGGAGGAAGGGGGCTTAATACAAATGTACTGGTACGCGAAGAAATCCAAAATGAAGCTTGTGTATAAATAAAATAGTTGAGAGATTTTCATAATCATCACGAAAGATATCATTTCAAAACACATAGGCATTTTTTATAATCATAAAACTTTTCTGTCAATGCAATTTCTGATCTTGTATTACATCTGTGTTAGGTGGTACACCCTACAAGTCTAAAACCCTATGGGCTATATGGAGACCTCCATTGAATGGACGGGGAAACCTCCAACCCAAGTGTGCCACAAGGGTTGGATTGTCTAAGTCTAATACGTCATAGGGCACTAGGCCAGCATAATATAATGTACCTGAATCGGCAAATCACAGTTTTGGGCAAAGAGTTGTCTGAAACTCATGCCTTTTTTGTGGAACCACCTAACATCTCTTTGTGACCAATTTTATCCATTTCTAACACATATTATTCTGAAATCTTAAGTCATGAAAATCTGGTTTCTAAGATTGTCTGAGTCTATTATGGCATTGTCTATTTTGGTATCATCATACCAAGACTTGCAAGTCATGTTATCTGAGTCATAAACCATTAAGCATGATTCTTCATTAAAACTCAATTCAGACCACCCAACATTCAAATAGTATAATAGATTTCATATTCCGAGACATAAGTCAAAGCTATCCAAGAATTCTTCAAACATATGGGGGTCATGTGCATTATGCAAAATCATGCAACTCTTTCATTATATGAATATTCAACATTTATCAACATGCACAACCCTCTCTTTTGATTCCAAAATTATATTCAAGTCATAGTGTAGATCAATACATTCTGTATCATGTTTTTCAAAATGTATTTCAAAACAATCCATATCATATGAAAAATGGGATAAATCATATCAAGAGATGGATTTCATGTGAGTGATGCTCTCAATTCAAATATCAACTGAAAACACACATATATATATATATATTAAAGACCAAAACAATGTCATTGAGACTTCTAAAACATGATTATAAATCATAAATCTAAAACCCCTTTTTCTTAAAAATCATGATTTCTATACCCATGAAATTTTTAGGAAAACCCCACGTACCTTAATTTATGACTCTTGAATGAACTCGTGCTTTAGGGATACTATTCGAACAATTGATGAGAGATTTTTTTAGCCCTCGTAATGGGAATTCTGAATCTCGAAGAATTATTAAATACCCATGGTGAAATCTTAAAATATTTGGGTTTTTAGTTTGAAACCTTAGAGAGAGTTTCTTTTGGATTTTTGAAGAAAATATGAATAATGTGGTCACTTGGGAGTATAATCCCACATTTAAGTTGATAAGGGGGTGGAAAGTACCCAATATACCCTTAATGAGATGGAATAAAAATATAACTGGGAGCCCAATTTTATGGGCCACCGCGACGTGCCACTACCGTGGTGGCTCACTGGAAATTGACGAATGGGATTTTTAGGGTCACCGCGGAGCCATCGTGTTGTCTCACTAGTTGGGACCTATAACTTTACTGCGACACGCCACAATCGCGTTAGGCGGCTGAAATTTGAAAATTATTAAATAGACCCCCTCCGCGACGCGCCAAGCACTAAAATGATGGTGTTTTACGATTAGGACTTAAATTAGCCATAACATCTTGCCTGGGTATCGGATTTGGGCAAATCTTATATCAACAGAAAACTCATTCAATTCCCCATACTACATAATTGATTAACATGGAAAAATTTCATAGGATTGATGGCTTTTGGATCATCTACACATACAAATGACGGTTTTTATTCTAGCTCAAAATACGGGGTGTTACATTATCTCCCCCTTGGGATCATTCATACCCGAATGATGGGTAGAAATGTTGAATCTTAAAGGTATTGAATATGCGGACATGATGTGTCTCCTAAGAAAGGATATAACTGATTTGAAACATTTAAACTTCTATCATGAAACTGAATTCTAAACTGATTTGACTTTACTTTCTTTAAGGAGCTGATTCATGCTGAGAATGAAGGATTCCCTTGAAGTGTTCGTGATTCAATCATATATATTGAATTTAGAAGTGATAACTTATGCAAGTACGAATCATGAGGCAACAAGACTTAGATCGTACCCAAGCCTTACACTGTCTTAGCTAAAATACTTGGAAAATTTTGAGATTATGCGCTAAACTCTTATGAACTGAGTCATGACTACATAACTGAGTCTAAAACATGATGCTTGGACTAAACTAAATTCGCAATTTATATGGATGGAATATATTATCTCTTGGGATGGTCATACGTATGAGACTTCAGATAGTAGGACTGGGTGAAAAGGTGGAAAACCACAATAACTTGTCTGTCTGACTGTTAAGCTGAATCATACTGGACATTTATACTTACCTGGAGTATCTCTTCAGCACTCTTTCTAAGTAAGTCCTAGTAGCATTAGGGAGCAAAGAATCTCTGACATGAGTTACACAAGACATCCAACTAAGGAATTACGACAATGATACTATTCTATAGCGTGTAATATAGACATATAACTCATAAACTAGGATAGAATTACCAAACCTTAGGCAATGCAACTTCTTACATTCAAGATTAGCCACACTTCTAAAATACTCTCTCAACTATACTTTTACCTTAAACACTATGCTCATTGATTCCACTTATTTTTCTCACATGGTCGCTGATATTTCCATCTGCTAATGTCTAAACTGAACTAAATCCCCTCACCATCTTCAAGCCTAACTCAAAATCATAAGATGCACCACTCCAACAATCACCTTTAACTTCGCATTAGACATTCACAAACACTCAAAGCATCCATCCATATGTATACAAACATGACATTCAAGTCTATCTTCAAACCCACATATGCACTTCTAAACAAACTCTCATAAAGCATCTTTCTCGTATTCTCTAATACCTCTATCCATAATAACTTCCTTGCACTATTCAGATGATTCACATAAAATATTCTCAACTAACCAAGCCATACACGAAACTTCACCTCAAAATTCTTTCAACTTATGGACTTAGATAAAACAAACACACAATAATTTATCCCAAATATAACACATTAAACTTCAACTAACCTTGACATGTACCAAAGACTTGTCCTAAATCTTACTCCACAATTACTGCCTTAACTCAAATAAGCACACCACTATCTTTCAACAACAAGATATGTTTACTCCTTCCCATCTAGATAACTATTCATCATCACTATCTCAACTTAAGGGAAAAGGTTACAAAAAAATTAGAATACAGGAATTCAAAACATGAGGGTAGTACTAACCGTAATTTGATACCCTACTGAGGTATGAGGAATAGCGCACTCTCGGCATAGACTCATTAAAGATATCTAATCTGAGGACGTACCTAATATAAAGCTGAATTTTCACTGATCGTTAAGAGTATCACATGTGCACAAGAGTCATGAACTGCATGACCTAAATTTTTGGAATTCAACTTACGGAAAGTGATTCTTACTGCTGAACAAACTGTGAACTCATCATACTAGGAACTAGGAGAGTACATGTTTTCTTATTCTATGAATGAACACAGACTATGATCATGAAGATGAAACATAAATCAGGAGTATGTATCGAGATAACTGAAGTAAACTGCTAAAATAAAAATAGATTGAGCATTATTCTTTCGCACGGCCAATTCGACAACTTACTGGCACATCTATTAGCATCTGTAAACTTGACTTGGTTACTCGTTCTATCATATACCCCTTAGATTTAAGCCATTACGCTAAGTCGGTGAACCACTATATACCCTCTGGTATAAACTGAAATCACTTTACTCTGGAGTCGGGGAATAACAACACACATAAAACTAAACTTACCCTGTAAGACGGTATCTTCATGTGTAATAACCAATGCTAATACCTCCTTCGAAGATTCAACCCTTAGGTTTCTATAGCCCCAAAAGTCATCATATAACAACTTAAGCATTCACCAACTTAGATTCTTCCAACACAAAACATAGATATCTCCAAACCTTTTACGGACCATACCACTTCTTTCATAGTCTACCAACATCATGCCTGTGAACTTATATTTCTAAACCATGAGAATCAAGATTATACAAAAAGTCTTAACATCATTAATCATAACTCCATAACTTAGCTATCAAGAACATCACATATTCTCTAACTAGTCTTTCTCCACCTAGCAACTCAACGGTACTACTAACCACACAATATGCAATGATCCTTGAAAATAATACAGTCCCATAGCACCTTGGGCGTACTTCTACATCATACTTACAACATCAGACTTGATTACAAATCAAATAAACCTAACCTCTTATATACACTGTTTAAGCCTTCTAGATCACTTTCACACAACTAACACCCACCACATCAATAACTTATAATTTTTTTTGCACGACAAACACCATCAATAACTCTTTTCATACTTCAATTAAACAATAATTCACCTTAACTAATAACTCCCTCTCTACCTTACCTTCTACTAAACTAACACACAGGGATGTATCACTTCATTGCCAACTCAATCTAATGCAAAAGGATTCAGCCATACATATATTCAATAAATTACCCTTACCATTTTTCTTGTCATTACGCCACTAAACTCCAGTTCCAACCAGTACAAGAACAACAAGATGAACAACAAGTTGCTAGTGAATCGAAATAGGCCCCACACGGCTCCACTAGTCTTTCAGTTTCAACAACACAATGACAACAAGATTACAAGAGATAGAAACTTGACATATAATAATCAATGATCTAAGAATACACATCTTACTCTATATAGATAAAAATCGGAGTCAAACACTTCCCCCACAGACTACCATACAATCCACACATACTACTAGTTACCACATTAGTCTATCACTATAAAGGGGTGAATCATCCTCAAACATCAGCTTTTCAACTGAAATATTCATTTACACAAAAGTCACCCTCACTTTGACTTCTAACTTTGTGACTTTACCTCATCAACTTCTTGGTCCAATCACACTACCGATAGGTCATGACACCGACACTTTAACCCACACTACTATTTGGGTAGAAATATAGTTCCAATATTCTTCTCTACATCATCCCCCCTTAAGCATGACATCTACAACCTAAATTCATGAGAAGGACTGAATACACTTAATACCACAGGCTAAAAAGCATGATTTTGTCAGAATTAAAGTTCATACAAGAGTTAATACACCCTGAAGCACTAACAGACTCTTCTCGAGTCCTTGCACAATCTTTAAAATCTTATATGGATCAATCAGAAAGGTCCATACCATTTAGATTCTAGACTTCTGCACCTGAATCACGTCAACGATGAGACATATCTAAAAACGTCAAGGTAAGGAAAGAATTGGGACAACTTTACTTCCGTATGGGCAACACCATAGCATAAATTAGAGTATAAAAGAGGAACGTTCTGACTCCATAGCATGAACTAGAACGTAAAGAAAGAGAAATATTCCTAAACGCCTAGTAGCCTCCTACTTATAAGTGTGGTGGTACATACCCATAAATAAGACTCTACCCAACGCGATTACCCTGAGACCATGAACCGTGCTTTGATACCAAGTTTGTCATGACTCGAATTGGGGCCCTGGCCATGATGATCATCCCGAACCATGAAGGCCCGAACACCCTTCTCTATTTGGTAATCATGAACAATATTCATAAATTATAATAGAAGATGTGGAATTGTAAATCATTATGGAAACATAGTCATACTCTGTGTTCAATTAAACTATAAAAAAACAAAATCCAATATCAACTACAACATCTGAATCAGTCTATAAAATCTCTACTACATCTGAAAATGACAACCGTTTGAAATTGGGACAAGGCCCCCAGTGGACCTAAACCAATATAAATAATATAATCTGAAAGACATAAGCCTTTTGGAATAAAAAAGTCTCACCAACTGCACACATCACTGTTGTCTGAAAACTCTATGACCTAGCAGGACCTCTGAACTGAGCTTTAGACCCTGGGAGGAAGGAGGGTCAATACAAATATACTGGTATACGAAAAATACAAAATAAAGCTTGTATATAAATAAAATAGTTGATAGATTGTCATAATCATCATGAAAGATATCAATTCAAAACACATGGGCATTTTTTATAATCATAAAACTTTTTTGTCAATGCAATTTCTGATCTTTGTATTACTTTTGAGTTAGGTGGTACACCCTATAAGTCTAAAACCCCACGGGCTATATGGAGTTCGCCATTAACTTGGTAGGGAATACCCCAACCTAAGTGTGCTGCAAGGGTTGGAGTTTCTAAGTCTAATATGCCACAGGTCACTAGGCCAGCGTAATATAATATACCCGGATCGGCAAATCACGATTTTAGGCAAAGATTTATCTAAAACTCGTGCCTTCTTCGGGGGACCACCTAACATCTATTTGTGCCCAATTTTATCCATTTATAACACATATCCTTCTGAAATTCTAAGTCATGAAAATCTGGTTTCTAAGCTTGTCTGAGTCTATTATGGCATTGTCTATTTTGGTATCGTCATACCAAGACTTGCAAGTCATGTTTTCTGAGCCATAAACCATTAAGCATGATTCTTTCATTAAAACTCAATTCAAACCACCCAACATTCAAATAGTATAAGAGATTTCATGTTTCAAAACATAAGTCAAAACTATGCAAGAATTCTTCAAACATATGGTGGTCATGTGCTTTTCGAAAAACCATTCAACTCTTTCATTATATGAATATTCAACATTTACCAACATGCACAACCCTCTCTTTCGATTCCAAAATCATATTCAAGTCATAGTATAGATCAATACATTCCGTATCATGCTTTTCAAGATGTATTTCAAAACAATTCATATCATATGAAAAATGGGATAAATCATATCAAGAGAGGGATTTCGTGTGAGTCATGCTCTCAATTCAAATATCAACTTAAAACACATACATATATATATAATTTCAAATCAATTTGGGAAAAGGCCTAAAGACCAAAACAATGTCATTCAAACTTCTAAAACATGATTATAAATCATAAATTTAAAACCCCTTTTTCCTAAAAATCATTATTTCTATGCCCATGAGATTTTTAGGAAAACCCCACATACCTTAATTTATGACTCTTGAATGAACTCATGCTTTAGGGATGCTATTCGAACAATTGAAGGGTGTTTCTTGTAGCCCTCGCAATGGGGATCCCAAATCTCAAAGAATTATTGAAAACTCATGGTGAAATCTTAAGATATTTGAGTTTTTAGTTTGAAACCTTAGAGAGAGTTTTTTTTGTGAATTTTTGAAGAAAATATGAATAATGTGGTCACTTGGAAGTATAATCCCGTATTTAAGCTGATAAGGGGGTGGAAAATACCCAATATACCCTTAATGTGATGGAATAAAAATATAACTGGGGGCCCGATTTTATGAGCCACCGCGACGGGCCACTATAGCGGTGGCTCACTGAAAATTGACGAATGGGATTTTTAGGGTTACCGCGGAGCCATCGCGTTGTCCCACTGGTTGGGACCTGGAACTTCAACGCGACGCACCACAATCGCGCTAGGCTACTAGAATTTGACAATTATTAAATAGACCCCCTCCGCGACGCGCCAAGCCCTAAAATGATGGTGTTTTACGACTAGGACTTAAATTAGCCGTAACATCTTGCCCAGGTATCGGATTTGGGTGACTCTTATATCGATGGAAAGCTCATTCAATTTCCCACACTACATAATTGATTAACATAGAAAATTTACATAGAATTTATGGCTTTTGCATCTTCTACGCATAGAAATGACGATTTTTGTTCTAGCTCGAAATACGGGGTATTACATCCTTATCTTCTACTACTCTAGAATATCTAGATACTTAAACAACATATTTATTCAAGATACTACACTAGGATATTCTATAAGAACCTATTCCAAAAAATATCTAATATCTAGTAGTTTCTAGGGCAAGTATGCCAAAACAACTCTTTTTCC
Source organism: Capsicum baccatum var. pendulum (assembly GCA_030864225.1). Classification (NCBI taxonomy): domain Eukaryota; kingdom Viridiplantae; phylum Streptophyta; class Magnoliopsida; order Solanales; family Solanaceae; genus Capsicum; species Capsicum baccatum. The sequence goes on from CM061550.1 coordinate 81,242,746, forward strand.
AAACTATTTTGCCAAATACCCAAAAGTTTTAAAACATTAGTCAAATACCCACATAATTCCACCTCACCACCAACTTTTCCAACTTAACAATTTCAGCACCAACTTTTATAATAATTCACTTTAACCCAATACTTCCAACTTAATAAATTCATCCACAAGTTTTTAATAATACACTTCAACCCACTCCATTATCCACCATTATACATACAAAAATAACTAAATTTTCCAAAAATATTACAAAAAAATCCAAAAGCTAAAAATAGAAAGTGGTTTTTTTTCCGCCAAAAAGCTCCGATTCCGGCCACTTTTCCGATATTTTTTTTCGTCGATCGACTGCAAATCAGTCCACAAACATCATAAGCATGTCCATTGCATCAATTGTTACCCCATTTGTTTCCTATCTTCTCAAACACACTTTTCACCATTGTTAAAAAGTTTTAAATCAATCACATTACTCAAAACCACTTTAGAAAGTGCATTACAGCATCTAAGGCGACTCCAAGTTGATTTCTCTATACCATAAACCTAGCAATCATTGATTAGAAGCAATATTTTCAATGTGAAGTTTTTATATGGATATCTGCGCAGCCATCGACCTATCATCGTCAGTCATAGACCATGCATACAACCCGACATAGATCTCAAGCATAATCTACCTTCGACCAAATCTTAATTCTACGATGTCTATTGACGAATTTATTCTAGTTTCTAGTGATTTCATGGGAAAATAGGTGGAGACTCCCAAATGTTGGAAATGGAAATCATTTACCAAGGTGACAATTCCCATAACTGTTCACCGTAATAGTTCGTACGACAAATTCGTTACAAGCGTAATGCATAGCGGGAACCTAGATTGCGCGTCGAGCGATGTGGTTATTAGTTATATAATACATTCGATGGAAAATATGAATCCTACGATCATAAATAGCGACGTACATGTGCTGACGTACATAATAGATGTGATACTGATGACTTTAGGCCTATTTTGAGGATAAATATGGTTGAGAGATCCTTTGAAGGACCACTGAACTCATCAGTACCCCCATCGCAGCGCCCGACAGTCGACAATAATTTGAATGATTACGAGAACGGTGGCGATGATCCAATTAATATGGAGGATGATTCTATGCATATGGAAGACTTTTTATCAGACTCGCAAGATGATGAAGAAGACTGTGGAACCGCATCACAACCAGGACACTCCTACTCGGATGGAACCAATTTTTGTTGTGGTCAAACATTCACCAACAAAAAAGAGCTAAAAATGCTACTAGATGCAGCAGCAATGAGGCAGTTTTTTGATTATTATATGGAGAAGAGCTACAAGAAATTTATTAAGGTGAAATGTTAATCTAATGGTTGTGGTTGGTTTTTGCGGGCAAAAAAGTATGAAACCTCGAACAGATTTTGTATATACAAGTATGTTAGGTTGCACACGTGCGGTGTTTAACACTCCACCTGCAGGTACAATAAAGTCTCATTTGAATTGATTGCTTCAGTATGCGTAAATCACTTTCGGGATGGTAAGGGTCCAAGCATAAGAGAAATTCAAAGAATTGTGTTTAAGGAGTTGTGTTGCAACGCAAGCTATTGGATGTGTTGGAAAGGAAGTGTAATTATGAAGAACATTATTTGTGGGACACCGGAGCACAGATATGCTTGCTTGTATGATTTTTTCCACATGGTGGAGTTATTGAATCCTGGGTCTTCTTACTCTATTATAGTAAATCGGATGAATGGATCGTTCGTTTACTACTTCTTAGCATTCGGAGCTTGCATATGGGGATATGCTCACATGACAAAGGTAATTGATGTCGATGGCACACATTTGTATGGCAATTACGGGGGCATTCTGTTGAGTGTTGTTGCATAGGACACTAAAAATTATATCTTTTCAATTTTCTTTTGTGTGGTCGATAAAGAGAACGGTGCTTCTTGGACCTTCTTCTTCCAAAAGCTGAAGTCTATCATAGAAGATAACCCAAATCTATGTGTCATCTCCAACAAGCACATTAGCATCGCCAATGCCTTCTCCCGTGTATACAGTCGTGCACATCACGGACTTTGCATGAGGCACCTTGCTGAAAATATTCGTGTAAATCAACACTGCGAAGAACATCTTTATCTATTCTATGTTGCGGCAAAGGCTTATTCCTTTGATGAGTTTAGTGACAATTTTTAGGAATTGAAGAGTAGTTGCCCTGAGGCAGCACATGTCCTTGAAAATGTGCTTAATTTTGAAAAATAGAGTAGAGCACACTTTTCAGGCAATAGGTACGACGTGATGACCACAAACACCGCCGACCTGCACAACTCAATTTTGACGGATGAACGGGAGTACCCCATGTAGTATATATTCAATTCAATTTCTATAAAATTTTGTGAAAAGTTTAGGGAGCGGCATGCCTTTGTTGATGGTAAAGAAAACATATTTGTTCCTTATGGGGAAAGGATCCTAAGGGATAATAAGCGTGAGCGATTCCTTGTATGTGAGTAATCCAAACGGGGTTCTCGACCAGTACACGGTGTTCTACAATGGCATTACTTCCAAGGTCAATCTTTTGGAGAGAAGTTGTTCTTGTAAAATATTTGACTTGGTAAAAATATTGTGCGAACATGCGATGGCAGTTTTGCGAGCAAAGTACGGCGATGGCGAAGGTTATGGTAAATCCATCTATGACTACTCTTCGCTAATTTATAAAGCTAAAAGTTACCTCCTCGCACACTCTATAGCAATTAATGTTGTCCCTCTGGAGGCCGAATGGATTGTACCACAGGAATTACTAGAAACTAAAATTTCTCCAGCCCCCTACGATCCTAAACTTGGAAGGAAGAAATTCAAACGCACTAAGGGCGTCAGTAAGATACTCAAGTTCAAAAGGAGGAATAGGTGTTCAATATGCAAGAAATCCTGGCACAAAAGAACTACGTGTAGAATAGAATCAAATCATAGATAGGCTTTTTTTTAGCTTCTGTTGTAAAGCTACTATTTTGGTTGCTAAATGTGCATTTCTGTAGATTTTAACCTTCAGTTGTAATCATCTTAAATCATTTTCTATGATAGACTACGTAAAGTGTAAGGTTTATATTTCACAAGGTCTATAAGATATTATGTATTAGTTATATTATTGCTCATCTAACATGCTATCTTGTTTATTTTCCAGCCCTATCGCTCCAATCGATGCAATGAATCATTATTTCCCTTGGTTTCTGTTCCTATTTAATAAAAAGTTGCACAAAATATCTATTCACGAGGAAAACCTCTGATATATGCAAACTAAGCGTTTCTCTTCTCAAACGCGCCGACTGACCATTGGGTGGACACATGAAAGGACGCCATCTGTAGGTCTATAAGTACAGGACCTTTTTCTACGTAACCCTTCACTTGTCCCTAAACCCAATCAGAAAGCCTCTTCTTCTTCTTCTTCACCCAAAACTGAAATCATGCCTGGTCATAGAATTGCCCTTTGCCCAATCAGACGAGTACCCCCGCATACCTATGATTTGTTGCTTCTTCAAAATGACTTTGTCCATCTGTTCCATGGCCTAAGAGAAGATCCAGTACTTGGAGCGTGAGCTCCGGTGAATTTCTCGTTTCCTCCGAGCAATTCCGGAATGTCTTGGAATGGACGGCAACGAATACATCACCCACCCACCCCCCCACCATCCCCATAATTTAGTTTACTTCATTATTTTAGTTTATTTTTTTAGTTTTTTTGTTTGTTCATTGCTGAAGAAGCTTTCTTATAGGATCTTGTTAGAAGAAAGCTTCTTCTATTTTACCCTTTTTGTTGTTAATTTTATAATGTAATGCAATGAACAATTTTAATATAACTATGTTTCAGTTTCTTTGAACATTACTTTTACCTTTTTTGTTTTGATCCCTGATTTTTTTATGTGGCGGTTACTCTTCTTTACAGACAAAAACTCGAATCAAATATGTATGTTTTTTCAATTAACAGTACTGTAGCTTTACTAATTTCCTATAGAGTAAAAAAGTAATATATAGTCTATCATCGATTGTATACACAATATTCTCTCGACTTTACATATCGTCGATCGTAGAGTATATGAATCGATGGGTCAATGGTTAAATTAAAACAAATAATAACATATTATTAAAAAATAATTTAATTTAAAAAATTTAAACAGATTATGACTTGTTTTGTGGCTGGTGGAAGTAAATAATTAAATTAAAAATGATTTAAACAAATAATCACATGCTTTAGGACATATGGAAGAAAATAATTAAATTAAAAATAAATTTAAATAGATAATAATATGTTTTGGGGCTGGTAAAAGAGATTAATTAAATATAATATGATTTAAATGGACAATCACATGTTTTGGGGCTGGTGGAAGAAAATAATTTAATAAAAAAAGATTTAAATAGATAATCTTGGAGTGGTGGTGACACTTAATAGACCTTCGTAGATCATGACCTATGTCAGCCATCAATTAGACTAGTCTACCGTAGACTTACACCTTTAAAAGTTGATTGAATGATATCACGCTTATGCTAGACCACGGTGATCTATGTACACTGTTACAGACCATCACTTGGATATAGTTAAAAATGAATAAATAAATTATAAATAAATGTGGTGTGGATTTCTACACATGTGAAGGGGTGTAAACAAGTCACATAATCATATTGGAGCTTAAATAAATTAGGGGGGTGAATTAAGGAGTGTGTGGATGGGTAGTGGTTGAATATTCAATATGCTAAGAGTTATGTTTTCAAAGCACAAGTATATATTGATGATGATGATTGTTCTACCACTATAAATTCCAAACACTCTTTTGATTTAGGGGTGGTGACGGAAGGAGTATGTGGAATGTGTAGTCATCAAATATAATACACATCCTCAAAACATACTTGTGCTTTGACAAATACTACTCTTACGATATTGAACATTCAACCACTACCTATCCACACACAACTTAATTCAACCCCCCCCCCCAATTTATTTAAGCTCTAATATGATTATGTGACTTGTTTACACTCCTTCACATATATAGAAATCCACACCACATTTATTTATAATTTATTTATTCATTTTTTAACTACATCCAAAGATGGTCTATAACAGTGTACATAGATCACTGTGGTCTACGCATAAGCATGATATCATTCGATGCACTTCTAAAGGTGTAAGTCTATAGTAGACCAGTCTAATCTATGGCTGACATAGGTCATGATCTACGAAAGTCTATTAAGTGTCACAACCACTCCAAGATTATCTATTTAAATCTTTTTTTATTAAATTATTTTCCACCAGCCATAAAACATGTGATTATCCATTTAAATCATATTATATTTAATTAATCTCTTCCCCCAGCCCCAAAATATGTTATTATTTGTTTAAATTTATTTTAAATTTATTTATTTATTTTTAACTACATCCACATAATGGTCTATAGAAGTGTACATAGATCAACGTAGTCTATGCATAATAAGGATATCAATCGATGCATTACTACAGGTATAAGTCTATGGTAGACCAGGCTAATCGATGGTGGATATAGGTCATGATCTACAGCAGTCTATTAAGTGTCACCACTAGTTCAAAAAAAAATACTTTTCCAACGGTAATAAACGGCTACTTTTGTAAGCCATCAGTGTTAACACTTCATTTTTACTATATATATAAGGTGTCCATCCCTCAATATTTTATTTCGTTCACTTTATTTTGTTTTTAAAAATTCTACAATGTCACAAGCATCTCAAACATCCAATTCTAAAAATACTCTAATTTTTCATTGTGGTAATATGGTTGTCTTGAGGACGTCACACACAGATTCAAATCCTGGTCGCAAATTTTATAATTGTGCAATTGCGAAGGTGAGGTGTGTATTTTTAAAAAAAAAATTAAGTTAATCGTTATGTAATTATTATTTTTTTCCTAGGATAATGGCACATGCTCGTTTTTTAAATGGCTTAATGAGCTATCACCTCCGACCAGTCCATCAACATTGAATCTAGGACACGAGATATCAAATTTTCAAGGCTTGGCAAAATTTAATTTACTACAAAGGCTCCAAAAATGGGAAGAAAATAAAGATTTTCTCATGACTTTATTCAAAGAAGCCGAAGAACAGTGGGATTACTTTAAAATATTGCTACATGACACCCAAATAGAAAGGCATCAACTAAAACAAAATTTGATTTTGGCCGAAGAAAAGGAGAATGTACTAAAAATGATGTTATGTGCTATAATGCTAGTATTCGTTCTTTAGAAAACTGTAACATGGATATTGAATAAATACTAATAGTTCTATTTTTTCTATAATATTAATACTATTTTTAATAGAATCTTAGTCGATTAAACAACACGTCAACTTAAATTCGACCACCAGGGAAATGATAGACTATGCATACGGTATATGAAATATTAAGTATGCATTCTATGATATCAAGCATACAATGTACCAACTATGACCACACCATGCATATTCAAATTCCATGCCACAAATCAGTTTGACACAAACAGATTCACTGCAGACTCATAACAAGTTTCATAAAATAAAAGAATAATTATCATATCCTACCACCATATCTTTCAACCTTCATATTTGAGAAATAAAAAAAATTGCCATAGCATAACCACCATGATTCAACAACACATTAAACGGCTTAGGATTCAAATGTCTTCTTCCCTAAGTTCCTCATCAACACAATTGTTACTGTTGAGTTCATCAACAATGTCCATGACCACATCTTTTTGGTCAGCTTCAGCTCTTTTTTTCTCAACAGTTGCAGCTGCTTCTTCATTCTCACCTTCTTCTCCTTTTTTTTGGCATGTGCAGTAGCTAGTGCTTCTTCAGTTTCCTTTTCTTCCACACCTTCTTCTCTTTCTTCACCTGCAGCAACTGTTTCTTCCTCATCTTTTTCTTTTCATTCACCTATTGCTTCTTTCTCAACTTCTTCTTTGTCAGCTTTGTCAGCTTCTTCTTCGACAGTTTTTCTTTTTTCTCACATTTTTGTTCATCTGTTGTCGCTTCTTCTTCTGCTTCTGCAGCTGCTACTTTTCCACCTTCTTCTTGGCTCTTATCTTCTTCATCATCCAACTTTTCTTGTTTATTTTCCTCTTCTGCCACAACAGAGGCCAACTCATCCATTTTACTTTTTTATCTCCTTCTTCATTCCTCTCTGATTCACGAAGGTCCACATGCACTGTATCATCATATTACAAAGTGTTACTGATATTTAAAGCTGAAAATTCATAAAAAAACATCAATTATAGAATGAAGTTACCTCGCTCATGTTGTTGTTCATCCATTTCCTTTTTCTTCTTTATTTTCTCTCTACTATAGGCAGCAATATCCAACATCACTTCCTCGAGCACAGCTACACGCTTATGAAGATCTTCGGGGGATGAGGTTCCCGTTACATCTTTAGAGGTGGTCGTAGAATCATCATCACCAATGTGTACTCCAACAGGGTTACCACCCAAATCCCCGTCATCATCATTGTCCTCATTTGAAGTAAGGACAGTTACCCCCTCTAACTCCTTCTTCAAGCCATCGAGGACGTTATTCTTCACCTCATCCGTATATGGCTCAAACATAATCATGTAATCCATTTTCTTCTCACGAATAGTAGGGATGATGTACGGTTGCACGTTCTATAAAATATCAATTAACAATTACATAACATTTGATGCAACGGTTGTATTATTGCATAATAGAAAATAAGTTTATACCTCGGTAACTTTTCCTTTATACTTGAATGGGTTTCCTTCGATTATCTTGTCACTTTTTGTAGTGTGCCATCTGAGTATGCGGGAAATGGGAAGGGGATCATCCATTGGTTTTCCAGCAAATTCTCCAAGATGAGGAAAGGCTTCATAGATCCAAATCTGTAAGCAGTACAATAGTGAAAAAAATAACTCAGAGTCTATGATAGAGTATAAATAAAATGAGAATCTACGATAAACTCACTAAAAGGTTTATGGTAGATACCATGAATGCCCAGGGAAATCTGAATAGAGCATAGGATGCATTCTGCTTCTCATCAAATACCTCCTTCTGCTTCTTCAGGTTACTTTTCTTCTTTAAATAGTCCATGGTCAGTTGAAATGTCTCTTTCCCCCATGGATACTTCTCAAAGAAACTCACGAATCGACCATTTGAATCAGTTTTGTGTCAACAACCTTCATCGAACCTTTCGCAAGCAACATAGTATGCAAGAACCAAAGTAGACAGCACTCGAACTTCTGGTCCTCATTCAGCTTATTTCCTCTGATTAGGTGTAACAAGTTGGCCACCGTGATATTTTGGTTTTTCATCACCTTAAAACAAAAATTGTCCCCCTTTGCTAACACCTTCTTCATTTTTTATTCACTAGGGTATGATGAGCAGTTCATCCCTGTGATCAGACAAAACTCATTCAAGAGAAAATAGGCAGGCTTGTTGTTAATGTATAACTACATCTCATGACGTATCTTATCATTCCTGATGCGTCGCAACAACAAATAATGGACCAACTGCCCATTGAACTTAAGATGTTCCAGTAGGTTTCTCAGGTGTCCAAAACAGGATCGCTTGAATATTTTCTTCAATTCTTGATCGATAAGAACTTGCTTAAATTCTCGATAAGCAGTCATTCTTGAAATGACCAATATCTTTGCTGAAAAAGATCCGACCTCATCAATTATCGCTCGAAGGTCATATCGCTCTACGGAAATGCACCTTGAAAGATATGGCACGAACAAGGAATCATTATCCCTATCATCACTATTACTCCCACTTCCCTCGCTCTCTTCACAGTCACCACTGACAATTCGCTTGGCAACATTTTCACTAAAATTGACGTACACACTTATATCCTTTAACTCCAAATCTGATTTGGACACCGACTCTTGAATTTTCTTTCTTATTGAGACATTTCCAACTGCCTCAGCTCTTCTTTTTCTACTGCTACCAGCGGTATCGGTTTTGCATTTAGGAATGATGATTTTTTTACCCATTTTCAACATAATCTACACCTGAAGAACAAATATCTCATTTTCATTTCATAGACCACAAGTCTATCAATAGAATTAACTCAATGCTCAAATGAAAACCCCCTAAAAAAGTTAACAAACACCCCACCATTAAACAGTTCACTACACAAACATACAATAACTGAATGAAAATCCATCATGAGAAATCAAAACACAACAATTGCTAAAAATCAAACTAGTGCACCTAATAAAACTAATTAGCTATTAATATTTCAATTTTCACTATTTCAGCAGTCATGTTTTAAAAGAATTTCATGCGTCTCAAAATTGATTTCAATTTAGGGCATTCTCATTTCATAGACCACGGGTCTACGGATAGACCGCGAGTCTACGAAGAGAAATAGGTCGTTGTTCAAATCAAAGTACCAAAAAAACTCTTCAAACAACAATTATTCCTTCATTCAACACTTCGTTGCTAAGACAAACACGACTAAACCAAAACACCAAATTCGGAAAAAAAAATCCTACTTCACTACGAATCAATTAGCAAAAAAACCATTTAAATGGATCTAGAAATAATCAAAACTTCATTTTAACTAACCTTGCGAAGCAACAACCACCCCTTAGCAGCTGGAGAAGAAGCCAAAACGACAATGGCATTTTTTGGGAGAAGTTGTTTCAAAAGCGGGAGTGGGGAATTGAAGAGAAGAGAGAGAGTTTTTTTTTAATATTGGAATAAGTGGAGGGTGTTAGGTGTATTATATTAAATTTGTGAAGTTGTAAAAATAATGAATTGGTCCCTTGGCCCACGTGTGGCCCCCACTTGTTTTATTTTTTCCCACTTTTTACACCCTAAACCGAAAAAATAAATCAAAAAAAAATTAAGCGGGTATTTGGCAAATTAGTTTGGGTGGGTTGCTTCTTTGCCAATTATTCCCTAGTTTCTACTACAAAAATATCTACTAACTAGGAGTTTCTAGATAAATCTTAATTTCCCAACAAAGTAACATCTTGTTGTATGCTTTCTGTAATTTTATATCAGGAGAAGCTCACCGGTTTTCATGAGTTACATCTGTGTTTTCAGGTCCCTTCCACCATTACAAAGAAAATACCCAGGTGTTCTTATACATAAATGTCCATCTTTTCAACAGGTATTCAACTCTTATTCAATTAATTGTCTTTCACTTTATAAGTAACCTAAATGTCCGTAATCCTACCGTCGTACATATGAAAACTCTTTGGCTTATTGCATCGACAGGGAGTATCTGAAGGCAGGTCTGCAAGAACTGGAAAATTGGTGCTCTAAAGAAACAGAGCAAGTAATAAAAGTTGTTCAGAGCAATAATATGATATTCAAATAAAGAAACCATTTTAATTCATTCTCATAAACAGTGTGCTGGATCATCGTAGGATGAGTTTCAACACATAAGGCAAGATGTAGGATTTCTGGTAAGTATCGTCCCCAGATATAATTTTGTAAATAGATCATCATAGCTGAGTACTTATATTATCATGCCTCAACCTAACAGGTGTGTTAAGAATTTTTGCCCTATTTATTTTCTTATTTTCTCCAAACTTTTGCTTATCGATGGACCGTGTTGCCTGACATATTCCACTGACGTATTTCAAGGAAGCAATAAACAAAAAGAGAAGAACACAATGATTTTTACATGAAAAAAACCCAGCTCAAAAGGTGTAAAAAACCATGACCTGCACCTCTACAGGATTTAACCCCAATATCACTAAAAAACTCTGAGCCTCAACAACGACAGATTACAAAATTCTTGTAACCAACAAATAGGAATTATAAACTCTAATTCCTATAACTCAACAACTAGGAATTATAAACTCAAATCCCTATAACTCAATAACTAGGAATTATAAACTCTAATTCCAAACTACACACACACTTCCCAAGGTATGTGTTCCCAAAGTCTCTGAGTTTTCCCAAACTTGAAGATTAGCTCCTAATTCAGTTTATAACACACTAAAACTAATATTACATGAATAGCTCAAACACAATGAACAACTCTAAAAATCAGATCTAAAACTCTTAGCTGGATTTTATACTGAGGACCAGTTCTTCAACGTGTTTCTTCGGTAATTGAGTAGAACTTCGTGAAGTCAATCTGTCGATTGAGCTTTTCTGATTTTTTAAGTGCGTGAAATACTTTAAATGATCCATCTTCTATTTAAGAACAGCTCTCCAAAGAGTCATTCTTTATTTTAAACTCCTCCTTTAATCAAAACTCTCATTACATAGAGTTCTACTTCAAGTGAAACTCTTTCTTTAATTCCAACTCTTATCTCCTTAGTGTTGTAGTAAAACTCCAACTCTTTTAAATCAGCACATGCTTATTTATCATAATCTTTCTCCTTCCACATATAGGAATCTTCAAGATATACTCAAAAGTGAAACTCCTTCTTCACGTAGGACTCCTTTTTCAACTCAAATTGTTTTCCCTTATCATTAAGTGTTTGAATCAAATTCAAATTGTTATATTCCCCACATGATCAGTAGCTTGAGTATATCAGAATTAGGCTTGCATATTTGTTCTTGTCTTTAAGCAATCTTGTTTGCATCTGTCAGTAAAACTGGAAATCTGCTTTCCTATGCGTGGACCAGCTCAAGTAACATGTTTCATTCATGTGTCAATTTGTCAATCATCAAAACTACATAGAACCCAACAAATTCCCCCTTTTTGATGATGATAAACTTCTTTTCTTGTGCTTTCAACCATCTTCACCTGTAGGCACTAAAGTATAAAACACTAGAATGAAACAAGTTAGACAATGGGTTATAAATATTGCACAACCCTATTATCTTCCCCCTTTTGTTATCATCGAAAAACTATTTCAATTCAATAATATACTAGCCAAAGTGAGTTGTTATGTTATTCATGGCCACTGGGGCTATCACCAAAACAATCAGGCAAAGACTTTAGCCAACATAGTAATGTATTAAAGAGAGCAAAAATGAGTCAATTTAGCAAAGAGAACCATTCCATTTAACTGACAGAGAATGTTTCACATTAAACCTAAGCTAGTACTGAACAAACCAAAATAATTTAGCATTAAAAAAATACAGTATAAAAGTAGGACATGACTAACGATACAAATAGTGAGGAGCTGATGAGGAAGGTGGAACAGGTGATATCAACTGTGTCAATTGATGAATGACTTCAACATTTTCATCCCTCTATCAATGAAGGTCAAGCTTCAAAGTCATGATCCTATCCTTAAAGACCTTTTATTCCACTTTATGACTATCTTATGCAGCTTCTAGTTCACAAAAAAAAAATTCAAATGAGCCTTAGCCCTCCTTATTGAAACAAGTGGAGCAACATGATTCATCTATTCAAGAACATCTACTTTTTTATAAGTCAACCTAATTTAGGACTGAGAAGCCCAAAAAAATTACCAATAACAACCCTTTTCATTCTTCAGAAACATATGTTGTATGTGATTGATGATCAAGCTTGGCAAATCTATGGTACACAACTGATATTTTGGTTGAGAAAGAATAAGGAATTTCTGGTATAGGATTAACACACTTGTGCACACCCATTTGGAGAGAATCAAAGAAATTTTGGTCAACAATTCATTAGCTTTATTAGACAATGAGAGGATGAAGTGTGTGGAATTGAACAGGTGTGCTCAACTGTTTCAACTTAGATAGGCTATGCTTATGTCTTCGTAGAACATACCTGATAAGAAAAACTTTATGGTTATAATTGCTTGCTTGTACCTATTTTTTTACACAATCTAATACAAAATTAGGTTAGAAAAGTCAAAAATCTAGAATTGGGACACACAACTAAATGTGCAAGACTGTATAGAATAACTTTTTAGCTAATAAGATTAAGAAGAAAAATGATTATACTAGTCAATCATTGAGGGGAGTTCATGCAATTTTAATCATCCCCAAGTCTAACCTATTCCTTTCAAAATGCTCTGTACGTAGTGCCTTTGGTGCTTCTCTAATCAATTAAGTTACCCACATAGTCAACATTTTTATAGCCCTCAAGAGTGAAATTACTTTCATTTGAATATCATAGTCTCAAGCCATTGATTCCCATGAGATATCTCAAGATTCTTGTGATAACATCAATTCTTATGAATTACCAACAAAATTATCATCAGTTTGTGTTGGTGTTATTCATGCATCAATTTCTTGATTTGTTGTTCCCCCTGTCAATATGTCCTCAGTCTGTACAATAGTTGAACCAGGTGGTACAACATATTCCTGTGCATGCACATCAGTTTCACAGTCATCCTCTATTTTTTTTACACCTCCCTTGCTTTTCTCTTATACGAGCACTACAAATCTGGCCATTTTTTAAATGATCCATTCCCCCTTCAAATGTGGTGAGTGAAAAAAAAATATTTTCTTCTAGTCTTATGCCTTGAGAAAGCCTTATCTATGTACAAATTTTGCTTGCCTCCTTTCACTCTCACCTACAAAACAAATTAGGGGTTAAATTTAGGCATCCAGACAGGCTTGGGTCCTTTCTTATGAGTAAATGGATAAATTAAATTTCTTCTAGCCCATACAGCCAACAGGTTACGTGACCTATTTCTCTGACCAGGTTTACTTATCCTTCTCTTGGTCTGAGATAGTTTATTTTTACGATTTGGACTGATAGATCTGCTTTTAGCAGCAACTGAACATTCAGTGGTTGGATGTCCAAGGTTACCACAAATATAACATAAATCTTTAGGAACATCAAAATTTTTGTGGAATCCTAATCCTGCCTTTTCACTGTAATTTCTTTCCCCCAATTAGTGAACAATTCTTGAGGAGTTTATCCACCTATTTTCCCTTTCAAGAACAAGTTTTAGTTTAGAAACTTCTTGACTCAACTTATTTATTTTTTCAGTTAGATCATGACATTCTTGTTTGTATCTAGCTAGCTCAAGTTCAGCATTTTCTTGATCTTTACTCATGGCTTTTTTTCTCTTTTCAGAGAGTGTCAATTTTAGAACTTCAGACTTAAGATCAGTGTTTAAATAATCAAGATGCTCAACTTGTTTCTTGAGAGTGCAGTTTTCCTATTCGACAATGTTCTTTGCAAGCTTCTAAATAAATAAAATCAAATTTGATGCTTGCAAGACAAATGCAACTTTTCTTTAAGTTCAAGTATACTTACCTCAGAAGCATCATCTTCTTTCTCCAAGTCTGAATCTCCAAGAGCCATGAGTGCTGCTTCATCAACTTTATCATCATCTGAGTTAAATCTCTAAGCTGCTACAATTGCATATTCTTCCCTCTTTTTGGTTTTTTCTTTCAATTCTTTTTCAGCCATTTCCTTTCTCCATTTTATTTCCCAGACTGGACAATCTTTGATCATGTGATCTATCTTCTCACACTTGAAGTAACTACCTTGAGACTTATCATTGGAAAAACACTTTCTACTTGTTTCTTTCTTATTCTGACGCTTGTCTTTCTTAAATTATTTTTTAACGTTCTTGACAAGCTTTTTATCATCCATATCGATTCTTATTTTTCAGACGGCTTTAATGTTGGTGACTTATCCTTGGTTCCCTCGTTCTTTTTAAAGTTCTCCATATTCTTCTCATATCTATCCACAAGAGTATCCCAAATTTGTTTTGCGAAGGTACAACCTGTGATCCTATTGTATTCATCTATTCTAAGTCCACAAGTAAGAATACACTTGGCTTTAGCATCCTTTCCAAGCATCTTAAAGTCATCCTCATCATACTCGTTCTTGTCCTTTAATACTACATTCTTTTCAACATACTTCTTCATCGGGTATTGAGTTCCATCGATAATTATATTCCATAGTTTGTAGTCCAAAGCTTGAAGAAAATCTTTCATCCTTTCTTTCCATCCTAAGTAGTATTGTCCCTTGAACAACGGAGGCCTATTGATGTCTTTTCCTTCGTAGTATCCAGTAGGTGGTATATAATTCATCTTAGATTTTATCTTAAGGTGTTAGACTTCACAATATAACCTGCTCTGATACCACTTATTAAGAATTTGTGCCCTACTGATTTTCTTATTTTCGCCTAAATTTTGCTTATCGATGGAACGTGTTGCCTGGCGTGTTCTACTGTCGTGTTTCAAGGAAGCAGTAAACAAAAACTAAAGAACACAATGATTTTTACATGGAAAACACCCGGCTCAAAAGGTGTAAAAAAACCAAGACCTGCACCTCTACAGGATTTAACTCCAACTTCACTAATAAACTCTGAGCCTCAACAATGACTTATTACAAAACTCTTGTAACCAACAAATAGGAATTATAAACTCTAATTCCTAACTCAACAACTAGGAATTATAAACTCGAATCCCTACAACTCAATAACAAGGAATTATAAACTCTAATTCCTAACTACACACACCCCTCCCAAGGTATGCGTTCCCAAAGTCTCTAAGTTTTCCCAAACTCGAAGATCAGCTCCTAATTCAGTTTATAACAGACTAAAACTAATATTACATGAATAGATCAAACACAATGAACAACTCTAAAAATCAGTGCTAAAACTCTTAGCTGGATTCGGTATTGAGGACCGGGTTCTTCAACGTGTTTCTTCAGTAATTGAGTAACACTTCGTGGAGTTAATCTGTTGATTAAGCTTTTCTACTTTTTTAAGTGCGTGAATTACTCTGAATGATGCATCTTTTATTTAAGCACAGCTCTCCAAACAATCATTCTTTATTTTAAACTCCTCCTTTAATCAAAACTCTCATTACATAGAGTTCTACTTCAAGCGAGACTCTTTCTTTAATTTCAACTCTTGTCTCCTTAGTGTTGCAGTAAAACTCCAACTCTTTTAAATCAACACATGCTTATTTATCATAATCTTTCTCCTTCCACATATAGGAATCTTCAAGATATACTCAGAAGTGAAACTCCGTCTTCACGTAGGACTCTTTTTTCAACTCAAATTGCTTTCCCTTATCATTAAGAGTTTGAATCAAATTCAACTTGTTATATTCCCCACATGATCAGTAGCTTGAGTATATCAGAATTAGGCTTGCATATTTTTTCTTGTCTTTAAGCAATCTTGTCTGCATCTATCAGTGAAACTGGAAATCTGCTTTTCTATGCGTGGACCAGCTCAAGTAACATATTTCATTCATGTGTCAGTTTGTCAATCATCAAAACTACATAGTACCCAACAAGGTGTTACATCAAAAATATCAAAAGGCATTGGATGATATCATGAGTGACCTCTGCCCGGTAATTAAGTTCTATCCTAAAAGAAAAAATCAAAGTCCCCACAACTTCCCTCCCTAAAACTCTTTCTTTTAAATTTTCAAAAAAAAATAAAGAACTCTCTTTTTCTTTGAAGATCACTAAGAGGCTAAGTAAAAATGATGTTATAACTTAGTCACTGAGGAATATAAGTGTGATTCTTTCATAGGAGGATTCTAGCTATGATAAGAACTCAGAACCGAAAACTGAATTCATATCCTGTTGCTTTTTCCATTCTCTTTTAGATGTTGAGCATTATGGAGCCCATGGTTTATCTCCGGAGGTAAGAACCCTTCTTCAGTATGTTACTAGAGATACTCTAACCTTCATGAGAGTTGGTGAAGGTATTCAAGGTTTTGTCAGTTTGACATCAATGGTCCGCAATTAACTATTCATGAAACACATGAACATATTATCATGTAAAAGTAAATACTACTCCCTCTATTTCAAAAAAATGATTTATTTTGACTTGGCACAAAGTTTAAGAAAATAAGAATGATCTACTTTGATTTGGCACAAAGTTTAAGAAAATGAAAAGACTTTTGAATCTTGTGGCTTTAAATTAAAGTTGTGTCAAATATACCAAAATTTCCTTTAATATTGTGGTCCTAAACATGCCACGTGGAAAGTTGAAATTAAATTATCACCAAAAAAGAAAAAGGGTCAATCTTTTTTAAACGAACTAAAAAGAAAAGTAGGTTATTCTTTCTTAAATAGAGGAAGTAAGAATCATTACCTTCATAAGACTTCTTCTCTTATTTTAAGAACACAATTCTTAGTGAAGAACACAAAGACAAACTGTCCTCAAACAGCAAAATATATATAAAACAGACATTAATAATAGAATCTTACCAATTTTCTTAAAGTGCGTTCAAGCTTCGCTAGGGAGAAAATCTGTCACCTTCTTCAACAGAGAGGCCAAGAGTGCTCTTGTTAGAGTAAGTGCCCTACTGATTATCTTATTTTTGCTTAACAGTTGCCTATCGATGGAACGGATTGCCTGACATGTTCCATGGAAGCAGTAAAACAAAAAGTAAAGAACACAATGATTTTTACGTGAAAAACAGCCGGCTCAAAAGGAGTAAAAACCCACAACCTGTACCTCTACAGGATTTAACCCCAATTTTACTAAATAACTCTGAACCTCAACAACTAATGATTACAAAACTCTTCTAACCAACAAATAGGAATTATAAAATCTAATTCCTTTAACTCAACGACTAGAAATTAGACTCTAATTCCTAACTACACACACCTCCCAAGGTATGCGTTCCCAAAGTCTCTGAGTTTTCTACAACTCGAAGACTAGCTCCTAGTTTAGTTTATAACATACTGAAACTAATATTACATCAATAGTTCAAACACAATGAAGAACTCTAAAAATTAATGTTAAAACTCTTAGTTGGATTCTATACTTAGGACCAGGTTCTTCAATGTGTTTCTTCAGTGATTGAGTAGAACTTCGTGAAGTCAACCTGTCGATTGTGCTTTTCTTCTTTGTCAGTGCGTAGTTTATTTTGACTGATGCATCTTCTATTTAAGCACAACACTTCAAAGAGTAATTCTTTATTTCAAACTCCCCCCTCAATCATAACTCTCATTGAATAGAGTTATACTTCAAGTGACACTCTTTCTTCAATTCCAACTCTTGTTGTTAAGAATTTGTGCCCTACTGATTTTCTTATTTTTGCCTAACTTTTGCTTATTGATGGAACGTGTTGAATGACGTATTCCACAGACGTATTTCAAGGAAGCAGTAAACAGAAAGTAAAGAACACAATGATTTTTACGTGGAAAACACCCGGCTCAAAAGGTGTAAAAAAACACGGCCTGCACCTCTACAGGATTTAACCCCAACTTTACTAAATAACTCTGAGTCTCAATAACGAATGATTACAAAACTCTTGTAATCAAAAAATAGGAATTATAAACTCTAATTCGTATAAATCAACAACTAGAAATTTTAAACTCAAATCCCTATAACTCAAGAACTAGAAATTATAAACTCTAATTCCTAACTACACATACACCTCCCAAGGTATGTGTTCCCAAAGTCTCTGAGTTTTCCCCAACTTAAAGACTAGCTCCTAATTCAGTTTATAACACACTAAAACTAATATTACATGAATAGCTCAAACACAATGAACAACTCTAAAAATCAACGCTAAAACTCTTAGATGGATTCTGTACTGAGGACCAGATTATTCAACGTGTTTCTTCAGTGATTGAGTAGCACTTCGTGAAGCCAATCTGTCGATTGAGATTTTATGCCTTTTTAAGTGTGCGAATTATTCTGACTGATACATCTTCTATTTAAGCACACCTTTTCAAAGAGTCATTCTTTATTTCAAACTCCTCCTTTAATTAGAACTCTCATTGCATAGAGTTCTACTTCAAGTGAGACTCTATCTTTAATTTGAACTCTTGTTTCCTTAGTATTGTAGTAACACTCCAACTCTTTTCTGCACAAGTTTATTTATCAGAATCTTTCTCCTCCCACACATAGGACTCTTTAATATATACTTAGAAGGGAAAGTCCTTCTTCACGTAGGACTCTTTTTTCAACTCAAATTGCTTTCCTTTATCATTAAGTGTTTGAATCAAATTCATCTTGTTATATTACCCATATGATCAGTAGCTTGAGTATATTAGAATTAGGCTTTCTTATTCATTATTGTCTTTAAGTAATCTTATTTGCATCTATCAGTGAAACTGGAAATCTGTTTTCCCATGCGTGGACCAACTCAAGTAACATGTTTCATTCATGTGTCAGTTTGTCAATCATCAAAACTACATAGTACCCAAAAAAATTCCCCCTTTTTGATGATGACAAACCTTTTGTCTTGTGCATTCAACCATCTTCACCTGTAGGCACTAAAGTATAAAACACTAGAATGAAATAAGTTAGTCAATGGGTTATAAACATTGCACAACCATGTTATCTTTTTTCTTTTGGCATCATCGAAAAACCATTTCAATGCAATAATATACTAGCCAAAGTGATTTCTTATGCTATCAATGGCCACTAGGGCTATCACCAAAACAATCAGACAAAGACTCTAGACAACAATGTAATGTATTAAAGAGAGCAAAAATGAGTCAATTTAGCAAAGATAATCATTCCATTTAACTGGCAGAGCATGTTCCACATTAACCTAAGATAGTACTCAACAAAGCAAAATAACTGAGCATTAATCAAAAAAATCTGGTATAAAAGTGGGACATGGCTAAGAATACAAATAGTGAAGAGAAAGGAAGAACAAGTGATATCAACTGTGTTAATTGACGATTGACTTCAATATTTTCATCTCTCACTTAATCAATGTCAAGATTCAAAGTCATGATCCAAGCCTAAAGGACCACTTATTCCACTTCATGATTGTCTTGTGCAGCTTCAAGTACAGATTTTTTTTTTGCCAAATCATTTTTTTAATTTTTTTTAGTGTTAGACCTCCTTATTGAAACTAGTAGAGCAACATGATTCATCTGTGCAAGAATATCTATTGTTGTTTTCTAAGTCAACCTGGAGTAGGACTGAGAAATCCAAAAAATATAACCAATTAGGAACTAAAAGGGAGATCATATCCCTTTTCATTTCTCAGAAAACTTATGTTGCATGTGATTAATGATAAAGATTGACAAATCCATGGCACACAACTGATATTTTGGTTAAGAGAGAAGAAGGAATTTCTGGTGTAAGATTAACATATTTGTGCACAACCATTTGGAGAGAATCAAAGAAAGTTTAGTCAACCAATTCGTCAGCTTTATAAGACAAGGAGAGAATGAAGTGTGAGGAATTGAACAGGTGTGCTCAACTGTTTCAACTTAGATAGGCTATGCTTATGTCTTCGTAGAACATACCTGATAAGAAGAATTTTGTGGTCACAATTGCTTGCTTGTACCTATTTTTCTGCACAATCTAATACAAAATTAGGTTAGAAAAGTCAAAAATCTGGAATTGGGACACACAACTAAATGTGCAAGACTGAATAGAATAACTTTTTAGCTAATAAGATTAACAAAAAAATGATTATTCTAGTAAATCATTGAGGGGATTTCGTACAATTTTAATCATCCCCAAGTCTAACCTATTCCTTTCAAAATGCACTCTACTTAGTGCCTTTGGTGCTTACATAGTCAACATTTTTATAGCCCTCAAGAGTAAAATTGCTTTCCTTTAGATACCATAGTCTCAAGCCATTGATTTTCATGGGATATCTCAAGATCCTTTTGACAACACCAATTCTTATAAACTACCAAAAAAATTACCAGCAACTTGTGTTGGTTTTATTGATGCATCCATTTTTTTATTTGTTGTTCCCCCTATCAATATGCCCTGAGTCTATACAATAGTTGGACCAGGTAGTACAACATGTTCCTATTCATGCTCATCAGTTTCATTGTCATTCTTTTTTTTTATTTTTTTCTTATAAATCTCCCTTGTTTCCTCCTTACACGAGTACTACAAATCTGGCCATCTTTCAAATGATCCATTCCCCCTTTAAATGTGGTGAATGAAAGAAACTTTATTTTCTTCTAGTCTTATGCCTTGAGAAAGCTTTATTTATGCAAAAAATTTTCTTGCCTCCTTTCACTCTCACCTGTAAAACAAATTAGGGGTTAACTTTAGGCACCCAGATAAGCTTGGGTCCTTTCTTGTGAGTAAATGGATGAATCAAATTTCTTCTAGCCCATGCACGCAACAAGTTACATGACCTATTTCTCTGACTAGGTTTAGTTATCCTTTTCTTGGTCTGATGTCACGACCCGATCCTAGGCCCTAGCCATGACGAGCATCCCGAACCATGAAGGCTTGGAACACCCATTCTCAGTCTGGTTATCATGCACAACATTCATAATCATAATAAAATGCGGAATTGAAAACTGAGTACGGAAAACATGGTCAAGACCTGCAACATTTCTGAATAATGCTATCTGACATCAGTCTGCGAAATCTCTACTAAGAACATAAACATTTGTCTGAAAAGAAACTGGGACAAGGCCCCCAGTAGACCATAACATAATAAATAATATAATGTATGACATAATTAGGCCTTCCTAATAATAGAAGGCTCACCACTGTGAGATCAAGTCTGCAAGCCCGAGAATGTCTACTGAGTAGCTGGACCCCTAGACTGTGCCTCAAAACCTGGAAGGAGGGGGGTTCAGCACAAAAGTACTGGAACGCAAAGCACTCCAAAAATAGTATAATGGGCACTTTCTGAAAACATGCAACCTGTCTGTTCATTTCAAATCATGATCTGTGTTTTACTTCTGAGTTAGGTGGTGTTCCCCTACAAGTCTGATATTCCACGGGCTGTATGGAATCCGCCATTGACTCGGCGGGGAAGCCCCCAACCCAAGTGTGCCGCAAGGGTTGGAGTGTCTGAGTCTGATACGCCACAGAACATTTAAGTCAGCGCATAATAATATACCCGGGTCGGCAAACCACGGTTTTAGGCAAAGAGTTGTCTGAACTCAAGCCCTCTTCGAGGGACCACCTAACATCTCTGTATGCCCATTTTTAACCTTTTTTGTACATGCAACATTCTGAATGTCTAAAATCATGAAAGTATGATAAAAATTTGATTTCTGAACTAGTCTGAAAAGTCTGTTAGTCTGAGTCTGATATGGCATTTATCTGATTGGTATCGTCATACCAAGACTTGCAAGTCCTATTTCTGAGCCATAATGCATTAAGCATGATCTTTCATAAAAGTGTAGTTTCAGAGCACCTAAACATGTAATTTGCATAAAAGATTTCATGTTCCGAAACTCAAGTCAAAACCATGCAAAAACTTTCATCAAACATATGGTGGTCATGTGCTTTTGGCAAAATTTTGCAGTCTTTCATTATATGCATATTCAACATTTACAACACTCCCTTTCATGTTCAAAATCGTATGCGAAACATAGCAAAGTCAAAGCACTTCATATCATGATTTTTCAAGACTTATTTCAAAACAATCTATATCATGTGAAACATGGGAAAATCATATCAAGAGAGGAATTTCATGTAAATGGTGCTCTCAATTCAGATTTCAAGGCAAAACACATATATACATATACATATAATTTTTAAGTCACTTTGGGGGAAAGCCAAAAGGCTAAAACAATATCATATAAAGCTTCTAAAACATGAATATGTACTTGATTTCAAAAATCCCTTTCTTAAAACATGATTTCTATGCCCATGAGAATTTAGGAAAACCCCGCGTACCTTGTTCTCCACGAATTTTGGGTGTTTATCAAAGCCTACGTCGAGAGGATTCCAAATCTGAAATTATCTTCCAAAACCAACGGTTGAATCTTGAGTTATTTGGGATTTTTGTTTGAAACCCTATAGGGTGTTCTTGAGAGAGAATTTGAGAAAAGGATATATTTTGCTGAATTTAGAGCTGAATCTGGTGTTATAGGCGAAATAGGGGTGAGGTGAAATGACTAAAATGCCCCTAAGAAAACAAGAAAAGTCGAAACTATCCCTCAGTTGACAAACTGACAGGCTAAAGTAAAATGGATATAACTCCTTACTCAGATGTTGGATTTGGATGAAACCAGTTGCATTGGAAAGAAAACTCAAAGGGCTTTTATTTGATAGGTTGCAGCTCTCCCAGTTCATTATATACAGGGAGTTATGATCGTTTGAAGTTGACCCTGAAATGCTGAAAAAAACTGGGCAATAGGCTATGCGCTTTGCTACTGTTTTGAAATCCAAACGCAGCCTTATGCATTCCGAAAAATTCCAAAACTTATCCGAGATGTACTATGAGATTGCCCGACCGTAACGCAACTTGAAAATCTAAAAATGAAGGTCGGGAAGGTCAATAAGTTGTATCCCGAAGGTTGTCAGCTAAAATGACTCTAAGTTACACTTAGAAAAATTTTCAAGTTTTTAAGTCTAAGAGCACTCTATCAAAGGCTAATCCATGCACGACTTTTACGGGGTGTTACATTATCTCTCCCTTGGGATCATTCATCCCCGAATGATGGATTGGAAATATTGAAGCTCAAAGGTATAGAATGACGCTGACATGATATGTCTTCTAAGAAAGTATATAACTGATCTGAAACATTTAAACTTCTATCACGAAACTGAATTCTGAGTTGACTTGCCCTTACTTGCTTCAAGACGCTGATTCATGCTAAGAGTTTAGGATTCCCTTGAAGTGTTCATAATCCAATCATACATATTGAATTGAGAAGTGATAACTTATGCAATTACGAATCATGAGGCATCAAGACTTAGATCGTACCAGGGTATTATACTAACTGGGCTAAAATACTTGGAAGTATTTGAGATTATGCACTGAACACTCACTGCACTCTGGGGTCTGAAAAACTACTATACACGCATATCATGGCACTTAACCCAAATGACTACACCTGAAAGTGGAAAACACACTGTTAATACTACCTTCTGAGATACACTTTATCATTCTATAGACCCTGCAGTCATCATATAATACTTGCACACTTACTAACTTCGGGTCTTCACGAGTATCCCCATAGTCGGAATGCACACCCTCTAGTGCTTTAACTCTTATTTCTATTAGTTCAACCTTCAAAACTCAAACTTAGAATCTAGCACTCAACATGGATATCACCAAGCCTTCAATGAATCATACTACTTCCGACATAGCCTATCAATATCATGACTCCAAACTTATATCTCTCTACTATGAGAATCAAGATCATAAAAAAAGGCTCAACACTATCAATCAAAACTCCTTAACTTGACTATTTAGAACACCATATACCATTTAACTAGTCTTTATCCACCTAGCAAATCAACGGTACCACTCATCACACAAAACGTGTAATAGTCTTAGAAAATACCGCAACCTCAGACCACCTTGGGCATACTTCTACATTATATATGCAACATCATACTTCACTACGAATCAAATAAACTTAGGCTCTTGCATACACCATTCAAACCTATTAGATTACTTCCATAAAACTAGTATCATTAACCAAGAAATCATCACATCCACCTTCATGGGCATCAATTGCTCAAACTTAATGTCTAGTGCTTAACATGATTTACAACCCAACCTTATACATAATTCTTACAAAACATACATCATAATCTTAAGTCACTATTTTTACAACCACATTGTTGACGCTCAATGTCACAACCCATTAAACTCCTCACGTTTTGGGCATGTTTCGGACTATTCGGGCGCGTTTTCGAGCTTGGCGGAGCTCCGATAATTGCCCCGCATTGCTGCCAACGTTCCAGCACCTTCTAGATGGTCAAAATAGTCTGGCAGCACATTTATTAGACTTTAGAAAGTTCACACGGGCTGGTATGAAACTGCAAATTTTCCACTTTAAAAGGTCCACAAAGGTTGGCAAGCATGTGCAGAAATTTCAGCATGTATATGCAGGATTTTCAGATTTTCAGCTTGTAGTTGATAATTGTATAGCTTGCATTTTTGTACCTTGTTGACTTAGGGACTTTTAGGTACTATAAATACATGGTGTAAGGCATCATAGGCATCAGCTCATACTGGTTTTATTCAGTAAATACCACCCATGAAGAATACAACATAATTTACTAGTCCATCAAATTGGGACATTCTACTCCAAATTCTTGATTTTATCTAGATACTATCCACGACCAAAGCACCTTTATAACATTACTACTATACCTCAAAAATCTACTACATATCTTCTCACTAGTAGTACTAGTTTATAACTACCAAGGAAAAGAAGGTCAAGGGGTAAAGTCACATAATAGACATGGTCGACATTAATCTTATACTATAACCCCATACAATCTTATCTACTTATACGACCTCTCACATCACGCTTACTTACTCAAGCATACATTTAGACTACCTTCAAATTCCACAAACAACCATGAGTCTATACTTACAACTTACTGGCTAATATAGCCATTTTCACACTTCAAGCAACCAACAAATCACTCTAACTAACAACTCCTTCTCTACCATCTACTAAACAACACACAAGGACGAATCACCTCTTTACCAACTCAATCTCATGCAAAAAAATTCAGCTATACATATATTAAACCAACACAAGAACAACAAGTTGGACAACAAGTTGCTAGTGAATCGAAATAGGCCTCAC
The DNA here is from genome assembly GCA_030864225.1 of Capsicum baccatum var. pendulum. Taxonomy (NCBI): domain Eukaryota; kingdom Viridiplantae; phylum Streptophyta; class Magnoliopsida; order Solanales; family Solanaceae; genus Capsicum; species Capsicum baccatum. Next base: position 81,268,019 of record CM061550.1, read on the forward strand.
ACGGCTTCACTAGACTTTGATTTTTGTATTTTGAACAAGAAAATGAAATGAATGACCAGTCAACTATGCTAGTGAATCGAAAGAGCCCCCACACGGCTTCACTAGACTTTATTATTTTTTTCATCAACACCTTGATGGCAAGATTACATGAGATAGAAATTTAATACGCAATATCCAATGAACTATGAATACACATCTTACTCTGTATAAATAAAATCGGAGTCAAACCCTTCCTCCACGGACTACCATACCATCCACAAATGCTACTAGTTACCACATTAGTCTATCACCATAAGGGGGGTAAATCACACTCGAACATCGGTTATTCAACTAAAATATTCATTTACACAAAATTCACCCTCACTCTGACTTCTAACTTTGTGACTTCACATCACCAACTTCTCTGTCTAATTTCACTACCAGTAGGTCATGTCAACAACACTTTAACGCATACTACTATTCGGGTGGAAATACAGTTCCAACATTCTACTACATATCATCCCCCCTTAATCAAGACATTTGTAACATAAATTTGAAAGGGACTAAATGCAATTAATACCCGAAGCTGAAAAGCACGATTCCCTCAAGATCAATGTCTACATCGGAATCAATACACATTGAAGCACTAATGGACTCTTCTCAAGTCCTTGCACAAATTTTAACTCTTATATGGTTCAATCAGAAAGGACCATACCATTTAGATTCTAAACTTATACACTTGAATCACCTCAATAATGAGACATATCTGAGGACATTAGAGTAAGGAAAGAATTTGGGATGACTTTTTACTTTCATATGGGCGACATCATAGCACGAATAAGAGTATGAAAGAGGAACATTCTGACTCTATTGCACGAACTAGAACATGAAGAAAGAGAGACATTCCTAAACGCCTAGTAGTCTCCTGCTTATAAGTGTGGCGCGCTACACACCCATAAACAAGACTCTACCCGATGCGATTTCGCAGACACCCTGGGACCATGAACCGTACTCTGATACCAAGTTAGCCCGGGTCGTGACAAGCATCCCGAACCATGAAGGCCTGGAACACCCATTCTCTGTCTGGTTATCATGCACAACATTCATAATCATAATAAAATGCGGAATTGAAAACTGAGTACGGAAAACATGGTCAAGACCTGCAACATTTCTGAATAATGCTATCTGACATCAGTCTGCGAAATCTCTACTAAGAACATAAACATTTGTCTGAAAAGAAACTGGGACAAGGCCCCCAGTAGACCATAACATAATAAATAATATAATGTATGACATAATTAGGCCTTCCTAATAATAGAAGGCTCACCACTGTGAGATCAAGTCTGCAAGCCCGAGAATGTCTACTGAGTAGCTGGACCCCTAGACTGTGCCTCAAAACCTGGAAGGAGGGGGGGTCAGCACAAAAGTACTGGCACGCGAAGCACTCCAAAAATAGTATAATGGAACATATATATATATATATATATATATATATATATATATATATATATATATATATATATATATATATATATATATTAAGTAAAAGAAAGTTTTTCATCAAGACATCATGTATAAAACTATTTCTGAAAAGTACATGGGCACTTTCTGAAAACATGCAACCTGTCTGTTCATTTCAAATCATGATCTGTGTTTTACTTCTGAGTTAGGTGGTGTTCCCCTACAAGTCTGATATTCCACGGGCTGTATGGAATCCGTCATTGACTCGGCGGGGAAGCCCCCAACCCAAGTGTGCCGCAAGGGTTGGAGTGTCTGAGTCTGATACGCCACAGAACATTTAAGTCAGCGCATAATAATATACCCGGGTCGGCAAACCACGGTTTTAGGCAAAGAGTTGTCTGAACTCAAGCCCTCTTCGGGGGACCACCTAACATCTCTGTATGCCCATTTTCAACCTTTTCTGTACATGCAATATTCTGAATGTCTAAAATCATGAAAGTCTGATAAAAATCTAATTTCTGAACTAGTCTGAAAAGTCTGTTAGTCTGAGTCTGATATGGCATTTATCTGATTGGTATCGTCATACCAAGACTTGCAAGTCCTATTTCTGAGCCATAATGCATTAAGCATGATCTTTCATAAAAGTGTAGTTTCAGAGCACCTAAACATGTAATTTGCATAAAAGATTTCATGTTCCGAAACTCAAGTCAAAACCATGCAAAAACTTTCATCAAACATATGGTGGTCATGTGCTTTTGGCAAAATTTTGCAGTCTTTCATTATATGCATATTCAACATTTACAACACTCCCTTTCATGTTCAAAATCGTATGCGAAACATAGCAAAGTCAAAGCACTTCATATCATGATTTTTCAAGACTTATTTCAAAACAATCTATATCATGTGAAACATGGGAAAATCATATCAAGAGAGGAATTTCATGTAAATGGTGCTCTCAATTCAGATTTCAAGGCAAAACACATATATACATATACATATAATTTTTAAGTCACTTTGGGGGAAAGCCAAAAGGCTAAAACAATATCATATAAAGCTTCTAAAACATGAATATGTACTTGATTTCAAAAATCCCTTTCTTAAAACATGATTTCTATGCCCATGAGAATTTAGGAAAACCCCGCGTACCTTGTTCTCCACGAATTTTGGGTGTTTATCAAAGCCTACGTCGAGAGGATTCCAAATCTGAAATTATCTTCCAAAACCAACGGTTGAATCTTGAGTTATTTGGGATTTTTGTTTGAAACCCTATAGGGTGTTCTTGAGAGAGAATTTGAGAAAAGGATATATTTTGCTGAATTTAGAGCTGAATCTGGTGTTATAGGCGAAATAGGGGTGAGGTGAAATGACTAAAATGCCCCTAAGAAAACAAGAAAAGTCGAAACTATCCCTCAGTTGACAAACTGACAGGCTAAAGTAAAATGGATATAACTCCTTACTCAGATGTTGGATTTGGATGAAACCAGTTGCATTGGAAAGAAAACTCAAAGGGCTTTTATTTGATAGGTTGCAGCTCTCCCAGTTCATTATATACAGGGAGTTATGATCGTTTGAAGTTGACCCTGAAATGCTGAAAAAAACTGGGCAATAGGCTATGCGCTTTGCTACTGTTTTGAAATCCAAACGCAGCCTTATGCATTCCGAAAAATTCCAAAACTTATCCGAGATGTACTATGAGATTGCCCGACCGTAACGCAACTTGAAAATCTAAAAATGAAGGTCGGGAAGGTCTAGAAGTTGTATCCCGAAGGTTGTCAGCTAAAATGACTCTAAGTTACACTTAGAAAAATTTTCAAGTTTTTAAGTCTAAGAGCACTCTATCAAAGGCTAATCCATGCACGACTTTTACGGGGTGTTACATCTGAGATAGTTTATTTTCCAGATTTAGACTGTTGGATCTGCTTTTCACAGCAACTGGACATTCAGTGGTTGGATGTCCAAGGTTTCCACAGATATAGCACAAGTCTTGATAAGCATCAATACTTTTGTGAAAATCCAAACCAGCTTTTTCACTGTGATATATTTCACTCAAATTATGAATAATTCTTGAGGAATTTATCCACCTGTTTGCTCTTTCAAGGTCAAGTTTTAGTTTAGAGACTTCTTGACTCAATTTATTCACCATTTCTGTTGCATTATTGCACTCTTCTTTGTACTTGACCAATTCAAGTTCAACTTTTTCTTGTTCTTTACTCTTAGTGTTTTTTCCTTTTTCCGAGAGTGCCAATTTTAGAACTTCAGACTTAAGATCATTATTTAAAGAATCAAGTTGCTCAACCTATTTCTTGAGAGAGCAGTTTTCCTGTTCAACAGTGTTCTTGCAAGCTTCTAAATCAATAAAATTAAATTTGATGCTTGCAAGACTGTTGAACAGCTCATCCCTATCAGAAGTTGATTCTTGGAAGTCGTCAATTAGTGCACTCATCTAGGAAATAAGTTTTGTTTTAGAAAACAAATGCAACTTTTATTTAAGTTCAAGTATACTTACCTCAGAAGCATCATCTTCTTCCTCCAAGTCTGAATCTCCAAGAGCCATGAATGCTGCTTCATCAACTTCATCATCATCTAAGTCAAATCCCCAAGCTGCTACCATTGCATATTCTTCCCTCTTTTTATTTTTTTCTTTCAATTCTTTTTTATCTCTTTCCTTTCACCATTATATTTCCCAGACGGGACAATCCTTGATATGATGATAAGTCTTACCACACTTGTAGAATCCATTTAGATTTTCATTTGACCATTTCTTGCTACCTGTTCCCTTCTTCTTTTTGAAGAATTTGCTGAATTTCTTAGCTATAAAGGCAACTTGTTCTTTATCAAGTTTAATTTCTTCATCACTGTAAGATACCTTCAGAGCTAAGGTATCATTTGGGGCTTCTAGCACTTTAGTTCCATCAATTTCTATTTCATAAGTTCTTAAATTCCCCACTAATTCATCTAGGGTCATGCCTGCAAGATCCTTATTTGCTTCCCTGATTGTAGTCACCTTAATATTCCACTTTGATTTTGGTAATACCCTCAGTACCTTCTCGACTTGTTCTTCTTCAGATATAGCTTTTCCTAAGGAGGTCAGCTCATTTGTTAAGGCAGTAAGTCTTGTCATCATTTATGCAAGGTTTCATTCTCCTTCATCTTAAATGCCTCATTCTCAGTAAAAAGAAGAGAAATTTTGAATTTTCTTACTTGAGATGTGCCTTCATGAGCATTTACTAGAGCATCCCAAATTTGCTTAGCAGTGGTGCATATTGATACCCTGTTGTACTCAGCAGGTTCTAATCCACAGACCAAAATATTTTTGGCCTTAGTATTTTTCTTTAATGTCAATAAGTCATGAGGAGTGAATTTACTTCTTACTTTCTTGACTTGTTTTCCATCTTCTAACTTTATTGAAATAGTAGGACCATCAGTGATCCTATCCCATAACTCATAGTCTTCCCCTTGAATGAATGTTTCACCATCCTGTCTTTCCATCAAAAAAAGTGAGAACCATCAAAGAGTGGAGGTCTAATAGTGGATTGACCTTCACTGTGACCAGTAGGTGGTGCGGAATTCATCATATTTATCTTTGCCTTAGGTTCTAGCCCTTTTTAAGACAACCTCTCTCTGATACCACTTGTTAAGAATTTGTGCCCTACTAATTTTCTTATTTTTGCCTAACTTTTACTTATCGATGGAACGTGTTGCCTGACGTGTTTCAAGGAAGCAGTAAACAGAAAGTAAAGATAATAGAGTACATATATAATTATTAAATACATCTGGGTTATTCTGTAATTAGTTATTCTTCAGTTCTCTATATATACAGCTGTAACCCCTTCAATATCAATAAGATCAATTATTATTAAATTATATCATGGTATCAAAGCTAGGGTTTCTTCTTCCGCCCAAACCCTAATCTCTCCTCTTTTCCGACGTGTGTGCGCTGCCGCCACCGTCTACACCACGCCGCACGGCCTCCCTCCTCCGCCGTAGGTCAGCGCCATGGACAAGGTTGTTGATCCTCTGTCAAATTTACCGTCTGGAGTAAAATTACTGCTCAGGAATCTCCACAATCTCATCCCCAAAAAATTATCTGACAATAACTACCCGGCCTGGGCACTTAACGTCCGCACCGCCCTCGCAGCCAACTTGCTGCTCGGATGGATTGACGGTGCGGAGAAGCCGCCGCCCGAGACAGCCGAGGAGGACGGCGTCATGCTCCTAAATCCCGACTACCTTCCGTGGATGATCGTAGACACTCAGATCCGAGCCTGTCTTCTCGCCGTTATTAGCCCCTCTGTGCACAAACACGCCCGGGGTTTTCTCACATCGACTTCACTTTGGGACGCACTAGCCACAAGGTACAACTCTGTGTCCACGGCTCATATTTTTCAGTTGCGTGACAGATTGCATACTCTTCGGAAGGGCACGAAGACGATGACTCAATACCTTGATGATGTGGCCTCTATTCTGTCTGACCTAGATGCTGTGAACGAGATTATTCCTGAATGAGACGTGGTGAATGTCGTGATACGTGGTCTTCCGTCTGGCTATTCCTCTCTCAAACAGCATATTCGCCTCTCACCTGTCGAAATCACTCTGAATCAACTGTCTGGATGGCTTAATTCAGAAGAATTGAATCTAGACATGGAACACAAATTACTGCTCGGAGAAGCCAGTTCCACCCCTGGCGTCACGGCTCTTTACTCGGCTGGCAGCGGGGGCTCGGCCAGGGGTCGCGGTGACGATCGCCGTAACCAAGGGCGAGGCAGCGGCGGCGGTGACCGTCGGAACGCCGGGCAGCAAGGCAGAGGCGGGCCTCCACCGAGGGACGGCTTCCAATTAGGCCGCGTACAGGGACGAGGAAACCAGCGGGGGCCCACACGAGATCTTCCGACGTGCCAAATTTGTGCTAAACGGGGCCATTCTGCGGCTAATTGCTGGTATCGTTATGATGACTCGCAGAATGTAAATCGCCAGTCCGGCGGATCAAGGGCGATGCATGCGTCCACAAACGCTCAATCTGGCGATTGGTATCTAGACACAGGTGCTAACACCCATGTGACGTCGGATTATTCACAACTTCAAGCTCCTCATCCGTATCATGGCTCAGAAACTATTACAGTAGGCAATGGTCAATCCCTTCCCATCACAAACACCGGCTCTGGGTATGTCTATACCCCAAATGGTAAATTTCATCTCTCAACCCTTCACCACGTCCCTTCCCTCACATCCAATCTTTTATCTGTTTATCGCTTTACTAAAGAAAATAACTGCACCCTCATTTTTAATGACACCAATTTCCATATAGTGGACAATACCACGAACCGGGTGCGGTACACGGGCCGCTGTGAGCATGGGCTATACACTCTTCCATCCAGGTCTCCGTCTGTTGTGAGTCAAGCCATTCTCTCGTCCACCTGGCATCGCCGGCTTAGGCACCCATCATCCGCCATCACCAAATCCATTTTATCTTCCTTAGGTTTTAATTTTTCAGAGAAATTACATTACGAGTCCTGTTCAGTGTCTAAATCTTGTCGTTTACCTTTTTCACTGTTTGAACACAAGGCCACTGCGCCATTTCAATTAATTCATTCTGATGTTTGGGGTCCAACCTCAGTTCCTTCTGTTCAAGGTTTTCGTTATTATATTTGTTTTGTTGATGATTACAGTAAATTCACTTGGCTTTATCCTCTGAAATTTAAATCGGAAGCTTATACTATTTTTGTCAACTTTGACCGAATGGTTCAAAATCAATTTAATGCCAAAATCAAAATTTTTCGAAGTGACAATGGCAAAGAATTTGTCAACAATGCATTTGGTGTTTTTCTTCAAAGTCTAGGGGCTCTTCATCACACTTCATGTCCATATACACCTGAACAAAATGGCGTTGCTGAGCGCAAACACCGTCACCTAATAGAAACAGTTGTTGCGCTCCTCCATGATTCCACCTTACCTATTTCCTTTTGGGTTGATGCCCTTGCTACTGCCAACTACCTTATAAATCGCATGCCCACTCACACTCTCTCCAACTCCACTCCATATGCCCGTCTCTACAATCATCCACCCGACTACATCCATCTCCGCCCGTTTGGGTGTCTGGTTTATCCCTGGTTGCGTCCACACACTCAACATAAACTTCAACCTCGGTCCACCCCTTGTGTCTTTCTAGGCTATCATCCCACTATCAAAGGTTACAAATGTTTCGATCCTGTATCTCAGAAAACATATGTTTCCCGTCATGTTCGTTTTGTGGAGGAACAATTTCCTTACACAAGTCTTTCCTCTACTCCATACTCCCCCAATCCACTTGGCATTGTGCCATTATTTCCGTCCTTTTCACACGCTCATGCTCCGGCTCACTCGGCACCTAACCCGGTACCCCACTACACCACTACCCACCCGTACCAACTACCTAGCCACTCGAACCAACCACCCACCCACCCGAACACCCAGCCGACTGCCATACAACCCACCACTTCCCTTCATCATACTCCTAACACACATACAGCCACCCCATCTACCGCTGCACATCCCAGCTCCCACGGCAGCCCCACCCAACCCCCGTCCACACATCATACAACTCCACCACCCCTTCCTAATCACCCTCCACTCAACACTCACCCTATGACAACCCGAGCCAAGGCCGGTACCTTCAAACCCAAAGTCTACCACACTCAAATACCCTTTGATGCACATCCCATAACTGAGCCTACTACCTACAACCAAGCCTCCAAAAATAGTTTCTGGTGCCAAGCTATGGATGAGGAATTTCAGGCTCTGAATGAACAACGTACATGGGATTTGGTACCTCTGCCTAGTAACCGAAAGTCTATTGGGTGCAAATGGGTGTTTCGCATCAAACGAAATTCAGATGGATCTCTTTCTCGCTATAAAGCACGTCTGGTTGCAAAAGGGTATCATCAGGAGTATGGTGTGGATTATAAGGAGACCTTCAGCCCTGTTGTTAAGCAACAGACTATTCGTCTGGTCTTGTCTCTTGCTCTTCACTATGATTGGCCGCTTCATCAGTTAGACGTCAGCAATGCCTTTCTTCATGGTCATCTTGAGGAAGACATCTATATGGTTCAGCCACCGGGATATGTTAATCCCAACCGTCCTCACTATGTTTGCAAGCTTCGCAAATCACTGTATGGCCTGAAACAGGCCCCACGTGCCTGGTACACACGCCTCTCTACTTTTCTGCAGGGTCTTGGTTTTCGCACCTACCATCATGACAACAATCTCTTCACCCTTCACTGTTCTCGAGGGACAGTCATCATTCTTATCTATGTGGATGATATTGTTATTACAGGCAGCTCGTCATCACTCATCACTGAAATTACTGAGGCTATGCATCGTGACTTCAAACTTAAGGACCTCGGTCCTCTGGAGTTCTTTCTTGGCCTCGAACTCATCCGCAAATCGGGAACCATATTGATGCATCAGACAAAATATACCCTTGAACTTCTAAATCGAGCTGGAATGACAGACTGCAAACCCGCGGTCACTCCCATGGCAGTCCGCCAATCCCCAGGGCCGAATACTCCCTTTGCCGATCCTACACTATATCAGAGCCTCGTCGGTGGACTTCATTATCTTGCTGTTACTCGTCCGGACATCCAATATGCAGTCAATCGAGTCTCCCAGTCAATGCATGCTCCCACAGAACAACACTTTCAGGCCTTGAAACGCATTTTGCGCTATCTTAAAGGTACTCTTCAATGTGGAATTTTATTTCAAAAGGGCTCGTTTGATATATCTGTTTTTTCTGATTCGGATTGGGCTAACGACAAAGATGATCGGAAGTCCACTACTGGATATATTGTTATGATGGGACCGAATCTGATTTCCTGGTGCACCAAGAAGCAAACGTGAGTGTCCCGTTCCTCCACAGAAGCAGAATATCGTGCCATGGCTGCGGGTGTTGCTGAAGCCATGTGGTTACGATACCTTACAGATGCACTTGGCATTCCCCCGACGAAACCACAAATTTATTGTGACAATCAGTCCACTATTTGTGTTACCAAAAATCCAGTCCTTCATGATCGTATCAAGCATGTTGGGTCCGACTGTCACTTTGTTCGCGATGAGGTACTTGCAGGAACGATGGCCACGCACTATGTCCCATCTACTGACCAGCTTGCTGATATTCTCACCAAGCCTCTTCCGTTACAGCCTTTTCAGTATCTCTGCTCCAAGCTGCCCCTCGTTACCGCTGATCAGCTTGCGGGGAGATAATAGACTACATATATAATTATTAAATACATCTGGGTTATTCTGTAATTAGTTATTCTTCAGTTCTCTATATATACAGCTGTAACCCCTTCAATATCAATAAGATCAATTATTATTAAATTATATCAAAAGAACACAATGATTTTTACGTGGAAAATGCCCAGCTCAAAAGGTGTAAAAAAAACACGACCTGCACCTCTACAGGATTTAATCCCAACTTCACTAAAAAAACTCTGAGCCTCAAAAACGACTGATTACAAAACTCTTATAACCAACAAATAGGAATTATAAACTCTAATTCCTATAACTCAACAACTAGGGATTATAAACTCTAATCCCTATAACTAAATAACTAGGAATTATAAAATCTAATTCCTAACTACACACATATCTCCCAAGGTATGTGTTCCCAAAGTCTCTGACTTTTCCCCAACTCGAAGACTATCTCCTAATTCAGTTTATAACACATTGAAACTAATATTACATCAATAGCTCAAACACAATGAACAACTCTAAAAATCAAAGCTAAAACTCTTAGCTGAATTCTATACTTAGGACCAGGTTCTTCAATGTGTTTCTTCAGTGATTGAGTAACTCTTCATGAAGTCAATCTATCGATTGTTCTTTTCTGCTTTTTTGTAAGTGCGTGAATTACTCTAAATGATGTATCTTCTATGTAAGCACAGCTCTCCAAAGAGTCATTTTTTATTTTAAACTCCTCCTTTAATCAAAACTCTCATTACATAGAGTTCTACTTTAAGTGAGACTCTTTCTTTAATTTCAACTCTTGTCTCCTTAGTGTTGTAGTAAAACTTCAACTCTTTTAAATCAACACATGCTTATTTATCAGAATCTTTCTCCTCCCATACATAGGACTATTCAAGATATAGAAGTGAAACTCTTTCTTCACGTAGGACTCCTTTTTCAACTCAAATTGTTTTCCCTTATCATTAAGTGTTTGAATCAAATTCAACTTGTTATATTCCCCACATGATCAGTAGCTTGAGTATATCAGAATTAGGCTTGCTTATTCGTTCTTGTCTTTAAGCAATCTTGTCTGCGTCTATCAGTGAAACTGGAAATCTGCTTTCCTATGCGTGGACCAGCTCAAGTAACATGTTTCATTCATGTGTCAGTTTGTCAATCATCAAAACTACATAGTACCCAACGAGATTGCATATAATAAATCCTTACGGTTTGACAACCTTCCCTCGACGCATGCATAGCAAAATATTCAATGCACTAACCTGCCCCTTTTTTTTTGTCTTTCTTCACTATTTATTAATCCTTTTTAAAAATTTATTTTATCAAGTTGAGACTTTTTCGTCACAAAAATTTGTTTAGTAATTTATGAGCAATAAATCCACTTGGTAACATTAAAAGAATCACAGAGTTATAACTTGTAAGGATTCAATACTTATTTTGACATTAAAATTCTAACATAAGGAAATACATGTGTCTTAACCAAGAAAGAACACAAAAGTAGATAGCGAAGGGAAATACAATCATCAAACATAAAACACAAACATTATACTCCTATTAATGATTCACCTCTACTATATATTATCTGAAATTAGGCAGATTTTGTAACTAAAGCATGTAAGAACTCCTTGTAGCTACCATTTGCAATTTCTTCAATCTTGTTAGTGAGAGTAGCTCCAAATCTCTTGTAAAATTCTTCAGCAATTTGCTTGATATCTTCATCAGCTCTTGTAGCAATGACTCTAGTTACTGAGTCTCTGGCCGGCTCATCCACATCTAGTCTCAGTGACGCATCCAAAATCTATAAACAAAATAAAATCAGAAATCTAATATGAGAAGTGATATATAAACAAACAAAAAAAAAAAAAAAAAAGAATCAAAATGTGAAGAAGAAATAATTAAGTGTCTAAGTTTGAAAAGTAATCACACTTTGCTGAAGTATGTTTGAGGTGTACAAAGGCATTGTACTGCTTGTTTTAAAATCAAGCTGCCACCAAGGTCCTGCAAGGAAGGAAAAACAAATATTTACACAATAAGTCAGTAAAATATGGTGAAACATATATAAACCTACCTAAAAGATTTTGGAAAATTAACCACATATTCGTTTTGCTGATTTGGCATGCTTATTAGAATTTTTTTTCGGTTGGATCTAATGAGTTTTCAAATTACAAACCTTTGATCAAGGATGAGAGGTCTTATCCATCTCAATACCTCATCAAAAATTTCAAACAAACGCCATACTATTTTTTAAATTTTATTTTACCACGTCCATATAGTTGCCGCTAATTTCCTTGTAATAGGAATAAAGAGCCTTGAGATGGAGCTTGCTTCTCGTTGATAAAATCCTCACAACCCCCTCATCTTCAATAAGCTGCTTCTTTCCACCATCTTTAATGATCTTCATAAACTCCCTAGCCTCAGATTTTGCAAGTTCTTCGTTGACTTGTGGCCCTTCATAACGGTATGAACTCACAAGACCAACTAAAAGCTATATATTTCGAAAAAAGAAAAAAGAAGGATTAGACAGTAATCTAATCACATTTTAGAATTCAACCAGTGATCCAAAAGTTAAACCGAAAATGTGTATATGTCTACAAGTATGTACCTTTCTTTCATGAGTATTGTGGATATGGGAGAGAATGTCTTCTTCAATAGAGTGTTCAAAGAGGGAATGATAAGCTCTTCTTGCTCCCAAGAGTTGCTCAGAAGTTCTAGTGGCAGCAGTTTCTATAATAATATGAAGTTGATCATGAGGTAATTGAGCTTCTTTCACCAATGCCTCCTTGAATAATCTAGCATCTCTCTCCCATGGATGCATTGTGTACACCACCACGGCATCCTACAATATAAATTATTCAAACAACTTAGTACAATAAACTAAGTTGACAACAAATTTTTAAACTGGACTCTAATGTTTTTTCTCGTAAGATTTTCAGTTAGTTCAAAACAAATACCTTGAGACGTAAGAACTCTTGGCGAATTTGGAGAACAAGTTCTTCATTCCATCTCTCAAATTGACGTTCATCCTCTTTGAACAATTCTCTAGTATTTTTCCTATAAATTTGCCTCTGTTTTGTGTCCCAATTTGCCAGTATTGATATGAATGACTTCTCATCAACTCCAAGTCCTTAAAGAAAAAATCCAAAACATTATTAATCTCATTTCCAGTTTTTGATTTGTTCAAAAATCCAAAAAATAAGTACTCTGGACTTATTCTTGTAGCACATTTGTTCAAAGACAAATAGAGGGGTGACACCAAATGCCAATAATTTGGCTAGCTATAAAATGACAAAATAACATATAAAATGTATGATTTCAAATTATATGTAGTTTTCATAAATTTAACATAAAACCAATAAATCAATACATATAAAAATTGCAATACAAGACTTCAAATTGTAAAATCACCTTTAAATTTAATATATGATTAAAAGTGTTAGCAGAGAAAACAAGAACCTGAGAAAGCCTTGGTGAGAGCTCTAAACTGATCAGTAGAGGTTGCTGTTTGTGGTCCATTTGTGTTGTTACCTGATATTATGAATTAAAATTATAACATAAATTCACTTTTTTAAAAAGAATTTATGTCTAAATCAAAATTCAATTGCAAGAATAATTTGAAAAAATTATAATGGAAAGTTAATTATTTGATAAAAGAAAAAGAACCTGAGAAAGCTTTAAACTCATTAGAGTTTGCCATTGCCATTTGTTCAAGGTGTTGGAGGTGAAGTTAAGAGTTAGTTTTTTTGTTGTGTGTGATTTTCTTTCAATTTGAGCTCTATTTATACTAAGCTCTTTGGATATTTTGGTCATTTCATCTGTAGTCACTGGATACCGGTGGACAAATTTGTTTTTTCCATAAAGACAAAAATATGATCCAAGAAAATGAAAATGACATATATTTCCCACTAAGATATTCCACAATTAGTAACCCAACGCAAAAATGAGAGGATATTTTTTAGATTTCATGCAAAAATCAGTTAGGACTAGTTTTTATATTATTTAATTTGTCTTATATTAGTTGTCATATTTGCGTTTTGATGTAGTTAAATTTTATTAATACAATTTCTAAAATTAAATTAAATTAGAGTAATTTAATATTTTAAAATCATGGTTTAAATATTTTAAAATTATAAGAAAAATACTATAAATTATAATTGCTCTTATATTAATATAGTGACAAAAATATATCTTAAAATATTAAATAATATTTGTGTAGAAAACATAACCTAACAATTATTTTTGGGACGAATGAACTAGGAAGTATTATTATTTTCACATAAAATACGCCTTTTAGAACATTAGTGGGAAGGTGAATAAAATTAAAGAGCCAAAACAACATAACTAATTTAGGTCGAAAGTTATAATAAAATGTACTCCCTTGGTTCATTTTTATTTGTCGACCTTTTTAATTGACACACGAATTAAGAAGCAGTAAATGATAAGATTAATTTTTATTATATTATTCTTTGGATATAATAAATTTAATATTTTAGAAAATACATTAGATAATGAATTATATTTAATGTTAAAGGTAAAATGGATAAAATTAGGTAAATTCTCCATGGTTTTATAAATAGAATTAGGTAAATTATCAATGGTTTTATAAAGTAGACAAATATTATTAAACATTTCAAAATATAAAAGTGAACAAAGAAGGACGAAAGTACATGTAACGCTTTTTCTACTGATATAACATATTAATAGTTAATTTAACTGAACATTGTAACGTGCTTTTCTTGCCTCATTTAACATTTAACTGCACGTTGCTGCACTTAAATTATAATTAATGTTAAGAGTAATGTTGATATCCGATTACACCAACGGTTTATTTACATTAAAATAAATTTACTGTACCATGTATCTAACATATCAATTAAAAAAATCAAGCACGATATTAAATATATGGCTTATTTGACTGAACTAACTTTAATTTATGTATTTAAATTTGATAGTGTGAACATTTTACATCAACAGTTTTATTTTAGTAATATTCACTATCGAAAGAGTCTAAGCGTTCATAATTACTCTTTCGACGTGGCGTGGCATAACATGTTCTTTAATAAAATGGTTAATTTGATAGTATTAATTAAGCACGTTTGTTGAATTGATTTCAGCATTTTTTTAAATTCAAAACGTAAAGTATGATTAAACTGTCTTTACTGAAAATGGATCCTTCTAGTATATATGTGGCAAAGCATGAGCATTCATCTAGAAATAAAATAAGTATTTAAAAAGTAGGAGTAAGTGATGGTGTGAATCTTTTATCATGCTACTACCAAAAAAAGAGTATCTTTTATTGTGCTAGATTTGAATTATTCATCATGAGGAAGTCTGAAGTCTCTTTTTTAAGTGAGACGGAGATATGAATTTGTTCCAAGTGTTCATATATACTAATTCACATGATAATTGAAAAAATACCAAAGAATATTAATCAGTATATTAGTAACCCTTGCTGATATTTTTTTGTTGTCCTTTAATAATGTGTTGGAGGATATAGGCTCTTCAGTCGCCTAAATTAGAAGTAAAGAGTGCAGAATGTAATTAACAAAAGAAATTTATCGTGATGAATTTGTTGATTAAGGAAGTAGAAAATCATGACCTACTTATGTAGAATTGGCCTAAAATCTTCACTAAGAACTTGAGCTGATTCAGTTACACCGTTAACTCAAATTAATGCTTTACGATCCACACATTTATGTATAACCAAATCCCTTTGGAAATTTTTCTTGCACATGAAATCTTCTTCGTACCTACTAATCAACAATTGTCTATGAAGAATCTAGTTCATTCACTTTTTGCAGTATAGAATTTTTGTAATTTAATTTCACCAGTAGATATGATAAAGACTCGATTTTTCTATAGTTATTTATCGAGTAAATTTCATTCATAGTCATTTAACTTTGTGTATATTACGCAAAATTCACTTTTCTTTCATTCATTACACAAAAGTCATTTAACTTTGTTCCGACCATCACAAAAATCACTATGACTGGTTTTACAATAATTTCATCGAAAAAATGATGTGGCAACCTTAATTAGTTCTTAATTTTAATTTAAGTAAATATATAATATACTACCCATAACTTGACCCTTTTTATATGTGCACAACCCAATTTTTTTTATGAATTATTTAATGAAAGAATGTCAATTTTTTAATAGATTAGACTACCTAATGAAGACTATTTTCATAAAAAAATTTGTTTTATATTCCTATGAAACGTTTCATAATATTGCATTCATCTGTCAAAAGGTGCATTGAAAAAATAGTGATAAACAAGATAAATTATTTAAAACACATAAAATTGAAATACATGTATGGTATTATTTTTTAAAAAAAATATTTTCATTCTTTGAAGATAAATAAACATGCTACAGATAATTTTAAAATAAATTTTTTTTAATTGTGTCATTAAATAAATATTATCAAAATTTGTACAAATAATGTTATTGACAATTATGTTAATAAGAGTTATAAAATATAAGGACTTTAATAGATAAAAGAAATTATAGGATATTTAATTTTAATATTTATCAATTGTATTAATTAAACAATATGTAATTTATCAGAAATTAAATATTATAATAAAAAAATTTAAGAAAATTAATCGATTAATCAAAAATTAAAAATACAAAGACAAACTCAATAAATAGAGTAGTTTATCATATTATTATGATATACCGAATGCAAAGGTCCAAGTGGCAAGAAAAGAATGTATGACGAAAAATAATTTTATCAACTAGATGTCACAATTTTAGAGAGAGAAAAATAATTTTATCAACTACATGCCATAATTTTAGAGAAAAAAAATAATTTATCAACACATGTCTCAACTTTAGAGGATTCTAAGAATATATATCTATAATTTTATTTCCTAAAAATATCAATCAAATTTTTTTTATGAACATAGTCCTCACTAGATAGCCTAATCTATTGAGAAATTGATATTCTTCCATTATATAATCCATAAGGAAAATCAAGTTGGGCACATATAAAAAAAAGGGTCAAGATATGGGTAATATATTATATTCTCTAAAATTAAAAGTAAGAACTCATTAAGGTTGCCACATCATTTTTCCGATGAAATCATTGTAAAATTAATCAGGCCATAGTGACTTTTGTGATGGTCGAAGCAAAGTAAAGTAACTTTTGTGTAATGAATAAATGAAAAGTAATTTTTGTGTAATAGACACAAAGTTAAGTGACCATGGATTAAATTTACTCGTTATTTATCAATTATAAGCACTATCAATTTCTTATTTGGAACATGTTAAAAAAAATTGATCTTGTATAACGTTTGCCAAGTTTATCCGTCACCAAATCTTTAAATATAACATAGTTCAACACTTGCTTGATTACATAAATAAGGATCGGATATATATTATGAGAAAGAAAAATTCTTTATCCAGAAATTGATCAAGTGAAACTGAGGATAATTTAACTTTGTAGTTTCTCCGATCAGGATTACTTGTCCATTATAGTAGCTTGACACACATCTATAATAAATAATAAAAGTAATTAAACTATACCACCCTCTAAATATAGTAAATTTAATAACTTGAGAAATTGCATTGAGTGACAATAGAATTTAAAAAGCTAAAATGAATAAAAGATGATAAATTATAAATTAATTTTTAAACTAAATAAATATTATTAAATATTTATTTTAGTATAGTGAACAAGTATTATTAAAGAGGACGAGTACTTTCTAATTAACATCATAAAATTCAAGCACTTGACATTATTACAATTGTAATATTCGTTCTAAGTAACAAAATTTCTTTTTTGCATTGAGCTGATAGTCTGGAGCAAATTAAATTATTTTAATACATGATATTTTGGTAAAAGTAAGTACTTTATATTATCACAATCTGAAGAATCCAAGAACTTCAGATGAACGTGGCAATTTCCATGATAAACGTATTCTTTTTTAAAAAAAGTTATTTTATTCAACTCACACAAATTATCACAAAATATTAGTACTATGTTAAAGTTATCAAGAACGTGCTTTTATTCAATTTTTTACTGAACTGTCATAAAATATTAGTACTATGTTAAAGAGTACCTTTTTCATGTTGATAAGTTTACGTACTCGCTATCGATAACAAAACATTAGAATAATTTCAAAAAAAATGTGCCCACAAAATTTGTTTCAAAATTTTTAAATAATATATTTAAATGTTGTTTTATACAAGTATTTATTTTATCATATTTAGACCGTTAATTCCATTTTGAACTTATTTGAAGCGTAATTTAAAAACATATTCAAGATTTTTTTTTTAGATTTTCACTAACAAACTTTTAATTATTTTTTATGTCTAAAAACCATTTAATTCAACTCTCAGGTATCATTTTTCAAGTTAACTTAATATATAGTTTGCTTTCATACAGCAACACTAATTTACGTCTAACTGACCACGTCATCAGTGGAATAAAATCTGGTCTTCCAGGATGTAAACTTGTTTATATTGTAAAGAACCTCCTAATTATTTTTATGTGTATATTTGTATACATGCTTATGTATCCTGGCGATAGAGTTACCTACGTTAGGTAGCGTTCTATTCTCAATATGTAAAGCACAATTGTGAATTTAGTTGAATTTCAATACAGATATTGAACACCAAATGAGAGATCCCCTCTCTCAAAACCTATTTTGAGCCCTTGTTGTGTTGTTAAATTCCAAAGTATACATAAAATGAGTGCACGGATGTTAAGATTGATGTTGCGCTCATATAAAATTAGATGAAGTTAAAAATATAGGACCACATTCATCAGAAGATATAAGTGTCAACACTCATTAAATATGATAAAATGTAAGAAGATTGCTTGAAATGGTTTAAACATGTCTTGCATCAATGTACAGTTACATCGATGGGTAGATGTGACGGTGGAAGGAGTTATAAAGTGATTGGATAGATTTAAATCACATGAAAAAAAAAATCTTAAAAGACCAACAAATTCTTGATATTAATGTAGAGACTTAGCTAACGATAGAGCATCATCATAAAAGAAAAAGACCCACATGTACAGGTTACGGGTTACATCTTTTAGTTGAGAATATGTCTTACTAGAAAAACTTCTACTATTATTATCATTATTATTAGAGAAAAAACATATTTTCTCCCTGAATTTGTCCTCCCAACTCACTTTAGCACTTAAACTTAACTTTTATTTATTTATCCCATTTAACATCTTTAAAGTGAATTATTTCAATCCCTTAACAGCCTAACCCAAGTCAAGGCTGGGTGTTGTTAAGCACGCGCCCTTTGATTGGTTGATGTTATAACCCGACCCTTTCTCGTTTATAACCCGACCCACTCTAATCAAATACCCGAAAACCTGAAAAATAACCTATTTCAGTTTTTTCTCGCTCTAAAACCTCTCTATTTCAGCCGATTTCACTCGATTACAGTAGATTTCACTCGATTTCAGTCGGTTTCACTCAATTTCACTTCAAATTAAGTTATTTCTGTGGCTTTTTATGAAATTCATGGTTGCTCCGTGACGAAATTTGACTACTCAGGTAACTATTAGGGTTGTTTTACTTTGATATTAGGGTTTTTGTCATGAATAATTCTAAGCTGCTATTTTTTTTTATTTTTCTTCAGATTAACCATGGATTTTGTGTATGTTACATTGAGGTTTCACCATGGAGGCAAATTACAACAAAAATCGAGTATTAAGTATCATGGAGGTACTGTTACTGACTGTTTCAATGTGGATGTAGACAAACTTTCTTACTTTGAATTTATTGATATCGTGAAGGAAATTGGGTATAATTGTTCCTCGTGTATTGTTTATCTCAGACCTCCCAAAATAAAAAAATTAGTAATAGTAATATGTGATAGGGATATTTTCGGTATTTTACCTCTACTTAGAAATGGAGATGTTATTGAGTTATATTTGACACATTTAGTTGATGTGACAGATGTGGTCCCATCTATTGAATATGTACTCATGTGGGAGGAGAATCTTGTCCTGGTTTTGATAAAGAGTTAAGTGAAGACTTAGGGGATTGCGATGATTTAGGGTTTGAAGAGGACTTTGTAGAAGCTACAATACCTCATGAACCTACTTTTACTAAAAACTTGAGTGGTTGTGGTACTGCAGATAGGGGTGAAGACCTAGGTGGTGGTGATGATGTTTCTTCTTTTGGTAAGGACTTAGGTGGTAGTGGTGGTGGTGTTTTTGCTATTAGTGGGGGCTTAGGTGATGGTGGTGTTGCTGCTAGGGGTGAGAAATTAGGTGGGGGTGGTAGTGATTTTTTTGCTAGTAGTGGGGACTTTGGTGATTTGGTGTTGTTGATAGGGGTGAGGACTTAGGTGATGGTGGTGTTTCTACTATTGGTGGGGACTTGGGTAATGGTGGTGGTGCTGCTAGAGCTCGGTACTTAACTAGTTGTGACAGTGATTTTTTTATTGTTGGTGGGAACTTTGGTGCTAATAGTGTTGGTGCTAGGGGTGAGGACTCAGGTGGTGGTGGTGGTAGTGATAGGAGTGATATTTTGGCTAGCGTAAATGATGTTTCTGCTGCTGGTGAGAATTTGGGTAGTGTTTCTGCTGGTATTAATCAGAATTTAGGTGACACTACTTTTGTTACTGCAGCAGATGTCCCAGTCATTCCATCAGATTAGGAAAGTGAAAGTAATGTTAGTGAAAAATCAGATTATTGTGATTTCTTTGATGAAGGTGAAGATGATGAATATGGTAGTGATGTTCATGAGGAGGTAAGGATTCTGAGGGAATAAAAAAGGTTGCCAAAAAGAAGATATCTAATGAAATCAAAAAGAGAAAAAAACAAGAGTCTAGAGCAAGAGGTATTAGCTTAGGTAAAAAGGGAGTGAATGTGGGATATGATGCGATTTTATCTAAGAAGAAAAATAGTCTAGAGGGCAAGATAGCTGGAGATGAGCCATATATTGATTCAGATGAGGAGGTAAGTTTTGAAATAGATTCTGATCTTGATATTTATGGAGATGCTGAGGTTGAACAACCTGCTAGAAGAGAAGGAAAATCAAGGAGAGCAAAAAGAAATTATAAGAGGATTATGTTTGATCCTACTTGTAAATTAATAGTTTGGGAGCTTGAACTTTGTTTTGCAAATGTTGGAGAGTTTAGAAAAGCTCTTACTAGATATGTTGTTCAAGAACATGTAAAGCTAAATAAGTTTGTGAATGAATCAAAAAGGGTTAGAGTAAAGTGTGTAGATGGTTGTCCATGGTTGTTGTTTGCAAGTATTGATTCTAGGACTACAGATTTTCTAGTTAAGAAGTACATTCCAGTCCACAAGTGTAATGCCACAACAAAGAATAAATTGGTGAATTCTAAGTACTTGGCAGAAAGGTACAGGGACAGAATAACATCAGAACCTGGAATTAGAGTTTTTCAGATTCAAGAGTTAGTAAAAAATGATTTGAAGGTATATATAGGGAGGACTGTAGGAAGAAAAGCTAGAAACATTGTGTTGCAGAAAATTATGGGTGATCATGTGGAGGATTTCAAAAGAATTTTGGATTATAGGAATGAGCTTTTAAAGATCAATCCAGGTAGTACATGTGTAGTGAGGTTTAGTGAAGAAACTTTTGAAGGTGGAAGAAAACAGTTTCAATTTTTTTATATATGTTTTGATGCTTTGAAGAGAGCATTCAAAACTGGTGCCAGGAGATGTATTGGGTTTGATGGTTGTTTTTTGAAAGGTATTTGTAAGGGTCAATTACTTGTGGCTGTTTGTAAGAATGGGAATAACCAGGTGCTACCACTAGCTTGGGCAGTAGTTGAAGTTGAAAAAAAATTCACTTGGAGATGGTTTGTTAGACTTTTGAAAAATGATCTTAAGTTGGGAGATGGGTCTGAAGTGACTACTATTACTGATATGTAGAAGGTAACCTCATATATTTTCTCTTATTTATTTTCTGAATTTTTTTGGGACCTGTTTTATACTTATGTCAACTGATATATTTTATTTTGTTTAAGGATATTGATAGTGCAATTTCAGATTTACTGTCAAATGCAAAGCAAAGAATATGTGCTAGACATGTTCTAGCCAACTGGTCTAAGGATTGGAGAGGTATTGAAAGAAGAAACTATTTTTGGAAGTGTGTCAAATCTACATATGAGCAAGAATTAAGAAAAAATTTGGATCATATGGAGATGTTAGGAGATAAAATTTGTGAAGATCTTCTGTGGTACAACAAAGAAAGGTAGTCTAAGGTTTACTTCAAATATCACAGTTGTTGTGATAGTGTTGACAATAACATGGCTGAAAGCTTCAACTCATAGATACTAGGGGCAAGATACAAGACTATCATATCAATGCTTGAGGAAATAAGGGTTAAGGTGATGAGAAGAATAGGACAGTTGAGACAGTTTTCTGAAACATGGATTACTGATATTTCTCGTATGACACTAAAAGTGTTGCAAGAGAACACATCAAAAGCAATGAAGTGTACTCTTGAGTGGAATGGTGAATTTGATTTTGAAGTTAAGGGTAGATGGAGAAATAATTTTATAGTGAATTTGAGGGATAATACTTGTACATATAGATCTTGAATGTTAAAAGGTATACCTTGTTGTCATGTCATAGCTGCACTACACTTTAGAAGGCTAAAACCCATTAACTATGTTGCATATTGGTATACTAAGGAAACTTACCACAAGACTTATAGTTACTTCATTCAGCATGTTACTGGTATAAAAATGTGGCCCAAGTCAACCAATCTTTCTGTTATACCACCTACAATAAGAAAGCTTCTAGGCAAACCCAGTAAATCTAGAAAAAAAATACAGAATGAAAACAGGACTAGAAAGTTATCAAAGTGGGGTGTTGAGATGACCTGCAGCACATGTCACAACAAGGGTCCTAATAAAAGGATTTTTCCATTGAATTCAAGTTCCACTAAAACTAGTGTGGCTACTTCTTCAGCAGCACCAAGTACAAGTAAAAGAAGAGGAAGACCAAAAGTATCTACAAAGGTAACATTTGACTTGTAATTTACTAGTATTTTAATTCTCTTTTATTTACTTTAATTTTTTTCTCTCATTATATTTTTTATTATGTATTGTAGGCTGCTGCAGCACCAGCAGCTACTGGTAGAGAAAAAGGATCACCTGCAGCAACTGCTACTACTATGGGTGTTGATAGAGGAAAAGAAACTGCAACTTGTGTTGTTAATAGAGCTATTGGTAGAGGTAGAGAAACTGGTGCTGCAGTTGTTAGTAGAGTTGGTAGAGGTAGAGGAGCTGGTGTTACAGTTTTTTATGGAGCTGGTAGAGGTAGAGGAGATGGTGGTGCAATTGTTGGTGGAACTTGTAGAGGTAGAGGAGCTGGTGCTGTAGTTGTTGGTGGAGTTGGTAGAGGTAGAGGAATTGGTACTGCAGTTGTTGGTGGAGCAGGTAGAGGTGGAGCAGCTGGTGTTGTAGTTATGGGTGAAACTGGTAGAGGTAGAAGAGCTGGTGTTGTTGATTGTACTGGTACATCAAGAGAAGATGGTGTCACTGGTGCTAGCAAAGGTAGAAGGATAGCTTATAAAAGACCTAGGATGGTTGGAATGGGGGTGCTTTATATAGAGAGTGGTTTTAAATTCCTCAATGTATATTACAATTTCTTGATTATGTTTGTCTAATTTAAAGTAAACCTTTTTCAAGTCTTTAGTTAAATTTGTTTTCTTTTATTTTTATCAACCTGGAATGCCTATGAATTCCACCGTAGTGATTGAAAATCTTGAACATCACAAACTAACCTCAAGTGTGAAATGGAAAGGAAAGAAAGTTGTGACCCAACAAGGACTTGAAGACATAAGAGCACAGAAAAGGATGAGGACAAGGTCAAATGTTGCTGAACTAAATAATCTAAGCCAAACAAGTTCAACAACCTACTAGTAGAAGCCTGATTATGTTTTTCTCTTTCTGTATTGATGGTGTGTAATGAAACAGTAGTGATTTTAACTTAGCTAGTAGTTCAATTATGGTGACTTCAACTATGCAGCTATGACTGCACTAATTTGACATGTTTGGAAAACAATGATGCAGTAGTGACTGTATTTTTGGCTAATATTTCTGTTGAAATATCAGCAGCTGTGACTGCATTTTTTTAGCTAATGTTTTTGTTGAAATATTAGCAGTTGTGACTGCATTTTTTTGGCTAATGTTTCTATTGAAATATCAGCAGTTGTTACTACATTTATAATGTGTTATGCCTACAGTATTTGGACATTTTGCAACTTCAAATTGCAATTTGTTACCTGCACTTATTTTTGGGGTACTAAATGATTCAAATGCAATCAATTTAACTATAAATACTCAAACAAACGTAAAAGAAGTAAGTTGCACCATTATAAAAGATAAACAAACATGATTCACTTCATCTAACAACCTTTCTCTTCTTCATATATATAAGAGAATTCAAATACAAAAGAAGTTGCACTACTCTAACACAATAATTTGCAAAACGCCATATAACAACAACCTAGTGCTAAGGTAACCTCATTGAACCATTTTTCATATAGAGCATCCCAACCAAATAGATTAAAGCCATTACTAATATACAACAAAAAAACACAACAAAGAAGTAAGTATTGTTTTTAGTCCTTCCTTCAGCTATTCGTCTCCAATTCTTTTCTTTCTCCCTGATTTTTCGAATCTCTTCTTCCAACTTCTCCAATTTCATATTAATCCCATTATCATCGTGTTTTGATTCTTTAGGCTAGTCAACTTCTTCTGAATCTTCCTTGATTGATTTGCTCAATTCAATCAATTTCTCAACTTCATTGAAATGACAAGATTCAACTACATTCTCGAGCTCACCTAGTTTTTGAATTAGTTTAGAAATCACATATTTGGACCTCGGATCAATGTCTTCTGAATCCCTCCAACGCCAAAAATCACAAGATCTTGGACCCTTCAATGGTGACAGATAAAGAATATATTAACCTCATTTCTCTTAATCAATTCTATCAAAATAACAAGAGAAATTGCAAAATTTGATACTTACCCCATAATAAGGACATGCCCAATATCTTCTACCAGGATTACTTGAAGTCCAAGATGTCTTCAAATGCAACAAAATTCCATGATTACAATGAATAACTTGCTTCAAAGCAGAATCATTTTCCTCCATAGATAGTTTACTCAAGTTAACTGACTTCATTATTGTGTGCTACAAGAAATTCATTTCAACAAATAAGATAAAGAGTAATTTAGAAAAAAAAAATTAAAGGACACAAAGTAATTCAGAAATTCATTTTGAAAGTAATTCCTAATAAAATATAGACAGAGTAATGAATGAGATTATACCTTAATACGGAAAGAGACGAAGCTAAAATCAATTCGATTTTATGTTTTTAAATCCCAAATTTATGCGGCTTAATACAAATCAAGAGAAAGCAATTTTATTCTTTGCATCACTTTCATGATTTGAAGAAATTTTGGACTGAAGATGAAGAAGGGGAGGATAAATTAGGTTTTCTTTTATAGAAATAGATATAACCGTTAGGGGGGTTCAAACGGGTATTTAAAAGAAAGAGAAAAGAATTTAAAAAGACAAAAATGAGTTTTTACGCGCTCAACATCGCTTGTTTACACGCGGGTTGTTAAGGGGTTGAAATAATTCACTTTAAAGATGTTAAGGGGTAAATAAACGGAAGTTAAGTTTAAATGCTAAAGTGAGTTGGGAGGACGAGTTTAGGGGAAAAATATGTCTTTTCTCTTATTATTATTATATATAATTTACTTTTTAAAATTTTTTATTTGATATGATTATGATATGAAATAGGTTATTACATAAAGTAGAGACGGAAATCTAATGTTTTTACTACAAATTGAGTAAAATATGAGTAAATATCAAGACTCAAATTTAACTTTGTTCTGAAGAATAATTTTTCAAGAGTTACAGGAACACCTTTTTAAAAGAAACAAAGATAAAAATAAAATGGTGAACTAAAAGGACTATGGAAGTTTGTAAAAACTAATAAAGGGCATTACGGTCAAAATGATATTTAAATGGCAAATAGTAGAGCGCAAACTCCCGGTTACCTGTTATAACTTAGGAGGAGGGAAATTGTAACTGAAACTGAAATTAAAACTTTAAATTCTTATTTATTCATATTTATAACCACTATCCAATTCTCTTTCTATAAGTAATAATAACTTGCTCATCTTTCTCTTGATGTAATTTGTGATTATTCTGAGGACCCAAAACAAGACAATGGGGTGCAGTATCTTAGTACCAGATATTGTTCCTTCTCCAATCCGAGATGCTGAAACACTTAGGAAATCATTCAAAGGACATTTTCTTGGTAATATCTCATTCTTTCTTTTTGAATATATATATATATATATATATATATATATATATATATATATATTTATCTTTGTTTATTATTGTTTTTTATAATCAATCCTAGTGGGTTGTTTAATGTGTTTCGATTATTGCACTATTTTTGTTGTTGTCTTTGCTCCCTTCTTGTAGACTTTGCACTGTTTCCTTGTTACTTGCTATATTTTGTTCGCTATTTCCGTCATCTCTGTACCAGGATTTGTTGCGCTTGAGCAAAGGGTCTTTAGAAAACCACCTCTCTACCTCCACGAGGTAGACTTGTGGGATTTCGCTAGATATGTTGTTGTTGTTATTTTTGATGAATTGTGTGGAATAGTAAGAGTCTAATTCAGTGTTGTTATTTTTGATGAACTGACTGGAATAGTAAGAACTAAGATTCGAATTCAGAATTTAAACTCCATGTTTGTTCAACTTATGCTCTTACCATCATTTTCCAATACGTTCAGAATTTAAAATTTGTTACAATTCTAGTAATTTTTAATGTACTCCATCTGTTCCAAAATTCTTATCACGATTTCTTTTTTGAGAGTTAAACCGTATTAACTTTGACCAACATTAAGATATTTTTCTTTTAATTATATTGATATGAGAAAAGTTGCAATTTATGGTCCTTTTTGTATAGTTTTTAAATATCTCAATTTTAATTTTAAAATTAGTCAAATCGCCTCATGAGAGGCGAAATGTAACTGCTATTTTGGAACAGAGGGAGTATATAGTTATGTCTGTTGTCCAAAATATTGGGTTCAGTTGAACTGATGAACTACAACTACAAGGATGGGTAACGTCCTTTTTATGTAATTTTTTAGGACTGGGAACCGATGAGAAAGCGATAGTAAGTGTGTTGGGACATAGAAATGCAAGTCAGAGGAAGAAGATTAAAGAAGCATATCAGCAGCTTTATGACAAATCCCTTATTGATGATCTTCATTCTGAATTATCTGGTGATTTCAGGGTATTCTCTTTTTTTGCTTCGTACAAACATCTGTTTTATATGCTAATAAATCATAAGCCTATGTTGGTGGAAGGTAGCATATCGTCAATGAGATAGTCGAGGAGTGAAATTCTGTTAGAATTAAAAATGGATAAGCTTGTTGACGGTTCCTTTCCTGCAGATTTACTAGTTAATCTCAAAAGTTTTATAACTTTCTTTGTTTTTCATGTTTGATGCTTGACAGAAGGCAGTGATCCTCTGGACATATGATCCTCCTGAACGAGATGCGAGGCTAGTGAATGAGGTTTTAAATTCATGGATGCATGACATAACCCGTCTACAAGTGATGGTAGAGATAGCCTGTGCATCTACTCCTGATCATCTGATTGCTGTGAGACAAGCGTATTGTGCTCTCTTTGGCTGTTCACTTGAAGAAGATATCATAGCACATGCCTCTATTCCTGTCCAAAAGGTTAATTTATTTCACTATTTCCAGTCACAGTACTATTGATTGAAGATGAATAATGTTTCTTTGAACAATATTGTTCAATCTCTCTTTGTTCGCCGGTGCAGTATTATCTAATTTGTAATAGGAAAAAGGTCAAAATTCCCTCTCTACTATATTAGTTGTCTTATTTTTATCCCCTGATACACTTTGGCGTCATTCATACCCTTGTCATTAGCAAATCCTCTTATATTTTCCCTTGCTTTAGTGGAGCTCAAATAGATTTTCTTGGGAAAATCCGAGACAATTTGCTAACAGAAAGGGGATGTATCGTCCCAAAGTATAAGGAGGGCAAAATTAAGATATTTCTTTTTACTTATGCTCAGAGCCTGTTGTGCAGGTTCTAATCAGTCTAGTCAGTTCCTACAGATACAACAAGCAATTAGTCGACCATAGTATTGCTAATCTAGAGGCTTCAAAGCTTCATGAAGCCACTAGAACAAAACAATTAGATTGTGACGAACTTGTCCTGATACTCAGCACCAGGAACATTCATCAGCTTAAGGCAACATTCGAGTGCTATAAGCAAAACTATGGATTCTCCATTGATCAGGTCAGTTATCTTTAAGCCCCCAGATTTACTTCGCTTTAACTATTCTTGCTCTTCTGTCAGTCTTATTTTTTTTGGACCAACTTTCCATCACAGGATATAACGAATTGTGGCGAAGGTCTCTTAGAATCTATCTTGAAAGTGGTTATCTGGTGCATAGACTCCCCGGAGAAGCATTTTGCTGAGGTAACAAAAAATGGTCATAAACGATAGCCTCGTTAGACTTTATTTTTTTCTTATTATTTTGTGCCCTTTTTTTCCTTCAAGAATCCTTCTATTTAGGTGCATATAGTCATATTTGTTTTAACGAAAATTGGTACACACACTAGCTTCGTCATGGATCATACTTGAACGTATAAGAAAATTTCTAATCATTTGGTAAATTAGATGGTAATTCCCTTCTGGATCTTAATGTATTACCACCACCCCCTCAAACACTTGCTCTTGATATCGAGCGGTTTTGAAGTTTGAACTGTTTTATCATCTCCTTATATCCCCTGGATATCTAATAGCGCTTGTCACCTATTGACAGTGACTAAATCATCCTTTTTTCTCCTCCGTATCTTGGCCTTTCAGGTCATAAAGGGCTCCACGGATGGGCTTGGAACTGATGAGGATTCTCTGACTAGAACCATTGTAACTAGAGCTGAAATTGATATGATGAAAGTTAAGGAAGAATATGTTAAAATGAACAATACTACTCTTGAATATGCAGTAGCTGATGACACATCAGGTTACTACAAGGAGTTCCTGATGACCCTGCTTGGGGCCAGTGAGTAGTTTGTAGTATTAGCATCCTTTATCATTGGTAATTTCAAGAATTGGTGATATTGTCATTTAACTTTATTTCCTTTCAATAGCGATTAGCGTTTGTGGTCTGGCCCTTCCCCGGATACTGCGCATAGCGCAAATTTAGTGCACGGGGTTGTTGGTTTTCTTTTTGCTTTGAAGTTGATGTATCACAACTGACTTCTGAGAGTGATCTTTGATAGTATTTGAGTCAGCATTAGAAGAAGAAATATTGTGTACCTTAATTGTGGTTTGATACTTTGTTTCTGAATAAATGGTGGTCATTCTGTTCTAGTCTCGTAGAAACAAAACATTATTACTGACATTTTAGTTCTTTACAGGATTAGTGTTATCTACATTACCTATCTTATCTCTTGAGGTCATCGAGTTTGAATTCATGTTTGAGGAATAAAATAAAAGTGATTTTGAATCTCATGATTTTAAATTAAAAATATGTTTAATGTATCAAAATGTCCTTCAATATTGTGGTCTTAAACATGTCGAGAAAGCTAGAATTAAAGAGTTACAAAAAGAAGAAAGGGTTATTCATTTTTTAAACAGACCAAAATGAAAAGTGGATCAAACAAATTCAAGCGGAGGGAATACTTTGAGAATCAGAGTAGCATTTGATTATGAATACAAATTTAAGTTGTTTCAGAATTTCTCTGAGTAATTTAAAATGATACGTAAAGGTGAAAATTACTTTTTATTGGCCTAATGTGATTTCCAGAATTATACCTTCAACCTTAAAAAATAAAGTAAAAAATATACATGATCAAACGACAACTAAATTTTATTGAGTTGTATACTAGATTACCAGTAGCTAATTTAACAGAACTAATCTTAAGTTTGAGTAAGACAGAGATGTGAAGGAGTAGATAAGTAACCATTGAAGGGGTTGGGGAAACCTCAAGGTGGTGAGATACGGAGCCATTATTCAGAGGCATATCTAGAATTTTGAGTGGATGGATGCATTATTATGAAAATATTTCTACAGTGAGTTCACACATTTATATTTAAATATTTTTAGAAAAAAATATAACATTACTATATATGATCTAGGGAGGGGAGTATGGCTAACGTGAACCCAGTAAGCTCCACCTAGATACGCCCCTGCCTTCATCTTTGTCGTAGTGTCTGTATTGAACGATTGGAAAATAGAGGCAGAGCGAACATGACAAGTCGGTGAAGAGTAAGTGAAATTGTCATTTCTACTCCCTCCATTCATCTTTACTTGTTCACTGTTAACTTCTTACACTCCTTAAGAAAGAATAAATAGTAAGAGTAATTTTATTATACCACTCTTTAAATATAATACATTTAATGTTTTGATAAGTGGTGGAGGTTCGAGGTCCCGTTCATTGCTCTACAAAAGGGTGAGTCCTCTCATTCTCTCCTATCGTTAATTTTCTCAGTTTGATTCTTATACTTGGTGTTAATTACTTATTTGTTCAATGTTTAGTCCTCCTCTTTCTTTTCTTCTTCGTTGTTCACATTTTCATCACTAAATTCATTCATTATTAATTTATTTCACTAATGGGAGTTGCACATATTCATTTCTAAACTATGCCGCCAATTGGTAACCTGATCGGACCCTATGTTATTGTCATCATCATGTTAAAATATGTAATTATAACCAAAATGTTCACATTCATAAAATGGAAAAGGGCCAAAAATACTCTTGAACTGGCGAAATGGAGTAAAAATAACCTCTGTTAGTTTTCTGGCTCAAAAAATACCTCCCGTTAAATTTTTGACTCAAAAATATCCCTCTATCTAACGGAATGACACCAAGTGGAAATATCACAGATCAGTCCACGTCAGCGTTCACGTGGAATATCACCCCATTGATCAAACCATTTTTTGTCCATTTAAAATCGGACCACCAAACTTGATTTTCATGTCAATTCAACCACGGTAAGATTCCTGGGATTACTCTATTCGGCCTCCTTGGTATAACATACTTCTTCCTTGTTCCCCTAATTCTGTCATTCCTCTAGGTTTACTACTTTCTGGGTATATTATCTAGCGAAATTAGGTTGGTTGCACACTTTTCTTTTGCTTCTTTGGGATTACAAAAAATGATGAATTCTATACTCCGGACCCTACTAACACAGGATGTTTTGTGCATTGTCCTATTCTTTTTTTTCTGTCTTCTCTATATTCTGGGGATTAGGAAGTATTAACAAGAGAAAATGAAAAGTTGAAATCTTCATAGTATTCCTCTTGTAAAATGCCATGTTATTGCAATTCCCAGAGTTTCGTTACGTTCTTTTGAATAGCTTCGCATTTTATTTTGTGCTTTATTGAGTTCATTGTTAGTTATTTCCTTTTTTTAATTGATATGATGGTCGAATCGGATATGAAAATCGAGCTTGATAGTCAAATTTTAAATGGACAAAAAATGGCCTGATAAATGGGGTGATTTTTCACTTGAACGCTAATGTGGACTGACCATGTGGTATTTTTTATTCATATAGCGTGTTTGGTGTCATTCCATTAGAGAGAGGGGCATTTTTTAGCTAAAAATTTAATGAGGGATATTTTTTAGTGAAAAAAAATCAACAGTTTTGGCCCTTTCTTGTTCATAAAATTTATATCAAGAAACTGCTATAATATCTCAAATATTTCATAAAGAAACTTAAATAGAGGATCATCTACTACACATTTGCTAAAATGATTAATAGACGATCTAAGAAGCAATCATTTTTTAATCAACAATGCTTCATAATTAGGAATTTCTTAATTAATACAAATTAAAGCATTTTGCATTCGCTAATTAAATGAACTATCTTGTTGAGAAACTTCATCTGTACATACAAAAAAAATAAGTACACGACTTTTCAGTAGAATTAAATACGTTAACTTTAAATTAGGAAATCTATCATGAGAAAAACATACATGGATTTGTATGAACTATCATTCCGAGTGTCGCTGGACATGGAACAAGATGTATCTTAAACTCAAGGTTAAGAATGTAGGAAGCATGACTGTGAGTTGTATTTGGCTCAAAGCAAGGTTTTCTGAGTTGAATGTTCATCCAAATAGGCTTTTAATGCATCATCTGTTGCACTCCAATTTGCAACACACCAACTCCCAATTCTAACTCCCTGCATAACAGAATACTAATTTACTCTTACGATAAGTAGTACAAATTAAATAGTCTTTTATGGTTGGGATGGATATAAATAACTTCTGTACTTTTAGTATTTTAAGTTTGTTAAAAATAAATAATTTTGATATTTGTTATAAATTTATCAAATTTTGAATATTAGATACAACGAACATTGTGAGTGACCAATCAACTAGAAACATCAAAAAAGTTTAAAAATCACAACTTGAGAAATAATAGAGACTGCGCCTAAAAAACCTACATCAAACATTAGAAATAATAGAAAAATAGCAAGGAGTGCAACTCTAAATTTGAGTTTTCATAATTAAATCTTTTTTTCTTCTACACAATTTCATAACTAAAAATACACATATTTTACAAACTTAAACAATCAAAATTATTCAAAAATATTTTTAGGGATTTATAATAAATTTCAATTGATATTTTACCTGGCAAAAACTTATGAAAAATAACATGAGAATGCACGAGAATATATTTAGCTTTGCCATCGTTTTGGGGTAATGCCTAAAACTAAGAGGTTTTGTCAGTTAAATAGCATGATTCATCTTTTGAATATAATCCAATATTAATTGGATATTAATACTATTTATTATTTTTCCTATAATAATTATATAGAAAAGCTATTTTAATATGGCTTAAGATGATTTTAAAACATTAATGTCCTTAATAAAAAGTTAAAGCCTAGATGTGTTAACATGTATTAGGTTAGAAATAATCTCATTTTGAAATTAAACATTATGCATTTAAGTAAAAATCTTTCAGCAACTTTAAACTCATTTATGTAAAATTCTTTGTGTAACTTTAAATTTATATTTTCTAGGTCCACCCGTATTTATTTATGCTTGACTTGTCACATTTCTTAAAAATAATACAGAAGGTGATAATTTTACTATATCATACTTAATTATTATAAGACATCTTTTTTTTCCAGGCTATTGAAAAAGAATTAGAAATAGTAAAAATAACATAAATTCCACTAGTTTGCTTCTTAATTACCTTCTCTCCTAATTTTTTATTTAATTTTTCTCTCTCCCAAATTTTAATTATTCATATACATAACTCAACCCCGATATACATTACTACTTATATATATGAATTAACTGATTTAAGAATAATTAAGGAAATAAAACATCTTCCTTAAATACATAACTCAATTAACGTTATATTTACAAAATTGTAATTAATGTATCCCTTAAATTTAGTACATAACTCAATTAACGCTATATTTACAAAATTGTAGTTAATGTATCCCTTAAATTAAGTAACAGTTTTTCAGTTTCAAAATTTTGAAACACCAAATCACTTTCCACGGTCAAAATTAGAGATTGAGGAATCTCGGGTTGATTTGGACAATTGCATTCGAATGACATCCTATGTAATAATATACCTTGCAAATCAATATTAGTTTAATATGCAACAAAACTTATACAAAATTTTTCAATACTGATAATACAGATGAACAATGGCTAACATTCTTTCATATACATAAGCATGCTATGTATATAGATTGAAAGAACACAAACCAACAGGTCTAACAGAGTCCTATACATAACTATGCTATGTATATGGTATGTTAATACAGATGCACAATTGCTTATGTATATGGGTTAAAAATAAAATAACTTAGCAGTTTGTGTGACATACATATACATAACTCTGTTATTTATATTGTTTTGAAGTAAAACAGTTTAGCAGTATGTAGGCCAAACACATAGTTATGTATATGGTGTGACAAAAAAACTCTCAGTAATGTCAAATTTCATACATATATATATATATATATATATATATATATATATATATATATATATATATATATTTGTGCTATGTATCAGATTATAAAGCCTTAAGTCATCGACAGTCACTTAAAGTTGTCCCGAAAATTCACTTAGACCCCTCCACTAAGGCATGTACCTATTAGACCCCTAACCCACCCGAATTTGATCCAATCAAATCTTTTTTTCCTACATGGCACTCCACATGTTTTTCATTCAATAGGGGTGCGTGAGGAGGTATTTTTTTTACTAAACCACGAATGAAAACGTGCCAAGTGGCACTGAGGTCCCCAAAAAATTATTAATAAATTTTTTTTTTTAAAGGCTCCCACCCATCCACCCCCATCCGATCCCTCCCCTCTTCATTTTTTTCTCCCAATCTTCTTCCTCATTTTTTTTCTTAAACTTAATTCTCCTCCCATTTTTTCTACTTTTTCTGCTTTTTTGTTCTTAGTTTTGAATTTATGTTTGAATTCAATTTGAATTTTTTTGTTCTTTGTTCGATCTTATTCTTAATTCTTTCCCGCCATTAGTTTGCCGGAGAAAATGAAAGTTTACCGGAAAAATGTAAATCCATTTTTTCCACAAATCAACAAAAATGTAAATTTAATTCAAAAAGAAAAATCAAAATGCTATTTTCATGAATCAATAAGCTATTCATCTTCGTCAATTCATTTTGAATTTTCTCCATCTCATTTATCATTGTAGAAGAGGAAGAATTTTATCGGAAAAAATGAAGCTACGTCAGAGAATTTTTTTGTACAAGATGAAGAAGAAGAGAGTATGGGGGGCAATTTGCCTTTTTAAAAAAAAAATTAATGAAGAAGAGGAAGGTGTGAGTGACAGAGCAGGGGGTTTTAGTTCTTTTTTTTTTTAATAAAAGTTATAATTTTTTTTAATTATAATTTAATTAGTTATGGAATATTTTTTAATTCAATTTCAAGTGTCACTTTTAATTCGTCATTTATGCCACGTAACGCGAGTGTGTTACACTCTCTATATATCTTTTGTTGATTGTGTAAAAAAGGCCAGATTGGATCAAAGTTTGAGTGGGTTAGGAGTCTAATAGGTACAGGTCTTAGTTGAAGGGTCTAAGTGAATTTTCGAGACAACTTTAAGTGTTTATCGATAACTTAAGGCGATTATAAATAACATAATGCCTTCAATGTTTAAAGGCAAAATATATCGGCAGACCCCTTGGCACCTCAAGTGAACAATTTACATTTTAAACACCTAAAGTAGCCTTAAAGTATGTCACTTTGGCACCTTTTTGCCTAATTAAAAGAAAATTCAGGCGCGTGTATTTCAATCCATACACGTGGGTTTTGCACGCCAATTAAAACGTATCACGTATCAACACCTTTCCATGTCAGCCACACTCATTAAAAGGGAGAAAAATAAAAAAAATCCCCAAATCAATTTCCAAATTCGATTGAAACCCTATTTCTTTCCCCTTTGTACGTCTTATTAATTTTTTTTATTTTTTATTTGATTCTTCTTTTATTGTTAGTGATTTATAACTATTTATGGTGCATTTTGCAGGTATAATGCTTGCATGAAAGTGTTGATTCATTTTCAATAACGAATTTGAAGAAATTTAGTTTATAGTTGAAGAAATTGTAGGTCGGACTAAACTTTTTCTTTAAGTGCATATTTTCCCTTGCTATTTGGACTGTTTACCCCTTGAAATTAGAGTGATGGGTCGAATTTGTGTTTTTAGGATTTTTTTCTGATTTCAGTTACAAAGTAAGGATGTTTTATCGGTATTTTGGGGATTTCACTAATTTAGGGTTTATTTTGGAGATTTCAGTGATAATATAGGGTTATTTTGATACTTTTAAATTTAAGGATATTTTTGGTATTTTCTTTTGTTCAGAAACCTCGGGAATTTGTTTAAAAAATGGACAGCTATATTTTGATCTATTTTCATCATGGGGGAACAATTGTAGTCGACCTTAATCTTAGTTATAAAGGTGAGTTAGATATTTTTGGTGTTTCCATTGATAAAGACCATTTCAGTTTTGTTGAATTTCTTTTCTACACCAAAGATCTTGGGTACTCAAAAGTTAAAGGTTTCTATTGTCAACATATAGTTGGTAGTGGTTTAGTTCAAATCACTTCTGATAGTCAATTACTGGAGTTTGTGAAGGAGTTAAAAAATGGTGATGAGCTTGATGTGTATGTTTTTCATGACATTGATGAAGATCCTGAGGTTGTGGAAAATGTTGTGCCTCTTTTAGTAAGGTCATAGTTTAATGATGAAGTTGATATAGACAGTGATGAGAATGAGAATAGAAGTCTTAATGAAGATCTAAATGGTGATGAAACAGATCTATCCAGTAGTGAATCAGATCTAAATGGTGATGATATCCCTGATGAGGATGATTCAGACATTGATGAAGAGTTGAGAGCCTTTAGGGCTAAAAGTAAAAGTAAAAAAAATTAAAAAAAAAAATTAAATCAAGAGAAGAAATACCAGTAGGTGAAGCTGGTATTGATAAAGATTTTCAAGACATTAGCAGAAATAATAAAGATAGATATGTAGGTAGATTAGGAGGTGATGAAGAGTATATTGATAATTCAGACTGTGATAGTATTGATAGAATTGATTTGTTAGATGAGGATATTGTTGTGGGTGTTGATTTTTCAGAAGAAGAAGTAATAAAATTAGATTTGATGATAATTGTGGTGCTGTTGTTTTTTAACTTGGTATGATTTTTAATGGTCCTAAGAAATTTAGAAAAGCTTCGGTGATACGGGCACGATCATGACGATGGACGTTTTTGAGTATTTTGAATGCAACTGAGAAAGTGTGAAAAAGGGCCTTGGTGTGCACAAAGCCACCCCAAAACACACTTCATGGGAGCCTATTTTGTGCCCTTTTCATTAAAGGGCTCTTTTGTCTTTTTACCTCTTATTGTAATAAGTCTATAAATAGAACATGATAGGGTTTTAGTTCATTAGTTATTGAATATTAATGAAAGAACACTTCTCTTGAGAGAGAGCCCCCCTAAGCCGAAACTAGGACATGAGAAAGTGTGGACTCACTTGTGAATGTGTATTGCTTGGAAATGATGGTTCTTGAGCGGTGGAATCCCTCTCGTGTCTTCGTAAGAGTGTGGTATTGCTATTGTAAGTCTTAGGGGTCCTTAGATTTAATATATCTTTGGGTTCTTGGATCTTATTGTAGTGTATGTCTCACTAACTATCTCTACATTTCATGTCTTAGTTAGTGTTATCTAGGGAAACCGTTAGTTCTTGTTGTTCTTGTAATCTTGTAATCATTGGATTGTTGTTATCCTATTGTGTTTTTTCTTATTATAATGTTGTTTATCCCTTGTTATTGTTAGTCATTTACACCTTGTTTCTTGTTATTGTTGGAGCTAAGAATTGTGTTTGTGTTGCTCTCGGGTTTCCCTTTATTTGTGGACTATTTTGACTTCTTTTTTATACGATCCAAGTTTTTATTGTATCATTTGGTATCAAATCATGGCTCGATCTTATTCTTACAAGATCAATCTTGGGTTTGCTTGTTAGAAAATAAAAAAAAAATTGTTAAAAGCAAAACTGAAAATTCCAGAAAATAGTAATCTGTCCATTGTTGTTGTCTTGGCCGAAATTGTGTTCTTGTGGTGTTCTTGGCCGATATTTGTTCTTGAGTATGGGTCTAAGAGCCTTTATTTGTCTTGTGTGTTTGTAGTGTTAGTTTTGTTCTTCACTAACACTGTGAGTCGATTTTCATTTGGGCTTATATTTGTTGATGATGTTGACGTGAACTTGAGCCTTGACCGAATTGTTGTTGAACATTGTGTTGTGGTTTTCACCTTGGCCTTGTGTTGTTGTTAAGGATTGGTGGCTTAAGAACCTTTTGTTGAAATTGTTGAAGCCTTGGTCGTATGGTTAACTTTGTTGTTGTGGAATTTGGAGTTGGATGTTGGTTGTGTTGTTGATGTTCTTAGAAGTTGTTGTTGTGTTCTTGTTGATTCTTCACCCATTCATCTTTTGTTAAAACAAGAAAAGTTTAACTTTAGATCTACAAAAGATGAAAGACAAGTTGTAGTATTTGTTGGTGAAAGGTCTAGATTCACATCACTCTTGACTTAACAACCACTTTTTCATGATTTAAGGACCCTTGTTTTAAGGAAAAGTACAAAGAAAGTCAAGTCTTCCTTTTTGAAATTTGAAAAGGGATTTCAAGACTTATATTTCCCTCCTTAATCAATTCCTACTAATTTCAAATTGTAAAGTGATCAAGACTTCAAATTGGTGAATAAAATGGCGCCAAAACCGTGACCAATAGTGTGCTTCCACGTCATCACCTTTACTGTTCACACAACATATTTTAAGCTCAAATTTTGATCTCTTAGTTTCATTTTGTGGTGTCTTTAGTTTCATTTGTTGATTCTAATACTAACTTACAAGCTAGTGACCATTGTGAGTTGGTTTTGAAACCGTTCTTCGTATTTACGTCCTTGTGTGTTTTTCTTATTCTTCGGAGTCGTTGTAAATATTTGGTTCACCTCTCAACACCTCACGGAGTACAAGCAAGCATACAACACTTGTGGGATTAAGTGTGAGAAATCCGAGAACAAAGAAATAAAGGGAGAGTGTGAGGACCTTTCTTTAACAACTAACTCATTTGTTGTTTTGTACTAAAACTTCTTGGATAAACTCAATTAAGCTGGATTAGATTGAAGGCAAATCTCAAGATAGAGAGAAAACCAAAATGCAAAATGAAGGTGTTAGCCGAGACTTGAAATTGTTGTGTTCTCGATTTCTTCTTATTTTATGGACTGATTTGGTTTAGTTGTGCCGCGAATTTGAGGTCAAATTCCTCTCAAGAAGAAGAGGATGATACGAGCACGATCATGATGATGAACGTTTTTGAGTATTTTGAATGCAACTGAGAAAGTGTGCAAATTGAAGTGTGAAGAAGGGCCTTGGTGTGCACAAAGCCACCCCAAAACACACTCCATGGGCGCCTATTTTGTGCCCTCTTCATTAAAGGGCTCTTTTATATTTTTACCTCTTATTGTAATGAGTCTATAAATAGAACATGATAGGGTTTTAGTTCATTAGTTGTTGAATATTGATGAAATAACACTTCTCTTGAGAGAGAGCCTCCCTAGGCCAAAACTAGGACATAAGTAAGTGTGGACTCACTTGTGAATGTGGATTGCTTGGAAACAATGGTGATTGAGCGGTGGAATCCATCTCGTGTCTTCATAAAAGTGTGGTGTTGCTATTATAAGTCTTAGGGGTTCTTAGATTTAATATATCTTTGGGTTCTTGGGTCTTATTGTAGTGTATGTCTCACTAACTATCTCTATATTTCATGTCTTAGTTAGTGTTATCTAGGAAAACCGTTAGTTCTTATTGTTCTTGTAATCTTGTTATCATTGGATTATTGTTATCCTATTGTGGTTCTTCTTATTATAATGGTGTTTATCCCTTGTTATTTTTAGTCATTTACACCTTGTTTCTTGTTGTTGTTGGAGCCAAGAATTGTGTTTGTGTTGCTCTCTGGTTTTCCTTTGTTTGTGGACTGTTTTGACTTCTTTTTTATACGATCCAAGTTTTTATCATATCATTCGGGGAGGTATGCAGTGAAAAATTAAGTTCAGATTGTCTTAAAACCTAATGAAGCTCATAGAGTGAGGGCTAAGTGCAAATTCAAGACAAAATACAGTTTGTTATGTTATGGTGCACTTGACAGAGACTTTTATAATTTTTTGATTAAGAATTATAATCCAGTGCATAAGTTCACAATATCAAACAAGAATAGGATGTGTGCAACTAAGTTTGTTGCTAACAGATTTAGGGATGAAATAAGTAAACAACCATCTTTGAAAATTTGAGAAATACAGGAATTGTGCAGAGAAAAATTAAAATTATATGTGGGTAGAACAATCTGTTATAGGGCAAAGTTACAGGTTCTAAGAGAGGCCATGGGGGACTGGAACTTGGAGTTTACAAGATTATGTGATTAGCTGAGATGATCTGGACCCATTTTTTTCTGATCCTTTGAGAAAAAGATTCATTTATCTTCATAAAAAATAGGAGGTAGAACCAATAAAGATTTCTTTTTCGATTCATCCCTGTCCTCATTCAAGAATTGTTTTTGATCAAACAAATCAATCCTAGCAGTTTGTTTGGCTGAGAATTGACAGTGAAACTGTCCTAGGTAAAAATCTGTTTGTGTATTTCTATGTGTGTCTTGATGCATTGAAAAAATGATGGATGAAAGGATGTAGAAGAATTATAGGGTTTGATATATGTTTCTTAAAGGGTGCTTGTAAGGGTGAACTTCTAGTTGTAGTTGGAAAGAATGGAAACAATCAGATGTTTTCTATGGCCTAGATTGTTGTTGACAAGGAAACCAAGCATAGTTGAAGTTTTTATCTCAACTACTTGAAAGAGGATCTGCAGTTGGGTACTAGAGCAGGTTATACTGTGATGGTTGATATGCAAAAGGTAAAATTTTATATTTTTTTAACTGTCAATTAATTAAAAAATAGAATTTCTTTGTCAAGTACATTAACTATTTTTTTGTATGTAGGGTTTTCATGCTACTGTTCTTGAGTAGTTACCAAATGTTGAAATTAGAAGATGTGCTAGACACATCTGGGCTAACTGGAGTCAAGAATGGAAGGAAGAAGAGAGAAAAAAAATAGTTTCGAAAATGCTCAAAGGCAAGTTTTGAAGTGAAGTTCAAAGAAGAACTTGATTACATGAACTAACTTGGTAGGAAAGGTAATGATATTATTGATGATTTGCTGCATTATCCTAGGGAGTCATGGGTTGGGGCATTCTTTAAAGAGCATTGTAAGTGTGGTGTTGTTGAAAATAACATGTGTGAGATCTTTAATTCATGGATCTTAGTCTCTAGACACAAATCTATCATTGTCATATTAGAGAAAATTAGGAGAAAAATCATGACTAGAATTGTGGATATGATTAAATTTGTCAATACTTGGATATGTGATATTGCACCTATGGTTAGACTGATTTTGGAGGAGAATAAGGACAAGACTAGGGTTTGCAAGGTGCTTTGAAATGTTGATGTTGGATTTGAGATTGGAGAAGGGGAGTATAGACATACTGTGAACTTGACTAATAGGGCATGTAGTTGTAGAACTTGGCAGTTGAGAGACATTCCTTGCCAACATGTCATTTGTACTTTGTATCATGTTGAAAAGAGCCTGAACCTTATGTGGAACATTGGTATAAGAAGGAAACCTTCATGAAGGCTAATAATCACTTTATCCAACCAATCTCCAATATAAAGATATGGCCTGAGACAAACAATCCAAAGATTAAGCCCCCTGAACCTAAAAAATGTTTGGCAGACCTTCCAAAAATAAAAAGAAAGGCAAAGGAGAACCAGTAAAGAAATTTGAAAAGATGTCCAAAAAAAGTAAAAAAATAACATGCTCCAAGTGTCATCAACAAGGTCATACCAGAAGATTTTGCAAGGTAAAGCAATCATTTTTATCTTGATTTTAGAAGTTTATTTTTGGAAAAAGGCATCAAAACCACTCTGAACTATACATAAAAAGTCACTTACACACCTAAACTAACGTGGCGACCTATTACACACCTATTCTTCTCAAAAGTGAATTTAATTTCACCCAGAATCTGATGTGGAAATAACATTATTTTTTTTATTAAAAAAGGCGCGTCTGAAGAAAAAAAAGCCAAAAAATCTTTAAACCCCTAACTCCACCCCTGCGCACACTCTCTCTTTTCATCCATCTTTAATTTTTTTTCTCTCTCAATCTTTCTTTAATCTTCATCACAATCACTCCTCCTTTGCTATGGTTGATGAGAATAATTTTTCCATGATAGTTTTCAAAGAAAAAAAATAGAAAAGATTGAGGATGAAATTGTCACCAATCAAAAAAAAATTCGCTGAGACGTTTGAAATTAATCAAATGTTATTGCTCCCACGTTGAACATCAATTTTTCAATTTATTTTTGTATTTTTGTTCTTTCTCTATAAAATTTTATGAATTTTGCTCAAAAGTTAAATTCTTAACATTTTTTTTTGTAGATCTATCTTGTCTCTATAAAAATCTTCATTCAATTTTGCTCAATTAATAATAATATATTAAAATTGCTCAAAATTTATTTTGATGTCGGATGGTGAATTAGTGGTGAGGCTTATTGTTTTTTGGTGACTGTAATTGTGTGTGAATTTGATGATGAGTAGTGCAATTAGGTGGTGATAGTGTTGTAACTTTTGGTGTCGTATAACAAAGAAGATCGAATTGAATAAAGTTATTGTTTGGGTGTATTGATTTTATATCAACAATGAAAGAAGAAGATGGCATTATGGTCGTTGAAAAATTGAAGAAAAAGAAGAAGATGGTTTTGAACCTTGAAGAAATTGAAGAAAAAGAAGAAGAAGATGATATTGAATTTGAATGAAGTCATTGTTTGAGTGTATTGATTTTATATTATCTTCTCGTTAAGAATATGATTCCGTTAATTTTCTTTTTTCTTTTTGAAAATTGAAGAAAAAGAAAAAGATGGTTTTGGACATTGAAGAATTTATTGAGGAAAAAGAAGAAGAAGATGGTTTTAGACATTGAAGAAAAAAAAATAAGCTCATAACAATAAAAGTTTTGGACAACAATGGAGGTTTTGAATATTGAAGAAAAAAAAATTGACCTCATAACAATGGAGGTTTTGGATATTGAAGAAAAAGAAAAAAATTATACTCATAACAATGGAGGTTTTAGACAACAATGAAGGTTTTGGATATTGAAGAAAAAAAAATTGAAGAAGAAAGAAAAATAATTTAAATTAAAAAAAAAGAAAAAATTATGAAAATAATAAATTTATTATTTTTTTTGTATTATGCTGATGTGGCAAGCACGTGTGCCACACCACACCACATGCAAGTGGTATAATGATTTCTTTACAGGGTGTAAAATATATCACTTTTTAATAGTTTAGGTGTGTAATAGGTCACTAGTATAGTTTAGGTATGACTTTGACTTTTCTTGTATAGTTTGGGGTGAAAACGATGTCTTTTTCCTTTATTTTTTATGTCTTTTTATGTTGATTTTATAACTTATTAACTGGTGTGCTATGATTTTATAGATTCCTGATCCCAATGCACAAGTACATAGCCAAGGATTTCAGTTCAGTGGTCAAAGTTCACAAGGAAGCTGACAGCCTAAATGCTCAAGCCAACCTACACCTTTAACCTAAAAAAAATCAGCATCATGTAGCTCAAGTCAACCTGCATCTTCAACAACAATTTGTGGTGATACAAGCAGAGTTAGAATCTTGAAAGAAGCTACAAAATCTACCTTTTGTGGTGATACAAGGATTCCTGTTACAGAAGAAATCAAGAGTCAACTATCTCCTAGAAGTATAGTAACTGTTGGGCAGAAGAGGGGAAGAGTTGGAACCACAAAGAATGTTGATAAAGGTGGATCAAAAAGGTTAAAAAATGCTAGATTTGGGATCTACACTAGTGCAAGGGGAACCCAAATACTGAATGTAAGTTAACTCACATTATTTCTTTAAAAATAAAGGGCATACATGTAATGATTATTGATCCTTCTTTTTTTCTTCAAAAAATAGACCGGGACATCAAGACAAAGGATCCTACAAAGTGGTACAACTTACAAGGATGGAAGTTCTACAGGGGTTAATGTAAGGCTTGAAATGAAAAAATAAAGATGTTGTTACCACCAATCAATTGCAGCATATGACAAACAAAAAGAAGAAGAAGTAGTCAAGAAGAATCATTTTAGTCTGATGGTGTGTTGTGATTCTGTTGTGTAATGTGCAGTACCAAATAATCAATTTAGTTTTTGAAGTAAACATTCTAGTTCTTTAGATTTTGAAACCTGTAAATTCAGGTTCGTTAAGTAGTATTATGCAAACTGTGAGCTCCAATATGGAGCATATTTTTTGGATTATTAATTAGTGTTAACTGAAGCTCAATATGAAGCATATTTATGAACTTGTTGTTGGTGTTTTTTTGAGCTCAATATGGAGCATATTTATGAACTTGTTGTTGATGTTTCTTTGAACTCAATTTGGAGCATATTGATGAAGTTGTTGTTGTTGTTGCGTTCAGCTCAATATGGAGTGTATAGATGAAGTTGTTGTTGGTGTTGTATTCAGCTCAATATGGAGCATATAGTTAGTTGTTGTTGGTGTTGATATCGGCTCAATATGGAGCATATAGTTAGTTGTTGGTGGTATTGCTATCAGCTCAATATGGAGCATATAGTAAAACACTGTTGGTGTTGTTGCTTGTCTACTTTGATGCTTTATTTTACAAGACCAACATTGACAGTATTTAGAATCAAAACATTGACAGTATTTAGAATCAAAATAAATATTTTATTTCATCAAAATGTAACATTCTTACAAGACCAATATTACATCAACAAACAAAACCTAACAAGGCTTAATGCACATCACAAAAATACACCTAAACTTCATGACAACAAGAAGGGATTTAAGATATTTTGCAACTTCAATACTTCAAGGCCATCAAAACTTCAAGGCCAAACTTCAGCAATTTGGCTTCAATGTCCATATTCTCCGCAACAACAAACAAGTAGCAACGACGCCAACAATATTATATCTTCTAGCTCAATTTTCTTTATTTTTAAAGGACTTAACTTTCTTCAACAAACCCCAAATCACCCTATTTACTTGTGAAGAGTGTCGTTCTTCATACCAATCAAAGTAATCACACCCATTCAATTTCTACAAAATTAATTACAAAAATGATTACAAAATCAATAATTAATCGATTGATTAAGTTTGGAAGTAAAAAACATTATCTTTGAATTTTTACACGTAAAAAATCTACGATCGGTATTTTATTGAGTCCAAGAAGTCTTTAGTAATGCTTCATTACCGCATTTACAATAGCGATAATCTTTTTCTCAAAAAGCCATAGACGACGAGCTCGACATTGTCCAATTTAATTCAAAAAAATAAGAAAAAATTGAAGAATAAGATGAAGAAGAGAGAAGTTTTTTTTATAAAAAAATCCTAAGAAGAGTGATAAATTAGGGTTAAAATTTGATTTGGGAATGAAGAAGAAGATGAATATGGGTATATTACC
Source organism: Capsicum baccatum var. pendulum (assembly GCA_030864225.1). Taxonomy (NCBI): domain Eukaryota; kingdom Viridiplantae; phylum Streptophyta; class Magnoliopsida; order Solanales; family Solanaceae; genus Capsicum; species Capsicum baccatum. Next base: position 81,312,790 of record CM061550.1, read on the forward strand.
GTTGGGGGCATTTATATGCCATAGTAGCAAAATAACAGGCTTCGACGCGCCTTTAAGGAGTGTTTCACACGCGTTTTGCCAACAATGCAAACGATGTCAGAGTGACACACTTTAAGGCTACTTTAGGTGTTTAAAATGTAAACCGTTCACTTGAGATGCCTAAGTGAAAGATGGTGCGTACTTAAGGGGTTTGCTGATGTATTCTTGCCATGTTTAAACCACAATATACATAACATATGGGTTGAAATAACAATTTATTTCGATACATGATTTTGAAGTATTTGACTCGATATTAAAACTTTTCTTGTCTTTAACTCAATGTTGAGATTCCATCAATGCTCAAATCATAGAAGTATTCTCGATGCTCACTGAAAGAGAGAAACTGTTGGAGTTTTATTAGATTTTTTATTAAGGAAAATTTTTTGGGATATGTAATCCCAAGAGTTGCAGGGTTGAGATTGAGTTTTTGGATAGCAGATTTTAAACTATGAAGGAGATATTGAGCCCACGACTTCGGTGCTCAATGCGTTTATGTCGTTATGCAATACTACAGGTTTTTGCTATTTGACTTTGAAGAGGATGATATTGAATTAAGATTTGGTAAGCATAAAAAGTCGAAGAAAGGTCTGATTAGTCAAGAGATTGTAGAGACATTCAGTTTCTATGATTTTAAGCACTCTATGAGGAGTATTAAGTATAAGAAAAAAGGTAGGTGAGATATATGTATGTGAAGTTTGGAGAGAGAAAGCATCAAAAATGATTTTTGATAGTTAAAATTTAATGTAATAATAGAAACTTGAATTATATTTTTAAGTTTAATTAAATACTAATAATTAATTAGAATGTATGTTGTTTGCCCAAATTAATTTCATTTTTTACTTGTTCACTTTTAGCATGGGAAAGGAAAAAAATATTATTCCTATTTTACCCCTGTCACTTCATTTATTCCCAAGTGAACTGAGATGGTACAATTGAACAACTTTAGCTGCCGGAGGCTTTAGCCCTTCGTGCTCAAACCCTTAAACCCTGAACCTCCACCTTCAACAGCAACTCATCGAATCGATCTATACCACAACAATGACAATCCATTCAGTAGTAATCCAAAAACTCCTCAGCACAAATGCCCATTTAGGCCGTCGTGTAGCAGCACACCATTTCAAAATCTACTCACATGGCTCTCGTAATGCAATGACAATAATCGACTCCGACAAAACCCTAATATGTCTCCGTAACGCTTGTTCCTTCATTGGTGAACTCGTTCGACACAGGGCTCGCTTCATTTTCGTTAATACTAACACCCTTTTTGATGAAATTATTGATCAGATGACGAAAACAATTGGGTGTAGGAACGATACGTCGTGGCGTCTAGGAGGATTTTTAACGAACAGTTCGAGTCCGAGGAAGTTTAGAGGGAGGAATAAGAAGTTGAATCTTACGGCGATTCAACCGCCGGATTGTGTGGTGATATTTGATACGGCGAGGAAGAGTTCGGTGATTCAGGAGGCTGCGAAGTTGCAGATACCGATTGTTGGTCTTGTTGATTCTAGTATGCCGTGGGATATTTATAAGAAGATTACTTATCCTATACCTGCTAATGACTCCGTGCAGTTTGTGTATTTGTTTTGTAATTTGATTACGAAGACTTTCCTTTACGAGCAGAGAAGGTTGAATGCTGCCTCGGGTGCTTCTGCGGTTGCAAAGCCTGAAATTAGGTACTTTCACTTCGTAGTAGTACAATGTGTTGTTGTGCTTGTTTGGGTGTTGATGAATTGAAATTTGTAAGTGTGTGTGTCTATTAGTGACTATCTCAATGACTATTGTGTTCAATAGACAATGTCATAATGATCTGGATTTCACACTCATTGAGCTAAAATTTTTGTATGAAACTAGCTGATATGGTGAGGGGTTTACTTTGCCTACTTGTTACATTATCTTGATGGTTGGATAATGAATGATTCACAGTGATATCGAAAACTAGGAGAAAAGGATTTGGCTGCCTGTTTTCGATTGATGAACAGTACCTATGGCTATGAAAATAAACAACGCTACCTCCTACTTTATAACATTGCTGTGATAGTTCGAAGGTACTATAGGTTTATGATGCCTTTTAAGGATATAAAGGAGTTTTCTTTGAGATTGGTTATCAAGCTAGAATAATGGTAAGACTAAACAAGTAGAAAAGTTGTTCTTGAATTTACTAGGAATAATACCCGAAGGTATAGTTTAAAGTATCTTCTCAAAGAAACAAAGAAGTATAAATGTCCAAAGCAGCAGCAAAAGGTTCGGTTAAATTATTAGACTTAAGAATCACCCAATTAACTTGAAAAGCCAACAATAACGTCCTATAAGTGGGGTCTGGGGAGGGTAGATTGTAAGCATACCTTACCCCTATCTTGAGAGGTAGAGAGACTATTTCCAGTAGACCCTCGGCTCAAGAAAAAGCATATCAAAGTCATACTATGGGAATTTGAATGTACTTGACTTATTAAAGAGCTAACAGATTGAGTAAGTTTCATATGTTTTGACCAATAATTTAAGACTGAGTAGCTGGACATTCCAAAATTAACTGACACATCTTCTGTGATTTATTCCAACCGGCAAGGGCCTAGCTCCTCCTTATTAGTAGTAGTATTTCATAGCCGCACAGTTTCTTATTCTTCGATGTGTATTACCATTTGTAACATTTATTGGACATTTTGGTGTCATATTTTCTTGCAACCCTACGTCAAAAAACTTCTCTTTTGATTCGAGGGCCTATTGAAAACAACATCTCTACCCGAGAAAGGTAGGGGTGAGGTCTGTGTACCTCCCAACCTCCCCGGGCCCCACTTGTGGATTGCAGTATGTTTGTTGTTGTTGGTCGTAATAATTAGATAGGCTGAAGTTTGGCTTAAAGAGAACGAGTATATGATCTGATTCTTTGCACAAATGAAATTAGAGGTTTATTCTTTGCTCCTCGTGTATCTAATTTGCAATGTTTTCTTGCTTTTGCTGGTTGGGAGGTTATATTTTTGATAAGTAGGCTTGAGAGTTTCATATTTGTGGATGTCTGCATGATTAGTGAAATTTGGTGAACCTTAGGTTCGAACTATATTTTCTACTTCATGTGTTTTTCTGGTATAGTCATGCTTTTAGGAGAATAAGTCAATAAGTTACATTAGCACCACGGGTTCAAGATATATGTACAAGATGTGAGTGTGAATCTGCTCGAGTCATACATCGTCTTCAACCAATTTTGACCAGCTCTCTCCACACAACATGGTTTTTCCTCCTTGCATCAAAATTACAAGTGAAATAAAAATTATCTTTTAATGCTTTCTGCATTTTTCTCACTATTATGGAACAATCTCCTACTCTCTTCGTTCCATATACTCCAAAAGAGATAAGATGTCATCATCCATGTTGCCTTCATCTCATTGTTGATCCTATCCAATCTCCAAATCGTAATTGCTTCTTCCACAACCCTTGATAACACCCAAGAGATATTAAACAATGAGAATGCATTGGTTCATAGTTGTCCAGCCAAATCCGCAATGCACCAAGAGATGCTTGGTTCCTTATCAGCTTACTTAACTAGAAAACCATTTACATTTTTAATTGCTACTGATCTGATGATTCAATTTCGTCTAACGATCTCTTCCTTCTAACCAGCTATAGAATTGCTACACGTGTACAACTGGAGTATTTAAAACAGTTTTGGTATCTGGATGTAGTATAGACTATAGAGAGCTGTAATTTTGAATTTTTAAGTGCTTCTATTATAATTTTTTTGATTTCAGGAAGTATTTTAAGTTCTAATATACTGCTTTGTTGACTTTTTTTCCCCTTTCTGCATTAAATCTGGATGTAGAGAGGAAGTTGAACAACTTGCCAAGATCAAGACAGCTGGCAAGGATAAAATTTACGTTCTGCCTTATGAAAGACTAGAACCTGCTTCTGAGGGTAAGTATGCGATTCCTATACTGTTATTGGTTCTTCCTTATAAAAAGAATTCTTATTGATTCTTTGTCCTTCTTATAAGTACCAATTGTTTTTAAGGTACATAGGCATTAAGCTAATTCAATCATGCTTTAATTATGTATTCGGTGATATATCAATCACGTCATCTCCTTTATATGCAGATCTTGCTGAGACTAAACAGCTACTGGACAAACTTGTCGTGTTAAAGTTTAATGGTAATTTGGGATCAGATATGGGTTTCAGTGGACCAAAGTAAGCATTCAGTTGAGAGTTGAGATATACTGATCTATTAATACTTTCCAAAATATTAGAGGCTCTAATATTACTGTTATTGACTTACAGTTTACACTTTATAGCATACATGATCTGTCCAGATAGGAAGTCTTTTATTTCTCTTCTTTGATTAAGAGTGCCATTTTAATTTTATGGTATGCGGGTTTTCGGGAATTGTACCACCTAGAGATTCTGTTTTATTATGTTTACAGTTATTGCTGCTGTGGTAACATAAGTTTACTCTAGAGGTACTTCATGAATGCTAGACATTCATAAATTCTGCAATTTATTATTTCCTGGTCGAAAAGGAAGTAAAAACCTTGTGTTTATTTTACATTCTTCTCTGGAGTTATTTCTGGAGGAGAAAGTGAGAATTTTTACCATGTTGCAAGTACTTGGTTTCGATTTGGATGTGACTATTTTATGGCATATAGAACTTCCATTTATTTTAAAATGACAGGTAACTCTTAGTTTGGTCATAACACTTGATTTCCTCTCTTATTGTACTGATGTTTAGAAGTTCTCTCTTTTCCTCCTTTTATTCTTCCCAAGTGACTACGCCTATAAGCAACTGTTTTTGTTGTACTAGATTAGAGTGAAGAATCCTTTCTACAGTTATATGGCTTTATTGCAGTTAACTTCTGGTAATATACTAGGTTTGTTGTTGTTGTTGTTGTTTCTTGATTCTCAATATTATCCCATGGATGAGTCTAATTTTCCAGTTCCGGAAATTATATCTGCAGATCCCGTAAGACTGTCTTAGGAATACAAATTGTGGACTGTGGATAGCTGGATATTTTGTGTATGAGATCCCTTGACAAATTGTTTGTTGTACAGTAATTGCTAGTCTAACTTTCATTTCATTTATCTCCAAATGTATCCGTTGATTTTAAAAGTCGTTGCATTTGACTTTTTACCTTAGAAGAACAAAAGAAGTACGAGTTAAGGTGGGGTGGAAGACTTTCACCTGTTTATCTTCATCCATGAAATGGTATTTTACTTTTAAGAGAGCTCACTCATGAAATGTACTGTTTTGAAGTTCTTATTGTAGTAGAAAAGACAATACTTTCTCTTTTTGGAGTGATTTCAATGTTCAGTTACAAATATGGCTGTGTTCTGGAAGGATAAATAGACCCATGTATGTTGAAAAATTACAGATGTATCTTGATAGATAGACCCATGTATTTTTTTTTTACAGATTCAGTTTGTAGTGCATTTTGAAAAATTATCTTGGTCGTGGTTTTATCATTATTTATTTAGTGTTGCTTTGATATGCAGATCTGCACTTGAAGTATGCCATGGATTTACTTGTCTAGATTTGGTCATCAATCATATTGAGGTAGGTTTCTTACTGGTCCTTTTGAAGTGTTTTTTTCCACTTTCTTATACAAATCATTGTTTTAGATTCTTTTTGCTAATTTGAAATGAATAATTTCTGGACAACTGGCTGGATATATGCTTGCAGTCCATCAACTCAAAATATGGCTGCAATATTCCATTGCTTATGATGAATACTCCTAGTACACACGATGGCATCCTGAAGGTGACTGATGTTATATCACCTGTACTCTTAGATTTTTAATGAGATTTTCTGCGAACTAATGAGCTAATTACTTAAATTAGGTTTTGCAGAAGCACCCGAATAAAAATATCCACACTTGCATTCAGGTTTGTTAAAATATTCTGACATGTGATGTGTACTCTATTTCTCTTTTATGCTTTTTTTTTGTGAAGCAAATACCTTCTTTTAATGGATTTTTAGAGCCAACCTCAACAAGAAAATATTGAAGATATACCAACGTCACGGACCTTTGATAAATCAATTGCACAGGACAAACTGTATGTTTTCATTCGTCTCTTCTGCTCCTTGCTATCTCACTGCCATGTTAAATTATTTGCAAATGTGTCATTCTTGGACTAGGAATACTCTAGTGTAACTGAAGGACATATATGCTATTTTTACCGTGACCCCCCTCTTTATAGGAAAAAAGAAGTTGAAAAAATAAAAGAAAAGAGGGGCTGGAAATTGGAACCTTCTTGCGCTTTATAAGTATAATGCATTTCCTGCCTCCCTATATGTTTGTTCACTGATATTTTCTCTAAGAAACTGTGGTTCCTTTGTTGTTGTTGTTAATGATCTCGTAGATCTGCTACGACAGAATCATATTTTCTCTTAGTTTTTTGTCTTTTGGTGAGATCATTGGATTCACAATGTGTAATGCATTCTCCACTGCCATGTGCATTCTCTTCCTACTTTCTTTATGTTACTTTGTGGGTTTTCTTGTGTTCCATATATACCGCAATTTCGTATGTTTCTCTATTTCTTTACAAGCTTTTATCATGCATTGATGAAATCAGGAAATTGAACCTTCTTGCGCATTATAAGTATAATGCATTTTCCGCCTCCATCTATGTTTGTTCACTGCTATTTTCTCTAAGAAACTTTGGATCCTTTAAGTTCCATTTATACCAGAACTTATGTTTGCATCTCTTTATTTTATCTCTGCCTAAAGAAATGTGTGAGAATTGGCAGCTCTGTTCGGTCTATAAGTTACTATTTTTGGTTGCTTTTGTTGATGCTTGTTCGATTGAGTTATACTAGGGAGATGTGGATTCCTAATAAGATTAATAGCTCGATGGATGGGCTCTGTTCTAGGAAGTTATGGCAAACATTGAATTTGTAACAACTGTTATTTTGGAAGTGATGTCAGTTGGTAAGCTGCTCCTCCTCGTCTAGTATAAGGTTTGATACTCCAAATGAGAAATGGAAGATTCAAGAACTTATTCAAAATAACAAAAAACAAGCTGAGTGTTTATTTTACTTGGGTTTAAAGAATCCATCATTCATTCCATTCTTAATTAGCAACTATCTATGTTTTGAATTCCTAAGTTATTGGATGGTTCTATTTTTGTTTAGTGGAGAACGTATTTTCACAAAGTTAATGAACCAGATAGTGTGAAGATCTACTACCTACAAATGATTACTACAGGGACACTGGATTTTTGAATAAGGGCTTTCTTGTGTTTGGAGAGTGTGTGCTAAGATACTTTATTGATCACAGAAGCTAGAGGAAGCAAAAGAAGAGCCCTGTTATGATATCCTCAGTTTCCTAATTTAAGAGTATGTCAAAGATAAGTTAGGATGCAGCTGTTTTTCTCTACTTGTATCTGATGAAAACCTATTTTCCATGTTTTTACTGAAGCATTTGATTTGCTGTTCTGATGATCATTAAAACTTTTAATGATTGCCATGGTGCTCAGTGTCTTTAGATCTCGAACAGTATTGGTTTCATCTAATTTCTTTTTTTGACAAGGTAGATATCCGTCCAACCTACTGGAGGTTTTCCTTTCTTTGAACGCCAGTGGAAAGCTTGAACCACTAATTTCTCAGGTAGAGTTGTGTATGGTGTTGAATTTTACTGCTGCCCCAACTGAGACCTTAGCAGGCCTGTTAGGCAGTATTATTATTTTGTGCTGTATTTTTACACACTTAACACTCTTACTAATTGAAAAGAGAATATTTCTAATTGAGCTGAGATTTTATCAACATAAAAGAGCACCCCTCAATAGGAGTTTATGGTAATGAAACAAGGAAACCTCATACTGTACAGAATAAGGAAAGGTACTAAATAAGGAAATTACCTACACAGTTGCCTCTGGGCTTAATTGAAACAGGCAATGGTGAGGGACTTGTGACTTAGGTCCGAGGTTCGAGCCTACACCATGTGAACTAAGCCTGATATTTAAACGGCGAAGGGAGTGCCGTCCCATTATGCTCAAGTTTCTAATTCAGTTGGTCCTAAGGGTTGGCCCATACATATTTCTTGGTGATCCAAAGAAGAAAAAACCTATGAATTGATATCCCTAGCTATGGCATGATTAGAAAGAACTTGCTTATAATGTTGACGTAAATACATAGAATAAAGGGCAGCCCGGTGCACTGAAGCTACCGCTATGCGCGGTGTCCGGGGAAGGGCCCACCACAAAGGTGTATCGTACGCAACCTTACCTTGCATTTCTGCTAGAGGCTGTTTTCAAGGTTTGAACTCATGACCTCCTGGTTACATGACAACAACTTTACCAGTTACTCCAAGACTCCCTTTCACCTAAATACATAGAATGAATCTAGATAATTTAAACATTTAATTGCATTTAGTCTTTTGACTTATAACATTCCCTGTCATAATTCATATTTGGTGAATTGTCTTGAGTTTGCCAATTTTGAAAACAAGAAAATACCATAAGTCGTGGTATTTAAACTAGTCACATTAATAGCGTGTCTGGAATACTCCCCCCCTTCCAAATCCCAATTTATATGACACACTTTTCTTTTTGGTCTATCTCAAAAAGAATGTCACCAATTATTTATAGCCACACAAATGTCTAAAGCTTGTTTTAGACCACCAATTTTAGAAGTCTTCAGAGTCTAACGATGCACATAAATTGGAACAGAGGGAGTAATGAACAATCCCCGAAAAGAAAAAGGGTACTGGAATTATTTCATAGAAGAACTGGAAATGTTATAGTAGGAGAAAGTGCTCTCTAGTGGACACGGAGGTGAATCTTTTGTATTCATTGAAGAGAGGTAAACAGATATTATTCACATTTCACCAGCACGTCATCAGTGTCCTTGAACTGAACAGCTAAAGAGTAACCAAAAAATTATCGGAACAATGACTAAAATTCAAAGTTCAGAGTAAGGACCTAGTACCTCTAACTCCGATACCAAGAAGAGGAACAGTGAAGAAAAAGTCTTGAGGAACGTTTGCTTGAAAAGTTGCTCTGAAGAATGGTTGGGATAGTGCTTGATGTGGATGCTGTCACTAGAATAATCACTGAAAAGAAGCCTGATACCACTGGACGTCACTGGAAAGGTACATAAGGAATACACAATAAACTTTTGAATAAAAGGAAAAATTTTGTCCAAGCAGGCAACATAAGCTACTTTAGTCTTCATAAGCTTGTAGAAGTTCTAATACTATGGAGAAAAAGATAAAGGCTTCTTAACGAATATAAAAGATGCCTCCTTGTATATTAGTTCACTAAACTAAATTCCTACTACATAAAAAGTGAGTTATTAAATGAGGAAATAACCTATAATTGAGATTCGTAACTATGATAGAATTGGGAAGAGTACTCTATCATATTGATCTAAACACAGAGCAAATCTAGAATATTCTTTCGTGCAATCGCGTGACTTCTCTCAAATTTCAATGAGCATGGGCGCACAAACATACGTATAAATACATTTCTCAATTATGTGAGGCTTGCTGACTTGAACATCATGCTGAATAAGGAATGTACTTCAATGTATTTTACAGGGCAAGGAGTATTTCCTAATACTGCAGTCAGAAAACCTTGCTGAAGTTGTTGATCCAAGTATCCTTGTGCTAGTTAGTTTTATTGCTTATTAATTATTTTCCTGCTTGAGGTGATAGGATACTTTTATCTTCCGAGTAATATTGTTTTGGACAGCTCCTTGATTTTTAATTTAGAAATCCTGAGTCATTTGACAAAGAGCAACATAGAACATTGCATCGAGGTATCACCAAACAGCTGCTGATTTCAACTCTTTTTCTTACCAGCTTGCTGCTGCTATAATTTTCAGTATTTCAGGTTATGCCTACCACCTCAGGAACGGAGGAGAGGGGTCTTCCGCCTCAGGAAGGAAGGATTCAGGTTGGTTCTGGTCTGAATTTCAGTATTTTGTTAGACAGTATCCCTGTTCTGACATCGTTTAGTTTCACACAAGAGGTCCAATTTACCACTTGACCTGAACCTAGTTAGCTGTGATAAAATAACCCCAACAGCAATTTCTTAAGCTTTGAGAAAACATAAGAAGCTCATTATGTGGCTCTCAGCAGACGACAAAAGTGCTCAGTGAAAAAGGGACACCAAAACACAATTAGGATACTTACAATTCTTATGAAGGATTGTGATGAATGAGCTCAAGTGATTATTTTTTTTTTTCCTGATCTTTTGAATATCTTAAGTTTGTTCTTAAAGCAGGGCACAAGTCATTAAAAAAAATTCATCCATTATCACACCAGAGATAATTGAAGGTTTTAGTACCGTGGTACTGCATAATTACCCTTACCCTTGCCTGATACTGAACTAGTGTTAAAGTCCATGTGACATCGACTTTCACAGTCAGCCTCCTACCTCCCTGCACCTCCCGAGCTCGTAAATATGTCTATTTGTAAACTGTTACAGTGCGGTGTATTAGAGTTGCAAGGATTTGCTTTGTATGATGAATCTTATTTTTGGATTTTTGTTTTTCATTGTCTATGGCTCTAAGTCAAAGGAGGATGTCAAATCAATCAACACAATGTAAGTAATTTAGTTTTTATTATTTTCATGGTGGAGAAGATAAAGGAATCAAATAATTTAGCCTCTGTTATTTCTTTTCAGGTGGATGAGTATGAACTGCGTTGAGAGGCTACTACAAAGAAGTGGCCTAGGTTTTACCAGTTCAAAGGTATTATTATCCAAAAGTCACAAGTATATGTTCTTGAAGCAATAGCACCTTCAAGTAGAAATATACATCAAAGCTTGTTCAATCTTAGTTTTAGCGATCAAGTTCAAAAAAAAAAAAAATCTTAGTTTTAGCCATTGCTCTTTCTGATATCCTCTGTCACCTAACGTTCTCACGTGATCCAGTTTTTTGATCGAGCATTTGCTATTGATATTCCATGGTCAAGATACCTTCCAGTTGAAAGAACATCAGATTTGCTCATTTTGCAGGTTGAAGGGATGTAGTTTTGTTAACTGGAATTTCTACTCATGATATTAGGCTCTACTTCGACTAACTTTGTCATCATTATTATACTGTGCAGTCAGATCTTTACACCTCAGCTGAAGGCACTCTTGTGAGAAATGCAGCAAGAGCAAATCCCAAGGATCCTTCTATTGAATTGGGACCTGAGTTTGGAAATGTAAAATATATTTCTCCATCTTTACAAGATTCACTTTTCAATTTATTTCGTATGTTGAACGTAAGTAAATTGTTGACCAGGTTGATGATTTCCATAGACGTTTCGAGTCAATTCCAAGCATTATAGAACTTGATAGCTTGAAGGTGACGGGGGATGTTTGGTTCGGAACTGGCATAACTCTAAAGGTAAGAAATGTACATCAATAATCTCATCAGAATGGTGCCTTGGTCTTATTTCTCTTTTTTTCCCCAACGAATGCCTATGTCGTTTTGACATGCTGGTTTGATTCATTTGATTGTAAGCAATATGTTCAGGAATTTTTATTTTCTTTGAGGAAGAACTACTAGGGTTTGTTATTCTTTCTTAATGCCCTCTGATACTTCCTGGCCATTTTTATTTGAAAATTTAGGGGAAAGTCAGTATTGCTGCAAGACCAGGCATGAAAATAGTTATTCCTGACGGAATGGAGCTTAAAAATAGGGTAAGTAACTGGAAGCTTGTATTTGACTGCTTGTCACTCGGATTGTTGGATTTGTATTCTCAAAATTAGACTGCCATCTCGCTTAATTTTATTCCGAATGGCTTGTTTTGTTTTACCAGTTTATTACCAGCCAGTCAGACATCGAACCGAGTTCCTTGTAGATGGGATCCTAGATATTCTGCAATATGATGTATATCTTAATTCGAGGAGGTATTTATCGTCATTCCAAATGATTACAAGCCCGGAGAATTTGACGGGAGTCCCCATCAAACCTGCATTGGATGTTTATGAAAAATGATTGGCATCAGAAGTTTGTTGTAATAAAGTTTTTTTCCCCTACTGTTCCTAGATTCAGTTTCTTTCATAAGGAAAATAGAGATAGTGAAGAGCAAAAGTAAGCATCATAAAATGTGCTGCTATTATTGACTGACCATTTTCCAGAGTCTAAAATTAGAATTATGAAAAGCTCATGGAAAGGTGAGAATTGTTTCTTTATTCTGTTTAGTCTGACTACAAAGACGGTAAACAATTGATCTATTTTTTTCTTCTTAAACTCTGTAATCAGTTTCAAGGGAGACGAGTTTCCCCTGCCACAAATTTCACTCTTGGGAATGGAACATGTATTGTTTTGTAGAAATTTTTCTACCTAAGAAAGTATTACAGAAATCATTTTGCAAATTCGATCGAATGTTACTTGTAGCATCTGTAAGTTGAAAATATTCCCCAAAACTAACTCTCCTTGCTTACCAGTTAAGAGTCACTGAATTGAGTTATTTTATTCTTTTGGAAGTAGCTTTTGAAATGGTCTACTGCAAGTTTGGAATAGCTGACTAGCATAGGCATCAATAACGTAGGAGTGTATTTACGTACTTCTAAGTATTCGGGTAAATTAAAAACGTGCTTATAAAATGTTTTTATGCGGTGCTAACGATTTAATAACTATCTTCGTAGCTCCAGAATGTTTCAGTTTATGCTACTACCTATTATTTGAATGTACCCGAAAGATGTACGGTCTAATGAGGCTACTATGAAATATTTACTCATGGATGGGGCAAGCTCTTCTATTTTGGTTCATGGTTTCTCTTGGCTATATGGTTGATCTGGGGGAGAGATATAAGTTTTAAGACAATGATACTCCCTCCATACCAAATTTCTTAATTTGATTTCTCATTTTACTTGTTTTTTTCATTAATCAAGAAGAATTTTTTTTTTTCATGTTTTATCCTTTGCATTAATTATTTTTTCTTCAAATTAAAATGTAAACATCATTTAATAGGGTACTATGGTAAACGAGCTATGTTATTAATTATTTTTCTTAATCAATATGCTATCTCAATTTGGGACGGATAATTTGGAACGAAGAGAGTATATATAAGTCAAAAGTCATGAGTTAGAAATCCTGGCTTCTGACTTATAAACTAAAAGTTGAAAGCCAATCTAATCAAACTCTTTCGATAAATTGAATCGAAAAAAACACTACTGATTTAATGGCATTGGGTTGTTGATTTTGTATTTTTTTTTCTATTGGTTATCAGTTTGATTTTTTATTTTAGTTAATGATTTAACTAATAACCCAATAAGATTAGACTAAAATTATCTTTATATTTCTAACTATGTAATACAACAACATACCCAGCGTATTCCCACCTAGTGGAGTCTGGGAAGGGTAAAGTGTACGCAGTTCATACCACTACCTCAGGTGAAGTAAAGAGACTGTTTTCGATAGACCCCCCAACTTAGAATCAATAACAATATAATAGACACAATACATAAATTATATAAAGTTGTACAGTATGCAAAATAAACTAACAACACTAGCCACAAGATAATACTAAAACTATACATCTAAAATCATAGACAACACTCAATACCTATGGACAAGAAACTTCAGACACAAATACAGAACACTCCCCTGCTGTCACCGACACCCTCCTACCCCCTAACCCTCTACCCTAATCCGCCTCCTCCACACCTTCCCATCAAGAGTCATGTCCTCCGTAAGCTATAACTGCTCCATATCATGTCTAATCACCTCCCTCCAATATTTCTTTGGCCTATCTCTCCCCACCTAAAATCATCTATAGCTAGTGTCTCACACCTCCGCACTGGCGCATCGACAACCCTCCTCATCACATGCCCGAACCAACATAACCTCACTTCTCACATTTTGTCCTTTATCGAAGCCACTCCCAATTTTTTCGAATAATCTCATTCCTCACCTTATCCTTCCTGGTCTGACCACACATCTAACTTTTGGATGTGGGATTTCTTAACTGGCCAACACTCTGCTTCATACAACATAGCCGGTCGAACTGCCACTCTGTAGAACTTAGCTTTAAGCTTTGGGGGCACCTTCTTATCACATAAAAATCCCGAAGCAAGCCTCCATTTCAACCACCCTGCCCCAATATGATACGTGACATCCTCGTCAATCTCACCACCGCCTTGTATCATAGACCCCAGATACTTGAAACTCTCCCTCTTCTGAATAGACTGAGAATCCAGCTTCACAACCACATCATTCTTCTGCGATACATCACTAAACTTACACTCCAAGTACTCCATCTTGGTCTTGATCAACCGAAAACCTTTAGACTCAAGGGTCTGTCTCCAAATCTCTAACTTATCATTAACTCCTCCCCGAGTCTCGTCAATCAATCCTACATAATTTGCAAATAGCATACACCAAGGTACCCCTCCCTGAATATGTCGCGTCAACATATCCATCATCAAGGCAAATAAAAAAGGGCTAAGAGTCGATCCCTGATGCAAACCTATTAAAACTGGAAAGTGCTCCGAATCTCCACCTACCGTCCTCACATGAGGCTTTGCGCCCTCATACATGTCCTACATCGACCTAATGTATGCCACAGACACCCTTCTAGCCTCCAAGCACCTCCGCAGAATCTCCCTGGGAACTCTGTCATATGCCTTCTCGAGATCAATAAACACCATATACAAGTACTTCTTTATCTCCCAAAATTGCTCCACTAATCTCCTCACAAGGTGAATGTCCTCAGTAGTCGAGTGACCTGGCATGAAACCAAATTGATTCTCAGAGATAGTCACAATCCTTCTCATGCCCAACTCTACCACCCATTCCCAAACCTTCATAATATGACTCAATAACTTAATACCTCTATAGTTGTTACAACTCTGGATGTCTCCTTTGTTCTTATATAAAGGAACCATCGTACTCCACCTTCACGCATCATGCATCTTCGCTGCCGTAAAATTGATATTAAAAAACCTTGTCAACCACTCCAAAGCTACCTCGCCGGTGCTCTTCCAAAAATCCACTGAAATCTCATGTGGCCCCGTCCCCTTACCCCAACGCATCCTGCAAATAGCCCCCTTGACCTCCTTAACCTCAATATGCCTACAATAACCATAATCGCGACACTCCTCAGACTTTTCCCAATCCCCCAACATGAAACCTTTGTCCCCTCGTCGTTCAAGAGTTTATGAAAATAGGACTGCCATCTCTTTCTTATGAGGGCCTCCTCAACCAACACTGTACCATCCTCTCCCTTGATGTACGGACTTGGTCTAGATCACAAGCCCTCCGCTCCCTGGCCTTAGCAAGCCTATACAACTTCTAATCCCCGCCTTTCTCCTCTAAAGCCGCACACACACTCTCAAAAGTTGTTGTCTTAGCTGCCGTAATTGCCAGCTTAGCCTCTCGCCTAACTACCTTATACTCCTCCTTATTCTTCTGTCTCTCCTCCTCATCTTTGCTCTCAACCAACTTGACATAAGCCACTTTCTTAGACTCCACCTTCCTCTTAACCTCTTCGTTCCAACACCAATCTCCTTAATGCTTACCAGATCGACCTCTCAAGACACCCAACACCTCTTTAGCGGCCTTCCTAATGCAACTAGCAGTCATCTCCCACATACTATCCACGTCCTCTCTACTCTCCCAAGCCCCCTTTCTCTTCAATTTCTCCCCCATCTCCAAAGCACTAGCCAATGTCAAGCTACCCCACTTATTCTTGGACCGAGCCTCTGCACTCCCCTTCTTTCTGCCCTTGTTGATTACTAAGTCCATCACCAACCTATGCTGTGTTGAAAGACTTTCGCTAGGTATGACTTTACAGTCTTTACATAGCGTTCTATCTCCATTCTTAAGGAGCAAAAAGTCAATCTAAGTCTTGGCCACTGAACTTCGAAAAGTAATAAGGTGCTCCTCCTTCTTCGGAAAGCTCGAATTCACTATCCACAACCCAAAAGCCCTAGAAAAATCCAAAAGAGAAGCTCCACCTTCATTCCTCTGCCCAAAATCGAAACCGCTATGCACATCATCATACCCTCTCAACAAAGACTCAATATGCCCATTGAAATCTCCTCCCACGAAAAGTTTCTCAGTGCTCAGGAAGCCCCTCACCACCTCATCCAAAACCTCCCAAAAGCTTTTCTTCTCCTCCTCCTTATAACGTTCACGAAAGACCCTCCAATGACCAACTTAATAGACATCAACCTATCACTGACTCTCTTAACCTCCACCACCTCCTGCTCCCTAAGATCCTCATCTACTAAAATACCTACCCCATTTCTTTGTCTAACTATGTAATAATAGCTTTAAATTTTAAATAGATACCCTAATTTCTTTTGCATTATAATTGTTGACTTGGTGTCAATTTGAACTGTAAATTGAATTTCTTTGTTCTTCTGAGAGATTGATACAACGCTATTACATCCAATTAAAATTGCTACTTAAACAAGAAAAAAAGCAAATTTATTTTAACTAAAAACAAAATTAGAAGAGCATATTCTTATAGGTTATATCGAAAATCAAATTGCTAACGACCAAAAATCAACTAACCAAAAATAATTTGGTTATCAATTTAGTGCAATTACAAGCTGAAAATCAAAACGTAATCGATAGATGCGCACCCTACATAAATGGAAACTTATCAGCCTAAGCCATCAATTTTCAAGAAATAATGACCCAACATACAAATAGTATTTATTCCTTCCGGAGAGTCTAGCAAACAGTGTAAAGTCAACACCAGCATGGTTTTGTTAACACAGAGAGTGATAGTATTCTTCAATGAGGAAACACATCCCAAACAGCCAAACAAACTCAATAAGACATTGGCACAAGAATTGATTCACTTGCCATTGATCCTCTCTATAACAGTAATAAGCCCTTGAGTTCCAAGCTTCCCATCTCCATTACCAACCATAGCTGAAAACATCTGCTTATTCAATGCTGCACCAGGCAATACTACAACATCATCCCCCTCCTCCGCACCAACATCTAATCCCATTCCCAAATCTTTTACCATATACTCCGTAAAACCGCCCGGCCTAAAGTCTCTCTCAATCATCCTCTCTCCAAACAACTCCATTACCATTGAACCCGCTGCTCCTCCTTTCACTGCCTCCACAAACTTCTTCTTGTCCAACCCTGCTCTCTCTGCAAACACCAATCCTTCACTCAACCCAAGCATATTCGCTCCCACGACAATCTGATTCGCAATTTTACAGCTTTGCCCCTTCCCCGGACCACCCATGAAAGTCCCCTTACCCAACACATCAAACAAAGGGTTTAACCACTTCACTACATCCTCATTTCCACCAGCAAGAATCGCCAATTTCCCTTCCTTCGCCCCAATATCGCCACCCGAAACAGGAGCATCAACAGCCCAGCAATCCCTCTCTCGGGCAGCATCGAAAATCTGCTTAGCAAGAACCGGGTGACTACTCGTATGATCGATAATAACAGTGTTTTGATTGAGAAACGGAATCAAATTCTCTAAGACAATTTGTCGAACATCTGATGGGTGTCCCAACATAGTGAAAATAACATCATTCTTACAAATATCAACTGGGGAATCAGCAAGAAGAGCACCTTGAGATTGAAGGTGAACAATTTTAGAAGGATTGCGGGCGTAGATTGTGACGGAATAGCCAGCGGAGAGAAGCCTAGAAGCCATTGCGCCACCCATTACGCCGGTACCTATCCATCCTATTCGGGTTCGGATCGGGTTAATCGGAGCCGGGTAGGAAGTCATCATTGGAGTTTGTGATACTGTCGGAAGAAAAAGCTCAAGAAAGAAAAGGAATCTTTTATTCAATGATTGGGCAGTTATGTGGGTAAAATTGAGCACATGAATATGTACTCCCTTAGTCCAACTCTAGTGACATCATTTTACTTGGACATATTATTTTTAATTTTTTTTTATTGGCAACTCAATTAGCTCGTATATCTATTGAAACATTTATTTATTTACAAATGATTTCAATTAAGTACAAACATCTGACGTGTGTTCGCACGTCTATGAGGCAGTGAAATCTATCAGGAGCAGTTTATGTGGTGGCACTCTCAACCATCTTATTACCTTTTTTTTTTAGTATATTTATACTCAATTTCTTTCTCTTACCTTTATTCTTTTTCCTTTTTTTTTTTTCTATTCTTCATATCCACCATTTTTTATCTCAAATTCTCCATCTCTTCTTCAAATTTTTCTCCTACTCCTTGTAAATTCTCATTCTCTTATTAATTTCTTCTTCTTAGTCATTTTTAATAGTAATGTCCAATTCATCTTTCTCATTATCTTCATTTTCTTCAATTGCAAAAAAGATATGTTTATGTGAGATCAAAGCTGAAATTAAGACTTCATGGACGCAACTCAATACTGGACGTATTTTATTTTTTTTGCTGCAAAATTTTAAAGTTATTCATCTTATATCTCCGTCAAATGTCCATAGATAAATTTTTTAATTTAATTTTTTCTTTAAACTTGTAGGCGAGACGTGAATGCAATTACTTCTATTGATATGATGACAAAATGCCTTCTCAAGCAAAGAGGGTGATATAAGATTTATTAAAAGAATTAAATTATTTGAAGAAGAGAGAAATGGATCAAGAAAATTAATAGTGATATGCGTTGGTGCAATTGTAATTTTGGCTACATGAAATTTCTTCAAGAAATATTCTTAAATTTTGGCTTACCCCGCTTTCTCTGCAAACACCAATCCTTCACTCAATCCAAGCAAATTCGCCCGGCCCCCACGATAATCTGATTCGCAATTTTACAACTTTGCCCCTTCCGGGACCATCCACGAAAGTCCCCTTACCTAATATATCAAACAAAGGGTTTAACTGTAAGAGATAATAGAGCAATAACACAGCGAAAATATAGAATCGACATACCTCCAGCCATTGTCGAAATTTATCAGAGTATTGGCATCATCAAAGTTTGTTTTTCACTTTCGGTGAGTCTTTTAAGCACTCAGAATATCTTATTATAAATTGTGTGAGTTTTTTGAGAAGATTTTTGTGCTTAGGGACTATCCAAAATTCCTCTTTTATACTGCTCGTCCATCAAAGCAGTTGTCGAGAGGTTACGAAAATTGGGCGGAAGTTATTGAAGTTATAGTGGATAGGGTTGGTTACACGGATCATTTCAAAAGTTTAAATTTTGAACTTCCAACATTCTCCCACTTGATCTGTTTACAACATTCATGAATGAAACTTAATACATGAATCATGGCAATAGTTTCTCTAAGAGTGAGTAGTATCTTCTATGTATTACAATGTATCATGCTTCAAAACTTTAGCCCATATAACTTAATGAATAAATTCAATGTTTATTCTAGGTTCATACTTTGGCAATATTTCGTAAAATAAAACTGAATGTGCACACAGTTATAAATACGAGAAATATCATGTAAAATAGAGTTTCATCAACATTTATTGTTACAACTAAAATTTACATAGTAGAACTAAGTCCCATTGTGAGTACATAATCCTTAAATTTCTGCGGTGGCATGCCTTTAGTTAAAGGATCAGCTAACATCACTTAAGTGCTGACGTGTTTAATGACCACTTTCTTATCTTTAACACGTTCTCTTATGGCTAGATACTTGATCTCGATATGCTTAGGGGTGTGCAAAAATCGAACCGACCGATAAACTGAACCGATAAAAATGTTATTGGTTTATTGTTATTGGGTTATTGGGTTAACGGTTTTTTAATGATTTTATAAAAAAAAATTATTGGGTTATTGATTCGGTTTGATTTTTTCTTATTGGGTTATTGGGTAAACCGATAACCCAATAATATATATATATGTATATATATGTGTGTGTGTATGTATACACACACATATATATATACACACACACACATATATATACATACATATACATATATATACATACATATACATATATATATATATATATATACATACATACATATGCATATATATATATACACACACACACACACATATATATATATATATGACTTATCATATATTTCTCTTTAATTTCTAAAAATTAACAAATCTATTATTTAAATTATACAAACTCTTAATTTCTCCTAACAACATTTAGTTCAAACTTGAAGATTCTTGTAAATTAAAACACATCATATAGGATTGTTGGTTGCAACTAAGATTCATTTTTTTTCATGTTAGTTACTACTATTTCTATTTTATGAGTATTTTCTTATCGGTTAAACCGAAAATCGAACCGTTAAAGACTAAAAATTGATAAATCGAAAACCGATAAGAAATATCTTATTGGTTTGGTTATTGGTTTAACATATTTAAAAACTGAAAACCAATAAACCGAATCGATAGTATATAAAATCAAACCGAACCAACCGATGCACACCCCTAGATATGCTTGCTTCGACTACCACTTTTGTTATTCTTAGCCAAAAACACAACAGCTGAATTGTCACAATATAAATTTAATGGCTTAGAGATAGAGTCGACAATTCTCAGTCCAGAAATAAAAATCTTTAACCATACACCATGTGAGGTAGCCTCAAAACAAGAAACGAACTCAGCCTCCATAGTAGAAGTAGTAATCAAAGTTTGTTTGTCACTTCTCCAAGATATAGCTCCACCGGCTAACTTAAAAATATATCTAGAAATTGATTTTAGTGAATCAACACAGCTAACAAAGTATGAATCAAAGTAACCAATGACTTCCAATTCATCTAATCGTTTGTAAATAAGTATGTAATCTTTCGTCCCTTGAAGATATCTTCAGACTTTCTCCGCAGCTTTCCAGTGGTCAAGACCCGGATTACTCTGATATCTTCCTAACATTCCAACAGCAAATGCTTTGTCAGGTCTTGTACAAACCTGAGCATATATCAAGCTTCCAATAGCAGAAGCGTATGGAATGTCTTTCATTTGTTCCCTCTCAAGATCGTTTTTCGAGCATTGATTCAAGTTGAACTTGTCACCCTTAACAATAGGAGCTACACTTAGTGAACAATCTTTCATTTAAAACCTCTCTAAAATTTTATTGATATGGGCTTCTTGAGATAAACCTAAGATACATTGATGTCTATCTCGATGAATCTTATTGCCAATGACATAAGACGCATCACCCATGTCTTTCATATCAAAACTTTTAGAGAGAAATTATTTTAGCTCATGTATCATTCCCTTATCATTGGATGCAAGTAAGATATCATTTACATATAAAATTAGAAAATATATTTTACTCCCACTGACCTTCTGGTATATACATTGATCCATAATGTACTCAACAAAGTTGAATGAAGAGATAACATTGTGAAATTTCAAATACCATTGACGGGAGGCTTGTTTCAGTCCATATATGAATTTCTTTAACGTACATATTAATTGCTCACCATTACTAGAGGAGAAACCTTTAGGTTGTTTCATATAAACATCTTCCTCTAGATCACCATTGAGAAATGCAGTTTTCACATCCATATGTTGCAATTGTAAGCCAAAATGGGCTTCTAATGCCAATATAATGTGCAAGGAATCCTTTTTCGACACAGGAGAAAATGTCTCTGTGTAGTCAATTCCTTTCTTTTGAGTGAATCCTTTAGCAATAAGTTTTACTTTATATCTTTCAACATTTCCTGATGAGTCCTTTTTAGTTTTAAAGACCCACCTACATCCAATGACTTTTACACCATTAGGCAACTCGACAAGATCCCAAACTTTATTGTTTTTCATGAAATTCATCTCTTCTTTCATGGCATTGTACCACAATTCTAACTCTTTGCAATTCATGGCTTGTGAAAAAGAGCCAAGCTCATTTTCAACTTCAATTTTAGATTTTTGTAAATACACAACAAAATCACTACGAATTGCTGATTTTCTTTCTCTAGTAGATCTTCTTAATGTTGAACCAATATTTTTGCTGCGGATCATGTTGTTCAACTAGTTGCTAAATAATTTCTGAAATTATTTAAAATTGATCTACTTGAACATTTTCAGCAGCTTGTGGAATCTCATTGATTTGTTGTGCAGCACCCAATTGTACTTGAGGAGTGTTATGTACGACTATCAATCTTTGAGTTGAAGTGGAAGGTCGATATCTAACAGAAATTGTATTCTGAAGTTGATCACTCCCACTAATTAAGGCCTTATTTGTTTGCACTTAATGAAGGTCTGAATCTGAATGGTTCAGACTTTAATCCATTAAGTGCATTTGTTTTTTTTTAAAACTGCATCTTAATGTGTTGAAATCCTCTGAATCAGTCAGATATGAAAAAAGAGTTTGAATATCATTCTGACTCTTTCTAAAACTAATATATTCCTCAAAACTCTCTCCCTTTGTTATTTTCCTCTCTATATACATGTAAAATGAATTAAAATAACTTAATTTATTATCAAATAAATTATAATGCAATGGATTATAATACTAATAATTCGCGTATTGAATTGTTTATTTTTCTCTCTCATTTGACAATTATTTATTTTTCTCTCACTTTGTTATTAAAAATAATGAACTATTCTAGTAATTCTAACTTACACCTCAAAACTCTCTCACTGTTGTAGTAATTCATTTTATGATTACATCTTATCACAATAATTTTTAATTGATATATCTTTTTTTAATAATTTAGATAGTTCAATGATTATATTTAAAATAATTTATTTATTTATATTTTTAAATATTTTAATTATCACTCAAATAATGTTTGTTGTTTAAGTTAATACTTTATCTAAATATTTTTTCATATAATATAATATTTTATTACTTTTTAAATTTGAATTGCATATTTATTACAAATAAATAAATTTTATATATTCAGATGTTAAAAAAATAAACAGTCTTAATCATTCAGTATTCAGATCTAGAAACAACATCTTAATCATTCAGACATCCATTCAGATTCAGACGTCTCAATCTTAAAAAAATCAAATGCACCCTAAGTCATTTTCAAGAAATTTTGCATTTCTTGATTCCACAATCTTAGTATTGTTAGATGGACAATAGATTCTGTATTCTTTAGACCTTTCGGCTTATCCAATAAAATATCCACTAATAGTCCTAGGATTCAGTTTCTTTTCTTGTGGATTGTAAATTCTTACTTCAGACGGGCATTCCCATACAGGAATATGTGTTAAACTCGATTTCCAACCTTTGAACAACTCAAAAGGTATCTTTAGGACATCCTTGATTAGAACTCGATTTAATATATATACTGCCGTCTTAAGAGTTTCAATCCATAAGGACATAGGTAGCTTAGAGCTACTTAACATACTATGCACCATGTCCAATAATGTTCAATTTCATCTTTATGCTACACCATTTTGATCTGGAGAACCAGACATGGTGTATTGGGCAACAATCCCATTTTCCTGAAGAAATTTCGCAAATGGACCTTGTGCTTGTCCATCCTCAGTGTACCTACCATAGTACTCACCACCTTTATTAGTCCTTATAATTTTAATTTGCTTTCGTATTGTTTCTCTACTTCAGCCTTAAACACTTTAAAGGCTTCTAGTGTTTCGCTTTTATTATGAAGCATGTAGAGATACATATATTGTGAGTAATCATCTATAAAGGTGATAAAGTATTTCTGACCATATGCATCTACATCTGGACAACACATATCTGAATGTATGCTCCAATATGTTTGAACTCCTCTTGGTTTCTTTCTTTGACTTGTTTATCTAGTTAACTTTAATACATTCAACACAAGTATCGAAATCAGTAAAATCTAAAGTACTAAGTACTCCATCATTTACTAATATCTTAATTCTATCTAGGGAAATATGTCCCAATCTTCGATGCCACAAAATAAAGGAATTTTTGTTCATAACACATCCTTTAACGCCAGTTTGAGCATGCATAACATTATGAGTGGAATCATTTCGCAAGAGTGGAATCATTTTGCAAATCAAGAGAAAAATGACCATCAGACAGTGTACCATATCCAACAAGTTTAGATTTATAAAATAGATTAGAATAACCTTCTAGAAAGAAAGAGTATCCCAAAGGTATAAGTTTTGATACTGAAATTAAATTCCTAGAAAAGTTAGGAACATAAAAGGTCTTTTCCAATTGTAAAATAAAACCACTACTAAGAATTAATGAATTTCTTGCAGGACTTAACAAACCGGCGGAAGCAGAATTAATCCACCACGTGTTATGATTAACATCAATCATATTAGCTTCATAACAAACAAGAGAAATTGAAGTACCTTTCTTCTCAAGTCATCGTTGAAACTTGACATAATCTTTCTTTATGTGTCCCTTCTTTCTACAGAAGCAACACTTCCTTTTTGATGTTAGAGTCAAGTGGAGCTTTTCCTTTCAACTTTTTATTGGCTTCATGAGACTTCTGTCCTTGAGTAGTCATGAATGCACTTTCTCCTGTTTTCATTACCAATCAACCCTCCTCTTGAACACACATAATCATAAGTTCATTGATAGACCATTTATCTTTATGTGTGTTATAGGAGATTTTAAAGGGGCCATATTGTGCAGATAAAGTACTCAAAATATATTGCACGAGAAAAGTTTTAGACATTTCAACCTCAAGAGTCTTTAGTTGAGCCGCTAAGTCTCGCATTTTCATGATGTGCTCACGCATACCTCTCACAAGGTGAGCCTTATTGATGAGAATTTCATAATTAAGGTGCTGATAAGTGCCTTATCCGAAGTCTCAAATTGTTTATCAATAGCCTTTAGTAATGCCTTGACATTGTTATGTTGTTCGACTGAACCACGACTACCAGCAGAGATTTTGATCCTTAACATAATATATATAATTTTACTAAATCAAGATTGTTGTGGCTAAGTCTTAATTCAATAAAACTATATGAATCACTAGATATCAATTTTTTTATTATTATTGCTAATACTTTATGTAATAATTAAATTTTATATGCTAAAAATACTTTCGTATGTATAGAATAACACAAGTATACATACAAAGGCAATCTCCAGTACTCTCAAAAGAAAAAGAAAATTTATAATTGGCAATATGCAAATTAAGTAGATAACAAGCAAATTGCATTATCATGTTAGTGCCATTATATTATGTCTTCACGTGTAAGAGATAAACAAAAGCGTTTTTTTTTTAATTAAAGAAATCATAAGTTATTCAGAAGTTTTCCTCGAATAATGTACTTTGACCAAACTAGGTCTCTACACTTCTGCCAGAAGTGAAATAACAAAACAAAAGGCTTTTCTTATATTTTACTGGGGTTAAACATGAGAAAGTTATCTTCAACCTTTCTTGGTTAACCGACATGTAATTCAACCCGTAGACCCAGATCATATACATCATTACAGATCCGAAAAACAACATTTGAAATCACAAATTGATATAAAAACATTTTCGCATGTGATTTCCATTGCTAGATGGCTTCAAAATTTTCAAAAATCAGATCTGTAAATCAAGATCCATTTTGAACACGTTTTATTGCAAATCGAAAACCAACAAGGCAAAGGTAAACAATCACTCTGATACCAAATGTAAGAGATAACAGAGCAATAGCGCAGTGAAAATATAGAATCGACATGCCTCCAACCATTATCGAAGTTCATCGGAGTGTTGGCGTTGTCGGAGTTTGTTTTCCACTTTCGATTAGTCTTTAAGCACTCAAAATATCTTATTATAGATGGTGTGAGTTTTTTTAGAAGATTCCTGTGCTTAGGGACCATCCAGAGTTCCTCTTTTATACTTATCTTCCATCAAAAGCTGTTGTCGAGAAGTTACGGAAATTGGGCGGAAGTTGTGGAAGTTACAGTGGATAGGGTTGGTTACACGGATCATTTCAAAAGTTCAAATTTTGAACTTTCAACATTAACCACTTCACTACATCCTCATTTCCACCAGCAAGAATCGCCAATTTCCCTTCCTTCGCTCCAATAGCGCCACCCGAAACTGGGGCATCAACAGCCCAACAATCCCTCTCTCGGGCAGCATAGAAAATTTGCTTAGCAAGAACCAGGTGACTCGTATGATCAATAATGAAGGTATTTTGATTTAGAAACGGAACCAAATTATCTTAATTTGTCGAACATCTGATGGGTGTCCCAACATAGTGAAAATTACATCAATACTCGAAAGATTGGCTGGAAAATCAGCAAGAAGAGCACCTTGAGATTGAAGATGAGCAACTTTAGAAGGATTGCGGGCGTAGATTGTGACGGAATAGCCAACAGAGAGAAGGCGAGAAGCCATGACGCCACATAAAAATGAGACGTGAACATAATTTAAATTATGTGATCTAAAATACTTCTTATATAGGGCGTTTTCTTTCTTATACTAAGTCAAAGTAGCTCACATAAATTAGAACGGATGGAGTATTTTTAAGAGGCTTATTTTAATAAATTAATCTTATTACTTATACTTTAAAAATATAAATTTAAGTATTACACACTTTATATACTATTTGTAGGGGTGCGGATAACTAACTTGTGAAATAAATTCATTATATTTGTAGGAAGGTGCGGATAACTAACTTGTGAAATAGATCCATTATATGTAATAGGAATGAAATAATTATTAAATAATAAGTATTTATTTTTAAGTAGATTATTTCGTATATATTATTGGTTAGTTTAGTTTTTATTTTTATCTTCTTTACTTAAGATGTTTTATTAATTCATATTTTAAATTGGATATTATCGTAATTAAATTATCTACTGATCTTCGTTAGTATTATATAATCTTTTGTATTCTAGGTATAAACTATATAGTTTAGTTTTAATATCTTTTAATGATTTATTCTTTTCGTAAGATGTATTCATTAATTTGTGTAATTTATTATTTTATCTTATTGAAATTTTAGCAATTTCTGTGTAGTATTTTATTCTAACTTTGCTATATTCAATGTGTAGGTTTATGTTCTTTATTTGATTAACTAGTATTTGTTGTTCATGTATAGGTAATTTTTCATCTGTATTAAATAATTTTTCGTATGTATTAAATAAATCATTATATGTATCTTCTTTTTCTAAGGTTAATTTCATTTTAAGTAATTTTTCTTCTAGTTGTCTTTTTTCTATTTCAAGTTGATTTCTGTAATTAGCTTCTTCATATATCCAATTTTGCCTTTCTCTAATTTTTTTTATATATTCTAACATTTATTTATTCTGAATAATATCCATCTAAATCTAAGTAATATTGATGTTCATAATATATGTGTAAGTTTTCTATACTGTTTAATAATTCTTCCTCTTCATAATCTTGTAATTTTTTCCATATTATTTTCTTTATGTCTATAATTTCTATATCTCTAAGTATATATAAAACAAGTATTTTAATATCATCTGTCATTTAAGCTTGATAATGTTTTTCAATTGTTTGTTTTAGTCTTAGTAGTTCTTGCATATTTTCATTAAGAAATTCTATATATTTTATATCTTTAGTTTCCATGTATTTGTCTAAATTTACTTTCATCTGTTTTTCTATTAACTGTATGTTTCTCATATCTTTTTCCAAAAATTCTAGATATATGTAATTTATCATGGTAAGTATTTGTAAGAGTAGTTAGACAGGTATGGTATGTAATTTATTCTAGTCATATAATATTTACCAAATGCTTTTTCTAATATGATTTTTCTTATATCTACTACTTTTATATCCATAAGTGCATACAAAATAAGTATTTTAAATTTATCTACCATTACATCAGATAAATAATTATTCATTTTTATAAAATTGTTATTTTCAAAATATTCCATTCAATCATGTACATAACAAAATATGGTCATCTTAGATTACTATATACTAGATTATTCTTAAATAACATGTTCTTCGGTCACTATTAGCATGGTAATCTGGATACTTTTTTCTTAAACAGTGCCTCTACTCTGGTTACTCCCCACCACGGCTTCTTGCCTCATTGGTTTCACCTTTAGGATGTCATAGTTCTTAGGAATTTTTCTCCTTTTCCACTTTGCTAATAAACTTCTTAACATATTATTTTTCGAATAATTCTACTATAAAGTAACTAACATAAATTTATTTTATCATACCATGATTGTTGAAAATTATGAATTTAGCTATTCATAATCATAAATAGTTATACCTGTTCGGGTAGGTTTGATATTTCTAAGCTTTGCTCCTCCATAGATTTTTCCATTGAAATATACCTGTTTTTTAATAACTAAGCAAAATATTTGTTGAGGACAAGAGAGAGTTTTTGCTTCAACACATGAAAGCTTGCTTTGCAATGCCTTCGGTTCATCTTATTTATAGACTGAAACTTTACAAGAGTATTCACGTTTCTAAAATCTTTACAAGAGTATTCACATTTCTAAAATTATCTACCTAGTCTACTTTACAAAAAGTCTCCTAATAAGACAAAAATTATTAATGCCTAGACTAATAATAGTCAAAACCCTATACAAAAGGTTTCAATAATTTACGTAAAGCAAATTGTGAAAATTTACATGTCGCTTTCACAATTTAATAGCTTGTCTTCTATTATTACTCCGTTGATATCTTCTCGTTGTCGTATCTACTGCTTTTGCATATCTCCATTATTGTTTCTTATCTTGTATCTTCCAGCTGGCGTTCTTATCTTCTTGGTTGATTTTTCTTCTATTCTAGCTGAACTTCTGGGATATCATTATCTCCTCCATTACATTTTAAACATTTATGATCTGGATATTTATGTCCAATTGTCTTGCAATATCTGGTTAATAATTCTTCTGAAATAAATTTTTCTCTGATAGCTCCGGCGATAGGTTCCGTCTCTGGTTTGAGCGACGTCAGAATCCATTGCCTAATGGTTTCCATATCTGTTTCTCGTAATTCCTTTGAATTTGAATATATTAGTACATGATTTCTTGAATAATAACTCCATATGGGATTTTGGTTGCGGTATGTGTTTGCTAGCTCTTGCAAAATTTTAGATAGTCCGATAATCCTCTTATTCGCATAAAATTTTGGTATCTCAATTCTAGGTATTTCTGGTTGTGGAATAATATCTTGTGGTATAATCATATCTCGTGTCATTCCTATCTTTACAACTTGTATGGGTTTTTTAATTTCATCATACAATATCTCTGCTGGTGCCGTGTAAATTTTTATAAAAAATAAGGTACCTTTGGTTGTTCTTTTAAAAATGCTAAATGCTTCATATATTTCCGGCATAGTGGATATCTCATTTCCGTCAGAGGTATATACAGTACTGAGTAGTCCATATTCATAGCAAGTTTTAACTAGACTTAGTTTGGTTTTAGGTAAAGCAATTAGCTTATTATATCCGGTCAATCTTTGAGTTATATAGTTTGTATCTGGTTCTTGGATGTTTATAGCTCTGGGGTTAGTATTTAAAAAAGTTTGTACATTGTAGATATTTTTTATATATGTTCGGGCTGTGTAGTTGTAAGTCTTTTTGTCTTGGTTTAAACTATCTCGGTATGTGGTAATTTGTGGGGTATAAACATGGGATCTTTTGATGTATTTGGTATATGTGGTTTATCAAATAGCTTGTTTAGGTTCATATTTGTGTTTTTCCTAACTCCTTTGCTTGTACCTGCAGAAGTAGATTGATAAATGTTATGGGTTTTATGGAGTGTCCCATCGTCTCCTTCTAGCTCTGGAACTTTAATGTCTTCCGATCGACATAACTCTGCACACTGCTGAGTTAGCTGATTTGTAGCTATAGACTTCAGTTTAACTTCATTAGTCTTTAGCTTTTCTATTTCATTACCCATATAGTCCACTTTCATTGAAAGCGTAGTTAGGGTGTTGAATATCTTTTCTAGAGTATCCTCTTCTATTATAGCAGTCTGTGTAGCTTTGTCTTGATACGTAATCTGCAATAACATTTTTGTTAGTACTAATTACTTCAATTATAAATGTGAAATTTAATATATTCAAGACTAGTCTTCGAATCTCTTTTGTTGTAACTGAATTTTGTATTTTCTTTGTTAACCACCAACGTACCTGTGTATTATCCATTCGTACAATAAACTTGTTATATACAATATATGGCTCAAATGCTAACAAACATTTATATAATGAACATAATGCTTTCCTATTTATTTCCCATTTTATTTATGTTTCATTGAACGTACTTGAGTAGTATCTACAATGGTGTTCTAATTTTTCTGTTTCATATCTGTATTTAAGTACTCCTCTATAACTACATTCACTAGCATCTGCTTCTACTATATATATAAATTTTTTATTTTCATCTGAAAATTGTAGTTTTGGTAATTCTTTACAAAATAAGTTTATTTTCTGAACTTGTTTTTTATCTTCTTCATTATAGTTGTATTCTACATCCTTTTTAAAATTTTTCTGTAGTGGTTTTAAAGTTTCTGCTAATTTTAGAATATATTCCCTTACTTGATTTACTAATCCTAAAAATGATTGTAATTTCTTTTTTGTATCTAATTCTTCTTTTAAATTTATTATTTTTTGTACTATATGTTGTTGCATTTTTACTCCACTCTTATCTATTTGTATTCCTAAAAATTCTATCTGATTTTTCATAATTTCAGCTTTCTTTTCACTTAGACTTATTTCCGATTTTTCTATTATATCTGTAAATTGTCCTAATAATTTTAAATGTTCTTCTTTAGTTTTTGTATATAATAATATATCATCTATGTGTACTATACAATTAGATAATTGTTTAAAATAACTATCCATAAAATATTGATATCTACCTGGTGCATTTTTATATCCAAATGGTAATACGTTCCATTCATAAAATCCTTGTGGTACCGTAAATGCGGTTAATTCTTTAGATTCTTCTTCTAACTTTAAATGGTAAAATCCCGATTTACAATCGAATTTACTAAAATAATTATATCCCTGTATTTGTCTTATTTTTAATATTTTATTTGGTATTAATAATTATATGTCATAGTTTTTGCATTTAAATTTCTATAGTCAATAACCATTCTACTTTTTCCTCTTTTTTGTTTACTATGTTTATTTACTATAAATGATGGACTATTATGTTTACTATTATTTTTTTGTATATATTGTTTTTCTAATAATTCATCTATATGCATTTTAAATTCTTTTAAATCGTCAAAATTATATGTTAATGGTTTCTAGGTTATTATGCTATTTTTATCTATTAATTCAGTTTTTTATAGTAATTTTATGTTTTTCCCATCCTTTTAATGGATCTTCACTATATAATTGTTCTAATTTTTTCTTAATTATTTCTATCTTATTTATTGAAAATATAGTTATTTCTGTTTTATTTATCGAAAATACGGCTAGTTCTATTGTATCTTCAGTATTTTTTATATTTTCTAACTTTTGTGTAATTTTTGCACTTCCTTTTATCCAATCAGTTTTCTTTCTTATTTTATTATTAACTCTTTTTGCTCTTACTTTCTGTTTACATGGTGTTGTAAACCACCAATTTGTTCTAGTTATTATATGTGGGTATAATTTATCTAAAAATGACATCCTTAAAAGTATATCTTTTGATGTTAGTTCATAATTATAAATTTCTTCTATTGTTAATATCTTATCCCATACTTATATTTTTACATTCCTAGCTTTATAAGTAATTAAGCTTTCTTCATTATTAAATCCTTTAACTATTATTGGTGTTTTTAATTTATCCCATTTGCTTTCTGGTAAGCAATTATATCTACATAAATTAGCTTCTGCTCCTGTATCTATCATAGGCGTATGATGTCTACTGTAATATCCTTCTACTACTATCTTCATTAATACGTATATTTTCATTTTATGTTAAAGCTCTTTTTAAGAATAATTTCTCTCTGTTATATGTTAAGGTTAATTGTGTATGTTCTATATTATATGATTTTACTTGTTCTAGCCATTTTATTCCTAATATTATGTCTGCTTTTTGCATTTCTTCCTTTAATTCAAATTCTATTTTTATTTTTCTAATTCCTATTATTATTATTTTTCTGCTATATTTTTACTATTTATTAAACTTCTTGGTAGATCTGGGCATATATCATTATCAGTTTTTATTTTTCATTTTTTACTAGATATTTTGCTATATAATTTTCTTCTTGTCCTGTATTTAAGAGTATTAAATATTCTTTTTCATTTACCTTTCCTGTTATGTAATATTGGTTTAAATTATTTGTTGAATTTGTTTCATAACTTGTTCTTTTTTATGAGCTTGATGATTCTGGTTTTTCATCAGCTATTCTTTTCATTGTACTTATTCTATCATTTATTATTTCTAAATTTTCTTCTATATCTATGTCTCTATAGCTATAATCATTATAATCTATTGTTTTTACAATTTGTTTGAATGGACTTTCTATTCGTATTTTGTTAATCTTATTTTTTCCTGTTATTTTATATTTTGTTGTTAATATATATAAATTTTTGCATCTTGCTGTAAATATTTTACTTCCTGGGATTAATTCTATTCCTGATATTTTTCAATATAATACTAATGATTTATCTATATTTTTATCTGTTACCGCTACTGAATAATTTGCACTTATTATAAATTTAAATTTTTGGTATATTAAATTTCCTTTTATGGCAGTTATTATGCTTTTTTCTATAGGTTTTATAATTCTATCATTTGCTAAATATAATTCTATTGGTGTATCTATTCCTTCTCTAAAACATGCTTTTATTAATATTACTGTACCTCCAAGGTGTACATATTTTATTGGGTCTCTACTTTTTATATCGTTTATTTCTTTATTAATTATTCTTTTTGTTACTAGTGGTATACTAGCTTTACCTTTTGCATATCTACAGTCAATTACATGTTCCTTTTGGCTTACTACATAATATTCTTCTTTTTTTCTAGTAAATATATTTTTTATTGTTGGTATTTTAAATATTTTTTTCTACACTTAAGTCTAATTCTTTTTTTCCTTTTATTTCATCAAATATGTTACTGTCAAATATTATTTTTTGGTCTGTTCCTTCATCATTTAAATATTCTTCCTTTGTTATTATTTTTATATCTTCTTCAGTCATTTGATTCATCTATTTCACTATCTATTTCATTATCTATTTCATTTTCTGAAATTTCACATATACTATCCTCGCTTTCTAATTCATAATCTATATAATCTATCTGCATATATTCTGTATTTTCTATTTTTATTTCTGATATTTGTTTATTTTTTGGATTTTTAGGTAATTTACAATCTCTAGCTAAATGTCCTAATTTTTCACAATTATAACAAGTACATTCTTTTATAGATTTCTTTTTTCTATATGGTCTTTTGTATTTATAATTTTTTACATAATATCTTTTTCTTGGTTTCTTGTATTTATATTTTGATTTTTTATATTTCTTATATTTCTTATGTCTTTTTCTTTTCTTATAATATCTTTCTTCGCATCCGAATTGGGGTGCTATTTTATCTTTGCAACATGTTAAATTTCTTATCAATGTTTTTTCCATTTTTAATTCTTCTCTATATTTTTCACATAAGTTTCTATACCATTGTTGTAAAAATTTTATTCTTGCTCCTAGAGTATCTACTATTTTTGTTTCTTCCCAACTCTTTATTATCTTTGAACTAAATGGTTCGGGTAATTTATTAAAATATAATTTTCTTATTTCTTTACTTTCTTCTATATTATATGCTCCTTTATAATAATATTCTTTAAATGCGCAAGTATATTCATCTATATAACACATATTACATATTGCTAATTTTAACATTAAATTCCTATTTGTATCTTTTTCTTCATTTTGTTCTTCTTCTATTGTTGTCATACTACCAAATTCATCTTTTATAGTTGTTTCATATTTTTTTAATAATTCTATAGGTGTTAGTTTAGTTGTTGTTGATGATGTTCCTTCTGTAGGTTTATTAGTTCTTAATACCTTCTTGCTATTTTCAGTTAAATTTGAAAACCATAATTTCACTGTTCCTATTAGTGTTCTTTCTATATATTCTGGTGCATCTGTTATGTTTATATTATTATCTAATAATTATTTTGTCATATATCCTATCCATAATTGTATTATTTTTCTGTATCTATTACACAGTCTAAGTCTAAAAAGTTATAATTTTTATTAACTATTTGTTTTGGTGTCCATTTGTCATATTCATTCTTTAGATTATATCTTTTAAACTTATTCTTATAATATGTAGGTTTTCTTATTTCTGATGTTCTAGATATTATATTTTCATCTTCTTTTTTATCAAGAGCATTTATTTCGGTGTTGATATTTTCTAAGTTTTCTTCATTAATTACTTCTTGTTTTTCATTGATTTCTAAATTTTTTGTATTTGTTAATATTACTGTATATGTTTCACTATCTTCTGAATCATAATTATCTGTCTCTTCAACATCTATATTATTTATTTCTAATTCCTTAGTTTTTATTTCTCTATTTCTTTATTTCTTTATTTCTAATTTTTCTTTAAATTGATTTATCTCGTTTAGTAATTTTTCTTCTTTATCTTTTTCTTCTTTTTCTTTTTGTCTTTCTTCATACAAATCTTTTAACATTTGTAGTTCTTTTTCTAATTCAGCAATCCTACTATTTTTAGTTTCTTCTATTTTTCGTATTTCTTCTGTAGTTTGTTGTTTTATTTTTTCTATTTCCTTTTTCCTATCTATTTCTTCATTTTCTCTTTCTATTCTTACCATAACTGTCAATTTATCTTCTAATTTTAATTCTTTTTTTTCTAACATTAAATATAAATGTTCACCTATTTTCTTATATCTTCTTCCTAAATTAGAAAATACTATTTTTATTTTTAATCCTTCGTGATTTTCATATATTTTTTCATCTATTATAAATTCTTCTTTGTTCATTTTATTGTAAATAGTTCATGTTGATATATATATTCTAAACTATCTATTTGTGATTCTAATTTTGATATTTCATCTTTTTGTGCATTTATTGAGTTTTCACTAACTCCGACAAATATATTATAATGTAGTCTTTCTATTCTTATTTTTAATTCTTTACGTTTTTCAGAAATAATTTGTTTTAGTTCTTTGTATTTTTGTACTTTATTCATTTAAACCATATTTATAATATTTTGGTGGATATCTAAATTTGATTTTATCATAATTAGGTGGTATGTGTCTCATTCTTCTAGATTTAAATGGATTATTAATTTTGCTTCAATACTATATATTAAGGTAATTAGGTAGGCTAATCTTTGTGGGTTTTCTTTTGTTTTATTTAGACTTATATATTCTGAATAATTACTAATTAAAGATTCTTTAATTTTTCTAAAAGCTTCTCTGTTTTTAAATGGTCTTCTCATAACTAATCCAATCCAATCTAAATTCAAACATATATGCTATCGCTATATTTTTTAACTAACTTGTGAAATAGATCCACTATATTTGTAGGGGGGTGCGGATAACTAACTTGTGAAATAGATCCATTATATCTATTTTACAAGTTAGTTATCCGCACCCCCTACAAATATAATGGTTTTTATGTTTTATAAGGAAACGTTTACATAAAATATTTTTCTTTACCATATATGATAGGACTCCTTAATTTTATATATTATAATAAAATAATAATAAAAAGATGATTTTGTCTAAAGCATGGACTTTTAGTGAAGGACAAAAAGTTCAAATCACTTTTTAAAGGAATTTTACACTTTTAATATATTATAGATTATAAATATTGATATAGATATAGATATAGATTATAGATTATAGATTATAAATTATAGATATAAATAGATAGATATAAATTATAAATATAGACTAGTTTTATCGAACGTGCCTTGCACATTTATCCACAATATTCAATGTATATATTAAGTAATATATATTATTGAACTTCTTTTGTGTCATAAAATAAAAATTAATAATTACCGGTGAGTAGTCGAATAAATGAGAGTTTATCAATGAAAGGGTCAAAGGTATACAAGAAGTTGTCATCATTTGAACGTGAAAATCTTTTAAGTAGCGTCCTTCTTACAGGGGCGGCTCTAACCCTTTGAAGTATTTTATCTGGAGAATAATTAAATGCATTATCTTACTAATTAAAAGAAAATTATTAAAAGAAAGCGAGTATATAATTTTTAAAATAGATTTTGTTAAAAAATTTTTTTTTTTTCTAAAAATTTAAGACCTCCATTTGATTTTGCCCTTAGGCCACAATCTTACTTGAGCCGTCCCTGCCTTCTTATAACCTCATACATATCAAGAAGTTGTTATCGAATGAAAATAACATTTTGTATAAATTATATGGCAATTCAATTGATACATGTTTTCTTTAATCTTTATGGTAGCTGGTAACTCATTATTAGTATATATACTCCTTTCATTTCAAAATAATTAAATTATTTGGGTATGACATTTTCATTAAAAAAAATTTCTTAGGACATAAACTATATGTTACTTTTCATTATTATTTTTTTAATTGTTCTTAAATTTAGAGATGGCAATGAGGCGGTGCAGATTTTAATGTGTGCTGGCTGGGGCGGGTTGAGATAAGTGCGATTGAGGTGTGGTGCGGTGTGGATCAAAAGTAAAAATTATTTTCTGCGGTGCGGGTTAGACATCTGTTTACTGTTTTAATGAGACCAAGACAGAAGAAATATCATCTCCTCTTAATTTCTTACTGATAATGACGTTTTCATTGTAAGACTCATGGGAGCAGCAGCTATGGATATTTCTTTGTTGCTCTAATTATTGTTACATTTCCACTGGACCATAATCATTATCCTTTTCAAGGATAAATAAGTCAATCAAACTATTACTTTAGAAATAAATAGGAGTAAAAATTCAAGGATAATCATAATTGTTTTTATCTTTATTAATTGTCCTTCTAGTGAATTAGTAAAGACCGAAAAAAGAATTTACGTTCTCAGTGCGGTGTGGTGCGGATGCGCACAGGTATGTATGCGGTGCAGATTTATATGGATTTAAAAGATATGTGATGTGATGCGGTTATCAAATTCACGGGTTATGAAAATACCCGCACTGCACCCACACCGCACCCTCCATTGCCATTCCTACTTAAATTACTCTCCTAAAAAAATGTAAAGTATTTAAAAACCTCAATAAATAAAAGGGTAAATTTGAAACAAATTTTCAACATATCTCTTAAAGAGTGAACAATTTATTTATTTTGGACATTGAAAAATAATTCAAAAATTTATTTATTTTGAAATAAAGGGAGTATAACTTTATTTTTTAACGGTGATCAATTTTTTCTCATAATAAATTAGCTCTTATCATAATGATTCTTGTGATCTTTCAATACATAAATAAAAATACCACGATAGAAAGACAAGTATTCTTTTATATATTTGGGCACGAAAAAATGAAGGACATTATAATAAAGTTTGAAGATAAAAAAGAAGTATCTGAACTTTTTAAAAAGTAAAATTTGTATCCAAAAAGATAATTCTCTCTATGTTTTGTTAATTTTAGGAATTTTGATTATCATCAAATAATTTACTATTTTGATTTTGATATTTTTTTTATTTTACAAATGATTCACCTAAAGTTGAAACAAAATAACATAAATTTTTATATCATTCTCATGAAAATTTTCAAAATATACACACAAACAAATTGACCTTTTTATGAAATATGTATAAATTATTTGTAAAATAAATTATATATTAATAGCATTGTAATTACAGCGAAAATTTGACCAAACACTTGGATTGACAATTGATCTATCCTAGAGAAAATTAGCCAAATAAAGAAATTAATACTACATAGTTTATGATAACTAAAATAAAATAGACTTGGAATAAATTAAAACAATTATTTTTGATAATTTACTTGTTCAATTTATGAAATTTAAAGAATTTTACAATTTTTATTATTTATAATATATCTATATTAGTTAACATTGCAGTATCTTTTTTTTTGGTAAAGGTAGATATAGTCATAACAAGTCAAAGCTTACAGGGATGTAGTTTGTGGCAGAGCCACTGTACATGCGCTAGCATCAGTAGTAGGATTACTATTATACAAACTATTATACAAAACCCTTGCACTTATTCTATTTCTTCGTGTAGTATTTGGTCTTCCCCTTCTATCAGCATGCAAAATATCCTCTAAGGATGTGAGAGGGTGCCAAAGCAGCAAAGGTCTATTGGTAGTAGTAGTAGTAGTATATAAATTCACTCTTGCTAACGCATCCGCCAACTTATTCTGTTCACTGCTAACATGCACGATTTGTGGTTCATTCAGAGCTCGTAGTAGGTACCTGCAATCAATTAATACAGATGAGTTAACGTTAGATGAAACTTGCAGCAGTCTTACTAGATGCTCACAGTCTACATTTATTTCTAGGGGGTGGAATCGGTATTGAAGAGCGATCGAAAGTCCTAGCATGAGAGCGTGAGTTTCTGCCTCCAAAGGGCTAGTAGTGAATATATGATCGATAAACCCTAAAAGCCAGTCTCCATTGTGATTTATAAATATTCCCGCTATGGCAGCACAACCGGTATCATGTCTAAAGGTTGTATCCGAATTAAGCATTATGTTATCGGTTGCCAGTGGTTTCCATTTGACATACAGAGGAAAGGAGTGCTTTTTAGGATTTGATTTTCCTGTCAAGTATCAGAACTCGGAGGCGACCGGTAGGAAATGAGCTAGGTTTATATTAAAAGGCCTTTTCTCAAAGATACAATTATTATGACCAATCCAAATAGACCACAAGAGAAAAACTTTTGAGGGAATAGTAGAAAGGCTTAGGGGTTGGTCAGAGTTAATTAAATTTATTTCTAGGATTCTACGAAGCCATCGCTGGGGGTGGTGATCCGTGGTATCTAACATGATTTTATTTATTTTGACAGAGATGCCTAACCTAACCCAAAATGGCTCTACAGACCTACAATGTATGAAAAGATGAGAAACAGTTTCAAGGAAGGAATGGCAAATAGGATAGATAGGTGAGGAAATATAGTTTATAAAATATAAGAAAGAGGCTGTTGGGAGGCGGTTGTGATGTAGAAGCTATAAGAAATGCTTAAGATTTGACGGGATATGTAGCTTCCAAATCCACAAGAATTCAACGTCCCGGTTATTCTTGATTTCTTTTCTGAGAAGGGCATTGTAATAGGAGGAGACTGAAAATATTTTATTATGTGTAAGACCCCAAATGATTCGATCGACCTTGGAGACCTCATGGCGGGGGAAATAGATAGAGTTAATACCAGCGAAGATGCTCTGGGGAAAGTCAAATGAAAGTTCAGAGAAAGTCCACTGATTATCAGTTTTGAAGGAATCAATCTTCGCTTTCGATTCATATCTTCGAAGAGGCCCTTGAATTAGGCTGCGGATAGAATAATTTGGCTCAATCCAAGGGTCAGAGAAGAAAAAGGCATGTTTTTCATCCGCAGGTTACCATTGGAGCCCAATCTGACATTGAGCCCAACCTGTCATAAGTGTTTTCCAAATTATGGAGTTGCCCCCTTTGTGCCCAAGGTACTTGGATCTGAGTATTTGAGCCCAGGGTGCGTTTGAATGAAAAAATCACCAGGCAGAAGATGCTAACAGAGCAAGGTTCTTGATTGTCAGACGTTGGATTTCAAGGCCCCCAGTATCCTTGGGAGTAGTAACATCTTGCTATTTTAAGAGATGAAACTTACGTTTGGTAGAAGTGTCACCCCAAAGGAAATTTTGTTCGTAGATTTCCATTTTTCTAATGACGTACCTAGGGAGGTGTAGAAGGTACATGACATGGTTGGGAAGGGTATTCAGAGTTGACCTGATAAGAGTATATAGCTCTCCCCGCAGTTGTAAGCAACAGAGTTTTCTAGCCAGACAAACAACTATTAAAGTTATCTAGAAGAAACTGATAGTCAAGCTTAGTGGGCTTAGACATGAACATTGGGAATCTAAGTACTTACCAAATTTATGACCCTCCAGAATATTGAGGTCATTAATAGCTTTATCCCTGGCTATGGCAGGAGTATTCTTAGAGAAAAAGAGCTTAGATTTCTGCAGATTATTTTTTTGACTAGAAACCAACTCAAAATTCTTGAAAACTTGTGCCATCGAGTTGCAAGAGATAGAGTCAATAGTAGCACAAAGAATAATATCATCTGCAAAAAGCAAATGTGAAATCGGAGGAGCTCGCGCAGGTAATTTAATAGGAGTCCAGAGACCATTCTTCACAGCTGAATCGATTCTACGAGAGAGCCTTTTCATGCACATAATAAATATATATGGGGAGAGAGGGTCCCCCTTGCGGATTCCTTTAGAAGGTCTAAAGAAAGGAGTTGCCGATCCATTGATTAACAAGGATACTGAAGTAGTGGATATACAAGACATGATGAGAGTGACTAGATTTTGAGGAAATCTAAAATAAAGTAGGGTGTCATGAATGAATGGCCATTCCAGTCGGTCAAAGGCCTTTTCTAAATCTATTTTTGCCAACATGTAACCTTTCCTACATTTGGAATTTCGAAGGTGGCATAGGAGTTCCTGCACAAGCATAGCATTATCAGATGCTCTACGATCTTTCAAAAAACTTGATTGAGCAGGACCAATAAGATCCGTAACAAATGGTTTGATCCTGCTGATAATGATTTTAGTGATAACTTTATAAGTAGTATTGCAGAGACTGATGGGCCGATACTGGGTGATGGACTCGGGATGTGATACCTTTGGAATAAGGCAAATAAATGTGTTATTTATTTCATCGGGGATTTTCCAACGTGTAAAAATGGAAAAGCAAAATTCCTTAATTGATTGTCGAAGCAGGACCCAATATTTTTGAAAGAAGAAAGGATGAATACCATCAGGACCTGGGGATTTATAGGACTTAAAAGAAAAGACCGAGTCCATAATTGCCTTGTGAGAAAGTGGTCTTTCTAAGTGGTCTGCGTCTACCTTAGTGATAAAATGGTTGCAGGCCTGATGGACTTGCCTATTAGAATGGATAAGGTTCATGGAATAGAGGTTTGAAAAGAAGGAAGTGATAAGGTCCCTGACTTCTTGCCTATCATCTAACCAGTTTCTAACGGAATCTCACAGAGCAAAGATCCTATTTTTACGTCTTCGGTGAATAGTGGACATATGGTAAAATTTAGTATTTGCGTCTCTCTCATTAAGCCAATGGATACGTGATTTAAGCTTCCAAAATTCCTGCTCCACATGAAGAAGTTTGTTGAGCTCTTGAGTAAGAGAACTTTCCAGATGTTGGAGAAAAATACTCGTAGGGTAGTGAGGGGATTTTTGGATTCCACCTAGCCGAGCCAGGATGCGTCTTTTCTTATAGAATATATTCCCGAAAACTTCTTTATTCCAAATGGCTACCTGAGTTTGAAAGCAAGAGATAGAAGGTAGCAAGTCATTATTCATTCTAATCCAAGAGTTCCTAATGACCATAGGAAACTGAGGGTGAGTAATCCAGATGGTCTCCATTCTAAATGGCTTATGAGATGTTGTTATCGGAGTAGTTAACTGAAGAAGTAAAGGACAGTGATCAGAATGAGTGCGGGGAAGATGTCTGACTGAAGATTCTGGGAATAACTGGATCCAGTCATTGTTCGCAACACATCTATCAAGGCGTTCCAGGATAATTTTGTTATTCCTGCACAAGTTTGACCACGTGTGTTTACTACCAGAGTAGCCCAGGTCAACCATATGACAGTACTCGAGACACTTCGAAAATCTATTTGCCCTAGAGATACTTAAAGGTAAGCCACCAAATTTTTCAGTAGAATTACAAATTTCATTAAAGTCACCACCTATTAACCAAGGTCCCGCAAAGGAATCAGATACATGTTTTAGATTTTCCCAAAGAGTCAGACGATCGTGTTTGTTATTATAGGCATAAATGGCACTAAGCAACCAAATATTAGGGGAAGGGATTACCTGAATTTTACAGTGAATTTCCAGATGAGTCATAGCAACATCTATAATATTCAAAAGATCTGCTTGCCACAGGATAGAAATCCCCCCTGCTTGTCCCCAGGCCGGCACAACAACAATATTTGAGAAATAAAATTCATTGGGCATAGTCTGATGATTCATCTTATGGGTTTCAAGGAGAACTACTAAAGTGGGCTTATGCAACTCAAGAAGATCCTTGAAGTGATTCCTAAACTCAGGGGAGGTAGAACCTCTACAATTCCAGATAAGAAAATTCATTGGGCGAGTAAAAGTAAGAGGCCTTCGGGAAGAAGTATGTAAAAGGTCAGTGTCCTTTAGATAGGGACTCATGATTATAGCATATTTCCCCACATCGAGATTGAGAGTCGGCCTCACATGGATCGAACACTTGAACATATTTTGGGGACATTTTACGCTTATTTTTTTCTGGACAATTCTTTGAGCAGAAAGACCCGTACCTGATCCAGAAAGGTGGATGTTGTTTTCGTCCCTCCTTCGTCCATGTTTGTAGTTGTCAGGGACGACTGTTGGGCTTCGGGATCCATCGCTACTACCGTCACATGAGGCTGAATCCATGGCGCTGAATCCTCCCCCTGTGGTGGAGGTGGGTAGAACGGGAGTGTCGGAAGGGATTGACTCATAGCTGGTGGATCGTTAAACACTTCCGTTCCTCACGTCATTCCCTCCATTATGTTCGTTATGATTTGGGCTAGATCCCGAGGATTTTGAATCAGAATAAGACAATCCTGTCCGTTCACATTCATGGTGAAAGAGAGGGCGTGACCCGTTAAAGAAACCTCCGGCCATGACTGGGGAGGGTAAAGAGGGATCGGATTCATCGAGGTGTATATTTGATATAAGCGGCTGTCGTTCCCTTGTTCCATCAGTGGAGAATATTGGTATATTTTTTGTAATGGATATGGAGGACCGTGATAAATGTGCAGATCCTTGAACGGACAACTTTGAGAATGATTCATCTTTTATAAAGGTAGTAGTATTATGGAGAAGTTCAGAAATGTGTAATTGAGCAGAGAGAGTTAGAGAAGGTGAGGGCTGGGTATTTAACAACTCGTTATTTCCACGTGAAGTGTAATCATTTAAAGGGTAGTGCAAAACTTACGTGAGAAGAAATTAAATTGCCATGCAAGGTATCCACGTGGGTCCTATCAGCCGAAATTTGAGAAGGAGCTGAGGTCATGCTATTGGTGAAAGCAGCAGTAGGAGTGGGTACATTAGGAGTAGGTAATTTTAAATCAGGAAGCTCTGTGGGCCCTACATTAAAGTTTATCTGTTCTTTATTATCATTAAAAGTTCCATTTGGATAGTTAGAATACTTTGAGGTAGAGTTTGTTGAAGACTTACCTGGGCCCTTAGGGAAGGAGTAAATAACTGGGATTTTTACCTGCAAACTGTCCTTTCCCTCGTTGACCCGAATTGGCCCAGCAGGGCTTTTACCTGGTTGTTGAGTAATTTGCTTGCCTTTGTCGGTGAAACACGCTGCTGTCTGGACGGGAAACTAACAAGCTGCCATCCCTCGTCATCTTCTATCCTTTGTTTTTGGTGGTTCGGAGTCTCAGGAAAGTTCAATGAATCATCACTACGCTTATCATTCAAGTGGTTGCTCGAAGGAATTTTACAAAGACAACGTGTAGTATGCCCGAGTCGTCTACAAGCTGTGCACAATAACGAAGCCGCTTCATATCGAATCACTTGTTTATGGGATCCTATGTATAGGTGGTGCAATGTGGTTGTTCCAAAGGAACTTGTACACACAAATGTGCATATCTACCTCGCGAAGTTGTTAAAGTGCAAGTATCTATCTTGAGCAACTTCCCAATCATTGCACCAACTTTATGAAGGACATTTACATCGTAAAACTCTGTAGGTAGTTCATGCAAACGGACCCAAATTGCGGTGTGAGCAAGCCGGGCTTGTCAAGCCACAAACTTTGGTTCCCATCTCTGAACAGAGAGAAAGCTGTTGAAGATGAACCATGGCCCATCATGAAGAGCGTGTAGCATGTTTTGCTGCAGAGTGAATTTAATCAGAAAGAACTTAGAACCCAAATCGATTAAATTTAATTCTTCAGTGGGTTTCCATAATTCCTGTAATTTTTTCTTTAGAACTAGGTAGCTCA
Source organism: Capsicum baccatum var. pendulum (assembly GCA_030864225.1). Lineage (NCBI taxonomy): Eukaryota > Viridiplantae > Streptophyta > Magnoliopsida > Solanales > Solanaceae > Capsicum > Capsicum baccatum. The sequence goes on from CM061550.1 coordinate 81,356,565, forward strand.
GTTTTCGACCCACCAGCTTGACAATCAAGGATGTCTGCCAAGGTGAGTAGAGCCGCGACTTATCCTCTGCTGAAATCGGAATGAAGTTTCCTTCACAATTTACCGGGGTAATCTCATCCTCAAGATCGGTGGTCTCCGGAGAACCAATCAAGTTTGGAAAAAGATCACTTTCAAGCACTTTTTGAGCGAAACTTGGGGTTATGGAGGTCGTATTTTCAGCGTGTAGGGGAGGCGATTGTTGAGGAGTTTGATCGATGTCCATGGTGAAGTTAGGGTTTTAGTGTCTACTACATGGAGAGAGTTTTTCTTCTTTTAGGGTCAGGGATTAAAGTGATCCAGTTTAACATTGCAGTATCGTATCTTAATAGAATTAGAATAAGATCGAGAACAGCATAATCATGTGGTATCTTGCATTAAATAATTTTTCTAATGCAAATAACTAGGTATATAGGACATGTAAAGTACAATAAATAACCTATTTTTTGCCATGTTGTTAGTTATAAATTTAATTTATATTTATAGTTTATTCTTTATTAAACAAGGATAGCAAATTGCAAAATACAACAAATGATGAATTCAATATATATATATATATATATATATATATATATATATATATATATATATATATATATATATTAGTGGTTAATTTACTCGAATAGAATTGAAATATTAGCAAACTATAAAGAATCTTTGTTGAATTTTTACAATATTGATTTACTATTTTTTGAACTACTTATGATATGCACAAACACATGTTAGATAGTCATATATTTGTGCGATTGTGAGCTTAGTTGATGGGTCTCATTTATTTATTCGAAGTTTGAGTATTGTTGATTTTCCTAAGATTTAAATAAAAATCATATTTCATTACATTGAATATATTTTTGCAAAGTAACTTGAAAGTATTTACTGTAGTTCAATTGATTTTCACTGTTTTTTTTTGTAGTAACTGCATTTCTGATAGGAATGACTTTCCGATAAATTTTGTTAAATTATCTTTTTTTTTTTAATTATTATTTAATGATATCAGATGCACTTGAAGGAAAAATCTACTAGAATGGCTAGGGCATGTTTTCTTTTATAATATCGAAGTGATTTTATAAAATTTAACTCATTGAAGTGTAGTCTATAATCTATATCTATATCTATAATCTATAATATATTAAAAGTGTGAAGACCTTAGAAAAGTAATTTGAACTTTTTGCCCTTTATTAAAAGTCCCCTCTTTAGACAAAATCGTCTTTTCACTATTTTCCTCGAATTATTATTTAGTTATTATTAATATTAGAACTTTGAAATTAATTAAAATCCTTATTTGAGTTAGGAAAAAAAGTTCTAAATTAATTCAAATTTTACCATATATGTAATTTATTAATAAATTAAATAAGTGAAAAATAATGTTGATTTGAATTGAAAAGAACAAGAAAAAGAAGGTCGAAAGCAAAAAAGAGAAAAAAAAAAAAGGAAAATACGTAATTGGAAACAAAATTAAATTGAATTGAAAAGGAAAAAGAAAACGTGTGGAGGAAAAGAAAAAAAAAAGGAAGAAAGAAAAAATAAAAATAAAACAAAACATAAAAACAAAAAAGATTTACATTAAATAAATACAAATTGAATTGACAAAGAAGGAAAGTAAACTAAACCTAAAATTTTTTATAAATTGAAAATTCTTCCTTTCTACAATAATACTTCCACAATATAGTTCTCAAATATTTTTTTTTTATTATCGTTGTTTATAAATTTGATTGTGATTTAAGGTATGTTTTCTAAATTTTTTTTTTTTTTTTGATGTTTACAATCTTGATAATATCTATGATTAAAGAAATAAATTTGTTTGTGATTTGAGGTAACTTTTTAAAATTTTTAATTAGTATGTTCTTGAAGTTTATAATAATAAATCATCACGTATTCGTGATAGACAATTGCTAATTGAGAAGTTTTTGTGAAATATTAACAATATTTATGATCAAAGAGACAAATTTTCTTGTGAGTTGAGGTAAGTTTTCTAAAATTTTAGTATGTTTTTTATGTTATACAAATAAATTATCATGTATTTTTATTAGACTTCTACTAATTGAGAAGTTCCCTTTTATGATTTTTGTATGATCTTGAAGTTTAAATTATAAATTATCAGCTATTCTGGATAGGTAATTGATAATTGAGATGTTTTTTGAGATTTTTTTATATATGACTTATATACAATAAATAATTTGAAAGTCACTTATTTACAATTTTGATCAAATTCTTTGGATTGTATTTCATCATAAGAAATTGGTTACCCACTCTAATTGTATACAAATTTCTTTTTTTTTTTCTTTTATCCACGTGAGATATTAGGAGATTTAGTTAAATTAACAATCTAGCTTTTAGAAAAGTACTTACTGAATTGAATTCTAATTATATCATATAATTTTATCCAAAAATAAAATTAAAATAACTGAAAGTCGAATTTTAATCCAATGACTATATATTTATAGTATAATAGGCATGTTTATTTATTAATCAAGATATGTTTATAGTTTACACTACGTAGATAAACTTATAGGTGGTAGATGAATTTACATGTGGTAGATGAATGTCGGTCGGCTTTGAGAAATTTTTTTAGATAAAGGTTAGGTTTAATTGTATTGTATTTATATCTTTCTTTTGAGAATTTTTTTGGTGTAAATGTTAAGTTTAGTTATATTATTTTGATATCTCTATTATAGTATTATTTTGTTATAATTCACAGGTGGTAGATGAGTGTCACGCTTTGAGAAATTTTTTGTGTAAAGTTAGATTTAATTATATTATTTTGATGTCTCTATCATCGTATTGTTATGTTGCAGTTTACAAGCGGTAGATTAATGTCGATCGACTTTGACAAATTTTTAGTTTACAGGTGGTAGATGAATGTCGATAGACTTTGACAAATTTTTTTTAGTAAAGGTTAGGTTTAGTTAATTAAATCTCCAAAAGATGTTGAATTTCATTATTGTATTCCTTTATTATTTAAACAAATATCCTATTTAGTGCAATTTTGAACTCAACAAAGTGAGGTACACGCGCGAAACGCGTACACCTAAACTAGTTATATTAAAAATGTGAAGATCCTTAAAAATATTGTTTGAGCTTTCTATCCTTTATTAAAAATTTTCACAGTAGATAAAATCAATTTTTTACCGTTTTCTTAAATTTATAATGAATATATGGAAAATTTTGTAAACTCCTAAAATAAATTGAAAAGTGAGGCACAAAGTAGTTGAAAAAAAAACTATAAATAGTAGAAAAATTATTATTATTATTCCTAAATATTACTCTCTTCGTTTAAAAAAGAATGGTCTACATTTTTTTTTAGTCCGTTTAAAAAAGAATGACCCCTTCCCTTTTTTGAAAATACTTTAATTTTAACTTTCCACATGACATGTTTAAGACCACAAGATTAAAGGGTATTTTGGTACATTTGACACAACTTTAATTTAAGGCCACAAAATTCAAAAGTCTCTTTATTTTCTTAAACTTTGTGTCAAGTCAAAGTAGGTCATTCTTTTTTAAACGAAGGGAGTACGAAATAGTTTATAGAACACCTAAAAGAAAAGATGGATATTAGGAATTAATTCCTTTTCAAAAGGACACAACTTTAAAAGAGGAAAACTCCTACAAGTATTTTTTTTATGTCTTTTCTTCTCACAAAAAATTTATGATAAGTAGTCAAATTTTTACTTATATCAAGTAAAATTATAATTTAAATTTTTGTCCTAATAAATTTTGGTTATTGAAATTTTTCTTATTTGAACAAATTCTTTAGAATTTTAATTAATTTAGAATTGCTTTCTTTACTTGAATTAAATATCACAATTAAAATACCTTTTATTCTCACAATTTTTTTTTTCTATATTTTAGGATTTCAACCATCTTAGACTTATATTTTATACAAATGCTTCCTTATTTGAATTAAGTATCAAAATTAAAATACCTCATATCTAATATTCTTTTCACGTTCTCTCTTCTTTTCTCAGTAATACCTCATCTTTTGGTTTGTATCTTTCTCACAACTAAAAATTAAATTTGTTTAATTTATGCAGAACTTTTTGTTTATGTATAGAATATATGTTTGAATTCTGTTTTTTCTTTCTTTAGTAGTGACCATAGGTCGAACATTATTTATTTGATTATGATTTTCACGTGGCTTTTGACAAAACACCAATGGAATATTTGACAAGAATAATATGAAGTTTGGGACATTTTGAGGGAAATTTGGTTGTGATTTATGTAAAAAGTTATGGACCCTTTGAGTTTAAGCGTGGTGCTGTTGACTGTTGGGGAGGACCTATCGACGTGACTATTGTTAAATCCACGGGCATGCTGAATTGTACCTTGACGTTTTAGGTGTGTATTTACCGGAACTTACTCCTACTACGCCTTGGTGGCATTATAACAAATTTATGGATTGTTATGTATTCGTGGTCATGAGGTTTGTAAATTTTGAATTTTTATTATATTTTATATTCCTTTTTTAAAAAAATATTTTGGTCTTTTTTCTAGATTTTTATTGAATCAGAAACTCCTATATATTTTTTGTTTTGTTTGTATGTAATGCATGTCGTTAGGTGCAAAAATTTGGGAAAGCTAATAAAAGTCATTCATAGATATAGAACAAGGAAATTAAAGCTGCAATTCTGATAACTGTTTCCTAATTTTTCAATCAATTGTATTCATATGGTTTCAATCAATTGTATTCATATGGTGTTAGATTTCTGCTGTTGCTAAACTAATGTTTTTTAATATATTGCAGAAAAATATTCTGAAACTTTTGGCTGCATAGCTTCTGTGGAGATTGTTTCCTACTTATTTATATAGACATATGAAAGAGGAAACCACGATGAAGCCTCTTTGATATTTGCAATTAAGTTTTCGAAGATACAATGAATCGTCTTAAATGTTTATCATTATTAATTGAGAAATTGTTAAATTATCTCTCATTGAAAATTTAAAATTTATATTAAATAATTTGAGATAAACGTTCAACGTACGTTATCATAGACTAATCTTTATAATTATGTGTGCATACTTCCGGTCTTGGCTAAATATTATTATCATGTATGTAAATTTTTTTACTTTCAATTTTATCTTGGCTATAGTTAATTCTATATTGATTTTAAGAGTAAGTAATTCAAGATAATTTTCTCAGGGATTTTAATAGAAGCAGAGTTAAAACTCTAGTTACCAGTTCAACGAAACTCACTTAATTTGGTCAAAATTATATAAACATTAAAATATTTACTTGATATGTATAAATGATTTATTACAAATGGGTAAGCTGCATTCTTTAAAACCCTAGAGTCTAAAAATAGAACCCTAGAGTAATGTAGAAAACTTTTTGCGGCTTTGTATTAATTTTATTGAAACTAAAATGTTGGTAGGTTAAATGAGTTAATAAATGTATTATTAAAAGAAGAGAAAAAACATCTTTTTCCCCTCGAACTTGTCCTCCAAACTCACTTCAATACTTAAACTTAATTTTCGTTTATTTACTTCCTTTAACAACTTTAAAGTGAATTTTTTTCCACCCTAAAAAATTATACCACTCTCACTACAGAGAGTGAAGTACACATGCCCACATCATTGCCAAATTAGTGCCACATCAGTGCCATGTCATTTTCACGTAAAAAATTATAATTTATTTTAAAAAGTAATCCCACACACATATTATTTTTATATTTTTTTAAAGCAAAAAAAATATATTTACTATTATATATATATATATATATATATATCCACCCCACCCCTCCTTCTTCAAATCAGATTTCCCTCCTTCTCTAGCCCTGCCCCCCTTCCCTACTCTTCCAGCCGCTCCCCCCTCCTCTCCCCGCACCCATTTTTTCTTCTTGTTAGACCATGCCCCCCACCCCCCACCCACCCCGCCCCTTCCCTTTCTCCCCTTCCAACTTCCACTCCTGCCAAGAAAAATGCCTCTTCCTTCAATTTTTTCATTTTCCCCATTAACATCATTAGAGAACAACCATGAACACACTAATTTAAAAATTTTCCACATTATTTCAACCTTAACTTCAAAATACTTGCAAATTCAGTTTATTATTATTATGCAAATCAGAAAAAAAAAATTAAAGTGAAGATTTTTTTTGCAAGAATTAGATAGACCTTGCTAAAATTTTGCTTTGTTTTCATCTTTGTGTTTGTTGGTAGAGTTTTTTGAAATATATATTGAAGAAGAATTTGAAGGTTGAAGAATCTCTTGAAGATGATGATGATGATGGTGGGGTGGGGAGGGGATGGAGTGGGGTAGGGAGGGGGCGATGGGAACGAGTATAAAGAAGAAGAAGAAGTTGGGTTGTTTCTTTTTTTTTTTTTAAATTTTATATATATATAATAATAATAATAATAATAATAATAATAATAATAATAATAAAAATAATAATAATAATAATAATAATAATAATAATAATAATAATAATAATAATAATAATAATAATAATAATAATAAAGTCGGTCCTTTTTCAAAAAAAAAAATTCACTTGTTTTTTTTTTTTTTTTTTTGGCCACGTCAGCTATAAGGGGGGGGGGGGGGGAATTTACTTTAAAGTTGTTAAGGGGGTAAATAAACAGAAGTTAAGTTTAAGTGCTAAAGTGAGTTCGGAAGACAAGTTCAGGGAGGAAAAGATGTCTTTTCTCAAAAAAAAAAAATAAGACATCCAGCTAGGAGATCATCATCACAAGGAGGTTTTTAGCGTGTTAAGTATATTTTATAGATAATAGTAATAATTAAATGATGTTGTTGTTCTAAAAAAATAAAATAATTTAAGCATTTTCCAAAATATGAATGACAATTTAGAAAATTTACACAAGAAAGGTAGCTTCAATATAAACAACTAAGTCTTTATACAAGTCAGAATACATATTTTGATCTCTTTCTTTAAAGAATTTGCCATATGCTCTTCACGTTACAACAATTTTTTTGTTTCAATATCATCTCAACAAATTCTAATATTTTTTTTTGACAAAAAGAAAACTCATGTCAAGAAATTGTATAAAACAAAGAGGAGGACAACAAGGAGTATAGTCCCAACCCCAACTAGCCTTCTCCATCATATGCAACCAGGGTGTACGTGACTAGGTTAAATTTATCGTTTTTAAATATCAAATCAAATTATTTGTGTCAGATTTTTCTGATAATAAAGTCTTCATCGTACAAATATATAATTAATGTATGCTTAGAATATTTCTCCTAGCAAGATACAACTATCTAGGTATTCCTTAAGAAAATATCACAATATGAAATACGTTATGACTATAAAATATTCAATAAAAAAATAATAAAATTGTATAAAATATATATTGCTTATTAATAAGTTAGAATAAACAATTATAATTTAAAAATACTAAGTCATGCTAACATAAGTTTATTAAATATTAATTATATGACTAAATATTAAATAGAAAGATAACTTTAGGCTATGTATTTAAACAAAATTAAAGAATAGATATCAAGCATTTTATCATTCCTGATTTTTTAGCTGAATATTTTTGTTAGCATTAATATTAATTTGAGCTTTATTTGAGGTACTAATATCTATGGGCTATAAATTTATTGAATCATTCACAATTCTAAGTTTAAATTTGAAATAATATGTTGAAAGATAAAAACAATGAAAGAGTTTAAGAAATATTTATAAATTACATCACAATAAATAATTTTATGTATTAAATATTTTTAATATTTGTATGAATATAATATCAATTTGGTTCGGATTGATTTGACTTTTTTTAGTTAAACTCAAATCACACTACTAAAAAAAAGGGGAAAATCGACCACAAGTGGTTGGTTTTCTCCAATTTTCGACCATAAAATCGATCAAAGTGTGTGGTTAGTAAAGTAGTGGTAGTTTTTTAAAAACTGACCACAAGTAGTTGTTTTTTTTATAAATATATATACATTTTTAAAATTCATTATTATTTTATTAAAATTGAAAAAAATAATTTTAAGAAAAAAAACCGACCACTTGTGGTCGGTTTACTGCAATTTTTTTTTAGAACCGACCACTTATGGTCGGTTTTTCTGAACTTTTTTAAAAAAAAATAAAAATCAAAGCCCAAATACAACATGCAACAACAACAGTGCAATACAACAATGCAATACAACAATAAATGCTTTCAAAAGTGTACAACATACACAAAATGTTCAACAAAAGTGAGTATAAAAAAACTACAACAATAGTTTCAAACAACAAAATGTCTAAATTCAAAGTACAACACATACAAAAATAAAAAACTAAAAGTCATCATCCTCGAATTCGTCCTCGTCTTCCATATCCTTATCCGTGCTGAAATCATCCAGGGGGCCTAGACCTTTTGCAACCCGAACTGCATCACCAGGACACAGAGGAATAACCCCTGCATTCTGAATGAAAGAGCTGAACTGCTGCTGCAACATCCTGATTTGTGATGCTGTTGCCTCCTCCCTCTTCTTCTGCCTCTTTCTCTGTGCAACAAGCTCTTTTGTGAGTTTAGAAATCGTATTTTCTAGTCTTTCAGTGGTTTCTTTATCAACTGAAGAGCTAGAGTATGCAGCGCCGGACGAATACCTAATATTATCGCTAAAAATATTTTTGTGGTATCCATAGAAATGACCTCTATTTGAATGACCCACAACTTTTGCCCATAACTCCTCCTCTACATGTTGGGGTATTGGGTCATCCTGACTTTCAAAGTATATTCGTCCTATTCACCAACAAGACGCGTATATTCATCCTATATTCAAAGTAAAGTTAATACTAAAAGTCAAAAAATATTAAAGTAGTTATAATTGAATAATATCAACTTTGAAAAAAAAGATTCATAAATTCAAAATTTGTTTCTTACGTGGACAACTTTTGCACGAGCTTCAACCCAGAGATCTTCATCAGTCGGGTTCTTTTTCTTTCTCAGATGAATCTCCTCGAATAGCTCATCAGTTGGTATTTCCCTACCCTTTTGTTTTTCCTGCATATGAAAGAATTATCAATGTTCAAATAATAAAAAAATTTAAATAGAAACAACAATTAAAATTGTAAAAGTTACATTCAAATTTTTCCAGCATAACAAGAGTACTTTTGGCACCCGCAGTATGTAGGGAGCCACCCTTGGATGATACCCTAACTTTCTTTCCCCTTTTCCTCAACAATTGGTATTCTTGGCTACTCCAATGGCGAAGATACAGTTGCCATGCAGCTTCAATAATCCCCTTAGGTTTTACCAATTTGGTTCAGGCATAATCCAAGAGACCGTTAAATCTAGCTCTATATCTTATGAAAAAGTTTCTCTTTATAAGAAATGTATTTGCATCATCCCACCAGTAAAATTTCTACAATAAAAATATAATATTCAACCTTTTGTTCTAACAAAGTATTAATAAGTAGTCGATAAGTTAAATCCTAACCTTAAATTCTCCAAACATTTTTTTCCTGTCAATTTCTGGAACCTTTTGCCAGCTGGTCCAGTAGCCGTTGAAGTGCCGAGAAATGCATATTCACACCTTTTTTTCAACTCCAGCATCCGGCCTAAACCTACAACACAAGGTCAAACAGTAATTTCACAGAGCATAATAATATAGTAATGAAAAAATGAATAACATTATTATATTTAGAAATCTTACCCTCTTGTAAATGGAACAAGATAAATCCTCCCAGAATCATCTCTGTCTCCTGGATGCCTAGTAAGTGATGGTAGATGCACTGGCGTGGGCAGATCTGAAGCACCATATGGAGTTCCTCCAAGCTGAAGATCCGACAACCCAATAGATCCAGCAGAATCATTGTGTGAAGATGCATGACTGCTGCAGGAGGGTATTAATGATGATAAATGTCTGGCGGTGGCACGGTCATAGGAGCAAAATGAGTCGGTGTAGACCCATGAAGTGGCCCCACAATGTAGGAGTAGGTATCGAATCCTCGAACGACCTAGAATATGAGGATCATTGCTGTCACATCAGCAAATCAACCCTCAGATATATGAATACCTGTCGATCGTCTATAAGGCGGAGGTTGTCTTTTCTTTTTTGGTTTCGTAGTATCAACTTTTCTCTTATCCCTGTCACCTCTGGCTGACATCTAAATTATGTTAAGTTAACAAGTAGTTAGTTCCTACAAAATGAATATATAAGGAAACATTCCAAGTAACTAATTTCAAGTTACTAATTCACATTTCAAATCACTCCAACAACACGAGATATAGACAAGAATATTTTTATTACTATATAAATCATGAAAAAGTGAAAACAACAATCTTAAACAGTATATTACATATCAATCTTAAACAAGAAATATAAAGGTAAATATATAGTTCAAAACATAAAGACATCAATACATCATAAATACAACCTACACAACTAATCCTCCTCTTCTGAAGACTCTCCACTAAACCATTCACCCTCTTCGGAGGTTTCCTCATCTCCTACCCACTCAGCCTCTTTTTACGTAATATTAACTTCTTTAAATATATTTTCTGGGTGATTCAAACCATCCACTAATTCAACGTCCATTGTTGGTGATCAATCTGCATTTTATTTTGATACGCAGTCTCCAGCACATTCTCAACTTCCACCCGGCCTATAGGCTTTATTTTGATTACAGTCCACCAATCAAACTTGTCATTGCGCAACGGATAAGGAGCATAATACACTTGTTTAGCATTTTGCGCTAGAACAAATGGATCGTAAATAGGATATGGCCTATTGTGCTTCACTTCAGTGATGTTATACTCCTTATGTACTCTTGTGCCTCTTGTTCTTGGATCAAACCACTTACATCGAAAGAGGATAATTTTTTTTATCGGAAAACCAACATACTCCAGTTCTAAGATCTCGTGTATGATGTCAAAGTAATCAACACCATCATCACCCTTAACCCAAACACCACTATTATTTGTTTTTCTTGTTCTAGAGTGTTGTTCGGTGGAAAATTTAAACCCATTTACTTTGTAATAGGATATTGCATTAGCTTCAACTGGACCCAAAGAAATATCTCTCAAGAGCTGATCGTATGCGGCTGCATTTGGTGAATGGTGTACCTAAAACTATTATACATATATATTTTAGTTGAGAAATGTGTAAATATTTAAACTTTGTAGAAATATTAATACACTTACGAACCTCATTTTTAAATCATGTTGCAAAAGATGCATATACTTGATTTTCGTGAAATTGAGTCTTAAATGAACTGAACATCCAACATGCGAAACATAATTAGTTTCTTTAAGGGAATGAGTAAACAAATAAGATATGTTAAAATTTGAATCCCCTTACTTCAGAAAGGGCTCAATTTCTAGGCAATTCAGCAAGACATACAAAGTTGCTAATTTGCTCTCTGTAGGAGTGAGCCGGCGAGGTATGATCTTTTTAGACTTACAACCAGATTGATTGAAAATTGATATCGGTTGCATATGAGGCTCATTCACATCATCCCGATGACGATTCGGTCGGTTTCTTGAACAAACAACTTCATCACGAAAATAGTATGAACAAAATTGAGAAGTTTCTCTTGCAAGATATGCCTCAACTATAGAGCCTTCCACCCTATGTTTGTTATTGGGACCCCTTTTTAATTTTTCAATTGCCCTGTACAATCTTAAGATTAGATGTTTACTATATTTAAAAAAGATATGTATGAATTTAAATATATTGCAAATTCTTACCGTTCGAATGGATATATCCACCTAGTTTAAACTGGACCACCTAGCTGAGCTTCGTGCACAAGGTAAATGGGAAGATGTTCCATCACATCGAAAAACGCTGGCGGGAAAATCTTCTCCAGCTTGTTGGTGATAACAACAATATTACTTTCCATTAGCGCCAAATTTTCTTCTTTTAATGTGGTGTCACATAAGTCTTTAATGAACAAACTGATCTCTGCTATTGATTTCTATATGTTTTCAGGTAAACCAATAAAAGTAATTGGAAGTAATTGTTCATTGAAAACATGACAATAATGGCTTTTCATTTCATGAAAGATTCCTTTTGTCATATTAACCCTCTTTCCTAAATTTGAGGTATATCCATTGGGCATCTTCAAACTTTGAAACCACTCACATATTTGACGCTTTTGGTCTAACTTGAATGTAAAACTAGCCTTGGACTTAAGAACATCGCCATTGGACCCCTGCTGTAAGTGTAATTCTCTGCAGTTGTAATATTTTGGTAAGTCAAGTCTGGCCTTAGGATTATCCTTTGTTTTGCTGGTGATATCCATAACTGTGTTGAACAAGTTGTCAAAATAGTTCTTCTCAGTATGCATGACATCAACATTATTTCTAAGTAAATTATCTGGCCAATATTCTAACTCCTAGAATATACTTTGCTTAGTATAGATGTGCGAAATGCCATATCCATCAAGCTTGTACAATCGTTCCTCGCTGGCTTTAGGAAAATCCTAAACTATTTCCCATACGTCATAACCAGACAGCCTTGGAGGTGGACCATCATGTTCCCTTCTATTCCTTCTGAATGCATTCTTGAGTCTCCTAAATTCATGATCAGGTGGCAAGAAACAACGATGACAATCAAACCATGAATTTTTCCTGCCATGTCTCAATGTGAAAGATTTTATTTTTTTCATGTAGTATAGACAAGCCAGCTTTCCAGCTGTCATCCACCCAAACAACATTTCATAAGCAGGAAAATCATTAACAGTCCACATTAGATATACACGCAGATTGAAATTATGTTTAAGCGAGATGTCCCAAGTTTTAACCCTCTCATGCCATAAAATTTGAAGTTCATCGATCAAAGGTTGCAAGTAGACATCTATTCCCATTTTTGGATTACGCGGGCTAGGAACAACACAATTCAGAAATATATAGGGACTAGTCATCAGCATTTTAGGAGGATGATTATAAGGGGTGATAAATACAGGCCAACATGAATATGACGCAACACCAACTGAAAATGGAGAGAACCCATCCGCACATAATCCCAAACGAATGTTTCGTGGCTTAGCTGGAAAATCTGGATAAGATGCATCAAAATGCTTCTAAGCCTCTTCATCAGATGGATGACACATAACACCAACGGGCCTTGTATTTTCACTGTGCCATCTCATATGAGGAGCTGAGCTGTTTGAAGCATATGACCTCTTCAACCTTGGTATTAGAGGTAAATAATGCATCGCCTTAATAGCAATTTGATTTCCAGTAGAACCACACTTATATCGAGGGTGCTGACAAAACTTACAAGACTCTAGGTTAGTATCTTTCTTAAAGTATAACATGCAACCATTTTCACAATAATCAATTCTAACCGAGGAGAGACCTAACTTTGACACCAATCTTTTCGCCTTATAGAAAGAATCAGGAACCTCCAAGCTGGGGTTAACTAACTCTTTAATTAGGTCGATCATTGAGTTCATTCCTCCTTCAGCAATATTCCAGTCAGATTTAATACTTAATAATCTAACAACAACAGACAAACGAGAGTGCGAACACCCGTCAAACAAAGGATGACTAGCAGTATGAAATTGTTCATAGAATTTGCCCGTTTCGCTATTAGGAACATCTTTGATATTTTCCCTAAAGTCACCCCCGTGTTGCATCCCAAAAGCATCGTGCACTATTTCTGTCATCCTAGTATCTTGATATTCATTCTCCAACAACAAAGTTATTTTGCGCAATATCACCATGAATACCACGCAATCTTAAAAAGTCCTCGTGAAACCCCTTTTTATAAAGATGTTCCTTTACAACTTCTTCACTTAAAAGATTTATACTATCACATCTAACACAAGGACAACAAATAGCCCCAAAACGTGTCCAAACATCAAGTGTCTTAGCATGTTCAACATATTTTTTGAAACCTTCAACAAATTCCTCCCAAATACCCATTCTATTATCATTGTTTCGTTGATATATCCAGCTATAATTAGGTTCCATCTACGCAATCAATTAGATTCAACTAATTAGATCAAGTCATAAAAATTCAATTAATTACCTACCAAGCCACATTCAAAACAAAAAAATTTCCTTTAAAGCCCCTTCACTTAACTATTTCTAAGCAACTAAGTCACCTACCAAGCCACATTCAAAATAAAAAAATCCCCTTTAAAGCCCCTACACTTAACCATTTTGAACCAACTAAGTCACCTACCAAGCCACATTCAAAACAAAAAAATTCCCTTTAAAGCCCCTTCACTTAACTATTTCTAAGCAACTAAGTCACCTACCAAGCCACATTCAAAATAAAAAAATCCCCTTTAAAGCCCCTACACTTAACCATTTTCAAGCAACTAAGTCACCTACCAAGCCACATTCAAAACAAAAAAATTCTCTTTAAAGCCCCTACACTTAACCATTTTCAAGCAACTAAGTCACCTACCAAGCCATATTCAAAACAAAAAAAAATTCCCTTTAAAGCCCCTACATTTAACCATTTTCAAGCAACTAAGTCACCTACCAAGCCACATTCAAAAAAAAAAATGCCCTTTAAAGCCCCTACAGTTAACCATTTTCAACCAACTAAGTCACCGACCAAACCACATTCAAGATAAATTCCCTTTAAAGTCCCTACACTTAACCATTTTCAACCAACTAAGTATCAAAATAAAACCACATTCAAAACACAAAATTCACTTTAAAATTCCAACAATTAACCATTTTCAACCAACTAAGTCACCTACTAAGCCACATTCAAAACAAAACTATCCCCTTTAAAGCCCCAACACTTTACCATTTTCAACCAACTAAGTCACCTACCAAACCACATTAAAAAAAAAAAATCCCTTTAAAGTCCCTACACTTAACAATTTTCAAGCAACTAAGTCACTTACCAGGCCACATTCAAAAAAAATAAATTCCCATTAAAGTCCTCACACTTAACCATTTTCTGTCAACTAAGTCACCTACCAAACCACATCCAAAATAAAAACTCTCCTTTAAAGTCCCTACACATAACCATTTTCAACCAAGTCACCTACCAAACCACATTCAAAACAAAAAAATTTCCTTTAAAGTCCTTTCACTTAACCATTTTCAAGAAACTAAATCACCTACCAAACCACATTCAAAAAAAAAAAATCCCCTTTAAAGTCCCTACACTTAACCATTTTCAAGCAACTAAGTCACCTACCAAGCCACATTCAAAACAAATAAATCCCCTTTAAAGTCACTACACTTAACAATTTTCAACCAACTAAGTCACCTACCAAGCCACATTCAAAACAAAAAAATCCCCTTTAAAGTCCCTACACTTAACCATTTTCAACCAACTAAGTCACCTAAAAAACCACATTCAAAACAAAAAATTCTCCTTTAAAGTTCCTACACTTAACTATTTTCAACCAACTAAGTCACCTACCAAACCACATTCAAAATAAAAAAATCCCCTTTAAAGTCCCTACGCTTAACCATTTTCAACCAAATAAGTCACCTACCAAACCACATTCAAAACAAAAGAATCCCAAGGTCCTACACTTAACCATTTTCAACCAACTAAGTCATCTACCAAACCACATTCAAAATAAAAGAATCCCCTTTAAAGTCCCTACACTTAACCATTTTCAACCAACTAAGTCACCTACCAAACGACATTCAAAATAAAAAAATCTCCTTTAAAGTGCCAATACTTAACCATTTTCAAGCAACTAAGTTACCTACTGATATGAGAATAATCATGAAAATAAACTTATGTGGGTGTACATTGAAATCAACCAAGTGTATGTGCAAGAGAAGTGTAATTAAAGGCCCAAATACGCACCAAAACAACCCACTCCATATTTGGTCAGCCCATTCTTGAAGGATCTTTTTGGTCATTTTAACTTCTATTTATTTTGTAATATATAAGAAACATGTAGGGTTTTATTTACTTAGCTTATGAATGAAATTGTAAGTCTTACAAGACAAACAAACATAAGTCCTCTTTCCTTGAGGAACCCAAAATCGAAGCACCAGGTCAATTTTGGGCCTATTTTATGCCCTGACCACAGGCACACCCCCCTAAAAATGGCACGTTCATGCTGTTTCGCCTATTTGACCACCCAAATGGCCCTTCCCACCCTAATGGACCACACTTTCCTGCTCCTAGCCTCTATGGGAGTACCATCTCAATTTTTAGCCTATTTCACGTCCGGAACCCGGGCACACCCCCTGGAATCGTGGGCTATAGAGCACTGATTTTTCCCAAAAATGGCCCATTCAGGCCGTTTTGCCTATTTGACTACCCAAACGGCCCCGCCCCCTAATGGCCCCCACTCCTCAGCCTTCCTAGGATCACCAGGTCAATTTTTAACCACGCCCAAATCTCGGGCATGCCCTTGAAACCATTGGCTATAACACATGATTTGGCCTAAAATGGCCCAATCGCGCCAGTTTGCCTGTTTGACCACCCAAACGGCACCGCCCACCTTGATGGACCACACATCCTCACTCTCCAGCCTCCCTGGGAGCACCATATTGATTTTTGGCCTATTTCACGTTGAACCCCAGGAACACCTTCGTAACCGTGGGCTATAACATACTGATTTGGCTAAAAAAGGGCCCTTTTATACTGTTTCGATTATTTGACCATCCAAACGGCCCCGCCGACCAAAATGGCCCACACTCCCCTGCTTACTAGCCTCCTTAATAGCATTAGGTAGATTTTTGGCCTATTTAAATCTCGGACCTTTGGCACACCGTCAAAACTGTGGGCTATAGCATACGATTTGGCCTGAAAATAGTACGTTTATGCCGTTTTTGGCCGTTTGACCACCCAAACGGCTCCGACCACCCCAATGGCGTACAGTACCCCGCTCCCTTCCTGGGAGCACCAGGACAATTTTGACCCATTTCACGCCCTGACCCTGGGAAAACCCCAAAACCATGGGCTATAGCACGCCATGTGGCCCCAAAAATTTGTTCCTTACATCGTTTTGCCTATTAGACCACCCAAACGGCCCAGTCAACCCTAATCGCCCATACTTTCCCACTTCTCTACTACCCTAGGAGAACCAGGTTAATTTTTGGCCCATTTCACGCCCGAAACCTAGCCACACCCCCGAAATCGTGGGTATAGCACACCGATTTGGCCTTAAAATGGTCTGTTTATGCCGTTTTGCCCATTTGATTACACAAGCATCCCCACCCACTTCAATGGATCACACTCCTCCGCTCTTCATCCTCTCTAAATGCACCAGGTCAATTTTTATCCTATTTAACGCTTGAACCCGAGCACACCCCAGAAACCGTGGGCTATAACACACTAATTTAGCCCAAAAATGGTCCGTTTGCACCGTTTCGCCCGTTTGACCACCCAAATGCCTCGACCACCCCAAGGCCCACTCTCCTACGCACTCCAGCCTCCATGGGAGAACCAGGTCAATTTTCAGCATATTTCATGCCCGAACACCAGGCACACCTCCAAAACAGTGGGCTATGGTTCGAGAATGGTTCGTTCATGCCGTTTTGATTGTTTGACCACCCAAAAAGCTCCTCCCACCCTATTGGCCCATACTTACCCAATCCCAGTCTCCCTGGGAGCACCAGGTTGATTTTTGGCCTATTTCGCGCCCAGTCCCCGGACACACCCTTGGAAACGTGGGCTATAGCACGCCAATTTGACCTAAAAATGTCGTGTTCTCCCTGTTTGGCCCGTTTGACCAACCAAATGACCCACCCACCCCAATAGCCCATACTCCTCCGCTCCCCAGCCTTCTTGGTTGCACAAAGTTGATTTTGGGCCTATTTTATGCCCATACGCATGACATACCCTAGAAATTGTGGGCTACACAACACCGATTTAGATAAAAATGGCCCGTTCGCTCCATTTGGCCTGTTTGACTATTCAAATGACCCCAACCACCATAATGGCCTTTATTCCCCCGCTCTATAACCTTTTTGGGAGCACCAAGTTAATTTTTGGCCTCTTTTATGCCTAGACCTTGGGAACAACCCTAGAACCGTGGGCTATAGCACATCGATTTGGCCTAAAAATGGCCCATTCCTTCCATTTCGATCATTTGAAAACCCAAATGGCCTCGCTTACAAAAATGGCCTCCATTCCCCCACCACCCAGCCTACCTGGAAGCACCAAGCGAATTTTTAGCCCATTTTATGATCGGACCCCAAGAAAACCCCTAGAACCGTGGGCTATATCACACCGATTTGGCCCAAAAATAGCTCATTTATACCGTTTTGCTTGTTTAGCTAATAGGACGAGGTCAATTTTTGGCCCTTTTCAATCTTGGACCCCAAGCACAACCTCAGAACCATTGGCTATAACACACCAATTTGCCTAAAAAAAACCCGTTTGCGATGTCTCGGCTGTTTGACCACCCAAATGGCCTCTCCCACCCTATGGACCACACTCTCCCTCTCACTAGTCTCCCTGGGAGAATCAAGTTAAGTTTTGGTCCATTTTACACCCGGACCCCGAGTTCACACCCGGAACCGCAGGCTATAGCACACTGTTAGCCCAAAAATGACCCGTTCATGCTGTTTCGGCCGTTTGACTACCCAAATGACCCCTTTCATCTAGTAGCCTACACTCCCCTATTCCTCAGCCTCCCTGGGAGAACCAGGTCTATTTTTGGCCCATTTCACGCTCGAACCCGAGGCACACCACCATAACCTTGGGCTATAGCACACCTATTTGGACTAAAAATGGCTTGTTCACGCCAATTTGCCTACTTGACAACCAAAATGGACCAGCGCATCCTAATTGTGTACACTCTCTTGCCCCCCAGCCTCCCTGTGAGCACCAGGTATATTTTTGGTCCCTTTCACTCCCGGACCCCGGGCACACCTGATGTTGGGCGTATTTACATGTCCAAGCACCAAAACCTACCCATGTTTTAGCTAAGTTTTGAGGATAAAATACATAATTCTTGCACTTTCAGTTTATTTTCAACTAAGTGAGATGACCTATGTGATTAGCATACTTTTCAGGTACCAATGAGAAAGATTTCAGCACTTTGGGGACCTGTGGACAGCAAAGGAAAACTTCAAATAAGAGGGAAGACAACTTTCGGACTGAATGTGATGCATGAGAACTTTTTCCCGGGCAAACTCAGTATTTTTAAATACTTAAGGATGCAGTAGCAACTTAGTAGAGAAGGATATTATTAAAAACCTTATTGCTGAATTTTCAGCATTATCATTCAGGATTCATTATTCAGATTCTGTAATAGTTTTGGAACAGAGAAATACAGCTAGGCTTGAGCAACGGCTAGAGAGAAACACGATCTTCTCTTATTGTCGCTAATCATCTCCATTGCGAAGATTATTCTAAGTTTTGGTATGATGATTATGTCTGTTTTGATTTCCGTTGTATTCATGAGTAGCTAAGCTTATCTTTTAGTGTTATGGAAACCTTGTAATATACTCTGTATTGCTATGAGTTTGTGAAGTTATGATGTGTCATGCCACTTATATCATTACTCTCTTCATTTTGATTGAATTCTCATGGTTGCAAACATAGGGAATACGCCATTATAGCATTAACTTGTTCGATAGAAAAGTTACATGTTTGGAAAAGAGAGTGTGACAAGAAAATAGGGTTTCCAACCTCTATTTACACGTTAATGCCCTAGCAGGATTAACTTCTTGGAGCATTCGTACCATTTGTTGTACACTTTAGGTTCGAGAGATCTAAGGTGAATAAATCCTTGATGGTTGAAAAACACTTGGATTTAGAATTAGAATACGACTCTCTATAAGTGCATGCATGTATAAACTCCGCATTACTCATAGTTAATAGAGAAGTAGAAACTACAAGGTGGACATAACCCTAACTTGTTATTCTCTGTGATCAAATCCTACTACACATATCATTCCATCATTACTTTGATAATATTATTGTGCGCCTAAACCAAACCCCTCTTTACCTTGGAATTTTTGACCAACAGTTTAATAATAATCGCAATACTTAGTGACCATAGTATTCCCTGTGGGATTCGACACCCAACCCAGTTGGGTTCTATATTTGACAGCAACCGCTTACACTTTCTATCAAGAGTTGTAATTTGGGCATATCAAATTTTGGCGCCGTTACCGGGGAATACAGTTGGCAACTAAGTTTGTGATAGTTAATAGACCCTTTGGTCAAAGATTCTCAAATTTTACTTTTTGTTTGTGGTTTTTGTTTTGCTCAGGTTTAGTGAAGTGCATGCCAAATACATGAAGTTCTGGTCAACCATTATTACCCATAAATCCTGAACCATATCTTATTGGCAGAATGGATGCACAACGAGACCTTGAAAGGAGGGCTGCTCAATAAGAGCAGGCTAGATTAGCTGCATTAGCAGCTGCGCAAGTAAATCAACTGAATGCTGATAACCCAGGTCGGGCAACAAATCTTGATGATAAGGACCTGGGTGATGACGAGCTATTAAATCCAAGGCGTGCAGATGATGTGGCTGCACCTGTGAATAGGAATGTCAATAGAGATCGTCAGGTTAGAATGAGACCTGAACGCCGAGCTGTGCAGGTCCCTTTTGATGATGATGATGATGATTTGGATGGGGCTGGTACCACAGGGGCTATTATTCCTCCGCCCTTAGCACCCGGAGCTAAGTTCAATATCACTAGCACCATGATACAACTATTGCAACTCAAAGGGTTATTTGGTGGACTTGCAGGCGACGATCCAAATATACATCTAATTAATTTTATCTCAACATGCAAATCATTTGACAATCCAGGGGTTGGACAGAATGCGATCCGGCTGTGATTATTTCCATTGTCTCTATCTGGAGAGGCAACTCTATGGTTAAACGGGCTAACTCCTGACTCTATTACCAATTGGAGGCAACTGAAAGACGCTTTCCTAGAAAGATTCTTTTTGCCATCTAAGAGAGCCCAATTATGAGATGAGATGAGCAATTTTCGATAGCTTCCAATTGAAGCTCTCCACGAAACATGGGAGAGGTTCAAGAAGAAGCTTATGTGGTGCCCAAATCATCAGATGACCAATATCCACTTGATGGAAATATTATATAGGGCGTTGAACTTGGTGACTAAGCCATTGGTTGATAATGCTGCGGGTGGGTCATTCATGGACCTTACTTTTATTGAGGCAAGTGATATGCTAGATCGTATAACAAAGCATAGTAGAGCTTGGCATACCAGGGATTCTGAGGTAGCAAGCTCTACTGTATCTACTGGCATGACAGCAGAATAGAAGTGGAGAGAAGAGAAATGTGACCAGGATATGGCTTACATAAAAATGCAGATGGACCTTCTTACTAAGCATTTATTATCAGGGTAGATAGAAAAGGTTAAGGCTGTTGTATCACAGGGAAGAGATAACTCCGATTCTGAGGAGAAAGCAAATTACTTGAATAATCAGGGGGGTTTCTATGGCAATGCCCAAGGAAACCAAGGTCGGAACTATTATGAAAAATCCGGATACAAAGACCGAGACCAAGGGAGTTGGAAGAATAAGACTGACAGGAGTGGTTTGTATGTTCCTCCTGGAAATCGTGAAGCTGCTGCATCTGGCTCTGGGAAGATGTCCATGGAGGACATGATGGCTAAGATGTTGAAAGGAGTGGAGGCAACCAACACGGGAGTAACTGAGGTAAAAAGTGATTTGTCTTTAATAAATCAATTGGTTTACTCGCATTCCACTACAATAAAACAGCTGGAACAACAAATGAGTCAACTATCAGCGGCATTCAATCAAAGAAAAGCTGGCACTTTACCTAGTGACACTGTGCAAAATCCAAGGAATGATGGATCATATTTGGTTATTACTACCAGGAGTGGTAAGGTGTTGGAAAATCCATCCAAAGTCAAGCCGGTGGTCGATAATATAGAAGAGAATATTATTGAAGCAGATTGTGATGATTTTGTAGAAGCTGAAAATCAGAATGAGAACGTTCATGATACTACACCTAGTGGTCAGCAGTCTGAAAAGATTGATAAAGGGAAGCAAAATAAAAAGGAAGTGGTGGAAAAACCTCTTCCAAACCCACCACCACCTTTTCCTCAGAGACTGAAGAAGAAGGCTGATGACACTAGGTTCAGTAAATTCATGACCATGTTGAAGCAGCTAACTATTAATGTGCCTTTGGTGGAGGCACTGGAGTAGATGCCAGGGTACGCCAAATTTATGAAGGACCTTTTGACAAAGAAAAGGGCAGCAAGCTATGAACTGGCAGATAATGTTCATCATTGCAGTGCAATTGCTACGAGGTCTTTAGTACAGAAGAAGGCAGATCCTGATGCTTTCACTATTCCTTGCACGGTTGGATCTTTAGATTTTGCTAAGGCGTTGTGCAATTTGAGGGCTAGCGTTAATTTGATGCCACTAGCCATTTATAGACAGTTGGGGTTGGGCGATCCTACACCAACCAACATGCGGCTTGTAATGGCAGACAGGTCGGTAAAATGACCTGTTGGTATCTTATATGATGTATTAGTGAAGGTTTCTACCTTCATTTTTCCTGCAGACTTTTTTATTTTGGATTGCGAGGTGGATTCTGAAGTTCCCATAATCTTGGGTCGTCCTTTTCTCGCAACAAGAAGTGTGCTTATTAATTTACGAGCAAATAAGCTTTTATTTCGAATAAATGATGAAGTGGTACATTTTGATGTATGCAAATCAATGAAGCAGCCCAAAGATATGAATGTATTCTCTGTAGCTAATGTTCATTATGAAGATGAGAAGGAATTATCTTTGGAGAAGCAGCTTACTGTTGAGCCATTGGCTGCTGTGTTTTTGAATTTTGAGCGTGAGGATGTTGAAGAATACGAAGAAACTATCTGTGCTCTGACAGGAATGGGGTCATATTCATATGCCCCTAAGAAGCTGGACCTTGACCTTAAGAATAGACCTTCACCACCAGCGAAGCCATCCATTAAAGAGCCACCGATGCTAGAATTGAAAGAGCTACCCAACCATCTAAAGTATGTGTTCTTGGGAAGTGGAAATACACTTCCGGTTATTGTGGCTACTGATTTAGGTGAACAACAAGTAGCAACTCTCATCTCTGTTCTGAAGAGATACAAGAGAGCCATTGGTTGGACTATTGCTGATATAATTGGTATCCCTCCTGGGATATGTATGCACAAGATTCAGCTCGAGGAAGATTGCGTGCCCACTATTGAGCATCAACGTCGTCTGAATCCACCTATACAATAGGTGATGAAGAAAGAAATAATAAAGTGGTTAGACGCAGGGGTGGTGTATCCAATCTCAGACAGTAAATGGGTGAGTTCGGTACAATGTGTGCCCAAGAAAGGGGGCATGACAGTAATCACAAATGAAAGGAATAAGCTAATTCCACTCAAACCTGTCACAGGGTGGAAAGTGTGCATGGATTACCGAAAGCTGAATTCATGGACATTAAAGGACCACTTCCCAATGCCATTCATGGATCAAATGCTTGATCGATTGGCAGAAAAGGGATGGTTTTGTTTCTTAGATGGTTTCTCCGGATATAATCAGATTTGCATTGCTCCTGAAGATCAGGAGAAGACCACTTTTACATGCCCATATGGTACTTTTGCATTCAAACGAATGCCGTTTGGGCTATGTAATGTACCTGCCACCTTTCAGCGATGTGTGATGTCCATTTTCTCTGATATGGTTGAAGACACCTTGGAGGTATTTATGGACGACTTTTCGGTTGTAGGTGAGTCATTTGAATCATGCTTGGCAAATCTGAGTATGGCTTTGCAGAGATGTGTCGAATTCAATCTGGTGCTAAATTGGGAGAAGTGTCATTTTATGGTTAAGGAAGGCATCGTTCTTGGGCATAAAGTCTCTGAAAAGGGAATTGAGGTTGATTGAGCCAAGATTGAAGTTATTGAGAGATTACCACCTCTAATTTCTGTAAAGGGGGTTCGTAGTTTTCTCGGTCATGCAGGTTTTTATCGGAGGTTTATTAAAGACTTCTCCAAGATTGCTAGCCCATTATGCAAACTTTTGGAGAAGGAGGCTAAGTTTTACTTTGGTGAAGATTGCTTGAAGGCATTTGAATGCCTCAAAGGAAAGCTAATTAAAGCTCCTATTATTGTAGCACCCGATTGGTCTCTACCTTTTGAAGTTATGTGTGATGCAAGCGAGGTAGCCTTGGGTGCTGTACTTGGTCAGAAAAGAGAAAGGCTATTTCATCCAATCTACTATGCGAGCAAGGCGTTGAATGGAGCACAGAAGAACTATACCGTCACTGAACAAGAGCTTCTAGCAGTTGTTTATGCTTTTGAAAAGTTCCGTGCTTACTTGTTAGGAACCAAAGTAGTGGTTCATACAGATCATGCAGCTCTAAGATATCTAATGGGAAAGAAGAATGCTAAGCCAAGGCTAATTAGGTCGGTGTTACTGCTTCAAGAATTCGATTTCGAGGTGAAGGATAGAAAAGGTTGCGAAAACCAAGTAGCTGATCATCTATCTAGACTTGAGAGTGAGCACATAGTGCAAACCGAGCTTGATATTGATGATGCATTCCCCGACGAATAGATTTTAGCAACTATGGTGGAAGACTTACCGTGGTATACAGACTTTGCTAACTACGTGGTAAGTGAATTAATTCCTGAGCATCTCTCCTTTTATCAAAAGAAAAAATTCATGCATGATGTGAAACATTACTTCTGGGATGAGCCTTATCTTTTTTGACGATGTGCTGATGGTATTATTAGGCGATGCATCCCAGATGTGGAGGTGCCTAGCATACTGGAAGCAAGTCATGCTTCCCAAGTTGGGGGTCACCATGCAGGTGATCGGACGGCCAGGAAAGTACTGCAAAGTGGCTATTATTGGCCTTCATTACTCAAGGATGCCTATGATTTTGTAAGAATATGTGATCAGTTTCAGAGGCAAGGCTCTATCTCAAAGCACCATGAGATGCCCATGTCTAAAATGCTTGAAGTAGAGCTATTCGATGTCTAGGGTATTGATTTCATGGGTCCATTTGTAAGTTCATTTGGGATGAAATATATCCTAGTTGCTGTGGACTATGTATCCAAATGGGTCAAAGCAGTCGCGCTAGCTGATAATGAAGGCAAGAGTGTGGTAGCGTTCTTAAAGAGAAATATCTTCTCTCGTTTTGGGGTACCTCGTACCATCATAAGCGATGGAGGATCACATTTTTGCAACAAGATGTTCAGAGCCGTATTGGTAAAATATGGGGTTAAGCAACATAAGATAGCTACACCGTACCACCCACAAACTAGTGGGCAGGTAAAGGTTTCTAATCGGGAGATCAAGCTGATCCTTGCTAAGACTGTGAATGCCTGTAGGAAAGATTGGTCCAGAAAGCTGGACGATGCCTTATGGGCATATAGGACCTCGTTTAAAACACCAATTGGCATGTCACCATACCAACTAGTTTATGGAAAGGCTTGTCACTTGCCTATTGATCTAGAACATAAAGCAATGTGGGCACTGAAGCAGCTTAACCTGAATTAGGATGATGCGATTAATATGATATTGGGACAGCTGAATGAGATGGATGAATTCCGTCTACATGCGTATGAAAGAGCATCTCTACAAGGAAAAGATGAAAAAGTACCATAATCGGAGGATTATCCAACGAAACTTTTAGAAGGGCGATTTGGTACTTCTTTTCAACTCCAGACTGAAGCTATTTCCAGGTAAGTTGAAGTCTAAATGGTCTGGTCCATTCAAAATTAGCCAAGTTTACTCATCTGGAGTAGTGGAGTTAGAAAACAATGATGGTGGTGTCTTTAAGGTGAATGGCCAACGAGTGAAGCCATGTATCGGTCCACCCGACTCTATAAAATGTATAACCACCATATATCTCGATGAAGTCTGAGTAATCGAGATAACTATGTTGTGCCGCGATAATAAATCAAGCGCTACATGGGAGGCAACCCATTATTTTTAATCATTTTTGTTTTACTAGGAGTTCGTTTTTGTTAAATAAAAAAAAATCCCAAAAAAGAGTCGAGCCACGACCAAAACTAAGGAGCTTGGTGGGAGGCAACCCATCCTTCTAATCATTTTTGTTGTTTTTGATTAAGTGTAGGTGCAAGAAGTACAAAGGAGGAGATTAGTCTCAAATTTTGAATTGAAAGTGATCCATGCCAATAGTGGTAAGTCTAGGAATGATGGAGCAAAGGCAATAGGCTAGGCGCCGCCTAAGCTCCCTTATCCTCTCCAAGTTTTCTTTTTTTTTTCTCATCTAATCTTGCAGATTCATCGTCCCGATCCATCACCAAGTAAGTTGTTCTTTTATATTCCATAGTTGTTGCAGTGCTACACTTATAATGGTTTATTAGATTTTGAAGTGGTGTTTGGTGATAAGGATATGGTTGGTATGTTATGATGCATCTCATTGAGTGAAAGGATTCTTGTGGGTATTCTTGACTTTACTTCGGCATGTATTGATTGGTATTCAATGTCAATTTTTTTTTATGGAATTGAAATTTTGAAGTTAATGCATAATATTGAGAGTTGTAAGCTTGAATGTTTGAATGTTTGAAGTTAATGCATAATCTTGTTCAAAGATTGCATTAGTCCAATGAAATAAAATCGGAAAGGATAGTCAAGATTACATGACCATTTTGTGCCGCTTCTCTATATCAAACTGAGAAATTGTTATGTAAAGTGAGGGGTGGAAAGTGTGACTGCGCTATTAATGTTGTTGGAACATACCACCTAAATGTATGTCGATGAAGTCTGAGTAATCGACATCACTCACTCAATTAGTTTGTGCAAACAAATTAAGTGTGGGGTGGTGCCATCACTATTTCCTTTTCCGATTATAGTGAATCTTCCGAAATGAAACTAACATGACTCTATTGTGATCTCAGGTAACATGGCTCCAAAAGGACGACAGGGAAAGGAGAAAGCATCCACCTCACAAAAAGGTCAGAAAAGGTCAAGAAAAGACCAGGCTGATTCCTCCCCTCTTCAAGTGCCTTGGCGCACTTTTGGGATCAAGTGGGTTCTGGAGAAGGAAGGGAAGGAATGGTATAAGAACAATAAAGTGAAGAAATATTTTCATGTGGATTTGATGCAGAAGGAAAGTTTAGCAAAGAGAGACCCCCGCATTTTGGCTAAAATCATGGCACTAAATCTTGACTTCATCTTCCGAGATATGGGGGAATGCAATCCTGATCTGACTCGAGAGTTTTATGCTAACTGGTCCTCAAGGACTACCGAAAGTGAAGTAAAGATTCGGGGCCAAGTCTTGCAGTTGAACGCTGATTTCTTCAACTCTTTTCTTGGTACTCTAAGTGTGGATCAATCACCACTCAAGGAGCTTTATCACAGACCTCCCTATAGGGCCATCAGACATACGTTGTGTGGATCAAGGTCCATGACCCGGTGGACTCGTCATAAGGATAATGGTCGTCACAATACATACCCGTATGCTTCTTTGAACAGAGAAGCTCGCATATGGTTAAGGATAGTCAACTCCTGCTTGATTCCTGGGACACAATACACCAAGATCATACGTGATCGAGTCTGCTTGGTATATGCTCTAATGAAGAATGTTCCCATCAACATTGGTGCGGTTATACAATCGTCAATGCGCAAAGCAAGGCTGCACAAAAGGTCCCATTTCAGTTTCGGTAATTTGTTGACTGTAATCTTAAGGAAAGAGCACATTGAGGAGGAGCCAGCAGACCATAAGCTGCCACACAACCCGAAGAAGGTAGATCTCACGAAAATTAAAGAGCCAGAAACTGGTCAAGGCATCAACCTTACCACGGCTGAGAGACATGCTCGAGATGAAATTTTTTTTTTGCCATCTGTATGGCATGACTAGGTTTACCATGATGAATGGGGGTCGTGTGCCGACTGATGCAGAGCTTCGACAGTTGGACTATGACTACACGCTTAATGAGCCGACAGACGATGATCACCGACTGCCAGACTCAGATGTGAAGGATGACTCTGATGATGACGACTCTGATGATGATTCTGACGCAGGGGGTATGACCCCAGATATAGAGGAGGAGTCTGACTAATCAGGTTTTGCTTATTTACTTACACTGAGGGCAGTGTGTTCCATCTAAGTGTGGGGTGCGGGTATATGTCTGCTGTATTGTGTACTACTTGCCTACATTTATTCTTAGTTGTTTTGATTTAGTCGTAGTTAGTTAGCTGTAATTAGTCAGATTTTGCATGAAATTGTTCCGATAGACGGCATGACATTATAACAAGAGTTAGTGCTAAATCATTACTATTGAAACATTTAGGCTCTAAGTTTTGACTCACTGTGTGATAATTGTTTGTGGTTTAATTCATTCATCTATTGGGTCAAGAATCTATAATGCTCCCAATTGAGTTGACCATGTGCCTTGTGTGTATGAGGTTATTGTATATTCTTTGTTGCGACTGATGCTAGAACTTGCCTAGTGTGTGTGTGAAGCGAAATAAAGATTGTGAGTTTAGGAGATGATTTAGGCATTTCTTTGGCAGCCCTGATTTTGTTTATCTTCTTTTTACCTACCTTTGTACATTGTCCTAGTGAACACCCTTTCAGCCTTTAGCTATTTTCTTTGGCAGCCTCATATGTAGCCTAATCCAGTTTTTTAAGACCATAATTTTGATCCAAAAGCTCCTAAGCGCTTTAAACTGTAGAATCAAGTTGAGTAAAGAGTGTGGCAAAATAAGAGAAAAATGGTAAAAGTAATGCCACAGAGTGTATTGGTACTTGAAGATTTGGTGAAAAAGAGTGGCTATCATAGGGATGCTTATAAAAAAAAAAGAAGAGAGTTGTATATTCCCATCATTGTGTTTCTGATTGAATAACAAATTGGGTGAAAGGGGGTTGGTAGATGAAAGGAAGGTAGAGTGGTTGTTAAAAGTTAGTGTAAATGGCATAAGGTAGTGTATTAAAGCGCTTGGGGAACGTAGTCACCATTTCTGGCCAAAATAGTCCTACCTGTCCCTTAGCCTACATTACAACCCGTAAAGACCTATTTGATCCTAACCTTGGCATTCTGATATTAGTGGAGCATTACACTAAGGGCAAGCATATGGTTATCAGTTGTAATCTAAGAATTCTTTGTGAGAGTGAGAGCAAGCAAAGTCTTATACCCATTTTCGAAAAATGTAAAACTATGAGTGATTATGGGTAACATTTTGTGTGAGCACATATGGTTGAAGATTGTTGGGTAGTCTTATCTGATTCTGTGGCTAAACTTGTGTATACGAATTAACCGTCCTAATGAGTCTATGTTGGAGGGTGAGTCGTTTCTAGTAATGATCAAGAAATCTACTCTTTGTTAATAATTGCAGTGTATGTCTTGTAGATAATTTTGTGTTGCTCTTGAAAATTTTAGTTAGGTATTCGCATGGATGTAATATTTTGTTCGAGGACAAACAAAGCTTTAAGTGTGGGGTGGTGATGTTGGGCGTATTTACACGTCCAAGCACCAAAACCTACCTATGTTTTAGCTAAGTTTTGAGGATAAAATACATAATTCCTGCACTTTTAGTTTATTTTCAACTAAGTGAGCTGACCTATGTGATTAACATACTTTTAAGGTACCAATGAGGAAGATTTCAGCACTTTGGGGACCTGTGGACAGCAAAGGAAAACTTCACATAAGAGGGAAGACAACTTTTGGACTGAATGTGATGCATGAGAACTTTTTTCCGGGCAAACTCAGTATTTTTAAATACTTAAGGATGCAGTAGCAACTTAGTAGAGAAGGATATTATTAAAAACCTTATTGCTGAATTTTCAGCATTATCATTCAGGATTCATTATTCAGATTCTGTAATAGTTTTGGAACAGAGAAAAATGGCTAGGCTTGAGCAACGGCTATAGAGAAACACGATCTTCTCTTATTGTCGCTAATCATCTCCATTGCGAAGATTATTCTAAGTTTTGGTATGATGATTATGTCTGTTTTGATTTTCGTTGTATTCATGAGTGACTAAGCTTATCTGTTAGGGTTATGGAAACCTTGTAATATACTCTGTATTGCTATGAGTTTGTGAAGTTATGATGTGTCATGCCACTTATATCATTACTCTCTTCATTTTGATTGAATTCTCATGGTTGCAAACATAGGGAATGCGCCATTATAGCATTAACTTGTTCGATAGAAAATTTATATGTTTGGAAAAGAGAGTGTGACAAGAAAATAGGGTTTCCAACCTCTATTTACACATTAATGCCCTAGCAGGATTAACTTCTTGGAGCATTCGTACCATTTGTTGTACACTTTAGGTTCGAGAGATCTAAGGTGAATAAATCCTTGATGGTTGAAAAACACTTGGATTTAGAATTAGAATACGACTCTCTATAAGTGCATGCATGTATAAACTCCGCATTACTCATAGTTAATAGAGAAGTAGAAACTACAAGGTGGACATAACCCTAACTTGTTATTCTCTGTGATCAAATCCTACTACACATATCATTCCATCATTACTTTGATAATATTATTGTGTGCCTAAACCAAACCCCACTTTACCTTGAAATTTTCGACCAACAGTCTAATAATAATCGCAACACTTAGTGACCATAGTATTCCCTGTGGGATTCAACACCCAACCCAGTTGGGTTCTATATTTGACAGCGACCGCTTGCACTTTCTAACGAGAGTTGTAATTTGGGTGTATCAACACCCCTGATACCGTGGGCTATATAGCACATCTATTTGGTCTAAAAATGGCTTGTTCGCACTGTTTCGCTAGTTTTCCCAGCCAAACGGCCTCGCCCACCCAAATGGCCTAGCCCAATGGCCCACATTCCCACGTGATCTAGCCTCCTTAGGAGCACCAGGTCTATTTTTTGCCCATTTGATGCCCATACCCTAGGCACACCTCCGAAATAGTGGGCTATAGCACACTGATTTAGCCCAAAAACGGCCAGTTCTTGCCATTTTTCCCGTTTGACTACCCAAATTGCCCTGCCCACCCCAATTTCCTACACTACCCTGCTCTCCGACCTCTTTGCGTGCACAAGGTCAATTTTTAGGCCATTTCACGCGCAGACCCCTGCCACACCTACAGAACCGTGGGCTATAGCACATTGATTTATCCAAAAAATGGTCTGTTCTTACCGTTTTGCCTGTTTGACTTCCCAAATGGGCCCGCCTACCCCAATGGCCCATATTCCCCCGCCCCTTAGCCTCCTTGGGAGCTCCAGGTTTATTTTTAGCCCATTTACACCTAGACATCAGGCACACCCCTAAATCCGTGGACTATAGCACACCGATTTAGCCCAAAAATGGCCTGTCCACGCCGTTTTGTACGTTTGGCTACCTAAATAGCCCTAATCAACCCACTGGGACACACTCTCTGCTCCCAACCTACCTAGGATCACCAAGTTGATTTTTGACCCATTACACGCCCGAACCCAGGAACACCCCTGAAACCGCGGGCTATAGCATATCGATTTGGCTAAAAAATTATCCTTTCATGTGGTTTCACACGTTTGACCACCCAAATGACTCCAAAAAACCCAATGGACCAGACTCACCCTCTTTCTAGACTCTCTGGGAGAACCAGGTCAATTTTTAGCCCATTTCACACCTAGAACCCAGGCACACCCTCGGAACCGTGAACTATAGCACACCAATTTATTTCAAAAATGGCCCATTCGTGCTATTTCGCATATTTGACAACCCAAATGGCGTCGTCCACCCCAATGGCCCACACTTCCCCTACTCCCCAACCTCCTTGGGAGAACTAGGTCCATTTTTGGACTGTTTCACGCCCGGACCCCGGGCACACCTGAGAATCGTAGGCTATAGCACACCGATTTAGCTCGAAAATAGTCCGCTCGCGCCATTTTGCCCATTTGACCATCCAAACGACCCTGCCCACCCTAATGTCTTATACTCCCCCGCTTTCCAGCCTCCCTGGGATTACCAGGTCAGTTGTTTTCCCATTTCACGCCCGAACCACTGGCACACCTCCAGAATCGTGGGCCATAGCACACTGATTTGGCCCAAAAATGATCCATTTGCATTGTTTCCTCCATATGACTACCCAAACGGCCCCGCCAACCCTAATGGCCAACACTCTCTCGCTATCCAGCCTCCCTGGGAGCACCAGGTCAATTTGCCACCCATTAAACGCCCGTATCCCGGGCAAACCCCCGAAACCGTGGGTGATAGCACACCAAGTTTAGCCTGAAAATGGACCGTTTGGGTCATTTCACCCGTTTGACCTTCAAAATGGCCCTTTCCACCTCAATAGCCCATACTCTCCTACTCCCTAGCCTTCTTATGAGCACTATATTAATTTTTGGCACACTTCATGCCTGAATCCCGGGTACATACCTGGATCCTTGGGCTATACCATACCAATTTGGCCCAAAAATAGTCTATTCAAGCCGTTTCGCCCATATGACCACCCAAAAAACCCTGACCACCCTAATGGCCCACTGTTCCACGCTCTACAACCTCCTTTTGAGCACTAGGTCAATTGTTAGCCTATTTCATGCCAAAACCCGAGCACATCTCTAGATACGTGGGCTATAGCACATTGGTTTGGCTCAAAAATGATCCCTTCATGCCGTTTTGCTTGTTTAACCATCCAAACGGCCCCGTACACACCAATGACCCACACTTCCCCGCTCCCCATCCTTCTTGGGAGTACCAAGTAGATTTTTTTCCCATTTCACGCTCGAACCCCTGGCACACCCCAAAAACCGTAGGCTATAACTCATCGATTTTTCCTGAAAATAGATTGTTCATGTTGTTTTTCCTGTTTGACCACCGAAATAGCCCTGCTCACCCCAATATCCCATAATCACCCACTCCTCAACCTCCCTAAGAGCACCAGGTCGATTTTTGGCCCATTTCACACCCTGACCCCATGCACATCCCCGAAACCATGGGCTATAACAACCGATTTAGCTTAAAAATGACCCATTTGCACCTTTTTGGTTGTTTTACCACCACAACGGCCCTTCCCAACCTAATGGCCAACACTTCTTCACTCTTATGCCTTATTAGGAGCACCAGAACAATTTTTGGCCTATTTCACGCTCGGACCCCGGCACACCCCAGAAGCACACTAATTTGGACCAAAAATGACCTATTTGACTACACAAATGGCTCTGCCCACCCTAATGGACCACACTCTCCAACTTTCCAGCCTCCTTGGGAGCACCAGGTCAATTTTTATCCCATTTCACGATCGGATCGTGAGCACACAGTGTAACCAAGGGCAATAGCACACCGATTTGGCTAGATAATGGCCCATTTGTGCCGTTTTGCCCGATTGACCACCCAAACATCCCTTACCACCCTAATAGTCCATACTCCCCTACTCCTCCACCTCTTTGGGAGCACTAGGTTGATTTTTGGCCCATTTTACTTCTGGAACCAGGTGACATCCTAGAAACTGTGGGCTATAGCACACTGATTTGGCCCGAAAATGGAACGTTTGTGCTGTTTCACCCGTTTGACAACCCAAATAGCCATGTATACAAGAATGTCCCATAATTCCCTGATCATCAGCCTCCTTAGGAATAACAGGTCAATTTTCAGCCTATTTCATACACGAACCTGGGGCACACCCCCAAAACTGTGGGCTATGGCACACTGATTATGCTTGAGAATGGCCAGTTCGTGCCGTTTTAACCATTTGACTACCCAAATGGCCCCGCCCACCCTAGTGGACCACACTTCCTTGATCCCCAGCCTCTTTGGGAGCAGTTGGTTGATTTTTGACCTATTTCACGCCCGGATCCTGGGCACACCCACGAAAACTGTGGCCTATAGCACACTAATTTGGCTATAAAATGGCCCATTCGTGTTGTTTCATCCGTTTGACTATCCAAATGGCCTCGCCTACCCCAATATGCCACACTTCCCCGCTCCTCAGCCTCTCTAGGAGCACCAGGTTGATTTTTGGCTCATTTTATGCCTGAACCCCAGGCACACCCCCAGAATCGTGGGCTATATTGCACCGATTTTGCCTGAAAAAAGCCCGTTCGCGCTGTTTTGCCTGTTTAACCACCCGAATAGCCCCACCCATCCCAATGGCCCACACTTTTCCACTCTCCAGTCTCCCTAGAATAACCTGGTCAATTTTTGGCCTGTTTCACGCCTGAACCCTGGGCACACCACTGTAATCATGGACTATAGCACACCGATTTGGCCTAAAAATAATCTGTTTGCTCCGCTTTACCTGTTTGACTATTGAAATGGCCCCGCCCACCCCAACGACCCATGCTCCGCCGCTCCCCATCCCTTGGGAGAACCATGTCAATTTTTTGCCCATTTCACACCAGGACCCCGGGAATACCCTCAGAACCGTGGGCAATAGCAAAATTGGCCTGAAAATTGCCCATTCGCGCCGTTTAGCACATTTGACTACCCAAACAGCTTCGTCCATCCCAATGGACCACACTTCCCCACTCCCCAGCCTCTCTAAGAGACTCAAGTCAATTATCAACCCATTGCATGCCTGGAAGTCAGGCACACCCCCGAAACCGTGGGCTATAGCACACAGATTTATTCCTAAAATGGTCCGTTCATGGTGTTTCGCCCGTTTGACCACAAAAATGGCCCCACCAACCCTAATGGCCCACACTCCCCGCTCCCCAGGAATACCCCAAAAATGGCCCGTTCATCCTGTTTTGCCTGTTTGACCACCCAAATGGACCTGCACACCCCAATGGACCATACTCCCTCACTTTCCAGTCTCTCTAAGAGCACCAGGTGATTTTCAACCCATTTCACACTGGAACCTGGGCATACCTTCGGAACCATGGGCTATAACACACCAATTTAGCTTGAAAATGGTCAGTTTGAGCCGTTCGCTCGTTTGACCATCCAAACGGCCTTGACCACCTCAATGGCCCCCACTCCCCTACTCCCGAACCTATTTGGGAGCACCAAGTCAATTTTTTGGCCTATATCACGAACGGACCCCTGGCATACCCTTAAAACTATCAGCTATAGCACAACGATTTGACCCAAAAATGGCTCGTTTGTACCGTTTTGCCCATTTGAACACCCAAACGGCTCCGCCCACTCCAATAGCCCATAATCCCCCACACCCCAGTCTCTCTGTAATCACCAGGTCAATTGTTGGCCCATTTCACACATTGACCCCGGGCACACCCCCGAAACCTTAGGCTAAGCAAAAGTATTTCCCCGTCTGACCACCCAAACGGCCCCTCCAACTCCCATGGTACACACTGCCCCACTCCCTGAGAGCACCAGGTTATTGGACACCGATTTGGCCCAAAAATGGCTTGTTTACACTGTGTTGCCTGTTTGACGACACAAAGGACCCTGTCACGCCAATGGCCCATACTTCCCCGCTCCTCTGCCTCCTTGGGAGCGCCCAATCAATTTTTGGCCCATTTTACACTTGTACCCTAGGCACATCCCTGTAACCATGGGCTACAACATACCGATTTAGATCGATAATAGCCTGTTCATACCGTTTTGGTCGTTTGACCACCCAAACGCCTTCGTCCACCGCAATGACCCATAGTCCCCTACAACCCAGCTTCTTTGGGAGTGCCAGGTTGATTTTTGGCCCATTTCACTCCCAAAACCCGGGTATACCCCCCGGACCATGGGCTATAGTACACCAATTTAGTAAATAAATGAATCATTCGTGTCGTTTTGCCTATTTGACTACCCAAACGACCCCTCCTACCCCTAATGTCCCATACTCTACCACTTCCCAGTCTCTCTGTGAGCACCAGGTCAATTTTTGGCAATTTCTGGCACACCCCCATAACCGGGGACTATAGCACACCGATTTGGCTCGATAATGACCCGTTCGAGCTGTTTTACCCATTTGAAAACTTAAATAGCCCCGCCCACCCCAATGGCCCATACTCTCCAATGGCCTATACTCCCCTACTCTCCAGCCTCTTTAAGAGCACCAGGTTGATTTTTTACCTATTTTACTTCTGGACCCGAGGCACAACCTAGAAACCGTGGGCTATCACACACTGATTTAGCCTGAAAATGGCCCGTTTGCACCGTTTTGCCTGTTTAAACACCCAAGTAGCCCCGACCACCCTAGTGGCCCATACTCACTCACTCCCTAACCTCCCTGGAAGCACTAGGTCGATTATCAGCCCATTACATGCCCAAACCCCGAGCACACCGCCATAATAGTCGGCTATGGCACACCGATTCTACTCGAGAATGGGTCGTTCGTGCTGTTTTGACTATTTGACCACCCAAATAGCTCTGCCAACTCTAGTGGCCCACACTTCCCCGATCCCCATCCTCCCTGGGCACACCAGGTTGATTTTCTCCCCATTTTACGACAGGACCTCGAGCACACACCTGAAACCATAAGCTATTCTACACTGATTTTTCTCAAAAATAGCCCATTCTCGCTGTTTCGCCTGTTTGACCATAAAAATAGCCCCAACAACCCTAATGGCCCACACTCCCCCGCTTCCCAGGAATACCACAAAATGGCCCATTCGTCCTGTTTTGCCCGTTTGACCACCCAAATGGACCCGTACACCCCAATGGACCATACTCCCTCACTCTCCAGTCTCTCTAAGAGAACCAGGTGATTTTCAACCCATTTTACACTGGAACCTGGGCATACCCTTGGAACCGTGGGCTATAGCACACCGATTTAGCTTGAAAATGGCCAGTTTGAGCTGTTTCCTCGTTTGACCATCCAAACGGCCTTGACCACCTCAATGGCCCACACTCCCCCGCTCCCCAACCTATTTGGGAGCACCAAGTCAATTTTTGGCCTATATCACGCTCGGACCCCTGGCATACCCTTAAAACTATCAGCTATAGCATAACGATTTGACCCAAAAATTGCTTGCTTGTACCGTTTTGCCCATTTGAACACCTAAACGGCCCCGCCCACCCAAATAGCCCATAATCCCCCCCACCCCAGCCTCTCTGTAATCACCAGGTCAATTGTTGTCCCATTTCACACATTGACTCCAGGCACACCCCTGAAACCTTAGGCTATAGCAAAAGTATTTGCCCGTCTGACAACCAAAACGGCCCTTCCAACCCCCATGGTACACACTCCCTCACTCCCTGTTTCCCTGAGAGCACCAGGTTAATTTTTGTTCTATTTAACACCCGGAACTTGGGCACAACCTCAGAACTGTAGGTTAATGCACACCGATTTGGCCCAAAAATGGTTCGTTCGCACCGTGTTGCCTGTTTGACGACACAAACGACCCTGCCATGCCAATGGCCCATACTTCCTCTTTCCCCTGCCTCCTTGGGAGCACCCA
Source organism: Capsicum baccatum var. pendulum (assembly GCA_030864225.1). Lineage (NCBI taxonomy): Eukaryota > Viridiplantae > Streptophyta > Magnoliopsida > Solanales > Solanaceae > Capsicum > Capsicum baccatum. Next base: position 81,393,644 of record CM061550.1, read on the forward strand.
ATCAATTTTTGGCCCATTTTACATGTGTACCCTAGGTACATCCCTGTAACCATGGGCTACAGCACACCGATTTAGCTCGATAATGGCCTGTTCCTACCATTTTGCTCGTTTGACCACCCAAATGCCTTCACCCACCCCAATGGCCCATACTCCCCTACTCCCAAGATTCTTTGGGAGTACCAAGTTGAAATTTGGCCTATTTTACTCCCAAAACCTGGGTACACGCCTCGGACCGTGGGCTATAGTACACTGATTTAGTAAATAAATGAATCATTCGTGCCGTTTTTCCCATTTGACTACTTAAATGACCCATCCTACCCCCAATATCCCATACTCTCCCACTCCATAGTCTCTCTGTGAGCACCAGGTTAATTTCTGATGCCAGATTGGCGAGGGAATACGCCTCTGATTCTTTTGCCTTTCTCGGCTTTTCTTGTAGGTCTGACTTTGGCTTTTGGCCTATTTCACTCTCGAAACTCTGGCACACCCTCGTAACCGGGGACTATAGCACACCGATTTGGCTCGATAATGGCTCGTTCGAGCTGTTTTACCCATTTGAAAACTTAAATAGCCCCGCTCACCCCAATGGCCCATACTCCCCTACTCTTCAGCCTCTCTAGGAGCACCAGGTTGATTTTTAGCCTATTTTACTCTTGGACCCTGGGCTACAACATACCGATTTAGCTTGAAAATGGCCCATTTGCACTGTTTTGCCTGTTTAAACACCCAAGAGGCCCCGACCACCCTAATGGCCCATACGCCCCCGCTCTCCAACCTTCCTGGGAGTACTAGGTTGATTTTCATCCCATTTTATGCTCGAACCCCGAGCACAGCGCCATAATAGTCAGCTATGGCACACCAGTTCTACTCGAGAATAGGCCGTTCATGTTGTTTTGACTATTTGACCACCCAAATGGCCTCGCCAAATCCAGTGGCCAACACTTCCCCGATCCCCAGCCTCCCTGGGTGCACCAAGTTGATTTTCTCCCCATTTCACGACAGGACCTCGAGCATACCCCTGAAACCATAAGCTATTCCACATCGATTTTTCTGAAAAATAGCACATTCTCACTATTTTGCCTATTTAACCACCCAAATAACCCTGCTTACCCCAATGTACCAAACTCCTCTGCTCCCCAGCCTCCCTAGAAGCACTTAGTTGATTCGGCTGTTTAAACACCCAAGCGACCCCGCCTACCCCAATGGCCCATACTCCTCCGCTCCCCAACCTTCCTGGGAGCACTAGGTCAATTTTCAACCCATTTCATGCTCGAACCCCGAGCACACTCCCATAATAGTGGGCTATGGCATACCTATTCTGCTCGAGAATGGTTCGTTCATGTTATTTTGACTATTTGACCACCCAAATGGCCCCGCCAACTCCAGTGGCCCACACTTCCTCAATCACCAGCCTCCCTGGGTGCACCAGGTTGATTTTTTCCCCATTTCAAGATAGGACCTCGAGCACACCCCTAGAACAATAAGTTATTCTACATCAATTTTTTCCAAAAATGGCCCGTTCTCGCTGTTTCACCCGTTTAACCACCCAAACGACCCTGCTTACCCCTATGGCCCAAATATCCCCGCTCCCCAACCTCCCTGCAAGCACCTAGTTGATATTTGGCCCATTTCATGCCTGGACTCCTGGCACACCCCAAAAATTGTGGGCTTTATAGCACACCTACTTGGCCCAAAAATGGCCCGTTCGCACTATTTTGCCCGTTTGACTAACAAAAAAGCCCTGCCCACCCCAATGGCCCACATTCCCCAATGCCCCAGATCCCTAGGAGTACTAGGCCAATTTTTGGCCCATTTCACCTCCAGACCCCGAGCACACCTCCAGAACCATGGGTTGTAGCCTACTAATTTGGCTCGAAAAGGGCTCGTTTGTGCCATTTTTCCTATTTTACTACCCAAAGCCCACCCTAATAGCCCACACTCCCCTACTTCGCAGCCTACCTAGGAGCAACATGTAGAATTTTTGACCATTTTATGCCTAGACCTCGGACATGCTCCAGAAATCGTAGGATATAGCACACCGATTTGGCTCAAAAAATGGCCCGTTTGTGCCATTTTGCCTATTTGACTACGCAAATGGCCTCTCCCACACTTCCTCTCTCCCCAGATTCCTTGGGAGAACTAGGTTAATTTTTATCCTGTTTCATGCTTAGACCCCAGACACACCCCTCGATCGTGGGCTATAACACACCGATTTAGCCTGAAAATGGCCCATTCGGACCTTTTTTCCTATTTTACTACCCATACAACCCCTCCCACTGCAATTACCCACACTCCCTCTTTACCCAGCTTCTCTTGCATCATCAGGTCGATTTTCGGCCTATTTCACATCGGAACCTCGAGCTCACCCCCAGAACCATGGGTTATAGCACATCGATTTGGCTCGAAAATGGGTCATTTGTGCCGTTATGCCCTGTTGACCACCCAAACAATGCTTCGCTTGCTAGTCTCTGTAGGAGCACCAGGTCAATTTATGGCCCCTTTACCACTTGAACCCCGAGCACAACCTTAGAACAGTAGGGTATAGCACACCAATTTGTCTGAAAATAGCCCATTCGCGTCGTTTTGTCTGTTTGACCACTCTAATATCCCATACTCTCCTGCTCCACAGCCACCCTAGGAGCATCAGGTTCATTTTTGGTCCATTTCACGCCTGGACCTCGGGCACACCCCCAAAATCGTGAAAATAGCTTGTTCGCACCATTTTGCCCGTCTAACCACCCAAATGTCCCTTCCCACCCTAATTTTCCTTGCTACCTCACTCTCCAACCTCCTTGGGAGCACCAGGTTAATTTTTAGCCCGTTTTACGCCCGGACCCCGGGCACACCCCCAGAAACGTTGTCAGTATAGCACACCTATTTGGCCCCAAAAATGGCCCATTTGCATTGTTTCGCCCGTTTGACCACCCAAAAGGTCCTGCCTACATCAATTGCACACATTCCCCGAAACTCGACCACACACTCGGAAAGGACCATGTCAAATTTTAGGCTATTTCACGACCAAAACCTGACCACACACTCGGAACCGTAGGCTATAGCACACCGATTTGCCTAAAAATAACCTATTTGCGCCGTTCCATCCATTTAGCTACCCAAATGGCCCCACCTACCCCAATGGCCTACACTCGCCTACTTTACAGCTTCCCTGGAAGCTCTAGGTCAATTTTTGGCCCATTTTAAGCCTGGACCACGGGCAAACCCCCTGAACCGTGGGCTATAGCACACTAATTTGGTTCGAAAATGGTACGTCTGCATTATTTCACCAATTTGACTACCCAAACGGCCCCACTCACCCCAATGGCTCACACTCCCTTGCTCCCCAGCTTACCTAGGAGCACCAGGTCAATTTTTGACCCGTTTCACGCTCGAACCACGAGCCCACCCCAAAATTGTGGGCACTAGCACATCGATTTGGCCCGAAAATTGCTCGTTCGTGTTGTTTCTCTTGTTTACCAACCCAAACGACCCAAACCACCCCATTGGCCCATACTTTCCCGCTCCCCAATCTCCCTGGGAGTACCAGGTCGATTTTCGACCTATTTCACACCCAGAACCTAGGATTACTCCCGGGACCATGAACTATAGCATATCGATTTGGTTTGAAAATAGATCGTTCATGCCATTTCGCCCATTTGACAACCTAAATGGCCCACACTTTCCCGCTCCCCCATTTCCATGAGAGCACTAGATCGATTTTAGCCCTTTCACGCCTGGATCCCTAGCACATCCCCAGAACCGTGGCCTATCGTACATCTATTTAGCCCAAAAATGGTTGGTTTGCGCTATTTCATGCATTTAACCACCTAAACGGCCCCACACACCCCAATGGCCCATACTCCCTCGATATCCATTCTCTCTAGGAGCTCCAAGTTGGTTTTTGTCCTAGTTCACTCCCGGACCACTGGCACATCTCTGGAACCATTGGCTATAGTACACCGATTTAGCCCGAAAATGGCCCGTTTGCGCCGTTTCGCTTGTTTGACTATACAAATGGACCTGCCAACTTCAATCGCCCATACTATCCCACTATATAGCCTCTTTGGGAGCAACAGGTTAATTTTTAGCCTATTTTATGCCCGAACCCCGGGCAGACCCCCCAGAACTGTGGGCTACAGAACTCTAATTTGGCTAAAAAATGGCCCGTTCGCACCATTTCGCCCGTTAGACCACCCAAATGGTCTCGCCTACCCCAATGGCCCCAACTCCACTACTTTCATCTTCCATGGGAGTATCATGTCAAATTTTCGCACACTTCATGCCCGAACACTAGGTACACCCCGGGACCGTGGGCTATAGTACACCGACTTGGCCTAAAAATGGCCCATTCACACCGTTTCACCTGTTTGACCACCCAAATGGCCCTGCCCACCCAAATGGCACACACTCCTTTGCTATTCATCTCCCCTAGGAGCATCATGTTGATTTTTAGCCCATTTCACGCCAGGACTCCAGGCACACCCTCGAAATCGTAGGCTAGAGCAAAACTCTTTGGCCCAAAAATAGCCTATTCAAGCTGTTTTGCTTGTTCGACCGCCCAAATAACCCCGCCTACCCTAATTGTCCACACTTACTCTTTTCCCAGCCTCCCTGGGAGCACCAGGTTGATTTTTATCCCTTTTAACGCCCAGACCCATGGCACACCTACTAAACCGTGTGCTATAGCGCACCGATTTGGCCCCAAAAATAGTCTATTTATACCGTTTCACCCGTTCTACAACCCAAACGGCCCCGCCAACCCTAATGGCCAATAATCAGCCACTCTTCAGCCTCCCTAGGAGCATCAAGTTGAATTTTGTTCCAATTCATGCCCAAACTCGGGGCTCCCCCCAAAACCGTAGGCATAACATACCGATTTAACCCGAAAATGTCCCATTCATGTCGTTTCACTTGTTTGACCACCCAAATAGCCCCACCCATATAAATTGCCCATAATCCTCTATTTTCCAGCTGTCTGGAAGCACCAGGTCAATTTTTAACCCATTTTATGCTCAAACAATGAAACCGTGGGCTATAGCACACTGATTTGACATGAAAATAGTCCGTTCGAGCTATTTTACTTGTTTGACAAGTCAAATGGCCCCGTACACTCTAATGGATCATACTCCATTGTTCCTCAGCCTCCCTGGGAGAAAAAGGTTGATTTTATCCCATTTCACGCTCGGACCCCGAACACACCCCTGAAATCGTGGGCTATAGCATAACGATTCAGCTCGAAAAAGGCCCGTTCGCATTGTTTCACTCGTTTGACCACCCAAATATCCTAGCTTACTTAATGTCCCACACTTCCTCACCCCTCAACATCCTTGGGAGAATTAGGTCGATTTTAGCACATTTCATGCTCGAACCCTGAGCACACCCCCAAAACCGTGGGCTATAGCATACTGAATAGGCTTGAAAATGGTTCGTTCACACCATTTTGCTTGTTTGACCACCTTAATGTTCCCGTCTATCCTAATGGACGAAAATCCCCATTTCCCCAGTCTCCCTAGGAGCACCAGGTTGATTTTTGCCCCATTACACACTCAAACCCCGAGCAAACCCCCGAAACCATGGGCTATAGCACATTAATTTGGCTCGAAAATTACCCATTTGTGCCATTTCATTCATTTAACTACTCAAACAACCCCACCAACCCAATGGCCTATTCTCCCATGCTCATCAGTCTCAATGGGAGCACCAAGTTAATTTATGACCCATTTCACACCCAGACCCCGAGCACCCCCCCAGAACAGTGGCTATAACAACTGATTTAGCTCGAAAATAACCCATTCACGTCGTTTCGCTCGTTTGACTAACCAAATGTCCACGCCCACCTTATTGGAACACACTCCTCTATTTCTTACCCTCCCTGGGAATACTAGGTAAATTTTTGGCTCATTTCACACCCGAACCCCAGGATCACCCTCGAAATAGTGGGCTATAGCACACTATTTTGGGCCCAAAATGGCTTATTCACATCGTTTCACCCATTTGACTACCCTGATGGCCCCACCCACGCAAATGGCCCATACTACCATCCATTCAAATGGTCCATACTCCCACGCTTCAAAGCTTTCTTGGGAACACCAAGTTAATTTTCGATCCATTTTACGCCCGGACCCCGAGCGCACCCCCAAAACTGTGGGTTATAGCACACCGATTTGATCCAAAAATGGTCTGTTTGAGCCATTTTGCTCGTTTCACCACCCAAATGGGCCATACTCCCCACTTCCCAACCTTCCTAAAAGCACTAGGTTAATTTTTGACCCATTTCATGCACGGACTTTGGGTATACCTCTGGAGCTCTGGCTATAGCACACCGATTTGGCTCAAAAATAGCCCGTTCACGCTAATTTTCCCTTTTGACCAACCACACAGTCCCGTCCACCCCAATGGCCCATACTCTTTCGCTCTCCAACCTCCCTAGGAGCACCAGGTTAATTTTTTGCCCATTTCATACTATAACTTGGGCACACCCCAGAACTGTGGGCTATAGTACACCGATTTGGATTAAAAAAATAGCCCATTCATGGTATTTCGGCTATTTGACCTCCCAAATGGCCCTGCCCACCCCAATGGCCCACACTGTCCCACTTCTTAGCCTCTCTGGGACAACTTGGTAGATTTTTGACCCATTTAACACTCGAACCCCGCACACACGCCCAGAACAATGGGCTATAACCCACCGATTTGACCCGAAATAGGTCCGTTTGCTCTATTTTGCTTGTTTGACACCCAAACGGCCCCGCCCACTCTAATGGCCCATACTCTACCGCTCCCTAGACTCTATGGGAGCACCAAGTCGATTTATGACCTATTTTATGCCCGGACACTAGGCACACCCCTGGAATAGTGGGCTATAGCAAACTGATTTGGCTTGAAAATGGCCCGTTCATGCCGTTTAGCCCATTTGACAACCCAAACAGCCCAGCCCACCCCTACTTCCCATCCTCCCTGGGAACACTAGGTCAATTTTTGGCCCATTTCACGACCTGATCCAGGGCACACCCCTAGAACCGTGGGCTATAGCATATTAAATTGGACTGAAAATGGCTTGTTCGTGCCATTTCGCTCGTCTGAACACCCAAATGTCTCTACCCACCCTAATGTCCCACACTCCCTGCTCCCCATCCTACCTGGGAGCACCAGGTCAATTTTTGACCTATTTCACGCCCGAATCCCGGGCACACTCCTGAAACTGTGGGCTATAGCTAGGGGTGTACAAACCAAACCGAGAAAAAAACTAGCTTATGGTTTGGTTTGGTTGGTTTTGGCGTTAGAAAATAAAAATCGACCATTCTTGGTTTGGTTTGGTGTTAACAAAAAAAAAGTCAAACTGACATAATATATATATATATATATATATATATATATATAGTGTCAACTTTTATACAAAAAATATTAATTATAATCTACCTTTTAAATACCTTTTCAATTAGTTTTATTAATTTTCAATATTTAGAAAATAGATGTAGATATATATTCAGATTTGGGTCTTTAAGTTGTAATATTTATCCATTAATTATTAATTAAATGATTCAAAATCCAATATAAACTTAAAACCTAAACTTTTTACTCCTCATCTTACTTTTTAGTTTCAATAGAGTTTTCGGCTCCTCATTTTTTCATAATTGTGGTTTTCATTAGCACATGAGTGAAAACATATTTGATCTAGTCTTTAATCTCAATATAATTGAAAAAACTAAAGATTATAAAATAAAACAAAAAAAAATGAAAGAACAAACTAAACCCTAAACCGACAAAACCAAATTTATGTTGGTTTGATTTGGTTTATAGTTTTAATAAACTAACATGATTGGTTTAATTTTTTTTAATAAAAAACCAACCCGACCTATGTACACCCCTAGCTTTAGCTAAAGGTGTCAAATGGGCCGGTTTGATCCGGCTCGACCAGACCCATTTAGGAACACGGCCCAATCAGCCTCGAGCTGTAGGGTTTCGAGTCCCGATCTCGGCGAATTTTTTTGGGCCCGATTAACACGGGTCAGACCAAAATCGATCTTGGCCCATCGGTTAACCGGCCCGACTCGGTTATATTTTTTTTTTAAATCCAGAATTTGACCGTTAGGCCAAAGTAGCCATTGGGCCCAACGACTATATGGCCGTTTAGACCCAAAATGGTTATTTTGGACTTTTTTATTAAAAGACAAATTAACTTAAAATATTTTTTAAAATCCAAAATAAATCCTTTAAATACCCTACACTTTCAAATCTTTTTTCACACAATTTTCATTCTCTCAAATCTCAATTCTCAAATATTCTATATATCTCCTAAAGTTCTTAATTTAATTTTTTAATTTCGCGATAACAAAGTACGAGTAAAGTTTCTAAAGTCACAACTTTTGAATACTTTCAAAATTTGGTATTGTCGTTTCATCTCTTACTTTTAATTTTTAATTACAGTATTAATTATTGAATATTTAATTTTATTATTTTCTGTATTTTGAATTTTTTTAGTTTGATTTATAATTTTATATTATGGATAAATTAAGAAACCTTACCAGGAAAAGTGTAAAAAAGTTTTGTCCTGACAGTGGTAGTGGGTAGTTCAAGTAGTAGATATACCCGTGTATCTCCGGTACCGCTTAGTCAACCTTTTGAGGAAGAAGTAGATGTAGGTGCTTACAATATGAATTATTTAGAAGCTTAGAAAAATTATGGTATAGAAGAAGAAAATGAAGTAGATGCGGTTAATTTAGAAGAAGGTGATGAAAATATTGGTGAGACACCCGCAGTAGAAAATGCTAATGTTAGATATGAATCGGTTAATCGCCCTCACCATCCTCCCCATGCCCCAAGGGTTCGTAGAACTACTAGTATTGAATGACAATTTTTTACATGTATAGAAGGAGAGACTAATGTGTGATGCAGTATTTGTCAACAAGTATATGGGCATAAAAGAGGAGGGAATCAAAGAGGTATTGTTACGTTAATGAGACATATAAATGATAATCACGAAAGAGAGTTATTTATTGCACGAGGGAATGAGGCTGTTGGTGGGCCAACTCAAACTAGAATGGATCCAGCAACCGGTCAGGTAATTAAGAATTATAATAAATTGAGGGATCAGGAACAAATAGCAAAAATGATAGTTGTGGGTTGTTTGCCTTTCAGTTTACCTTCTTCAGATGCTTTTATTCATTATATTCAAGCAATTTATAATCGTATATTTAATGGAATTCCTTGAAGTACTTGTCGGACTGATATTTTTAGACTTCATTCTCTATATATTTTTTATTTATCTTCATTGTTAAAAACTATTCAATGTAGAATGACTCTAACTTCTGATCTTGGTCATGCTGTTAATAAAAATGATTATTTAACCATTACTTATCACTGGATAGATAGTAATTTTGTTATGTAAAAACATATTCTAGATTTTTTGTATGATGAAGATCGTAGACATACTGGAGAATTTATTGCTGATTCGATTAGTAAAGTTGCTGAATTTTATGGTATTAAAAAAAAGTCTTATGTATTGCTTTTGATAATGCTTCTAACAACAAGACTGCTATTACAAAGTTAAAAGATAGTCTCTCTCCACCGTTGCCTGAAATATTTTATGTTAAGTGTGCTTGTCATATATATAATTTAATTGTAAGAGATGGCCTTGAATTTTTTGATCTTCATATTGAAAAAATTCGGCTTACTGTTGGCTTTATTCAAGGAAATAATCGAAGAAAAAGAATTAGAGAATTTACAGTTAAATGTGAACAAAATGAACTTAGACCGATATTGATGCCTGAAGAACGTAATACTAGATGGAATGCTACGTATGATTATTTAAAAACATGTTATTCCTATAGAGTTCCTATTACACTAACTTTTAACCAACATTGTGGTTCATTTGTTGATTCGGCTGAATGTATGCTACATGATTCTGATTGGGCTGTAACTGATGATCTTGTTAACTTTTTGAAAAAAAAATTATATAGCTACGGTTGAATTTTTTGGTGTTTATTAACCTACTATTTGTAATATTTTTGCATATATAGCCAATATTTCTGGCTTTTCTCAAAGAATATAAGAATAAAGAAGGTTACAAATAAGCTGTTGGTGTTATGTTTGCTAAATATAAAAAATATTTTTTTACAATTCCCCCTATTTACTTGGTTGATGCTATACTAAATCCATATATGAAATACTACTATGTGCCACTTTAGCACTCTTATTTATTCTAACTTAGAGATAAATACTAACAATGATTCTGATGATGAAGAACAAGAACAACCAGATTTGTATACGGCTATGAGTGATGCAAACATTTACATTGATATATGATATAACCATTATGCTGATTTACTTGAATTAGCTATATCGACAAATATCACTCCAATTGTCGATCCTCATCCTCCCGAGGAGCCATCATCTTCAAAAAGGCCAGCACATAGTGGGTTTTCTGATTACTTTTATGATTTAAATGTTTGGAATAGTTTTGAGGAGGGAACTTACACAACAACTTCTTAGGAAGAGCTTAAGTATTATCCTCGAACGCCGATAGAGGATCGTAGACGACAGATCAATGCATTGAATTGGTGGAAGAATAATAAAACATAATATCCTGTGCTTTCAAAATTAGCTAGAGATATATTGAATGTTTCAGTGTCAACCGTTGCATCAGAGAGCGCTTTTAGTCAGGGACGACAACAGCTTGGAGACAACCTACATTCATTGGGAAGCAATGCTATGAATGTTCTAGTTTGCCTTAGAGATTGGATTAGAGCGGAACAAAGAAATCAAGAAATGGAGGTGGAGCCGAAAGACAAATAGAATCTTGAAGAAATTATGACTTCAAAGGAGAACTCGGCACAATTATGTCCAATGCATGGTTTTGCCCCCATTGATTTTGACTATCCTATGCAAGTTCTTGTTAATGTTAACATGGATGAGTTGGAAAAAATGATGAAAACTTTGTAGAGTTTTCATTCATGTACATTATAAATTTTGAATCATTTTGCAATCGATAAAATATAACATTCATTCACTCCTTATTTTATAATTTTTTCCATTTAATGATTTAAATTGAATTTTTAGTTTAAATTAAATACTTAGTTTTAATATATTACTAATTTACTATCAATCTTTAAACTATGTAATAGACAATTAAAATTTAAACATAACAAACATATAAGCATATATACACATAATGAAAAAATAAATTTCTTTTAAGTTCAAAACCTCAAGTATTATTAATTAATTATATTAAGTTGCATAAATTTTAACGTAGTACATATATTGAATGGCATATATATATATATATATATATATATATATTTCTATAGACTCTAAAGTAGTATATATTTAACATAGACATGTGTATATGTTTTATAAAGTAGTATATAACTATATATAGTGTGTGTGTGTATATATTGTAGTATTTTTTTATTTAAAATGGTACATATATTGAACAATATGTATAGATGTGTATATATTTTCTATAAAATCTAAAGTAGTATATATTTAACATATACATGTGTATATATTTTATAAAGTAGTATATAACTCTATATATAGTGTGTGTGTATATTGTAGTATATATTTTATTTAACGTAGAACATATATTGAATGGTACATATATATGTGTATATATTTTCTATACACTCTAAAATAGTATGTATTTAACGTATACATGTGTATATGTTTTATAAATTAGTATATATATTGTAGTAGATGTTTTATTTAAAGTAGTATATTTATATTAACTAACGTATAGTCGTGTACATGATTACATTGTAATTGTGTTTATGTGTATATGATTTTTAAATTCTAATATAGTATATAATGTATATATATATATATATATACTGTATATATATATTGTTTAACATATTTAAAATGTATTTAAGTGGGTATATATAGTGTATATTGGAGAAAAAACTTTTAATTTTTTTTTTTGGTTTTGACCGGGTGGGACCGGGTTAGGTGTATGGGCCGGTCTCGAGTTGTTTTTTGAAAATTTACTATTGGGCCCAAAACTGGATCGGACCATTGAACCAGGTCCGGAACTAAACCGGCCCACAACCCATTCAAAAGTGACAGGACGGTTCCGGGTTGACCCGGTCTGGCCCCGTTAACTGGCTTAGCTATAGCACATCAATTTGGCTCGAAAATGTCCTGTTCGTGCCATTTCGCCCTTTTGACCACCCAAATGACCCCGCAATCCCCAATGGACCACACTCCCCCGCTCCCCAATCTCACTAAGAACATCAGGTCAATTTTTGAACAATTTCATGCCTAGACCCCGGTCACAACCCTGAAACGTCGACTATAGAACACCAAATTCGCTAAAGAATAGCCCATTCGCGCCTTTTCATCCGTTTGACCACCCAAACGGCCCCACCAACCCTAATGGCCCACACTCTCCCTCTTCCCAACTTCTCTGGAAGCACCAGGTCGATTTTTGGCCTATTTTACGCTCAAAACTTTGGCACACCCCAGGAACCATGGGCTAAGCACACTAGTTTGGCCCGAAAATGGTCCATTTGCCTAGTTTCACCCGTTTGACCACCCCAATAGCCCATACCACCCAAGTGACTCACACTCCCCCGCTCCTCATCCTCCTTGGGAGCACCAGGTCAATTTTTTGCCAATTTCACGTTCGGACCGCGAGTACAACTTCATAACTGTGGCCTATAGCAAACTGATTTGGCCAGAAAATAGTCCGTTAGCGCCGTTTCGTCCGTTTAACTACCCAAAAAGCCCCTCCCACCCCAATGGCCCACACTATTCGGCTCCTTAGCCTACCTGGGAGGATCGGGTTGAGTTTTTTCCCATTTCACGCCCGAACCCCAAGCACACCCCTGGAACCGTAGGCTATAGCACATTGTTGGCCCAAAAATGGTCCGTTCATGTGGTTTCAACCGTATGACCACCCAAACAGCCCTGCCCACCCTAATAGACAACACTATTCCATTCCCGTGCCTCACAGGGAGTACCAGGTCAATTTTTGGCCTATTTCATGCCTGAACCCCGGGCACACCACGAGAACCGTGGGCTCTAGCTCTCCGATTTGGCCCCAAAAGGCTCGTTCACGCTATTTACACCGTTTGACTACCCAAATGGCCCCGTCCACCCCAATTTTCAACACTCCCTCGCTCCCCAGCCTCCTAGGGAGCACCAGGTTGGTTTTTGTCCCGTTTCACATGCAAACCCCGGGAACACCTCGAGATCGTGGGCTAATAGCATACGATTTCACCCAAAAATGGCCCGTTCACACTGTTTCACTTATTTGACCACCCAAAAGGCCCCGCCCACCATAATGACCCATATAACCCCATACCCCAGCCTCCTTAGGGGCACTAGGTCGATTTTTAGCCTATTTCATGCCCAGGCGCACCTCCGAAAACGTGCGCTATAGCACAACGATTTTGCCCAAAATGACCCATTCGTCCTATTTTTCCCATTTGACTCCCCAAACGGCCCTACCCACCCCAATGGCCCATACTTCAGCCTCTCTGGGAGTACAAAGTCAATTTTGGGCAATTTCATGCCTGGACCTCGGGCACACCCCTAGAACCTTTACCTATAGCACACCGATTTGCCCTAAAATGGCCCGTTCACTTCGTTTTGCCTATTAAACCACCTAAGCAGCCCCGCCCAGCCCAATATCCCATACTCCCCAGCCTCTTTGGGAGCACCAGGTTGATTTTTGACCCATTTCATGCCCAAACCCAGGGCATACCCTGGAACCGTGGGCTATAGCACACCGATTTGGCCTGAAAATGGCCTGTTTACGCTGGTTCACCCGTTAGACCACCCAAATGTCACCTCCCACCCTAATAGCCCACACTGTCCCACCTTCCAACCTCCTTAGGAGCACCAGGTCGATTTTCAGCCTATTTTATACTCGAACCCCGGGGACACCCTCGAAATTGTGGGCTATAGCACACGGATTTGGCCCGCAAACGGCTGGTTTATGCCATTTTGCCCGTTTGACCAACCAAACGGCCCCGCCCACCCCAATGGCCAACACTCCCCTACTCCTCGCTTTCCAAAGAGCACCAGGTTAATTTTTGGCCTATTTCACGCCCAAACCCCAAGGATATCCCAGGAATCATAGGTTATAACACACCGATTTGCCTAAAAAATGGCTCGTTTACATTGTTTCGCCTATTTCCCTACCCCAATAGTCTATATTTCCTTCTTCGCCAGCCTCCCTAAGAGAACCATATGGCCCGTTCGCACTGTTTCGCCCGTTCGACCACCCAAAAGGCCCCGCCTACCCTAATTTCCTACATTCCCTTTGCTTCAGCCTCCCTAGTAGCACCGGGTCGATTTTTGGCCTATTTCACGCTCGGACCCCTGGCACACCTCCAAAACCATGGGCTATAGCAAACTGATTTGGATAAAAAATGGCTTGTTCATTCTATTTTTCCTGTTTGACTACCCAAATGGCCTTGCCTACCCTAATGGCTCAATATCCCCTGCTCACCAGCCCCTCTGGATCACCAAGTCAAATTTTGGGCCATTTCATGCCTAGACTCCGGCCACAATCCCAAAACCGCTAGTTATAGCACACCGATTTGCCCCAGAAATAACTTGTTTGCACCGTTTTGCCCGTTTGACTACCCAAATGGCCTCACCTACCCCCAATGGCACACACTCGCTCGCTCCCCAACTTTCCTGGGAGATCTAGGTAGAATTTTAGCCCATTTCACACCTGGACCCCGGGTACAGCCACAGAACCGTGGGCTATAGCACACCGATTTGGACCGAAAATGGTATGTCTGCATCGTTTTGCCCGTTTAACTACCCAAACGGCCCCACTCACTTCAATGGCCCACACTCCCTCGCTCTCCAGCCTACTTAGGAGCACCAGGTCAATATTTGACCCATTTTACGCTCAATTGTCCGTTCGCGCCTTATCGCCCATTTGACTACCCAAACACCCCCGACCACCCCAATAGCCCACACTCTCCCACTCCCCAGCCTTCCAGGGAGCACCAGGTCAATTTTCATCCTATTTTACATCCAAACCCTAGGCACACCCTTTGAACCATGGATTATAACACATTAATTTAGTTCGAAAATGGCCCGTTCGAGCTATTTCGCATATGAAAACCCAAATGGCCCCGCCCACCCCAATGGACTACACTCCCCCGCTCCCCCGCTCCCCGGCTTCCCCGGGAACACTTGGTAGATTTTTGGTCCATTTCTCACCCAGATCCCGCGCACAAACCTGGAACCATGGGCAATACCACGCTGATTTTACATAAAATAGGTCCGTTCATGCTATTTCACCCGCTTGACCACCCAAACGGCCTCACCTTCCCCAATGGCTCATACTTTCCCGCTCCTTAGCCACCCTAGGAGTACCAGGTCAATTGTTACCCATTTGACGTCCGAACACCAGGCACACCCCCGAACAGTGGGCTATAGAAAACTGATTTTGCTCAAGAACGACCCATTCGCACCTTTTAACCTATTTGACCACCCAAAAAGCCTAGCCCACCCCTGATCCCCAACCTCCCTAGGAGCACCAGGTTAATTTTTGGCCCATTTTATGCCCTGACCCTGGGTACACCCCCAAAAATGTGGGCTATAACATACTAATTTGGTTCAAAAATGGCCCGTTCATGCAGTTTCTCCCGTTTGACCACCCAAACGACCCCGTCCATCTCAATGGCCCACACTCCCCCATTCCCCAGCCTACCTGGGAGTAATAGGTCGATTTTCGACCTATTTCATACTCGAACCCCAGGCAAACCCTTGGAACCGTAGGTGATAACACACTAATTTGGTTCGAATATGGTCCATTCGAGTCGTTTCACCCATTTTACTATCAAAATAGCCCAGCCCACCCCAATGGACCCAAATCTCCCACTACCTTATCTCCCTGGGATCACCAGGTTAATTGTTGACCCATTTCATGCCTATACCCCGGGCACACCCCCGGATCATGGACTATAGCACACTTCAATTTGTCCCAAAAATAGCCCATTCACCTCTTTTTGCTTGTTTGACCACCCAAATAGTGTCGCCCACACTTCCTCGCTCCCCAGCCTCTCTGGGAGCACCTGGTCAAGTTTTAGCCTATTTCATGCTCAGAACTCGGGAACACCCCCAGAACCAGAGGCTATATAGTATACTGATTTGGCCCAAATATGACCCGTTTACGTTGTTTCGCCCGTTTGACCACCCAAACGGCCATTCCCACCCCAATGACCCATACTCCCCCGCTCCCCAGCCTCCCAAGGAGAACTAGGTTGATTTTTGCCCATTTCACGCATGGATACCAAGCATAACCTTAGAACTGTGGGCTATAGCAAATTGATTTTGTCCAAAAATAGCCCGTTAGCGTCGTTTCACCCGTTTGACCACCCAATCAGCATCGCCCACCCCAATGGTCCACACTCTTTCGCTGCACAGCCTCCCTGGGAGCATCGAGATGATTTTAGATCCATTTCATGCTCGGACCCCAGGCACACCCCCAGAACCGTAGGCTATAGCACTCTAGTGTCCCTAAAATGGACATTTCGTGCTGTTTCAGCCGTTTGACCACCCAAACGGTGCCGCCCATCCTAATAGCGCACACTCTCCTATTCCCCAGCCTCACTTGGAGCACCAGGTTAATTTTTGGTCTATGTCACTCCCGAATTCGGAAACACCACCAGAAACGTGGGCTATAGCACTCCGATTTGGCCCAAAAAGACCCGTTCACGCCGTTTCCCCTGTCTGACCACCCAAATAACCTCGCCCACCCCAATTGTCTACACTTCTTTGCTCCTCGACCTCTCTGGGAGCAATAAGTTTATTTTAGGACCGTTTCACACCCGGACCCTAGGCACACCCCCGAAACCGTGGGCTATTATTTGCACACCTATTTGGCCCAGAAATAGCCTGTTCGTGCTATTTTGCCCATTTGACCACCCAAATAGCCCCGCCCACCCCAATGACACACATTCCCCCATGATGCAGCTCCCTAGGAACATTAGTTCTATTTTTGGCTTATTTCACGCCCGGACCCTCGACATACCTCCGGAACCATGGGCTATAGCACAATGATTCGGCCCAAAAATAGCTTGTTCGTGCCATTGTTTGCGTTTGACTACCCAACGGCTCTGCCCATCCCAATGGCCTATATTACCCAGATCTGTAACCTCTCTAGGAGCACCATATTGATTTTTGGGCAATTTAACGCCCGGACCTCGATACACCCCTCGAATCGTGGGCTAATAGCACACCGATTTGGCCCAAAATGGCCTTTTCGCATTATTTCACCAATTTTTTCATCCAAATGACCTCGCCTACCCCAATAGACCACACTCCCCTTCTCCCCAGCCTCTTTGGGAGCAACAGGTCAATTTTTGACCTATTTCATACCCAGACCCCGGGCACACCCCCGGAATCGTGGGTTATAGCCCAATGATTTGGCCTAAAAATGGCCTATTTGTGCCGTTTCTCCCGTATGACCATCCAAACATCCCCGCCCACCTCAACAACCCACTCTCCCCCGCTCCCAGCCTCTTTGGGAGCACCAGGTTAATTTTTGGCCCATTTCATGCCTGGACTCCGGGCACACCCCGGAACTGTGGGCTATAGGACACCGATTTAGCTAAAAAATGGCTGGTTCACGCCGTTTTTCCTATTTTACCACCCAAATAGCTCGGCCCACCCCAATGGAAAATATTACCTCGCTCCTCAGCTTTCCTGGGAGCACCAGGTCAATTTTTGATCCGTTTCATGATCGAACCTGAGCACATCCCCGGAATCGTAGGCTATACCGCACCGATTTGCCCTAAAAATGGCTCATTTACACTATTTTTCCTATTTGACTACCCAAACATCCCCACCTACCCCAATGGCCCATACTTCTCCTTTTCTCAGCCTTCCTAGGAGCACCAGGTCAAGTTTTAGCCCTTTTCACTCTTAGACCTCGGGCACACCCCTATAACCGTGGGCTAAAGATAGTTTCACCACACAAATGCCCCGCCAACCCCATAAGTCCACACTCCCTCACTCCCCAGCCTCTCTAGGATGACCAGGTTAAGTTTTGGCCTATTTCACGCCCATACCCAAGGCAAACCCCTAGAACTGTGGGCTACAGCATATCGATTTGGCTCGAAAATGGCCTGTTCGTACTATTTCACTAGTTTACACCCAAATGGACCTGCCTATCTCAATGGCCTACACTTCTCCACTCCCCAGTCTCCCTGGGAGCACTAGGTCAATTTTTGTACTATTTTACGCCCATACCCCAGACACTTCCCTGGAACCATGGGCTATAGCACACCGATTTGGCATAAAAATGGCTCGTTTGTGCCATTTTGCCTAATTAACAACCCAAATGTTCCCACCCACCCCCAATAGACCAGACTCCCCCATTAGTCTCTCTGGGAGCACTAGGATAAATTTCAACCCATTTCACACCTAGATCCCTAGCACACCTCCGGAACCATAGGCTATAACACACCTATTTGGCCCCAAAATAGCCCTTTTACGTCATTTCGCCCGTTTGACTACCTAAATGGCCCCTCCTACCCCAATGGCCAACATTACCCCGATCTGCAGCCTCCCTGGGAGCACCAAGTAAATTTTCTACCTATTTCACGCTCGAAACCTAGGCACATCCCTAAAACCGTGGGCTATAACACACTAATTTGGCCTGAAAATGGTCCGTTCGCGTTGTTTCACCCGTTTGACCACCGAAATAGCCCTGCCTACCCAAATGACCCACATTACCCTACTTCCCAGCCTCCCTGAGATAACCAGGTAAAATAATTGGCACACTTCACTCTCGTACCCTAGGCACACCCCCAAAACCATGGGCTATAGCACATCGATTTGGCCCAAAAATGGCCCGTTCACGTTGTTTTGCTTGTTGGTCCTCACAAATGATCTCTCTACCACAATCGCCTATACTTCCCCATACTAGGTTAATTTTTGGCCCATTTAATACCCATATCCCAGGAATACCCCCAAAACCGTGCACTGTAGCACATCGATTTAGCCCGATAATGATCTGTGCATGTTGTTTTGCCCGTTTGACTATCCATTCGGCCTCGCCCACCCCAAAGGCCCATAATACCCCACTCTTCAGCCTCCCTAAGAGCACCAGGCTGACTTTTGGCCCATTTTATGCTCGAACCTGAGGCACACCCCCAGAACTGTGGGCTATAACACACTGATTTATCCCGAAAAGGGCCCGTTCGTGCCATTTGGCCCATTTGACCAGCCAAATAGCCTCGCCCACCTCAATGGCCCCTAATACCCCATTCCCAAACCTTACTAGGAGCACTAGGTCAATTTTCAATCTATTTCACGATCTAAACCCAAAAGCATAGGCCATAGAACACTGATTTTTCCAAAAAATGACCCGTTCGCGTCGTTTCGCCTGTTTGACTACCCTAATAACCCCGCCCACACCAATGGCCCACACACTCTTTATATCTTGCTTCCTCGGGAGGAGCAAGTCAATTTTGGCCCATTTCATGCCCGAACACTGGGGATACCCCCAGAACCGTGGGCTATAGCACACCGATTTAGCCCAAAAGTGGCTCATTAGCGTAATTTTGCCAAATTGACCACCAAAATGGTCTCGCCCATGATAATGGACCACACTCTCTCGCTCCTCAGCCTCCCTGGGAGCACTAGGTTGATTTTTGTCCCTTTCACGTTCGAACACCTGACACACCTCCAGAACTGTCGGCTATAGCACACCAATTTGGCCAAAAATAGGCCGTTCGCACCGTTTCACCCATGTGACCACCCGAACATCCTTGCCTACCCTATTATCTAATATTTGCCCACTCCCAAGCCTCCATGGGAGCACAACTCAATTGTTTCCCCATTTCAAGCTCGAACCTCTAGCACACCCATGGAACTGTGAGCTATTGCACACCGATTTGGCCCAAAAATGGCCTATATGTGTCGTTTTGCCTATTTGAATACCCAAATATCCCTCTATCTCAATGGCCTACACTCTCCCACTCCACAGTTTCCCTAAGAGAACCAGGTCAATTTTTGGCCCATTTCACACTCGAACCTCGGGCAATCCCCTGAAACCATAGTCTATAGCACAATAATTTAGCCCAAAAATAGCTTGTTTGCGACGTTTTGCATGTTTGACCACCCAAATGGTCCCTCCCACACAAATAGCCCAGACTCTCCCACTCCCCAGCCTCCTAAGGAGCACCAGTAAATTTTTGGCCCATTTAACTCTTGGACCCCGGGTACACCCCTGGAACCGTGGGCAATAGCACACTAATTCTGCTAAAAAATGGCTCGTTCGCACTATTTTGCTCGTTTGACTATCCTAATGGCCCCGCTCATGCCAAAGGCCTACACTTACTCACTCCATAGCCTCCCTGGGAGAAACAGGTCAATGTTTAGCCCATTTCATGGCTGGACCCCGAGCACACCCCTAAAACCATGGGCTATAGGACACCAATTTGGCCTGAAAATGGTCTGTTCACGCAGTTTTGCTCGTTTGACCAGCCAAATGGCCCTTCCCACTCAGATGGTTCACACTCCCCTATTTCTCAGCCTCCCTGGGAGTACCAGGTTTATTTTCAGCATATTTCATGCTCGGACCTCGGGCATGCCCCCAGATCCATGGCTATAGCACACTGATTTGGCCCAAAAATAGCCCATTCACGTCGTTTTGCCCGTTTGACCCCCCAAACGGCCCCGTACACCCCGATGGCCCACCCTACCACACTATATAGCCTCCCACAGCCTGGGCACACCCCTAGAACAGTGGGTTATAGCACACCGATTTAGATCGAAAATGGCCTGTTCGCAATGTTTTGCCCGTTTGACCACCCAAACAACCCCTCCCACCCCAATGACCCATAATCCCCCGCTCCCCATCCTCCATTGGATTAAAATATAGATTTTCATCTTGTTTCACGCCTAGATCCAGGCACACCACCAAAATCGTGGCCTATAGCACACCATTTTGCCAAAAAATAGTCCGTTCGCACTATTTCTCCTGTTTTCCCACCCAAAAAGCTCCGCCCACCCTAATAGCCCATATTTCCCTACTCCCCAGCCTCCCTGGGAGCACCAGGTCAATTTTTGGCCTATTTCGTGCCCGACCCTCGAATATACCCCCGAAATAGTGGACTATAGCACACTGATTTGGCTAGAGAATAGCCCATTCGCGCGGTTTTTCCCATTTGACCAACAAAAAGGCCCCTCCCAGACCTGCTCCCCAGCCTTCCTGGGATCAATAGGTTTATTTTTGTCCTGTTTCATGCTCGAAAACCAAGCACACCCCTAAAACTGTGGGCTATAGCATACGATTTGGCTGAAAAGTGGTCTGTTCGCGCGATTTTACAAATTTGACCTCCCAAATGGCCCTTCTCCCTTCCCAATGGCCCACACTCTACAGCTCCCAACCTCCCTAGAGTACCATGTCAACATTAAACCCATTTCAAACCCACACCCCGGGCACACCCCTGGACCGTGGGCTATCACACACCGATTTGGCCTGAAAATATCCCATTTATGCCTTTTGGCCTATTTTACCACCTAAACGGCCCCGTCCATCCCAATGGACTACACTTCTTCATTTCTCAATGTCCTACACACCCCCAAAACCGTGGCCTATAGCACACCTATTTAGCCTGAAAATAGTCTGTTCGTGTCGTTTGGCCCGTTTGACTACCTAAATAGCCCCTACCACAATAGCCCACACTCACACGTTTCCCAGCCTCCTTGCGATCTCTAGGTTAATTTTTTGCCCATTTCACGCCCGAAACCCAGGCACACACCCAGAATCATGGAGTATAGCACGCCGATTTGGCTCAAAAATGGCCCATTCGCGCCGTTTTGCCCATTTGCCGACCCAGACAACCACGCCCACCCTAATCGCCCACACTCTCCCGCTCCCCAGTCTCTCTAAGAGAACCAAGTCAATTTTTGATCCATTTCACGCCCGGAACCCGGGTACAGCCCCAAATCGTGGGCTATAACATACCGATTTGGCTCGAAAATGGACCGTTCGCGCTGTTTCATCCGTTTGACCACCCAAACAGGACCACCAACCCTAATTTCCCACACTTTTCCACTCCCCAGCCTCCCTAGGAGACTCATGTTGATTTTTGGCCCATCTCATGCTGGACCCTGAACACTCCCCTAGAACCGTGGGTTATAGCACACTGATTTGGCTAAAAAATAGCCCGTTCGCGCCATTTTATGAATTTTAAAACCTAAACGGCCTTGCCCACATCAATGGCTCAATCTTACCTACTACCCAGCCTCCCTAGGGAGCACCTGGTTTATTTTCAGCCTATTTTACCCCCTGACCTAGGAACTCCCCCAGAACCGTGGGCTATAGCACATCGATTTGGCTAAAAAATGGCTCATTCATGCCGTTTCATCCCTTTGACAACCCAAATAGCCTCGTCAACCCTAATGGACCACACCCCCTTCTTCCCAGCCTCCGTGGGAGCACCTGGTCAATATTCAGCCCATTTCACGCTCGGACCCCTAGCACACCCCCAAAACCGTGGGCTATAGCAAATTGACTTGGCCCAAAAGTGTCCAGTTTATGCCGTTTCACCCGTTTGACCACCCAAACGGTCTCATTCACTCAATGGCCCAGAATCCTCTGCTCCCCTATTTCCCTAGGAGTACCAAGTTGATTTTCGGTCCATTTCACGCCTTGACTCCGGGAACACCCTTGGAACTATGGGATATAGCATACCGATTTGGCTCAAAAATGGCCTGTTCACGCTGTTTACCCCGTTTGACCACCCAAATGGCCTCGTCTCCCCAATGACCCCCATTCTCTCACTCTCTAACCTCCCTGGAAGCACCAGGTTAATTTTTGGCCTATTTTACAACCGGACCGCTGGCACAACCCCGTAACCATAGGCTATAGCACACCAATTAGCCTTAAAAATGGCCTGTTCATACCATTTTTCCCATTTGACAACAGAAATGGACAATCCCATCCTAACGGCCCACACTCACCCAACCTCTCTAGGAGTACCAAATCAATTTTTGGCCTATTTCACGCCTAAAACTCGAGCACAGCTCTAGAACTGTGGGCTATAGCACATTGATTTGGCATAATACGGGCTCGTTCGCGCCGTTTTGCCTGTTTGACCACCAAACCGGCCCCGCCCACCCCAATGGCACACACTTCCCTGCTCCCCAGCCTTCCTAGGAGAAACAGGTCAATTTTTGACCAGTTTTATGCACAGACCACGGGCACACCCCAGGAAACCGTGGACTATAGCACACTGATTTGGCCCAAACATAGCCCATTCTCGCCATTTCGCCCGTTTGACCACCCAAATGGCTCCTTCTACCCTAATGGTCTATACTCCCCCATTACCCACCCTTCCTGGGAGCACCAAGTTGATTTTTGGCCCATTTCACGCCCGAAGCCCGGGCACACCCCCGGAATTGTGGGCTATACAACATCGATTTGGCTAAAAAATTGCTCGTTCGTGCTATTTCGCCCGTTTGACCACTCAAACAGCCTTCCCACCCCTAATGGCCCATACTCTCTCTCTCCAAACTCTCTGGGAGAACTAAGTCAATTTACGACCCCTTTCATGCATAGATCATGGGAAAGCTCCCAAAACCGTGGGCAATAGCTCATTGATTTGGTCCGAAAATGGCCCGTTTATGCTGTTTCACCATTTTGACTACCCAAACAGCACCGTCAACCCCAATGGCCAACAGTCCCCCACTTTCCCGCCTACCTGGGAGCACCAAGTCTTGGACCCCGGGCACACCCCCAAAACCGTGGGCTATAACATACTGATTTGGTCCAAAAATTGCCCGTCCGTGCTGTTTCGCCCGTTTGACCATGCAAATTGCCCCGCCCACCCTAATGACACAAACTCCCTACTCTCCAGCTTCCCTTAGAGTACCTGGTCATTGTTTGGCCCATTTTATGCCCAGACCCCTGGCACACCCCCGGACCGTGGGCTATAACACATTGATTTGGCCTGAAAATGGTCTACTTACAACTTTTTTCCACTATGACCATCCAAACATCCCCACCCACCCCAATGCCCCACACTCTCCCACTCCTCAATCTCTCTGGGAGAACTAGGTCAATTTTAAGCCTATTTAATGCTTGAACCACGGGCACACCCGTGGAACCAAAGGCTATAGCACATCGATTTGGCTCGAAAGTGGCTTGTTTGTGCTGTTTCACCCATTTTACCACCCAAATAGCCTCTCCCACCCCAATGGCCTACGCTCTCACACCCAAACCCCGTGCACACCCCCAAAATCGTAGGCTATAGCACAACGTTGGCCAGAAAATAGCCCATTCGTGTTGTTTTGATCGTTTGACAACCCAAACAGCCTCGCTTTAATAGCCCACACCTCCCCGTTCCCCTGCCTTCCTAGGAGAACTAGTCAATTTTTGGCCCATTTCATGTTCGGACCACGGGTACACCACCAGAACCATGGGTTATAGCACACCGATTTGGCTAAAAAATAGCCCGTTCACACCGTTTCGCCTTTTTGACCACCCAAAAGGCCTCGCCTACCCCAATTGTCCAAAGTCCCTCGTTGCCCAGCCTTCCAGGGAGCACTAGGTTGATTTTTGGCCAGTTTCACACCTGGACCACGAGCATGACCCGCTCCTCAGCCTACCAATGAGCACCAGGTCAATTTTTGACCCATTTCACGCATGGACCATGGGTACACCCCCAAAATTGTGGGCAATAGCACTCTGGTTTGGCCTAAAAATTGCCCGTTTGTGCCGATTCTCTCGTTTGACCACCCAAACGACCCCGGCCACCCCATTGGCTATGACTCCCCTCTCCCCAGCCACTCTGGGAGCACCAGGTCAGTTTTTGGCTTATTTCACACCCAAAGCCTAGGTACACTCCCGGGACCATGGACTATATAGCACACCGATTTGGTTTGAAAATTTCTCATTCGTACCATTTTGCCCATTTGACAACCCAAACAACCCCATCCACCCCAATGGCCCTAACTCCCCCACCTCCCTAGGATCACCAAATCAATTTTTAGCCCTTTCACGCCCAGATCCCAGACACACCCCCAGAATAAGGGCCTATCGCACACCAATTTGGCCAAAAAATGCCCGGTTCGTATTATTTTGCTCATTTGATCCCCCAAACGGCCCCGTCGACCCCAATGGTCTATACTCCCTTACTCTTCAGACTCTCTAGGAGCTCTAAGTCATTTTTTTGCCCATTTTATGCCCAGACCACTGGCACACCTTCAGAATCATTGGCTATAGCACAACGATTTAGCCTAAAAATGGCCCGTTTGCATTGTTTCCCCCGTTTGACTATACAAACTGACCCGCCAACCCCAATGACCTACACTCTCCTTCTCTCTAACCTCCCTCGGAGCACCAGATTAATTTTTGCTCTATTTCACACCTGAACCTTGGGCACGCCCCCAGAACCGTGGGCTATAGCACACTAATTTATCTCGAAAAATGGCCCGTTTGCGCTATTTCGCCCGTTTGACCACCCAAATGGCCTCGCCTACCCCAATGTACCACACTCCCCTACTCCCTTGCCTTCTTAGGAGTACCATGTCGATTTTCAGCACACTTCATGCCCAAAACCTGGGCACACCCCCAGAACCGTGGGCTATAGCACACCAATTTGGCCTAAAAATGGCCCATTCATGCTGTTTCGCCTGTTTGACTACCCAAATAGCCCCGCCCATCCCAACGGCCCATACTCCTCCGCTCTTCAGCCTCTATAGGAGCATCAGGTTCATTTTCAGCCCATTTCACGCCCGGACACATGACACATCTCCAAAACCGTAGGCTAGAGCACGACGATTTGGCCTGAAAATGGCCCGTTCACGCTGTTTTGCTTGTTTGACCACCCAAATATCACCGCCTACCTAAATTTTCCACACTCCCTAGCATTCCTAGGAACACCTGATTAAATTTCAACCCATTTA
Organism: Capsicum baccatum var. pendulum; assembly: GCA_030864225.1. Classification (NCBI taxonomy): domain Eukaryota; kingdom Viridiplantae; phylum Streptophyta; class Magnoliopsida; order Solanales; family Solanaceae; genus Capsicum; species Capsicum baccatum. Next base: position 81,419,528 of record CM061550.1, read on the forward strand.
ATGCTCGAAATCCGGGCACAACTATGGAACCGTATGCTATAGCACAGCGATTTGGCCCAGGGCTCACCGGCAGAACCGTGGGCATAATGTATCGATTTGGCCTAAAAATGACCCATTTATGTTATTTCATTCGTTTGACCACCCAAATAGCCCTGCCCACCTAAATTGTCCACACTCCCCTATTTACCAGCCGTCTGGGACACCAGATTGATTTTAAACCCATTTTACGCCTGAACCCTGAAATTGTGGGCTATAGTACACCGATTTGGCACGAAAATAGTCTATTCGCACCGTTTTACTCATTTGACAAACCAAACGGCCTTGCTTACCCCAATGGCCCATACTACATCATTCCCCAACCTCCTTAGGAGCACAAGGTTGATTTTAGCCTATTTCACAGTCGGACCCCGAACACCCCCCCCCCCCCAAAATCATGGGCTATAGCACAATGATTTAGCCTAAAAATGGCCCGTTAGCATTGTTTTGCTCGTTTGACCATCCAAACGTCCTTGCCTACCTAATGTCCCATATTTTCTCGCTCCCCAGTATCCCTGGGGGAATTAGGCCGATTTTCAGCCCATTCATGCCCGAACCCCAGGCACACCCCCAAAACCGAAGGCGATAGCACACCAATTTAGCTTGAAAATGGCTCGTTCGCACTATTTTGCTCATTTGACCACCTTAACATCCTCGCCTACCCTAATATCCCATACTTTTCTGCTCTCCAACCTCTACGGGAGCACCAGGTCGATTTTTTTCCTATTTTATGCCTGAACCCTAAGTACACCCCCAGAACCATGGGCATAGCAGATCGATTTGGCCCAAAAATAGACCATTTGCGCCGTTTCACCCATTTGACTAGCCCCGCCCACCCCAATAGCCCATACTTCCCCGCTTATCAGCCTCAATGGGAGAACCAAATTAATTTATGACCCATTTCACGCTCGAACCCTGGGTACACCCTCGAAAAAAAGGTTATCACACACTGATTTAGCCCAAAAATAGCCCATTCACATTGTTTCACCCTCTTGACCACCCAAATGGGCTAACCCACCCCACTAGCCTACATTCCCTCGCTCGCTAGCCTCCCTAGGAACACCGGGTAAATCATTGTCCTATTTCACGCTCGGACCCCGAGGTTACTCACGGAATCGTGGGCTTAAGCATACTATTTTGGCCTCAAAATGGCTCATTTGTGTCGTTTCATCCGTTAAACTACCCTGACGTCCCCGCCCATGCAAATGGCCCATACTCTCCCACTCCAAAGCTTTCTTGGGAACACCAGGTTAATTTTTGGCCCATTTCAGCCTGGTCCCCGGGCACACCTTCGAAACTGTTAGCTATAGCACACAGATTTGGCCTAAAAATTACCTGTTTGCACCGTTTCGCTTGTTTCACCACCCAAATAGCCCACACTCCCCACTTCCCTGCCTCCCTGGGAGAACCAGGTCAATTTTCAACCCTTTTTATGAACGAACCTTAGGCACACCTCTAGAACCGTGGCTATAGCATACTGATTTGGCCTAAAAATAGCCCATTCACACCACTTTTCCTTTTTTACCAACCAAACGACCCCGTCTACCCCAAAGGACCACACTCTCTTGATCCCTAACCTCCCTAGGAGCACCAGGTTGATTTTCTGTCTATTTCACATTCGAGCTCGGGCATACCTTAGAATCGTGGGATATAGCACATCGATTTGGAATGAAAATGGCCTGTTTGTAATATTTTAGTCGTTTGACCCCCTAAACGGCCCTGCCCACACCAATGTCCCGCACTATCTTGCTTCCCAGCCTCCCTAATACTTGGTAGATTTTTGACCCATTTAACACCCGAACCCTACGCACACCCCAAAACCATGGGCTATAACCCACAGATTTAACCCAAAATAGGTCCATTCGCGCCATTTTGCTCGTTTGACCATCGAAATGGCCTCGCCCACCCCAATGGCCCATACTATACCGCTTCCAACTCTCTCTCGGTGCACCAGGTCAATTTTTGATCCATTTTACGCCCGGACTCTGGGCACACCCCTGGAACATTAGGCTATAGCAAATTGATTTGGCTCGAGAATGGCCCGTTCATTCCGTTTAGCTTGTTTAACCACCCAAACAGCCCCATCCACCCCTGATCCCCATCCTCCCTGGAGCACCAGGTCAATTTTTGTCCCATTTCACGCCCTGATCCAGGGTACACCTCCAGAACCATGGGCTATAGCACATCGAATTAGCTCGAAAATGGTTTGTTCAAGCCATTTTTCCCGTTTGAACAACCAAACGTCTCCTCCCACCCAAATGTCTCACACTCTCCACTCCCCAGACTACCTGGGAGCACCAGGTTGATTTTTGGCCCATTTCATACCCGAACTCCTGGCACACTCCTAGAACCATGGGTTATAGCTAAAGGTGTCAAATGGGTCGATTTGACCCGGTCCGACCTAGCTAATTTAGGAACCCGACCGGTCGGCCCCCGAACTGTAGGGTTTCAGGTCCCGCGCTGGGCTAATTTTTTGGGGGTCGATTAACCCGGCCCAGACCAAAATCGATCTTGGCCCGTCGATTAACCGACCTGGCCTGGCTCAATTTTATTTTTTTAAAAAAAATTTAGAATTTGACCATTGGGACAAAGTAGCCATTGGGCCCAACGGCTATATGGCCATTTGGTCCTAAAATTGGCTATTCTAGCATTTTTTATTAAAAGAAAAATAACTTAAAATAAATTTTTAAATCCAAAAAAATTTCTATAAATACCCTACACTTTCAAATCTTTTTTCACACAATTTTCATTCTCTTAAATCTCAATTCTCAAATATTCTATATATCTCCTAAAGTGCTCAATTTAATTTTTAAATTTCACGATTACAAAGTACAAGTGAAAGTTTCTAAAGTCGCAACTTTTGAATACTTTCAAAATTTGATATTATCGTTCCATCTCTTATTTTAATTTTTAATTAGTGTATTAATTGTTGAATATTTAATTTTATTATTTTTATGTATTTTGATTTTTTTTAGTTTGATTTATAATTTTATATTATGGATAAATTAAGAATCCTTACCAGTAAAAGTGTCAAAAAAGTTTGTCCCAGCAATGGTATTAGTAGTAAAAAGCGTATTAATGCGGTAAAGGTAGTTCAAGTAGTACATATATCCGTGTGCCTCCGGTACCGCTTAGTCAACCTTTTGAAGAAGAAGTAAGTGTAGGTACTCACGATATGAATTATGCAGAAGCTCAGAAAAAATACGGTATAGAAGAAGAAAATAAAGTAGATGTGGTTAATTTAGAAGAAGATGATGAAGAAGAGCTCGTAGAATAACTAGTATTGCAGGACAATTTTTTACATGTATAGAAGGAGAGACTAAGGTGTGATGCAATATTTGTCAACAAGTATATGATCATAAAAGAGGAGGCAATCAAGGGGGTACGGGTACGTTAATGAGACATATAAATAATAATCACAAAAGAGAGTTATTTATTGCACGAGGTGGTAAGGCTGTTGGTGGGCCAACTCAAACTAGAATGGACCCAGCAACCGGTTAGATAATTAAGAAGTAAAATAAATTGAGGTACCGGGAACAAATAGAAAAAATGGTAGTTGTGGGTTGTTTGTCTTTCAGTTTTCCTTCTTTGGATGCTGGTATTCATTATATTCAAGAAATTTATAATCCTATGTTTAATGGTATTCCTAGAAGTATCTGTCGGGCTGATATTTTTAGACTTTATTCACAATATGTTTTTTATTTATCTTTATTGTTAAAAAATATTCAATGTAAAATGGCTATAACTTCTAATCTTGGTCGTGTTGTTAATAAAAATAATTATTTAACCATTACTTGTCACTGGATAAATAGTAATTTTGTTATGCAAAAACATATTCTAGCTTTTTGCATGATGAAGAACGTAGACATATTGGAGAATTTATTGTTGATTCGATTAATAAAGTTGCAGAATTTTATGGTAATAAAAAAATATCTTATGCATTGCTTTTGATAATGCTTCTAACAACAAGACTGCTATTACAAAGTTAAAAGCTAGTCTCTCTCCGCCATTACCTGAAATATTTCATGTTAAGTGTGCTTGTCATATATATAATTTAATTGCAAGAGATGGTCTTGAATTTTTTTAACTTTATATTGAAAAAATCCTGCTTACTGTTGGCTTTATTCAAGAAAATAATCGAAGAAAAAAAATTAGAGAATTTAAATTTGAATGTGAACAAAATGGACTTAGACCGATATTGATGCCTAAAGAATGTGATACTAGATAGAATGCTACGTATGATTATTTAAAGACTTGTCATACCTATAGAGTTCCTATTACACTAACTTTTAACCAACATTGTGGTTCATTTGTTGATTTAGCTGAATGTATATTACATGAATCTGATTGGACTGTAATTGATGATATTGTTAAGTTTTTACAAAAATATTATATAACTACGGTTGAATTTTTTGGTGCTTATTATCCTACTGTTTGTAATATTTTAGCATATATAGCCTATATTTCTGCTTTGCTCAAAGAATATAAGAATAAAGAAGGTTACAAAGAAGCTGTTGGTGCTGTGTTTGCTAAATTTAAAAAATATTTTTTTCGATTCTCCCTATTTACTTGGTTGGTGCTATACTAAATCCATGTATGAAATATACTAATAATGTGTCACTTTAGTACTCTTATTTATTCTAACTTAGAGATAAATACTAACAATGATTCTGATGATGAAGAACAAAAACAACCAGATTGGTATACGGTTATCAGTGATGCGAACATTTACATAGATAAATTATATAACCATTATGCTGATTTACTTGATTTAGTTGTACCGACAAATATCACTCCAACTGTCGATCCTCATCCTCCCGAGGAGCCATCATCTTCTAAAAGGTCAACACATAGTGATTTTCCTGATTACTTTAGTGATTTAAATATTTAGAACAGTTTTGAGGGGGAAACTTACACAACAGCTTCTTGGGAAGAGCTTAAGTATTATCTTCGAACGCCGATAGAGTATCGTAGACGACGGATCAACGTGTTGGATTAGTGGAAGAATAAAACACAATAAGTTGTGCTTTCAAGATTAGCTAGAGATATATTGAATGTTCCAATGTCAACAGTTGCATCGAAGAGCACTTTTAGTCAGGGACAACAACAGCTTGGAGACAACCGACACTCATTGGGAAGTAATGCTATGAATGTTCTAGTTTACCAAAGAGATTGGATTAGAGTGGAACGAAGAAATCAAGGAATGGAGGTGGAGCCGAAAGAAGAATAAAATCTTGAAGAAATTATGACTTCAAAGGAGAACTCAGAACAATCATGTCCAATGCATGGTTTTGCCCCGAATGATTTTGACTATCCTATGCAAGTTCCCATTAATGTTAACATGGATGAGTTGAAAAAAATGATGAAAACTTTGTAGATTTTTCATTCATGTACATTATAAATTTTGAATCATTTTGCAATCGATGAAATATAACATTCATTCACTCCTTCGTAATTTTTTCCATTTAATGATTTAAATTGAATTTTAGTTTAAATTAAATACTTAGTTTTAATATATTACTAATTTACTATCAAGCTTAACCCTAAGTAATAGACAATTTAAATTTAAACATAACAAGCATATAATCATATATACACATAATGAAAAAATAAATTTCTTTTAAGTTCAAAACCTCAAGTATTATTAATTTATTATATTAAGTAGCATATTTTTTAAAGTAGTACATATATTGAATGGTACGTATATATGTGTATATATTTTCTATAGACTCTAAAGTAGTATATATTTAAGGTATACATGTGTATATATTTTATTAATTAGTATATATATATATATATATATATATATATATATACATATTGTAGTATATGTTTTATTTAAAGTAGTACATATATTGAATGGTACATATATATGTGTATATATTTTATATAAACTCTAAAGTAGTATATATTTAAGGTATACATGTGTATATGTTTTAAAAATTAGTATATATACATATATTGTAGTATATATCTTGTAGTATAGGTTTTATTTAAAGTAGTACATGTATTGAATGGTACGTATATATGTGTATATATTTTCTCAAGACTCTAAAGTAGTATATGTTTAACGTATACATGTGTATATGTGTTATAAATTAGTATATATATATTGTAGTATATATCTTGTAGTATATGTTTTATTTAAAGTAGTACATATATTGAATGGTAGGTATATATGTGCATATATTTTCTATAGACTCTAAAGTAGTATATATTTAACATATTAATATGTATATATTTTATAAATTAGTATATATATTGTAGATATATCTTGTAATATATGTTTTTTTTTTAAAGTAGTACATATATTGAATGGTACGTATATATGTGTATATATTTTCTATAGACTCTAAAGTAGTATATATTTAACGTAGACATGTGTATTTTTATAAAGTAGTATATAACTATATATAGTGTGTGTGTATAGATTGTAGTATTGTTTTATTTAAAGTAGTACATATATTGAATGGTAAGTATATAGGTGTATATATTTTCTATAGACTCTAAAGTAGTATATATTTAACGTATACATGTGTATGTGTTTTATAAAGTAGTATATAACTATATAGGTAGTGTGTGTATATATTGTAGTATATATCTTGTAGTATATGTTATATTTTAAATTAGTACATATATTGAATGGTACGTATATATGTGTATACATTTTTGATAGACTCTAAAGTAGTATATATTTAACGTATACATGTGTATATATTTTATAAAGTAGTATATAACTATATATATAGTGTGTGTATATATTGTATATATATCTTGTAGTATTATTTTATTTAAAGCAGTACATATATTGAATGGTATGTATATATGTGTATATATTTTTTATAGACTCTAAAGTAATATATATTTAACGTATACATGTGTTTATGTTTTATAAATTAGTATATAACTATATATATAGTGTGTGTATATTGTAGTATATATATAGTTGTATATATTTTATTTAAAGTAGTACATATATTGAATGGTACATATATATGTGTATATATTTTCTATAGACTCTAAAGTAGTATATATTTAACGTATACATGTGTATATGTTTTATAAATTAGTATATATATTGTAGTATATATCTTGTAGTATATGTTTTATTTAAAGTAGTACATATATTTAACTAACGTATAGTCGTGTACATGATTACATGTGTAATTGTGTATATGTGTATATGTTTTTTAAATTCTAATATAGTATATATTATATATATAGTGTATATTTATTGTTTAACGTATTTAAAATGTATATAAGTGGGTATATATAGTGTATATTGGAGAAAAAACTTTTTAATTTTTTTTTTTTGACCGATTTTGACCGGGTTGGACTATGTTAGGTGTAATAGGCCCGTCTCGGGTTGTTTCTTGAAAATTTACTATTGAGTCCAAAATCGGACCGGCCCACAAGCTGTTTAAAAGTGACAGGCCAGTTTTGGGTTCACCCGGCCCAGCCCCATCAACAGGCTTAGCTAAAGCACACCAATTTGGTCCAAAAATGGTCTGTTCGTGCCATTTCGCCCGTTTGACTACCCAAATTTCCCCACCCACCCTAATGTTCCAAACTCCCCTGCTCCCCAGTCTCCCTAAGAGTACCAGGTTGATTTTTGACCTATTTCATGCCTATATACCGGGCACAGCCCCGGAACGTGGACTATGGAACACCAAATTGTCCAGAAAATGGCCCATTCGCGCCTTTTCATCCGTTTGACCAAACAAACGTCCCCACCCACCCCAATGGCCCACACTTCCCCATTTCCAAGCCTCTCTGGAAGCACCAGGTCAATTTTTGGCCTATTTCATGCTCGAAACTCGGGCACAGCCCCGGAACCATGGGCTATAGCACACTGATTTAACCTGAAAATGGCCTCTTTGCACCGTTTGACAACCCAAATGGCCTATCCCACCCCAATAGACCACACTCCCCCGATACCCATCCTTTTTGGGAGCACCAGGTTGATTTTTGGCCAATTTTACCCTCAAACCCCGAGCACAACCTCAGAACCGTGGGCTATAGCAAACTGATTTGGCCAGAAAATAGCTCGTTAGCGTCGTTTAGCCTATTTAACCACCCAAACAGCCCTGCCCAACCCAATGGCCCACACTCTTAGGCTCCCTAGACTCCCTGGGAGCATCAGGTTAATTTTTGGCCCATTTCATGCCCGGACCCCAAACACACCCCTGGATCCGTAGGCTATAACACATTGTTTGCCTAAAAATGGCCCGTTCGTGCTATTTCAATCGTATAAACACACAAACGGCCCCACCCACCCTAATAGCCCACACTCTCTTATTCCCCTGCCTCACTAGGAGCACCAGGTCAATTTTCTTCCCATTTCATGCCCGAACCCTGGGCACACACTATAACTATGGGCTATAGCACTCTGATTTGGCCCCAAAAGGCTCGTTCACGTCATTTCGCCCGTTTGACCACCCAAATGGCCCGCGTCCACCCTAATTGTCTAAAGTCCCTCTCTCTTCAGCCTCCTTGGAAGAACCAGGTTGATTTTTATCCCATTTCACGTGCGGACCCCGGGAACACCCTGGGACGGTTGGCTATATAGCACACGTATTTGGGCAAAAAATGGCCCATTTGCGTTGTTTCACCCGTTTTACCACCCAAACCGCCCCTTCCACCCTAATTACATACATTTTCCCTCGCCCCAAACTCCCTAGGAGCATCGGGTCGATTTTCAGCCTATTTCACGCCCAGAGCCCAGACACACCGATTTGGCCTAAAAATGGCCCGTTCATCCCATTTTTCCTGTTTCACTACCCAAACGTCCCTAACCACCCCAATGGCCAACACTCCAGCCTCCCTAGGAGCTCCAAGTTGAATTTTGGGCAATTTCACGCCTGAACCCCGGGCACACCCCTGGAACCTTGAGCTATAGCACACCGATTTGGCCCAAAAATGACCCGTTTATGCTGTTTTTCTAGTTTGACCACCCAAACAGCCCTGCCCAGCCCAATATCTCACACTTCCTAGCCTACCTAGGAGCACTAGGTCAATTTTCGGCCTATTTCACGCTTGAACCATAGAACACCCCTAGAATCGTGGGCTATAACACACCGATTTAGCCTAAAAATGGCCTGTTTGCACTATTTTGCCTGTTAGACCACCCAAACATCACCGTCGACCTCAATGGGCCATACTACCTTGCTCCTCAGTCTCCCTGGGAGCACTAGGTCAATTTTTAGTCCATTTTATGCCCGGACTCCAGGCACCCCCTAGATTTGGCCTAAAAATGGTTGGTTCGTGTCATTTTCCTCGTTTGACCAACCAAACAGCCCTACCCACCTCAATGTCCAATACGCCTATGCTTCCCAGCTTCCCTAGGAGCACCAAGTCGATTTTTGTCCTATTTCATGCCCCAACACCGAGCACATCCCCAAAATCATAGGCTATAGCATACCAATTTATCTAAAAATGGCTCGTTAACACTGTTTTGCCCGTTTACCTACCCCATAGCTTGTTTACACTATTACGACTGTTTACCTACCCCAATGGACTATATTCCACCACTTGTCAGCCTTCCTAAGAGCACTAGGTCGATTTTCTACCCAATTCACTACCATACCTCAGGCACACCCCCGGAACCGTGGGATAGAGCACACCGATTTGACTTGAAAATGACCCACCTGTGTTGTTTTGCCAGTTTGACCTCCCAGAAGGTCCCGCCCACCCTAATATCCCACACTTCCCTGCTCCTCAGCCTCCCTGGGAGGACTAGGTCGATTTTTTGCCTATTTCACGCCTGTACCCTAGGTATACCCCCAAAACCGTGGTTTATAGCAAATCGATTTAGCCCAAAAATGGCCTTTTTGCATCGTTTTACTTGTTTGACCACCCAAACGGTGTTGCCCATCCAAATGGCCCATGCTTCCTCACTCCCCAGCCTCCCTGGGAGAACAAGGTTGATTTTCGACACATTTCATGCCTGGACCGTGGTCACACCCCCTAAACCGTGGGCTATAGCACACTGATTTGGCTTGAAAATGGCCTATTTTCACCATTTTTCCAGTTTGACCACCCAAACGGCCCCGCCCACCCGAATGGACCACACTCTCCTACTCTCCAGCCTCTCTGGGAGCGCCAGGTCAATTTTTGGCCCATTTCAGATTGGAACCCTGGCATACCTCCAGAATCATGTGCTATAGCACGCCGATTTGGCTTAAAAATGGCCTGTTTGCATCGTTTTTCCTATTTGACCATCCAAACGGGCTCGCCCACCCTATTGGTCCATACTCTTCCTCTCCCCAGCCTCCTTGGGGGCACCAGATCAATTTTTTGCCTATTTTATGCTCGGACCTCTGGCACACCCCTAAAATCGAGGGCTATAACACACTGATTTGGCCTAAAAATGGATTGTTCATGTTGTTTTTCCCATTTTCCCACCTAAATGGCCCCGTTCACCCCAATAACCCACAACTCTACGCTTCCTAGCCTCTTTGAGAGCACCAGGTTAATTTTCAACCTATTTCACGCACTGACACCGGGCACCCCCAGAACCTATTTCACATTGGACCCCAGGCACATATCCAGAACCGTGGGCTATACCACATCGATTTGGCTCAAAAATGGCGCGTTCACGCTGTTTTTCCCGTTTGACCAACCAAACGGCTCCGCCCACCTCAATTGCCCACACTCTCCCGTTACTCAGCCTCCATAGCAGCACCAGGTCAATTTCTGGCCCATTACACGTCCGGACCACGGGCACAGCACCAGAACCGTAGGCTATAGCACATCGATTTTGCCTAAAAACAGCATGTTCGCGCTGTTTCGGCCATTTGACCACACAAATGGCCGTGCCCACCCCAATTATCTATGCTATCGCTTCCCAGGATCTATGGGAGCAAGAGGTTAATTTTTAGCCAATTTTACGCTAGAACCTCGGGCACACCCCTGAAATCGTGAGTTATATAGCACACCTATTTGGCCCGAAAATGGCCCATTCACGTTGTTTCACCCGTTTGACCACTCAAAAGGCCCCGCTGGCCCCAATGTCACATATTCCCCCACGCCCAAACCACCTTAGGAGTACAGGTTTATTTTTGGCCCATTTCACGCCCGGACCCAAGGTACACCTCCGAAACCATGGGCTATAGCACACCAATTTGGCCTGAAAATTGTTCGTACGTGCTATTTTCACCGTTTGACAACCCAAATGACACTGCCCACCCCATGGGCCCATACTCTCCCATTTTCCAACCTCTCTGGGAGCACCAGGTTGAATTTTGGGCCATTTCACACCCAGGCCCCGACCACACCCCTGGAACCGTAGGCTATAACACACCGATTTGCCTAAAAAATAACCTGTTTGCGCTATTTTGCCCGTTTGAATACCCAATCGGACGCGCCTACCCCAATGGCCAATACTCGCCCAATTCCCAGCCTCTCTAGGAGCTCCAGGTCTATTTTTAGCCTATTTCAAACCAAGACCCCGAGCACACCATCCGAACCGTGGGTTATAGCGCACTAATTTGGCCCAAAAATGGTCCGTTCGCATCGTTTTGCCTGTTTGACTACCCAAACGGCCCCACTCACCCTAATGACCCACACTCCCTCACTCCCCAGCCTACCTAGGAGCACTAGGTTAATTTTTGACCCATTTCGCGCCCGGATCATGGGCACACCAAAAAATTATGGACAATAGCACCCCGATTTGGCTCGAAAATTGCCCATTCATGCCATTTCTCCCGTTTGACCACCCAAATAGCCCCGACCACCCCATTGGCCTACGCTCCCCCACTCCCAGCCTCCCTGGGAGCACCAGGTTAATTTTTGGCCTATTTTACACCCAGACCCCAAGTACACTCCCGGGACCATTGACTATAGCACACCGATTTAGTTCGAAAAGGGCTCGTTTGTGCCATTTTTCCCATTTGACAACCCAAACGTCCCTACCAACCCCAATGGCTCACACTCTCCCTCTCCTCCGCCTTTCTGGGAGCACTAGATCGATTTTCAACCCTTTCACACTCGTATCCTAGGCACACCCCCAGAATCGTAGCCTATCGCGCACCAATTTGGCCCAAAAATGGCCGCTTTATGCTATTTCATACATTTGGCCATCCAAACGGCTCCACCCACCCCAATGGACAATACTCTCTCGCTCTCCAGCCTCTCTAGGATCTCCAGGTCATTTTGTCCCATTTCACGCTTGGACTACTAGCACACCTCCGGAACCGTTGGCTATAACACACCAATTTAGCCTAAAAATAGCCCATTTATGCGATTTTGCCTGTTTGACCACCCAAACAACCCACACCCGCACCAATAGTCGATATTCCCCCACTTTCCAGCCTCCCTAGGAGTACCAAGTCAACTTTTGCCTATTTCATGCCCGGCCACCGAGCAAACCCTCGGAATAGTGGGCTATAGCAAATTGATTTGGTTAGAGAATGGCCCATTCGCAAAGTTTTTCCCATTTGATCACCCAAACGGCCCCTCCCACCCCTGATCCCCAGCCTCCCTGGGAGAACTAGGTCAATTTTTGGCCCAGTTCATGCCCGAACCCCGAGCACACCCCCAAAAGTGTGGGCTATAGCACACTGATTTGGCTCAAAAATGGCTTGTTCGTGCTATTTTGCAAATTTAACCACCCAAACAGCCCTTCCCCCTCCCCAATGGCCCACACTCTACCTCTCCCAACCTCTATCGAGTACCAAGTAAATTTTTAGCCTATTTCATGTATAGACCCCAGGCACACACTTGGATTGTAGGCTATAGCACACCGATTTAGCCTGAAAATGGCCCATTCATGCCTTTTCACCCGTTTGACAACCCAAACGGCCCTGCCCACCCCAATGGCCTACACTCTCCCGCTTTTTAATGGCTTACATACCCCCAGAACCATAGGCTATAGCACACCTATTTGGCCTGAAAATGGCCCATTTGTGTCGTTTCGCCTGTTTGACTACCTAAATAGCCCCCACTATAATGGCCCACACTCACATGCTTCCCAGACTCCTTGGGATCTCCAAGTCAATTTTTCGCCCATTTCACGCTCGGAACCCAGGCACACACCCTAAATCATAGAGTATAGCACGCCGATTTGGCCCAAAAATGGCCTATTCGTGTCGTTTTACCCGTTTGACTACCCAAATGGCCCCGCCTTCCCCAATGGCCCATAATATCCCGATCCCCATCCTCTTTGAGAGTACCAAGTCAATTTTTGACCCATTTCACTCCTGGACCCTAGCTACACCCCTAAAATTGTTAGCTATAATATATCAATTTGGCTTGAAAATGGCTCGTTCGCTCTGTTTCGTCCATTTGACCACCCAAATGGCACCGCCCACCCCAATGTACCATACTCCCCTACTCTCCAGCCTCCCTAGGAGACACATGTCAATTTTTATCCTATATCATATTGGGCCTCGAACACTCCCTTGGAACCATGGGCTATAGCACACTGATTTGGCTAAACAATGGCGCATTTGTGCCGTTTCACCCATTTGACAACCTAAATGGCCTCACCCACCTCAATGGCCCACACTCCCCTACTCTCTATCCTCCCTAAGAGCACCTAGTTAATTTTTAGCCCATTTCACCCCCTGACCCCAAGAACTCCCCTAGAATTGTGGGCTATATAGCATATCAATTTAGCTAAAAAATGGCCCATTCACGCCGTTTCACCCGTTTGACAACCCCTATGTCCTCGCCTACCCTAATGTCCCACACTCCGCTGCTCCTCATCCTCTCTAGAAGCACCTGGTTAATTTTTGGCCCATTTCACATTCGGACCCCTGGCACACCCTGTTTTGCAGAGAAATTTTGACTTTTTGAAAAGAGTTGCCACTTAATTTTGAAAAAGGAATTAAGAAACCTTTATAATTTACTTAGACGATTCAAAATAGAAAAATCATTTAAGTTAAGAGATTCTAAGTAAGCGGTTCCTATTAACATTTTAGGAAGGTGTTAGGCACCCAAAATGTCCGCTAACTTGCGGTTATCCAAATTGTTTGAAAATCGTCTTTTGATTAACTTCCAAAAGATTAATTTGTTGAAAAGTGATTGATTTTTAGAAAAAAGATTTGTGTAAAAAAAATAGTTTTAGACGACCTAATGGAGATTTTAACTAAGTCTACACAAATGAAATAAGCAAGTAAACACATAAACGGGGAAAGGAAGAAGAAAATAAACGATTTAGGCCATTGGGCCCAAACCAACAAAACCTATCCTAATCTAGTTGGGCTTTCAACCCATTTTCACTTGTCCTAATCTAGTTTTTGATCTTTTGGCTCGAGTCTCGCTTCACCTATATTAAATACAACTTTGGCTTCGAGGACTCAAATAAATGAATAAGTAATAAACTGAATAAATAAATAAATAGATAATTAAATTAATAAAGGACGAATATATAAACGAATGAGAAGCCGAAGGGCTTCTAGTGTTTTTGCAGCTTCAAAGACGGGACTTTGATCCGCTCTTCTTCTCTCATTCTCTTTTTACATCTATACGCCATGCAACGGGTTTTTGGACCTTCTTTTGACTTGACTCAATGAGTTGGGCCTCATTGGCCCAATGAGGGATGCGAAGGGAGGGAGATTCCATTTGGACTCCAAGACGGGTTCATGCAAAGCAAAAAAATAATGAATATTAATATGTGATCAACTAAGAAAGAAAAAAAAAGGGGGGAGTAAAGAAAAACACAAACATCAAATCAAGGAAATAAAGAAGTGAGTTACATAACGTATGACTATCTGAAGGAAAGGTATCACAAAGAAAACTAACCCAATACTCAGTCAAAGCAAAGCCAAAAGGCTAATAAGAAAGAGGGAGGGTGCGTTCATATAGTCAAACAACATGCTAAGCAAATTATGTCTTGATATAAACCTTTTTTTTTTACACTTAAGTGTAAGTAACATGTTTGATATCTAAGAGCATATCATGAGTGATAATGTAGGTAGCTCATGAACATACTGTAAACTCATCTGAAAGGGTATTCATGACCAAAGTCCTATTGCTTAATAGCCAATCAATCAAAACAACATGAAAAGAAAACTTATTCAAGATTTCATAAAGTAAAAAAAATTATCGAAATGTGGACAAGATTGTGAATATTCGCCGAGACACCATAATATAGGGTTTACATATTATTCAATTTTATCCAAAAAAAGGGATATTTTTGGGAATCAAAACTTAAGGAAACATAATGATGAAAGCAACGATCATAACTTTTAACGACTGGAAAGTTTGAGCCTTTTGTGAAAGCAAAGAACAAATTTTCACACACATATACAGAGAATCAAAAGGGAATTTAAGCTATAAAAAAACTCAATATACTTCCTGGGTATACTAATACACAGATAAACATCATGTACTTAATGCGATCCTACGTGAGAAAGCAACGTCAATGGATATTTATCAAAGAAAAATTCAACGAGTGATAAGAAAGTTTGTAATAAAGAGCAGCCTAGGAAACCGAGTTAGGGTACTCAAGGTTCTCGCTAGAGCTCAACTTTTCCAATACTTTCTCATTCCCATTGAACCAAATTCTAATCAAACAAGGGAGGAAGCTTGGTCATCTATTTCGGGATCAACGAAATTCTACAGAAAACCATCGTAATTTCTAAAACACACAGTTAAACAAGCTGGACAGATTATGAAACTTTAATGATGGAACAAATCTATAACAAGATACTAGCAACCCAAACTACTAAAAATTAAAATATGACACTTTAGTATGAAATCCGCTATAACAGGGCACTAGTATCTCAAACCAAAATCAAAGCATGCAACTTTAAACGACGAAATCAGCCTTAAAGGATGCCCAACAACTCAAAACAGAATCGAAGAACATGAAACCTTAACATAAGGTCAGCTATACAAACCTTAAGCAGTTCACAAAAATAAGAGTATTAAATCGTACATCTATCAACAGCTACCTACGACTATTAAAGCCATCTACAAGCAATCAATCCCAACATACAATGTTACTCAATAGTTGCTCATAACTACAGAAGGTCCAGATGAAGCAGAGGCAATCAAAAGCTTAAATGGAGTAGGATATTACCTTTTAGGGAGCAGCAAATTAGGACTCGAGGCTTCGACGGAATTTCAACTACCACCACAAAACTTTGCCATGATTCAAAAAAAATAAAAGACTCTGAACAATTGCCAACCTTCCTTAGACACAAGAACTTTCACTGAAAGGAATCTCCTTTTGTTTTCCCAGAATTTCCCCCTCTTTTGAACCCAAAATTTCTCTAACTTTATCAAACCCAAAATTTTCTCTTTTTTTCAGCTTTTAGGAGAATATTCCCAGAGAACCCAGAAGGGAAAGAAGAAAAAAAGAAATCCCCTAGAACAGTGACCCAATGGGTTTTTATATAGAAGACGAAGTAGGGGTAGATTAGGGATTTGAAAAAAAGACTAATTTTGAAATTCAAACTGGAACCCCTTCTACAGTTTGGATTTCATCCCCCATTGGTACCAAATTTTTTTAGATTCTTTGAAATGGTAGGCCAATTAAAATGGAGAAAAATGAATCCTCCTTCCAACCAATAAAAAAAGCCCAAATACGTACCTAATCTGTACTATTATCCCGAAATTCGCAGATTTGAGCCATTGGGGGAGACACCTAAGCTCATTCTAGAAGGTTTCTCGGCATCTTTTCAGACGAAATTGCATGGTACGTGTGAAGAAGTCTACAAAAGAGTTGATTACGGGTCGAGTCTGGTTCGGATCGGTTGAATTTTGGGATCTCGGGTCGGATCGTCGTCGATGGTGTTTATATTTGATTGTTGATGATGTTGGAGGTTATGTTGCTGTTGTTTGTGATTTATTATTGTCCTATTGTTATCACGTGTGTGCTGTGATTGAAGAAGGAAACAAAAGGTGGGCCGGGTATTGGTTTATTGGATTGGGTTGGTGGTTTTAGTGGGGCCTGGGAAATTGGGGATCAATTTGGGTTAAACATTGGGTTATTTAATAACCCTAATTAAATATAATTAGGTTATTAAATAACCCTAATTAAATTTAATTAGATTATGTTAATCATAATTAAATTTAATTGGATTAAAAATAACTTTAATTAAATTTAATCAGATTAAAATAATCCCAATTAAGAAATGGTGACTTTTGGGACTAAGATTGAATTACAATTTAAATGACTTATTTAAATTATAACAAAATTGAATATCTATTGGTCAATTGCATTACAATTGGGCCACTTTGATTTCAATTGAGGTCATATTTAATTTGTTCGCTAAATTGAATCGCAATCCGGCATGAATCAAGTAACAAATTAACCTCGAGTTTCTTAATTTGATAAATATCCAACAAATATTCCTCCAGATAAAATATTTTTAGAGCAAATGATATTTAAAACCAAGATTTTATCCATTTGAATTAATTTTCAAGTTTAATCAATAAAAATATAATTTAATGAAAATGTTCATTTAAATAACAAAATTTATACACTCTCGTATATAAAAATGCGAAAAATATATAATCATTAATTAAATGATAAAATTGAATTGAATAAGTAATTTAAACTAGCACTTATTTGAATAAAATAATTGTTGTGATTTTATTTAAAATTGAAGAAACTTCAAAATTAAATTGGATTGCGGAGGGCAAAAATTAGGTGTCAACACACCCCCAAAACCGTAGGCTATGGCAAACTGATTTGGACCGAAAATGGCCAGTTTGCATCGTTTCACCCGTTTGACCACCCAAAAGGTCCCGCCCACCCAATGGCCCACAATTCTTCACTCCCCAACTTACCTGGGAGCACCAAATCAATTTTTGGCCCATTTCATGCCTCGACCCCAGAAACACCCCAGGAATTGTGGGCTATAGCACACTGATTTGGCTCAAAAATAGATCGTTCGTGCTGTTTCCCCCGTTTGACCACCCAAATGGCCCCACCCTAATAGCCCATACTTCCCCTCTCCCCAACCTCTCTGGGAGCACTAAGTTGATTTTTGGCCCATTTCACGCCCGAACCTCTGGCACACCCCCAAAATCATGGCCTATACAATACCAATTTGGCTCGAACATAGCCCGTTCACGTCGTTTCGCTTGTTTGACTATTCAAACAGCCTCGTCCACCTTAATGGCCCACACTTTCCCACTCTTCAAACTCCGTAGGAGAACTAAGTCAATTTTTAGCACTTTCGCGCTTGGATCCCTGGCACACCCTTAGAACCGTGGGCTATAGCTCACTAATTTGGCCCAAAAATAGCCCGTTCATGTCGCTTTGCCCGTTTGACCACCCAAACAGCACCATCCACCCCAATGGACAGTACTCTCTCACTTACTAGACTACTTGGGAGCACCAAGTCAATTTTCATCCCATTTCAATCCTGGACCCCGAGCACACCCCCAGAACCATGGACTATAGCACACTGATTTGGCCCGAAAATGGCCCGTTCATGCCATTTTGCCTGTTTAAGAACGCAAATCACCTCACCCATCCTAATGACCCACACTCTCTGCTCTTCATCTTTCATGGGAGCACCAGGTCGATTTTCATACGATTTCATGCCCAGACCTAGGGCACACCCCCAGACCGTGGGCTATAGCATACCGATTTGGCCTGAAAATGGCCTATTCGCAACTTTTCACCTGTTTGACCACCCAAATAGCCCCACTCAATCCAATGGCACATACTCCCCCGCTCCCCAATCTCTCTAGGAGCACCAGGTCAATTTTTGGCCTATTTCACGCTTGAACCTCGGGTATAACCCTGGAACCATGGACTATAGCACATAGATTTGGGTTGAAAATGGCCTGTTTGTGCCGTTTCGCTCGTTTGACCACCAAAATGGACCCACCGACCCCAATGGCCTATACTCTCATGCCCAGACCCCGCGCACCCCCATAACCGTAGGCTATAACGCACCAATGGCCCAAAAATGGCCCATTCGTACGATTTCGATCGTTTGACCACCCAAACAGCTTCGTCTTAATAACCTGCACACACCCCATTCCCTAGCCTCTCTAGGAGAACCAGGTCGATTTTTGATCCATTTCACGTCTGAACCACGGGTAAACCACCAGAACCGAGGGTTATAGCACACCGATTTGGCCCAATAAATTTTAGTTCGCGCCGTTTCGCTTGTTTGACCACCCAAAAGGCCCCGTCCACCCCAATTGTCTGAAGTTCCCCGTTCCCCAGCCTCCTTGGGAGCACCAGGTTGATTTTTGGCCCATTTCACGCCCGGACCATGGGTACACCCCTGGAAACATAGTTTATATAGCACACCTATTTGGCTCAAAAATGGCTCGTTCGCGTTGTTTCGCCCATTTGACTACCCAAAGGGCCTCACCCACCTCGATGACCTATATTTCCCTGCGCCCCAGCCTCCCTAGGAGCAGCAGGTCAATTTTCTTCCCATTAATGCCCGAGCCCTTGATACACCGCTGAAACCGTGGACTATATCACACTGATTTAGCCTAAAAATAGTTTGTTCGTGCTATTTTTCTCGTTTGAATACCAAATCGGCCCTAACTACCCTAATATCCCACACTTCCCCACCCTCCAACCTCCCTGGGAGCATCGGGTCTATTTTTGGGACATTTCACACCCGGGCCCTAGCCACACCCCCAAAATCGTAGGCTATAGCACACCGATTTGCCCCAAAAATATACTATTTGCACCATTTTGCCCATTTGACGACCCAAATAGTACCGCCTACCCCAATAACCATACTCTCATTCTCCCCAGCATCCCTGGGAGATCCACATATATTTTTGTCCCATTTTATGCATGGACCCCAGGCACACCCCTAGAAACGTTGGCTATGCACACCGATTTGGCCCAAATATTGCCCGTCCGCATCATTTTACACGTTTGACTAACCAAACAGCCCCACTTACCTCAATGGACCATACTTCCCCGCTCCACAGCTTTCTTGGGAGTACTAGGTCGATTTTCAACCCATTTCACGCCCGGACCCTGGGCACACCCCCAAAATTGTAGGCTATAACACACCGATTTATCCTGAAAATTGCTCATTCGTACCGTTTTACCTGTTTGACCACTCAAACGGCCCCGACCACCCAAATTCCCCCACTCCCCCACTCCCCATCCTCCCTAGGAGCACCAGGTCAATTTTTGGCCTACTTCACACCGAAACCCCATGCACACCTGTAGAACCATGGACTATGGCTCATCAATTTAGTTCAAATATGGCCCCTTCGCGCTATTTCTCATGTTTGACAATTCAAACGACCTCTCCCACCCCAATGGCTTACATACCCCCACTCCGCAGCCTTCTTAGGAGCACTAGGTATATTTTCAATCCATTTCACATCTAGACCTCGGGCAATCCCTCAGAATCATGGGCTATAGCACACCGATTTGGCTCGAAAATGGCTCGTTCGCTCTATTTCACTCATTTGACCACCCAAACGGCTCCTCCCACACCAATGGCTCATGGTTCCCCACTTTCCAGCCTCCTTGGGAGTAACAGGATAATTATTTTAGATCATTTCATGCTCGGACTACTGGCACACCCCCAGAACCATGGGTTATAGCACACTAATTTGGCCAGAAAATGGCCCGTATGCATCGTTTCGCCCATTTGACTACCCAAACATCCACACCAACCCCAATGGCCCACACTCTCTACTCTTCAGCCTCCATGGAAGAACCAGGTCAATTTTTGGCTTATTTCACACCCGTACTCTGGGCACACCCCCAAAACCGTGGGTATAGCACACTAATTTAGCCCAAAAATAGACCGTTTGTGCCATTTCACCCGTTTGACCACCCAAATAGACTCGCCCACCCCAATGACCCACACTCCTTTACTCTCCAGCATCCTTGGGAGCACCATGTCAATTTTTAGCATACTTCACACCTGGACCCCAGGCACACCCTCGAAACCGTGGGCTATAGCACACCAATTTAGCTTGAAAATGGCCCATTCCCGTTGTTTCACCCATTTGACCATCTAAATGGCCCCGCCCACCCTAATAGACCACATTCCCTCGCACCCTAGCCTTCCTAGATCACCAGGTCAATTTTTGGCCTATTTCATACCTGGATCCCGAGCACACCTCCGGAACCGTGCACTATAGCACACCGATTTTGCCCAAAAATAGCTTTTTTTATCTGTTTCACCTTTTAGATGATACAAATGGCACTTCCCATCCTATTGGACCACTATTACCTACTCTTCAGCCTCCCTGGGAGCACCAGGTCAATTTTTGGCCTATTTTGTGCCCGAACCCAGGGCTCACACGCAGAACCGTGGGTTATAACACATCGAATTTTCCTGAAAATTGCCCATTTGTGTTGTTTCACTCATTTGACCACTCAAACAGCCCCGCCTACCTCAATTGTCCACACTTTCCTATTTCCCAACTTCCTTGGGAGCACCAGGTAGATTTTCAGCTTATTTCACAGTCGAATCCCAGAACCGTGGGCTATATAGCCCACTAATTTGGCCCAAAAATGAATCATTTACACCGTTTCGCTCATTTGGCTACCCAAACAGTCCTTCCCACCCTAATGGCCCATACTCTCTTTCTTTCCAGCCTCTATGAAAATACTAGGTCGATTTCAGCCCATTTAACGCCTGAACCCCGAGCAAAACCCAAAATTGTGGGCTATAGCACAATGATTTTGTTCACTCTATTTCTCTTTTTTTACCACCCAAATGGCCTCACCTACCCTAATGGCCCACACTTTTCTGTTTCCCAGCCTCCTTGGAAGCACTAGGTCAATTTTTGCCCTATTTCACTCCCAGACCCCAGGCATACCCCGAGAACCATGGGCAATAGCACACCGATTTAGCCAAAACATAGCCCATTCACACTGTTTTGCTCGTTTGACCACCCAAACATCTCTGCCTACCCCAAGGGCCTACACTCCCCCGTTCCATAGACTCCCTACGAACACAGGGTTGATTTTTGGTCTATTTTATGCTCGGACCCCAAGCACACCCTCGGAACCATGGGCTATAGCACATTGATTTGGACCAAAAATGGCCCATTTACACCATTTCGCTTGTTTGACTACCCAAACTGCCCCACCATTTGCAATGACCCATACTCCCCTACTTCACAGCCTCAATAGGGGCATTAGGTTAATTTACGACCCATTTCATGCCCGAACCCTAGGCATACCCCCGGAACCGTGGGCTATAGTACATCAATTTATCCCAAAAATGGCCTGTTTGCACTGTTTCGCCCATTTGACCACCCAAATGGCCCCACCTACTACACTGTCCCATATTCCCTCTCTCCCTAGCCTCTCTGGGAAAACGAGCTAAATTTTTGGCCTATTTTACGCCCGGACCCCGAGCACACCCTTGGAATCGTAGGCTATAGCATACCATTTTGGCACAAAAATGGCTTATTCACGTTGTTTTGCCCGTTTAACTACCCTGACGGCCTCGCCCATGAAAATGTTCCACACTTCCCACTTCACATCATCCTAGGGAGCACTAAGTTAATTTTTGGCCCATTTTATGCCTAGGCCCCGGGCATACCCCTAAAACCGTGGGCTATAGCACACCAATTTAGCCCAAAATTGGCTCGTTTGAGCTGTTTTGCCCATTTGGTGATACGGTGTGTACAAAGCTGTCCAATATATTCTCGACCATTCACACAAAGCTAATCTCGGGAGTTACAAAAACTATAAGTCATGTTCATGCAAATGGACGTATGTGAATTGGTACTTGATCTGCCAAAGAGCTTAAGTGTTTTTAAGTATGAATAGGAGCCTTGAAGTGTAATAAATTACATTCCAAGGGCGCCCCATAACTGAAGGGTAGGAGGGTCATTTGTCCTTCATTTTGTATGTAATATAAATAGATGCTAGTAGGGCTATTTTCAGCACTTAGTTCATACTTCATATTTCACAACAACAAGTCTTTTAACATTGAACATTTCTCTCTCTATTGTTCTTGAGAGTAGAACCTGAAATCTGTCCAACAAAGTATAGTTACACTTGTGTTATTTCTTGGCTAGAAACTTGAGATCTTGAGGTTCATGAGTTCCTCTTGGTCTAAGTAAGAACTTGGTGCTGAAATATTTGGGTCTTAGGGTCCTTTCTTCAAGTTAGGGTTCATAGATTCTAGGATATCTTTGTGTCAAGTTACTATCTTTCATTTTGTACTCTTGAAACTATTGCAGTAACTTAGTGAAGCCGTGTGGGGCTGAATTTGATTCACTATAGTTCCTGCCATTTGTTGTTCTTGTTGTTAACATTATACTCTTTGTAATATTTCATCCTGTTGTCATTGTAATTTTGAAGTCTAGTGAAACCGGGTGTGGCCTATTTCAATTCACTAGCACCTTGTTGCTCATCTTGTAGTTCTTGTGTTAGCTTGTTCATCTTGTTGTTGTTGCTAGATTCTTCTGTTGTGGACTTGTAGTGCATTATTTGGTATCAAAGACATCTTTGATTTTGTTCTAACAAGATAAATATTGGACTTGAGACCTTGAATACTACAAAAAAAAAATAAAAAAAAAACTGAAATCTGAAATTCCAGGAACAGTCAAATCTGCCACCTTTGTGTTCTTGGCCGAAAATTGTGTTGTGTTGATGTATGGGCCGAGATTTTTTTTTTACTAGATATTGTAGTATTTTTCTTGTTTAGAGTGTTCCTAGTGTGGGTTTCTTTCTTACCAACACGAAAGGTGTCTAAATCTAAAGTTGAGCTTAAAATATTGGCCATATCTTGTGACTTGTTGTTGACAATTGGTGATGTTGTGTCATGTTTTTGAAGAAGTTGTTGTTGTGATCTTGATGTTTTTTGTGGTGTTCATCTAGTTCTTTATTTTTTCTTAGCTCTTAACACTATCAAAAAGTGCAATATAAATTCAAGAGGTGAAGCTGAAAGTTGTAAAGATTGTTGTGAGAAGCCTTGAACCCATCACTTCCTAGACTAAACTTATACTTTTCAGCAACTTTTTATTATTTCAAGAACCTTGAGTTGTGGGACAAGATACTTTTTCTTATTTCAAGAACCTTATATTGTGGGACAAGATACTTTTTCTTATTTCAAGAACCTTGTGTTGTGGGATAAGATACTTTTGTTATTTCAAGACATGCTTTCCCTCCAAAACCAATTGTCATCCTTTCCAAATTGTGTAAAGAATTAAATTTCAGAATTGGTGCTTAAATTGTGTGGTACCAAGACCAATTGCATGCTGCCACGTCACCCATTTTCTACTGTTTACGTCACCCATTTGCTTCTGTTCACGTCATTAATAAGCTCAAATTTAGTTTTTTCTAGTTTCTAATTGTTGATTCTTAGTTTCATTACTTGGTTCTAGAACTAATTAACAAGCTAGTACACTCCTACTAGGTTGTCAATTAGTCCTTTTGAGTTTCTTTGTTCGTGTCCACGTTTACTTGGGTGCTTTTATTCGTTTGAATACGTTGTAACTTCTTAACTCCAGTCCATCGATAATTCTTTGAGTTTCAAATAAGAATCTAATCCGGACAACAGCTTTAGTCATATCTTAAGGATTCATGGTTACTAGCCAATCTACAACACTTGTGGAGCTCAAGTGTGAGTGAACCGAGTAAGTGTGAGTGAGGAGAGGTTAACGCTAACTTGTTTGCTGATTGTGTAGGTCACACCTTGAAATAGAAGGAAGCACATCCCAATGTGGGGGTACTACTGAACAAGAAATTATGAAGGCCACACTTGAGGCCATTACCAGAAGTTTAGAGAGGTTGAACACGGAAGTTGGGGCAATGGGGGGAGATTTGACTACAATAAGTGGGAGATTGGAGCAAGTGGAGAGTCAAATAAAATCTCATCCATCTACTCCTCATCATACTCCTACAAGTCGGCATGAAAGAACTTCATCCACCACTGTCTCACCCAAAACATTGCACCAAATAATGAATCCGTCTGTAGCCCCACTAAATGCCATAAATCATACCACTACTTTCCCTCTAAACCAAGAAGCGAATAGGCCTCGCCATTCCCAAACTCCTCTAGTACCACAAGAAGGATTTGGCCATCCATTACCCCCACAAAATCTGAACCTACCTTAACAAACTCCACCAAATCAAAGACCACCTCCTCCACAAATCCCAATTTCTCCAAATCAGATTCTAAATCACCAAAACTGACCAGCTCACTTTGAGGAACATGGTAGAGAGGAGTATGATGGATATGGACCCTTTTATGATACTTACATAAGGGAAGGGGAGCTGAGAGGGGGTCGTGTTTATCCAAGAAGGTATCGAGGGTATGGAGAAAGGGGAAACCGACACCAAGAAAGAGATGTAGGCCTCAATACCTTCAAATTGAGCTTACCTATATTTAAGGGTGAAAGTGACCTCGAGGACTACTTAGCATAGGAATCAGCTTGTGACAAAGTTTTCTAAGTTAATAATATCTCGGAAGAAAAGAAAAGTTATTATGCCATAGCTCATTTTGAGGGTTATGCCAACACTTGGTGGGAGTACGTCAAGCGTTTTGGTGATGAATTAGTTGATGGGCAGCCACCACCTTGGTTTTGGTTAAGGTAATTTATGAGGCAACACTACCTTCCTGAGAGCTATCGCCATGAATCGCTTTCTAGATTGTACAAATTGCGTCAAGGAATAAAAAGTGTGATGGCATACTATGATGAGTTTCAACAACTCATGTTGAAAATTGATCATCGTGGGGAACAAATCAGTCATGACTTATCCGATTCAAGTATGGGTTGAACAAAGAGATATCCACTCATTAAACACTTCACAAGTTTGATACCGTTGAAGGTATTTTCCAAGAGGCACTTGAGATTGAAAAGAAACTTAAAGAGAGGTCGTCGTTCAAGGCAAGGGGAAAATCCACTTTGGGTTGGCCTAGAACCAAGGATATGGTTAAATCCTCTCTGGTTTGGCCCAAAAACAAGGACCAACCCACCACTACAAGGCTGCCCGAGCCCAAAACAGGCCACAAAATTCTTCCAAAACAAGAAGTTCACAAGTATCCTAACCCAAAAGGATTCCAATATTTCAAGTGCCAAAGTTGGGGACATAAATCTAATGAATGTCAAAATCGATGCAAAGTGATCCTACGGGAAGGGATATTATATTACCTTGGTGAGGAGGTGGATCTTGAAAAAGAGGAGGATGAGGACGAGCCTCAAGAAGGAAACGAAACTAAAAATAGGCCACTTGATGATGATGATGATAATGGTGAAGTTATTTACCCACAAGAAGGGGAGTGTGAGGTTCAAAAATTTGTAGTTAGACGTGCTATGATTAGTAAGGCAAAAGACGACCGTAGCCAAAGGGAAAATCTATTCCATACTAAATGCCTTGTAAAGGGGAATGTGTGCACTTTGGTGATTGATAGTGGTAGTTGTGCGAATGTCGTTAGTGTTGCTAAGGTGAACTTTTTGAAATTACCAACTACACTTCATAATAGCCCTTACAAGTTGCAATGGTTGAACGAATGCGGAGAATTGAAGGTCATGAGGAAATGTGTGATACGGTTTAAGGTAGGAAACTACCAAAACGAAGTACTTTGTGATGTGATACCGATGCAAGCATGTCATATACTATCAGGTAGACCTTGGCAATATGATAGGTCTACCAAACATGATGGGAGGTCTAACCGATATTCACTTGAGAAGGATAGCTGAAAGGTTACTCTTTATCCTCTTTTTCCATCACAAGTGAACGAATTACATTAAAAGATGAGGGAGTTGAATAAGAAGGGAAAGAAACCCAAAAATGGTAAAATGAAGGGGAAAACCATTAGTGGAGCAGTAGGGTTTTTCGGGACTGCCTCAACATCAAATAGGAAAGAAAACATGGTGATGTTGGCTAGAAAGAAGGAACTCTTCTTGTATTATGATATGGATACGCCTATGCTCCTTTTGGCTCATTGTTTTAACACTAACCCCACTAATTCTTCCATTTCTCCTTTGATTTCTTGTGTGTTGCAGGATTATAAAGATGTATTTCCCAAAGAACTTCTGCAAGGATTGCCCCTGCTTCGGGGAATTGAGCATCAACTTGACTTTGTGTCGCTCACAATTGCCAAACAAGCTTGATTACAAAAGCAACCCTACGTACACCAAAGAATTGTAACGTCAAGTTTAGGAACTCCTCAACAAAGGGTATATCAAAGAGTGAATGAGTCCGTGTGTGGTTCCGGTATTACTAGTGCCTAAGAAAGATGGAACATAGAGTATGCGTGTGAACTGCCGAGCCATTAATAAGATTACAGTAAGATATCGTCACCCTATCCCTAGGTTAGATGATATGCTTGATGAATTGAATGGTTCATTTTTATTTTCCAAGATTTATTTAAGGAGTGGCTATCACCAAATAAGAATTCGACCCGATGATGAATGAAAAACCGTCTTCAAGACCAAATTTGGTTTCTATGAATGGATGGTTATGACATTCGGCCTAACAAATGCTCCAAGTACTTTCATGAGGCTAATGAATCATGTGATGAATCCATTTATTAGAAAGTTTTTTGTTGTATACTTGATGATGTCTTGATCTATAGTAAGTTAATAGATGAGCATGTGAAGCATTTACAATGTGTGTTTGATGTCCTTAGAAAGGAAAGGTTGTATGCAAATCTAGAAAAGTGCTCTTTTGGTGTTAATGAAGTTGTTTTCTTGGGTTTTGTTGTTAGTTCAAGAGGGGTCGAAGTGGATGAGTCCAAGATAGACGCTATAAAAAATTGGCCAATCCTGCAAACCATTAGTGAAGTAAGAAGCTTCCACGGGTTGGCTAGTTTTTATATAAGGTTTATCAAAGGATTTAGCACCATAGATGCACCCTTGACCACGGTCATTCGGAAATACCAACCCTTCAAGTGGGATGAAGAGCAAACTAAGGCTTTTGAAACCGTGAAAGCTTTGCTCGTTTCTGCATCTTTATTACAATTGCCCAATTTTGATAAGACATTTGAAGTTGAGTGAGATGCTAGTAAAGTAGGCATAGGGACTGTTTTGATGCAAGATTTAAAACCCATTGCTTATTTTAGTGAAAAGCTCAAAGGAGCAACTCTAAACAACTCTACGTACTATCTAGAGTTGTATGCCTTGATTCGAGCCTTGGCCACTTGGAAGCACTATTTGTGGCCTAAGGAGTTAGTGATCCGAATGGACCATGAATCCTTGAATCATCTTCGGTCATAAGACAAGCTTAACAAATGGCATGCCAAATGGATTAAGTTTCTTGAAACCTTCCCTTATGTTATTCAATACAAAAAGGGTAAGGACAACGTAGTAGACGATTCTCTGTCTAGAAAACACGTTCTTGTGTCAACATTATCTTCAAAATTGATGGGTTTTGAGAGTTTGAAAGAATTGTATCCCGAGGACCCTCACTTTGCTCCTATCTATAGGTAATGCGAAGAAATGGGTAGGGATGAGTGGGATTCGGCTAAGGGTCTAAATCTCTATGCCAAGTTGGATGGATACTTGTTTAAAGGTAGACAATTGTGTGTACCCTTTAGTTCTTGGAGGGAATTGTTTGTGAGGAAAGTACACAATGGCGGTCTAATGGGTCACTTTGGGATCAAAAAGACCCTTGGAATATTGGAGGAACAATTCTATTGGCCAAAAATATACAAGGATGTGGCCAAGATTTGTGGCCAATGTGTAGATTGAAAGGAGCCAAACCGCGGCTCCTACCTCACGGGTTGTACACCTCGATGTCCACTCCTTTACACCCTTGGCTTGATATATCTATGGATTTTGTGTTAGGGTTGCCAAGGACTAGACGAGGTCGGGATAGTATCTTTGTTGTGGTTGATCGGTTTTCTAAGATGGCACACTTTATTCCATGTTTTAAATGTAATGATGCACCTTGTGTGGTGTCTTTGTTTGTTAATAATATTGTCAAGTTGCATGGTTTTCCGAGGACCATTGTGAGTGATAGGGACTAAGTTCCTAAGTCACTTTTGGAAATCTATGTGGGGTAGGCTTGGAACCAAGTTGTTATTCTCCACATCTTGCCACCCACAAATCGACGGCCAAACGGAAGTAGTAAATAGGACTTTGGGTTCTATTCTACGTTCCATGGTTAAAGGAAAATTGACTTCTTGGGAGGAACATCTACCATTGATTGAGTTTGCATATAACTGTGTCATACACTCAAGTATGGGAATGACTCCCTTTGAGTGCGTATATGGCCTCAACCGTCTTACCCCTTTGGATTTAACTCCTTTACCTGGTGATGTTATGATTAGCTTAGATGGAAGCAAGAGGGAAGATTCGATGAAGAAGTTACATGAAAAGGTGCGGCTTCGACTTGAGAAGAAAAATCAAGACATTGCAAGACGAGTCAACAAGGGAAGAAAGAAACTCATTCTTGAACCGGGATATTGGGTATGGGTTCACGTTAGAAAAGATAGGTTTCCATATCAAAGAAAATCCAAATTGATGCCAAGAGGCGATGGAACATTCCAAGTACTTGAACGGATCAATGATAATGCCTACAAGATTGACCTTCCCCCGGAATACCAACTGCACAACACTTTTAACGTGTGTGATCTTTCTCTAGTGGATGCGGTTGAGGATGACCAAATGCTGAATTTGAGGTCAAATTCCTCTCAAGATGGAGAGGATGATACGAGTGTACAAAGCTGTCCAATACGTTCTCAATCATTCACACGAAACCAAGCTCGGGAGTTACAAAAACTATAAGCCATGTTCATGCAAATGGCCGTGTGTGAATTGGTACTTGATCCGCGAAAGAGCTTAAATGTTTTTAAGTGTGAAGAGGAGCCTTGATGTGTAATAAATTACACTCCAAGGGCGCCCCATAATTGAAGGGTAGGAGGGTCATTTGTCCTTCATTTTGTGTGTAATATAAATAAATGCTAGTAGGGTTATTTTCAGCACAAGTCTTTTAACATTAAACATTTATCTCTCCTTTGTTCTTAAGAGTAGAACCTAAAATATTTCCAACAAAGTGTAGTTACACTTGTGTTGTTTCTTCGCTAGAAACTTGAGATCTTGAGGTTCATGAGTTCCTCTTGGTCTAAGTAAGAACTTGGTGCTGAAATCTTTGGGTCTTAGGGTCCTTTCTTCAAGTTAGGGTTCATAGATTCTAATATATCTTTGTGTAAAGTTACTATCTTTTATTTTTGAAGTCTTGAAACTATTACAGTAACTTAGTGAAGCCGTGTGGGGCTGATTTTGATTCACTATAGTTTCTGCCATTTGTTGTTCTTGTTGTTAACATTGTACTCTTTGTAATCTTTCATCTTGTTGTCATTGTAATTTTGAAGTCTAGTGAAGCCGAGTGTGGCCTATTTCGATTCACTAGCACCTTGTTGCTCATCTTATAGTTCTTGTGTTTGCTTGTTCATCTTGTTGTTGTTGCTAGATTCTTCTGTTGTGGACTTGATAGTGCATCATTTGATCACTCAAACGATCGTGCCCCACCCCAATGGCCTACACTCTCCCTCTCTTCAGCCTCCCTTGGAGCACCAGGTCAATTTTTGGCCCATTTCACGCCCAGACCCCGGACATACCCTCGGACCGTGGGCTATAGTACATCGATTTGGCCTGAAAATGCCCCATTTGTGCCATTTTGCCTAATTGACTACCCAAATGGCCCCGTTCACCCCAATGGCCCAAACTTTCCCGCTTCCTAGCCTCCTTGGGAGCACCAGGTTGATTTTCATCCCATTTCATGCCTGGACCCCTGGCACACCTTCGAAATCGTGGGCAATAGCACACCAATTTGGCTCGAAAATTGCCCGTTTGTGCCGTTCCGGCCGTTTGACTACGCAAATGGCCCCGCCTACCCTAATGGACCATACTCAACTACTCTCCAACCTCCTTGGGAGTACTAGTTCAATTTTCAGCCCGCTTCATGCCCGAACCCTGGGCATACCCCCAAAGCTGTGGGCTATAGCACACCAATTTGGCCCAAAAATGGCCCGTTTATGCTGTTTTGCCCGTTTGACCATCCAAACGACCCCGCCCACACCAATAACCCACACTCTCCTACTCCCCAGCATTCCTGAGAGAACCAGGTAAATTATTGGCACACTTCACGTTCGGACCCCGTGCACACTCCTGGAACCGTGGGCTATAGCACACCGATTTGGCTCGAAAATGGCTCCTTCACGCTGTTTCGCTTGTTTGACCACCGAAACAGCCTCGCCCAACCCTAAAGGCCGATACTCCCCCACTCCCCAACCTCGCAGGGAGCACCAGGGCAATTTTTGATCCATTTAATGCCCTAACCTCGGAAACGCCCCTAAAACTGTGCGTTATAGCACACCAATTTGGACCAAAAATGGTCCGTTCATGCTATTTTTCCGGTTTGACTATCCAAATGGCCCCGCCCGCCTCAATGGCCCATAATCCCTTGATCTTCAGCCTCTCTAAGAGCATCAAGTTAATTTTTGGCCCATTTCACGTTTGAACCTGGGGCACATCCCTAGAACCGTGGGCTATAGCACACTGATTTGGCCCAAAAATGGCTCGTTTGTGTTGTTTTGACCGTTTGAAAACCCAAATGGCCCTGCCCACATTAATGGCCCATTCGTACCATTTTGCCCAGTTGACCACGCCAATGGCCTCACCCACACCAATGGCCCGCTCTCTCACTCCTCAGCCTCCTTGGGAGCACAGGATGATTTTTGGCCTATTTTATGCCCGGACCCCTAGCACACCTCTAGAACCGTGGGCTATTCCACACTGATTTGGCCCAAAAATGGCTTGTTCACATCGTTTTACCCATTTGACCACCCAAACTTCCCTGCATACCCTATTAGCCAATATTTCCCCGCTCCCCAACCTCCCTGGGAGGACCAGGTTAATTTTCGGCCTATTTCATGCTCGGATCTCGAGCATACCCTGGGAACTATAAGCTATAGCACACTAATTTGTCCTAAAATTGCATCATTTCGCCCGTTTGACAACCCAAACGACCCCCTCCCCTATCTCAATGGCCCATACTCCCTCACTCTTTGTCTTTCCTAGGATCACCAGGTTCATTTTTGGGCCATTTCACGCTCGAAACTCGAACACACCCCTAAAATCGTAGGCTATAGCACACTAATTTAGCCCAAAAATAGCTCGTTTCCGTCGTTTTACATGTTTGACCACCCAAATGGCCCCGCCCACCCCAATAGCCCAGACACCCCCGCTCTCCAGCCTCTCTAAGAGAACCAAGTAAGTTTTTGGCCTATTTAACGATCGAACCCGTGGTTATAACACACTGATTTTGTTCGAAAATGGCTCATTCATATTGTTTTGCCACTTTGATTACACTAACGACCTGCCTACGCTAATGGCCTACACTTCCCTGCTCCACAGCATCCCTGGGAGCACCGGTTCAATTTTCAGCCCGTTTTAGCCCTGGACCCCGAGCACACTCCCGAAACTATGGGAATAGCACACCGATTTGGCTCGAAAATGGTCTGTTCCCGTCGTTTTGCCCGTTTGACCACCCAAATAGCCCTGTCCACTCCAATGTCTCACATTTCCCTATTTCCCAGCATCTGGGAGTACCAGGTAGATTTTCAGCCTATTTTACACTTGATCCTCAGGCACACCCCTAGATCCGTGGCTATAGCACACCGATTTAGCCCGAAAATGGCCCATTCGCGCCATTTCGCCCGTTTAACCACCCAAATAGCCCCGCCCACCTCACTGGCCCACACTCTCCCACTTCCTAGCTTCCCTGGGAACACCAGGTAAATTTTTGGCCCATATCACGCCCAGACCCCGGGCACACCCCCAGAATTGTGGGCTATTATAGCACACCATTTTAGCCTAAAAATGGGTCGTTCGCGCTGTTTCGACCATTTAACTACCCTGACGGCCCTGCCCATGCCAATGGCTCATACTCCCCAACTCAACAACTTTCTTAG
Source organism: Capsicum baccatum var. pendulum (assembly GCA_030864225.1). Lineage (NCBI taxonomy): Eukaryota > Viridiplantae > Streptophyta > Magnoliopsida > Solanales > Solanaceae > Capsicum > Capsicum baccatum. Next base: position 81,452,353 of record CM061550.1, read on the forward strand.
GAGCACCGGGTCAATTTTTGGCCCATTTCACGCCGGACCCCGGGCACACCCCCAAAACTGTGGGCTATGTAGCACACCAATTTGTCCCAAAAATGGCCTATTTTCGCCGTTGGCCGTTTTGCCCATTTGACCAGCCAAATAACCCACACTCCCCCATTTACTAGCCTCTTTGAGAGTACCAGGTCAATTTATGGCCTATTTCAAGCATGGACCTCGGGCACACCTCCAGAACCGTGGTTATAGCACACTGGTTTGGCTCAAAAATGGCCCGTTCGCGCCGTTTTGCCTGTTTGACCATCCAAATAACCCCGCCCACCCCAATGGCCTATAATACCTCACTCCCTAGCCTATCTAGGAGAACTAGGTTGATTTTCAGCCTATTTCACACCCAAAGCTCGGGCACATCCCAGAACCGTGGGCTATAGCACACTGATTTGTATCAAAAATGGCCCGTTTATGGAGTTTCACCCGTTTGACTATCCAAATGGACCCGCACACCCCAATGGCCCACAATCGCCTGCTCCCCAGACTCCCTGGGAGCACCAGGTAGATTTTTGGCCCGCTACACTTCTGGATCCCACGCACATCCCCAAAACCATGGGCTATAACACACCAGCTTATCCTAAAATAGGTCAGTTCAGACTATTTCGCCTGTTGACAACTCAAATGGCCCCACCCGCCTCAATGGACCATACTCTCCCATTCCCTAGCCTCCCTGGGAGCACCGGTTCAATTTTTGTCCTATCTTACACACGGACACCGGGCACACCCCCAGACCAGTGGGTTATATCAAACCGATTCGGCCCGAAAATAGATCGCTCACGCCATTTAGCTCGTTTAACCACCAAAACAGCCCCGCTCACCCCTGATCCCCAGACTCTCTGGGAGCACCAGGTTGATTTTCGGCCCATTACATACCTGACCCAGGCACACCCCCAGAACCGTGGGCTATAGTACATCGATTTGGCCCTAAAATGGCCCATTAACGCTGTTTCACCCGTTTGACCACCTAAACAACCCTGCCCACCCCTAATGGCCCATATTTCCCCGCTTTAAGTCTCTATGGGAGCATTAGATCAATTTTTGGCCCATTTTATGCTCGGATCCCGGGCACACTCTTGGAACCGTGGGCTATAGCACAGCAATTATTTCACCCGTTTCACCACCCAAATGGCCCTACCAACCCCAATGGCCCACACTCCTCCGCTCCCAAACCTTCCTGGAATCATCAGGTCAATTTTTGGCCTATTTCACGCCCAAATCCCGAGGACACCCTCGGAATCATGGACTATAGCCCACCAATTTGGCTTAAAAATAGCCCATTCGCGCCGTTTTACCCGTTTGACACCCAAACGACCCCGTACACCCCAATATACTACACTTTTACGCTCCCCAACCTCCCTCAGGAGCACCAGGTCAATATTTGGCCTATTTCACACCTAGATCCTGGGCACATCCCCGAAATCCTGGGCAATAACACATTGATTTGGCCCAAAAATAGCCCAGCTATGTCGTTTTGCTCGTTTGACTACCCAAAAGGCCCCGCCCACCCTAATGGACCACATTTTATCGCTCCTCAGCTTCCCTGGGAGGATAAGGTCGATTTTTGACCCATTTCATGTCTGGACCTCGAGCACACCTCCGAAACTGTGAGTTAGAGCACATCGATTTATCCCAAAAATGGCCCATTCGCATTGTTTTGCCTGTTTGACCAGCCAAATGGTTGGGCCCACTATAATAGCCTACACTCTCCCACTTTCCTACCTCCTTCGGAGAACCAGGTCGATTTTTGGCCATTTCACGCCCGGACCCCAGACACACTCCCGAAACCATGGGTTATAGCACATCAATTAGCCCAAAAACGGCCCATTCATGTCATTTTGCCGGCATCGCCAACCCTAATGGCCCATACCACCCTACTTCCCAGCCTTCCAAGGAGCACCAGATTAATTTTTATCCTATTTCACACCCGGACCCCGGGTACATCCCCGGAATTATGGGCTATAGCACACCAATTTGGCTCGAAAATTGCTCGTTCACGTCGTTTCACCTGTTTGACTACCCAAAAGGTCTCACCCACCCTAATGTACCACACTCCCCCCCCCTCCCCAGCCTTCCTAGAAGCACCAGGTCGATTTTTGACCCATTTCACGCCCGGACCCCGGGCACAGCCCCGGAACTGTGGGCTATAGCGCACCAATTTGGCTAAAAAAATAGTCTGTTCGCATTGTTTCGCCTATTTTACCACCCTAATGACCCCTTAACCCCAATGTCTCACACTCCCCTGCTCCCCAGCCTCCCTGGGATCACCAGGTTGATTTTCAGCCCCTTTCATGTGGGCTATAGCACACCGATTTGGCCTGAATAAAATGCAAAACTACCAAGATAAGTTTTCCTTGTGTTTAAATGCAATATATCCACCTTACTATGCTATTTTGATCTTTAAACCTCAAACTTTTTATCACTATTTTTTCTAAAGAAGAATAAAAATTGCATACCGAATTGGGGGAAAATGCCAATTGAATAGGATAAAAGATGTAATTTTTAAAATTGGCTCGACCAAACAGACATTCGGTACGCAATTTTCATTCTTCTTTAGCCCAAAAAGTGATGAAAAGTAACTGATTTGAAGATCAAAATCGCATAGTAAGGTGGATGTGAATGTTGATTTCAATGTTTAAAATTTAATTTTAGAAACTGAGGTAGATTCCATAAATTAAAAATATAAATTGAATCTCAACCCATGCTGCTCACGATAGCCAAACGAATCAAGCTGCTCATGCCACTCCTTTGGCCCATGGTGCTCAAGCGGTCATTTTAGGTTTAACAAAATTGGCTTAACAGAATTTGAGAAATTGGTCGATTAAAGCATTGTGATACTTGAAATAGTAAATTCCTTTTTCTTGTCCCTAAAACATCAAAAAAGGAGATGTCAACCATTAAAATGCAACGAGAAGTGATCAAAAGGCTTTTTTGGCTCGATGTGACAATGTTTGGGGCGTTGTACACTTTGTTAATTTTTTTGACTTATTTATGAACTAATCCACACTAAGACTATTTTATGGTGCAACTAAATTCCAAAAAAAAAAAGATAACTTTTAAAAAGAGATGTCAACTTTTAAAATGCCAAAAGAACCATGCGCATAGTGTGTCGTGCACCATGCACCATGGGCACCAATGGGCCCAAGGCACTAAGGCACCATAGCACCATGGGCACCAGTGCACCAAAGAGATAATAACCTCAAGGTACCATGGCATCATGGAAACCATGCACCATGCATAATGCATCAACGACCCCAAGGCACTATGGCACCATGGGCATCATGCACCTGCACTATGCATCAATAGCCCCAAGGCACCATGGCACCATATGCATCGGTGCACCAAGGAATCAATTGCCCCAAGGTGCCATGAGTACCAGTGCACCAAGGCACCATGGACCATTGATACAAAACAGCCCAAGAAGACAAGAAAACAAACACCAAAACAATCCACTAGTTCAAGGAACTATGGACCTCTTTTGGTGACCTCTCTCGGATTCAAGAACACAATAAGAAGACCATGTAATGAGGTGTTTAACACCTATTTTACAGAAGCAAACCAAACTATATTATGACAATAAAAATGAAGAACAACAATGTTACAACAACAATAACCAAACGGCTTGAACAACGACAACACAAACTACAAGATTAGGACAAGAAACAAAGATATATAGTTAGACAAGTGTTGATGTAGTCTTAACAACCCAAGAGCATATTCCACTCTTGGACCCTTAACACTTCATACAACAAACACCTAACTCTTACAATGACACAAGAGAGGAATCCACCTCTCAAAGCACCAAAGTATCAAGCTTTGCAACACTCAAGAGAATCTACCCTTATGATATGCCCTAATTTAAGTTTTGAGAGCTCTCTCTCACAAGAGTAGTGCTCTTCAATATCAATCATAAAACTAAGACAATAAACCCTACCATGTTATATTTATATTACAATGCAAAATAATAGATAAATGACAAAAGGACCCTTCCATCAAAAGGGCCTCAAGGCCGCCCCATGGAGTGCATTCAAAAATAGATTTGGGCCTCATCCACACTTGGGCTTGTGCATTCTTTAGTTGGTCTTCAAGTTTCTCAAAAAATATCTAAGTTCATGATCATTCCCGTATCATCTTCTCCATCTTGAGAGGAATTTGTCCACAAATTCATGACCTTACTTCTTTAGAGAGGTATTTCACACAGCCCCTCACACGTCCACACATCTTCTACTTCCTCCTAAACTTTAATGTCATCCTCTTTGTGCTCTCCATCTTGAGGATTTCTATCAACCTTAGACGATTCAATCACCACTTCCTCTCCTAGATAGTATAACTTCCCCTTCCTTAGGATCACATTCCTCTAATTTGGACACTCACTAGCCTTGTGCCCCAACCCTTGACACTTGAAGCATTGAAACCCCTTGGGATTGGAAGTAGAATTGAATTTACCTTCATACCTTGGAGGATGTTTTTGGACAGCCTTGGTGATTTTGGGTTGGGCAGCCATGAAAGAGTTCTCTTTAAGCTCCCTCTCCACCTCTAAAGCCGCTTGGAAGATGTCCTCTATGGTGTTGAATTTGTGAAGCATCATGTGAGTGGAGATGTCTTTCTTTAACCCAACCTTGAACCAGATGATGTCGTTTCTCACTTTCTCTCCTCTATGATCAAGTTTCAAGATGAGTTATTGAAATTCGTCAAAGTAGGCTGCCACATTTTTGTTTCCTTCTTTCACGTTGTACAATTTTGCAAGGAGTTCATGTTGATAGATTTCAGGAAGGTACATTTGACTCATAATATACCTTAACCAAAACCAAGGAGGGGGTTGTCCCTCAATCAATACATTTCCAAAACGTTTGACATACTCCCACCACGTGGTAGCATATCCCTCAAAATGAGCAATGGCGTAGCAACTCTTCTTCTCCTCTGTGAGATCATTCACTTGAAATACTCTCTTGCATGTGTATTCCCATGCAATAAACTCTTTGAGATCACTTTCTTCCTTAAAGATCAGAAGCCCCATTTTTATGGTGTTAAGGCTAACATCCCTTTCCCAAACACCTTGGCCACCCCTACCTTCAAGCCCTCGGTTATCCCTAGGTTCTACCCTTATACCTCCCATCCCATATTCCATCAAATAAGGATCATCATATATTCCATACCCACCCCTTCGGTTCTCTCTCATAAATCTCTCTTCTTACATTGACGGGTTTTGGATATTTAGAACTTGGAATCGGGGATTGGCATTTAGTGGTGGAGGTCTTTGGATTGGCTGATTTTGGTTTGGAAGAGTCGGATTTAAGGGTCTAATTTGGGTTCCAAATCCGCCATGTGGGGCTTAGTGATGTGTAGAATGGCTAGGTACTTCAAGCCCTCGTCCTTGTGAATAATAGTGTTCTTGAGGAATGGCATTTGGTAGGTACATTCTTTGGTGTATGGCTTCGGGGGTAATGTTTGGGTATGTGTTTTGGGGAGTTGAGGGATGAGAACTCCGTTGACTTTCTACCATTTCCATTCGTCCACTAATAGAGGCCACTTTTACTCCCAACTTCTCAATCGTAGCATTCACTCTAGCCACGTCTCGAGACAAGTACTCAAGACTAGCTACAAGGGCATTCATAACATTATGATCCACGGTTTGTGCATTGGAAGTTTCAGGTTCTATGTGCAATGGTTCCATTTGCGAATGTACCTTACAAGTGTGCAAGCTTGATGGAGTCCCGTACTTGAGAGGTGAACCAAGACTCTACAATGAATCAAGGAAACAATAACAAAAGAACACACAAAGGATAGTAAAGACGAAAAATGGTTATAAAACTAACTTACAAACTAGTAGGATATTATTAGGTTGTCGATTAGTGTCGAGTCAACAAACGAAACTATGAAACAATAATAGGAAACTAAGAAAAATCTAAAATTTGAGCTTATTAATGACGTGAAAAGTAGCAAATGGGTGATGTGGAAGCATGCAATTGGTCTTGGTCCCACACAATTTAATCACAAATTATGAAATTTAAATCTTCACACAATTTGGAAAGGATGACAATTTGTTTTAGAGGGAAAACATAAGTCGTGAATCTCTACAAGTCCACTCTTAAACGGATGACTTTTCTCTTGTACTAGTCCCACAAAACAAGGTTCTTGAAACAAGGAAAAGTAGATTGTCCCACAAAACAAGGTTCTTAAAACAAGGAAAATAGCTTAAAAGTAGAAGTCAAGTCTAGGGAGTTTTGGGTTCAAGTCTTCTCAAAACAAGCTTTACAACTTTCACCTTCACTTTTTGAATCTATATTGCACCCCCTTTTTTTTGTCTTGAGTTGTAATAAAAGATGAAGAACTAGATGAACGCCACAACAACTTTAAAGAACACAACACAACACCAATCGGCCTCCAATCTTCAACAACAAAACCCAACACACAACCAACTCAAGTTCACAATAACAATGTCAATAGTATAAGCTTAATGTTTAGATGTAGACACTTGTAGTGTTGGTGAGAAAGAAACCAACACTTGAAACACTGTAGAAAAGCAAAATACTACAATATCTAGTCAATAATACAATAAAATATCGGCCCATAAAACAACACAATACAATTTTGGTCCAAGAACACAAAGATTGACAGATTTGACTATTTCTGGAATTTTTCAGTTTTCAGTTTTTTTTTTTTTTTTGTAGTTTTCAAGTCTCAATCCCAAGATTGATCTTGTTAGAAAAAAATAAAATATGGATTTGATACCAAATGATACAAAACATCCTAAGAACACAAGAAAACAAACACCAAAACAGTCCACTAGTTCAAGGAACTATGGACCTCTTTTAGCGACCTCTCTCGGATTCAAGAACACAATAAGAAGACCATGTAATGAGGTGTTTAACACCTATTTTCCATAAGCAAATCAAAATATATTATGACAATAAAAATGAATAATAACAATGTTACAACAACCATAACCAAACGGCTTAAACAACAACAACACAAACTACAAGATTAGGACAAGAAACAAAGATAGATAGTTACACAAGTGTTGATGTAGTATTAACAACCTAAGAGCATATTACACTATTGTATCTTTAACACTTCATACAAAAAACACCTAACTCTTACAATGACACAATATGGGCATCCACCTCTCAAAGCACCAAAGTCTCAAGCTTTGCAACACACAAGAGAATCTACCCTTATGCTATGCCCTAATTTAAGTTTTGAGAGCTCTCTCTCACAAGAGTAGTGCTCTTAAATATCAAGCATAAAACTAAGACAATAAACCCTACCATGTTATATTTATATTAAAAAGCAAAATAATAGATAAATGACAAAAGGGCCCTTCTATCAAAAAGTCCTCAAGGCCGCCCCCTGGAGTGTATTCAAAAATTTATTTGGGCCTCATCCACACTTGTTCTTGTGCATTATTTATTTGGTCTTCAAGTTTCCCAAAAAATATCTAAGATCATGATCATTCCCGTATCATTCTCTCCATATTGAGAGGAATTTGTCCATAAATTCACGACCTCACCTCTTTAGAGAGGTATATCACACGGCCCCTCACATGACCACATATCTTATACTTCCTCCTCAACTTGAATCCCATCCTCTTCGTTCTCTCTATCTTGAGGCTTGCCATCTACCTTATATGATTCAATCTCCACTTTCTCTCCTAGGTAGTATAACTTCCCCTCCCTTAGGATCACATTCCTCCGATTTGGACACTCACTAGCCTTGTTCCCCCACCGTTGACACTTGAAGCATTGAAACCTATTTGGATTGGAAGTAGAATTCAATTTACCTTCATACCTTGGAGGATTTTTTTGGACAGCCTTGAGGATTTTGGGTTAGGCATCCATGAAAGAGTTCTGTTTGAGATCCCTCTCCACCTCTAAAGCTTCTTGGAAGATGCCCTCAATGGTGTTGAATTTGTGAAGCATCATACGAGTGGAGATGTCCTTATTTAACCCAACCTTGAACCGGCTAATGTCGTTGCTCACTTGCTCTTCTCTATGATCAAGTTTCAAGATGAGTTGTTAAAATTCGTCATAGTAGGCTGCCATATTTTTGTTTCCTTGCATCAAGTTGTACAATTTCACAAGGAGTTCATGTTGATAGCTTTCGGGAAGGTACCTTTACCTCATAATATACCTTAACCGAAACCAAGGAGGGGGTTGTCCCTCAATTAATACATTGCCAAAACGTTTGACATACTCCCACCACGTGGTAGAATATCCCTCAAAATGAGAAATGACGTAGCAACTCTTCTTCTCCTCTGTGAGATCATTCACTTGAAAGACTCTCTCGCATACGGATTCCCATTCAAGAAACTCTTCGGGATCACTTTCTCCCTTAAAGATCGAAAGCCCTATTTTTATGGTGTTGAGGCCAACATCCCTTTCCCGAACAACTTGGCCGCCCCTACCTTCAAGACCTCTGTTATCCCTAGGTTTTACCCTTATACCTCTCATTCTATATTCCATCAAATAAGGATCATCATACATTCCATGCCCTCCCCTTCGGTTCTCTCTCACAAATCCCTCTTCTTGTATTGGCGGGTTTTGGATATTTGGAATTTGGTATGGGGGATTGGCATTTAGTGGTAGAGGTTTTTTGATTGGCTGATTTTGGTTTGGAAGAGTCGGATTTAAGGGTTGAATTTGGGTTTCAAATCCGTCATGTGGGGCTTGGTGATGTGTAGAATGGCTAGGTACTTCAAGGCCTCAGCATTGTGAATAATAGTGTGCTTGAGGTATGGTATTTGGTAGGTACATTCTTTGGTATATGGGTTTAGGGGTAATAGTTGGGTATGTATTTTGGGGAGTTGAGGGACGAGAACTCCGTTGACTTTCTACCCTTTCCATTCGGCCACTAATAGAGGCCATTTCCACTCCCAACTTCTCAACCGTAGCATTCACTCTAGCCACGTCCCAAGACAAGGACTCAAGACTAGCTACAAGGGCATTCATAACATTATAATTCACGGTTTGTGCATTAGAAGTTTCAGGTTCCATATGTGGTGGTTCCATTTGCAAATGTACCTTACAAGTGTGCAAGCTTTATGGAATCCCGTACTTAAGAGGTGAACCAAGACTCTACAACAAATCAAGGAAACAATAACAAAAGAACACACGGAGGATAGTAAACACGAAGAATGGTTACAAAACTAACTTACAAGCTAGTAGGATATTACTAGGTTGTCGATTAGTGTCGAGTCAACAAACGAAACTATGAAACAATAATAGGAAACTAAGAAAAATCTAAAATTTGAGCTTATTAATGTCGTGAACACTAGCAAATAGGTGATGTGGCAGCATGCAATTGGTCTTGGTCCCACATAATTTAATCACAAATTCTGAAATTTAAATCTTCACATAATTTGGAAAGGATGACAATTTGTTTTGGAGGGAAAACATAAGTCTTGAATCTCTACAAGTCCACTCTCAAAAGGATGACTTTTGTCTTGTACTAGTCCCATAAAACAAGGTTCTTGAAACAAGGAAAAGTAGCTTCTCCTAAAAAACAAGGTTCTTGAAACAAGGAAAATATCCTAAAAGTAGAAGTCAAGTCTAGGGAGTGTTGGGTTCAAGTCTTCTCAAAACAAGCTTTACAACTTTCACCTTCACTTTTTGAATGTATATTGCACCCCTTTTTTTTGTCTTAAGTTGTAATAAAAGATGAAGAACTCGATGAACGCCACAACAACCTTTAATAACACAACACAACACAACACCAATCGGCCTCCAATCTTCAACAACAAAACCCAACACACAGCCAACTCAAGTTCACAACAACAATGTCAATATTATAAGCTCAACCTTTAGATGTAGACACTTGTAGTGTTGGTGAGAAAGAAATCAACACTTGAAACACTCTAGAAAATCAAAATACTATAAGATATAGTCAATAATACAAGAAAATCTCAGCCCATACAACAACACAATACAATTTTCATCCAAGAACACAAAGATGGACAGATTTGACTGTTTCTGGAATTTTTCAGTTTTCAGTTTTCTTTTTTTTTTGTAGTTTTCAAGTCTCAGCCCAAGATTGATCTTGTTAGGAAAAAATCAAAGATCTCTTTGATACCAAATGATAAAAAACAGACCAAGAACACAAGAAAACAAACACCAAAATAGTCCGCTAGTTCAAGGAACTATGGACCTCTTTTTGTGACCTCTCTCGAATTCAAGAACACAATAAGAAGACTATGCAATGAGGTGTTTAACACCTATTTTCCATAAGCAAACCAAAATATATTATGACAATAAAAATTAAGAACAACAATGTTACAACAACAATAACCAAATGGCTTAAACAACAACAACACAAACTACAAGATTAGGACAAGAAACAAAGATAGATAGTTAGACAAGTGTCGATGTAGTCTTAACAACCCAAGAGCATATTCCACTATTGGACCTTTAACACTTCATACAACAAACACCTAAATCTTACAATGACACAAGAGGGGCATCCACCTCTCAAAGCACCAAAGTCTCAAGCTTTGCAACACACAAGAGAATCCACCCTTATGTTATGCCCTAATTTAAGTTTTGAGAGCTCTCTCTCACAAGAGTAGTGTTCTTCACTATCAATCATAAAACTAAGACAATAAACCCTACCATGTTATATTTATATTAAAAAGCAAAATAATAGATAAATGACAAAAGGGCCCTTCTATCAAAAAGACCTCAAAGCCGCCCCATGGAGTGCATTCAAAAACTAATTTGGGCCTCATCCATACTTGGGCTTGTGCATTGTTTAGTTGGTCTTCAAGTTGCTCAAAAAATATCTAAGGTCATGATCATTCCCGTATCAACCATGGGCGTCGTGCATCGTGCACTATGGGCACCTGTGCACCAAGTAACCACCAGCCATAGGCATCGTGCACCATGCCCCAATGGCACTAAGGCACCATGGGCACAATGACCACCTTGTAAATCAGTACACCGAGGCACCACACTCCAAGTGCACGGATGCACCAAAGAACCATGTTCATAATGGCCACCATGGCACCCATACATCCTAAACTAAGAACTATGTACTTGGCACCCGCATGCCCGTGCACCCACCGCGAATGAACTATGTATTCGGTACCCGCGCACCATAACACCAATGTAAGACCATGTCGCACCGTGCAAAAATTAAAAGAGCGTAGACATGAGCCCTTGTTCGTGGGCTCACAACTAGCCACTTCGACAATTACAAAATAAACGCTTACGCCTAGGTTCGATCATCTTAATATTTTCCTAATATTCATCCATCTTCCTCACTGTTCCATACTTCTTTCATTACATACACACTCTAAGTGTCTTTTTTAACAATATTTCACTAATTTTATGCATATTTTTTCATTCTAATGGTTTCTATACTGTATTTGATTGCGTAAATATGTACATTTTAACCGATTTCAATGTTACCTCATATGTTCGGATGGTCTTTTTAGTGTTTTCAGGTTATTTTTATATTTTTTTTAATTTTTTATTTAATATTTTTAAATTTAAATATTTCATATCATTACGCTATACGTAAAATATGCACTCAATTATTGGTTTAAGGTTACTTCATGCGTTGCAAATATTTTTGTAATGTTTCTATATTTTTTTAAATATTTTTCTATTTTTTATTTTTATTTTTTATTTTTTGAATTTTCATAAATAATTTTAAAATAAAAAATCATAATGAAAATTATCATTTATAAATTTTTGGAGTGCATTAGCTTGGTCGAATGTTAAAATGTGCAATTTTGAGCTATACATTTCTAGTATGATTCTCTGTGCAATTCTGAGTTATACTTCACTGCATTATTTACTTTATTTTAGTTTATAACTCAAAAAGCTCTTTTGGTTACATTTGAACTAATCTAATCTCAATTGTTAACTAGAATAGGATAGTTGTCAACAGAAGTCTCTGAGGGATCGATATTCGGTTTTATTTAAGGCTACCGTATTACTTGGTGAGACCACGTACACTTATGTATGCGCTTGGGCGCAAAAAAACTAAACCCATGTTGCACTTTGTCCTACAACTGAAACTTATCAAAGCTAATATTTATTAAGTCGGACTAAAACAAACTCAAAGTCAAGTTATTGACCTAAATCAGACTTATAGCATGTCCTAGTTTGGTGCTACAATATAAAAAATAAAATGTGTTAAAGAATATTAAAGATGTACTAAAAGTCGCAAAAATAATATTTGAAAGAAGTAGTATCGCAGACTTATAGCATGTCCTAGTTTGGTGCTACAATATAAAAAATAAAATGTGTTAAGAATATTAAAGATGTACTAAAAGTCGCAAAAATAATATTTGAAAGAAGTAGTATCGCTGAAAGAAGTTTCTAGCTTGCCTTAGCCAAAGATAAAGGCCCTTGGCACTGTTGTTTTGGAGCCTCACGTCTTTATTGCTCGTTGGTTGCTTCAAACAGTTGTTGCTATGGAAACTCAACTTTCATTGTCTTATTTTGGTCTTCAACGGAGACCAAAACACAAGCAAAAACACTTGAGTATTAACAAATAGATTTTCGAAAAAAAGATCCAAATATAGGCCAATTTAGTCGTCAAAAATATATCCCAAGTCGAAAGTTTTTGGTGTCCAAATTTTTCGACTAAACTTGTATCATATCATGTGATATCTTGAGCAGATCCTCTTGCCAGGATATATAAAGACTATTTCACATGGACCAGCAAAATATAACACAATGGTAGAAATAAAAAACTACCTTCATGCTTCATGCTCTCCTCTCAATGGACTTGAACATGGTGATACAATATTTTCTCCATCATCCTATTATTGTAACACTATTTCTCACCAAGACATATCAAGACACACCTCAAACTTCTACACATGTCTTGGTAAGTAAATCTCTGGCAATAGCGTCAACAACGCAACCTGACAGCATGTTAAATTTAGCGACACGAGTACAAATTTACCAAGTTACCAAGTTTCGTCGTCTACAGAGTAGTATGATGCAAAATTAAATTACATCAGTTCTGACTTCATTGTGAGAAAAAACAGTAACACAATAGCATAAAACAGTAGCTCCACACCTACATCCTCTTCTTCATGCGCAAACTAACAAATGGGCGTTGAAGCTTGTCACTTTTTTTGAAATTTTTTAAAGTGAAGTTGAAGTTGTGTTTGACCACACATTTGCAATAAATATTTGAAGTTTAAATGCATTTTATTTTTACAAGACACATGAAATATAATTATTTAAGTAAAGTTGTTTTATGAATTTTTTTTAGATCTTTTCTTTTTTAAATCAGGGATTTCACTGTTTCCAAATACAACAAGTTGTAGTTACACTTTTCATGATAAAAAATGATTTTCAAATAAAATGAAAAAGAATAAAAAATAAATATAAAAATATTTCAAGACCAAACAGATCCTATGTTTTCCGCATTTTGTGTAAAGAAATGAGGATCCTAAATTCTTCTTTCCTGTCTCTTATGTCTTGTCATTTCACCTTTCTTTGAGCACAAAAGTACTTATGAGTTAAGGAATAAAATAGAAAAGACTACCATAGCATTTACACTGGCACAAATGATACTATTAAATCAAGATAACTCAAATAGTCTCTAATTTCCTTGGGCTACATTAACTTGATCTCTTATATATATATATATACTAGACGGGTGCGCCCGTGCTAAGCACGGACCCAACATGCTGTTTAAATTTATTGTAGAAATATACGAAGTCATTTTTGTAACAAAACGTAACTAAAAAGCAAAAGTACAACAACTTGAACATCAAAGGACATAAAGTTGGAGAAGTTTCATTGAAACATCTTTAGTTGTAACGATTGAATTCACGTATTTACGTAGATTAACAAATACTTCTTTTTAATAAAATACAACACTAACATACAGATTGTTACATAGAAGAATTTGAATCAGAACCCATCACAATTTTCTGGGAAAAAATAATCACAAGGAAATCAAGAGATAGAACCCACTGTGTAAGCGTTGTAAATGTCACCGCCCACCATGTGAAAATGCACATCAAGATCAAGTCTTTCACAAATTCGCTAACTGGACAGTCCCAAAAATACCCAAGATTGGATATGTAAGATGTATTAAAATATTATTTAATTTTATTATTTTAAATATGACATATTAAACATTAAAATTAAATAATTGCTAAAAAGATTCATTCTTTTAAGGCTAAATAAATTAAGATGAGATAACATAGCAATAGTAAATATAGGTTTCCCACACTTTTTCCTGTAATGATCATTACTTTACCCTATTTTTAACAGCCCGTTTGGATAGAATTTAAAAAAAATAGTTTTTTAACTTAAGTGATTAAAAACTTAAAATAAGTGCTTATAAATTAAGAAGATAACTGTTTGAATAGAAGTGTTAAACTGAAAAAAAATTGTTGATGTGTTTGGTAAACAAGTAATGTTAAGCACTTTTTTGCTGTTAAAATGAATTAAATGCCCTTAAAGATGTTAACATCATAAATAAGGTGAATTATTTATAATTTTTAGTTCTAAAAATAAAATTTTTGAACAAACCTCCGATGTAATGATGGATTCGATGAAAACAAAGAAAGATGAAGAGGAAATTGGAGGGAAGAGATGAAGCGAAGCGGCAAATAGAAAAAAAAAACTATCTATATATATATATAAAAGCAAAACTAAAGCAAGACAAGACGCCAAGTGGCAACATCTTAATATAGTCACGTGGCAATTTTTAGGACAAAATTTAAAAATACTTTAAGACAAAGTTAAAAATCTTGTAATAAAAATTTGAATTGAAAAATTAAGTATTTGAATTTGAAATACATTATCTTAATAACTAAAAATTCATAATTGAAGAGTTCTAAATAGACTATTACTATTTCAAACGTGTCTCTTGTATATATATAGAGAGAGAGTTTATTTTAATAATAATATTATAATAAGCAATAAATAATAGTTGTAGCAATAGACAAGTTTATTACTTTAATTTGAAAACGAAAACGGATAAGTAGCAATAATATTATACACAAGTAGTAGTAGCAGCAGTAGCAGTAGCAGTAGCAGTAGTACTAGTACTAGTACTAGTAGTAGTAGTACTAGTAGTAGTAGTACTACTTCTAGTACTACTACTACTACTAGTACTAGTACTACTACCGCCTCATTTCAGAATGTCTTTGTTAGTTATCGGCCTTAACCCTGTGAGAATGCCCCAAATTTTACCTCGTCGCCTATCCCAATGTCTATTGATATCTGTGATGCCATTAATAATTTGGAGGACTTGAACACTGCGATGGAAGATAATGAGTTGGATGATTTAACTCGTGCATTTTGGGTTAGAACGAAAACCGTCATTCCTTCGTGTAGATGTTCCAAAAGCCATAAATTCGATGTACATATAGTGTTTTAATAAATTATGTAGTGTGTGGATTTAGTTGAGCATGAGTTGAGATCATAGAGTTCCCTTAACTCTAGGACTAGTTGAAAGTTTTCCTATCGTTCGAGTTTTAGTGAGCGTCGAAACTTGGGTCAACTTCAATCGGCCACAACTCCTTTTATATGACTAACTAGGTGGCCTACTATATATCAAATGAAAGGTATTTGAGTCCTCTTTCCAAATCCACCAATTTTGCCCAAATCCAATATCAGAGCAAAGAGTTATGCCTATTTTACTCCAGCATATCAGCCTGGCAACTGAGTGACGATAATTCTGACGGCTTGACATAAATCTAACGACTTGTCAGAATATGTCGTCGGCCTTAGGCAGAAACCCATCAATTTCATCTCCCAGGTGATGACAAAATCGGATGGCTTGTCACAGATTTGACGGCTTGTCAGCCTTGATCGTCAGCTGAGAATTTCAGCAACTGGGAAGTGATTTCGTAGGGGTATTTTGGTCTTTTCCTCACTCCAAAAACCTTTCACACGAATTAAATTACCCCTTAAGTGTTATTAATCAATCATTATCAGTTTTACAACATCAAAAACTTCCTCTTCACTCTCAAAATAAGATCAAATTAGGGTTTTCTCCAAGAACAACAAATTCAAGAAAATCAAGCCTTAAGTTCAATATCTCCAAGAAACAAATCAAGGTACGTGGGGTTTATCCTAAAAACTACATGGGCTTGGAAATACTAGAACATGATTTAAAGATTTTCAAGCATGATTTTAGAAAGGAGTTTTGAAATACATGAATTTATTATGCATTATGAATGTTTAAATGCATTGTTGATTTGTCCCTTAGGACTTTCCCCCTAAGTTGATTTACATGTATATGCATATGTATAATATTTGAGGTTTAAGATTGTTTGAGGATAAATTATGGACTCCCTCTCTTGTGATAAATTAAAGATTTTGGTTTTGTTGTAAAAGAGTTGAAATGCATGTCTGTGATTTGAAAGATGTTTTCTCAATTTCATAGTATCTGAAATATTGATTTAGAATTATTGAGAGGGTGTCTTGAGATAAATATGTTTTGTGTTAAAGAGAAGAATTTCATGAGATAGAGACTTTGGACATGACCACCATTGATTATTAAATTATTGATAAAGAGAATTGCTTCCATGGTTTTACATGAATTTTAAAGCATGAGTTCCTTGAACGAATTGTTGTTATGGTGGTTCTGAATTTCATGATTTGAAAACAGAGATATAAATTGCTATAAATGGCTCAGAGAATATGACTTGCAAGTCAATGGTATGACGATACCATATATGTGTCTATGCCATGACAGAGTTAAAGATTTCAGAGTATATTTTCAGAGCATGCATGTTTCAAGAACTAAAAATGGGCATAAAGAGGGTTAGGTGGTTACCCAAAGAAGGCATGAGTTCAAGTAACTCTTAGCCTAAAACCGTATTTATTGATACGGATAGATTATTATTGTACACTGGCGACGGTCGTATGGCGTAGTAGATTTAGAGACTCCGACCTTTGCGGCACACTTGGGTTGGGGGCTTGGCTGCCGAGTTAATGGCAGATCCTATATATCCCGTGGGATTACAGATTGTAGGGTGCACCACCTAGCACAGAAATAAGACAAAGAGTGTCACAGATTTCAGATGTTTTCACAGAGTCTTTTAAAATGCCCATGTGATTTCTTACTATATGATATGATTATGAACTGCTTTAAATTACTCTCATATATATTGAATATAAATGATTATTTTGGATTTACTCTGTATACCAATATATCTGTATTGACCCTCCTCCCCTACCTCTCAGGTTCTGAGGCTTAATATAGGGATCCAGATAAGCAGTAGATAATTCAGACAGCAGATCAGATTGTGCAGTAGTGAGCCTTCTCTATTCTAGAAGGTCTGTCCTTTCAGATTATGTCATCTATTACAGTTTTGGTCTACTGGGGGCCTTGTCCCAGTTTTCAGATAGTTACCAGATTTTCATGTAGTAGAAATTTCACAGACTGTTTTAGATGTTGTTAGTGATTTTTGGATTTCATTCCTTATTGTTAAACTTAATCCAGAGTATGACCATGTTTCCGTATTAGATCATAATTCTGCATTTTTTTATTATATGAATATTGTGCATGACTACCAGATAAAGTAGGACGTCCGGGCCTTCATGGTTTGGGATGCCCGTCACGGCCAGGTCCTAGTTTGGATCGTGACAAACTTGGTAATAAATCACGATTCATGCTCCCAGGGTGTCTACGAAATTGCGTCGGTTGGAATCTTATTTATGGGCGTGTAGCGCGCCACACTTATAAACAGGAGGTCACTAGGCATTTAGGAATGTTTCCCTTTCTTCATGTTCTATTTTGTGCTATGGAGTCAGAATATTCCTCTTTTATACTCTAATTCATGCTATGGTCTTGCCCATACGAAAGTAAAGTTATCCCAATTATTTTCGTACTTTGATGGGCTCTGATATGTCGTATTATTGCGGTGAATAAAGTGCAGAAGTTTAGAATTTAAATGGTATGGTCCTTTGCGATTGATGTCATATAATATTTTAAAAATTGTGCAAGGACTTAAGAAGAGTACGTCAGTGCTTCAGAGTGGATTGATTTTAGTGCAAATTTTGGTTCTGATGAAATCGTGTTTTTCAGCCTGCGGTATTAAGGGTATTCAGTCCTTTTCAAAAATTTATGTTGCAGATGTCATGCTTAAGAGGGAATGAGGTATAGCAGAATGTTGGAACTGTATTTCCACCCGAGTAGTAGTATAAGTTAAAGTGTTGGTGTCATGATCTATTGGTAGTGAGATTATACTAAGAAACTGGTGATATGAAGTCACAAAGTTAGAAGTCTGAGTGAGGGTTACTTTTGTGTGAACAAATAATTTAGTTGAATAACTGATGTTTGAGAATGATTTACCCTTTTATAGTGATAGACTAATGTGGTAGCTAGTAGCATGTGTGGATTGTATGGTAGTCTATGGGGGAAGTGTTTGACTTAGATTTTTATTTATACAGGGTAAGATGTGTATTCTTAGATCATTGAATATTGTGTGTCAACATTCTATCTCTTGTAATCTTGTTATCTTTGTGTTGTTGAAATCGAAAGTCTAGTGAAGCCGTGTGGGGCTCTTTCTATTCACTAGCATAGCTGCCTTGTCATTCATCTCATTTTTTTGTTAAAAAAAAAAATCAAAGTCTAGGGAAGCTGTGTGGGTCCTATTTCAGTTCACTAGCAACTTATTGTTTATCTTGTTGTTCCTGTGTTAGTTGGGACTGGCAATTTTGTGGCATAATGGCAAGAAAAGTGGTAAGGGTAATTTATTGAATATATGTATGGCCGAATCTTTTTGAATGAAATTGAGTTGGTAATGAAGTGATACATCTCTGTGTTTTTGTTTAGTAGAAGGTAAGGTAGAGAAGGAGTTATTAGTTAAGGCGAATTGTTGTTTACTTGAAGTATGAAAAGAGTTGTTGATGGTGTTTGTCGTGCAAGAAAATTATAGGTTATTGATGAAGGTACTTCGTGGATGAGTGCTGTTAATTTAGATGCCCCTGAGGTTGCAAGAGGGAGTTTAGTTAGGACTTATAGAGCTATGAACTAAGTTTAGTTATATAAAAGGGTAGATAGTAATGATGTGTAGAAGGAGGATGTGTTAATGGATTTTAAATAAGATAGATCATAGGATTATGATTGATCCTTACTGTTATGAAGTTTTGGCGGATTAATGTTTTTAGATGTTTGGCATGTAAGGAAATTGTGTGAAGTTGTGGTTCATCATAGCTAGAACTAGACACTAAGTTGGATTAGTAGATAGTGATCAAGGTGGATATAATGATTGTTATGGTGGGTGTTAGTTGTGTGAAAGTGATCTAGTAGGCTTGAACAGTGTATACAAGAGCTTAAGTTTATTTGATCCGTAATCAAGTCTGATGTTATAAGTATGATGTAGAAGTATGCCCAAGGTGCTATGGGGATGCATTATTTTCAAGGATCATTGCATGTTGTGTGGTTAGTAGTACTGAGTTGCTAGGCGGAGAAAGACTAGTTAGATAATATGTGATGTTGTTGATAGCTAAGTTATGGAGTTATGATTAATGATGTTGAGCCTTTTTTCTCCATAATCTTGATTCTCATGGTTTAGAAATATAAGTTTGCCGGTATGATACTGGTAGACTATGACAGAAGTGGTATGGTCCATCAAAGGTTTGGAGATATCCATGTTTAGTGTTAGAAGAATCTAAGTTGGTGAATGTTTAAGCTGTTATATGATGACTTTGGGGGCTATAGAAACCTAAGGGTTGAATCTTAAAAAGAGGTATTAGCATTGGTTATTATACATGAAGATACCGCCTTACAGGGTAAGTTTAGTTTTATGTGTATTGTTATATCCCCGACTCTAGAGTAAAGTGATTTTAGTTTATACCAGAGTGTATATAGTGGTTCACAAACTTAGAGTAATGGCTTAAATCCAAGGGGGAGATGATAGAATGAGTAACCAAGTCAAGTTTTCAGATGCTAATAGATGTGCCAGTAAGTTGTGGAATTGGCCGTGAGAAAGAACGATGCTCAATCTATTCTTATTTCAGCAGTTTACTTTAGTTATTCCAATACATACTCATGCCTTATGTTTCAGCTTCATGATCATAGTCCGTGTTCATGCATATGATAAAGAATCATGTACTCTTCTAGTTCCTAGTATGATGAGTTCCCAGTTTGTTCAGCAGTCAGAATCACTTTTCGTAAGTTATGAATTCTAAAAAAATTCAGGTCATGCAGTTCATGACTCTTGTGCACATGTGATACACTTAACGATAAGTGAAAATTCAAATTTATATCAGGTACGCCTTCAGATTAGATCTCTTTAATGAGTCCATGCCATGAGTGCTCTATTCCTTACGCCTCAGTAGGGTATCAAGTTATGATTAGTACTCCCCTTATGTTCCGGATTTCGGTATTCCAATTTTTCAATGACCTTTTCCCCTTAGGTCGAGATAGTGATGATGAATAGTTGTCTAGATGAAAAAGAGTAAACATTTCTTGTTGATGAAAGATGGTTGTTTGCTTATTTGAGTTAAGGTAGTAATTATGGAGTAAGATTGAGGCCAAGTCTTTGATGCATGTCAAGGTTAATTGAAGTTTTATATGTTATATTTGGAAAAAATTATTGTGTGCTTGTTTTATGTAAGTTCAAAATTTGAAATAATTTTGAGGTGAAGTTTCGTGTATGGCTTGGTTAGTTAAGAATATTTTATGTGTATCATCTGAATAATGCTGGAAAGTTGTTATGGATAGAAGTATTAGAGAATTTGAGAAAGATTCTTTATGAGTGTTTGTTTAAAAGTGCATATGTGGGTATAAAGATAGGCTTGAATGTCATGTTTGTATACATACGAATGGATGCTTTGAGTGTTTATGAATGTCTAGTGCGAAGTTGAAGGTGATTGTTGGAGTGGCAATAAGAATTATGCATGAGCTGAGGAATTGTGAAATGCAAGGTGTACTGAATTCATGATTCAAACTAGTACTACATTATTATGTGGTGCGTCTTGTGATTTTGAGTTAGGCTTGAAGATGGTGGGGGAATTTAGTTAAGTTTAGACATTAGTAGATGGAAATATCAGCGGCCATGTAAGAAAATAAGTGAAATCAATGAGCATGGTGTTTAAGGAGAAAGTATAGTTGAGAGAGTATTTTAGAAGTGTGGCTAACCTTGAAAGTAAGAAGTTGCATTGCCTAAGGTTTGGTAATTCTATCCTAGTTTATGAGTTACATGTCTATATTCCGTGCTATAGAGTAGTGTCAATGTTGTGATTCCATAGTTGGATGCCTGGTGTAATTTGTGCCCAAATCCGTTGCTCCCTAATGCTACTGGAACTTCTTTAGAAAGAGTGTTGAGAGATAATCTATTCCATCCATGTAAATTGCGAATCCAGTTCAGCCCAAGCATCATGTTTCAGATTTAGTTATTTAGTCATGACTCAGTTCATAAGAGTTCAGCACATAATCCCAAATTTACCCAAGTATTTTAGCTCAGACAGTGTAATACCCTGATCCAATCTAAGTTCAATTGTCTCATGATTTATACTTGCATAAGTTATCACTCCTCAATTCAATATGTAGGATTAGATCATGAACACTCTAAGGAAATCCTAAACTCTCAGCATGAATTAGCTCCTTGAAGCAAGTAAAGTCAAGTCAACTCAGAATTCAGTTTCATGATAGAAGTTTAAATGTTTCAGATCAGTTATATCCTTTCTTAGAAGACACATCACGTCTTCGTTATTTCATACCTTTAAGCTTCAACGTTCCTACCTATCATTCGGGGACGAATGATCCTAAGGGGGAGATAATGTAACACCTCGCATTTTGGGCTAGAACAAAAACCGTCATTCCTTTGCGTAGATGTTCCAAAAGCCAAAACTTCAATGTAAATATAGTGTTTTAATCAATTATGTAGTGTGTGAATTTAGTTGAGCATGAGTCGAGATCATAGAGGTCCCTTAACTCAAGGAGTAGTTGAAAGCTTTCCTATCGTTCGAGTTTTAGTAAGCGTCGAAACTTGGATCAACTTCAATCGGCCATAAATCCTTGTATATGACGAATTGGATGGCTTACTATATATAAAATGAAAGGTCTTTGAGTTCTCTTTCCAACGCCACCAATTTTTCAAAAATCCAATATCGGGGCAAAGGGTTATGCCTATTTTACTCCAACAAATCAGCCTGGCAACTGAGTGACGACAATTCTAACGGCTTATCACAAATCTGATGAATTGTCAGAATATGTTGTCAGCCTTAGGCAGAAACCCATCAACTTCATCTCCCAGGTGACGACAAAATCTGACGGCTTTTCACAGATCTGATGCTTGTCAGCCTTGGTCGTCAGCCGAGAATTTCAGCAACTGGGAAGTGATTTCGTAGGGGTATTTTGATCTTTTTCTTACTCCAAAAACCTTTCACACAAATTAAATTACCCCTTAAGTGTTATTAATCAATCATTATTAGTTTTACAACATCAAAAAACTTCCTCTTCACTCTCAAAATAAGATCAAATTAGGGTTTTCTCCAAGAACAAGAAATTCAAGAAAATCAAGCCTTAAGTTCAATATCTCCAAGAAACAAATCAAAATCCAAGTTTCATCTATCAAGATCTAGGTTCCATCTTTCAGATCTTATAATTTAAGGTACGTCAGGTTTATCCTAAAATGTACATGGGCTTGAAAACACTAGAACATGATTTAAAAATTTTCAAGCATGATTTTAGAAAGGGGTTTTAAAATACATGATTTTATTATGCATTATGAACGTTTAAATGCATTGTTGATTTGGCCCTTAGGCCTTTACCCTTAAGTTGATTTACATGTATACGTATATGTATAAAATTTGAGGTTTAAGATTGTTTGAGAGCATAATTTATGAACTCTCTCTTGTGATAAATTAAAGATTTTGATTTTATTGGAAAAGAGTTGAAATGCATGTATGTGATTTGAAAGATGTTTTCTCAATGTCATAGTATTTGAAACATTGATTTAGAATTATTGAGAGGGTGTCTTGAGATAACTATGTTTTGTGTTAAAGAGAAGAATTGCATGAGATAGAGACTTTGGACATGACCATCATTGTTTATTAAATTGTTGATAAAGAGAATTGCTTGCATGGTTTTACATGAATTTTAAAGCATGAGTTTCTTGAACGAATTGTTGTTATGGTGGTCCTGAATTTTATGATTTGAAAATTGAGATATAAATTGCTATAAATGGCTTAGAGAATGTGACTTGCAAGTCAATGGTATGACGATACCATATATGTGTATATGCCATGATAGAGTTAAAGATTTTAGAGTATGTTTTCAGATCATGCATGTTTTAAGAACTAAAAATGGGCATAAAGAGGGTTAGGTGGTTACCCGAAGAAGGCATGAGTTCAAGTAACTCTTAGTCTGAAATCGTATTTGCCGATACGGGTAGATTATTATTGTACGCTGGCGACGGCCGTGTGGCATAGTAGATTCAGAGACTCTGACCCTTACGGCACACTTGGGTTGGGGGCTTGGCTGCCGAGTTAATGACAGATCCTATATAGCCCGTGGGATTACAGATTATAGAGTACACCACCTAGCGCAAAAGTAAGACAGAGAGTGTCATAGATTTCAGATGTTTTCACAGAGTCTTTTAAAATGCCCATGTGATTTGTTACTATATGATATGTTTATGAACTGCTTTAAATTGCTCTCATATATGTTAAATATAAATGATTATTTTAGATTTGCTCTACATACCAGTACATCTGTATTGACCCTCCTCCCCTACCTCTCAGGTTTTGAGGCTCAGTCTAGGGGTCCAAATAAGCAGTAGATAATTCAGATAGTAGATCATATTATGCAGTAGTGAGCCTTTTCTATTCCAGAAGGCCTGTCCTTTTAGACTATGTCATTTATTACAGTGTTGGTCTACTGGGGGCCTTGTCCCAGTTTTCAGATAGTTGTCAGATTTTCATGAAGTAGAGATTTCGTAGACTGTTCCAAATGTTGTTAGTGATTTTTAGATTTCATTCCTTATTGTTAAACTTAATCTAGAGTATGACTATGTTTCCATATTAGATCGTAATTCTGCATTTTCTTTTATTATATGAATGTTGTGCATGACTACCAGATAGAGTAGGACGTTCGGGCCTTCATGGTTTGGGATGTCCGTCACGGCCAAGCCCTAATTCAGGTCGTGACAATGATGTCAACAATGAAATTAACGGTAATGATCCGGAGGATGCAAGTAAAGGTTGTGATACGACTAATCAGCATGGTGAACCATCAGAGAAAGAGAAGCGTTCAATTATTGCTAGGCTTTGTGGGACTAGTATTTTATCATGTTTATGTTATTTTTTTTAACTTAATTCCACCTTTTTTAGTTGAACAGCCGAAAATCTACCTTTGCTTGACAAGGAGTCATTATGCTTACCAGCATGCCGAAAAGAAAAAAGCTAACTATCAGTAAGAAAAGGTAATTTTTTTAACTGAACTGTTCTGAAGTGGTTAATGAGCTTGAAGTGGTAATTTTTTACTTTTGTATTGCTTCTTACTGAAATGGAGAAAAATGTAATTACGAGTAATCTAATTCCTTACTTATTTACAGGCTATTGATATGTAACACACTCAGTTAAAATGTAATTAACCTTATGATTAACTAGATTTTCCTGTTTTTTAGGCCTAACTTCAGATTTATGTAATTAGGTGCTCTGTTAAATGTAATTGTTTTGGTTGTTTTTCATTTTCATACTCCCGTCTTTCATTTCATAGTGAAATCTAATCTTGAATTCAATTTGAATCCTTTTGTTGTGCAGTCAACTGGTGTATTTCTTACATTAGTAAGATATGAAAGTGGCAGTGCTATACCAGTGACGCCTCTTTCATTAGCCGGGGTGTTTCTTGGTTCGTGGACAAGTTTAATATGAAGTTTTAGCTTTACCTAAAGCAAATATGTAGATCCAAAATAGTTTATTTTTATGCTATGTTAAAAAGAAGTGGGCAACGCTAAAAAAAATAATATACAGGAAAAAAATGTTAGTGAAAAATTATAAAAATGTTAGTGGGCTACTCTTTCATACCTAATGTGTTTGGTTTGTCTTTCCTGTGAGGTTTTATTCCTATCTAGTTAGATTTTGGGGCGCGAGTGAATCGACCTACCCATTATCAAATACGTACTGTTGTTGTTTTTCATTTACCAATGCAATTTGTAGCTTACAAGAAAGTTTTTGTTAGAGTTCATGCCCTACTGAGTATCTTATTTTTGCCTAAATGTTGCTTATCGATGGAACGGGTTGCCTGATGTGTTCCATTGACGTGTTTCAAGGAATCAGTAAAACAGAAAGTAAAGAACACAATAATTTTTACGTGGAAAACACCCGGCTCAAAAGGTGTAAAAAACCACGACCTGTATCTCTACAGGATTTAACCCCAACTTCACTAAATAACTCTAAGCCTCAACAACAACTAATTACAAAACTCTTGTAACCAAAAAATAGGAATCATAAACTCTGATTCCTAACTACACGCATACCTCCCAAGGTATGCATTCCCAAAGTCTCTGAGTTTTCCCCAACTTGAAGACTATCTCCTAATTTAGTTTATAACATACTGAAACTAATATTATATCAATAGCTCAAACACAATGAACAACTCTAAAAATCAAAGCTAAAACTCTTAGCTAGATTCTATACTTAGGACCTAGTTCTTCAATGTGTTTCTTCAGTGATTGAATAGCACTTCGTAAAGTCAATCTGTTGATTGTGCTTTTCTGCTTTGCAAGTGCATGAATTACTTTGAATGATGCATCTTATATTTAAGCACAGCTCTGATAACGCTCAATCTACAGCTCTCGTTTGAGTGTAAAGCGGTCGTTAGAAAATATAGAACCCAACCTGGGTTGGGTATCGATCCCACAGGGAATAGCTTGGTCAACAAGTAAGCAAAATTAATAGACTTTTGGTGCAAGTCTCGTAAGAAGGGGGGATTGTAATAAGTAACCAAAGTAATGAAATAAAAGCTGAAAATAATAAAGTAAAAAGAGAAAGATTGTCACGTTGGTTGTAAACAATGAGAATTGAAGCGTTGGGGTTATGTTCACCTTCTGAGGTATACGTCTCTATTGGCTATGAGTGTGTAGAGTCTTGACATGGAATTGCTTATAGAGAATTGTAGTCGATGGTAAATCCAAGCGTCTCTCGACCTAAACAAGGACTATTTCACTTTAACTCTCTCGAGCTTAAAGTGTGTCTAGCGGTACGAATTCTCCAAGAGGTTAGTCCAGTTACGGCACTAGCTTTTTAATAGGAAAGGGTGTCCTACTACCTTGACATTATCTCTTTTCCAGACAAATAACCTTTCTCTCGAACAAGTTAAATGTTAGACTGGCGTTGGTCTATGCGTCTTCTTTTCTAGACAAGTAACCTTTCTCTCGAACAGGTTAGATGTTAGAATGGCGTGTTCATGTGTTTGAACCGCAAAGGATGTAGATTTAAGATGAAGAGAATAATGATATAAGCAATATACGTGTCTTGAACTCACAAGCTCATAGCAATAGATAGTAACTCATTCGGCTTCCATAACCCCCACTAAGAGGTTTAGTTACCCATGAATGCGAAGGATATCACGTTTTGCATGGTGGATGGCGTGAATAGTAGGTGTTTGGCGTGTGATTTTAGTGATTCCGTAGCAAGTAACGATTCTCTTGTTGTGGAATTTAAGAATAGAAGAATAGATTAGAAGTGTTTGTAGTGGAAGATGAGAAAGATGGAAGAAAATTAATAGTTTAAGAATGAATTTCTTGAATGAAGGGAGGAGTTGCCTCCACTAAGGGAGGACTTGATTAAAATCTCTAGCATGATAGGGTATTTATAATACTCCTATCCTACTCCTACTATGCTAATGAAATAAATAACCAAATCCTACTAAACTAAGGAAATACTTAACCCATTTGTACTAGGTTAATGTAACATTCTCCTAATCCAAATAAACTAATGAAATACATAACCCAATTGTACTAGGTTAATGTATCATTGTCAAAATCCAGCTTTGTGTCTGTAAGTCCCCAAAGTCTTCAGAAATGCTGTTTTAGTCCTGGACAGATTTTCCATGCAGTCCCCAAAGTATTCAGAAATGCTGTTTTAGCCCGGGACAGATTTTCCATGCAGCAGATTTGGTCCTTTAGGCGTCCAGCTCCTTTCTACTTCGTTTGTGAGCTTTCTTTTGCGTCAAGTAAGCCATAAAATGCTGTATTTTGCATCATTTATACCTGAAACTTTACTAATCATGTTCGTTAGCTCATTTATAGGAAAAAGGACTAAAAGTGCATGAAATATATAATTTGTTCTCAAAACTAGGCTAAAATATGGGCAAAATATATTGATATAGGCGTGTAAATTCGCCTATCATCAACACCCCACACTTGAAGCTTTGTTCGTCCTCGAACAAAATATCATGTCCTTCTCAACATCAACTTAGGGTTTTTACAGCAACAACATAAAACATTCTTCAAGACAAGCACAACAATTATCAACAAACAGTAGCTTTCCAATTATAAGTAGAAACAATTTAACCTCAAGCATAGACTCGTGATGGTGATCAACTCGCATGCAAACGTTAAGGTGCATAGGATCATATACAACTATCCAAGACTCATCAACCATGTGTGTCACACAATATAGTACCCATAATCACTCACAAGTATAGCATATTTTTCAAACATGGGTATCAAAATGTCCTTGCTCTCACTCTCACAAAGAATTCATATGTAGCAGCTGATGACCATAGGCTTGCCCTTAATGTAGTACTCCACTAAATGTCGGAATGTTAAGATTAGGATCAAGTAGGTCTTTTGATGGTTGTAATGTAGGCTAAGGGACGGGTAGGATCAACTATTTTGGCCAGAAATAGTGACTAAGTTCCTAAGCGCTTTAATACATCACATTGTATCAATGACACTTTTTTCTTTCAACCATTCTTCTTCTTTTCTTCTACCACCCTTTTTCTCCTCTTTTGTTTTTCAAATTTAAGAACAACTCACTTTTCAGCTTTCTTTTCCTTTTTCTTTTCACGACATACCTCTTATGATAGCATTTTTCATAACACATTCAAGAACCATTACAATTTAAAGCATCATACTCACCCAATTTCCTCTTATGTTGTCACATGACTTGTTCACTTTTAAAGCACTTAGGAATTTGGATCAAATTACGGTCTTGAAAGAAAATGGATTAGGCTTACATACAAGGTTGTCAAAGAAATAGGCTGAAGGCTCAAAAAGGGTTAACTAGGATGATGTACATGGGTAGGTAAAACTGAAAGTAAACATGTATAGGTTGCCAAAGAAATGCCTAAATCATATCCTAAACTTGCATTCCTTATTTTCGCTTTGCATACATACCAGGCAAGTTCTAGCATCAGCCAGACACATAGAATATACTATTATCTCACACACACAAGGCACATGGTCGACTTGATTGGAAGTAATATAGACTCTTGACCCAACAAGTGAAGGAATTGAGTCACATAATACCACATAATGAGTCACAACTAGAGCCTAAACGTCTCAATAGTCACAATTGTAGCACATACTCTTGTTATAATCTCATGCTGCCTATCAAAATAATTTCATGCGAAGCTAGGAAAAAAAAAATTTTACTACTAAAAAAACACAACGAAACAAAAATAAAACAACAGCAAACAAACATAGATGCGAATAGAGAAGTATAGCATGCAATACCACCACCCCACACTTAGTCGGGACACTGTCCTCAGTGGAAAATAAATACGAGGAACCTGGTTGGTCGGACTTATTCTCTATGTCTGGGGTTATACCCCTTGAATTGGAATCATCATCAGAGTCGTCATCCTTAGAAGTTCCTCATAAGTATCCCACTTAATTCCAAGCGTGATTCGGGGTATTTGCTGCGAGGAGGGTTCTCTTTGGTCCTTGCAACTTCTCTTTTTGCCCTTTTGGGAGGTGGTAGTCTTCTCCTTGCCTTGTCTCGCTTTAGGTGCCATTGTACCTGAGACTAGAAATAGTGTTAGTTGCAGCACAATCTCACTTGATACAATCTATAAGCAAGTACTAGGGGTACCACCCCACACTTAGTTTTGTTGCACAAATCAGCGAGGTGAACGTAGTCGATTACTCAGATTTCGTCGACATACGTTTTAGGATTGTATTCTAACAAGAAAATCAGCATTGTATCACTTATTTGCAGCCATTGGACTACTTTCATGGTAGATATAGCAACACTACGACATAGGGGTTACCACCTGGAATCGTTATTCTTACAACAAGCACAACCTCCTAAGTCGATAGGCACTATAATCTTATCCCGATGGCCGGGATAGTCTAACATGTAAGCATCCAAACAACACTCTTAAGCAATATTCATAGCCATATCAATTCAGCAAATATCATAACAATGCTATTGAAACCAAATTCAAGTCGGAAATAAGTCAAGAATTCCCTACGTATATGTTTACTCACATGATTATGTAACAACAATTCAAACACATGAACATCACCAACAATCTTATATGATTTAGCAATTTATAATAAGCATAGCAACGTAGTACTTACGATAAATAAATGAAGAATAAGAGAGTACTTACTTGCTTGAAGCTTGTGGAGACGGTGTTGTGAATTAGAAGAGCAAAAGAAGAAAATTTTGAGAAGATTTGGAAGGTTATGTGGCGCCTTTAGGGTGTTTTCTAATGTGGTTGTGTTGTAAAACTATGTCCCCTTTATATAGGAAGAGTATGGGTCGGGTTATGACCCATTTACAATCGGATTTGGGGACAAAATCACCACATATGCGGCGCATATCTCTTGGCATATCAATGACATATGCGGCGCATTGTCCATGGCATAATGGGACATATGCGCCACATAGTCTATGGCATTTCTAGACATATGCGCCGCATAGTCTATGGCATTTGGTCTCAGTATCTCAAATGCCATAGCATAGGCGGCGCATAGGCAAAAGCACACCTAGGAATAGGCGGCGCATAGTGTATAGCACTCTAGATTTCGAGTCCTTAGGCTATAGAATAGGTTGTGCATCGTTCGTGGCCTATCTTTACCAAGGCCTAGCCTTCCTCGAAGCTTATTATGACGTGAGAAAGGCTCACTTCATAGCCTTATGCATCACCATTCCTAACTTACCGACTTTACCATACAATGCGACCAAATCGCCAATTGAAATCAATCTCCTCATTGAATACCTCTTGCACCTATTTTTGCTCAAAACCAAATGAAAACGATTAGTACGATGGGTTGCCTCCCACCTAGCGCCTTAGTTTTGGTCGTGGCACGACTCTTATTTTTGGATTTTCATTTATCAAAAGCAAAAACAAGTACTAGAATGAAAGAAAGACAAAATGATAAACGATAAAACGATAAAACGATGGGTTGCCTCCCATCTAGCGCCTTATTTATTGTCGTGGCTCGACATAGTTACCTCGAGTACTCAGACTTCGTCGAGGTAAGTGATGGATCGTTTTCTGAAAGGATTTAGACGACAATGAGGCTTACCTGTGGGCATGCAATCTTTTTCGAGATGGCTCATATGTTTCTCCGGAGAGTCACCAATTATATCATCAATAGTCCAACCCATAGCTCTCTTGTATCTCTTCAGAGCAGAGATGAGAGCTTCTACGTGCTGTTCACTTAAATCATCTGCTCTCTCTGGAAGTATATTTCTACTTTCCAAGAACACATACCTTAGATAATCGGGGAGCTCTTGCGATTCTAGCATTGGTGGCTCGTCAAAGTGAGTCTTCGCTGTTGGTTGATTCTTGAGATCACAATCCGGTTTCTTAGGAGTATAAGACTCTATTTCTGTTAGATCACCCATAAGTTCTTCATAATCTTCATTATCCTCATGCTCAACATTCAGTGGCGCAGCAGACAATGGCTCAACAGTAGGTTGTTTCTCTATAGATAATGCTTTCGTATCCTCATAATGAACATCAGCTACAGACCATACCACTTCGTCAAACCGTACCACTTCGTCAACCACTTCGTCAACCACTTGCTTGCCTTTTTCTGAAGTTTCCAGCACCTTACGACTTCTGGTAGTTATGGCCATGCATGACCCATCATTCCTTGGGTTTTGCACAGTATCGCTAGGTAAAGTGCTAGCCTTTCTTTGATTAAATGCTGTTGAAAGTTGGCTCAATTGCTGCTCTATTTGCCTGATAGAAGTGGAATGAGAATCAACTAGTTGCTTCATGGAGGACAAATCATCAATCACCTCCTTAACTCCCGCGCTCGTTGCTTCCACTCCTTTCAATAACTTAGCCATCATGTCTTCCATACTCCCAGAATTAGATATGGTGGTATCACGTCTGCCAGGGGGAACGTACAAACCACTCTTTTCATTATTTTTCTTCCAACTACCTTGGTCTTTGCTTCCAGATTTATCATAATAGTTCCGACCTTGGTTTCCTTGGGCATTCCCACGAAAACCCCCCTGATTGTTCAAGTAGTTGGCCTCTTCTTTAGAATCAGATTCGTATCTTCCTGTTAGCGCTACAGCTTTCACTTTTTCGGTCTTCCCGGATAATAAGTGCTTTGTCAGAAGATCCAATTGTGTTTTCATGTGAGCCATGTCTTGGTCACGATCTTCTTGTCTTCGCCTCTGCTCTGCAGTCATACCAAAAGATAAAGTGGGGCTTGCTACCTCAGAATCCCTGGTATGCCAAGCTCTACTTTGCTTTGTCATCCGATCTAGCATATGGCTTGCCTGCCCAAAGGTGAGGTCCATAAAAGATCCTCCAGCCGCATTATCAACCACTGGCTTAGTCACCGAATTCAAAGCTCTGTATAATATCTCCATCAAGTGGACATTGGTCATATGGTGGTTTGGGCATCGCATTAGCTTCATCTTGAACCTCTCCCATGTTTCGTGGAGAGCTTCAGAGGGAAGCTGACGAAAGTTGCTGATTTCATCTCTCAATTGTGCTTTTTTGGATGGCGGAAAGAATCTTTCTAGGAAAGCGTCTCTCAATTGCCTCCAATTTGTAATAGAATCAGGAGTCAGCCCATTCAACCACATAGTTGCCTCCCCAGACAGAGACAATGGAAATAGACGTAATCGAATTGCATTCTGTCCAACGCCAGGATTGTCGAATGACTTGCATGTAGAAATAAAGTTGATCAGATGCATGTTCGGATCATCGCCTGCTAGTCCACCAAATAATCCCTTGAGTTGCAAAAGCTGAATCATGGCGCTAGTGATATTAAACTTTGCTCCGGGTGCCAATGGCGGAAGAATAATAGCTCCGGTGGCACCAGGTCCATCAAGATCATCCTCCTCATCATCAAACGGTATATGCACAGCTCGGCGTTCGGGCCTATATCTTGCTTGACGATCTCTTCTGTTTGCTGGTGTCGCCATCTCAGCAGTATGCTGTGGGTTTAATAGCTCTTCATCGCCCAGATCCTCATCGTCAAGATTTGTTGCTCGCCTACGGTTATTAATATTTTGTTGATGCACTTGAGCAGCCATCCTTTCAATTTCACGTTGTGCCTCCATTGATGCACTAAATAAACCTAAAAAAAAACAAAAACAACAACTAAAAGTAAAAGTACGAGAATCTTTGACCAAAGGGTCTAGTAATTATCACGAACTTGATTGACACTCGTATTCCCCGGCAACGGCGCCAATTTTTGATAACGCTCAATCTACAGCTCTCGTTTGAGTGTAAAGCGGTCGTTAGCAAATATAGAACCCAACCTGGGTTGGGTATCGATCCCACAGGGAATAGCTTGGTCAACAAGTAAGCAAAATTAATAGACTTTTGGTGCAAGTCTCGTAAGAAGGGGGGATTGTAATAAGTAACCAAAGTAATGAAATAAAAGCTGAAAATAATAAAGTAAAAAGAGAAAGATTGTCACGTTGGTTGTAAACAATGAGAATTGAAGCGTTGGGGTTATGTTCACCTTCTGAGGTATACGTCTCTATTGGCTATGAGTGTGTAGAGTCTTGACATGGAATTGCTTATAGAGAATTGTAGTCGATGGTAAATCCAAGCGTCTCTCGACCTAAACAAGGACTATTTCACTTTAACTCTCTCGAGCTTAAAGTGTGTCTAGCGGTACGAATTCTCCAAGAGGTTAGTCCAGTTACGGCACTAGCTTTTTAATAGGAAAGGGTGTCCTACTACCTTGACATTATCTCTTTTCCAGACAAATAACCTTTCTCTCGAACAAGTTAAATGTTAGACTGGCGTTGGTCTATGCGTCTTCTTTTCTAGACAAGTAACCTTTCTCTCGAACAGGTTAGATGTTAGAATGGCGTGTTCATGTGTTTGAACCGCAAAGGATGTAGATTTAAGATGAAGAGAATAATGATATAAGCAATATACGTGTCTTGAACTCACAAGCTCATAGCAATAGATAGTAACTCATTCGGCTTCCATAACCCCCACTAAGAGGTTTAGTTACCCATGAATGCGAAGGATATCACGTTTTGCATGGTGGATGGCGTGAATAGTAGGTGTTTGGCGTGTGATTTTAGTGATTCCGTAGCAAGTAACGATTCTCTTGTTGTGGAATTTAAGAATAGAAGAATAGATTAGAAGTGTTTGTAGTGGAAGATGAGAAAGATGGAAGAAAATTAATAGTTTAAGAATGAATTTCTTGAATGAAGGGAGGAGTTGCCTCCACTAAGGGAGGACTTGATTAAAATCTCTAGCATGATAGGGTATTTATAATACTCCTATCCTACTCCTACTATGCTAATGAAATAAATAACCAAATCCTACTAAACTAAGGAAATACTTAACCCATTTGTACTAGGTTAATGTAACATTCTCCTAATCCAAATAAACTAATGAAATACATAACCCAATTGTACTAGGTTAATGTATCATTGTCAAAATCCAGCTTTGTGTCTGTAAGTCCCCAAAGTCTTCAGAAATGCTGTTTTAGTCCTGGACAGATTTTCCATGCAGTCCCCAAAGTATTCAGAAATGCTGTTTTAGCCCGGGACAGATTTTCCATGCAGCAGATTTGGTCCTTTAGGCGTCCAGCTCCTTTCTACTTCGTTTGTGAGCTTTCTTTTGCGTCAAGTAAGCCATAAAATGCTGTATTTTGCATCATTTATACCTGAAACTTTACTAATCATGTTCGTTAGCTCATTTATAGGAAAAAGGACTAAAAGTGCATGAAATATATAATTTGTTCTCAAAACTAGGCTAAAATATGGGCAAAATATATTGATATAGGCGTGTAAATTCGCCTATCATCAAGCTCTCCAAAGAGTCATTCTTTATTTTAAACTCCTCCTTTAATCAAAACTCTCATTACATAGAGTTCTACTTCAAGTGAGACTCTTTCTTCAGTTCCAACTCTTGTCTCCTTAGTGTTGTAGTCAAACTTCAACTCTTTAAATTAACTTATCTTCAAGTATTTTCTCAACCACAACTTCTTCAATTTATCACTTGATCAGTAGCTTGAGTATATCAGAATTACGCTTGCTCATTCATTCCTAACTTTCAGCAATCTTTGTCTGCATCTATCAGTAAAACCTGAAACCTGCCTTCCTATGCTTGGACCAGGTCAAGTAACATGTTCCATTCATGTGTCAGTCATCAAAAACTTCATTGATCTAACAAAGAGTCCTTCAATTTATATGTTTCCTATCTTGCGTAGACATCTTCAATCTGCAGAATCTTTCTCCTTCTACACATAGGACTCTTCAGGATATGCTCAGAAGTGAAACTCCTTCTTTATATAGGACTCCTTTTTTCAACTCAACTTGATCTTACTTATCATCAAGTGTTTGAATCTAATTCAACTTGTTCTATTCCCCATGTGATTATTAAGTTGAAGTTTCCATTTGCACTGAATTAACTCATATCAACTTGTTTCATTCATATTGTCATTCATCAAAACTTCAAGGTTCCAACAAATTCCTCCTTTTTGATGATGACAAACCTCTTGTCTTTGTCCATTCAAATATCTTCACCTATAGGAACTAAAGTATAAAACATTAGAATGAAACAAGTTAGTCAATGGGTTATAAACATTACACAACCCTCTTATATTCCCCCTTTTGGCACCATACAAAAACCATTTCAATGCAATGATATACTAACCAAAGTGATTTGTTATATTATTCATGGCCACTGGGGCTATCACCAAAACAATCAGACAAAGACTTTATCCAACCTAGTAATGTATTAAAGAGAGCAAAAATATAAGTCAATTTAGTAAAGATAACCATTCCATTTAACTGACAGAGCATGTTCCATATTAAACCTAAGCTAGTACTGAACAAAGCAAAACAATTGAGCATTAAAAAAATACGGTATAAAAGTGGGACATGGCTTAGGATACAAATAGTGAGGAGCTGATGAGGAAGGTAGAACAGGTGATATCAACTGTGTCAATTGATGAATGACTTCAATATTTTCACCCCTCTATCAATCAAGGTCAAGCTTCAAAGTCATGATCCTAGCCTTAAGGACCTATTATTCCACTTCATGACTGTCTTGTGCAGCTTATAGTTCAGATTTTTTTTTTCAAATGAGTGTTAGCCCTCTTTATTGAAACAGGTAGAGCAACATAATTCATCTGTTCAAGAACATCTATTTTTTTTTTATAAGTCAAACCTGATTTAGGACTGAGAAGTTCAAAAAAAATAACCAATTAGGAACTAAAAGGGAAAACATGTCCCTTTTTATTCTTCAGAAATATATATTGCATGTGATTGATGATCAAGATTGGCATAGTACACAACTGATACTTTAGTTGAGAAAGAAGAAGGAATTTCTAGTGTAGGATTAACACATTTGTGCACACCCATTTGGAGAGAATCAAAAAAAGTTTGGTCAAAAATTCATTAGCTTTTTTAGACAATGAGAGGATGAAGTGTGTGGAATTGAACAGGTGTGCTCAACTGTTTCAACTTAGACAACCTATGCTTATGTCAGTGTAGAAGATACCTGATAAGAAGAACTTTGTGGTCACAATTGCTTGCTTGTACCTATTTTTCTGCACAATCTAATACAAAATTAGGTTAGAAAAGTCAAAAATCTAGAATTGGGACACAACTAAATGTCCAAGACTGAATAGAATAACTTTTTAGCTAATAAGATTAAAAAGAAAAATATTTATTCTAGTCAATCATTGAGGGGAGTTCGTGCAATTTTAATCATCCCCAAGTCTAACATATTCCTTTCAAAATGCTCCCTACTTAGTGCCTTTGGTGCTTCTCCAGCCAATTAAGTAACCCACATAGTCAATATTTTTATAGCCCTCAAGAGTGAAATTGCTTTCCTTTGGATATCATAGTCTCAAGCCATTGATTCCCATGAGATATCTCAAGATTCTTTTGACAACACCAATTTTTATGAACTACCAACAAAATTACCAGCAACTTGTTGGTTTTATTGATGCATCCATTTCTTTATTTGTTGTTCCCCTTGTCAATTGCCCTCAATCTGTACAACAGTTGAACCAGGTGGTACAACATGTTCCTGTGCATGCTCATCAGTTTCATAGTCATCCTCTTTTCTCATTTTTTAAATCTCCCTTGCTTCCCCCTTACACGAGCACTACAAATCTGGCCATCTTTCAAATGATCCATTCCCTTTTTAAATATGGTGAGTGAAAGAAACTTTATTTTCTTCTAGTCTTATGCCTTGAGCAAGCTTTATTTATGCAAAAAAATTTCTTTCCTCCTTTTACTCTCACCTGCAAAACAAATTACGGGTTAACTTTAGGCACCCAGACAAGCTTGGGTCCTTTTTTATGAGTAAATGAATGAATCAGATTTCTTTTAGCCCATGCAGGCAACAGGTTACGTGACCTGTTTCTCTGACCAAGTTTAGTTATCTTTTTCTTGGTCTGAGATAGTTTATTTTCCAGATATAGACTGCTAGATCTGCTTTAAGTAGAAACTGGACATTCAGTGATGTCCAAGGTTTCCACAGATATAGGACAAGTCTTGATAAGCATCAAGACTTTTGTGAAAACCCAAACCTGCTTTTTCACTGTGATATATTTCACTCAACTTATGAACAATTCTTGAGGAATTTGTCCACCTGTTTGCTCTTTCAAGGTCAATTTTTAGTTTAGAGACTTCTTGAATCAGTTTATTCACTATTTTTGTTGCATTATTGCACTCTTCTTTGTACTTGACCAATTCAAGTTCAACTTTTTCTTGTTCTTTACTCTTGGTGTTTTTTTATTTTTCAGAAAATGTCAATTTTAGAACTTCAGACTTAAGATCATTATTTGAAGAATCAAGTTGCTCAACCTGTTTCTTGAGAGAGTAGTTTTCCTGTTCAACAGTGTTCTTTCAAGCTTCTAAATCAATAAAATCAAATTTGATTCTTGCAAGACTGTTGAACAGCTCATCCCTATCAGAAGTTGATTCTTGGAAGTCATCAATTAGTGCACTCATCAAGGAAATAAGTTTTTTTTATAAAACAAATACAACTTTTCTTTAAGTTCAAGTATACTTACCTTAGAAGCATCATCTTCTTCCTCCAAGTCTGAATCTCCAAGAGCCACGAGTGATGCTTCATCAACTTCATCATCATCTGAGTCAAATCCCCAAGCTGCTACCATTGCATATTTTTCCCTCTTTTTATTTTTTTCTTTCAATTCCTTTTTAGCCCTTTCCTTTCTCCATTCTATTTCCCAGACAGGACAATCCTTGATATGATGATCAGTCTTACCACACTTGTAGCATCCATTTAGATTTTCATTTGACCATTTCTTGATACCTGCTCCCTTCTTCTTTTTGAAGAATTTGCTGAAGTTCTTAGCTATAAAGGCAACTTGTTCTTTATCAAGTTCAATTTCTTCATCACCGTAAGATGCCTTCATAGCTAAGGTATCCTATGGGGCTTTTAGAACTTTAGTTCCATCAATTTCTATTTCATAAGTTCTTAAATTCCCCACTAATTCATCCAGGGTCATGCCTGCAAGATCCTTATTTTCTTCCCTGATTGCAGTCACCTTAACATTCCACTTTGATTTTGGTAATACCCTCAGTACTTTCTCGACTTGTTCTTCTTCAGACATAGCTTTTCCTAAGGAGGTCAGCTTATTTGTTAAGGCAGTAAGCCTTGTCATCATCTCATACAAGGTTTCATTCTCCTTCATCTTAAATGCCTCATACTCAGTGAAAAGAAGAGAAATTCTGAATTTTCTTTCTTGAGATGTGCCTTCATGAGTATTTACTAGAGCATCCCAAATTTGCTTAGCAATGGTGCATGTTGATACCCTGTTGTATTCAGCAGGTCCTAATCCATAGACCAAAATATTTTTTGCCTTAGAATTTTTCTTTAATGCCAATAAGTCATCAGGAGTGAATTCATTTCTTACTTTCTTGACTTGTTTCCCATCTTCTAACTTTATTCAAATAATAGGACCATCAGTGATCCTATATCATAACTCATAATCTTCCCCTTGAATGAATGTTTCCATCCTAGCTTTCCACCAAATGAAGTGAGAACCATCAAAGAGTGGAGGTCTAATAGTGGATTGACCTTCACTGTGACCAGTAGGTGGTGCGGAATTCATAATATTGATCTTTGTCTTAGGTGCTAGCCCTTTTTAAGACAACCTCACTCTGATACCACTTGTTAGAGTTCGTGCCCTACTGATTATCTTATTTTTCCCTAACTATTGCTTATCGATGGAATGGGTTTCCTAATGTTTTCCACTGACATGTTTCAAGGAAGCAGTAAAACAGAAAGTAAAAAACACAATGATTTTTACATGGAAAACACTCGGCTCAAAAGATGTAAAAAACTAGAACTGGACCTGTATAGGATTTAACCCCAACTTCACTAAATAACTCTGAGTTTCAACAACGACTGATTAAAAAACCCTTGTAACCAACAAATAGAATCATAAACTCTGATTCCTAACTACACACACACCTCCCAAGGTATGCGTTCCCAAAGTCTCTGAGTTTTCCCCAACTCGAAGACTATCTCCTCATTCAGTTTGTAACACTTGAAACTAGTATTACATCAATAGCTTAAACACAATGAACAACTCTAAAAATAAAAGCTAAAACTCTTAGTTGGATTCTATACTTAGGACCTGGTTCTTCAATGTGTTTCTTTAGTGATTGAATAACACTTCGTGAATTCAATCTGTCGATTGTGCTTTTCTGCTTTGTAAGTGCATGAATTACTCTAAATGATGCATCTTATATTTAAGCACAACTCTCCAAAGAGTCATTCTTTATTTTAAACTCCTCCTTTAATCAAAACTTTCATTACATAGAGTTCTACTTCAAGTGAGACTCCATCTTCAATTCCAACTCTTGTCTCCTTAGTGTTGTAGTCAAACTTCAACTCTTTAAATCAACTTATCTTCAAGTATTTTACTCAACCACAACTTCTTCAATTTCTCATGTGATCAGTAGCTTGAGTATATCAGAATTACGCTTGCTCATTCGTTCCTGACTTTCAGCAATCTTTGTCTGCATCTATCAGTAAAACCTGAAACCTGCCTTCTTATGCTTGGACCAGGTCAAGCAACATGTTCCATTCACGTGTCAGTCATCAAAAACTTCATTTATCTAACAAAGAGTCCTTCAATTTATATGTTTCCTATCTTGCGTTGACATCTTCAATCTGCAGATACTTTCTCCTTCTACACATAGGACTCTTCAGGATATGCTCAGAAGTGAAACTCCTTCTTTACGTAGGACTCCTTTTTCAACTCAACTTGTTTTCCCTTATCATCAAGTGATTGAATCAAATTCAACTTGTTCTATTCCCCATGTGATCAGTAAGTTGAAGTTTCCAGTTGCACTGAATTAACTCATATCAACTTGTTTCATTCATATTGTCATTCATCAAAACTTCAAGGTTCCAACAGTTTTCACTTCAGTTGTTCTTAGAGTACCTGCTGATGTTCTTAGGTACTGCTGATGTTCTTAGACAACTCCGGTACTTTTCTTCTCTTCCACAGGCATATCCATAGACCCTAGGTGACAGTTTTTCACTCTTTTCGTGATCCTTCAATTTCCTTAACTTAAATATGTGGTATTGTTTGCTCTCCGTCTCTATGGGCATGTAATGTATCCAATAAATTATGTTAATAATGGATTTTCTTAGAACTCAAGGACTGTCTGATATATGCTTATGTTAATAAAGAGAAGTGCATGATTCTCATTGTGGATATGGTTATGTTAATAAAGAGAAGTGCATGATTCTCATTGTGGATATGGTTATGTTAATAAAGAGAAGTGCATATAACTACCAATTCAATAGCAAGTCATAATCATATTATTTCTACTACTAAATAGCTTTTAAGAAATTATATTTATGTAAAAGGGAATATCAAAGACTAACTTTTTCTTAGTTACACTTCTCCAACTACAAAACATCTTGTTTCTTTGTTCCTTCTTTTGTTTTTTACATTCCTTTTTTGAGGTTGTAAACTTGTACATGCCAAAAATATACACATACTAAGCCAGTAAGACTTACGAGAGTAACAAACAAACAAACTTTGTCCAACCTGCCATACCCCACATTACTTGGCCATTAGCTTCCCATTGAGTACCTTCCTTCAATATCACTCTTGGACTACTTCTCGGTGACAAATTCGGAATTTAAAATTTATGAATTCGAGACTCTTGTCTTTGTAAGTTGTTGGATTTTAATGGATTCCATAAGACAAATACAAGATTTAGATCAATATTACTAGGTCCAACCTAACCTACAGTGAAGTTATACATTCTTCTATATATAAAAGGCAATCAGGCGCACTAAAGCTTTCATTATGTGTGAGATGCGAGGAAGGACCAGACCACCATGAACTTTTTTTAATGAGGAACGTTTTATCCTCGTTACTGAATTTATGTGACATGAACATGAAATTAATCAAATAGTGAATTTCGAATACTATATACCAAAAAGAATCCCTGCTTTCCCAGAAAACTGAAACATTAACACCTGTCCTCTAGACATACCAGAAGAGCTTTACAAAGGTATAACATCATCTTGCAGGTCCAATTCTCATTGTGGATGATTCACTGTGTTAAGAAAGTCCCATCTATTTCTACATTCTTCTTTGCATTAACCTTGTGGAATTGGTTGTTTAAGGTTTTAACCGGATTCTCCAATGAATTGTTTCATACTAAAATAAAAGTTTGTGTTTTTGAAGAAAGAGAAAAGTTAAAAGTGTTCACTTATATTGTCTTTATGTAACTTGGATTTGTGTATTGGTTTGTACAAGCCTTTTCCAATAAACTAACATTTGAAATTGTGGTTCTAATCCTTTCACAATAATTGGTGCTATATGATTCCCAAAATAAATCTAATCCCCAGATGTCTGTATATATAGAACTATATGTATTATGATGATATTTTGTTTCAATAGTCACATGGCATGCTAAATATATATATAGAAATTGAACTGCATTTGTGAGCAAAATTGGTCGTCCTTAAGCTTCCAGGTGCAGTAATGTGTGTAACTAGTGGTAGAAAACGTGCAGGAAGAACGGTAAAGAAAGCTTTTTGAAGGTGCTACAATAGAACTTGAGGAAAGAGGAAAAACTTTTGCAACTGTTGTGTGGTGTATTGATATTGGATTGTTGCAAGTGTTATATCTAATACTAAAATGCTTACCGGACAAGAAGCTATTTTGATTATTTTATATTTAACTTTTGTATAGACGCAACTACTATGGTTGACTTCTCTCCTTTATGACAAAAAAGGAATTATAATTGAAAGCAAAATAATGTTTAAGCAGTGATGCAGTGCAAATTGAAAGGAAGCAAAATACATAGTTTAGCTAATTAAAAGTAAATATAACTCAAACAATTAGGAATTTTAAGAGTAACCACTTAAGTTTGATTACGAGTTTGACATCGACGCCTATCATGTCTGGTCGGCCTACACAACCCGCAAGCTCGTTCATATACTGCAGGTCCATGATCCATCTCATTAGGTACTCTAGTTGTCCTTTGTCGATTAGGACAATGATAGAATTCATTACTTTTCATTATAAAGCTTGGAGCTAGCCAATATGCCTCATGCCCAATTGG
This sequence comes from Capsicum baccatum var. pendulum, assembly GCA_030864225.1. Lineage (NCBI taxonomy): Eukaryota > Viridiplantae > Streptophyta > Magnoliopsida > Solanales > Solanaceae > Capsicum > Capsicum baccatum. Next base: position 81,494,313 of record CM061550.1, read on the forward strand.
TGAGAATGACCCTGAATATGTATCAATATAATTCTCTATTATAAAATGCTCGCTAACAAAATTTCTAGCTAGCCCTCCCATTCTTTTAGTAACCTTCATGACATGTGAACACGGGAAGTGCAAATTAACCCATTTTTCACAATCACATTTTTTATCATTTAGTGAAACACGGTGAGGATTACCACCTGTACCATCAACTTGTATAGATCTAACCTCATATACCCCGGTAGATATATTCTAATAAAAAACAAAGTGTCTTTTTGAACTTTCATAGTTCTTCTCTCGCTTTACTTTGAAACTACTTGTCCATAATTTCTTTTGCTCAACAAGTTGGTGCGCTGTTTGAGATATACAGGTATATCATTCAACTGTTTGCTCCAATGAAAGTCTAACCATGGCAGTGACAGGAAAGCCTCGATTTTTCTTTAGAAGTCCGTTGAGAGACTCTGAAAGATTTGTTGTCAACACTCTCCATCTTTTTCCATCATCATGGCTAACTGTCCATTTGTCCAATAGAAATTGCATGAGATATTCATATGCATATGCTTATTCATTTTCTTTCCTAATTTTCCTCATCAAAACTTCGAATTTCCTTACTTGATGAGCCGAAGAAGCACTCCACATCAGATCACTGAGGTTCCTGTTTGAAAAATAAGATTGAAAGTTATTCTTAAGATGCCTTAGGCAATATCGATGAAAGGCCCGAGGCTCCTGGAACTGCCACAGCTTCGATAAACTAGTCAAGATTCCTTTTGCTCTATCAGATATAATATACACAACTTCTCTATCCTTTATCACATGTGCGCTTAGTTTTCCAAAAAACCATTTCCATGCCACTTTTGACTCCCTGTCAACAATAGCAAATGCTAGAGGAAGAATGTTATCATTTTAATCAATTTCAACATCAATTAATAATTTTATCTCATATTTACCATACATATGAGTTTCATCTACTGAAATAATAGGACAACCAATTTGGACTCCATCAATGCATGGCTTGAAAGCCCCAAATACAAATTTAAAAGTTTTTACCTCTAGAGAACTCGTTGACTCCTCGTGTTTCCATTCTACAATTGTTTCATGATTAAAGTGCTGAAAAGCTGTAAAAAACTTGGAAAACTCACTAAATAATTTATGAAAATCACCATACACCAATTTAAATGCGTGTTGACGTTCAAACCACGCTTTTCTGTATGTTACTTGATGAGCAAATATCTCATGAACCTTAGAAATGACATCTACTACCAAAAATTTATAATTTTTACGTATTTGATTTAGAAACAAAGATGCAATTAAATTGATATCTAGGTTAGCGTGACCTGTAGTAAGCCCTTCAGTCTCACATCTATGATTATCAAAATATTTTTCTATCTTCCAAAGGTTACCTCCAACCTTTCGGCCTCGAAGAAACCATCGACAACCCAATGAATTGTGAAACCTGCATCTGACAATCCATAGTTTCTTGCTTGATGTTACAACTATGAATTCTTTATTTTTGCGCAAACTCCAAATTGTCACATCCCTTTTCAATTTATCTTTGCTTCTAAAACACATTCTTTTTTTCAAATCTTTTTTGGAATCTTCAGACCAAACAGCATAATATTTTATCTCTGATTCACGTATAGTTGTAGAGATAAAAATATCTTCTTCATTCTCCAATGTTGTAAAGTAGGGTATATCATGATTTTGTTCAGTCACACACTTTGACGAAATTGAATATGACGATTTACACCAATATCATTCTAAGGTAAATCTTCATTATCACTGGTAGCTTCATTCACTTTCTATGATTTCACTTTATCCATCATCTTCTGAAGGTTCATCTTCCTCCGAACTTTCATCACAAATTTGTGCATGTGCATCATTACACAAATCAAAGTTAGCCTTATGTTCTCTGTGAAAAAAAAATAATGAATTAGTGAAGTGATGCACAAGGTTTCTTATTATTTTTAAAAAATAAAGATCACCCATTTGATCTCATATTGTTTGTGACTGCTTTCAATGTGTCCTTGACTACTTGAGCCTTCATCAAATGATCTATGATCATGTTCGTTAGGACTTGCATCAAGTGATTGATAGATACTAGGTGTTGCACTATATGCAAAATGAGGTTGACTGAGCATGGCAAATTCATAATTTTGAGCCAACAAATTTATATGATAACCATGTTGGCCATTCATTTGAAATAGATTATCTTGATTTGTTGATCTAGTCTTTACATACATCTCTAAAAGATTTATATCAATTTTATTAAAAAATTTTGAGGAATGACAAGAAATTGTAGCAAAGATTGGTCATTCTCTATTTTAAATTCAATGAACCTTGTAATGTTACCTTGAAATGAGCATGGATATTTTCCAGAAATATCCATTTGAATATTTTCACTATTTGTCCTTATTTTTTCATGCTACAATTCAACTAGTTCAACGTAGCTTTTTGAAATAGACCTGCTAACAATCATTCTAGCAACTTCGCTATATCGAATCCGTTCATTTCAGAACTTATTTCACCACCTCAATACAAAGCAGCCATCACATTTTCTTCAAAATTAGCCATTGTTTTTTCTATACACCAAAATAAGATATGTATTATAATTATTAAAATAGAAAAATAATTTTAATACATTACAAAATATTGACTAGCCATACCTATTAAAAATTTATAAATGTTGTTTCCAGAATGAAGCACAAAAGTAAAAGTTTTGATTAAAACTATAAAAATGTGTTGAACATTCTATACAAACCATCTCTTATAATAATCTGCTTTCCTAAAACGTTATTGGCAGTAGTGTTTTATGATAAATCAATCACCAAGATTCTAAATTTACAGGCTTGTGATTTGATTCGATAGAAACGTGATCACAGTAACGTTTTTATGTTAAAATGTAACTAGCAATAACGACTTTAATGTCAAAGATTCTAGTGGGACAGTTGATTTGATAGTATCGTTCTTTGGAGCAACGTTTTATAGCTAAAACGTAATTGGCAGTAACGTATTTAACGTCAGATTCGTACGTAGATTCTAATGTGGCAAAGCTGCAAAGTGTCGTAACTGTCAGTAATGTTTTATGTCAAAAATGTTACTACGAATACCATTTTGTGTCAAAAACGTTACTCACAGTAACGATTCTATTCTAACATCTGCCAACAATTCTTTTTGATCCGTCATCTTTTTTTTTTAAACATAATACGTTACTGAGAACAACGTTTATACTAGTTTGGTAAAGTTTTAAAAAAAACATATTATTTTGGAAATATTTTTGTAATATTTCTATATTTTTATATGTTTTTTCTATTTTTTATTTATTTTTTAAATTTTCATAAATAATTTTTGAAAAAAAAATCTTAATGAAAATTATCATTTACAAATTTTGTGAGTGCATTAGCTTGGTCGAATGTTAAAATGTGTAATTTTGAGCTATGCATTTCTAGTATGATTCTCTGTGCAATTCTAAGCTATACTTTACCGCATTATTTACTTTATTTTTAGTTCATAACTCAAAAAGCTCTTTTGGTTACATTTGAACCAATCTAATCTCAATTGTTAACTAGAATAGGATAGTTGTCAACACAAGTCTCTAAGGGATCAATATTCGATTTTATTTAAGGCTACTGTATTACTTGGTGAGATCACGTACACTTGCGTGTGTGCTTGAGCACAACACACCTAAACTCGTGTTGCATTTTGTCCTAAAACTCAAACTTATCAAAGCTAATATTTATTAAGTCGGACTAAAAAAACTCAAAGCGAAGCTAATGACCCAAGTCGGACTTATAGCATGTCCTAGTTTGGTGCTACAATATAAAAAATAAAATGTGCTAAGAATATTAAAGATGTACTAAAAATTGCAAAACTAATATTTGAAAGAAGTAGTATCTTCGAAACAAGTTTCTAGCTTGCCTTAGCCAAAGATAAAGGCCCTTGGAAGTGTTCTTTTGGAGACGCACGTCTTTGTTACTTGTTGGTTGCTTCAAACAGTTGTTGCTATAGAAACTCAACTTCCATTGTCGTATTTTGGTCTTCAACGCAGACCAAAACACAAGCAAAAACACTTGAGTATTAACAAATATATTTTCAAAAAAAGACCCAAATATAGACTAATTTAGTCAACAAAAATGTATCCCAAGTCGGAAACTTTCGGTGTCCATATTTGTCGACAAAACATGTATCGTATCATGTGAATATATCTTGAGCAGTTCCTCTTGTCAGGATATATAAGACTATGTCACATGGTCTGACAAAAAAGAACACAATGGTAGAAATAAAAATTACCTTCATAGTTCATACTTCATGCTCTCCTCTCAATGGACTTGAACATGATGATACAGTATTTTATCCATCGTCCTCTTATTGCAACACTATTTCTCAACAAGACATATCAAGACACACCTCAAATTTCTACACAATGTCTTGGTAAGTAAATCCCTGGCAATAGCGTCAACTACGCAACCTGACAGCATGTTAAATTGCGCAACACGAGTACAAATTGACCAACAAGTTACCAAGTTTCGTCGTCTACATAGTAGTATGATGCAAAATTAAATTACATCAGTCCTGATTTCATTGTGGGAAAAAACAGTAATGCAATCGCATAAAACAGTAGCTCCACATCTACATCCTCTTCTTGATGCGCAAAGTCACAATGGGCATTGAAGCTTGTCACTTTTTTTGAAATTTTTAAAAGTGAAGTTGAAGTTGTGTTTGACCACACATTAGCAATAGATATTTGAAGTCTAAATGCATTTTATTTTTACAAAACACATGAAATATAATTATTTAAGTAGAGTTGTTTTATGAATTTTTTTTAGATCTTTTCTTTTTTAAATCAGGGATTTCGCTGTTTCCAAATACAACAAGTTATATTTACACTTTTCATGATAAAAAATGATTTTCAAATAAAGCAAAAAAAAATTAAAAAAAAATATAAAAAAATTTCATGACCAAACAAATCCTATATTTTTCACATTGTGTAAAGAAATTAGGATCCTAAATTCTTCTTTCGTTCTCTTATGTCTTGTCGTTCACCTTTCTTTGAGCATAAAAGTACTTGTGAGTTAAGGAATAAAATAGAAAAGACTACCATAGCATTTACACTCTTGCACAAATGATACTATTAAATAAAGATAACTCAAATAGTCTCTAATTTCCTTGGGCTATATTAACTTGATCATATATATATATATATATATATATATATATATATATATAGTCCCTCGTAATAAGACTTTTGATGAAAAGTGAAAACCCAACCTAAATGGAGAAGTGATAAAAATGTGATCAAGTAAAACACATTTACTTGCTTCGATATCAACTTCATTTGACCGAAGTTATAAAAATTTGAGACTGAATTTTAAAACAAATTTTCAATATTTTTAAATTTTGTGCCAAATCATCATTATTATTACTACTATATATAATTAGCGGCTAGAAGCAAGCATGTATTCGTCAACATGTCTAGCAAGGATATTTTCTTAAATCAAATGTATTTGTTTCATTTATTTGTTAAATTTTTTTTTATATATATATATTTTTATTTTTTTTTTGGGGGGGGGGGGGGGGGGGGGGGGGAGGTCTGTTATTGATTTGAAAATTATATAAAAAAATAATATAAATCACAATAATGAATAATTTAAAAAACATATAAAAAATTGTTAACTTTTAAAATTCTATTTGTGCCAGATAAATGGTAATAGAGGGAATAATATGTAATATATAAAAGTTACGTAGAAGTACTATTAATAATAATAATTAATAACTTAAAATATCTAATACAGAGTTTAACAAAAATTAAAAAAATATTTGAATCTTATAATCCTTGAATTAAAAGATATGTCAAATGTATTAAAATATCCTTTAATTTTATTATTTTAAGTATGTCATATTGAATATTAAAATTAAATAGTTGCTAAAAAGATTCATTTTTAAGGCTTAATAAATTAAGATGGATAACATAGCAAACCTAAATATAGGTTTTGCACACTTTTTCCCGTAATGATCATGATTTTACATTGTTTTCAAATGTAGTACAATATTTTAATTTTATATGATATTAAATATATCATATAAAATGTTAAATTATATAGTTGTATTCACTTTTTTAAAAATAATTTTTACTAGAATGACATAATTCTTATGGTCAAACACTACTATTATTACTACTATATATAACTAGCGGCTAGAAGCAAGCATGTATTCATCAACTTGTCTAGCCAAGGATAACTTTTTAAAATCAAATCTATCTGTTTCAATTTATTTGTTATACCTTTTGTGGGGGGTGGGGGGTGGGGGGAGGGGGTTATGTTATTGATTTGAAAATTATATAAAGAATAATATAAATCACAATACTTAATAAAAAAAACATAAAAAAAAAACTATTGACTCTTAGAATTCTATTTGGGCTACATAAATGTAATAGGGGATACATGTAATATGTAAAAGTTATGTAGAAGTACTATTAATCCAAATAACTAATAACTTAAAATATATATATATATATATATATATATATATATATATATATATATATATATATATATATGAGTCCAAATTTCATTATATCAAAAAATTAGGAGAAAATGAATACTAATACAGAGTTTAAGAAAGTAAATAAAATATTTAAATCTTATAATCTTTAAATTAAAGATATGTTATTTCATTATATCAAAAAATTAGGAGAAAAAGAATACTAATACAGAGTTTAAGAAAGTAAATAAAGTATTTAAATCTTATAATCTTTAAATTAAAAATATGTTAAATATATTGAAATATTTTTTAATTTTATTATTTTAAATATATCATATTAAAAATTAAAATTAAATAGTTGCTAAAAAAATTCATTCTTTTAAGGCTAAATAAATTAAGATGAGATAACATACCAAATTCTAAGTCAGTGTTGTTTAGATACTCCGTCATTCATAGCATAGATTATATCTTCGTCAAGAACTCATCTATGTCCATCATTGTCAGTTGGCACATTAACTCAAGATCTTTTCTCTCTCATCCCTTATCCTTTCCAATGTAGAAATAACTTGAAAGGGCCTTTCCGACATAAGAATAACTTGAAAGGATTTCCTTCAAATGTTGAGCATGACCTGTATATATGTGATTAAAGATCACTTCTTGTACAAAATAAAGTTTAAATAGGCATAAAGCGTCATCAAAAAAGGCATAAAGTTGTATTCTCCATTCTATCCCAAAACATAAAAAAAAAACACAAAACATAAATCAACCGATGAAATGAGACACAAAATGCTAAATAAAAATTACTAAAGAGTTATCTCTTCTTTGGAATATTCTAATAATTAGGTTAGAACAACTCCTTCACCACGTTTCAATCAAAATAAAAAGTTGAAAATAATAGATTCAAAGGGCGAACGGTCGCTCATGGTAAGCTTCATTTTTAAAAGCAAAACCAAGGGCACGTTTCTACCTGTCCTACTTACTTCACACGTTAATTAGCGGCAAATCCACCTCAAACTTTTGACTTCAATGTAAAAATAATGTTTTGATATTCATGTCTCACACTCTCAATTACTAAGTTATTGTTTTTACTTTTCAGCTTGCTCTATTTTACTCTCAGGCTCAGATAGGTTCTTCTCACGCCTTCACTGCTTTTTCTATTTCTTTGTATTTTCATGTTATTTGCGAAATGTTTGTCCATCAGGACGAGCTCACGCTCGGAAAATCAGTAGACACCGCCAGATATCTTTAGATTTCAGGAGATCATGCGGCGGCACAATAAAAAAAATACAAAAGAATAATATTTCATATCTTCTTATCATAGTTCACATTCAGAGAAGTTAAATATAAGTAATTGGTACTAAATTCATATAAAAAATAATTGTGTTGTACAGTGGTCATACAATGCATGTTTATCCAATATCAAGACGAGTTGCGGAGAAGGAAGAAGAGCGTTTCTTACTGTATTTGACTTCATAATGAATCTTTGATGACTTCCACCAAATGATCTTTGTAGTCTGGCTTCAGGTGCATCTCCGAGAAAAACATAGAGGTGATCATTTGGGAGGAACACACGAAAAATCTATTCAATTGTTGAACATTAGCATACAAATTTGTGGGGGTATTCATCACCATTCATCTTTCACATTTATAAGGTCATGCAGTATGTATGGCTACTCTCATGTACCATCTTAAGGATTTTTTTAGTTCGAGTGGTAGGTACTTTGTCACCTTACAGAAGTATGGGTATGCTCTTTCTATGCTGATCTCATGTACCTTCTTAAGAATCCTTTTTTTTAGCTCAATACTTCTCCTATCTTTCAGCAAACTCTGCATGTCTTTTTAGAACACGTTTCTGCGGTTTTTTTAGAGATAAATTAATGTTCTAACGCCGGAATATCTCACGAACAAGAACTTAGCAGATGTATTACTACGATCAGTTTTTGACACAACTAACAAAATCAGTTAGCTAGTCTGAGTATAAAAATTAGGAGAGCTTTATAAATTATTTATCTCACTATTTATCATACTTTAACTTCCTATAATTACATCTTACCTCCAAGATCCTACTTGGGGGATTAGGGTATGTAATTCTTCTTGTGCACCTGCTATTCATATAATAACAAATAATTCTCAAAAATTAGGAGAGTTCTATAAATTGTTTACCTCACTATTTAGAGTTAACTAGTATTCGTACCCGCAGGTCAATGTTAAGAAAAAATCACGAATGTATTATTATATTTGCTTAACTGTATTAAAATATTATTATTTTTATTAGTACACGATTACATATGTTTTATGATTAAGATATTATTTCTTTTAGTATAATAGCTACAATATAAGTTGATGAAAAAATATTTTGAACTTTTACTAAACCTTTAATTTTAATGCATCTATTGAACAGAAATATCAAAGAATAAATAGTTAGAATATTAAATATATATATATATATATATATATATATATATATATATATATATATTTTACAAATTTCAGACAAATAAATTGTTTAATAGTGGGATATTTCTCCTTTTTCATCAAATACTAATTTTAAATTTCAAATGACATATTTGAGACTTTGATATGGCTATGATTCTATCCAAAGCCAATTCTTTCGAGTTAATAATTATTTTTATGGTTAATTCAATAACCGAACGTTGGATTTAGGGGCTAAAATAGCTCATTGCAAGATAGTGATAATTTTTATGTACACTTTATCCTTTTTAAATTTTACTCTTGAAATTGCACAGAATATGTTGTTATTATTGTTAAGTACATTAATGTTGATTATTTTAAAGTAAAAGTTTTTCCTTGCATAAAGAATTAACACCAAAATTAAGAAAATACCTTATAGAGAATTGAAATCCTTGGTATATTATTATCTATATTTATAATTTATATCTATAATCTATAATATATTAAAAGTATGAAGACCCTTAGAAAAGTGATTTGAAATTTTTGCCCTTCATTAAAATAATTTGCAATAGATAAAGTTGTCTTTTCACTTTTATATTAAAAAATAATTATTATTAAATTATTATTCAAATATTTAGGATAGAGGGAAAAAAAAAAAGAATTCCATATCTAAAAGGAACTAAATGTAGGGTGTAATGTGTAAAATTTTTGGTTAGAAGTCCTACACAATATTTTGGGGAAAAAACCTATCCATGGAAAGAAAAAAAATTTAAGAACCAAAATTAAGTTTTAAGTTTTCTAGTTAAATTAATAAAATTTATCGAATACAGATTTAGCACATATTTACTATTTTTTTATGTAAAAAGATTTCTTTCTTTTTTGTACATAGTTATTTTTTAATCAAAGTTGGGGGCAATAATGGTAAGTATATGTAGTACTATTTATCAGGTTAAAATTTTTTTTTTTTTTTTTAAGTTTGTTTAACCAAAGTAGAAAGAAAAAATATATTTTATTTAGGTAAAAAAATTATGACATTTAACACTTTTAAATCACTTAGAAATTTACCATATATTAAAAAAAAAAAAAATGTCTACAATTCTATTTTAAGTATTTATTTGATCAATTTTTTTTTAGAAAAATATGTATAGTTCTTCTACTTCTACATTTTCTTCTTATTCTTCTTATTTTTGTTTTGATTTTGATTGATGATTAATTAAAATTCTCTTCTTGGATTCTTTAGAATTTTCTAGCATTCTTCGTGCTATGAATTCTCTTTTAAATTTTTTTTGTATATAATTATCTTAATTGTGAATAAATCATGAGATTTAGCATATCATAATTATGTTTATTAATGGATTTTAATAGTTGTTCTTTTTTTTTTAGTACAGACTCTAATGATTATCGCACATACAAAATATAATCAAATTGAATTCTCTTTTAAATTTTTGTTGGATACAATATCTTAGTTGTGAATAAATCATGAGATTTAGCATATCATATTATATTTATTAATGGGCTTTAATGGTTGTTTTTTTTTTTAAGTACAAGCTCTAATGATTATCGCACATACAAGGGTAATTTTAATTTCTATTATCGATTTAAATAATTTTATTTAATAAGTGATGCTTTCTAACTTTTAAGCATATTTTTTCATTCAATATAATAATTCAAATTGGGACATACCTCATTTCTGTTATCTGTTTTTTTTTCTGTTGTTCAAACAACAATTATTTTTACAGATAGATGAAACGTTTAATGTTTGTCAAATGATACTAGGAGTATACTAGGCATGTTGATTTATATAAATACAATTCTAAATAAAACGTTAATAGAATTATTATACGTTTTAGGAATAATATACATTACGATACATGTCACATATATATATATATATATATATATGATAAAACATTAGTAATAAATTTTAATATTTATTTTACCTTAATTTCTTATGACGTATCATTTTAATGTCAATTGTTACATTTTAAAATATTATTCTTCTGCTTGAGACACATGTGGAAAGCATGTATGCTATACTAGTTATTACTAAAAAGGAGAACGTATCAACCAAAATTAACAGGCCACACTACATGTGATTTTTCTTAATTCTTACTAAGACATTTTTATATATATATAAAAAATAAAAATAAAATCACAGAAATGGAAGGAATATTATTTCTGTAAAAAGGATTTCATGCTTTTGGTATCTACTTCGCTATTTATTTTCTTCATATCCACTTAAAGCTTTTAAAAACTCGTCAATACTAAATCTAATTTTTTATGCATTCCACTACTTATAATTAAGATATAAGAACATACTTTCGACTACGAAATGCCCTTAGATTTCCTGCTTGCTCTCTAATGCACATTTTAGAATGATTTAATATTAATTATGGGCAAAGAGATTATACTTTTATATCAATTTCTACTTACTTCACTTAAGAATGATATAAAGATTTTCTAATGCACATTTTAGTGTTTAAGCTTTAAATTTTTCAATTATTTGATTCGCATACTCTCGGAAATAGATCAAAAAAGTGGTTGTACTTAAATCATCAAAGAACTTCTATAAAATAAAACTCGATGATTACCATTGCAGATTTTACTCCAATTGTCGGATACAAAACTTCAAAATGTTTAGTTATTGAATTAGCAAATTCTCTTAAATATGCAAAAAAAAAAAAAAAGCAGTTGAAAAATAATTGATGAATTAAAAATACACAATGAAATACAAACAAATACAGATAAACAATCTTTGCAGTGGATTTGAGCTTTGATGCTTCGTGTATATCCTATAAAAATATATACAAAAATTAAATATATAAAAATGAATGCTATGAATGTCTTAGCATACCTCAAATTGCGTCGACCTAGTAAAAACATAGAAATATCAATATAACAAATAGTCGTAGCAATTTTAAATCAAGAATGGAGCATCTTAGTTTGCATGCCAAGGCCCAACATCGCCTCTTCAAGGTCGGACTAAATGATGTGATTTGCACACATTATGTCAGACTTGTTTGCAGAACATGTTGCACTTCAAAAAACTTATCCTCTATGCATTTTGTCCCCTTTTCTGGTAATTTACAAAAATTTATGAATTGTTCATGATTTACAAATTGGTTCTCTCTAATTTCTTAGGTGAACTGTGAAATAATCAAAGATAATTATTCATTAATTCATAGAAATACGAAAAATGATCAAAAAGTCTAAACTTATCATGAAAACGTAGATTTCATTCACCCAATTTATTGTGAATTTTGTTGTTAGTGGTAAAGTTTGTAATAAATGTGAAAGGGATATCCACCACGTATACATTTGAGATTTCACCACTATGAAATATCTATCTAAAATGTTAAAAGAAGAACATGAATTGCTAATTATCAGAACCAAAAGAAAAACTTTATCAATGAAACTTACATTGTTGTCCCTAAAGATGCATTTTGAAAATTACATTAAGTTAAAAAGTAATTTTTAAGTCCACCGACACATTAAAAAACAGCCTGACCTATTAAACGAAAAAATATATTGTACCATACCTATTGTTTTGTGTTGATATCAATTGCGGTTCTTCGCAATTTATCTTCTCATTTTCTATCATAAAATATGAAAAGCCACAATAAAGTCAAGAAGAGAAGAAAAATAATCACACTCACACACACATATAGAGAGAGAGAGTGGCTTCACGTTTTTTGCTCATATTTTTCTAATTTTTTAATCAACGTTCCGACAAAGAAAAAAGAAATTATGAGATGAAAAATTACTTTTTCAAGTTTTTGTTATGAGAAAATAATGGGAGGGTTTTGTGAAGCGAGAGCTGAAGATATTAAAAAAGATTATGATGTAAACAAAAATAGAAGGAAGTTTTAATGACAGTTTTTTTATTTCTTTCCCTTTTTTGATATCTGTTTTGCATTTTAAAATTTTTGAAGTTAACTGACAATTTATTTTGTAAAGATAGTAAAAGTGGAAAGGAAGTTATATTTAATGTTGGTAACTGCTCAATATAAAATATTTAAAATGGAATAACAATATACATTAAAAAAGAACAAAAAATAGTAGTAACAAAATTATACGTCATTTGTAGGAAATTTGATTTTGTTCATTTTATTAACCGTTTGTTATTCAGTTTTAATTTTAGTTTCTTTCTGTTTAGTAATTTGTTTTGTTAATGAATGTAAGAGAATAGAATAATAATGATTAATGAATTTGTATTGTATTTCTTTTTTAAGAAAATTCATGTTAATTTGTTAAAAGATATTTTAAATTGTGGAAGTTTATTAACAACTGTTTTTTTTTCTAATTTTAAAAAGCTAATTTATTCCTCTTTTTATTTTTTGAATATGTATTCAAGTAAAATATATAAGGTTAATTTTTTTGTAGTTATATTATTTATTTTTTATTCATTAAATTTTTTGTGGTTTATTTTTTCATTTTTATAAATTTTTGAGATGTAAATATATATTTTTATTTTCATAAAATGTGGAATATTGATGGTAAGCAATTGTCAGATTTATCTTCTTGTAGTTAGTTATTCGATTTAGTTTTATTGAAAATTTGAAAATTATTGATTAGATTTTTTAAAGAAAAATTAAATAAAAAATTTGTGGTGCTGGCACGTGATGTTTTTTTTCTCTCCTATTATATATAGAGAGAGATTTCTCAAGAGGTCACTCAAGTACTCAAGGAAATTATCTAGCAAAATCACTTTTCTTTACTCAACTTTGTGACATTATTCAAAAACATTTAGAACCCTTAATTACAAAAGGATCATATGTATCTTAAGTTATATCTGCATATGAGAAAACAGGACAAAAATAATAAAGATCCAAAATTCAAAACTGTTCTAACAAATATTTAGAGTAATTGCATCAGTTTATGCTTTTTTTTCTCTTTAAAATTTGCAATTCCTAAATATTTTTTCTCTATTTCCTACAAGAGATTTTTATCAAGCACCTTATGAGCGTCAGTAATACTCATATTCTGCAATCATACACTTGAATGTGGAAGAAAAATGTAAAGAAGTCGACAAGAAATCATTGCATGTACATAGGGGTGTCAAATGAACGGGATAGGTTGAGATTGAAAATATTAAAGGGGAAAATTCAGAAATAGCGTACTTATCTCCTTAATTATGAGTTTCATAGCAACAGTTTCATAATTACATAATATAACAAGTTGTATTTTGTATTTTTGCAAAATGTTGCTACAAAAATATAAATACATATGATTTTTACTGCCCTATGATCGATATGCATTTTGTATTTTTGCAAACTGTTGCTACAAAAATATAAATACATATGCTACAAAATGTAATTTGATAAAGGTGTTGCTATTTTTTTTAATTTAATACTTAAGTATGCTACTTTATGTATTTTTTTCAATATTAAATGGGTTGAATTGGATATCGGGTTGGGTCATGACCCGCCCAAATCCACTTTAGGTTGAAATGGGTAAAAATTGAGTTGGGTTTTGACCCGCTCAATTTTATTCATTTAGTCTAAAAAATATTAACAGATTGATATTTACTCTTTGTAAATTCAACTCAAGAAAATAAATTTGAATGGGGTTGAAAAGTTGGGTGGGTGGATAGAGAGTGGGGGTGGAGTAAGAATTTTTTTTAAAGTAAAAATTTAATTTTTGGGGAGGGGTGTGGAGTAGGGTGTCGAGGGTTAAGATGGGGTTGAGGAAAGATTTATTTTTTAAAAAAAAAATTTTTTGAAAAAGGAATATGTCTTGGGGTGGGGTGAGGGGTTAGGAGTGATGGGGTGGGTTAAGAATTTTTTTTTATAATTTTTTATTTTTTAAATGAAACCGGTGTAGGGGCAGGGGTGTGTGGAGTAGGAAAGGGATAGGGTTGAGGTAATTTATTTATTTTTTAGAAAAAAATTAAACTTTTTTTAGAAACTATATTTTTTGGGGGATGGGATATTGTCGTATGGGGGGGGGGGGGGGTGAGGGGGGGGGGGAGATGGGGGTTGGGGTCTTTTTTTATAAAAAAATTTAGTTATTTATTTTTAAAAAATATTTCTAAATATATTATCTTTTTTAGGAGGGATAGGGGATGCGATGAAGGGGGGAGGTAGGAGTTTTGATCGTGAGGTAAGAAGAGATTTTCATTTTTTTTTACAAAAAAATTAAAAGAATTAATTTTTTGGGATGGGTTGGAGTGGGGGTGGGGGTTTGGGGTAGGGTGGGGGAAGGGGATGAGGTGGGGATGGGGCAAAATTTTTTTTATAAAAAGCTTTTTGAGAAATAAAAATAATATATTTAATAGAGGCGGGGTGGGGATGGGTGGGGTAAATTGGGGGTGGAGTGGAGTGGGTCATTTTAAGAGTGGGGGAACACATTTGTAACACCCCATACCTAATTATGTGCATTAGCCATGGTTATATGTGTTGGAGTATATGTATTGATCCTAAGTTAGGTATATATGAGTTTAAGTATAAGTATTGATTATTTTGATATGGTTTCAAGTGTATAGTTTGATTATATGTGTATGGGAATCGACTTTATTTATACCGGAATTTGCCCGTCGATGGTTCCATACGAAGTTTATTGAATAAGCTTTCCAACGATATAAAGATTTCCAAAAACGGATAAGTTTCGGATATAATCGAGCACGTTCGAAACTATAAAACGGCGGCCGGGATAATTGTGAACAGTAAATGTGCAGGAAATTCAAACTACTGGGGTCTGCCAGTTTTTTGGGTAGACTTTGAACGATCATAACTCCCTCAATATAATGAACTGGGAGATCTACCACCTATCAAAAGAAAGATCTTTGAGTCTTCTTTCCAATGCAATTGGTTGCATCCAAATCCAACATCTGAGTAAGGAGTTATACTCGTTTTACTTCAGCCTCTCAAAACAGATTTTTAGGGTCAACTTCAAACGATCATAACTCCTTCTACAGGACGAACTGGGTGGCCTACTATATATGAAATGAAAGCCCTTTGAATTATATATCCAACGATATCAATTTCACCCAAATCAGACATCGGAGCAAAGAGTTATGGCTAATTTACTTTAGCCTGTCAAAACAGTCCACCATGGACAGATTCGGATTTACTTAAATTTTTAAGGGCAATATGGTCATTTTTCATCACCTCTTGGACGAAAATTGGTCATTATATAGATATAATTGGTCTTATATCCATCAATTATCATCATATTATTGGAAATAAGAAACCCTAGCCTAATTTCAACACCAATTATCTTGTGATTCAACCGTAGAAAATCCAAATTGATTCCGTAGTTGTGTTCACCGTCTCGAGGACTTCGAGAAGCACCCCTTATTTGTGCCAACAGGACTTCGAAATCAAAAGGGCCATTTTATGGTAAGGATGTAAATTATGTTGGTGTTATTTATATGGATATGTATATATATATATGCATGTGAGCATAAGAAGTATGTTATTTGATTGTTGTTGAAAGATGATTGGAAATGATGTTGGATTATTCTTGTGCATGGTTGGATTATGTTGAATTGTGAAGGGATTTGGTGTGATGATGTGGTATTGAAATGATGATTATATATATATATACACATAAACCTATTGATCAAGTTGGTTTTTGGAATGTTTTACAAATATTGGTTGTATGGAATTATGGAAGAGAATTGTGTTGTTGGGTTGCTAATACTAGATGCCAAATATTTCATTGTAGTTAAGTGATTTGTAAAGGCGGGAAGTTGTGTCGAATTGGTGTCCGAATCTACAACGAGGTATGTAAAGAATACTCTAACGATGTTCTTTGGCATGAAAACACCAATGTTCCATCAAGTAAGATTCCAAGGTTGTCAAAACACATGTATTGTTCTACATTACCAACGAAGTTGTTTCCATTCTATAAAGTGTCAAAATATTTCATTGATATACCAAAAGGCTCCTATTTCATTGTTGTGATATTGATGATTCTGAAACACATTGTTGATGTACTAATGAGTCTTTATTACATCATTATTGTGTAGAAGGTCTATTACTTGATTCCTATTGATGTATCATTGTTCCAAAGGTACTATATTGGCATGAACACTAATGTAATAATCTCAAAAGCTTTTGAACTAAGTTATTGGAAAGATTTCTTATGTGTGTTACTTGATATACGTGTGGGTGGTATCCCAGGGGCATAAGCCTAGCATGGGTCGATCCCAATTGATATCTACTGGAGGCAGCCTAATGGTCACAGTACGGTACAATATTGATTATTGTTAGGTGGTTGGAGGTTCGGGAGGAGGAGGTAATGGCGAATGATAATTGTAAAGAATGAAATGAACGAATATATACCGTTCCACAAATATGTTTGAATCCAAGAACCCAGTTCAGATTAATGATAATGTACATGATCCTAAAAGTGTTTATGAAGTGTGGTTCACTTCTATTATGATTTATTCACATGTGTTTGATTTTCTTAATCCCCCATATCACATATGATTATCTACAGCTTTACATACTCAGTACATATTTCGTACTGACGTCCCTCACGGGGGACCTGTATTTCATGCTGCAGGCACAGGTACTTCAGCTTATTCAAAGCATAGATAGGAGCCGGGTCGTACAGCTATTGTTGGTGAGCTCCAGTTTGCTTCGGAGTTTCCCGAGTCGGTTCCTTATGTTTTGTTATTGTACAGGAGTCATGTGTGGGCGGGGGTTTATCCCGACCCTAGTTATGTCATGTATATATGTCCTAGAGGCTTTGTAGACATAAGGAAGGGTCAAGTCATGGGAGTTTATATAGTGATGTTATATTTGTATATGTGGTGGCCCCGATGGCCAAGTATTATATATATATATATATATATATATTTGTGCGTGTTGTGCTGATACAGGAAATTAGACCCTTCTATATGTAACGAAGTGCTGCCCAAATTTTTGGTGAATGTAAGTGAAGGTACAGGTATTTGAACGGATTCTCCCGGGCCTTCTCGGCTTCGGGTGCCAGTCCGGCCCGATGGGATTTTGGGGCGTGACAAAAGTGGTATCAGAGCGGTTCGTCCTAGTGAGTCTACAAAGCCGTGTCTACGTAGAGTCTTGTTTATCGGTGTGTTGTGCACTACATCTATAAACAGGAGGCTATGGACATTTAGGAATTGTTTCTTTTCTTCATGTCTTAGATCGTGCGATAGAGCTTATATTGTATATGAAGTCATAGTTGACCACTGAATCAGTTTGTTTCTTTTATTATAGTAATGATGTCGGTTACCAGAAGCAAGAATACTGGTAAGCAAGTAGATGTGGCTGCCGGAGAGGGGACTAGTAAGTCACCCACTATACTAGTTAATCAAAGTGAGGCTCCAGCTGAGCATGCATCAGAAACTTCCCCCAGTCCGGAAGAAATAAGAGGGAGGAGAACTATATCCCCAGAGCCACCTATTAATGTTGTTGATCAAGATCTTAGAAATGCAGTGCAACTTTTGACTCGTATAGTTGCTGGGCAAGTCCAAGGGCAAGCTATTCCTGCCGCGAGTTCTAGCGGTACTGATAGGGCAGCTAGTCTTCGGACGCAAGATTTTCTTAAGATAGATCCGCCTACTTTTACCGGATCCGATCTTAATGAAGATCCGCAGGACTTTATTGATCAGATCCAAAAGGCCCTAGAGGTGATGCATGTATCGGGCAGAGAGACAGTGGAGTTAGCCGCGTATAGATTCAAAGGTGAGGCTATATATTGGTATGAAGACTGGAAACGGTCAAGGGGCATTGATGCACCCCCAGCTACTTAGAAAGAGTTCAAAGAGGCATTTATTGATCATTATCTTCCATATGAGACTCGTCAGGCCCGTGTGGATCAGTTCTTAAATCTTCGACAGGGTAATAAAAGTGTGAGGGAGTATAGTCTTCGATTTAATTCCTTGTTCAGATATGCTCCTAATGTTATAGCTACTATGGATGACAGAGTTCATCGGTATGTGAATGGATTGGATCCGTATTTGGTTAGGGATTGTACTATTGCTGCACTGAATAAAGATATGGATATAGCTAGGATCCAAGCATTTGCACAGAAAATGGAAGATCAGAGGCAAAGAAGAAGAACACAGGAATTTGAAAGCGGATCTTCTAAGAGGGCCAGATCTACAGGGCAGTTTATGGCGCCACAAGGAGGTTTTAGACCTCAATTTTCTGTAAGACCACCTAGTCCATTATTTTTTTATTCTGCAGCTAGTGCTCCACCACAGCATCAAGGGTTCAGAGGCAGTCAATTTGGGCAAAGAAGTGAGGATCATAGTTCGCGATCTGTCGGTTATCATGGGCAAGGGAATATGAGCCAATCGAGACCTCCTCGAGAGCCATGCAATAAATGTGGAAGGCATCATATGGGCGTATGTCGAATGGGAACAAATGTTTGTTATTGGTGCGGTATGACAGGGCATATGATGAGAGAATGCCCACGAAGAGGCGCAGGTGGCATAACATGACCTTTGGGATCATCTGTTGCATCATCGTCACCAGTATCTTATTCTGGTAGGGGTGCACGACCTGCGGGTCACGCTAGCAATGAAAAAAGAGTCACCAGTTCCAGCGGGACTCAGAATCGCACTTATGCTTTAGCGGATCGACAGAATCTAGAGGCTTTCCCAGATGTGGTTACGGGTACGTTGTCCATATTTTCATTTGATGTATATGCTCTAATTGATCCCGGTTCTACATTATCATATGTTACTCCTTTGGTTGCTGGAAAGTTTAAAAGGACCCTCGAATTATTAGATAAACCGTTGGAAGTGTCTACCCCGGTTGGGGAATCTATTATTGCTAGAAGAGTTTATAAAGATTGTGTAGTAACTGTGTGTGGTCGAGACACGATGGCCAATCTTATGGAACTAGAAATGGTAGATTTTGATGTTATAATGGGTATGGATTGTTTGGCGTCTTGTTATGCCAAAATTGACTGTTGTACGAAAAAGATGTATTTACATTTTCCTGATGAAGCAGTTATTGAATGGCAAGGTAAGATTGGCGCACCAAGAGGTAGATTTATTTCTTATTTCAAAGCGAGAAAAATGATTTCCAAGGGCTACATATATCATTTAGTTAGAGTAAAGAATATGGAATCGGAATCACCAGATCTTCACATTGTACCAGTGGTAAATAAATTTCCTGATGTATTCCCTGAAGATCTTCCAGGTTTGCCTCCTGAACGAGAAGTAGAGTTTGGTATTGATGTAATACCAGGCACCCAACCAATCTCCATTTCTCCATATAGAATGGCCCCAGCAGAATTGCGAGAATTGAAAGAGCAATTGAAAGATTTTCTAGAGAAGGGATTCATAAGGCCTAGTATGTCCCCCTGGGGAGCACCAGTGTTATTTGTGCGCAAAAAGGATGGCTCGCTGAGGATGTGTATTGATTATCGGCAATTGAATAAGGTGACTATTAAGAATAAATATCCACTCCCAAGAATTGATGATTTATTTGATCAGTTACAGGGCGCCAAGTGCTTTTCTAAGATTGATTTGAGGTCAGGTTACCACCAAGTGAGGGTCAAATAAAAAGATATACCCAAAACAGCTTTCCGAACAAGGTATGGTCATTATGAGTTTCTAGTTATGTCATTTGGGCTAACAAATGCACCCACAGCTTTTATGGATTTGATGAATAGGGTGTTTAAGCCATTCCTGGATGTATTTGTGATAGTTTTTATAGATGATATTCTAATTTATTCTAGATCAGAAGAGGACCATGCCAATCACTTACGACAGACATTGCAGACTCTTCGTGATTGTAAGCTTTATGCAAAGTTCTCTAAATGTGAGTTTTGGTTAAAGTCGGTGGCATTTTTGGGTCATATTGTATCTAGTGAAGGGATAAAGGTTGATGCTCAAAAGATAGAAGCTGTGAAGAACTGGCCAAGGCCCACAACGCCTACGGAGATTCGTAGTTTTCTCGGGTTGGACGGTTATTATAGAAGGTTTGTTAAAGACTTTTCTTCCATTTCAGCACCCTTAACCAAGCTAACGCATAAAGCATCCAAGTTCCAATGGAATGATGCGTGTGAGGAGAGTTTCCAAGAATTGAAGAACAAGTTGATTTCTACACCCGTGATGGTACTTCCAGAAGGCACCGAAGGGTATACAGTGTATTGTGATGCTTCAAAAATTGGTTTAGGATGTGTATTGATGCATCATGGTAAGGTAATAGCATATGCTTCTAGACAATTGCGACCACATGAGAAAAATTATCCTACACACGATCTTGAGCTGGCAGCAATTATTTTTGCTTTAAAGATATGGCGCCACTACTTATATGGGGTTCATGTTGATATATATACTGACCATAAGAGCTTGCAATATATTTTTAATCAGAAGGATCTAAATTTAAGGCAGCGGAGATGGCTTGAACTATTAAAGGACTACGATGTTGATATCTTGTACCATCCAGGGAAAGCAAATGTGGTAGCTGATGCGTTAAGTCGTAAGGCTATGTTGGCACCCATAGAAAGGCAAGGGATGATTAAAGATCTTCACCAGTTAGCTAGTTTGGGAGTTCGCCTTCTTGGAACTTCGAACGGGAAGCTTATTGTGCATAATGCCGCGGAATCCTCATTAGTAGCTGAGGTGAAAGAGAAGCAAGATGCAGATCCTATTTTATTACAGCTTAAGGAGAACGTTCAGAGTGGTGCGACCAAGGCATTTGAGCTTACGCGAGAAGGAGTACTTCAGTGCCAAAACCGATTGTGTATGTCGGATGTAGACGGGCTAAGAAAGAAGATTATGACAGAGGCACATTTTTCAAGGTATTCCATTCATCCAGGATCAACCAAAATGTATCAAGATTTGAAAGATATGTATTGGTGGAATGACATGAAGAAGAGCATTGTAGAATTTGTAGCTGAATGTCCAAATTGTCAAAGAGTTAAAGTTGAGCACCAAAAATCCGGAGGCTATATGCAATGCATAGATCTTCCAATTTGGAAGTGGGACATGATCAACATGGATTTTGTTACAAGTTTGCCTCGTACAGCTCGGAAATTTGATTCTATATGGGTGATTGTGGATAGGCTTACTAAATCCGCACATTTCTTACCCGTTAAGACCACTTACACAGTTGAAGAATATTCGAAGCTGTATGTTAAAGAAATAGTCCGATTGCATGGAGTGCCAACTTCTATTATATCGGATCGGGGAACTCAATTTACTGCAAACTTTTGGAAGTCTTTCCAACGGAGTTTGGGAACACAAGTGAATCTGAGTACAGCTTTTCACCCTCAGACGGATGGACAAGCAGAGCGCACCATTCAAACACTTGAAGATATGCTACGAGCATGTGTTATAGATTTTAAAGGCAGCTGGGATGATCATTTACCTCTTATTGAGTTTGCCTACAATAATAGCTATCATTCAAGTATCAAAATGGCACCATATGAAGCTTTATATGGGAGGAAGTGTAGATCACCAATAGGATGGTTCGAAGCGGGTGAAACTCTTATGTTCGGACTGGATCTTGTGTATCAAGCCATAGAAAAAGTCAAGGTGATTCAGCAACGGTTGAAAACAGCCCAAAGTCGACACAAGTCATATGCGGATAGTAGAAGAAGAGGGCTAGAGTTTTCGTTAGGCGATTGGGTATTTTTGAAGGTATCGCCAATGAAAGGGGTGATGAGACTTGGCAAGAAAGGAAAGTTGAGTCCACGATATATAGGCCCATATAAGATTATTAGAAGATGTGGGCAAGTTGCGTATGAATTAGAGCTACCCCAGGAACTCTCATCAGTGCATCCAGTATTTCATGTATCGATGCTTCGAAAGTGCATCAGAGATCCGTCCCTTATTACTTCTACTGAAGATGTGCAAGTAACATAAGATCTTACCTATGAGGAGATGCCTATTGCTATATTAGATCGTCAAGTTAAGAAGATGAGAAATAAAGAAGTAGCATCGGTGAAAGTACTTTGGAGAAATCAACAAAGGGAAGAGATTACATGGGAAGCGGAGGAAGCAATGAAATCGAAATACCCTTATTTGTTCAAAGGTGAAAAAGAAGTGCAAGGAGTGTAACTGGGACACTAACAAGTAAGTTTTTACATATGCATAATATCTATATGATGACGTGAATATCAATTATGAATTCGAACTTGTTTCGGCTAAATAACTACATTTACATTCGAGGACGAATGTCCTTAAGGGGGGAAGGATGTAACACCCTATACCTAATTATGTGCATTAGCCATGGTTATATGTGTTGGAGTATATGTATTGATCCTAAGTTAGGTATATATGAGTTTAAGTATAAGTATTGATTATTTTGATATGGTTTCAAGTGTATAGTTTGATTATATGTGTATGGGAATAGACTTTATTTATACCGGAATTTGCCCGTCGATGGTTCCATACGAATTTTATTGAATAAGCTTTCCAACGATATGAAGATTTCCAAAAACGGATAAGTTTCGGATATAATCGAGCACGTTCGAAACTATAAAACGGCGGCCGGGATAATTGTGAACAGTAAATGTGCAGGAAATTCAAACTACTGAGGCCTGCCAGTTTTTTGGGTAGACTTTGAACGATCATAACTCCCTCAATATAATGAACTGGGAGATCTAACACCTATCAAAAGAAATATCTTTGAGTCTTCTTTCCAATGCAATTGGTTTCATCCAAATCCAACTTCTGAGTAAGGAGTTATACTCGTTTTACTTCAGCCTCTCAAAATAGATTTTTAGGGTTAACTTCAAACGATCATAACTCCTTGTACAGGACGAAATGGGTGGACTACTTTATATGAAATGAAATCCCTTTGAATTATCTATCCAACGATACCAATTTCACCCAAATCCGACATCGGAGCAAAGAGTTATGGCTGATTTACTTTAGCCTGTCAAAACAGTCCACCATGGACAGATTCGGATTTACTTAAATTTTTAAGGGCAATATGGTCATTTTCCATCACCTCTTGGACGAAAATTGGTCATTATATAGATATAATTGGTCTTATATCCATCAATTATCATCATATTATTGGAAATAAGAAACCCTAGCCTAATTTCAACACCAATTATCTTGTGATTCAACAGTAGAAAATCCAAATTGATTCCGTAGTTGTGTTCACCGTCTCGAGGACTTCGAGAAGCACCCCTTATTTGTGCCAACAGGATTTCGAAATCAAAAGGGCCATTTTATGGTAAGGATGTAAATTATGTTGGTGTTATTTATATGGATATGTATATATATATATGCATGTGAGCATAAGAAGTATGTTATTTGATTGTTGTTGAAAGATGATTGGAAATGATGTTGGATTATTCTTGTGCATGGTTGGATTATGTTGAATTGTGAAGGGATTTGGTGTGATGATGTGGTATTGAAATGATGATTATATATATATATACACATAAACCTATTGATCAAGTTGGTTTTTGGAATGTTTTACAAATATTGGTTGTATGGAATTATGGAAGAGAATTGTGTTGTTGGGTTGCTAATACTAGATGCCAAATATTTCATTGTAGTTAAGTGATTTGTAAAGGCGGGAAGTTGTGTCGAATTGGTGTCCGAATCTACAACGAGGTATGTAAAGAATACTCTAACGATGTTCTTTGGCATGAAAACACCAATGTTCCATCAAGTAAGATTCCAAGGTTGTCAAAACACATGTATTGTTCTACATTACCAACGAAGTTGTTTCCATTCTATAAAGTGTCAGAATATTTCATTGATATACCAAAAGGCTCCTATTTCATTGTTGTGATATTGATGATTATGAAACACATTGTTGATGTACTAATGAGTCTTTATTACATCATTATTGTGTAGAAGGTCTATTACTTGATTCCTATTGATGTATCATTGTTCCAAAGGTACTATATTGGCATGAACACTAATGTAATAATCTCAAAAGCTTTTGAACTAAGTTATTGGAAAGATTTCTTATGTGTGTTACTTGATATACGTGTGGGTGGTATCCCAGGGGCATAAGCCTAGCATGGGTCGATCCCAATTGATATCTACTGGAGGCAGCCTAATGGTCACAGTACGGTACAATATTGATTATTGTTAGGTGGTTGGAGGTTCGGGAGGAGGAGGTAATGGCGAATGATAATTGTAAAGAATGAAATGAACGAATATATACCGTTCCACAAATGTGTTTGAATCCAAGAACCCAGTTCAGATTAATGATAATGTACATGATCCTAAAAGTGTTTATGAAGTGTGGTTCACTTCTATTATGATTTATTCACATGTGTATGATTTTCTTGATCCCCCATATCACATATGATTATCTATAGCTTTACATACTCAGTACATATTTCGTACTGACGTCCCTCACGGGGGACCTGCATTTCATGCTGCAGGCACAGGTACTTCAGCTTATTCAAAGCATAGATAGGAGCCGGGTCGTACAGCTATTATTGGTGAGCTCCAGTTTGCTTCGGAGCTTCCCGAGTCGGTTCCTTATGTTTTGTTATTGTACAGGAGTCATGTGTGGGCGGGGGTTTGTCCCGACCCTAGTTATGTCATGTATATATGTCCTAGAGGCTTTGTAGACATAAGGAAGGGTCAAGTCATGGGAGTTTATATAGTGATGTTATATTTGTATATGTGGTGGCCCCGACGGCCAAGTATTATATATATATATATATATTTGTGTGTGTTGTGCTGATACAGGAAATTAGACCCTTCTATATGTAACGAAGTGCTGCCAAAATTTTTGGTGAATGTAAGTGAAGGTACAGGTATTTGAACGGGTTCTCCCGGGCCTTCTCGGCTTCGGGTGCCAGTCCGGCCCGATGGAATTTTGGGGCATGACAACATTGTCGCTTGTTTTTCCTAATTTCATTAAGAAATTATTTTTCTATTAAATGGGTTGAAGTAGAGATTGAATTGGGCTCATTTGAACCAAATTTAAAAAGGAAAAACTACAAGAAGTAGCATACTTAAGACTTAAATTATGAAAAATAGCAACACTTTAATGAATTACATTGTGTAGCAAACATAATATTCCTGTCTTTGAGAACTTACCATGTATAAGGTTCTCTTTTTCATGTCACTTCTCTTTCTCTTTCCTTTAACTGATTTTTTACTTCACCTTTTATTGTTTGAAATATCTTAGATTGCTCTTTTAATTTTTTTCGTTTTCAATAAATTACTCTTATTTAAATTAGTAGAATCCTTTTCCAAATAAAACTCAATTATGAAATTATTATCGTCATGATGTTCAAAATATCACTCTCTTATATCTCTAACTTTTTTTTTCTTGCTAGTTTTTTCATTTTTTTATCGTTTTATTTTTATTTTTATTTTTTTTTCGTTTTTATTTTTCACTTTATTTTCTCTCTTCTACTTCTCTTTTTTTTTCCTTTTTCGTTTTCTTATTTTTTTCCTTTCTCATATTTTTTTCGTTTTCTTCTTCTTTTTTTATTTTTTTTTATTTTTTTTCCTTTTTCTTTTACACTTCTATTTCTGAGTGAATCTAAAAAATAAACCTAAATTGGGGTGGCTTTCAAATTTTAGTCCAAATAAAAAAGCTTTCTTAAAATAACCTTTATTAACTAATAGTTTTTTTGGACAAAATTATCCCTAATCAATGGAGTAAATTACATAAATGATCCCCACAATGGATAACAACTCTATATTTATATCTTTCAACTTTTATTTTTTTTCTCTTTTTAATTTTACTTTGACTTTTATTTTTCTTTTCTCTTTTAATTTTTAATTTTCTCAACCCGTAGTTTTTTCCTCTCAACTTTTTTTTTCTTTTTTATTTTATATTATTTATATCTTTTATTTTTTCTTTTCTCTTTTTTTTGTGTTCTTTTTAATTTTTATCAACCCTTTCTTTTTTTCCTTTACACTTTTCAACGTATACTTTTATAATATATATATATATATATATATATATATATATATATATATATATTTTATTTTATTTTATTTTCTTTGATTTTTTTCTTTTTAAATTTTTCTCGACCTTTATTTTTGCTTAATCTTTCTTTTTTTTTATCAACCTTTATTTTTTTACTATTCTCTTTCAACTTTTACATTTTCTTTAATCTTTGTTTTTTTATTATTTTTCTTCTGTTTCCGCAATTTTTATTATTTTTGTTCTTTTCTTCGATTTCTTCCATTCAAGTTATATCTCATGATCAAGAGTTGACACTATCACATTATAAAGGCAAGATTTATGACTTTCGAATAATAAGCTACATTTTATGGGTAAGAGATGACACTACTATATTGTAGAAGCAAGACTTATGACTTTCAAACAACAAGTTATGTTTCATGGGTAAGAGTCGACACTACCACATTATATTTTGGTTTATGAGATGTTTTACAACTATTGTCCTAGAGGCAAGACTTAGCTCAGTGACTTTCAAACAATAAATTATGCCCCACGGGCAAGAGTTGACCCTACCACGTTATATTTTCATTTATGAGATGTTCTACAACTATTGTCTTAGAGACAAGACTTAGCTCAAGGACTTTAAAACAACAAATTATGCCCCACAGGTAAGAGTTGACTCTACCACATTATATTTTTATTTATGAGATGTTCTACAACTATTGCCTTAGAGGCAAGACTTAGCTCAAGGACTTTCAAACAACAAATTATGCCCCATGGGCAAGAGTTGACTCTATCACATTATGTTTTCATTTATGAGATGTTCTACAACTCTTGCCTTAGAGGCAAGACTTGACTCAAGGACTTTCAAACTACAAATTACGCCCCACGGGCAAGAGTTAACTCTACCACGTTATATTTTCATTTATGAGATGTTCTACAACCATTGCCTTAGAGGTAAGACTTGGCTTAAGGACTTTCAAACTACAAATTATGCTCCACGGGCAAGAGTTGACTTTAGCACGTTATGTTTTCATTTATGAGATGTTCTACAACTATTGTCTTAGAGGCAAAACTTAATTAGCTCAAGGACTTTTAAACTACAAATTATGCCCCACGGGCAAGTGTTGACTCTACCACGTTATGTTTTCATTTATGAGATGTTCTACAACTATTGCCTTAGAGGCAAAACTTAGCTCAAGGACTTTCAAATTAAGCTCCATGGACAAGAGTTGACACTACCACGTTATGTTTTCATTTATGAGATGTAGTACAACTCTTGCCTTAGAGGCAAGACTTAATTAGCTCAAAGACTTTCAAACTACAAATTATGCCCCATGGACAAGAGTTGACTCTACCACTTTATGTTTTCATTTATGAGATGTTCTACAACTATTGCCTTAGAGGCAAGACTTAGCTCAAGACTTTCAAACTACAAATTATGCCCTACGGGCAAGAGTTGACACTACCGCGTTATGTCTTCATTTATGAGATATTCTACAACTCTTGCCTTAGAGGCAAGACTTAGCTCAAAGACTTTCAAACTACAAATTATGCCCCACGGGCAAGAGTTGACACTACCACGTTATGTCTTCATTTATGGGATGTTCTACAACTCTTACGCTAGAGGCAAGACTTAGCTCAAGGACTTTCAAATAATAAATTATGCCACACGGGCAAGAGTTGACACTACCACATTATGTCTTTATTCATGAGATATTCTACAACTCTCTCCTTAGAGATACGACTTATCTCAAGAATTTTCAAAGAATTTCGTAACAACAATTCATGCCCTTAAATTTGCTTTCATGTCAAAAAAAGAAAATGCCTTTGCGGATTATCCAATTTATTAGTTATTAGCAAAATATAATAGAAGTTGAAAAAAAAAACGATCAAACAAAATAGAGAAACAAAAAAAAAAAAGATTGAGAAAACAAAGGCAAGAAAAGAAATAAAGATCAAGAAAAAAGCAAAGAATTAAAAAAAATGAGAAAAATAAAAATGAGAGGAAAAATAAAAATAAAGTTTGAAAAAATGAGGGAAAAAAAAGAAAATTGATAAAAACCAAAAAGAAAAGAAAAATAAAGGTTAAAGACAAATGAATTAAAAAAAGAAATAGATAATGCTTGAGAAAAAAGAGAAAAGAGAAAAAATAAAGGTTGAGACAAATGAATTAAAACATGAAAATAAAATTAAAGGAAAAAATAAAAAGTGAAAATAATAAAAAATAGAATAATAAAATTAAAGAAAAAATAAAATTTTAAAATAAAAATAGAATAATAAAATAAATAAAAAATAAAAAAAATGAAAATAATAAAAAATAGAATAATAAAATTAAAGGAAAAAATAAAAAGTGAAAATAATAAAAAATAAAATTTGAGAGACAAATAAGTATGGAAAGTTTAAAAAATATATTTGAGATGTAGAGAGGCAAAATGGTACTTGTACTATACTTAAAAAGTAAGAAAGATTATTCTTTAAAGTTATTTCGTATTGGGGTCAAATATCTAAAGTCACCCATATTTGGGTCTATAGCATGCTATTTCCTGTCAATTTCTAGTTTCTATTTCTTTTCTTTTTTTTCTTTTTTCACTTCTTTTTTTTAGATTTCTATTTTTCATTTTTGTCTCTTTTTTTTTTACTCTTCTATCTCTATTTTTTATTTTTAAAATATAAATATTTATATCACATATACATATTCAAAAATATACAAAATAAATAGAAATACAGATCTGCATAGGTATTTACGATAAAAAATATACATATATATGTGCATATGTATTTACAGAAATACATATCCGACTCACATTTATATATAAACATATAGGATTTGTATCCTGTATTTTTGAATTACCTATATATATATATATATATATATATATATATATATATATATATATATATATATATGTATTTAGTTGTCCTTTTTGCTATAGAGATTTTGTGTCTTACATGTTTATATATACATATGAGTGAGATATATATTTTTGTAAATACATATTTATGTTTTGTACTGTAAATACATATCCAAATATGTATGGTTATGTATTTTGTATATTTTTTTTAATGTGTATGTGATATATATATTTTTCTTTTCAAAATAAAAGTTAGAGATAAAAGAGTAAAAAAACGAAAAAAAAACAAAAATAGAAAAACAAAAAAAAAGAAGTGAAAAAGAGAAAAAAAATGAGTTTGAGCAGTTTGAAAAATCGATTTTGATCACTATATTAATCAATCAGTTCAATTTACTGTTGCATTACTTTTTTTTCGAAATTCATTTACAAAATATTCAAAAATAATTTAACGAAATAAATTGTTAAATTGAACAACATAACGGAAAATTGATTTTGATCACTCTAACGAAAAATCCTTAATGGCTCAAAAAAATTTGAACGAAATAACAGTAATGCTGTAATGGTTCAAAAAAAAATTTAGAACGAAAATTTTTTGATCGATTTTAAACAACTGATGAAATTCATATAAGAAAATAATATTACGATTAAATACCTTCAACAAAAGTAATGGTTTAATTTGAATTTTCAAAAATATTGAACAGGAGAAGTTTCAGTTGAATTTGATTTTGATTATTTTGGGATGAAAACGATAATGTGAAACTGAAATTTGAATTTTGATCAGTTGGTAACAAATAACGGAAATCATGTTAATTAAGAGGTTTTAATGGAAAAGGAATCTCCACATTTAATTCATGGCTTATTATACCATATTTAACTCAACTGATTTGAGTTAAATATGGGCAGTAAAACGATTTGTATATGTATTTTTATAGCAATAGTTTGTTCAAATACAAAATACAAGTTGCTAGTTTAAGTAATTATGAAAGTGTTGCTATGAATCTCATAATTATGATCTTAAGTATGCTATTTATGAATTTTACCCATTTAAAAATGAGTTGAGACTTAATGGGTTGAGGTTTACTCAGTAGTAAATTATCTTGAACCTAACCCATTAAATATTGAATGGGTTGAACGAGTCAACTCAATTTGAGTTCATTTTGACACCTCTATATGTACATATACCATACAGAAAGACGTGAAAAAAACAGAAAAATATGTATCCAAGAAATATAAAGCGATGAAAACTAAATCAAGACACAAAAACAGAAAGAGAATAATTAGTACATCAAGAAGATGAACACATCGATGCCCAAAAATGAGGATACAACTAAGAAAGAACCTCACCACAACTAAGAAAGAATAATTAGTAACTCAAGAATGAACAAACGAAGGTATTTGCTTTGTCCATAAAAGTTAACGTCATCAGATAATGGTAAAGTACAAGGCGGGAGCAACGATTTTATCTTATAAGGTAAATGAATTTCCTTACTTTACCCTTATGCGTATGCAAGTCAAGTGAGAGAATAAAATTCCCTTTTGTCTTTTGGTGACAGGTGAAGAAATAAATTCTCTTTTGCTGGCTTATGAGACTTACTTGTAAGTCGAGTATGAGTTCTCACCTTATAAGGTAGGATTTCATGTTTGTCTTATAACAGTGTTGCATGGTGCTATATAAAGATTGTAGATTTCTTTCATTTACAGCAATCGTAAAAAAAATTGTCAAAGTGCATAACTCAAAATATTTGTTGAACCTTATTCATTTTTTTATTTTAAGATGGATGATAATAAGGTAAAAGTAAATTTATATTGGGATGGTGAAGTTTTGCATGATAGAGATTTGATGCGATATAGTGGACGTCCTCTAATAGTTCAATCGTTTCTTTTATCTCACAAATATGATCGTTTGAAAAGGTTGTTTAGGATTAAAATGAGTATTACAAATTTGAAAGACGATGTGATTATTTTTTATCGATATCCAAATTATTTTATGTCCAACAGACAATCAATATTTGGTGAAATTCCACTTCAAAATGCTGATTCTTTATCTTTGTTTCTTTGTACCGTTTAAATTATTAATAATCGTCTTAATCTACATACATATGCTTGACATGTACGCCTCAGTTGAATATTCCCCTATAAGAACAACATTTGGCAAATTAGTAAGCTAAAAAGATGATTAATAATATTACTATTACATACTTATTTGTTGGGTATTGAAATAATTATATACAAAGGGGTGATTAAAATATACCTTAATGTGCAAGATTTTTGATGAAATAGACTTGAACAAGAAAAAGAACAAGAACAAATACTAAAAATAATGTGAATCAAGAGAGAATGAAATGGATGAACAAACATTCAAAATAATGTAGACAAAAAATGAATAAAATAGGTGCTTTATAAAAGAAAATTAAGAACACGGAGGACACGTTTTACATTGTAAGGTAAATTCTTACTAAATATTTCCTCAGTCTATAAATAGTTGTTTATTTTTGACTTGGCACATTTCTTAAGAAACAATAAATAGATGGTGATTTTACTAGATCACTCTTTAAATATAATAAATTTTTTGCTTTGAAAAATGCAATGAGTGATGTATTGCATTTAATATCAAGGATAAAATAGGTAAAACTAGGTAAATTATTCATTAATTTTATAAAATGAACAAGTATTATTAGATATCCTAAAATAGAAAAATGAACTGAGGGAATACATCGATGTCAACTCCTAGAAATTAATATTTCTCCTTTCCTAGGGTGTCATTGACAACCCCTACCACCTTAAATTAAATTTCCAACCCCAGCCTCTGTTAGTCAAAGGATAAGGTAAGAGACTCCATTTACCTTATAAGATAAAATCATGCTCCCGTATTGTACTTTATCATTACCTGACGATGTTAACATTTTATGAATAAGGCAAACACCTTCATTTGCCTTGTCCGTTTTAAAATCTTTTGGTTTTTATATGCCCCTTTAAAATTTTAAATGAAAAAACTTACTCTTTAAACTTCGAACTCTATGTGTTGTTACTACATTCAAGCTATCAAATCTGAATCCTCTTGATTTGAATTGTATAAAAACGGCATGGTAAGTCTTGTTATTAATTAAGTTGTTGGGCAGTTGGGGTTAAATAGAGAGGAATAAAAGCACCTCCCCCTCTTGTTTTACTTGACTCATCTATTAAAAAAATAATTATTTTAATTTATTTGTACGATTTATGAAATTAAAAATATTTGTTATTTTTTTCTACCATTAACATGAAATAACTATATAAGTCAAATTTAGAATTATAAAACATCATAATTTAGTATAATACCCTTGATTAAGGATTTCTTACGGGGTGTGTCAAGTAAACACGGGCCAAGTAAACTAAATCGGAGGAAATAAAAGATTCATAAAACTGTCCTCAACTTAATTTGGAATTGGACCCATTGATTTACCTTCAATGTACTCCCTACATCTCCTTCAGTTATCCATTATACTAAAAATAAATGTTCAATAATACTTATTTAATTTAAAAAATTAATAAATAATTTATAATTGTTTGTCCATTTTATCCTTGCTATTAAATAATATGAGTTACTCTATACATTTCTCAAATAATTAAATTTATTATATTCAAATGATGATATACTAAAATTTTCCTTTCTCATTAAATAAGACAAGGTGACCTGAGAAAATTGAAGGAAAGGTGTCTTTTAAGTCTAGAATGAAGGATTGGTGACATTGGCCAACTTAAAGGGTCAAACATCATTAGGAAACTTGATTAAGTTAATTGTGGACTTGATTAATATTTTTAAAACTTTCTAATCTTTTTAAAAATACAAATCAACCCAACCCACACCCCTCTTCAATCCAAATCAACCAGTCTCTCTCCTCTCTCTCGACAACTTCTCTGAACTCTCTCCCAACCACAGTTCTGCAAATTTCTCCTTTCAATCCTCGGCGACTTCAACCTTCGACGACAAAGAGTTGGGCTTCGATTTCCCCTCTTCAATCCAAATCAACCAGTCTCTCTCATCTCTCTTTCGACAGCTTCTCTTAACTTTCTCCAAACCAACAGTTCTACAAATTTCTCTTTTCAATCCTCGGTGACTTCAACATCCGACGATAAATAGTTGGGCTTCGAGTTTATTTTCGACTTCAACCTTCAATCGACGTGACAACCTTGCTCTCCTCCGGCCACAATAGCTTCGAATTCTTCAACCTTCAATCGACGTGATAACCTTGCTCTCCGGCCACAACAGCTTCGAATTCATCATCATTCTTTTTCTTCTTTCACAGGTAAAAATTTATGGCCTTTTTAGTTTTGAAGAAAACGAGAAACTTGATCCAACTTCTCTTATAGTATTGGTTAACAATTTCAATATTTGTTGCTTTAATTTGAAATGCGGTCTGAATAAAATTTTAATTTCTGGTATTTATTTTCTCTTCTCTTTTTGAAGCAAATTATGATTTTTTGTTGTTTGATGCATTTTTTAAGTTTGATTTTTGTTGTTTGTGTTTATACAAATAAAACAACGATTTGGATTGATTTGTTTTGTTCTTGTTCTTGGTAAAAATAGTAATATTGCTATTTTTCTGTTGAACAAAATTGTGCAATGATTTTTTGTTTTCTCCAACAGATTATCCATCAGGTTCAATATATTAACCATCTAATGCAACAAATTTGTTATATAATGCAACAGATCAACCATCTGATGCACCAGAGGAACCATTAGATTAAAATTTTGATGCAACAGATTAATTATCTGATTCAACAGATTTAACATATGATGCAACAGTTTAACTATATGATGCAATAGATTAACCATTTGATGCAACAGATTAACCATCTGATGCAGCTAATTAACCATCTGATGTAAGGGAAGAACCATCGGATTAATGATGAACACAGGGAGGAGGAATGTTTCAAAAGAGATAATTCAAATGCTAATAGCCCTTCCGTCGAAGAGTTGGTCAAAACATCCAACATTGATTGTTATCCTATGAGAATGTAGTGCGGTGATGCCACAGATTTAATGGGTGATTTCGTGGTTAAGTCAATCATAAAAAATTATTTCGACGCCTTCAGAAAAATATTTAGAGAATAAAAATTGAATGCTTATTTCAGGGACAGTTACTTTGGGAAATATCTTGATTTGTCGGAGGACAACAATGCTTGTTTTCAAATAAAAATGGTATATGAACTTCCCAAGCATAGGTTTATGCATGAAAACAAAGATAAGATGGATGAGGTGTGGATAAATTACAGTGGCATGCCTATTTGTTTTGGTTGGAAGGAGTTTGTCATAGTTACTGGACTAAAATGTATCCTTCTTCTCAAGTTATACCTATTCTAACCCAAAAAAGTAACCCGCACACCCAAAAAAGGCAAAGGCAAGTCGTGTGATCGTGATGACCTGGTGTCCATTGTCGATCCAAGCTTCAAAAATAAAAATTTGATAGAAGCGTTGAAAGGTAAAGGACTTTCAAAGAAGCACAAGCAGTCATTGTGCTTGGTTTGGTTTGTACATAATATTCTTTGGGCGAGAGACATTAACAACAACATAAGCATTGGTTTAATAAAGCTCTCTGAGGATCTTGAGGCGTTTAACAACTATCCTTTGGGTTATGAAAGCTTTAAAATGGCTGTCAAATATTTGCTGACTCTGTTAGCGCCAAAGACAGTCAACTTATATCGCTTTCCATGGGCTTTCATGGTAAATGTTTCTTTCTTTTATTATGATATCATTCATTTTTTTACTCAATAATAGTTTTAATTTATTGACGTTATTTTA
This sequence comes from Capsicum baccatum var. pendulum, assembly GCA_030864225.1. NCBI lineage: Eukaryota > Viridiplantae > Streptophyta > Magnoliopsida > Solanales > Solanaceae > Capsicum > Capsicum baccatum. The sequence goes on from CM061550.1 coordinate 81,529,598, forward strand.
TAGGCTTGGGCATTTGAAACCATTCCTTATTTGAGACAACAAGTGAGCTATCAGGAAGAAGTTTCCTGTTCAAGAATCTTGAAATGGTTGTCGGCCAAAACTGATAAAAATACAAAATTTTTTGATCTCTTCAACCACCCGAAGGATGCAGTAAGTATAATTATAGTTAAATTTTATTTTAATTAATAATTTTTTTGAATGATCTAATCATCATTATAATATATGTAATGATTTATGTTAGATTGTGCATCCACCGCTAGTTCCGACCAATCGAGAGTTAAAGATGTCATTTTTTCTTACTTTACGGTCCGCGCAAACTTTATCGGACCCTAAGGTCATCGATAGAATAAAAATGGAATTATTTGGAGCAACATCCATTACAAGAAAAATAATTTTGAAGGATGGGCTTGTTGTTGTTAATGGTCTTAGTGGTGATGGAGCTGTTGGTGGTGGTAGTGGTGCTCCTGTTGGTGCTAATGATGCTCCTCTTACAGTATTTAAAACAAACCATTATGAGTATGATTATACTAGTTGTACAGATTTTGCCTCTCCCAGCGAATGTTCTGCATACAAATGTCAAGACTACAGGGAGAAACATGATGTAGTGATTAATACTATTAATGTATTAACTGCTTCTGTAAAGGAATTGACATCTAAGAAGGGTGTCATTCCATCAAAAAAGATTTTATTTCCATCCACTCCATTAGAGATTAAGGTTAAGAGGAGAAGCAAAGTGATTTCCAAGGCATTATCAAGCATCCAAAAAAGTAAAATTGCAACTCCTCTGTCCGTGTGTTGCACTGAGCAATGTACAATGTCCAAAGGAAAGCAGCACGAGCTGAAGAAGGTGAATATATATGTCTTCCAACTAACAAACAGACACATTTCTATTTCAACAGATGACACATCTGCTAAAACTTATCAAACATATATATACATCTGTTGCAACAATTGACTAACTTGTTGCACCAGATAAAGTATCTGTTTGTGATATATGTCTAGTCTGTTTTAACAAATCAAATAGCTTTTTGTACCGCTTTTATTTCTACCAACAGATGACCTATCTGCTGCAATAGATAAGCTATATATTACAACAGACGGTTCATCCATTGGAAATTATCATACAGGTCTTCCTCATGTAGAAATTTGTCCCAATAGTTGATTCATTGTTGCAACAAAAATATAATCTGTTTCAGATAATTTAAAACAAGAGGAAGACCTGTTTGATTTGCTAGAACATATGAGTTATCCTTTTTCGTTTTGTTGTATCTCCGTGATTAGCATTGACCAATTTTGGCTTTTCAGGTGGATGTAGAAGCTACTGCTGAACAGCATTGACAATATGCTACTCTACTCTTTTTATGAAAATACGGAGAACAGAAAGCGCAGAAACTATATATAAGCGACAATAAGGATCCACAATGAGCAAAGCCGAATTCCATAGCACCGGATGAAGAACAACTTGAAATTGTTCATATTGAGTAGATCTAAATAGCTTGAGTCTGCCAAAGTAATAAACTCACCTCTCCTTAGAAATTCTTGGCATCAATACTTAAATAGTTGATGTATTGGTTGAGATTTGTACCAATAATAATTTTTTTATATTTCATTTATTCGTTGATATATTTCAGCTAAGTTCTTAAGTCTTCGATTTAACTTATTAATTGAAATGAAATACTATATTCAAATATTGCAACTGATAATGTATCTTTTGCAACAGACGGCACATCTGGTGAAAAATATCAAATAGAGTTAGACATATGTTGCAACAGGTAGATAATCTCTTGAAATTTATCAAACAGGTCTTTCCACTGCTACAACATATAGATAGACTTAGATAGAAACACCGACATGATGCAACAGATGACCAACCTATTGCAATAGATAAACTATATGTCAGAACAAGTAGAATATCTGTTACAACGGATGGAGAATCCGTTGCATTATAAAAATTCAACTTTCATTGGACATAAAAAATTTCCACTACATATAAAAAAAGTGAAAGTGAATTGAAATAACTAAGGCCGAACCCATCGACGGTGATCAGTTCAAACACCTAAAATAAAATAGGCATCAAGTAGACAGTGTTCATTTTAAACACGTAAAATAAAATAGGCATCAAATGTGTCATGTTGGCACTTTTTGCTGACTTGACATTTGATTTGACCCCCAACGGTTATTTTTTTCTGCCAATGTCTTATATATTCATCTTTTTCCTAAAATTTAACCTTAAATTCTCAAATCTTCTTCTTCATCGTCATCTTTTTTTATCTATCCAAATTCTTCAAATTATTTGCATTTGGTTTTTCATTTCTTTATTTTTTTCATTTTTTCCACCTGAGCTTGACAATGTCGAGCGCATCTTCCACTGTTTTTTGTGATAATAATTTTTGATATTGTAAGTGCGGTCATGAAGCTCTATTGAAGACTTCTAGGACTCAACAAAATCCAGGTCGTAGGTTTTTTACTTGTAAGATTTCAAAGGTAATATTTTTTTATTTAATTAGTTGATTAATTATTGACTTGTAATTGTTGGATATGATTACTTTGATTGGTATGAAGAACGACACCCTTCAGAAGCAAATCATGTAATTTGGTGTTTGTTGAACAAAGTCAAGGCTTCTGAAGAGAAATAAAATAGAGCAAGAAGATATTACATTGTTGCCGTTATTGCTACTGGTTTGGTGCTGTTGGGCACATGGATATTTAAGCCTAATTGCTGAAATTTCTATGGTGGTGTATTTGCTACTGGTTTGGTGTTGTCGAGCATATGGATAGTCAAACGTAATTGTTGCAAAATATCAAATAAATTTAGGCATATGTTGTAAAATTTAGGTCATCTGTTGGAAATTATCAAACAGGTCTTCCCACTGTTGCAACAGATTAGACTTAGATTAGATAGAAATAGCATCGACATAATGCAACAGATGACCAACCTATTGCAAAAGATAAACTATCTGCCAAAACAGATAGAATATATTTTACAACAGATTGACAATCTATTGCATTATAAAAAACTCAACTTTCATCAGAAAAAAATTATTGCCACTACATGTGCATGTTATGTAATTTAAAGTAAAGTGAAGTGTGACTTGAAATAAAAAATTGTTATTTCACAGGCTTTTCTATATAACAGGCTTCAAGCGTCCAGTTTGTACCCCATAAGCCCAAACCTCTTGCAGGTTTGCCACAACATTGTCGCACAGAAAGGTCATTGGCTCGGTCGTTTCTATGTCGTTCAGCAAATATTCGATGTGTGTAAGAGCGTGCGAGCCGCACGCGTAACTGATATAACTTTTTGGAAAGGTCATGGCCTTGTTTCGACCTTCAAAATTCCATAGTTTTTTCATCAACACTTCCTTTGGTAAATGATTCATCAGCTTACTCTCCCTCAACAAGATGGGTAACAGCTCCATCAGTGGCTGCACGAGGAAAACAAGATTGACCTCGTCGACGGTAGGATCATTGTAGTCATAAACTTTGATCTTTCCCTACTCAAATAGTGTCTCAACAACCCAATAATGTATGTCTTCCACGCTAATGACTGCAAGAATTCCTTTGCCTTGGTCAAGATTTTGTCGTCATCTTAACGATTGCCCGACAGTGATGATTGAGAAGAACTATCCACCGTATTGCTCGCAATAATGGGCGTAGGTGTTTGATCATCATCCAAAATATTCATGTTCAGATTATCCAATTTATGATCAAATATGTCTTGTTCTTCTTCCACATTTAGTTTCTCATTCTCTCTCGACTTTTCAACCACGTACACCCTTAACATTGTCCTAGCTGAATCACTCAAATAAGCACGCAACCGAACCTGATTAGTTTTCTTGAAAGGTAGTACCCTCTGATTTTCAAAAGAGTTATGCATGTAGCTAATGACGAGTTCTTCAAGTTGATAATTCAGTCCACAATAGCTGATGATTAAGTTCATAAAATCATCATACGAAACATTACTTCGGACTGTCATAGCTATCGTCTCTAGTATTTCACCCTCCTTCCAATGCCAAACATATCGATTTCTCTTCTCGATCCATTTACCATGACAGTCTGCCCCTATTGCTATTGATCTCCCTATTAGTGGTACCTAAATAAAGACATTTGTTAAAAAAGTTAATAATGATATGATAATAAAATTAATAGTGATTGTATAGTATTATAACATGAACCCAATAGATGACTAATTTGTTGTAACAGGTGAATAATATGTTGCAACAAAGTTGCAACAAATGAGTTACATATTGCAACAGATGACTCACCTGTTGGTATTCATGTTACGGTACTATAGAACATGAAGCTGATTCGAATATATGAGTCATTTGTTGGAATAGGTGACTCATCTGTCGCAACAGATTATACATCTGCTACAACAGATGACTCACTTGTTGGGATGTACTATAGAACCCTTTGAAGCTGATTCCAACAGATAAGTCACTTTTAGCAAAAGATCAGTAACCTGTTGCAACAGATTGCTAACTTGTTGCAACAGGTTAAAATCAACTTCAGGTTCTATATTCTGCAACATAAATACCAATAGGTGAGTCATCTGTTGGAATCAACTTCAGGTTTTATTGCAACAGGTAAGTAATATATTTCAACAAATGACTCATCTGTTGCAATAGATAACTCGTTTGTTGCAACAAATGACCCATCTGTTCGATTTATGTTACAGCACTATAGAACCATAAACATGAATTCAACATATGAGTCATTCATCGCAACAGATAAATCTTATGTTGGATTCATGTTTGGATTCTATTATTGTTGCAAAAATAGCAGTAGCAGTGTACCCAGATGAGAAATTCAACTAAAAATCATAATTTTACTTACCAAAGTCACCTATGAAGTAATGTCAAAGTGATGTACGAAATAAAATTTGACATAAAAAATTGATCAAGTAACAGTAGTAGCGGTAACAACAACAACAGTGGTCGACAAGAAGAAGAAGAAGATGATAATGAAGTAGAAGATGATGTATAAAGCAGCAGCAATAATAAACAACGAAAATCCTGAAGAGAGTGAAAATAACAATAAATGAGAAGAGAGAGAAACACACATTATTTTCCTCCGTTTCTAGTTATATTAGGTTTTACATGGATCAAAGTGTAAATTTAAAAACTTATGGATTATTCTCAAACTTTCATAACTTTCTTAATCCATAATAAAGTAATTATCACCTCCACTCAATTTTTAAAAACTTGAGTCACCTACATCTCATTTCAAAACTCTTTTGTCACTTTTAACAAAATTTTCCAAGTTATTTCTACCCTTTCTTCAAGAAAAAAAAAATACAGGCTGAAAATTTACATTACAAAATCGCACCAACAAAACAAATTAAATGTTATATCTATTTGTGGTATGACAACTAATTATAATATTGCATGTCTTTTATTGCAATCAACAATATTGAGGTTATTGTATTATTTTGTGTTGTCTTAAGCACCAAAATATTAGAATATTTTTTTCAAAATTTAAAATCCAAATTTAAATGAAAGAACATCAAAAGATAAATTCTGAAAGTCAATCAGTAGTTGATTATTTAGATTATCATCATGCAAGAATCGTCATAGAGATGACCTTAGAAAAGATATCATGTCACCGTTCTTTGATTAGGTATATATTTTTATAATATCATGTCATTTAATACATGCAATTTCTCATTTATTACTCAAAATTAGGGTCTTCATTATAGCTCTATAATCGGAAAATACTTAAAAATACTCCTGAACTATTTGAAATAGCTCAAAAATGTCCTTCATTAGATTTTTGGCTCAAAAATATCCCTCCATTAAATATTTGGCTCAAAAATACCCCTCCCTCTAACGGAATTCGGAAAAGGATCAAAAATACCCCTAAACTATCTTAAATGGGCAAAAAATACCCCTCTGTTAAATATTTGACTCAAAAATACCCCTCCCTTAACGATATTAAATTATTTCGTTAATTTATATAAAGTTCATCATTTAATTTATATTTCGTTAATTTCTTTAAGTAAAAATTTATATTTCGTTAATTTCTTTAAAGATTAAAAAGATGTAATGTGAAAATACCTTTTTAGAATAAATGTATGTTTATTTTCCAAATCAAATTCAACCAATTTATATTATAATTCAAATACTTTTTTTCATTATCTTATTTTTAAAATTAAAAAAATAATTTTATGTAAAAAAATTAAAGTATTAGGGTTAAAAAGTTAAAGTTAGGGTTTAATTCAATCGAAATAATTTAATTTCGTTAAGGGGAGGAGTATTTTTGAGTCAAATATTTAACAGAGGGGTATTTAACGAAATTAAATTATTTCAATTATTTCGTTAATTTATATAAATTTCATCATTTAATTTATATTTCTGTAATTTCTTTAAGTGAAAATTTATATTTCGTTAATTTTTTTAAAGATTAAAAAGATGTAAAGTGAAAATACCTTTTAAGAATAAAGGTATGTTTATTTTCCAAATCAAATTCAACCAATTTATATTATAATTCAAATACTTTTTTTCATTATCTTATTTTAAAATTAGAAAAATACTTTTATGTAAAAAAAATTAAAGTATTAGGGTTAAAAAGTTAAAGTTAGGGTTTAATTCAATCGAAATAATTAATTTCGTTAAGGGGAGGGGTATTTTTGAGCCAAATATTTAACAGAGGGATATTTAACGAAATTAAATTATTTTGATTATATCGTTAATTTATATAAAGTTCATCATTTAATTTTTATTTAGTTAATTTCTTTAAGTGAAAATTTATATTTCATTAATTTCATTAATTTATATTTCGTTAATTTTTTAAAGATTAAAAAGATGTAAAGTGAAAATACCTTTTTAGAATAAATGTATCTTTATTTTTCAAATCAAATTCAACCAATTTATATTATAATTCAAATACTTTTTCTCATTATCTGATTTTTAAAATTTAAAAAATACTTTTATGTATAAAAAATTAAAGTATTAGGGTTAAAAAGTTAAAGTTAGAGTTTAATTCAATCGTAATAATTTAATTTCGTTAAAGAGAGGGGTATTTTTTAGCCAAATATTTAACAGAGGGATATTTTTGACCCATTTCAGATAGTTCAGGGGTAGTTTTGATCCTTTTCCGAATTCCGTTAGAGGGAGGGGTATTTTTAAGCCAAATATTTAACAGAGGGGTATTTTTGAACCAAAAATCTAACGAGGGACATTTTAAAACTATTTCAGATAGTTCAGAGTATTTTTGAGCCTTTTTCGGCTCTATAATTACTAGTAGAAGTGAGATTAAAAGCTAACGAAAAAAAGATACTCATAATATAGTTTTACAAAGAAAAATATCTCCCTTTATATCTACATTACAAGTTTTTCATTTTCTAAATTGAGTGATATTTTATGATAAATATATAATATTAAGATATTATTCAGTTTTAGGTACATGACAAAATATTATCATCAAGTACATTTTTTTAACTGGAACACGAAAATTATTTTTCTTATATAATCACCTAATTTTCTCTCTATAGATTAAGAGAGGCATAAATTCAAATATTTAAACTCACTGACAGGTGTACTAACAAAAATAATTAATGAAAAGAAATTTATACTTAATATAGTATATATTAACTTAATATAACACTTGTGGATATGAATACATCCTACTTATAAGGCATTTGATGATTTTAAAGGCATTTTGCTTCAAGACTTTTTGTTGTTCCTTTGGTGTTTGTCTAGAAAGCACTATCGGCAGACATGATGGGGACTATTTTTGAGAGAAAATTTTCATCTCTAATGGACCTATAACGGGATCAAATTTCTTGAATGCCGATTGTTGTTGTTGTTGTTGTTGTTGTTGTTGTTGTTGTTGTTGTTGTTGTTGTTCTTCTTCTTCTTCTTCTTCTTCTTCTTGTTGTTGTTGTTGTTGTTGTTGTTGTTGTTGTTCTTCTTCTTCTTCTTCTTCTTCTTCTTCTTCTTCTTCTTCTTCTTCTTCTTCTTCTTCTTCTTCTTCTTCTTCTTGTTGTTGTTGTTGTTGTTGTTGTTGTTGTTGTTGTTGTTGTTGTTGTTGTTGTTGTTGTTGTTGTTGTTGTTGTTGTTGTTGTTGTTGTTGTTGTTGTTGTTGTTGTTGTTGTTGTTGTTGTTGTTGTTGTTGTTGTTGTTGTTGTTGTTGTTGTTGTTGTTGTTGTTGTTGTTGTTGTTGTTGTTGTTGTTGTTGTTGTTGTTGTTGTTGTTGTTGTTGTTGTTGTTGTTGTTGTTGTTGTTGTTGTTGTTGTTGTTGTTGTTGTTGTTGTTGTTGTTGTTGTTGTTGTTGTTGTTGTTGTTGTTGTTGTTGTTGTTGTTGTTGTTGTTGTTGTTGTTGTTGTTGTTGTTGTTGTTGTTGTTGTTGTTGTTGTTGTTGTTGTTGTTGTTGTTGTTGTTGTTGTTGTTGTTGTTGTTGTTGTTGTTGTTGTTGTTGTTGTTGTTGTTGTTGTTGTTTCTAAAGTCAATTTAAGCACTATTTATGAATATGATTTGTTTGATAAAATTAAACACAAACAAATTATTAAAACTACGGAGCAATCTATTGCTCTGAATGCTGATGAAAAAACTCTTCAATTGCTCAAACAAGATGATATTGATATCTTTAAAAAACAATATAATTACTTACATATTGGCTTAGTGCAAATTGTTTTTAAATCTTTAACTTTGAAAGTTCTTCCTGAAACCTTTTTAGCTGCACTTCGTGATGCTAGAAATTTAAACTTTAGACAATCCCTTATGGGATCTCTAGAATCTACTCTTGATTATGGCCCTGTCTATTTTAATACTCAGCCTAATTTGACTTTATCTTTGACTGATGCTAATCACTAATGCTTTAACTTTAAATGTTAAAACTCATGGATATAATTATGCGCCTGGATCTGAGCTTATAAGTTTATCTTATCGTATTTACTATCGTTTGTTGTCAACTTTAAATCCTCGTTGTAAATTAATCGATAATGCTTCAGATTATACTATGTTAATTGAAACTAATTTTGTAAAAGCTAAACTCACTACCAGGAGACCTATTCGATGGAATGAGAATGATTTTCCAAAAAACTGGATTCTCAATTCAGTTATTTCTCCGACACAACTTGTGGAAGAAGTAACAAACTCAAAGTTAACTGATGTAACTCAGAGTAATGATGAAAAAATTTGTCTTCAATTTGATGAAGATACTTCTACATATAGAAATTCCTTGCCAAGAAATTCTTTTTCCATGCCTAAAATGTTGCCTGCTATGCATCATATTTCTCCAGTTGAACCAATTTATGGTCCAACTCGAAATCCTGCTGCATCCTTACATACTTTAAATTTTGCAAATTCACCTAGAAATGTAGAAAAAATCAAAATCAATCCTAAAACAAATATTGTTCAAGATTATGAAAATCCTACCCCTTCTGAGATGGATTTTGATATTAATTCTGTTTAATTATGATGACACAACTTATTGATTTTAGTCCAGGTTCTCAGGCAAGAAAATATATTCAAAAGGAATTTTTTTGTGAAAAATGAAAAACCTTTAGGACATGGTTCTTTGAAACTTATAGTCCTGATGAATTACGAAATATTTTCGAAGAATTCTATGAAATATGTGTCTTACATAATAAAATTATTTTTTTTATGCCATGGTTTATGTCTGCATATTTGCCATCATATTAAAAATAATTAAAAGATCTTATCAAAATTCTGATGGTACAATTACTCAAGCTATGTATCCTCCTCAATCTTCCTTTATATTACCTAATAATATTGGAATGACTTTTTCTGCTTTTCAAAAATTTGTAGATGAGGATGTTGGAAAAATCACTGTTTCTGAAATAAATAACCTTATCACCCAAAATAATTATTTGAGTCTTTATGTTAAAGTTTTGGGCGAGCATATTTCATCTCTTGATAAAAAACTTGACGAATTAATTGAGTTAGTTAAAAAACTTAGTACGCAGATGGATTCCTCTAACATTCCTTCTACTTCCGAAACCAAAGAAGAAGAAGGATATATTTTATCTAAACTTTGTATCCAAAGACCTCCTGAAATAGAAGGATTTGAAAAAATTTCTCAATTAGACCAATTAGAAAAACTCTTAGATAAAAAATTCTCTCGTTTAAATATTCAACCTCTTAATGTTTCTGATGATTTTGTGCAAAAACTCGAGTTTAATTGTACTGATAATATCGAATCTACTCAAAACGTAGGAGACACTATCTCTTCCGAGCTAAATAAGCTCAAAGGTATGATTAAAAAATAATCGGGAAAAAAATATGCTGACATTCCTCGTATGTCTACTGCGTATTATCCACGTCCAACTCCTCAAGATGTTTTGATAGAGGAAAGGGATTGGAATCAAACAAATACTTCTTATAGTGGAGAAGCTATTTATGAATGGAATATTGATGGATTATCAGATCGACAAATCTCTATTCTTATCCACCGTATGTCCATGTACTCTACTATTGCCACAACAACTACATCAGCAGAGAATCTGGCCAATCGTACTGACCCAATAATTTGTAAAATGATTGTTGTGGGCTTTACTGGCCAACTTCGAGGCTGGTGGGATAATTTCCTAGACGATGATAAACGCGAGGCTATTTTTAATGCCACTAATGATAAACTTGGAAAAGACAATTTAGGCCGACCGCTTCGGGCAGGGCGACTAGATGCTGTCTATACCCTTATGCTTACAATTATTGAACATTTTGGAGGTAGATTTACCAATCAGTATGAAAACATTAGAACTCTTCTTAATAGTTTAAAATGCAAACACTTAGGAGAATTCCGATGGTATAAAGACACCTTTCTTAGTAGGGTTATGAATTTACCCGAGAGTAAGTATGACCATTGGAAAGCAAAATTCATTGACGGTCTTCCTCCTTTATTTGCTGAACGAGTTAGAAAAATACTTAGAGGATCTTATGGCGAAGTCCAGTATTCAGAAAAAACTTATGGTCAGCTTATTGTAGCTTGTACTCAAGAGGGTTTAGCCCTTTGCAACGAGCTAAAATTAGCCAAACAGATTAAGATTGACAAACTCAGAGAAAAATCTCAATTAGGAGATTTTTGTGAACAATTGGTATGGATAAACCAGTAGCAAGAAAAACCCAAAGATATTCTAAGTCTGATAAATCCTATAGAAAGAAACACTCTAGGCATAGAACCAAAGAAGAACGTGAAACAAAAAAATCCTATGGTAAGTCTACCAGATTTACGAAAAATAGATCCAAAAGAGAGTTAGAAAAAATCAAGTGCTATAGGTGCAACCAATATGGTCATATAGCTCCAAACTGTAAGTTACAAAAACTCAAGTCCTTAGGACTTTCTGAGGAAGTGCATGACCAAGTCTATGGTTTATTATATACCTCTGGTTCTGAATCTGATTATGATTCTACATCTGAAAATAATTTTGAACTACCTAATTCTGGTAGTGAACCCGATCAGATTAATAAATGCAATGATTGTGATAATGATACTTGTAATTGTGACGAAATGATGTATAAACTTCAAGCGCAATTTGAAGATCTTGATTTAAATATTCAAACTCTTACTGCTGATAATGTCCTTGAATTGCTGAAGGAAGTTACTGATGAAAAACTACGAGAAAAAATCATTAATTTTGCTACTAAAAAAACTTCTACTAATACTGCTAGTATTTCTAAAGATAATTCTTATGATAATTATCATATGTCTTATTCTTTAGCTGAGGTTAATCGACGTCTTGCTTTGAGTCATACTCCAAGTAGAGATACTACTTTTGATGATTTAAAAATTGAAGTTGAAAAATTAAAGAAAGAAATTATTTCTTTAAAACAAAAACAGATGATTTCCGATCATAGGATTTTAAAAATTGAAGAAAAGATTCCTGACATTCCTGAAAATACTATTTCTTTTACTTCAAAAGGAAAAGAAAAGGATTTAGAAAACTTTGAAGATTCTGAAATAGATAAACTTAGTCTAAAAGAGGATTTGAAAAGGGATTATTTCTTAGGAATGATGCAACTAGTTACTGCTCATAAATGGTATATAAATTGCACTATTCTGATTAATAGGAAATTTTGTACCACTAATATTGCTATGATTGATAGTGGTGCTGATGTTAGCTGCATTCAAGAAGGTTTAATTTCAACTAGATATTTTGAAAAAACTACTCACATAATTAAGTCTGCATCTGATCATAGTCTTGACATCAACTATAAATTATCGTACACTCATATATGTCGACATAAAGTCTGCATTCCACATTTCTTCTTTTTGATAAAAAAAAATAGTTATATCCTCCTATTATTTGAGGAACACCTTTTATAAATGCTATTTATCCTTATACACATATCGATGCGAATGGTTTTAAGGCTACCTATAAAAATAAATAAATCTCTTATCCTTTTATTACTGATCCTGTAACAAGAGATATAAATGCTCTTATTAGTATGAAGCAGAAGCAGGTCAATTTTTTACAATTAGAAATGATGAGTATTAATATTCTTGATACTTTAAATTCAGTAAAGGTCCAAGAAAAAATAAAAATAATTTCTAATCAATTTATTGTTAATATTTGTGTGGATCACCCAAATGCTTTCTGGAACCGAAAGAAGCATATTGTTTCTCTTCCTTATGAAGATGATTTCAGTGAAGAAAAAATTTCCACAAAATCTCGATCCTGTCAAATGAATACAGAGTTAGTAGATTTCTGTAAAAAAAAGAGATTGATAGTCTTCTACAAAAGAGTCTTATAAAACCTTCAAAGTCCCCTTGATCTTGTACTGCTTTTTATATCAATAATGTTGCTGAAAAAGAACGGGATATGCCTCGACTAGTCATCAATTATAAACCTTTGAATAAAGTTTTGAAATGAATTAGGTATCCTATACCGAATAAAAGGGACTTACTTTCTAGATTATATGATGCTAATATATTTTCTAAATTTGATTTAAAATCTGCTTATTGGCAAATTCAAATTGATAAAAAATATACTTATAGAACTGCTGTTAATGTTCCCTTTGGACAATATGAATGGAATGTTATGCCATTCGATTTAAAAAATGCTCCTTCTGAATTTCAAAATATTATGAATGACATTTTCAATCCCTATATGGATTTTATCATTGTCTATATTGATGATATTTTAGTATTTTCGAAAACCCTTAAATCACATTTTAAACATCTGAATATGTTTAAACAAGTTATTATACAAAATGGTTTGGTAATCTCCAAACCAAAAATAAGTTTATTCCAGACAAATATTAGATTTTTAGGACACAATATTTATCAAGGTACTATTGAGCCTATACAAAGAGCTTTAGAATTTGCTAAAAAATTCTCCGATATTATTACTGATAAAAAACAGTTGCAAAGATTCCTTGGTAGTCTTAATTATATTTCTCTTTTTTATAAAAATCAGTCTAGAGATTTAGCTCCTCTTAATGATAGACTAAAAAAGGATTACAAAATGCCTTGGACTCAAGTCTACACTGATTTGGTAAAATTAATTAAAAAATGAGTTCAATCTCTTCCTTGTACATCTCTTGCAAACCTTAACTGGTTAAAAATTGTTGAAACTGATACTTCAAATATTGGGTATGGCGGAATACTTAAACAAGTTAATCCCCATACAAAAACAGAATGTTTGATTAGATTTTATTCTGGTAAATGGACTGAAAGCCAGAAAAAATACGCCACTGTAGCCTATGAAATGCTAACTATTGTAAAATGTGTTTTAAAATTTCAAGATGATTTGTATGACAAAAAATTCATAATCAGAACCGATGCTCAATCCGTTAAATTTATGTTTGACAAAGACTTTAAACATGATGCCTCTAAATTAATATTTGCAAGATGGCAAACTCAATTAGCCCCTTTTGATTTTGAAATACAATATAAGAAGGGTAGTGAAAATTCTTTGCATGATTTTTTATCTCGAGAATATCTAATCGATTAACATGAATTTTTACACGTACTTCCTCTCTGAGAAAACTATAATTACTATTATCAAATGCATTCCTTTAAACGAAGATATTCATTTTCTTATCTTAGAAAATTTGGTTCGTGGTATAATAGAAGAAGAATTATTCCTTAACCACGACGAATTTCTTGATAATGATATTTATTGGTTTGATATTGACTTAAGTGATTAATATTTACAGGATTAAAAGGTATAATGAAGCTCTTTCTGCACTTCTTCTCTAAAAAATTCTTAATCACCTTTATAAAGGCAACTCCTTTAAATGCGGACATGCACATGCTTATCCTTCGGAAGGTCATTAATGATCTTATCACAAAGGACACACTTTATGAAGATCTATTTGAATATATGTCATGGTATGCTGATCAAATTCCTGATTATTGATGTAGCATGGATCCACCCTGGCAAATAGCCAGAGGACGTGGCAGAGGAGGACAAAGTCACAACTCTTCATATTACGGAGGACGAACCAATCCTACTTATTTTGGTAATAGAAATAATTCTGCATATATCTCTGCAAGTTCTAATTTTTTAGTATTACAACACGAAAATAGGACTTTGGTCAATTCAAAAATTCTCCAGGAAGGATCATCATAAAAAACACAGAATACCTCAATTCATTTGGAAGATATTTCAGAAGATCATCCTTTGTACAAACAACTTCAATTTTATATATCCGATCAGCAAAAAAATATAGATTCATTTGCATCTATAGTCCAAGAAAACTCCGAAAATAAACCCACATATGAGAAATTGGATGCTAGAGAACTCATCCTACTTATTGAAAATCTGCATATTCCTCGACAAGAAAATTCTGAAGAAGCATGGCGATTACTCCAAAAATACTTAACTACTAATGTTTATTTCACAGGAGAATCATATAAAACACGAACTTTTTATGAAAATATTTTGGTTCAGATATTCAGTGTAGATTTTCAGCACAGTCCGATGGGAGACACTACCCCAGGTGTACATGGATACTCCAAGATAATTGTTAAAAAACTTATTTCTATTGAAGACTGGGAAATTTCATCTATGACTCAAAAAACTATGCCTATGGGACCAATGGGACAATCTCAGATAAATTTCACATATTGGGATTATATTAAGGTATTTTCTCAAGTTTTATATTATAATAACATTAAACACAAACATACTTGATTTATAAAAATCTGTGCCAAGGTCTTTGATAAACCCATTCCCAATTGGTTTGTACAATGGTGGACTTTCCACGGACCTACCATTAAAATATTACCTCCAGAATATTCTTCTCTTTATTATACATGGAAAAAAATCCTCACCCTTCTTGACTGAATTATACCTTTCTGAACATATTTGTAAAATAGATACTATTGACCAAATATATTTCTTTATAGAATTCTCTATCCCTTGGATTCATAGATGGTCAGTTGAAATAGGTTATACTAGCCAACAAATTTCTGCTTTATACAGAGTCTTTTACTGCAATTTCTGGGACAAATTAACTCGTGAAGATCCACATACAAAACTCACATATGGACATGATCAATGAGAAAATATCGTCAAGAAAATTGCTGAATATGAACAGACTCCTCAAAAATCTATTTTAGTTGAAGATAAAAGTCTCAATTATGTTTCCAGAAGAATATCAGCTCACGATGGGAATAAAATGAAGATGATAGAACAATACTTAGCAGAAGTACAAAATAAATTACTTCAAAGAGTGGATCAAAACTCAGATACATTAATGAAAAGTGATGAAGTAAACACTGAAGATATCACAGAGTCCAAACCTCCAGAAGTTATGGGCGAAACAGAAGACGTGATTGAAAAAGCTGTAGCATTTATCAAAAAATGGAAAGGAAAAGACTAGGAGGAACCCAATAGCTAAATTATTAAAAACTTTATTATGCACAGGGACCCACATATTATTGTGCAAGATGCTTTTCTTTTCTATTTAAAGCTACCTCATTCAGTTGTAAGAGGAACAAGTTTTTTCTTTTTATTTTCTATCTCTAAAATACTCTTCCTTCTCTCTAAGATCTTCCCTTTTGTACAATATATCTCGGAGATAAATAAGAAGGCAATAGCCACTGTTTGTTAATATTTTTAGGCCTTGCTTCCGGCTATTAAGGTACATATTACTTTTTTATTTGTGTGCATTTAATACAACTTCTACCCTCGTCCAGCCGTGACTATGTCTGGCTAAAAGACTTCTTATATCTATGTTGAAGGTCTAACTTCGCTTACATGTTAACTATGAAAGACCCAGACTCTATCAAAATATAAAGAAATTTTTCTATAGTTTCTTGACTTGGTTCCGAAATGGTGGTACAGTCGAATTCAATAAACTTATGTTAGCTTTGTCTCTGTGACTACGTCTAGTAAGTTATGCTTCTTTAGCCCGTTATACTGATACGAAAAGGGCGACTTCTGCACAATTAGAATTTCTAGACACATGGGTTTAACATAAGGTCATTAAATCTCTGACAGGCCCCTTGTTTGGATAAAAAATTCCATACAGTCACTAAACTATTTGAAATCCTTTTATATTTCGGTTGGTGCTTTGGTTCAATTTTTTGACTTTGACGTAATCCGATATTGTTACATGGTCTGGCATACCCCAGCCTAGTGAGATCCTGTTAATGGTATTATTATTATTATTATTATTATTATTATTATTATTATTATTATTATTATTATTATTGTTAATCTACTATTTAGTTAACAGAAAAAAAAGGCATTATGCTTAAGATGTATAGAAAACATATATCTCAATATACTTTTCTAAAATACTTTTTCTTTATTTTTCTTTTCATGTTCGCTTTCTCCATTTGCACACGGCTAATTCAAATTTCCACGGTTCAAGACCAATTCAGAAAAAAACTCCCTATCAAGAATAGTTTCTAAAGTACTTTTAGAAAAATATAAAGGCTATTGAATTTTTAAGAATAGACTTACACTTTGATTAAATTTAATAAATGATGTAAGAAAATTTATATATAATAAAATCGATGTTCAATTGTCTTATTATCAACCGTGTGAAGCGCAGATAAATGTTCTAATTTTCCTATAAAGAAAGAAGGAGAAGTAGTCCAATGATTGCGAATGATGATAAGGTCTTGAAGAAGACCAATTAGGTACTCCCCTCGATTTTAAAAAATAATGTGTTTTGACTTGATATGATATTTAAGAAAATAAAGGAGATTCTAAATTTTGTGTTTTTACCCCCCAAAAGGGCCACAAATATATACAAGTAATTAGCAAAAAGTTGCTTTGCAACTCTTAATTAATGGACCAAGTTTGCTAATTCTGAACTTTTCCCTACATTATTTGTAGTTGAACCTTATATATTGGGCTTTCGCCCATATATTTCATCGAAGCCCAAACGGAAAAGCTACTCAAAGCTCATATTTATTCACTTCATACAAATCCCTAACCACACTCATTCCGCCTCTCTCACTACTATTTTCGCTGTCTCATTCACAATACCCCCAAAATGCAGAAGGCAGAAGCAACACCAGCTGCGGCGGAATCCGTCCAATGCTTCGGTCGCAAGAAGACAGCAGTAGCTGTCACGCACTGCAAGCGCGGGCGCGGTTTGATCAAAATCAACGGTGTTCCAATCGAGCTTGTTCAACCTGAAATCCTCCGTTACAAAGCCTTTGAACCTATCCTCCTCTTAGGCCGCCACCGTTTCGCTGGAGTCGACATGCGTATACGTGTTAAGGGCGGAGGACATACTTCTCAGATCTATGCTATTCGTCAGTCCATTGCGAAAGCCCTTGTTGCTTTTTACCAGAAGTTTGTTGATGAGCAGCAGAAGAAGGAGATTAAGGATATTTTGATTAGGTATGATAGGACTTTGCTTGTTGCTGATCCCAGAAGATGTGAGCCTAAGAAGTTTGGTGGTCGTGGTGCTCGTTCTAGGTTCCAGAAATCTTACCGTTGAGTTCCAGATGAATTACTTACCCTTTTGGTTGCCGTCTACGGTAATGGAGTTTATGTTTTGGTTTAGTTTCGTTTAAAGACCGATTTGGTTGGGAGATTTTGGATTAATTTTGCTGTTTTTGTCCTTTTTTTAATGCTGAAAATTTTACAGTGATGCTTATGATATTGTTAGTTTTGGATTACCATTAATTGTTTTCTGTTTTCAGTTGTTTTTACTTCTTTCAATGGTGGTGCAATTCTTGTTTGCAATATTTACTTGCTGATGTTGTGTTCAATTTACAGTTGCTTTAGGGGTTGTTTGGTAGCTGGTTAGAGAGTAATATATGAATTAGTTATGAGAGAAGTTATATATTATTTTTTGCAGCAATTAGTTGTTCGACCTTTCATATACAGAGATTCTCTCATAACTTGTCTATGTATTTGCATAATTCACCTGAAAACCAGCTGCCAAACCCGTTAATGTTTTGCTCTTTGTATAGTTAACCCATAACACCCCTTTCACATATTTGAGTAATATATGATGGTTGGGTGACCACTAAAATCGAATTTGACATTAGTCGTCATGTCACTTCCAATCCTGGATTAAAGTAGGAAGTCGACCAATTTCAGTTCCAAATTTAGGTTTGGCTAGTTCCCAACCTCTGACCTTTAGGCTGGAAAACTGCTAATGCTAACTTCAGACTTAAGCGTATGAAGTTCCAATTGCGCAGACAGTATACTAACTCCAGACATTTGAGTTTGTTGATAGGCTTGGCTTGTGCAACCTTAGATATTTGGGCAGGAAGTTTGTCTAGTATAACTTAGTTGAACGTCTAAAGTTTGAGCTGCATGAACAATATTCCTACTTCAGACATTTGGGTTTGATGTTAGTCTTGGCTTGTTCCCAACTTCATAACTTTTGGGTGGAAGATGTGCCAAGCTTAATTTTAGACTCCATTGTTTTAAGTTTGATCAGTTCACACATTTGCCAACTTAAGATAATCTAAGTATGAAATCAGATTTGACGACTCCCCAACTTCAAGCCTGTGTTCAAACTTAAAGACTTCTGGCATGTATTTTTGATAGTTGGAACTTCAAATTCACGATTTTCACTTGTCTTTTTTAATCACAGTCGACTGAGGCAATTTAACATCATATGAATAAAAAACCTTTGGTTATTTTCTGAATATGGGTCCTAAATGTGTTGATCTTCTAAATAGGTTTTTCAAAGTATGATTAAATTTGTTCAAAATAAGCATGTATACATGGTTCATCATTTCTCATGCGTGAATTATATCGGACAAATACACGACTCAGTTATAGACACTGCATGGGATTAACACAAATGTAAATCCATGTATAGGGCTAAAGTATAACATGATACAATACGTTGTCAGCAATCACATATCGCATAAAGATTTAAATGACAAAAGAAAAGCAAAAAAACAAAAAAACACGGTAAGTGACCCATAGGATAAATAGGTAAAAGTCATGTGGTTGGAAGCCACAAGATTAGTTGGAAGGAGGAGGTGAATTTGTAGGAATAATATTTGAAATTGCGGGAATGTTTGGAAGTGATGGCATGTTGGGCAGAGGAATGCTGGCAGGCATTGGTGGCAGAGTCATCTTTGTAATAGAAGGCAATGTAGGCAAAGAAGGTAAAGGTGTATTAGTTGTTGGAAGTGTTGGCAATGATGCAATAGTTGGCAGTGGTGGCAATGTTGCTGCAGTTGGAAAGTTTGGAATAGCGGGCAATTGTGGCACTGTTGGCTGAGGCAATGAGGGGATTGTAGGCAAGTTGGGAAGTTGCAGTAGGCTACGAGCAGCATGACTTGTGCTGATGCTTGATATGGACAATAATGCAATCATCAACAAGAAGAGGATTGGGTGGTCACTGGAAGTGTCCATTGTTATATAATTTGCTAAATTGTTTTTATCACAAGGAAATGAAGGTGTTTTTTGAATTGATGAGATTGGTTATCAAGAAAGAGGTATATATAGGGAAAGTTTTTGAGGGAGTACTAGGATTTGGGTGAGATGTTGGATGAGGAAGCATAGACTTTAAACTTCTTGATACTCTGTTGTTAGTTAGCCTTCCCAATTTTTTTGTTTTAGGAACATACATATGATCTTATAAGTCGAGATGTTTTCTGAAAGTAGTTATACGTAGATGAAGATTGGATCAACCAATTTGGTGGACAATTCATTCAAATTGATTAAATCATTTCTTAATATTTTAAAACTAATACTATTCTCTATTGGTTGGCACCATGACATTAGGAGGATACATGCCTAAAGTTAATTAAATCTAGGAAGGTGAACTAACAATTGATTGAGTTCTCGTGCTTCTACACCAAAGCATCTCATATAGTTCAGCCATAGTCTTCAACTTCTTTCCCTATATAATACACCCTCTTAATGATCAATCTCCTCAAATTAAAACAGAACTTCCAACTTCAATTTCTTCATTTTATTGAAACAAAGTAATATTTCGTCAAATTGGCACAATGGCTGCTTTCAACAATTGCTCAGTCCTCTTATTGTTCATAGCATTATTGTCCATATCAAGCATTACCACAAGTCATGCTGCTCGTAGCCTACTTCAACTTCCCAACATGCCTACAATCCCCTCATTGCCTCAGCCGACAGTGCCACAATTGCCTACCATTCCAAACTTGCCAACAGCAGCCACATTGCCACCATTGCCAAGCATTGCATCTTTGCCAACGCTCCCAACAGCTTCTCCATTGCCTTCTTTGCCTGCATTGCCCTCTGTTCCAAAGGTGACTCTACCTCCATTGCCTGCCAATATTCCTCTACCCAATATCCCATCATTTCCAAACTTTCCCACAATTCCAACATTTTCTCCTCCATCCAACTGATCTTACGGCTTCCAATTTTTACCTGACTCACCATATTGTCTCTACCGTTTGATGTTTTGCTCTTCCTATTTCCTTTGTCATAGTTTTTGATTCGTATTGATGTATCCTATTATTTTTACCCTCTTGTGTGCTGTATTGATTATACAGAAAAGCTTTGTATTAATTATGGTGATGCAGTGTACTACTATTAATTTGCCTGTGTTCATTTATCCAATTCTTAATTCCTGATTTTAAGACCAACCAATCCTATATATTTACTTCAAACAAATTGCATAGGGTAAAAAAACTAAGAAGTTAGCAAAATTTTCTCATGCAAGTTGCATATAATCTAGATATTGTAACCGGTAAAACACTTACCCGCATCGGGTGTGTGTTCACGAGAAACCAATACTATTTATCATGGCTAATTAATTTAATGAAGTAAAAATATATATTAATTAACTATGATTAAGTAAATGAAAAATATATGTTAATCAACTATGATTAAGTAGATGAGTCTAAGGGTATGATCTAGTGGTTCAATAAAGTGGAGTTGATTGACATGAGGTCTCAGGTTTAATTCCTAATAAAGATAAATATTAAGTGATTTTTTTCCATCTATTTTAACTTTGGTGGACAGAGTTGTTTGGTACCTATTGCTGACAGGTATTCGGTGGAATTAGTCGAGATGTGCGTAAGTCGGTCCAGACATCACAATTATTAAAAAAAGCTATGATAAAGTAAATGAACTCTATATTCAAACACATAATATATATGTCTAAGCTTGGTGTAAATTCTTAGTGCGGGTAAGTCTTTGATCTTTGAAGAAAGCAATATAATAGATAAACAACGGTTGAAATGAAGAAACTATATAGGAATGTTATCATAGGAAGAGACCTAATTAGATAGAAGAGTAAAGATTTCATGTGTTTGAATATAGATGTCTTTTTATTCAACTATCATTATTAACATATACTTTTACTTCGTTAAATTACTTAAACATGCTACATTGTATTGATTTAGGATAATACCCTATGTGAATAAATTTTTGGCATTGGAGTGTTTACACTAAATTTGTTATGATTTCGTGTTCCATGTTTTATTACGAATCTGGGTGCTCTCCTCTGTTTTCTATGACTTATGGGTGCAGTATTTATGTTATGAAATCTTGTTTTGTGCTTTACTATGTACTTGTGTGGTGTCTCCTGTCTTGAGCCGGGGGTCTATCGGAAACAGCCTTTCTACTTCTTTAGAGGTAGAGGTATGGACTGCGTACATCTTACCCCCCAGACCCCACTAGGTGGGAATACACTGGGTTTGTTGTTGTTGGAGTGTTTACACTAAATAAATAAATGTATAATATATATTTGTATCCACACTTGTGGCAATTAATCATGATTAATTAATACGTATTTTTGCTACATCAAATCGCTCCAGCATAGTAGAGTTGATTTGATTTAAATCTAAACACTGGACAAATAAGTATTTACCCATTACAAATTAAATGAGAATACATCCAAGAAAAATGAAAAGACATGACCCTTTTTAGTGTTTTCTTTTAATTTTCTATTTTACATATTTCTTCTTTTAATAGAAGATGTAAAAATAGTTCATCGACTTAATAATTTTTTTGAAATGTGAATATGAAATGGAGATAAAACGAGAACGTTGGCTTTTGATGCACTTGTTCATTCGTATATCACCAAGGTATTACAAAAGATTGCCGCCTTCTGATATTTATCCATCGTAAGATATGTTGCAGCCCGATACGTCACGTCTCTCTAGGCCTAACATTGCATATAAAGGATTGAATATTAGCTGATTGATTCATTGAGACTGATACAAATGTTAGAATTGAACAAAAAATAAAGTTGGGGAAGGAACGCCTATGGTATCGCATACATGTATTGGTAAGACGACAAAAGAAAAAAAATTCTAATAGCAATTTTGTCCATCCGATATAAATATGATGGCCTTAGCAATTATGAGCTATGTCAATGAAACAAAACAACACCCAAAAAGAGTTGGTATATTTGACTTCGAGCAGATTAGCTCTACTGCATGTAATTTGACAATGTGATGTCGACACAAACACTCCCTAACAAAATTGTCAGACATCAGAGCACAGGCAACGTGCGAGAAAGAAAAAAAGGAGGAAAGACAACATGTTCGTCCTATGTTGGAGATAGAAATGGCTTGGTGGAGCTCGCTCCTTCTAGCCCAAGGTCCAAGGGTCGCAAACATGGAGGAGAATAAGTGTTGAGTAATAAACTAATTCATAAGTTAGTTAAAGTTGTTATAGGCTCCACTAGTTAGGTAAGTTAGTTATACATTGAGTTAGTTAGAGATCATTCTAGATTGTTAGCTCACCTAGTTAATTAGAGTCAGTTACAAACCACTATATATATACTGAATTCATGTGTACTTTAAGAATCAAGATTGAGAATAATAATCTACACTAAATTCATTCTCTTCCTCTCATCCTACTTCTCTTGCTCTGCTTCTAATCTTCCATTGATACTTCTTCTCCTTTTTCATTGTTCTATACTGTAACTGGTACTTATATGACTCTCAAGATCACAATGATGATCATGTAACATTCAACATGGTATCAAAGCCAATAACTAAAGGTTTTCAGTGTTTTTTGATCCAGAAATTCCAAGTTTTTTCAAGTTTCTTGATTCTGGTTTAAACCTTCTCTGCATAATCTACAACTACTTCTGAAATTTCTTCTGGTTTCTGCAACGGCTGGCTCTCTGATTTGTGTTTGTCATGGAAACTCCTAATGATCTTGGAAACAATACGTCTTCATCAACGGCTGGGCAAGGCATTAATGCAGCAATAGATCAGAATCACCCTTTATTTCTGGCTTCTACTGATGTAAGTGGGTTAACTGTCATATCTTTCCAGTTAAAAGGTAGTGAAAACTATATATTCTGGAGTAAGGCAATGCGAATTGCTCTCTTGGGAAGAAACAAACTCGGATTAGTAGATGGATCCTGTAAGAAAGAATTATATCAAGTAGAATTGTGGGGGCAATGGGAAAGAGTTAATGCCATAGTACTATCTTGGCTTATGAATTTTGTGTCTACTGATCTAATTGGGAGTGTAGTATATGTGTCTAATGCTCATGCTGTTTGGGAAGATTTAAGGGAAAGATTTGACAAAATTGATGGTTCAAGAACTTACAACTTACATCAAGAAATATCTCAGATTACTCAAGGAATTCAGTCAGTAGCATCTTATTTATCTAAACTAAAGGCTTTATGGGATGAGTTTGATTCAATGGTACCCTCTCCTACTTGTAATTGTCCTCAATCTAAGGAATTTCTTGGGTACTTACAAAGACAGAAACTGTATCAATTCTTGATAGGTTTAAATAATTCATTTGCATAAGCCAGAAGTTAGATATTACTAATGAGCCCCTTACTTACTGTGAACCAAGCTTACTCAATGGTGATCAGTGATGAGAGTCAAAGAGCTGTATCACATAATGTTACTAATGCTGGCTTGCTAGGGATTGCACCTGGAGGTTCTGAGTCTGCATTATACTCAAAAATGGGTAATCAAAGGGATAAGAGGCTCTATTTCTCCTCACACAACTCAAATGTTGTATGTGACCATTGTAAACTTAAAGGTCATCTCAAGAAAGATTGCTTCAGACTTGTTGGGTACTCTCCTGGACATCCTAAACATGATGATCACAAGGGTATGGATAAAACTTATGAACCTAGGTACAAGCAACAAAGAAGGAATACTCCAAGTGCACATGCAGTAGCACAAGATTGGTCTGCTACTGATATGCTTCAGCAGACTCACAATTCTCAGGTGTTATCACCTTATTCCATGGATCCTAACTACATACCAGGATATGTTCAAACTTCATTCCAGGCAATGCCATCTATCAATTTCGGTAATAGCGTGATGGTTTCACCAAGGTTCACACAAGAACAATATAATCACATATGCCAAATGCTAAAGCAAGATGAATTAAAGACCTTAAACACAGTTGTGGCCAATATGACAGGTAACTTTAGAGTACTGAATGTGGTTAATGATTCCCATGAGTGGATCATTGACACAGGTGCAACAAATCATATTACCTCATATATTGAGCTACTGAACAAAGATTCAATAACTCAAACTGAGGTATCTAGCAAAGTGTTTTTACCAAATGGTGAGGTTTCAGTAGTACAATACACTGGTACAACTGCTATATCATCTCAAAGTACATTACAACATTAGAAGATAACCAAACATGGAAGGTGGTGGATTTACCATTAGATAAAAGGCTAGTTGGGTGCAAATGGATATACAAGATCAAATACAAGGCTACAGGAGAAGTGGAAAGGTTCAAGGCAAGATTAGTGGCTAAAGGTATAGTCAAAAGGAAGGTATAGACTATCAAGAAACCTTTAGCCCTGTAGTTAAGATGGTAACCCTCAGGACTGTACTTGCTATTGCAGCAGCTAAGAACTGGCATATTCACCAAATGGATGTCTTCAATGCTTTCCTAAAAGGTGATCTACATGATGAAATATATATGGAGCTTCCACAAGGATTCAAGAAGCATTGGGGCAGGCAGGTATGCAGACTTCTTAAATCCTTATATGGATTAAAACAGGCTCCTAGGCAATGGAATGCTAAGCTATGTGAAGCCTTAGTTAAGTGTAACTTCAAGCAAAGTCAGTATGATCAATCATTATTCAGCAAAAGAACTGATTCAGGAATGATCATAGTATTTGTATATGTTGATGACATCTTAGTTACTGGTAATGATCTAAATCAGATCATTGAAACAAAGACTGCCCTGCATAAAGTTTTTAAGGTAAAAGAACTAGGGGAGCTGAAGTATTTCCTAGGAATTGAATTTGCAAGTTCATAAAAAGGGATCATGATGCATCAGAGAAAATATGCTCTTGAACTAATCTCTGAGACAGGTCTCAGTGCTGCCAAGACTATCAACACACCTATGGACTCAACTATCAAATTAACAACAAGAGAATTTGATGAACAAAACAAGGACATAGCAGACTCAAGTGATGAACTACTACAGGATCAGGGCAAATACCAAAGAATCATTGGTAAATTGCTATATCTAACTGTGACTAGACTTGGCATATCTTATAGTGTTCAGGCTCTAAGTCTGTTCCTACAATCACCAAAGAAATCACACATGAATGCTGCACTTAGAGTGATCAAATATGTCAAGAAGAATCCTGGATCAGGTATACTACTATCTAGTTCTAACATTAATACACTAACTGCTTATTCACTGGGCTGCATGCCCTTTCTCAAGAGGATCAGTGACAGGATTTGCAATCAAACTTGGTGAATCTCTAGTATCCTGGAGGTCCAAAAAGCAAGCCACTATATCAAGAAGCTCTGCTGAGGCTGAATACAGAAGCTTTGCAACTACTGTGGCAGAATTAACATGATAAAGTGGACTGATTAATGAGTTAGATGTTCAAGTTCAACTACCAATTACAGT